>CM070771.1:98512037-99812871 GCA_036346955.1 Dipus sagitta | reverse complement strand
GGGAAGAGGGCCCCAGAGGTCTCCATTTAGGGGAAAAAAACCTATAATGTGAGTTTCTTTTATTTATTTATTTTTCACTTACTTTTATTAAGTAGAAACTTTGTATGGATACATCATGTGTTGGTACCATCCTCCTCCTCCTCCCTGAGCCCATTCCACTGAGGTCCTTCCCCAGTGGGATTGCTGGTATTCCCCATGGGGTTGTGGGTTATGAGATGTGAGAACAGCAGCCAGTCATTGTAATGGGAGGGGACAATGTTTCTGGATATTCCCCCCTACTCTGTGGCTCTTACAATCTTGCCACCCCCTCTTCAGCAAGTTCCCTGAGCCATGGTGGGTGTATTTTAAGCCTACTTCAGTGTGAAGCTTTCAGGAGCTTCTGGATTTCTGCTTTGGCATGTGTTGACTATCCTCAGCATCTACCGTGGTGCAGACTGTCAGGCTCACCATGGAAGCAGCATTCTTGCTCCTCTCACCAAATCTTCTGTGGTTTCACCTGGGCCTTAACTGAAGTGCAAGGAGTGGTTTATCTCCTCAGGTCTTGATACCTTCCCAGGAGCTGACGCCTGTCTTCTTTTGGGGACCTCATAGGTCTCTCTGATCAACAACTCAATGTAGGTTGTAACCCATTTCTGGTACTGAGAGTTAAAATCCAGAGCCAAATATTTTAGGGTTAGCTTTCATCCCACCTTCTTCAGAACACTTATTACCATGCCATCCCCCCATAATCCTATTGAGGGTTGTATCTTTTAGTGTCCTATCCAGGAGGAAGGTTTCTACCTGCCCTGTGGCTCTTAAAGACTTCCTGACCCCTCTTCCACAATGTTTCTTGAGCCCTGGCAAGCCTGTTGGCAGTGTGACTTAGTGCTGAGTTCTCTGTAGCTTCTGAGTTTCTGCTTCAATGTGTTTTTAATTGAACATTGTGTCTGTTGTCATTTCCCTGGAGCTTCTGGTCAAGCTAATCATGGGAACAATCTACTTGTGTGGCTTCTTCCTCTGCAAATTTCTCCTGGTCCCAGTAGCTGTGGTACAGGTGGCACATCTCCTGGTAGGCAGTCAGGTGTCTTTACTGGTCATATTGATGGATCTTGGATCTCCCCATTGTTCTCTGTTTTCTGTAAAACAAAACAGATTCTCTCACCAACAGTGAGCAGCTTTGATTAAGGAGGACATGTATAGTGATTTGAGAGACTTGATGTGTATGCCAACTCTACTTAACCAGAGAGTGATGGGGACTTCTCTCTGGGGTCTATGAGCTTCCTTGCCATGGAGTTCTGACTTGGTTAATCATACCAGATATGAGTTCTCTCCCATTGAGCATGCCTAAAGTCCAATCAGAGGGCTGTTGGTTGCCTACATGGGTTATGTGCCACCATTGCACATGTTCCTTGCCCAGCTGGTTGGTTGCATAGTTTGCAGGATCCCCTGTTTATTTGCATTGTTGGTAATCATTACCCTCCAGCAGCTCCCATAGCACTTTCCTGCACCATAAGTGTCTGCCAGGAGAGGGATGATTTCCTCTCAATTCCAACATGGTCTCTCAGAAAGACACACTCTTTCTAAAATTGTCCTTAAAAAGGAAGGGACATTTTATCCCCCAAAAGTAAAGTATAATCTTAAATAATAAAAGTGCATTTAAATATATTCAATTTTATTCCATTTTGTCACTTTTCTCATGTCATCATGCCCTAAGTGAACATGGGGCCTGACACCTGTACCCCAGGAGCTAGGACTCACTAATGGCCCAGTGTTTTTCTGACTACAGTCCAGAGAGAGAAACAGCAGCATGTGCTGTAAAAGTCAGGATTCCTCAGCCTGGTCTTGCAGAGAGCAGGAACACTTTCCTCAAGTCTTGTTCCCACAGAGCAGGTGTCTGGCTACAGGTGTCATTGTGTTCTTGATCATCCGTCACGGTTGTAAAGTCATAGGAACCATACAGATGAAGTTAGTGTAGATGGTGAACCAGTCATGTGATTTATATTCTTGAAATTCTCCTCCATGTTCCTGTGAGACATAACTAGGAGTATGTGATCACAGACCAGATTGTCCATGAACCAACCCTTTAGAGCATGGTTCACTGCGGAATCAATGAAGTGAGGATGGAGTGCTGCCAAAGAAGACAGGTGTCCTTACACACCAAAAAAATTTCAATAGGTACTCACTGCTCCTCCACAGAGGAGGCAGAACTTCCAGATCCAGCACTGTGGTCTGCTGCTTCTTCTACCAGTGTGCCTCTCTGCCCTAGGCCAACGATATTCCAACATGTAGCTTAGACAGAATTGACCTCTGTCAGAGCAAGGGAAGGAAGTGTGAGGCATCTATGCAAAGCCCTAAAGCTCAGACAGATCTGGTGGCTGTAGGTTATTTTTACATGATGACTAGAAACAAAGTTTTCTTTGCACAAATTTGAAAAAGGATTCTTGATGGCCATTCAACCAAATTCTCCCTCCATAGGTAGAAGATAAGTGGAATCTCCCGAGTCAAGGTAGGTTCCGTGAGCAGTCACTAAAGGTGAGTAAGGGCTCACGCTCACCCTTCCCTTCTGCTTTGTGTCAAGCAGGTAACGCAGGTTCACACGCTTCTCTCTCTGGCTAGAGATTAAAGATACAGACTTCGAGCAGTGCCATGGGCCTCACCTCAGGATGTGAGAAGCTGTTGCTCAGAGAAGAAACAGCAAGGCTACCTCTTTTAAGCTGGATGTACCTCTGTAAACTGAGGAAGAAAAGATGTGTGGAAAATGTCTGCTTATTTCAGTTCGGCAGAAATTACTCAATATTAACAGGAAATTTTTAAGTGAAATATTTGAGGGTCAAGTTCCAAATATTTAAGCCCAATACCTCCACTCACTAAATACAAGAAAACTCATCTTTCTTCTAAGGGTCTTTCAAAGAAAGGCTGTTCTTACAAAAGTGCCAAAAAAAAGTCAGAGCTATGCTCAAATTTGACACTCCGTCACCTGGACTTCACTCTCTGACTGCTGGTGGTGATGACACCTCTGACCTGAGAATGGAATTGTTCTCCATGCTGACAAAATGGCCTCGCATACTAAAAAGTAAACCCACAGTGCTACCCAGCGGCCTCTTGGTGCAGAGAAGTTAGGGGGAGGCAGAGCACACACTGACTGCAAACGGAACCTGCTGGCGGAGGTGGCCTGTAGGTATCACCAGGTAGAAAGTGTCCTCCACACAACACCCACGGCATATGTGCTCTGCACCTTTCCAATAGGAGTTTTCTCAACCTGTAGAGCTGCTAGAACGCTAACTCTGTGGGGCTCTCTTTTCCCAACAATACCACTGGTGGTCTTGTTCTTCCTAATTCTCCACATGTCGAGCTAGTTTAAACAGGTTATGCCAATATAATTGAACCACAGCAAGAAAGATAGGGGCCCAAGCCCAGACAACTTACCTTAGGACCTACAGAGCAGAGTCATTTTCATGATGACTTATTGACACATCTCACTTATAAGAGCCGAGCCCAGCCCTTGGCCTCCTTTACCATTCCAACCACCCCCTTTCCTAACGCCCGTCTCCTAGATCCATTGGTGAGAACTTCCTCCTGATGGCAAAGAAATGCTGCAATGTTTGGGGCTTGCTAGTTCTGGCTTAACCTTTTCCCTCACTCAGGAAATGGAGTGCTGAGATCTTATAATGCTGAGGTATTATTGGTAAATGTTAATTTATCTTGTATTTGTAGTAGGGTAAATGAGACATTTTCCTCTTGACATCTGTCTTGCTATGACCTTCCAGGCATTCATTCTAAGTGTCGCATCACTCCTACTGCCCCTCCTAACACAATTTGCTTTCCAGTGAAACATAATAAATTACTTACTGTAAGATGTGGGTTCCTGGGTCCTTGGGCTGGCCACAGTCCCCCAAGGTGTCCCAGGTAACCATGGTGGTGAGCACACGAAAATCACTCTTGGGAGACAGTTTCAGTGAACATTTCTGTTTATTGTCAGGGAAATGGGTTTATAAGCAGTTGAGAGTCCTAAGGGGATTGGATGTACAAGGTTGCTTGCTGATGCCTAATTAGCATATGGGGACATTCATTCCAGCACGTAGGCAATGGTACAGGGGGATGGGCTTTGCAAAGGTGCTGGATGATACCATATAAGGAGTTTCCTAGGCAACTAGCCAAAGACCACAGGGTTATGGGCAAAGCCTAAGTCTTATCTAAATGTCCAGGTATCCCGTGCTTGGAGAGGGAGTGGTCTTTCTTCCTGCTGATCTCTTGGTCTGAGATTTTGTCTGGGGGGGTCCAGGCTCACTGTGACCCCCAATAATGGGGGCAGGTTCCTGGCTCACTGCAACCCCCAAGAATGGGGGAGGAGCTCACCTGCTGGTCGGTCCTGAGATATGACCAGCGGTTCAGGCTGCTGTGACCTCTCCATAGCCTGAGGCCTTTGTGTCAGACAGCTTAGGTTTGCTTTAACCCAGGGCTCTGCCTATGTCCGACAGTAAGGTGAAAGTTTACCAAACTTATCAAAACCTTCCAAAGATGCTTGCTTTAGCAGAGCACTCAAATCTTAACCTCAGTGTTAATCTCAAAGAAGGATTACTTTCTGATATTCTTCATCTCATACTTCTAAAATGTTGTGCTCTAGTGGGAGATGACAATCCACTCATGGGTCACAAAATCACTTTAGCAAGTTAATAACAAGTTATCTTTTAATAAAATAAAATTAAAACAACTAAACATTATTTCTTTGAGTTTTAATTTGCTTTCTGTCTGTGTATGATCATATATATGCAAATGTGTGTGTATGTTTGTTTGCTTGCTTATTTGTTTGTGACAGGATCTTTTAAAGTAGGTTGGCCAACATGGAACTCACTGTGTAGATCAAGCTGACCTTGAACCTGTAGCCATCGTCTTATGCTGCCTCCTATGTGCTGTGATTATATAGATGTGTGCCATCTTACACAGGTGTACCTATGTTTATATGAAATATATAACTGCATGCTTGCATCAAAAAGCTTGAGAGTTCCCCATTCTGGTCCTACATGAAGGTACAAAGTGCTCATGATTCTCCTGTGTCACTTCAGGAACACCCAACCTCACCACTGTCACCCTAGGTCAGGTTGTTCCATTCTTAAGTTGTCAAATAATCACAGAGGCAACACAAATGCAGTGTCTTTTGTTACTGTGAGTGTCTGCAGTTTGCTAAGAGCATCACCTCCTTGGTCAAACTCCTTTCATTCTCAGACCTTTGTGAGACAATTTGACTTCTTCCACCATCAAGCCTGACCTCCACCATCTGGAAGCGTGGCCTCCTACAAAGGCCCCTTTGCCTTGAGATTCTCTGTGTCTCTATGGTGTTCACACCCTCCTCTTCTCACCTGTACTCTGAAGCAGCCCTTTCCGCCTTCCTCCAAGCATCCCACCACTACTCCAAATCACACTCCTATGGAACTCTTTTGTTCCAGTCCTCCCTCCTCTTTTAGGGAAGCCCTTTTCTTACTACTTTTAACCTTCCACAAAGCCATATTGCTGGAGCCCTCATATTTCATATTTTGTGTTCCATATTTTTATATGATATTTTCAGGAAAAGTGTAAGTTCCTTAAAAGGAGAAATTTCATTAGTGTCTCTCACCATCCACGTCATTAGCAGTAAACGCCCCCAATAAACTAGTTTAATGGTAGATATCTCTTATATTACACATGTTGCTAAGATCACTATGACCTGATAGTTTCAAGTCTGGCCATTAATTTGGAGAAATATTATGAAATTTATTATTTACTTTCAGTTAAATTTTTCTTTCTCAATTAAGCAAGTGAATTTAGGGATGAGGAGAGGCTCAGCAGTTAATAGTGCTTACCACCCAAGAATGATGGCCTGAGAGGTCTTGATTTGCCCTGAGTTTGATCCCCCCCCCTAACAGAACCCATGTAAAAAGCTGGGAATGGCCACACATACCTGTAACCCCAGTACTGTGCGGAGCAGATACTAGAGAATCACTGGGGCTCACTGGGCAGCTAGTCTGACAAAAAATAAAAATGACAGCTCCCAGTTCATTGACTCTGTCTCCAGGAAATAAGTGAATAAGTGACAAAGACACCCAATGCTGTCCTCTGGCTTCCACACACACTTACACAGAGAGTATGCATCTGCACACAGGCACAAACATCTGCCCACTATACATACACACACCACACCACCCATACCAAACACAAAAAATATTTTTAAAGCAAATTTGTACGTATTATTTGTTTTATATTTTTAATTTTAAGTGATAATGTACATATTTATACAGATTTACCTTAGATTACAGCAACTGAAATTCCCATCATTTCATTTATCACTTTTTTTCTTGAGGAACATTCAAAATCTTCTCCATTCACTATTTTTGTTGTTGTTGTTGTTGTTTTCGAAGTAGGGTGTCACTCTAGCTCAGGCTGACCTGGAATTTACTATGTGTTCTCAGGGTGGCCTTGAGCTCATGTGATCCTCCTACCTCTGCCTCCTGAGTGATGGGATTAAAGGCATGTGCCACCACACCCTGCTCTAAAGGAATAGATTTTATGACATATAGATTACATCTCATTTGAAAAACAGTAAAAGAGAAAATTAAATCACTAGCTGTGATATTCATAAAGTATGTAAACCAGAGATTAATTTTGATGGCAAGAAATCTAGTCATAAATTATTTGTGGTTCATGATTGGGCCTTTTGGCTACCTACAGTTGCTGATGTACTGGTTTGTATCTGACTTATAACTTTATTTAGCCAGTGCTTCTTAAACTGTCAGTGGCACAGACCCAGTATTTTAAATTTCCTGTCAGTTTCAAACTAATACTTCTTTAAAAAAAAATATATATATATATATATATGAATAAATTAGCAGCAGAATAAAATGAGCACACATAAAATTGCTCTGTTAACTTGATATTATCTTTCTGAAAAGTTTGTTCTCAATTGCTGTGCTAATTTAATTATGGACTAAGAAACAATTTGTGGACTGGCTCTGATCCACAGCCCACACTTTAAATGGCAATACTTTCAAGTATCTGTCCTTCAAGGCTGGGGAGACATTTTATTCACCATTCTTTCCTCACGTAGCACACAGTGGGCACAGGTAACAGACTGTCTTCTGATTAAGCTGATCAACCAACCTACTTAGCAATAGCAGTTCAAGCAAAAATAGATAGATAGATAGATAGATAGATAGATAGATAGATAGATAGATAGATAATTCCAGCATTAGAAAGTGGCTAGTCAACTCTACTCTGAGGCATTGGTCTATAGGAGCTATGAGTTTGCAACATCAAGCATCATTCTCCATTAAATAGCAATTATGCTTGTTTTCATGTGTTTAGACACTAACTCCATTGAAAAGGGGATACGAGGCTGGAGAGATCACTGGTTAACTGGTTAAGGCACTTGCCTGTGAGCCGAAGGACCCAGGTTCGATTCCCCAGTACCCATGTAAGCCAGATGCACAAGGTAGCACATGCACATGCATCTGGAGTTCGTTTGCAGTGGCTGGAGATCCTGGCATGCCATCCTCTCTCTCTCTCTCTGTCTCTCTCTCTCTCTCCTTCTCACTTGCTCTTTACTTCTCTCTCTCTCTCAAATAAATAAATAGAATAAAATTTAAAAAGGGATATCACTTGGGAAATAATTAATGTGTTAAAAACAAAGCTGAAAGTAGACAAGAATAATTTTAACTCTAAAATGACAAAGAATTTCATTGTTGAACTTTGATAGAATTGATAGATTATTTACAAAAAGTGCTTCCTAACTTTGCTAAGAATAGCAATGTGTATGTGTGAGTGTGTGGATGTATACGCAGGTGGGCAGAAGATCCATGTGCACATGTCTTCTGGTGTGCATGTACATATATGCACATATATGGGGAGGCCAGAGGATACCTTGGGGTAGCAACTCTAGGAACACTGTCCTCCTTTTTTGAGACAAGGTCTCTCATTGGACTGGAGTTGATGGATTAGGATAGACTGCCAGGCCTATGAGCCCCAGTAATGCTGCTGTCTCTGACTCCTAAGCTCTGGATCACAGGTGGGTACCACCACATCCAGTGCTTTCACATGGTCAAAGTCAGGTCCTCATGCTTACAAGGCAAATTCTTCCCCAGTTGAGCTGTCTTCCTAGCACCAAAACTAGGTCTTCTTGGTTTTGTTTTGTTTTTTTTGTTTGTTTGTTTGTTTGTTTGTTTGTTTTTGTGTGTGTGTGTGTTGGGGTTTTTAGATGAAGGTTAGGAAAGAGCTTGAATAATATTTTTTTCAAGTTCCCTTATCGGAAATGCTAGCAGTTATGCAAGTAGCTACCAGAAGTCTTTGTAACCAACAGAATAAGAGGTATTTGAGAACTGGAGTCCAAAACTTGGCTGAGTACCATCATAAATTCTTTAAATACCTCTGTATTATTTTTGCAAAAGACATGTACAGCAATCATGTTAAATCTCTATAAACCCATGAGCTAGTCTAAGAAGAGACATTTAGCTGAAAAGACCCTGAGGACAGGATTTTTTTATTCAAGCTGATCTACTTGAGACTTGAGAAAATGTGCTTTATTTACCTGAGCCTCTTATTAATGAGAAGACTAATGCCAGATTCCTTTTGTTTGTCCTGAGTTAAAGAAATGGAGCGATGCTGTACCAGGGCAAAGGAACCACCCTTTTGGGTGGGGACCATGGCCACTAAATCTAGATTAAGGCTCTGACTCCATGTCGCAAAGTGTGTAGCCACCAAAGGACAGGGTCTTCGCTGACCTATTGGAAGTGAAGTTATTCTTCCTGAATAAAAAGGATAGTGAGACCATGTGTGTCTGCTCCACTTCAGATCCTCACATATTAACTCTGAATTAGATAACTCTGTTTCCTAACTTTCCTTTATTCTGTAAGCTTATATTAATAAAGAACTTGTGAAGAAGGAAAATATCTAATTAATAATTCTTACAGAGATATAGAGGCAGAAACTTCCATTAGGGCGAGATTGACAGGTGTGGGTGCTTGCTTAGCATGCACAAGGCCCTGATTTTGATCTCCAGACTGCAATAAATAAAAATAACTTAGTGATTTTTGTTTTTAAAAGTTTTTTAACTTTTGAAGCAGGGATTCTTGTATCCCAGGCTGACCTTGGACTAGAACTTGCTATGTAGCTGAGCATGATCATGAACACCAGATCTTCCTACCTCCATGTCTCGGAGTGCTAAGATTAAAGGAACATGTCATCATGTCCAGGGTGATTGAATCCAGGGTTTCATGCATACTAGGCAAGCACTCTATCAACTGAACTACATTTCTAGCTGAAAGCAATGATTTTCATACAGTATATTGTGTCATGTTCAAAAAAATTGCATGAAAAATGAGAAGTTCTAGTTGACCAGCTGTTTATTACACCAGTTAGTTTCTCCTTTTGTACACACCCACACCCCCCACACACGCACACATAGTAAACAGACATTCCTTGAATGCTAGTATAACAGTCACTTAGAAACTGCCTTTACTAAAAAGCCTTAACTCCTCACTTGAGTATAAAAGATAACTAAAAGCAGGACTAAAAACCTGACATTCAATCATTGTCCTAAACCTGCAGTCACTTCAATGCTAAGAACATCACCTTTATCATAAGGGATCACAACCTCCCCCATGCACCTGCAAACTGGCAGACAACCCCATCCCCATGAAGGCAATTATCTGTGATGTTGGGGCCACATCCTGAAGCAGGAGCAATTATCTCAGAGAATCAGATTGTGCCTCTCAAACAATAAGGACTTCTTCCCACCACCTTGCAGAACCAGAACTGAGATAATGATCACCAAACCTCACCTTCACCAGCATTGCTGAGTTATACACACCTTTTGCCCCATGTTAAAGTCTTCCTCTGTTTAAACCTAAAGCTCACATCAGTACCTTGAAGACAGACTTGTGGGTCACTGAACGCTTTAAGCTTTTCTTTCTCAACATGTTATCACTGTCTCTTTAATTGTCAAATTGTGATGGGTGTCTGAGCCTTGCCTGCTGGGACTACTGGAGCTTGGGTTTCCCCCCAGGTATCATTACTGCAACAACTAGTATTTCAGGCAGGTAAGAATATTTTCTAAAATCCTTCAAACAGGGGATGGAGAGGTGGCTCAGCAGTTAAGGTACTTGTCTGCAAAGACTAAAGACCCAGGTTTGATTCCCCAGTACCCATGTAAATACAGATGCACTAGGTGGCACATGTGTCTGGAGTTCTTTTACAGTTGCTAGAGTCCCTGGCATACCCATTCTCTCTCTCTCTCTCTCTCTCTCTCAAATAAATAAATAAATAAATAAACATTTTAAAGAGATCTTTCAAACCCCTTGCTTCTCTCTTTTCCTTTAAACACATGTATGTGGGTGTACAGGTGCATTGTGGGACTGGGGAGTGCATGTGGAGTCCAGAGGACAATCTCAGGTGTTCTTCTCAGATGTTGTCCATCTTTTTACTCATATAGGGCCTCTCATTGGCTCACCATTAGCCTAGAATGGCTGGCCAGTGGGCCCCAGGGATCCGGCTGTCTTCACCTCCCTAGTGCTGGTATTACAGGTGTGCACCCCCATGCCCAGAATTTTATGTGGGTTTGAGGATCCCAATTCAGGTCTTCATACTTTCAAGGCAAACATGCTACATACTGATTTATCTTCCCAGCCTTAGCCTGCTTCTCCCTCCAGGTGACCTATCCAAATCATGTATGTATATGTACATGTATATGTATATGTATATGTATATGTACATACACAAGTATATATGTGTTATAGTGAAAAATAACACTCTTTCACTTGGTACCTCATGTTCCACTTGGAAAATTCCACAGAGGCCCTCAAAAGTATTCACCTTGTGTGCTTTCCTGTGAAATGCTCTTCTCTAAAATCAAGGGCTCTTTCCTGTAAGTAGAACTTATTAAATTCTTTTCACACTTCCAAAGTACATGGTTGAATTGATTATCTCAGTGAGTCACATGTCTTCTTTCCTAGCAATTAAAATTGTATGAATATTTTACAGAAATTCTGAAACCTACATACAGGTCTGACTATCAGCTATGACAATATTGTGGCTTCTTGGCTTTTATTCCTACCACTTTACCATACTCTCCAATCTAAACCAAAATGATCATATTTAAGATCAACTTGAGAATGGTATATGCACTTTAGGAAAAGATCTCCTATCTCCTCAGAAAATGACCCCAAATATTTATCCCAGAGAAATGAATATATATATGTGAATATAGTATTTGTACATATATTCTAAAAATATATATTTACAAAAAATTCAACAATAATGTTTTTCAGAGCTTTTCTTGTGATTGTCCCAAATTAGAGACAGTCTAAAGGTCCATCAGTAGAATAAACCTTGATATACTTTTATAATGAGCTGCTAATCCACAGTAAAGAGTCAAATTAGTGACACATATAGTACAGATGAATTTCAATAGGATTTTGTTGGATGAAAAACACCTCACTCAAAAGTGTATGTGCTGTTCAAATGTCTTTTTATAAGATGTTCAACAAGCTATGTTAAGTGATGGTGGGGAAAAAATCTATACAGCAGTTGCCTCTTGGGGAGAGAATGCAGAGGTTGCCTGGGAGTGGGCTGCAGGTAACTTGGTAGGGTGAAGGTATAAGGCCAACTATGATTTAAGGAGTAGTTTGCTTTGTTTTTGTTTTTCCTCTGGAGATGGTGATTGAATCCAGAGTCTTGTACATTTTATCCCAGAGTTTTGTTGCTGAGGTATATCCTAAGCCCTAAGCCCATGAAAGCAACTGACTTACATTTTGATAGAAGTTTGCATTATACAGGTGAGAGCATTTGTTAAAATTCAGCAACTTAGAGCCAGAGATATGGCTTAGCAGTTAAGGCATTTGCCTGCAAAGCCTAAGAACCAAGGTTCAATTTCCCAATACCCATGTAAGCCAGATGCACAAGATGGTGCATGTGTTTGGAGTTCATTTACAGTGGCTCAAGACCCTGGTGTGTGCAATCTGTCTCTCTCTCTCTGTCTCTCTCTCTCTCAAATAAATAATACATAATTTTTAATTCAAAAATGTATACATTGAATTTTCATAATTCTTTATCAAAATGAGACAAATATACAACTCTGTGTAGTGAGATGCACACTGAATTATTTAGTAATAAATATGCCGGGGACTATAAATCATTTTGAAATGTATTGAAAAAATCTGAAAGACTGATGGATGATTATAGGGATGAATAAATCAATAGATATGTGATAGTGGAAGTTTGGTAAATTGTTAATACTAGGATCTACATATTTTTACTATAAACTTTCAACTTATTGTATGTTTAAAATTGTGGGCAGGGAAAGCAATTGAGGTCACCTCATTCTTTATACAAAAATCAGTGATACTTGATTCAAAATAAGACACCAATTTCTAATGTTTATCCTATAAAACATATATAATCTTGCCTCCCTTTAACCTCTGTTCTCATCCCACATTACTCTGCCACTCTGCCATTATGTTCCAATAGTCTTGGCCTTCTGTCTTTTCTTCAAAGCTCAGAATACTTTTTCATATCTGTAGCTCTACACATGCGTTATATCTACAGTTCTGTATACATGTTACATCTACAGCCCTATAATCTATAGCTCTACATATGTGTTACATCTATAGCTCTAAATATGTCACATCTACAGCCCTACCCACGTGTTACATGTACAGGTGTACAGACATGTTACATCTATAGTTCTATATAGATGCTAAATCTACAACTGTACATATGTGTTAGTTCCACAGCTCTACATGCATGTTACATCTATAACCGTACACACTTTATACCTAAAGCTCTACATACTTATGACATCTATAGCTCTACACACATGTTACATCTACAGGTTTATATATTTTACGTTTATACCTCTATGTACATGTTACATCATAACCCTACATATACGCTAAATCTACAGCTGTCCATATGTGTTACCTCCACCTGGATTCCAGATCTTCTTCTGCTCCTTTTTCTATTTCCTCTTGATTCACCTGTAACTCCTGAGAAGCAGTTTCTTAGCAACTAGTCCAAAATGTGGCCAAATCACTTCCATTTCCCCATGTTTATTTGAATATCATTCATGTTCACTGAAATTGTGAACTTCCTCACCAAAATCTGTTTCAAGACAGGTAACACCTGTAATCTCTCCACTAAAGAGGCTGAGGATCAAGAGCCCAAGAGTTGAAGACCAGTGTGGACTACTTAGCAACATCTAGGCTACAAAATACAAGCTAGCCATGATGTTATATGCCTGTAATCCCAACACTGGGATGGTGGAGGCAGGAAGACCAGGAATTCAAGGTCATCTTTAGTTATATGTCAAGTTTAAGGACAGGTTGAGTTACATGAGACCCTTTCTAAAAAATAATGATATAATTAATATTAATATTGATATAGGTAGCTGCTGGGCATGGTAGTGCACACCTTCAATCCCAGTACTCAGGAGGAAGATGTAGGTGGACTGCTGTGAGTTTTAGACCAGCCTGGGCTAGAGCAAGACCCTATCTCGAAAAACTAAACTAGTAATAATAATAATAATAATATAGGTAGCTGATATACCCAAGGAGATATAAACTAATTGCCTATATGACTAATCACTTAAGAAATATAACCAGTATAAAAGAAAGAAAAAAAACTGAAAAGACTCTACTGGATAAAGAAAAACTTAAAGATAATAAATATCATCAATGACATATGGGAAGATATTAGTAATAAGAACAAGAAAACAAAAGTCTTAAGAGTTGAAGAAACATAATTAACTAAAACACAATAAATTGGATAAATAAATTGATAGTACACAAAGAGAAATCACCAACTGGATTTGAGGAATTTGATGAGAGGGCTAGTTGTGGTGACATATTCTTTCAATTTCTGAACTCAGAAAGCTGAGGCAGGAAGATTACATATAAGGGGTGAACTTGAGATACAAAGTAATATATTTTCTTAAGTTAAGAAGATTATATAAGAAGACACTTAAAATCAAATTAGTAGATGATATCTCAAAAGCATGCTAGTGAAAGTTCCAGCCATATTTTATTAGACACTCAATGAGATGATTCTACAATTGATATTGAAGGAAAAGTGACTTTGATCACCTAAAGCAATTTTCAAAAACAAAAGAACAAAGAGACTCTTTTATTCAGATATTAAAATATATTATAATGTATGAACACTCACTACAGTGAAAGAATATAGAAAATGGAACTTTTCCCTTTTTTGGAATAGATAATTCTTAAACAGCCCATTGCACACATGGTAATTTAGTAGTCAATGAAACAACACAAATTGGTAAGTCCAAGAAAGGCTATCACAGTCAATATAGGGGAAAAAAGAGTTGCTCAGTGAATAAAAGACTTGATACCACTAGCAACATGGGATCACAGATGAATTAAAGACCCAAAATGAGAGATAAAATGTTATACATTGAAGATGATGGTGGAGGAGAATATATGAACAAGGAAGGACTTCTCCAGTAACAATCACAGTATTCTAATCTAGAAGATAAAATTTGATGTTATAAACAGGCAATTCACAGAAGAAACAAAGCTCATAGCACTTTAAAAGCTTCAGAATGGAACAGTAATTGCCCTTGATCTGCACTAAGTTCCCAGGTATCTTGGTTTGATGCAAAATGACCCTCATAGACTCATGTGGGTGAATATTTAATCCCCAGCTGGTGGTATTATTCTGGAAGATTGTGGAAACTTTAGGGAGTGGAGTCTTGACTGTTGTGTTATAACCAGCTCTCTCTCTCTCTCTCTCTCTCTCTCTCTCTGTGTGTCCCCCCCCCCTGCTGATGTGATGATGTAACTCTACCCGCCTGCTCCTGCCATGCTTCCCCTGCCTTGGTGGAGTCCCTTCATAACTGTAAACCCAACATGAACCCTTGCCTTCCTTAAGCTGATTCCGGTTGAGAATTTTGTCCCAGCAAGGAGAAATTAGCTGATATACTATATACTACTTAAAAATGCATTTTGTGATACTTGGAACATTCTAAAGAAGGATGATAGATCAAGAGCCATCAATCAATGGATGATCTCACTAGAATATGCAGTAATATATTGACAGAGTGCCTCTTTGAATTTAAGAGCATCAGGGAATGGGGTTAAAACAAACTAAATAGATGATACATGCAGATAATACAAGAGCAGGACCTGATAGAAGTACAATGATGATGTCATAAATGAAAACCATTATTAACTTCCACCACTTATATTCAAACAAATGAGGATCTTAAAACAGTAAAAATGAACCAGATGTTATTTGAATATTGTATGCTTCTTGGCAGCATTTTTTTTCTGACAAAAAAAAATCCCAAGATCACACTGAAATTTCATTTCACAATTGACTCACACAGCATCATGTAAATCTTGTCATTTTGCAGAAATATATGTGTGTTGCATTGGTCTTCCTGAATGCCTTTCGTAATCACTTGATATTCAAATAAGTCTTTCTTCCTTAAGTACTAATTACTCTGTAATCTAGGTAGATTTTTGTCAACTTCTATTGCCAACTGACTAAATGTTCTTTCTTTGCAATATAGTCAAAAAGTTTTTCATCATGTGTTGTTCAACAACTGCAAGCAACCCTATGTTGTCTTTTTGTGCAAGATTTGAAATTTCACGTGGCAACTGATTTGCATTTAATGGTAGCATACAATAATCAATAAGGTACTGGTGAAACAGGCACAGGGTAGGCAGCAAAATCTCTGATGATGTTAAAAGGAAGGGAAACCCAAGAGGAGATTAATTTTGCAAGCAGAAATATTTCCATGTTGTAAAGAATCTGGCCTCCCTCTTGTGCATTTTTAACTTTCTTTGGGGAGTCCCTTAATGAAAGTTGGAGAACAAATGAGTTCCTTATATGGTAATCTCAAGTTCTTTCAGTGTGTGTTATTAAAAGTACTTGAGCCAGTTGACAGAATGTTGAATTGATTCTCTTTGAGCTATAGAAGTATTGATCTCCTCCATTATTTGTATCTTTACTGTCAAATAATTGCAGTTCTTCCAGCATTCCTAGATGTGACAGAGTTGTGTTATTTTAAATAAATAAATTTGTAAGCATTCAAATACATAAATAGAGCTGGTAACAAGGAGGTTGTGTTGACTGCATATTCAAAAAGATGACTCAGAAACTCTGTCCTAAATATGACTGGTAGCAGCATATATGGATGAAAATGGAAAGAAAATAGAAAGTAGAATACTTACTAGAATTACAAAAAAAAAAAAAATTAAGTGACCAAGCAAACAAAATATATCTTATTTAAACCATGGTTTAAAATTTTTAAGGCAAGTATTCCCAATGGCCTAATAGATAAGGCACTGACCTCCTTAAATTTTAAACAATCTTCCAGTCCAGATAAATTTACTAAAGAATGGTCACCATAACTCTGCCTTCTTTTGGTCTTATTCAAGTCCTCTTGTCCTATTCATTTCACTAAGTATTTAAACACTAAAGCATTGATGTTTTTTTAACTTTCTGCACAAACAGTGGATTCTTGAGCTCCTCCGACCTTCTTCTCACCCACATACATTAGGTAATTCTTTCCTGAGTTTCAGAGGTATACAGAGGCAAAAGCATTAACCACTCGATTTCAGAAACTCAGGTAAAAGTTTATAAGAAAAAAGATATTGACTAGTGTGTTGGAGTTCTCCCAAGAAACAGAACTAATAGGCCATGTACAGGGAGCTATTTCACATTATTAACTTACACTATTGGAATTTTACCTCATTCAAAATTTGTTGTGTAGATCAGCGAGCTGGAAACCCAAGGAATAGCTGCAAGCTGTCTACCTCCAGAATTTTCTCCTCTTGGGGAAGGGGGAAGGGAAGAGGGGCTAGGAAGTGCTCTGTTGGAACAACAGAGTCTGGGTACTGTGCCCTAGACATGGGGATGCATAAAATCACCTCTCATGTGCTCACTAATTAGTCATTATAGCTACCATGTGATATTTCACAAAATGCAGTACTGTTGGAGGAACAAAAGAAACTTACCCAAAGTATCAGAGAATCTTCAGTGAGACTCCACCTCCTATAACCATATGACCTTGTACACCAAGATCGTAATAATTTCTTAACCTCTAAAATATGCAGTAAATTATCTTTGCTTCCTGGGATTATTGTGAGCATTGCATAAATTAATTAATAGCATTTATCACAGCATGAGTATTCAGTAAATAGTATTATTTTAACTGAAATACATTGAATGCACCTTAATGTGTATATTTTGCCACTGAGATGCTAAGGAAATAATTGTATGATTAATATATTTTTATATTTTTCTCTCAAATAGTCTTATTGTGCACACACAAGCAAATACACACACACATGCACACACACGCACACACCCCAGAATGTTTGACTGGAAGTCACAACTAAAAACCTAAGATGCAAAAGATACCAGATGTAAAAATGAGTTAAGAAAAAAGCACCAAGAAGCAAATTTCAAAAGAAATATCCAAGAATTTCATACACAAGCTTTACTCTATTCCCAAGTGAAAAAGAATTGGAGATTTATGGAAAATTGGAGACAACTCCTCCAACAAGTGATCACAATGAGCCTCTGAGCTAAGGTTACTACCCAGGCCCCTAAACTGCATCACTCACTCTGCCTTCAGTCATGTCTAAGGCCCACAGAAATCATTATTCTCCATAATTAGAGCCCCACACCAAATCCCTGGATTTAGAGCCTTCTTTAATTGAGCAGCATGTCTGGACTAGAGTTAACAGATGGTAGGGGCCTCACAGTGGCAGCTACACAGACATACATTACTCCCTGAGTTCAGCCACTGCAGTGTGCAATCCCCGGGGAGATAAATCACTGCCTCACATGAGATTTTGTTTTTGTTTCATGTGTTCTATTTGGTCTTGTTTTTGTAGTGGTGAGCCAATGTGGGGAAGAAAGGGAGCCATAAAAACAAATTTCCCCCTTTCTTGATTAACAGGGCTGGCAAACCACCAGCAGAATGTTCATGCCCCAGGAACCAGCAGGCCCCATGTGGATGGTAGCTTGCGCTTCACGAAACAGCTGTCTCTCTGGACATCTTTCCTCATGAGCCACCTTTTCCATCTGGCAAAGTGGGAATAGACATGGTCTACTGCAAGGAGCATAAGCAAAGGCACAAATCCTCACTGAAGTCTCCTTCAGGGAAGCTCAGCTTCTAATTCACTCTAATCACACATTTGCAGCACAGTGAACTACTCAACAGCCTGAAACCTAGGCTTAGTATCTGCCTTGAGTCTGATTTCTTTCTTGTTAGTTGGAAACTGTAGTTCTCTTGAATGAGACTCTCAGTCAACACAAACCTCAGAATTACCAGAGCTAGACTATTAGACAAATGTGGATGGCGGCCCTCCAGAGATTAAATGCACATTATCACCACTGGACAGCTAAGTTCACCTGGTGACCCTAAGGAATCTGATTATCTGTTCCCAAGGAACTATGTCTTTTCCCCACATTAAAAAAGAAATCTTGCTATACCATAAGACTCTGGCTTACAGACTTATGGTCTGAATGAACCACTCATCCCCCACTGACAGTGACTCCTGCCCTGCAAAGCACAGCTCATCCCAAGCTCCCCGGGAGAGAACTCCCCAGAAGGGGCCCCTCCATCAGTTGTCTTCTTGTATGCTGAGCATGGTGCAGTTTCCGTATCAACTGTGTATCTTCCCCAACTCCTCAGTTGTGGGGGCTCCCCTTGTGCTCAATGTACAATAAAAAACTAGAGCTCCATTTCCCCTAAACAAGTGAAATTTCAATGAACCATAGCTGAACATCAATTTCATTCCAAACTGCAAGGGCACTGCCGCCACAACATGCAATTACCATCCACCCTTCCGGCACCACACACACACTTTGGACAAGGGCAGGATATTTGGGCACTTGACACCAGGAAGCTAACATTTTGGTGTTGTTGTCTTATATTTATTTATTTGTGAAATAGAGTGAATGAGTGAGCATGGGTGCACAAGAGCTTCCTGCACCTACAAATGAACCCCAGACACATGCAAAAGTCAGTGTGTCCAACTTTATGTGAGTACTGGGGAATTAAACCCAGGGGATCAGACTTTGCAAACAAGCACCTTTAACCATCGAGCCATCTCTCTAGCCCAAAGCTAACATTTTTTTAACTGCCTCCTGTATGAGAACTTTGCAGAGTGCATGCTCAATCACAGCTCCTCAAAGCACCAGCAGGTAGGCAGCATTATTGAGGCCTGTCGTGTGGTGGAATAGGAACAGGCTGTCAGGTCTAGTGAATCTGGCTTAGTCCTAGCTTAGCCACTCATTTGATTTCAAAGGTACTATACAACCTCTTTGTACTGCATTCCCTCCACTGTTCCTAGTTTCTAAGACTACTAAGACTTAAGGACATGCAATGTGAGATACTTGGCACACTCTGAGTAAGACACAACTATAACTATGTCTCTCTTTCAGAGGAAACTGAGGCATTAAAAAAAATGTAAGCCAAGGCCACACAACTCCTTGATTTGAAAAAAAATCATACCCTCATACCCTGTCACCTTTTCATTGATATGCATGTCCCTCACTGTGTTTCTAGTAGTAAGGTTTCTTAAATAAGCCATGTAAAAGGACAGGGCAGGCCAGAAGCAAGAGGAAAATTCTGCATGCTTCCTACTCTTCAGGACTTTTCTTCATCTTTGATCAAAATAGAATTTCCTCAGATTCTTAAACTAGAAACATTTCCTATTCTTTCAAAAATTGGTTATACCTCATTATACATCTCTCTCTTTTTTAAAATATATTTTATTTGCTTTTTTTTTCCCCTTTCCCTTTTTCGTCAGCCATTCCAGTATTAAGAAATGTAACAGATGTTTCCTGCAAATGGCTGGACCACGTTCAGAATTTGTGCAAACTTCAAAATTCACAGTTCACTTGGTCTGCGGGACTTCCACTATTGCTTCACCTCCACACCCTTTCAAACGCTTTACAGACTACATCTGAAAGCGCTGCCAATTGTTTTTTTCTCCTTCTTGGAAAATTCAAGCTTAACCCATTTGTCATCCGTAGGCTTGTTGTTCCCTCCGTATCTCACCATCTTCGTCATAAAACAGTTGCCAAGTTCACATAGTGAGGACAGCCTCAGAGGTGTCTCCAATTTTCACCCTTCCTACTGCTTTGGCTCACCTGGAGGTCAGCTAGAACGGATATACTTGGCCATGTCACCCAGCTCTATTGAGGGAGCACCTGCTGTCCTCTCTGCTGTAAGAACTGACTTGAGGAAACCCAGGGTCAGGGCTCTTTGGCACTCTATGCCAAGTTAACACAATAAACATCCCTCTCCCACCACCATTCACACTTCACATGCACCCTTGGCATGCCCATGGGCTCACTGGATAGGCCCTGTGGTAGTTTGAATAGATGTCCCCGAATAGATTCGGGGGCTTATTAAAGCTTTAGCTCTCCAGCCACCTAGGTAGAAGAGGTGTCAGTGTGGATGGATTCTAGGGTCCAGCCCTGAGGTGTGTTTGGGGGTGGGTCTGAATTTCAGCCTAAGATATGCAGCGTTCTTGAGCTCTACCTGGGGTTCCTAGAGTGTGCTTGCTTATGGTGCTGACAGTGATAGTTCTCTCTTTGGGGACCTGCGAAAGGGGGCCAGCCTCTTCTACCATTATGGAACTTCCCCTGGATTTGTAAGCTTGAAATAAATTTCATTCCTCCTGTAAACTGCCTGGTCTGGAGGTTCATCCCAGCAACATGAAGCTGACTACCATAGGCCCCTTCTAGCTCAGAAAGTCTGTGTGTAAGTTCTGCTCTCTGTCGTCTCCCAAAACAAAAGATGTAAGAAGATTATAGAAGCTTGATTTTGCTTTGTGAGAAAGTAATATAAAAATTCTGTAGATTTTATACATAGATCCCAATTTAGGGACGATATAATAAAAACACACAGAGGCATGTCTCTCAGGATTTAATTTGCTAAAGCTGTGCACATATGTAAAAATAATCTATTATTTTAGGGGAGATGTAGTTGTAGAATTATTGCTTATGTCATTTCTTAAATGGTTATGTTCTTAATTCTTAAAAGAAAGCTAGCATTGTTTGCACAAAAACTTGGTGATTCTCTCCCACAAATAGTAATGCAATTACTTTTGTTGAGTAAACTTTTTATGTTATCTTATAATAAAAACTGAAAATCCCTTCGCTTCTATTTATTAAAAAAATGCTTTTCTATATGTACCCTTGATAACAGATTTTGAAGAAATAATGTTTGATGATAAAGTATTTGAATGGTACAGTAGATGTAAAACAATCGGTTTTAAAGAACATTTGTCTTTACATTAACTGTTTATTTGAAATTTTGAAAAACAGAGGGCTGGAGAGATGGCTTAGCGGTTAAAGCACTTGCTTACAAAGCCTGACCCAGGCTTGATGCCCCAGTACCCACATAAGCCAGATTCATATGGTGGTGCATGCATCTGGAGTTCATTTGCAGTGGCTAGAGGCCTTGGCATGCCATTCTCTCTCTTTCTCTTTCTCTTTCTCTCTCAGTGTCTCTTTCTCAAACAAATAAATAATTTTTTTAAAACCACACAAAATGACACAATTGTCACTTTACTTCATGATTAATGCTATGATTGCATGATTAGTGTTTCTCCTCCCTCCTTCCACTTTATTCCCATGCAGAGAGTTGCCCAGATCAACAGAGACTGTCAGAAGTATCACTAGTCAGAACCCCATGTGTATACGCATATTGCTTTCCATTCACACAACTAGAGTGATCGTGGTGTTAATAACTGTAAAAATTACAACTCCAATAGTAAGAATTGACAACTTTCTAACAGCAATAGTCCTTCTAACAAACTCTGAAATTCTCAACTACTGAGGTAAAAGTAAGCAGTCCAATTTCCAATAAGTAGATGGCTGCAGAATTGAGATTGAAGCCTTGTCTGGTCTAACTCCATTTTTTTCTTTTTCATAAGACACTGAAGAGAAGTGGTATTATAAGGAAAGATGAAATTAGCCAGACGTGGTGGTACACGCCTTTAATCCCAGCACTCGGGAGGCAGAGGTAGGAGGATCACCATGCTTGAGCTCATGCTCAAGGCCATCCTGAGACTATATAATAAATTCCAGGTCAGCCTGAGATAAAGTGAGACCCGAACTTAAAACAGAAAAATTTAAAAAGAAGGAAAGATGAAATCCAGTTTGTGTCCTAGTAGACTTGGGCCTGAATCATTACAAAATTAGAGAATGCTACTTACAAGATAAGCAAATTATCTATTCTATTTTAGTATTCTATAAATATTAGACTTGGCCACTGGAAGCATAAAAATTTCACTCATCTTCTAGTCAAAATTATAAGGGAAAAGAATGAGTCCACAGAGACAATGTTATTTAATCTAATACTTAAAAGTGAAATGAGGAGTCTGGGGAGATGGTTCAGTCAGTAAAGTGCTTGTCTGGTAAACATGCGAACTTGAGTTCAAGGATCCATGTAAAAAAGTTGAGCATGGAGATGCATATTCCCCTGGGCCTCATTGACCACCCAGTCTGCCTTAGTAAGCACCTAGTCAAAAAGAGACTGTCTCAAAAGATCAGGGTGGATAGTGCTTAAGAAAAACAAGTTCTGAAAGCTGTCCTCTGGCCTTCACATGCACTTGCATGTATGTACACCCCCACTTATGTGCACACACACGAACACACACACACGCACACACACAAATTATTTGATGCCAGGTAACTGGCAGAAGACATTTCAGACATTGTACCCCTATATGTCAAAGCACTTTCTGATATTATTGCATCTGTTACCCAAACGGAAAAAGGATGAGACAATAGTACGGTTATCATTATTCCCATTTAAAACATAAAAAGATTACAGACTGAGGGTCAGGCAGTCTGAACCAGCATCCTTAGACGTTCATGACATCATCAAGCAATGGTGCTCACAGGACATTCTGGAGTAGAAAAAAATATACTAAATATTTTGTTAAGATACTAAAATAAAATTTATTGGACATCACTACATGTCAAGCACTAATGCTTTATTTACTTTATATTACTCACTATGTTTTCACAACTACTTCATAAGTTAGACATTAATATCTTCCCTTTACAAATGAGGAAACTGATTAAAAGGTTGGGTGAACAGTAGTGGCATGACTGTTACAGGGGCAACCAATTGCAACTGCTTTCTAATTGAATTTGAGGTCTGCTCCAGGCAAATTAATGCTTGGTAGTGAAAACCTAATCAAAAGCCTGTGGCTAGGAAGGTCAAAGGCTATATGCTCAACAGATATGTTGTACCCATCAAACTATCTGTTGTAATTACTTTCACGTTGCTGGGACAAAACACCAAACCAAAAGCAGCTAATAGAAGGAAAGGTTTATTTGGGCTTCTAGCTCAAGATAAGCTTCATGATGGCAGGAAAAAGATGTTACAGCATACACTGGGCATCACAGTCCTTCCATAGTAGGTGGAAAATAGCAGCAAGATAGTGAGCTCAACTCTGTCACTGGGGCACTGGTTACAACACCCCATAGTGTGCCCACAACAACACTTCCTGGAGCAAGGCTCCACTTCCCAAATTGCCATGAGCTAAGGACCAAGCATTCAAAACACATAGTCTATGGGAGACATCTGATTCAAACCACTGAATTCTGTCCGTGGTCTTCATAGACTCACAACAATCTTAAGATGTAAAACTGCATTCAGTCCAACTTTAAAAGTCCCATAGTTTTTTTTGTTTTTGTTTTTTATCAATTCCAACATTGTTCAAAAGTCCAAAGTCTAAGGTTTCATCTGAGACTCAGTCTCTTACCTGTTAGCCTGTAAAATTAAAACACAAGTTAAATACACATAATGGCACAAAGTAAACAGACATTGCAAGATTGAACAAATGTAATATCTAAAACAAGCAGGGAAGCTATCAAATCCTGGAGCTCCATGTGTAGCATCTAACACCCATGAAAATGTCTCTAGAATTCCAATTCATCACTCCAGTTGGACTGCTTACAGCCCAGGGAAAAGTCCATCCTGAATCAGCACCCATCTAAAGTCCAAAATCCTGGGGTCTTTACTACAACCTATGGTTCATCCATGAGATGGTCTTTCAGGGCCTCCATACAGAGACAACACTCTGCCTCAAATCACCCAGTGATCATTTAAAAATAAAAAGCACATTGAAAATCCAATGATCCTCTCTTCCCTGAATGGAATATATTTCCATAGTACCAGGTGGGCTACCAAATTTATTAATCTGGGGGAAATAAAGCCAACTTTAAGGAATAGGAAAATTCCTTCAACATTCACCCTCTTGGCTTCCTACTTTCAAAATATTCGGCATTTTTCCTACCATCCCAACACAGAACAGCTTAACCAACACTCAGTGGTAGTAATTTCTCAAACAATTACAGCTGAACTGGGCTGCAGTCTCCAGCCCAAAACATTCATTTCTTTCTGTGCCACATCCTTCTGCTTTATTTTCTGCTAGTCACACTAGTCCATTGTGTTTAAAATCAACTTTGCTCGAATTCTCAGGACACAGGAAGAGCTTAGGCAGCCTTTCACACAGACTGCCTCTACCTCAATTACAGCAAAGTTCTCTTTCCTCTCCTAAGCCAAGCCTCACAGTCCACAGTTCTTCCTGCCTTTAGGTCTTTCAACTTTTACCAGAACAGTTCATAAAGCTGTGCTTAGAGCACTACAAGGCATCTCTTAGCCCAAAGTTTCGAAATACTTCAATGTTCCTCCTACAAATCAGGTCCAAAAAAAAAGTCAAAAGCCACACAGACAAGTTTCTATCAACAACAACCCTACTGATGGAAAGAAAAGGTTTATTTTTTAGTCCATGAAAGGATTTATTTTTTATTTTTTTGTTTAGTTTTATTTTTTTATTTCAGAGCAACAGACAGAGAGAAAATGAGGCAGATAGAGAGAGAGAGAATGGGCATGCCAGGGCCTCCAACCACTGCAAACAAACTCCAGATGCATGCGCCCCCTTGTGTATCTGGTTTACGTGGGTCCTGGGGAATCAAGCCTCAAACCGAAGCCCTTAGACTTCACAGGCAAGTGCTTAACCGCAAAGCCATCTTCCCAGCCCAGTGAAAGGGTTTTTAAAATGTGGTATATCCAAACAAAGGTATAGTATTTAGCACTAAAGGAAAATTGGTAGCAAGTCATGAAAAGACACTGAAGAACCTTAAAGAAAGTGAAAGAAACTAATCTGGAAAGACTACATACTGTATGTTTCCAATTATATGATATTTTGTAAATGGCAAAACTATAGAGATTGCTAATGGTTAGTTGTCAGGGTTCAGAAGAAAGGGAGGGATGGACAGGATGGATAGACAGAACAAAGAGGATTTGGGGGACAGTAAAATTATTCCTTCAATACCATAATGGTGGATATACATCAGGATATATGTGATTTTACATCTGTCCAAACCCATAGAATGTATATGACGTGTGTGCTAATGTAAACAATGGACTTCAGTTGATTATGATGTATCAGTGTCAATATTTGTATCACTACATTGTGAGACATTGATAATGGGGGAGGCCGTATATGTGTGATGGGTAGGGACAAGAAGTATATGGGCAATCTGTCACTCAAATTTGCTACAAGTCTAAAACTATTCTATTTTAAATATTTTTAAAATTCAAGGGCTCATATTATTCACACTTCAGTCAAAGAGACCTTTAGATCTCTTTATTAGAGAGTATCTCTTTCCCAAAAGCATTCTTCGCCAGGTGTGGCAGTGCATGCCTTTAATCCCAGCACACAGGAGGCTGAGTTAGGAGGATGACCATGAGTTCAAGGCAACCCTGAGACTACAGAGTGAATTCCAGGTCAGCCTGGGTTAGAGCGAGACCCTACCTTGAAAAAAACAAAAGTATTCTTCTTAACCTGACTATAAAATATAGAAAACAGCTAATCTACTAAAAGAAAAAATAAAAAGGAAGTTGGGTGACTTACTCAGCCATACCATTCATTGCTTGAGAGCTGGAGCTGAGATTCCACTGCCTGAATGTTCGGACACTCTGCTCTTTCTATTTTGGAACCTTGACTTGGGTATGTATCTTCCCAAATTCCTAAGTTGAAGCCCTAACCGTACATATAACTGCAACATGGAAATAGATAAATATATGTATATGGAAATGCAATATGTATGTATGTAATATATATGAAATATATATGTAATATATATGAAACCTTTCATATGATTACCATGTGCACATATGTATGTATATTGTATATATGAAATGGTGATTATGGTTCAATAATGAATAGGACTGGCATCCTTGAGAGAGACAGTGGGAATAACTGCACAGATGAGGACAGAGAGAAGCAGCCACATACATGCCAAGGAGGGAGGCCTCATCAGAAAGCAACCCTGCTGCTACTTTGATCTTAGACTTCCAGCCTTCCAGTCCCCAAACAATGAGCAAATGCATTTCTATTACTTGTACTATCCAGTCCATGATATTGTGATATGGAAGTCCTCAGAGACTAATATCACTAATAGAATCAAAAGTTAACTTGAGATATATAGAACGTAATCAATTGTATGTGTAGTATATTAAAATAGGTCATTTTCATGGATCATAATTAATTTATAAAGCTACCTGACTATACTAGCAAAGTTAAGAAAGAAGTAGCTTTCAAAGAAAATAAGGATTGCATATAAGTGAAATGTATCTATAGAAGTTTCAAAGTGGACAAAAAAAATCCCATAAAAAATGAATTAACTTCATCAAATAAAATCAATTATTCAAAAGCATTAAGCTACATATGGTAACAACTATAGTAATTATTTCTTTAAAAAATAAACCCCATGGGGCTGGAGAGATGGCTTAGCAGTAAAGGCATTTGCCTGCAAAGCCAAAGGACCTTGGTTTGATTCCCCAGGACCCACATAAGCCAGATGCACAAGGGGCGCATGCATCTGGAGTTAGTTTGCATGAGCTGGAGGCCCTGGAATGCCCATTCTCTCTCTCCCTCTCTCTCCCTCTCTCTTTCCCTCTCTCTCTCTCTCTCTCTCAAATAAATAAATAAAAATAAAGTTAAAAAAATAAAAATAACCCCCAAAGCTCTCTTTTAAATCAGTGAATAACCAAAAAGTATTGTCTGATTTAATGTTAATACAGAATATCATTTAATGATATTAAAGAAGAAATTAAGTAATACATTTATTAAGTAAAGAAATGTTTAACCTAGGGACTGGAGATTTGAGTTGTCCAAGTCAGTAAAGTTCTTGTCTCACAAGCATGAGCTCAGTTCTAAGTATCTACATAAAAATGCAGGTGTGCTAATGCAGACCTACAACTGCAGAGCTGGAGGGAGGAAACACGAGAATCTCTGAGGCTTGCTGGTCAGCCAGTCTAGCCTAATTGGTGAACTCCAGGACAATGATTTTGTCCCAAAGGAGATTTATAGCATTCTGGAGAAAGACACCCAAGGTTGTTCTCCGGCTTCCACAGGCACACACACTTGCACACATATGTCCACCCACACACATGAATTCACTCACATCCATGTATACACATGCACATATACATGGGAAAAAAAGAGTTGATATAGCCAAACATGATGGTGTATGCCTGTAATCTGCACCCTGGATCCTCATGCTTTGGAGGCTGAGGCAGGAACACCCGAGCTCACTCCTAGCCCTGGATTTATAATAGAGCTTTGCCAAAAAAATAAGAGAGCAAGCAAGAGAGAGACTCACTATAGTACAACTAGCCTAATCCAATGATTTTGTCTGTTTGCAACCAGATAAAACTTTGAAAGCTCTTAATCATTTATTAACGCTTAGATAAGACTCTAGATGACAAAAGCAAATTTCTTAGAAAACAGATCCCCAAGTGTCTGTTCCATGTAGTCACCAATAAGAACTGTTGTTGGACTATGAGTCCTTTGAAGGAAAGACAAGATCATTCACCCAGAAGCCCACTGCAATGCCTAAAACATGGAGGTATTTAAGCATCCTACACAATGGTTACATGAGTAGATGAAAAGCTAGCATTTTCTGGCCTCAAGGTAGGTTATAATCAAGTTAAATATAAACAAATGCAACTTGTTCCAAGGTGGTTGATACAAGCCACTAGATGTTGCATGATTACCTTGCCACTCTGCTTCACAGCAGAGATTATGATCAGAAAGAAAGTCTATTTAAATGCCTAATAGAGCACTTTAATTTATAAGCCAAACAGGAAAGTTTTCAATTACGTGCTGATAAGCACTTAATTTTAAGAGTGAAGTAAGGAGTCATCACAAAGATCTTATCATGTAGAAGAAATGAAAATGCTACTACCAATGAAGGAGTGCAAAGACTACATTTGAAAGTGCATTGAAAGGGTACCTTAAGCCTTTTTCCCAATAACCTTTTCTAGGGCAGACAATGAGCTTAGTTGGATTGGGTTTAATAGTGACTGACTTTCCTTCTGTTTTATCATTCCCAGAGCACCTTGCCAATGTACTCTCTCTAATCCACAATAAGTGCTTTCATCCAGCTAGATAAACCAGTACTGGGATATTAATCCATCCAGAGCCAGCGTCATTGTTCCTTAACTCCTCCACACCAGCTAAACAGCCCAGATCCTTCACACCAAACACTTCCACAGAGGACTGTGCAATTTCAACAAGTCTTAATCAGCAGAGCATTTATAATTAATATACCTTCTACTATAAGTTAAGAAGTAAGATAGACCATGGAAGCAAATAGCCTTTGAACAAGAATCTTTTATGTCAGCTTGTACATGTATGTCTGATGAGGAAGGAGAAAAATCTTAAGGCTTGCTTGGGGAATTCCGAACATGTTTTGAAATGTTTTATAGTACAAGTTATATAGCATATCTACTCAAAAACATCTCTAAAACAACAGAACTTTCTTGTTAGAAAATCAAAAGTGATAAGCAGACCAACCCATTAGACAAATGAAATATAGACACAGATATTGAAAAACTGGTTTACGTTAAAGATAACATGTTATTTCAGTGCCAGACGTGTGATACCTTTGAGCAAGTTGTTGGCAAAAGAGGCTGCTGATGCTCCCAAAGCACTTACAGGCTATTGCTGTCAAGACCCTCAGTTGCCCACCAGAACTAGATGGTAAGACTGTTGCTGAAGACTCCACATGCTTGGGCTGAAGATCATGGAGAAATCAAGCTGGAGCCAATCTGGAAGCCTCCTCCCTGTTGACTGTCAGGATTCTGTACAGAGCTATGCAACCTGTTGGGGGAGAAAAGTCATCAACAGTGTTATCCCACAGTGGACCCTCCAAGTTTTATGGCTGGCCAGCCAGGCCAAATGTACCAACTGGTACAATGGTGGTATGTTTGTTATGGGAGAAACCAACTGCTGTCTGGACTTGAGGCCCATTCCACAGGAGGGAATTCCTGCCTGGTACTGAAAACCTAATGAAAAGCCTATGGCTTGGGAGGTTATCAGCTCTAGTGGGAAAAACTACTACTGTTGTCTGAATAAATGGATAAATTATGCCCACCAAACTGCCCTCTACATACTTATGTTTATGCTAATATACTTACGCTACTGTCACTTTTGGTTAGAGAAGTTTCTCTTTTCAGATATTTTCAGTCACTGGAATGACTCAAAACCCACCAAAGTGCCAAGAAGAAGGGACAGTGGAGTATTCAGCATTAAATGAAACATTTCTGTCACATCTTCCAAGACTCAGAGATCATTGTAGAAGAGGGTTAGTGAGCCAAAGGAAGGAGAATAGGGCTTAAAATATTGTCTTCCAGACACAAAGTGGCCTTGGTATTCATGACTTTACAGGAGCTGATGCTACCTATCCAAGACCTGCATAATAGAAAAGGAAAAAAATGATGACATCAAAACAGAAGAGAAACTAATTGGAAAGAAAAAGGGACTCGGTGGCAGGGGGATTTGGGAGAGGCAGGGGAAAAGGTTGGGTGGTGGGAGGAGATTGTGGTCATGGTATATTATTTATGTTTATGTATTTTTATTTTTTTTATTTTGAGGTAGGGTTTCACTGTAGTCCAGGCTGACCTGGAATTCACTGTGTAGTCTCAGGCTGGCCTTGAACTCATGGTGATCCTCCTACTTCTGCCTCCCGAGTGCTGGGATTAAAGGCGTGCGCCACCACACCCGGCATATTATTTATATTTATGGAAGTTGTCAATTTAAAAGAAGAAGAAAAGAAAGAAAAGATAACATCGTATATTTCCCAAAATACAAAGAGTATTCATTTCTCTAGAGCCCTCTCCTCTCAGGAGTGTTCTCTAACTTCATTCTGATTCTTGATTAACAAGAACAGGAAGGGGGAACAAGAGACCACACAAGGTATCACAGTTAGTGCCAAGGCCAGCAATAACTTCCCAAGCAACACATATATCAAGATAGGACCTCATAGCCAGGCGTGGTGGCACACACTTTTAATTCCAGCACTTGGGAGGCAGAAGTAGAGGATCGCTCTGAGTTTGAGGCCACCCTGAGAATACAGAGTGAGTTCCAGGTCAGCCTGGGCTAGAGTGAGACCCTACCTCAAAAAACCAAAAAAAAAGAATATGACCTCAGCACTCATAGAAACTTATCAACAGAGAATTACCCTCAGGTATGTGACCTTTCCTCCCTTTAGGAGGCTTAACTTCCTGTTTCTCTTCATGCTTTGTTACTTCTCCATCCATACTGATGCTTTCTCCTCATTTCTCATACATTTATTTACTACTTGAGCCCATGTGTCCCTTTTAAGCCTTCAAAATGGATTTCGCCCCCATCTTCTCTTCCTTTTTATTTAGCCTCAATTCAAAGTCTCCAAATGCTTCCTATCAACCTTCACTTTGATATCCAAGTCTCTAAAACAAGACTCGGTCTCACTTAACTTTCCTGAATTTCCCCTCCAGTATCTTCCCATCTTAGATTCATGATCTCAGCATGCTTCCACTCTCCCACACTGCAGTGCCGAATGCTCTGGATTGTACCTTGCAGGCTGGGTCTCCGGCTTTACCTCTCCCAAACCTTTTTTCTTTTTTTCCTTTTTCAAGTTAGGGTTTCACTCTAGCCCAGACTCTCCTCGAATTCACTATGTACTCTCAGGATGGCTTCGAACTCACAGCAAACCTCTTACCTCTGCCTCCCAATGCTGGAATTAAAGGCATGCGCCACCATGCCTGGCTTTCTTCCAGACCTTTTTATCAGACTCTGCACTAGACCATCACTAGTGTTAATGTCAGCCAATGCAAGACAGTCTTAACCTGTCTTCCCCAGTTGATGTTTCCTACTCTCAGTCATCTCTTGGTTTTTCTTCATAAAGATCACAAATCCATTTGTGCTGATCCCTTTCCCTCACCTGCTTCCAGGACTCAGTTCAGATTTAACCAGAGTGGATATCCAAGGTCTTTCCCATCAGTGTCATTCTCTGCAGTCTTCTCTGTGCTATTCAGGACATTTCTCTTTATGCTCCACACTGGCCATGATTTTTCTGTCGTTCACATGTGTTGTGTCCTAGTGCTGGGTGGCAGGTTCCCCTGAATTAAAATACTCTCTCCTGAAGACAGAAATATAGGCTCTGATTCAGGTAAAGACATGAAACTGAACGGTCATACAACCAGTCCCCAAGGTTATGTGAATTAGAAACAGGGTGGTTGGGTTGGGAGGAAGGAAGATCCAGGGACTCAGGACAACAAGTCTGAGAAATAGTTGTAAGACACTGTCTTAAGACTATATAAAGAGGAAACAACTGCTTGGGGATGAGACCTTCTGACTGAGCTGCCTGCAAGATGTGCCGTGTCAGTCATGAGTCTAAGCAGCTGCGGGGAGGTCATCACCCAGGATGGGATGAGACTTCTGGGTGGTGCAGCCACTTTGGGGTCTCCATTGCTCATGTAAGAAGCCCCTCACCCTGCTCTATAAGCAACCCCAATAAACTCATTAGTTCACCAAAATTAGTTTTGGTGTACTCTTCCTTTGATCTGTTGTCTGTACCTTATCTTGGGTGAAAAAGTCTTTATGTCACCCCCAGGGATAAAGTTTCTCATGACACCTATGTATAAAATGCCTGGTTGTCCCCATTCTAACTTTTCCTCAACCTGTAAAACTTACATATTTTCTTTAAAAAAAAATTGACCACATGTCTGTCATCTGGCTAGGAAATCATCACTTAATTTCCTCGGCATTCTAACAACACCTCACTGGACCATACTTGCAAGAGCCTAGAAGGCATCCTGCCAGAAAGTAAGCTCCACAGCACTAACAGGAGGTCCCCAGGACTGGCTCCCCAGGAATCAAGCCCTCAGAAACTGATTTTGCCAAAATCAGTTACTCTTCTCTTGGGCCCACAAAGTAACTCAATGCAGGATAAAAGTTTGTCTGACATCTCGGCCTTTGTTTTGCATGTTTCCTCCACTCTGGCTGAAGGCACAGAGATAAGTTGTTACCAGTAATCTTGGATCCCCTGACAAACAAAACCTACAAACCTTAAAGAACAGGACCCACCCCCATATGAGAGTAATTATCCATGAAAGTAAGATTCTGTCAAATGATGACCGAGAGAAGGACTTCAAGAGACCACCTTGCAGACCCAGAACTGAGACAGTGATCAACCAGAACACACCTTGACCTGCACTGCTTCATTATGCAGATCCTTTACCCCTCCCTTCTACCCCAGTTCTTCTTCTATTTAAACCTAAAGATTATGCTTATGTCAGTACCACAGAGATGGACTTGGAGTCACTGGACCCCGTTATCTTTCTCTTCCTAATATGGATACATTGACTAAATCTCCCAATATCATGCCCATACTGTGCTTTTCACCATCATTTGTTGAATTAGTATATTATGGGTGGGTGACACAGCCTTGCTTATTGGAACTACCAGAACCCAAGCTTTGACCAGAAAACCTCGTATATCCTTTATTCCCAGCATCTGACATTTTTCCTAGCATATAAACCCTATTCAGTTGAAAGGCTTATATACATACATACATACATATATACATATGCACACACATACACAGAGCTTACACACACACACACACACACACACACACACATATATAGTATGACATTGGCCAATTCATGTTATTTTAGAATATTGTGTGGGGTATGAAAAGCACATCAGTGACCTGAATGTGACCTCTACCAGTGAGCTCTGATCTAGAAAGTACTAGAAAATATATTAGGCTTCTACAGGGAGGGGACACATCTTCCATGAAAGGGGGAGCTATTTTGCCTTGGTTTTTCTTTAATTGGTGTGTTCCAGTTAACCCAGGGTGTTGCAGTCAAGTTAGCATTGCTGGCAGAAATCACCTAACCAGAGCAGCTTTTTGGAAAAAAGGGTTTATTTTGGCTTACAGACTTGAGGGGAAGTTCCGTGCTGGCAGAGGGAAACGATGGCATGAGCAGAGGGTGGACATCATCCCCTGGCCCACATAAGGTGGACAATAGCAACAAGAGAGTATGCCATACACTAGCAAGGGTATACTGGCTATAATACCCATAAGCCCATCCCCAACAATGCACTGCCTCCAGGAGGCATTAATCCCCAAATCTCCATTAGCTGGGAACCTAGCATTCAGAACACCTAAGTTTATGGGGGACACCTGAATCAAACCATCACATTTTAACCCTAGACCCTATAAACTGATAGCCACCCATGATGTAAAATGCAATGCATTCAGTCCAACTTTAAAGTTCCCATATTTTTATTCATCCTAATGATGTCCAAACATCCCCATAATCCAAGGTCTTTAACTGAGCCATAATACCAAAAATTTCCTTTAAAAAAACCATAAAAGCACAGAATAAACACTCACACTGCAAAATATGGCATGGGGCATAGCAAGAAAATTTTCAATCAGTACAAGATTTAAACAGGCCAAACATCAAACTCTGTACCTCCAAGTCCAACAACTCTAGTCAGTAACAAATCTGATAATTCTAATCAGCAACAAGTCTCTTGAATTCCAATCCACCCCTCTAACTAGGCCACTCACAGTCCTGGAAAACTTCATCCAAGGCTGGCAGCTTTTCTTAGCAGCAATCTCATGGTCCTGGCATCTCCACTGGATCTCCACTGAAACCCATGGTTCATCCTCATAGCTCCATCGGTTCTTCATGCAGGCATCCAGCAAACCTGCTTCACACTGCCCATGGCCATTTCCAAAACACAAGATGATGTTGCAAATTCAATGACCCTCTCTTTCCTGCATTTCTTATAGTCTATAATAACAGGTGGAGTGCCTATTTGTTAATCCAGGGGGGAATAAAACAGACTTTGAAGTATAGGACATTCCTTCAGCATTCAGTCTCTTTCAAAAGATTCTGCATTTTTCTTGTTGTCCCAATGCATGCACCTGGCCCACCCTCAATGGTTGAAATCTCTTATACAATTGCAGCTGAATGGGCAGAAAGTTTTGGCCACAAAGATTTCATTTTTTCTGTGCCATATCCCTCTGCTCACACCAGTCCATTTCTATGCAATGCAACCCTGCACAACTTCTCAGGACACGAGCATAACAGCAAGCCTCTCACACAAACTGCTTATAGCCCAGTCCAAGCAAAGCTATTTCTCACCCTCATCAGCCAAACTTCACAGTCCATAATTCTTACTGCATTCAGGTCTTGCAACTCTGACCAGAATAGTCCATTAAGCTGTACTTATAGCACTGCAAGGCATCTCTTAGGCCGAGGTTTCAAATCCTTCCACATTCCCTTTGAAAATCAACTCCAAAAGGTCAAAGCCACACATTCAGGTGTCTAGCAGAAATTGACCCCATTCCTGGTACCAACATTGCTGTTGCAGTCAGGTTTGCATTGCTAGCAGAAATCACCCAACCAAGAGCAGCTTGGGGAAAAAGTGTTTATTTTGGCTTGCACACTTGAGGGGAATCTCTATGATGGCAGGGGGAAATGATGGCATGAGCAGAGGGTGGCCAACATAAGGTGGACAATAGCAACACTGGCAAGGGGACACTGGCTAGAATACCCATAAGCCTGTACCCAACAATACACTGACTCCAGGAAGCATTAATTCCAAATCTCCATCAGCTCAGACCCTAGCATTCAGAACACCTAAGTTTATGGGGGACACCTGAATCAAACCACCAATCAGGACCTAGCATATTTAATATCCAAATATATTTTCTCCCCTTTCTCCTGATAATAATTTTTTAACATTTTATTTGTTAGCAAGCAGATAGAGACAGAGATAAGAGACAGTGAGACAGAGAGAGAGAGAATGGGCATGCCAGGTTGTCTAGTCACCACAAACAAACTCCAGATGCATGTGCCACCCTTTGTATCTGGCTTTATATGGGCACTGAGGGATTGAACTCAGGTCATTAGGCTTTGCAAGCAAGTACCTTAAATGCTGAGTCATCTCTCCAGTCCCTCTTAATAAATTTTTATGAGTCAATCTTTTGCCCTTAGACTTTACTGTGCAGAATCTAGAAACTGGGTCAAGAAAGGGTGTTAAGAATGGGAGAAAGTAAGCCTGGTATAGTGGCACACACCTTTAATCCCAGCACTCAAGAGGTAGAGGTAAGAGGATTGCTATGAGTTCAAGGCTGCCCTGAGACTACTTAGTGAATTCCAGAGCAGCCTGAGCTAGAGTGAGACCCTACCTCGAAAAACCAAAAAAAGGGCGGGGGGAGAATGTTAGGGGGAAATTCCAGGTATTAAGCAAAATAATTTAAAATGCTGGCAATAGAAATAAGTGGGTTTGAAGTATATCAAAGAGCCATGCTGACAGACCAGATAAGAGATGAGCTTCAAAGTCTCAAGGGTGAAGAGAAAGGATGTGGTTAAAGATACTAATCTAAGCTGAACCCCAGGCAAGTAGATCTCCCTCTGAGATCACATGTGTCCTTTACAAGTAATAGCTTGTGTTGTAATTTACCTACTCACATGTCTGGAACATTCCTCAGACCATGAGTTCTTTGAAAGAAATCACCTCACCTCATTCAGTTGTTTTTGTTGTTTTTATTTCTATGGCTGTTGCTGTTTGATTTTGTCCTGAGTTGCTCCTGGTATCATGTCCACTACTCAGCCATATTTTACTTAAAACGCATTACTACAGTGAAAACTCTGAAGTGTACTAAAAGCTCATGGGGAGACTGAGCTTCATTCGTAGATCCATGCTAGTGAAGCAGACTTGTGTTACAGGCAGTGTCTGTCTGGATGCTTGCAGATTCTTGATGCCTTACTCAAAGAACTGAAGAAAGGAATGCCCAACTAGTGAAATAATAAGAAACTTTATTAAGAGTAGAGTGATAATAAAGGTTTGAAAAACTCTAGCAAGAGGGGAAGTGGGCCATTTAATTAGGAAGTACTCAAGGACCCCAAATCAGATCTGTTAGCCAATCCAAGAGCAGTTGGTTACCCACTGAAGCTTTGTGCCACTATTGTACTTGGGTGAGCATCACGTCAGTTTGTTTGCTGCTGAGTAGCTCAGACCTCGAGTTGCTTGGAGAGATGTTGGCCATTTTCCCGCAGTAGCTTGTGTAGCACCTTCTGGCACTAGACAAGCTAACTGTCTGGAGGCTGGCTCTCTTCCAGATTCCAGCCAGGTCTCTCCGTGTTCTGTACTGACAGCATATGGTTTCTTCGGCAGTAGGGTCTTACCATTAACCTTTGGTGGGTAATCAAGTGCTCTGACATAATTCTGTCTTGTTTTGGGAAACCTTGTCAGTCTTGATCTTGTCAGATCAACAGCTCATTGTGGATGTTAACCGCATCCTGGTACTGGGAGTTACAGGTCAGCGCCAAGGGAAAAGAAGAAAACAGAAAGGTAATATAAAAGAGAAAGAAGAAAAAAAGAGAGAGAGAAACAGGAGAAAATTAAGGTTAGGCTTCATCTTACCCTCTCCAGGGCCCTTTGATTCAGGTGTTCCCCCTAAGGTCCTGATGAGGGTTCAACCTTTTAGTCTGTCTTTCAGGATATAGGATTTTATGGTACCAGTTTCATGTGGGTCCAGTTTTGTGTCCCTCCCCTCACCCTCCCCTCCAGCCCCACCCTCCCTATTGTTCAGGCCTCAAGATGCCTATTAGGTATGTCAGCATCAGGGGTTGATCTAGGTTAGGAGCCACAGATGAATGAGACCATGCAACGATGTCTTTCTGTGATTGGGTGAGTTCACTGAGAATGATCTGTTCCATGTTCAACCACTTTTCTACACGTTTCATTGTGTCATTTTTTTTTCTAACTGCTGAGTAGGATTCCATCATGTAGATACACCACATCTTGGTAATCCATTCATCTAATGATGGGCTGGGTTGATTCCAGTTCTTAGCTATTATGAATTGAGAAGGTATAAACATGGTTTAGTAAATATCTCTGAACTGAGGCTTGGAGCTTTTAGAGTAAATGCCCAGTAAGGGAATAACTGGGTCTGTTGGTAACTCTATAGTCAACTTTTTTAGGAGTCTCCATATTGCTTTCCATAGTGGTTGTACCATCTTACATTCCCACCAATAGTGAATGAAGGTTCCTAGTTCTCCACATCCTCACCAACACTTGTTTTCATTTGAATTTTTAATGTTAGGTATCCTTACTGGGTAATGTGGAATCTCGTAGTTGTTTTAATTTGCATTTCCCTGATGGTTAGGAATGTTGAGCATTTTCTTAGTGTGTGTTTCCATTTGTATTTCTCCCTCTGATAACTCCCTGTTCAGTTCTCTGCACCACTTTGTGAGTGGGTTGTTTGATTTTTTTTTTTTTTATTGTTTAGGTTTCTGAGTTCTTTGTAGATTCTAACAATTAGGCCTCTGTCAGTTGTATAGCCAGCAAAAATTTTCTCCAATTCTGTGGGTAGTCTATGGTCTCTACTTATTGTATGTTTGTCTGTGAAAACACTTTTCAGCTTCCTGAGATCCCAATGGTTGAGTGATTGTTTAAGTTACTGAGCTACTGGGGTTTTGTTTAGGAAGTCTTTTCCCACTTCTATATCATAAAAAGTTCCTCCTATTTTTTCTTCCAGTAGTAGCAGAATTTCCTGTCTTATTTTGAGGTCTTTGATCCATATGGACTTGATTTTTGTGCATGGCAAGATGTGTATGTCTAGTCTCATTTTCCTGCATATGGTTGTCTAGCACCATTTGTTGCAGATGCTGTCTTTTTTCCAGTCTACATTGTTAGGGCCTTTGTAGCTATAGTTACTTTATCTAAAGTCCAGATCCTCTATTCTGTTCCATTGGTCTATAATCTATTTTTTATGCTAGTACCATGCTGTTTTTGTTACTATGGCTTTGTAATTTAGCTTTAAATCAGATATTGTGATGCCTCCAGAGGTGTTTCTTTCCCTGAGGATATGTTTGGTTATCCAAGACTTTTGGACATTCCCTATGAATTCTGAAATAATTTTTTTCTATCTCTGTGAAGAAAAGTGCTGGGATTTTTATTGGTATTGCATTAAATCTGTATACTGCTTTTGGTAAGATTGCCATTTTCACAGTGTTATCTCTGCCTATCCAGGAGCATGGGAGGTCTTTCCATTTTCTCAAGTCCTTCTCAATTTCTTTCTTGAACATTTTTATGTTTTCATTATATAGGTCTTTCACATCCTTGGTTAGTGTTATTCCAATATATAGTACATAGTACTAGAAGTCCTAGCCCAAGCAACAAGACAGGAGAAAGAAATAAAAGGAATACAATTTAGAAAGGAAAAAGTTAAGTTAGCCCTATTCTCAGATGACATTATTCTATACATAAGTGACCAGAGAACCTCCATCTCAAAACTCTTTATTTTGTTGGTTGTAGAGAAAATTCTAACATTTAAAGTTATTAATGATTTGTAAACAAATATTCCATTTCTAAAACCTCATTGAGAAGTGAGATTATCAGAAAAATACCAATCTCAACTTTACAAGTCAAGTATAATTTCTCTTGTAAAAAAAAAAAAAACTAAAAAGAAGTATTCTGTGATGATACAAAATCAATACACAATTTTTCTACCATGAGAAAAAGTTTGCGGGAGGTCACTTGTCTTCTAAACATAAAATTACGTTTGTGCAGCAGACCACCTCTAAGATTTAATTGGTTCATATCTAACAACTCTGAGCATACCAATAATTTTTATTAGGATTTTTTGTGTGTTTTCAGTTTTGTTTTTGTGTTTGTCAGTTGTATATTTCACAAGTAAGTTCCCCAGAGCATTCACTCAAACTCTAACATTTCACAAATGGATTCCTGAGATTTTTTTTTTTCCCAAAGGGTAATTCTGCTTTGAAACTTTTCCAGGCTAAAATTATCAAAGCTTGTTTCTGCACATGGAACTTGTGAACCTTGATGATCAATTTGTCCTCATTCTGGAGCAGATCCAGAACTGGTTTCTGAGAAAAATCTATGAATTGCCTATTGTTCTCCTCAGGCTTCCTCCAGGCATAGGTGGGCCAGTCTACTCAAGACTGCCTAGGTTAAGCACCTAAGTTTTCATAAGAGGACCCTAACACTTTTCTCTTTACTCAGTTAAATGTTTAGGTACTTTTTTTTTAAGTATATGGGTTTTTTAAACTGCATGTACTATACAAACACACACAAAAAAAGTTTGAAGGCAGCTGGCAGATAATCAAATATTTATCAATTGGTGTGGAAGCACACGCCTTTAATCCCAGCACTCAAGAGACAGAGGTAGGAGGATTGCCATGAGTTTGAGGCCACCCTTGTGACTACATAGTGAATTCCAGGAGAGCCTGGACTATAGTGACACCCTACCTCAAAAAAGCAAAAGGAAAAAAAATTATCAGTCACACCCTGACTTTTATCAAAAGAAATAATATCATAAGAAATAATAATCATATAGCACTAATTAAAGGGTATAGAGTCTACCCAGGCCTATAGATAGTTTAGATTGTTATCACTGGGTCTATCCAGGCATGCAGTGTGACTGAAAGGCCACATCTCCCTCATGGGAAGGGAGAGGCTGGGATGATTGCAGAAAGGTCGATAGGATTGGGATCAGGGAGGCTTTCCAGCCCGTTTATCACCATAAATATTTCACCATTGAAAAAATTTACATAAATAAGATGTTGTTAGATAAACCAGGTGGTATGTGATTGGTACCTGATGTGAAATAGTAACTACCTGTATTTAAATTCAACAGGATTGAAAATTGACTAAACGTGAAAGAGGAACTCACACCATAAAAATGTTTCTCATGACATGTACTCTAACTGGAGAATAAAGAAGATAGAGTTTGGAGAATAAGTTAAACTGAGTGTTAAAAATCTTGAGTTTGATAGCCAAACAGCCATCCATGGACAAAATGAGTCAGAGTCAGAAGTCTGGGAGATATCAGCTCTTCAGCCAGATCTGAGAATTAGTATGTAATGGGAACAAACTTCCACCTCTATGTCTCTTTAGCCCAGTCACTTAATCTCTCCTTGCCTCATTTTCTAATATGTAGATTACCAAACCTACTTAAGGATTGCTTAAGAAAATTATTATCCTTTTGCTTAGCAAGCACTTTTTTAGATGACTAAATTATCACTAAGATCACCTTTGAAGACAACAGATAACAGTGGTTATTAACCTCTTGTAGAGAATTAAGTGACTAAAAATAATTGTAAGCTATGGACTTACATATTGAAAAACACACATGACCAAACATACAAATTCTGAACACAATTTCAGGAGGTTTATGGATTCCTAAGTAAACCAGATTATAAAATTCTTAATCAGGGGTAGAGAGATGGCTTAGCAGTTAAGGCATTTGCCTGCAAAGCCTAAGGACCCAGGTTTGATTCCCCAGTACCCATGTAAGCCAGATGCACAAGGTGGCACATGCATGTGGAGTTTGTTGGCAGTGGCTGGAGGCTCTGGCTCCCAATCTCTCTCTCTCTCTCTCAAATAAATAAATAAATAATAAAATAAAATTCTTTACAGTGATAAGAAGAAAAACTATGACTCAAACAGGGAGAATTTAGTGAGTTGAGGAATAAAAAAGAGATAACTCATGGATAAAAATGAAGGATAGGGATGGAAGAATTTTGTGTCAAAAAGGACTAATTTGCTATTTGCTATCTGCTTTGGTTATTGGTCATGATGATTATCATTTTATTGGTTTTTATTGTTTGGGATGTTTTTTGGGTGGGTTTTGTTATGTTTTTAGATGGGAGAGACTTCTGAATTATGGACTCAAGTTTTGGGCCAATCAAAAGTTGGAGATACAGAACAGAAAGGGATGAGTGATCAGGCAGCATTATGGCCGTGGAAACAGGGAGGAAAGGAATGCAATCCAAGACTCCAAGAAAGTCTGGCTGTGAGCATGAAGAGGAGCACGTCATCTTGCAGTACCTGGAAAGGAGACAGGAAAGTGTGGAGACATCAGTGAGTGTGGGAGGGGTTGACATTTGACAGATAACCACAATTTCCCAATTAAGCAAGAAACTAGGCATGCCGCTAAGGACATTGGGAGTTCATTATTAAGAAGAATGATGTACATTTGAAGTACAAACTACAGAGGTGATAAAGAAATATAATATGAACACATAAAGTTCTAGTGCCCCTAGATAAGTTGTATAAATTCATTTCTTGTGGATCTCAGAATGTTGAGAACCACCAATCCCTGAACACAGTGAAGTATTTCTGCAATTAGTCTCCTGTTCACCACTAATAGTCTCTAGAGACAATCCCTACAATCTCATCTTTACCCAAGTATATTAGACATACAGCATTTAGAAACTTTATTAGGCATGAAGAATGAATGTGTTACAGACATAGGATGGATAAATATGTTGATAAAATATATTATGTGGTTCTAACTTCCAAAATTTCATTTGATGCTTTGATGTGCCTACTGTACAATGATTTCTTTACGCCTGCTTCTATGTTTTTAACATTGATTTGTTTTATACTTCTCTTTCTTGCAGAACCCTAAGGAGTATCAGTTGATTATAGTAGTTTCTTCAAAAATCTGCTTACTGGGGTAAATGTGTTAAACTTTTCTTCCTACTAATACTAATGCCAGTACCAAATTTGATGACATCAAAAGCAAAATGAAACCTAAATTCGGCTCATATAATAAATTACAACTTTTTTTCTGTAACTAGAATTTGTTATTTTTAGGACTACACTGTTGATTTATATATATGTATGTGTGTGTTTATATACATATATATGTGTTGATATATATATTAAGGTGGTAAATTTTTTCCCAATAAATTTGGTACATAAAACAGAAGTTATCCCCCCACCATCACTATTACAAACAGTCATAAACTACTTTCATCTGAGTTATTCTTGTGTCTTCCTTTGGGTTATGTGGGCAAGGCATTGAAGATTTGTACTTAGTATTTGTGCAAATCTTGTAAATGTTTTTCTTCATAGTGGTTTGGATTACAGTTATATACAAGCAAAAAATAAAAGGGCTAAAAGAACAATCTAATCTGAATTATTTAAGCCTTAAACTTCAAAACTTGAGAATTGAATCTGAAGGTGTTTAAGTTTCTTATGACTCATGAAGATTTAAGCAACATTTCCAAGAACTCATCGTGTTTCTTACAATTTACTGTGTTTCAGAAAAATCTAGCTGGAACTGACCTGGAAGCGTTCTTCATGCTAGCTAGCTTTCACAGTACTGGAAAGTTCTCTGCAGGCTTCTGGGGAAGAAAAGTCATCAGTAATCTTATCCAGCAGAGGACCCTGCAAGCTACACAACCAGTCAGGCAAATAGTGCTCACAGGTACAATAGTGATGTAAATATTATTGGGGTAATCAACTACTCTATGATTGGATTTGAGGCCCACTCATGGGAAAGAATTAATACCTGATATTCAAAGTCTATGGCTGGGGAAACTGTAGGCCCTAGGGGGACCCTATGACTGTTATATGGCTAAATGGGTATAATTGTGCCTGTAAAATGGCCCTTTAAATATTGATGTTATTTATAAGATTAGTGCTTCTCTCAGACTCAAAACTCATCAAAATGCAGAGAATAAGTGACTATTGACTGCTCAGAGCTAAATGAGACATCTATGTTATCTCCTCCAAGGCTCAGGAAACATTATGGAAGAGGGGCAGAACAAATGTAAGAGCTAGGGGGTGGGCGGAGTGCTGTGAAACACAATCTTGCAGATGTGACACGGCCATTGCATTCCTAACCTCACAGTGACTGTCTTTACCTGCACAAGATCGGTTCCACCAGCCTTCTGTCACCGATGGTGGATGAGAGCATGAAGAACTGCTCTTTCCCCTGGAGTTAATGGTTGCTGGGGGAGTGAGAAACACTCTCTGCAGTGGTGTAGCCTACTGGACAGTTGCATGTGATCTGGTATGTAATCTTCCACCCAGGCTCATGCAAGCAACCCTAATTAACCTCAGTGGGACACACACACACACACACAAGCACGCACATGCGCACGTGCACGTGACATTAAAGTCAGAGAGGGACTACTTGTGAGGAAGAAGAGGCTCAGTGGGAGGAAAATGGAGAGGGGGACAAAAGAAAGTAATGGGAAGGGATTCTGATAAAAATACAATATATTTAAGCCGGGCATGGTGGCGCATGCCTTTAATCCCAGCACTCGGGAGGCAGACGTAGGAGGATTGCCATGAGTTCAAGGCCACCCTGAGACTACACAGTGAATTCTAGGTCAGCCTGGGCTAGAATGAGACCCTACCTCGAAAAACCAAAAAAAAAAAAAAAATACAATATACTTGTATGAAAAACTGTCAATAAATTTAAAAAGAAAAGTTATGTTTTATTAGAAAAGCATGTTTACCTCACAAGAATACAATATATTTGTCATGATTAATAAACACCTGTGGATCAAAATAAAACACCCTGCCCATAATTTCTAAGTTGTGACTAATGTATATGTTCATTGTGCCACCAAGTGGTAGTACTAATCTTATAAATATTTCTAAATGCAATTATTCAGTTATTGTTGAAGTTAGACACTAGGTGGCAGTAGATTTCTTTATAAAGGGGTTTTGAGAACCTTGATAGAGTTGGAAACTACAACCACTCTCAAAGGACATTCATCTATTTAAAAGAGAAGAAAACTAAAATAGCCATAACTTTGTCCTAATGCATAGAAGACTAACTACTTATGTTTAAGATATACTTTGAACATAGGATGAGCCTATCAGAAAAATATATGATCCATTTCTCACTTTTGATCACTGCTTTGTTCTTAGAGGCAGAATATTAAAATATGTCAATGTTTCCTTTATTATCATGCTTGGCCTTGGCAACAGAACTCATGGATTTCCTGTGCCTCTACAGAAGTTCTGGGATACTACAATAAAGTCCAGCTGTATTAACCAAACAGTTAGCTACTAATTAACAGAACTAGCTAAGTAAAGACTTAGAGGTTGAAAAAAAGAGCAATGCACAATAACATAAACAAACAAAGGTAATTGTGGTTATCAGCCCATCTCTTTTCTACCCTATTCTGAAACTAAGGGTTCTTTCTCACTTTTCCAGTGATCCGAAAGAAGCACTGTGTTCTGCCTTGAAATTTCAGGAAGTTTCCTGAATTTTAAATAGTCAGTGCCACATTATGCATGGGAATGCAGCAGTTATGGGTTTGGTTTTTAACAGAATTTTGTCTCCTCCTTAATATAAATAAAATGCAGCTTTTCCAAAATTGCCAAGGGACTGTGACAAAGAACGCTTAGCATGAGTATGAAGACCCTTCCACAGCTGACAGATCAATTTCTTCTGAGGGATCTCACTTCTGAAACCAGCCTAGGCTGGTTCAGGACAAGGAGTGAGAGAATGTCCACTCACCTTTAACATCTGGGTGTTAGACACAGACCCTTCCTTTCATAATCAAAGCTATGGCAAGGCTAGCATATTTAAATAGGACGTGGCTACATTAAAAGGGGAGGCTACAGAGTCTTGATGCAAACAACATCACGCCAGCTCCATCACGGTGAATATGTCCCTTGGATTTTGATTACTTACCAAGAGAAAATTAAACCAAATGGTGCTTGAAAAACTGGACACAGATATAGATATATATCCCTAATTCTCTCTTTTGTATATAGACATACACAAAATCAATTCTAAGTGAATTAAAGACTTAAATGTAAACCTGAAGCTACTAGAAGAAACACTATGACACATTGGCATAGGCAGCAATGTTTTGTATATGACCCCAAAAACAGAAACAAAAACAAAAACAAAAACAAAAATAGGCAGGTAGGCTGCATTAAATTAAGAAGCCTCTATAGAGCAGAAGAAACAAATCAACAAAATGAAGAGAAAGCATATTTGAGAGAGAGAAAAAAAACACTATCTGTAAAGAAATATCTGGTAAGAAGTCACTATGCAAAATATATAAGGAACTCAGCAACTCAGTAGCAAAAACAAGCAACAAACCTAAATAGACAGCTTCACAAAAGGATAAAATTATTAGCAAGTGTATGAAAAAACTGTAAAACTGTTCAGCATCACTAATCATCAAAGAATACAAACCAAAAACCACAAGATAACACTCCATGCTCACTAGAATAGCTATTATAAAACATTTAGCAAGGGCTGGAGAGACGGCTTGACAGTTAAGGCACTTGCCTGCAAAGCCTAAGGACCCAAGTTCAACTCTGCAGATCCCACATAACCAGATGCACAAAGGTGAGGCAAGTACAAAGTCACATATGCCCACTAGGCGAAAGCATCTGAGGTTTGATTACAGTGGCAAAGACAAGCAGCGACAATTCTCTCGCTCTCTCTAAAACAAAGAAAAAAAACATCTAACAAGGGCTGGAGAGATTGCTTAGTGGTTAAGTCACTTGCCTGCAAAGCCTAAGGACCTAAGGACCTAGGTTGCTTTTCCCAGTACCCATGTGAACCAGATGCACAAAGTGGTGCATTCGTCTGGAGTTTGTTTTCAGTGGCTAGAGGCCCTGGCACTCCCATTCTCTCTATATCTGCCTTTCTCTCTCTCTTTTTCTCTCTCTCTTTCTCAAGTAATTAAAATATTTTTTTAAAAAACATGTAACAATAACAATATTGAAAAAGATGTAGAAAGGATTATACTAAGTGAGGTAACCCAGGCCCAGAAAGCCAAGCGCCATATGTTCTCCCTCATATGTGGATCCTAGCTACAGATGATTAGGCTTCTGTATGGGAAGGAAAAAACTCAGTAGCAGAGGCCAGTAAGTTAAAAAGGAGATATAAAGGGAAGAGAAAGGAAGGGAGGAGGGTACTTAATAGGTTGGTATTGTATATATGTAAGTAGAAGAATAGATTAACAAGGGTGAAAAGGCCCAAAGTGAGGTCAGGGGAAGAGATTGAGTAAAGGAAAGGTGGAGGGATGGCTAATCAAAATCTAAGAGGATGCAAATAAATCATATGGAATCCTCTGGTTTTGGACAATGGAACACTCAGGAGCCATAGATCGCTGTTAGAAAATTTTCAGTGCCAGGGATGGGATACCTCCAGTGAGTTGTTGGACAGGGAGGTCCCTTATGGCCCCAAAACATTATAGGCCATTTCCAAGCCCTTGGTTTCCCACCAGGAATAGATGGTAAGACCCTATTGCTGAAGACTCCACATACTTGGGCTGCAATGCCACTGAGAAATCCTGCTGGAACTGAGCTGATAACCTCCTCCATGTAGACCAGCTGACAGAAAGCTGGAAGAAGCCATTCTACATGTAGTTCAATGGGAGAAAGAGATACCACCAGTGAATATACTCGACAGTGGACACTGCAAGCCTTATAATTGGCCAGCCAGGCCAAATGAGCCAATGGGTGCAATAGTGGCACATCTGTCATGGTGGAAACCAACTACCCTCCAATTGGACTGGAGGCCCACTCAAACTTAAAACAGGGGTAGTCATGAGCCCTAGGGGTGTAACATCTACTGATGTCTGGAAAATGTATATACTATGCTTATCAAACTGCCCAGTAAGCACTTCTCTTAATATTTATACCCTTATATTAACACTATTCTCACTTTGGGTAGAGAATCTTCTCTTTTCAGATGGCGGTGACCTTGGGATGACTCAGAAGGTATCATAGTGCTGGAAAGAAGTGACTGGAGTACTGAGTAACATCCCGATCACACCTTCCAAGCCTCAGGGTCTAATGCAGAAGAGGTGGCAGAAAGAATGTAAGAGCCAAAGGAAGGGTAGGACTCCTTACAACGTGCGCCCTCCAGACATAAAATGGCCTGGATATCCATGACCTCATAGTGCCTGACACTACCTAAACAAGACCATCATAAGAGGAGGAAAAGATCATGACATCAAAATAAAAGAGAGACTGATTGAGATGGGGAGGGGATATGATGGAGAATGGAATTTCAAAGGGAAAAGTGGGGGGAGGGAGGGTATTACCATAGGATTTTTTTATAATCATAAAAAAAAAAGATGTAGAGAAAAGGAGCCCTTGCACACTGTTGGGAGAGATGTAAATTGATACAGTCATTACAGAAAAAAAGTATGGAGGTTCCTCAAACAAAACAACTGCTTGATCTACCAATCCCACTGCTGGGTGTATATTCAGAGGAAGTGAAACCAGCACATCATAGAGATGTCTGCATGTGTGTGTTCATTGCAGCTCTATTCATAATAGTCATGGTAGGGCAATAAGCGTCTGTCAATGTTTATTTGTCAACTGAATCTTTACAAAGGATGATAAAAAGGCCAACCAAATGTGTCAGGGAATCATTTACAGAACCAAGGAGCCTGGACCACACTGATGAGCCTGCAAGTTTCTAGAAGTCCTTGTCACTGAGTTTATTTAGCGCAAGACAAGCCACAGACAAATCCTGGACTTTGAGAGAACAGCAGAACCATACAGAGCACTGGAAAGTGACAGCAAGAACAACACAGATTGAAACTGGGAGCCTCCCTCTCCTCCTGGATGAATGAAGCCCAGCTTTCCATGTAATGTGAATGACAGAGTCCATCCTGATCATTCACTGATACTGAACTTCTTATCTGTCCAAAGAAATGGAGGGATGGAACATATGGAATGAAGGAAAATACAGTAAAACTCTAAAGCAAGCCATGATATTAGTCCAACTGACAGGTTCCTTCTTAAAATGTACAGCCCAGGCCAGGAACTTTGAACTTATTTAGACAGAGTACAGCTCAAAAGGAAAACAATATTCCTTCCTCTAACGAATGCCAATCCAACTCCCAGCTGTGAACCTTCTCTGCCCAGAATGATTGACCTCAATTATTAGTCTCCTTGACAAGATCCTGTTCATACACAAAGACGTGATTGTCCACAACACCTCACGGTAGAAGGGACTAGCCACCTTTACTGACATAGACATACAGAAACAGAGTACCAGAGTGTGAGTTGCTATGTTTTATCCCCACATCCCACTATTTCTGTAAGGCACAGTGGAACATTCTGAAAAATTTCCTTTTCAGATGAGCAGCCTTGTTCCAGTCTTCAGTCCACTCGGCAGTGATAGGAGGAACAGCTGAGGAGGAAATAAGGCTTCCTTTCCCTGCTCTACTGCTACGGAAAATATGCCTTCCACGTTTGTGAATTTCTGAAGGTGTGTTTGCAATACTATTTCACAAAGTGATTCTTTTAGAACTTGGAATTAACACTTCTGAACTTTAGAACACAAACATATTGCACATATCCTGGAAATCTGGGAGACCCCAGACCACAGTCAGAGTCAGCCTTAGAAGCTTTACAGCAAAGCGGCCTGAACTCCCCGGGCATGCCAGAGGGTGGCATTCCCACGCTGTGAAGCATTTAGTGTGATTTAACACTTCAAGCTCCCCAGCTGTCAATCCTAACACCTCTTATAGAACAGGAAGGTTTTAATGTTTGTGTATTCTGACTTAATAATTCTAACAATTATTTTGTTCATCTACACAAATGTAAAATGTCATCTATCTGCTTAACCAGCATATCAAGAAATAACAAAGCCATTGCTGCTTTAAGAACTTCTGACCAGATGAACTGTCTCAGAGGCGCTCCCCAGTGCTAATTAAAATAACAGACATTGTCACATGGGGCAATTATTTTCCAGAAAACAGCTGACGTGTACACACTATGCTTGGCAGAACTCCTGGCCAGTTTTGCAAGAATGTTTATTCCAGGCTGAGATCATCTTAACAAAAAAGAAAGAGACTAAGAAAGAGAGGGGGTGAATTCAGAACAGCAAGAGGGAGAGGTGGAAGAAAGCAGAGAGAGGGGAAGAAGAAGGGTGGATTCTCAGTAAACCAAAAGAGAATTTTAGACTTTAAACTTGTTCTCTATTTTTCTCATTATGTTCAAATACCTACCTAACCCAGCAATAAAATTTTGTTAATTATGAGATGAAAAACTTTTTACCAGAGATCGATGAATTTACAGTAGTCTAACCTCAAAAATCACATTGAAGAGCAGCAGTTTTGTGTGTGTGTGTGTGTTTTTTTTGATGATGCAATAAATTTCCTACTTAACAGAAATGATTGTGATCATAAATCAAGATGAAATTTTATATTCAAAAAGGTTCAGAAAAGGAAAAACAGAAAGTGAATAGTTAAAAAGTAGGAAAAAAAACTATACCATGATTTACACATTCCATGTTTGTGGGTGGCTGGGAGAGATCCACTGAGCTTCTGTGTGCCTGGGGAGGAAACGGCTGCTCATAGGAACATGCAGCTCATGCAAATATGGCTGTTCACACGCCCAAGGAACGCTGCATGGTGTCAGACCAGTGCTGACACGTCCACCCCCTATCTGGTAGGAAAATCACAAAGTATTCTTCCTATCCTGCTTTATTTGTTTCTGATTTATGAATCCTACCAAAAAGTAAAGAGGATAATTATATTTCAATTTTATTTATTTATTTATTTACTTATTTGACAGAGAAAGAGGGAGAGAGAGAGAGAATGGGCGCACCAGGGCCTCCAACCACTGCAAACAAACTCCAGACGTGTGTGCCGCCCTATACATCTGGCTAACATGGGTCCTGTGGAGTAGAACCTGGGTCCTTTGGCTTTGCAGGCAAATGCCTTAACCGCTAAGCCATTCCTCCAGCCCTGTTTTTTTCACTACAAAGAAAAAAGAAACTTTTTATTCTGCAACTAGTGTGTTGGCAGATGTATATTTAGGAATTGAAATGTATCACCTGCTAATGTTTTGTCTTAGTGAAAAATAACAGGATTTTGAGTTCTACAAAGAAAACCGAGCTAGTAGTTAGCTTCACGCTTATAGTGGTGCCCAAATATGAAGATTTTGAAGCTTATTTCTATCAGTAATATTGTCCTTTTTGTTAATCTTCACTGTTTTTCTAAATGTTCTGCTCTAAAGAAATGCATCTAAATCTTACTTGCAACTTCCATGAGCTTCTTGCCACTAGCAAAGATACTCAGGATAATTTGGAAGGTCATATGCAATTTTAAGTTTCTTTTGCATGCTTATTCAATGAGCCATATGCAAGAAAGGCAGAGGGTGATGAACATATAAATTGTGACTATCCTGAATTTCCCACTTCCTACATCCTCATCAGGAAACTTTCTAATTACTGGGAAGAGATAGTAACATCTTAATGTAAGAGATGAAGAGTGCTATGGAGTTCCCTTTGCTGGTTTCTAATCAATAAAATCACAATTACTCATGATAACCCCCTTCTGAGCTAAAGATAAAATACTATCAGCACAATGGCATTTTATCTTCACCATGTTTTCATTTTATATGGAGATTCTGCCTTAACAAATGAAAAGCAATAAACTGCTTCCATTATATTACATACAGTTTAAGTCAACAAACTATAACTGCCTTTCTTAGTATTTTAGCTCTGTTATGGTCAAGAAAATAGTCATTGGTAGACTTTTGAACAGACACCTCTAAATAATGTTAACTTTGATGTAACCATCTCTTTTTCCCCCGAAGTAAATGCAAATTTCTCTTCCTAGCTCATATCCTTTTTCTTCTTCTTTACAGTGCTGGCAATTCAACCCAGGGCTGTATGTATGCTAGCCAAGCACTTTGTCATTGAGTATATATAGCCATCCTCCCACTTACACCAAGAAAATATTCGTAAGACTAGAAGGGACGGATATTAATGATGCAGGATTTGGGGGTTCAGGGAGGGCTTGTAAGCCCCAACTTTTACGTCATTATCCTATCTTAGCAAACAATTGATAAAACAGACTTTGAAAAGGGTAAATTATGCATTATTAAGTTTATTTGGGGAGTAATTATGAATTATGAGGTTTATTGTAGGGAGAATTAAGCTCTAGGGAGGAGGTGAGCTGAAAGACTCCAGCCAGAGAATTCTCCTCCTTGCCTGGCTGGAAAGGGAGAGAGGAGATGGAGAGAATCTCCATCACAGAGATCTCTGGGAGCAAAGCCCCCTGGAGGGGACATATTCACATGGAAAGTCCCAAAAGATCCCCCTCACATGAAAGATCAGCCAGGATTAAGAAACAGTAAAGGATCCGGGTGTGGTGGTGCATGCCTTTAATCCCAACACTTGGGCAGCAGAGGTAGGAGGATCACCATGAGTTTGAGGCCACCCTGAGACTACATAGTGAATTCTAGGTCAGCCTGAGTAGTGTGAGAAATCTACCTGGAAAACAAAACAAAAACAAAAAGAAAAAACAGTAAAGGAGCCAGAGATAAAAAAAAAAAACCATACTTGTAATAAGGTGAGAGAGTACCCCAAAGCCAGACACATGGAGAAGGCAAGCAGGAAAATACCCAGGCTGAAAGACATGCTCTTCACTTCCCAGCAGAGAAGCGGGGAGACAGACTTACACACTGGTGTTTAGGGGAAACACGGAAAAAATAAAGAGGTCTGGCTCACATAGGACCAGCCATCTAATTAGGGTGAGCCTTGTTATCAAGCTTAGGTTTGTAAGGAGAGATCAGATGGGTTCATGGACTCAGTAACCAAGAGAGGCTCAGCTGATGAAGAAGCAGGAAGTTGCTGCTGGAGAGTGTTACTGGCAGCCATCTTGGAGGAGACAGGATTAGAAACAAATTGTAGTTTTGCCAAGGTGGGCTGAATGGCATCTCTTTGTTCCCTCTTTGGGCTTCTGTCCCTAACTGCCTGTAATAAACTTGTTTTACTCGTTTTGCTATCTTACTCCTGTTTCTTCTTCATTAAGATATCAAATAAATACTACAGATTTATTTCAGACTACTGTGTATTTACTATATGGTAGGTGTACTGTTAGGTGTTGAGAATATGCATGGGCCCTTATCTCAGAGAGATGATAACTTACTGACTCAACCAATCAGAACACAATGTGATCTTTGTGATAGAAAGGCCTTTGGTTGCAACAACAAACATGATTCACACTGGTTTAAACAATAAGGAAATGAACTGGTTCACACATCAAAACTGGAGAAAAGAGACTAGTACAACATTCTAGCCAGCCAATATGTCCAGCCTTTTGAGGTTGCCATACAATATTGTCCTTAAAGAAAAATAGAGCCAGGCGTGATGGCACACGCCTTTAATCTCAGCACTCAGGAGGCAGAGGTAGGAGGATCACCATGAGTTCCAGGCCAGCCTGGGCTAGAGTGAAATCCTACCTCGAAAAACAAATAGAAAAGAAAAAAAACAATAAACTGAATGTGTTGACACATACCTTTAATCCCAGCACTTGGGAGGCAGAGGTAGGAGGATTGCCATGAGTTCAAGGCCAGCCTGAGACTACATAGTTAAGGTCAGCCTGGGCTACAGCAAGACCCTACCTGAAAAAAACAAAATAATAATAACAATAATAATAATATAACATAATAATAATAATGTTGTAAGTTAAGGTTATAAGTGTGTGTTGGGACACATTCATACCCAAAGGCCATGCCTGAGGCATATCTCCAGGAATCCAGGTGTGATCACTAGGTCGGTGTGTCCTCTACCTTCATCTGTATTGGATTTATTCTCAGACTCCAGTGAAGGCCCCTGGCAATGGCTCAGCTCATTTCTTACTTTATCTGAGGAGATTATTCTTTTCATTAATTATTATTGACAGAAGGGTAACAAATTTGTAAAACTTAATTAGGTATCTTTGCTTTTCTTCCCTACTTTGTTACTATACTTCTGCTTCTTGGGGTCATTATTCTGAGAAATTTGTTTACACAGAGCAGGCCTGGTGTTATTCACTGACCTGTTCTCAGAATGAGGAACTAAATGCACTAGGCCTATCAGTGTCTGCTCCACATTCTGCTTTGGAAAGACCCAAACGAAGATGGGACCCCCAAATTTGCCTCTCTAACATAGAATGACAGATCCTCAACAACTTCCATCATGTAGTCATGGCCTCCTGGTCATAGTTGGTAAAACTAGAACAAAAGCCCGCAGAAGAGCTGGGCCACTCAGGATTCTCCCCAGGGGTGACCCTTGTTCCCCATAGTGGGCAATCTTGTATGGGGAAACTGAATGGCTCTCCTCATATGGTGTGCTGGAGCTGATAGGGGCTGATGCAAGCCTGAGGGAGTTTGTCAACAGACTGTTGGTGACCCACTGGACCTGGAAATAAACTACAGGAGAGTATTTACATCTCAAAAAACAAGCAACTGGTACAAATCAGCCCCCACTCTAGAAAGCTTACTGGCATGCAACTCCTTCATTTTGTTTATTAGCCCCAGAAACACTGATAAGGATCCAAGCACTCTAGGTTAGCAAGCCGCCCCCCCACCCCCAAAATAATCCCCAAACAAGGGGCCTCAGTAATTATTTGGGGATAAGACTTTAGGCTATGGCCTCCCTCCATGACAGTCTCCCTGCAGTGAATGTCCCTGTACCAGAGCAGATCCTATCTGATCCTATCCTCAGGGTTGGGAACTAACTACAAGGGGCTTGTGGTGGCAATTTTTGGTCTAGTCTAGTTACTCCCTAGAGACAAAGGACAAGTGACGGCAAAGGTCCAGTAAGGCCAGATGAACGTTGCTGCTCTAACCTCTGATGGCTGTCTACGTCCCTAAGGCCCTTAGTATAATGTGGACATGGCACTCTATAACTGTTGGCCACTATTTATTTATTAATCCCTGCATGCTATTTCAAAGTTTGTGGGATTGTTTGTTGTGGGATCTAGGGATTGATTTCAAGACTTTATATATGCTAAACAAGCACTCAACCACTGGACTAGTTTCCAGAACTTTTTCAAATATTTTGAAATGAATCTAAGTTGAGATCCTCCTGCCTCAGCCTTCCAAGTAGCTAGACTTACAGGAGTGTTCATCAATGCCCACCAATGTTTAAGTTTTAACTTTATGAATTCAGCTAACTTCTCAGTATTAAATATTTAGATGGTTCCCATTGTTGACAGTGTGAGATGCAGCCTGAGACTGCCTGTTATAAATTCAAGGATCTCCACCAGTTGAGGTAGGATCTTGACAAATAGGAATTTCAGGATGACTTAATATGAAGCAAAGTTGGGGTTTTTTAAGAAAGGTCCATAGCTGGGTGTGGTGATGCAGGCCTTTAATCTCAGGACTTAGGAGGCTAAGATTGGAAGATTGCTGAAGTTCAAGGCCAGCCTGGGCTAGAGTTAGTTCTAGGTTAGCCTAGACTAGAGTGTGAAAACCTTGAAAACAAACAACCAAAAATAGGAAAGAGAGCATACAAACCTAATTTTAAGCATAGAGTTGAGAGATACACTTAAGTTTGATATATATATATAATATAGTAATATTTATTATAATATAATTTATAACAATATAATTATTAAATATTATATATAACATAATATTTGTACAATATATAAACATACATACATATCTTTTTTATTAAATAGAAATTTTGTATGGACACATTATGTTGGTACCATCATTTCCCTCCTCCCTGCCCCCATTCCACCGAGGGCCCTCCTCAGTGGGACTGCTGGTATTCACCATAGGGTTGTGGGTTATGAGTTGTGAGAGCAGCAGTCAGATTTTGTCGGGGCGGGGGGCAGTGCCACTGGATATTTCCTCCCACCCTGTGAGTCTTAAAATCTTTCGAGCTCCACTTCTGAAAAACTCCCTGAGCCTTGGTGGGTGTGTTTTAAGTCTACTTTAGTGTTGAGCTCTCAGCAGCTTCTGGATTTCTGCTTTGGTACTTTTTGAGTATCCTCAGTGTCCTTCTCCATCACCCTGGTGCAGGCTGTCAGGCTCCTCTGCGGTTTCACCTGGACCCTAGCTGGTGTGCAAGGAGTGGTTCATCTCCTAATAGGGAGTCAGCTACCTTTTCTTGTCTTGTCGATAGATTTTGGTTGTCCTTGATTCTCACAGTTCCCACTGACTTCTGAGAAAAGAACAGGTTCCCCAATTGACAGCGAGATCAGTATAGGTTAAAGTGAATAGGCATGTTAATTCAGAGAGAATTTGATGAGTTCAGTCTTTTTTTATTTTTATTTTTGGCCAGATTAGTGAGAGCTTCTCATTGAAGTTCATAATCGTGCTCTCCATAGACTTCTGACTTGGTTCCTAGTCGCAGCTATGGGCTCCTTTCCACTGAGTGGCTCTCTTAGCCAATCAGAAGGACATTGGTCATCCACCTAAGCTGAGAGCAACTACTGACAGGCTGGTTGCTTTCATATAGCAGTGTTCTCTGCTTGCTCATGTTACTGGCCATTTTCCCCCATCAGTTCACGTAGTGCTTTCCAGCAGTATAAGGGCTAACCATCTGGAAACTGGATTCCTTCCACGTCTCTCAATGTTCTGTGTCAGTAGCAGGTGGTGTCTTCAGCAATAGGGTCGTACCTTTTGCCTTAGGTGGGTAATCAAGGGCTTTGACAGAAGGCTGTCTTGTTTTGTGGACCTCGTAGGTCTCTCTGATCAATAGCTCGTTGTGGGTTGTAACCTATTTCTGGTACTGGGAGTTACAAGCCAGAGCCAAATGTTTTAGGGTTAGGCTTCATCCCACCTACATATCATTTTGTGACTTTTTATATTGCATTTTCCAAGGACATAATTCATGGCAAGACTCAAAAATTAAACAAAGTTTTAAAATTAAGTTCAAAAAATGAGCTGTTTTACTTAGTTTAGCTTAAAAGTTTTCCTCTTCTAAATAAAATTGTAAGATATGGTATGCAGGTACATTAGGAATAAAAGTGGAATGCTAATAGGATCATGTATGTTTTGGGCATAAACACAATTCACTTGCTGTTTTAACATTGCTGTTTGAGGCAGCCCTCAGAAAATGGAGTACTGTATCTACGCAAGCTATCACCATAGCAGAATTGATTTTATCATTTGTGCTGAAATTCCTTTTTGTTTGTTTGTTTGTTTTTGAGGTAGAGTCTCACTCTGGACCAGGCTGACCTGGAATTAACTACGTAGTCTCAGGGTGGCCTCGAACTCACGGTGCTCCTCCTACCTCTGCCTGCCAAGTGCTGGGATTAAAGACTTGTGCCACCACGCCCGGCTTGTGCTGAAATTCTTTTTGTGTATGTATGTGTCTTTGTGTGCAGCGTATGCACATGTGTGGGCATGCCCTGTCACAGAGGTGCAGAGGTCAAAAGCAGATGTCACTGGCCGGGTGTCCTCCTCCATTGTTCTTCTACCTTATTTCCTTGAGGTAAAGTTCCTCACTGAACCTGAAGCTCACACAAGTTTTCAGTTAGACTGGCTAACCAGTGAGCCTAGCAATCCTCTTATCTCTGCCCACCTCGGAACCCAGGTGTGTGTGGCCATGCCCATCTTTTTTTAAAATCATTTTTATTAGATATGGACATATTTAGTATGTAAACAACACATGTTGGTACCATCCTTTCCCTCCCCCCTACCCCTTTTCTGAAGAGGCCCTCTTTGTTGGGGATGCAGGTCAACCCAATGGGGATTGTGGGTCATGCATTATGGGGACAGCAGTCAGTTATGGGGGAGAGGCAATGTCTCTGGACAAAATATACAAACTTATGGCTCTAACCATCTTTCTGCCCCCTATTCAGCAAAATTCCCTGAGCAATGTTGGGTGCATTTTAAGTCTACATCAGTGATGTGCTCTTAGGAGCCTCTGGATCTCTGGGTTTGGTAGGTGTTGAGTGTCCTCAGTGTCTATTTCCTTCACCCTTGTGCTTATATCAGATTCACTAAGAAAGCAGCATTCTTGCTCATTTCCCCAATTCCTCTGTGGATTCAGCTGGGGCTGGGGTGGAGTGAGCTGGGTCATTTATCTCCTCAGGTCCAGCTCCCATCTGAAAAAGAGAAGCAGATTCTCCAATGGAGAGTGAAGTCAGCAACAGCTAAATGGGATAACCATAATTAATTTAGAGAGAATTTAAAGGGTGTAGACCCTCTTATATTCCAAGATTAGTGGGAGCTTGACATTGGGAAGCAAAATCATTATGGGTGCTACGGATCAAACTCAGGTCCTCGTACTTGAGAAGTAAGCACTCTTACTCATGAAGCCATCTCCCCAGCCCTATTGTGCTGAAAATCATGATTCATCTCAGCTAGCAAGAAATACAAATCACACCTTAGGGTGAGGGCCTTAGCTCTCTTTCTATGTCCCTTTACTTTTTCCTGCTTTTTAACCAGCTTCTCTTCCCTTCCCTTTCTTCCCCTCCACTCCCCTCTTCACCTTTCCCTCTCCCTAAAAGATGAAAAATTATGCTAATATTTGTTAACACAGTAAAGAAGACTTTTATTCAAGATTATTGCAAATATACTGAAGTAAGGGAAGAAAATGAAACTCAACATGGAATTCCACAAGGACACAAAGGAAAGAGTAAGGTGGTCAATGGAATTACTAAGAGGAGACATCAAGGTTAGGAAGATTTTTGCTAAAAGTGAGCCAAAAACTCATACATCCAGGGAGATGAAGAACTTGATCAGACAGCAAGGAATATCAATCAATGGAGGAGGGAGGATATCTTACAAGTTTGGGTTATGCAATAACAGGACAAGTACAGAAAACAAGGCAGAAGCCTCATCCCAGACTCAAAAAAATAAGTCTAGAGTTTGGTCAAAGAGAGACTATTTATAAAATGAGAGAGGGGGGAAATTGAGTGAAACAAATTCTCAGTAATGCAATGCAATTCAGTCACGTGTATGAGGTGTTTTGTTTTTGTTATTTTTACTGTTGTTGTCACACAGTATCTCTGCCACTTTGGCAGAAGTGAACTTACAAATATATGAGAGTACAAGTTTCCCCAATTTAAGGTTTCTTTTTTAACCAGTTCTTAACATGTGTGAATGTCTAAAATTCTTCAGTCATTATGAAAAGAAAACTCTACACACAATAATCTAATGTTTGTTATCAACAAAATTAAATGTCTTCCTCATTAAACCTAGAGTGGTTTTGAATAATTTTGGGGTTGTGATGGGAATCTATGCAATGCAGACCAGGCATCCTTGTTGGTCAAGAACACACTGGAATTTGCTCCAGATCAATTAGCTTCTACTTTCTAACCACATGGTCTAAACATGTAGGGAGTGCTCACTTACGCAGCACGTATACTAAAATTGGAACTAAACATGCAGGGAGTGATATTCTGCCTGACTTTTTTTCTAACTGACTCATTTAGGAGAGGGTAACTTCTCAGCCACAGTCCAATGTTTCTGGGAGTTTTCTGCCCGGGCACTGAACCATCATAGGGTATTTACCCAGTCTTTTTCTTTACCAAGCTTCCTTCCTTTTGCCCAAGATGCAATCAAAGTAAAGCAGCACATGAGATACAGCACATAAGACAGTTTATTTATTTTTTTATTAGGTAGTTTTGTATTCAGCAAATACAGACAGTTTGGTACCATTACTAGGCTCATCCATGACCTACCCCCTCCCCTTGGCCCCTCCTTGTTGAGGTATACGGGTCATGCATTGTGGAGTTAGCCCACAGTTATGGGTAAGATAAATGTCTCTGCATATCATGACCCAACATGTGGCTCTGACTTTCTCTGCTCCCTCTTCCGCAAAATATCCCTGAGCCATGTTGGGTTCATTTTTGGTCTGCTTCAGTGATGAGGTGTTGGAGGCCTCTGAGGCTCTGGCTCTCTGATTTGGTAGGAGTTGATTTTTCTCTGTGTTGATCTCCTTCACCCTTGTGCTGGTATCCGGTTCATCAGGAAAACAGCACCCTTGCTTGTTTCGCCAATTTTTCTTAGTTTCAGCTGGGGCCCTTTGGAGGTATGATGGAGTGGCTCTCTCCTTAGGATCTACATCTATCTGAAAAAGAGAAGCAGATTCTCCAACGGAGAGTAAGTTAGCACCAGGACAAAAGAGATAACCCTTACTTTTTTTACAGAGAATTTAATAGGTGTAGGCCCTCCTGTAGCCCATGATTGATGGTAGCTTGATATTGGAGAGTGGGCTTATGTTTGGATGTGGTTCTGACTTGTTTCCCAGCTCCAGCTGTGGGTCCCTGTACCACTGAGGAGATCAGTTAGCCAAATTAAGAGCAGTTGGTTCCCCACCATGGCTGTGTGCCACCACTGCACTTGTGTGGGCATCACAACAAGTTATTTGCTACTAAGTAGGTTAGACCATGAATTTCTTGGACAGATATTGGTCATTTTCCCCCAGTCGCCCATGTAGCACCTTCTGGCACTAGAAGCGCTGACTGTCTGGGGACTGACTCTCTTCCAACTTCCAGCCATGCCATTCTATTTTGCATGTCAACCACATAAGGTGTCTTCAGCAGTAGGGTCTTACCACTAACCTTTGGTAGGGTCATCAAGTACTCTGACAGAAATATGTCTGTCTTTTAGGAAACCTTGTAGGTCTCTCTGATCAAAAGCTCATTGTGGATGATAGCCCCATGTTCATACTGGGAGTTACAGGTCAGTGCCCACTAAGAAAATGAGGAAAAAGATAACTAATATACAAGAGTTGGAGAGAAGAGAGAGAGGGAGGGAGAGGGAGAAGGAGGGAGGGAAGATGTAGAAGATTAAGGCTAGTCCTGATCCTACCATCTCCAGTGTCTTGTGGTTCAGGTGTTCCCTGTAAGGGCCTGGTGAAGGATCAGCCATTTGGTCTGTCTTAGTAAGTAGAATTTTATGGTACCATTGCCATTTGGGTCTAGATTTGTGTTTCCCATCCCTTTGATGCCCTCCCCTCCCTCCCCTTCCATCCTAGTGTCTAGTCCAAGAGATGCTTGCTGGATATGTAAGGTATCTTGGGTAGATTCAGGTTAGGTGCTATAGATGAGTGAGACTATGTGGCGATTTTTTTTCTGTGATTGGGCAAGTTCACTGAGAATGATCTGTTCCAGGTTCAACCATTTTTCCTCAAATGTTTTTAAATTTTTATTTATTTGTTTGAGAGCAACAGACAGAGAGAGAAAGAGGCAGATAGAGATAGAGAATGGGTGCGCCAGGGCCTCCAGCCACTGCAAATGAACTCCAGACATGTGCACCCTCTTATGCATCTGGCTAACGTGGGTCCTGGGGAATCGAGCATCGAACTGGGGTCCTCAGGCTTCACAGGCAAGTGCTTAACCGCTAAGCCATCTCTCCAGCCCAAGACAGTTTTTACTCTCTGTCAGAGAAACATGGTCCAGTTTTCTCTCCTAAGAAATGCAGAGAGCTGGGAATAGTTATGGCAATGCCATTTATACAACATAGACAAATCTTATAGATCACTAAAAAGTTTCACGGTAAAATTCCTTTGAGATAGAAAAAAAATGAATCCCTGTCCTTTCATTCAAATACCTCTATGTTTTCTTTCTAAAACAGATATGTCCTCAGAGCTGGAGAGATAGATCAATAGGGTAAAGTCCTTTCTACATAAGCATGAAGACCTAAGTTTAGATCCCCAGTACCTACATAAAAGCTGGCATACACCTGTCATCCCAATGCTTATGAGGTACATACAGAAGGATTCCCAGGACCTCCTGGCTAGCTAATCTACCCAAAATCAGTGAAAGAAGGACCCTGTCTCACAAAATAAGGTGGAAAGCAATCAAGGAAAACACCCAACATCTACATCCCTGTTCACAGTTCCTTGTGCGGACAGTGTGCAGGCTGGTGCGGCAGTCTGGAGTGAGTAGGTCGGACCCTATTTCTGAGCTCCTCTCACCTCCTCCCAGGTCTGAGTTCCTTGCACGGACAGTGTGTGGGCAGGTGCAGCAGTCTGGAGTGAATAAGCCAGACACTTGTATCTGGGCTCCTCCCACCTCCCCAGTCTGGGTTGCCTGCACTGGTCTGTGTCCTGGAGGGCACAGCACAAAGTAGGCCAGATCCCTGTTCCCTAGCTCCTTCTAGTCCCCTGGTCCTGCTAGGTCCCATTGTGCCTTGCTCAGGGAGGCCTGGCCCCTGTGTGAGCTATGGAATCAGGCGTTTTGCTCTGTTATCTTGACTGGCCACTAGGTACCAACATCCCTGTTCTCCTGAGTCAGAGAGTAAATGGGCCAAATGACAAACACTTGCTCCCTCCTCAATAAAATAAAGAGTCTTCCTAAAATGAAAGTCAGAAAACTGAGAGATCTCCACCAAGAATGCCTAGTCCTACTACTGAAGCCAACAATGATATCATAGGGAAATCAACAGAAATTCATTCCCAAAATGAAAACACAACAACCAATGGGACTGATCAAAAAAATTGCTGTACATGAAACAAACTATCAAAGAACCAACAATCATATTTGTGAAATTGAACAGGATTGTCTCCTAGAGCATTCATCCTTTGACAGTAAGCTTAACTAGATTGAAGAAAATGTTATAACCCTCCAAAGTGATATGACTAAATCAAAGGTAAGTCAAGAAATGGAAGACCTCAACAACCGGTTTATTAAGCTTAATGAAGACTTGGTCAGATTCAAGAATATACTACGGGAAGCATCAAGAAAATCAGAATTCAGGCTAGAGAGATGGCTTAACGATTAAGGCACTTGCCTGTGAAGCCAAAGGACCTCAGTTTGATCCCCCTGGCAAGTAATCCAGATGCACAAAGGCGGCACATGCATCTGCAGTTTGTTTGCAGTGGTTGGAGGCCCTGGTGCTCCCATTCTCTCTCTCTCTCTCTCTCTCTCTCTCCCTGCCTCTTTCCCTCTCTCAAGTAAATAAATAAAAACTTTTAATATTAAAAAAAAGAAAATCAGAATTTGAATTAAACTCATACCTCAAAACAAAGATGGACACAATACAAAATAGCATAACTGAAAACAAAAATCAAATAGAATTTATAAAAACCTCTCTATAACCACTCACCAACAGAGTTATTCATGTGGCAAACAGAAACTCTGACCAGGAAGATAAGGCAGAAGAAATTCATCAGGAGGCCAAAAACTTTGCTAAGTTCAAAAAATAAGTGAACAGAATACAAAGGAACTGTGGGACACTAAAACAACCAAACATCCAGATCATGGGTATACCAGAAGGAGAGGAAATCCAGACCAGAGGCATACTCAACAAAATTATTGAAGAAAATGTTCCAAATCTTGCAAAAGAGAGCCCCATCCAGATACAAGAAGCCCACAGAACACCAAAGGACCAAAGAAGAAACTCTCCAAGACACATCATAGTTTAAACTCTTAACAATGAAAACAAAGAGAGAGTGTTAAAAGCAGCAAGAGAGAAGCAATTCACAACATACAAAGGCAATCCCATTAGAATAACATCAGATTTCTCCCTGGAAGCTCTGAAAGCGAGAAGGGCCTAGAATGGATCACTTCAAAGTCTGAAAAACTATGGCTTCCAACCCAAGCTACTTTGCCCAGCAAAAGTATTCCTCATAGATAGTGAAAGAAAAACTTCCCATGAAAAAAGTCAACTCTATGGTTATATGAACACAAAGCCAAGCCTACCGACAATACTTGAGGGAATACTCCACACATAGCAGTCAAACAACCAATCTCAAGGGCCTACAAGAAGATCACAATAACCAAAATAAACTAGCGTCAAAACAGTACATAACACAAGCAAGCACCCAACCACATAAAACACCTCATCATGGCAGGGATTAATTCAAACCTCACAGTAATAATGGTAAATATTAATGGTCTTAACTCACCAATCAAAAGATATAGGATATCAGAATGGATCAAAAAACTGGACCATTCTATCTTCTGTCTTCAAGAAACCCACCTTACCACTAAAGATAGATACCTCCTCAGGATGAAAGGTAGGAAAATGATATTCCAAGCAAATGGAAATAAAAAACAAGCAGGTGTTGCTATATTAATATCTGATAAAATAGACTTCAAACCAAAAGTAATCAAAAAGGACAAAGAAGGTGACTTTTTACTCATCAAGAGAATGATCCAACATGAGCACATCACAATCATAAATATATATACCCCAAACACAGGGGCACCACAGTTTATAAAACAAAATCTACTTGACAATGAAACATAAATAAACACCAGCACCATCATAGTCAGAGACTTCAATACTCCACTATCATCAGTAGACAGATCTTCCAAGCAGAAAATCAACAGAGAATTAATAGAGCTCAACAACATCATAGATCAATTAGACCTAACAGATATCTACAGAACTTTCCACCCAACTCTATGGAATACACATTCTTCTCAGCAGCCCACAGAACCTTCTCCAAAATTGACCATATATTAGGCCCTAAAGCATTCCTTCATAAAGTTAGGAAAATTGAAATAACTTCCTGCATCATGTCAGATCACAATGCTTTAAAGCTAGAACTTAACAACAAGAGACACATCAAGAACTCCACCAACTCCTGGAGACTAAACAACACTTTTAAACAATGACTGGGCCATGGAAGAAATCAAAAAAGAAATTGTAAAATTCCTAGATTTGAATGAAAATGAAAACACAACCTACCAAAACATATGGAACACAATGTAGGTAGTCATAAAGGGAAAATTCATAGCCCTAAATGCCTTCATTACAAAGACAGAGAGATTACAAATCAATAACCTGACTGTCCACATAAAGGCACTGGAAAAACGAAGAATCAAACCCAAAGACTTCCAGATGGAAAGAAATAATCACAATTAGAGCAGAAATTAATGAATTGGAAATTAAGAAAACAATTTTAAAAATTGATGAAACAAAGAGCTGGTTCTTTGAAAAATATAAACAAGATTGACAACCCCTGGCAAAACTGATCAAGAAAAAAAAAAAAGATAATTCCAAATAAACAAAATCAGAAATGAAAAAGGAACGATCACTACAGACATCAATGAAATTGGAAGAATCATCAAGACATACTTCTAAAGCCTCTACTCCACAAAATTAAATAATCTGGAAGAAGTGGATGAATTCCTAGACACATAATACCTACCCAAACTAAACTCAGAGCAAATTAATCTCCTAAGCAAACCTATCACATCCATGGAAATTGAAAAGGTAATCCAAAACCTCCCCCAAAAGAAAAGTGCAGGACTGGGTGGCTTCTCAGCTGAATTCTATCAAACCTTCATAGAAGAACTTAAACCAACTTTTCTCAAACTATTCCACATAATCAGAGACCAGGTAATCCTCCCTGACTACTTTCATGAAGCTAGCATCACCCTAATTCCAAAACCAGACAGAGATGCAACAAGGAAAGAAAATTATAAGCCTATATCCCTAATGAACTTAGATGCAAAGATCTTGAACAAAATCCTTGCAAACCTAATTCAACAACACATCAAAAGCAATATCCACCTTTATCAAGTAGGGTTCATCCCAGGGATGCAGGAATGGTTTAACACATAGAAATCAGTCAATGTAATAAGCCACACACACACACACACACAAAAAACTTAAGCATAAGAACCATATGATCATCTCCATTAATACAAAGAATGCCTTTGACAAAATACAACACCACTTCATGATCAAAATACTGGAAAGAATAGGCATGGAAGCTTGATATCTCAACACAATAAAGGCTATATATAAAGCTCCTAAAGCCCAAATAATACTTAATGGGGAAAAACTCAAGAAGTTCCCACTGAAATCAGGAACAAGACAGGGGTGCTCACTCTCACCACTGCTCTTCAACATAGTACTAGAAGTACTAGCCCAAGAAATAAGACAAGAGAAAGAAATAAAACGGATTCAAATTGGAAAGGAAGAAATCAAGTTAGCCCTATTTGCAGATAACATAATCCTATATATAAGTGACCCAAAAGTCTACATCCCAAAACTTCTAAAGGTGATAAGTTCCTTCAGCAAAGTGGCAAGATACAAATCAATGCACAAAATAGAATGGCATGGCTGGAAGTTGGAAGAGAGTCAGTCCCCAGACAGTCAGCGCGTCTAGTGCCAGAAGGTGCTACATGGGCAACTGGGGGAAAATGACCAATATCTTTCCAAGCAATTCATGGTCTAACCTACTTAGCAGCAAATAACTTGTTGTGATGTCCACACAAGTGCAATAGTGGCACACTGCCATGGTGGGGAACCAACTGCTCTTAATTTGGCTAACTGATCTCCTCAGTGGTACGGGACCCACAGCTGGAGCTGGGAAACAAGTCAGAACCAAACATAAGCCCACTCTCCAATATCAAGCTACCATCAATCATGGGCTACAAGAGGGCCTATACCTACTAAATTCTCTATAGAAAAAGTAAGCGTTATCTCTTTTGTCCTGGTGCTAACTTACTCTCCGTTGGAGAATCTGCTTCTCTTTTTCAGATAGATGTAGATCCTAAGGAGAGAGCCACTCCATCATACCTCCAAAGGGCCCCAGCTGAAACTAAGAAAAATTGGCGAAACAAGCAAGGGTGCTGTTTTCCTGACGAACCGGATACCAGCACAAGGGGGAAGGAGATCAACACAGAGAAAAATCAACTCCTACCAAATCAGAGAGTCAGAGCCTCAGAGGCCCCCAACACCTCATCACTGAAGCAGACCAAAAATGAACCCAACATGGCTCAGGGAAATTTTGCGGAAGAGGGGGTCAGAAAGAATATCAGAGCCACATGTTGGGTCATGATATGCAGAGACATTTATCTTACCCATAACTGTGGGCTAACTCCACAATGCATGACCCGTATACCTCAACAAGGAGGGGCCAAGGGGAGGAGGTAGGTCATGGATGAGCCTAATAATGGTACCAAACTGACTGTATTTACTGAATACAAAACTAACTAATAAAGAAAACTTAAAAAAAAATCAATGCACAAAAATCGGTAGTTTTTCTAGGCTGGAGAGATGGCTTAGTGGTTAAGGTACTTGCCTGCTTGGCCTAAGGACCCTGCTTAGATTTTTAGGTCCCACGTAAGTCAGATGCACATGGTGGCACATGAGTCTGGAGTTCATTTGCAGTGGCTGGAGGCCCTGGTGTGCCCATTTTCACTGTCTCCCTCTCTGTCTCTAATAAATAAATAAAAATAACTCTTTAAAAAATCAGTAGTTTTTCTATATGCAAAGGACAAATATACAGAGAAAGAAATCAGTGAGGCTGTTCCATTTTAATAGCAACAAAAAAATCAAATACCTTGGAATAACACTAACAAACAATGTAAAAGAACTATATAATGCAAACATAAAAACACTCAAGAAAGAAATAGAAGATGACTTGAGATGATGAAAAGACCTCCCATGCTACTGTATAGGTAGAATTAATATGGTGAAAATGGCAATTCTACCAAAAGCAATATACATATTTAACAAAATACCAGTGAAAATACCAGCATCATTCTTCACAGAGATGAAAAAATTATCTCAAAATTCATATGGAATGGCAGAAGCCTCAAATATCCAAACATATCCTCAGCAAAATAAACACCTCTGTTGGTATCACCATACCTGATCTAAAGCTATATTACAAAGCCATAGTGACAAAAACAGCATGGTACTAGAATAAACACAGAAACATAGACTAATGGAACAGAATTGAAGACCCAGACTTTAGGTCAAGCAACTACAGCTGCTTGATCTTTGACAAAAGGGCAAATAGTGTTGATTGGAGAAAAGACAGCATCTTCAACAAATAGTGTTGGACAAATTGGATGACCATATGTAGGAAAATGAAACTAGACCCCCTCATTTCTCCATACGCAAAAATCAAGTCCAAATGGATTAAAGACCTCACTATAAGACCTCAAACTCTTCAACTACTGGAAGAAAAAATAGGAAGCACTCTCCACAATATAGGACTGGGAAAAGATTTACTGGACAAAACCCTAGGAAATTAAACAAGTGCTCAACCAGTGGGATCTCATGAAGCTAAAAAGCTTTTGCACAGGCAAACATACCAAAAGCAGAGCCAATAGATTATCTACTGAATGGGAGAAATTACTTACCAGCTATACCACTGACAGAAGCCTAATATCTAGAATCTACAAAGAACACAAAAAAACTAAACAATAAAAAAACAAACAAGCCACTCCAAAAGTGGGGCAGAGAATTAAATAGAAGTTCTCAGAGGAAGAATTACAAATGGCTAACACACGCTTAAGAAAATGTTCAACTTCCTTAACCATTAGGGAAATGCAAATTACAACAACTATGAGATTCCACCTTAACCCAGTAAGGATAGCAAACATTAAAAAATCAAGTGAAAACAAATGTTGGTGAGGCTGTGGAGAAATAGGAACACTCATTCACTGCTGGTGGGAATGTAAGCTGGTACAACCACTGTGGAAATCAATTTAGAGACTCCTGAAAAGGATGAATATAGAGTTATCAATAGACCCTGTTATTCCCTTACTGGGCATTTACCCTAAAAGCTCAATATCTCAGTTCAGAAATATTTGCTCAACCATATTTATAGCTGATCAATTCATAATAGCTAAAAACTGGAACCAACCCAGGTGTCCATCATTACATGAATGGATAACCAAGATGTGGTATATCTACATAATGGAATTCTACTCAGCAGTAAGAAAAAATGACACATTGAAATTTGTAGAGAAATGGTCGGTCGAACTTCGAACAGATAATTATAAGTAAACTCACACACTAACAAAAAGACAACTGTCGCATGATCTCACTCATCTGCAGTTCCTAACCTGGATCAGCCCAACTTGCTGACATAACTGAATAGCATGTTGAGGCTTGGACAATAGGGAAGGTAGGGCTTGGGGAAAGAGAAAGGGTGGGGGGACACAAAACTGAACCCAAATTGAGCTGGTACCATAGAATCCTATATCCTGAAAATTAGACTAAAAGGTGGAACCCTCAAGAGGACCTTAGAGGGAGCACCTGAATCAAAGGGCCCTGGAGAGAGGAAGATGAAACCTAACCTTAAATTTCTCCTGTTTCTCTTTCTTCTCTGGATTTTTCTTTTTTTCTTTTCCTTTGGTGCTGGCCTATAATTCCCTGTACCAGAATGTGGTCTATATCTACAATGAGCTGTTGATCAGAGAGACCTACTAGATGTCCCAAAACAAACAAGACAGATTTCTGTCAGAGCACTTGATTACCCACTAGAGGTTAATGGCAAGACCCTACTGCTGAAGACACCAAACACTATTGGCATGGACCATGGAGAGACATGGTTGGAATCTGGAGGAGAGCCAGTCCCCAAACAAATAGCCCATCTAGTGCTGGAAGGCACTACATGAGCTACGAGGGGAAAGTGGCGAACATCTGTCCAAGCAACTCAAAGTGTAAGTGACTCAGAAACAAACAACTTGATATGATGCTCACACAAGTGCAATAGTGGCACACAGCCATGGTGGGCAACCAACTGGTCTTGGATTGGTTAACACATCCTCTCAGTGGAAAGGAAACCACATGTGGAAGTGGGAAACAAGTCAGAATCATATCCAGATAATGATTCTACTTTCCATTGCCAAGCTCCCACTAACCTTAGGTTATAAAAGTGTCTAAACCCTTTTAATTCTCTCTAAATTAATAATGGTTATCCCATTTAATCAGCACTGACTTCACTCCCCATTGGAGAATCTGCTTCTCTTTTTCAGATGGGAACTGGACCTGAGGAGATAAATGACCCAGTGCACTCCGCCCTGGCCCCGGCTGAAACCACAGAAGAAATGGGGAAATGGGCAAGAATGCTGCTTTCTTAGTTAAGTTTATATCAGCACAAGGCTGATGGAGAAAGATACTGAGGACAGTCAACACCTACCAAACCAGACACCCAAATGCTCCTAAGTGCCCATCGCTGAAGTAGACTTAAAATGCTCTTAGCATGGCTCAGGGAATTTTGCAGAAGAGGGGGCGGAAAGATTGTCCCCACAATCTTTCAACAAGAATCAAACAAGTTGGGACACTTTGCCCAGAGACATTGCCTCTCCCCCATGACTGACTGCTGCCACCATTGTACATGACCCACAATCCCCATGGGGTTGACCTGCATCCCCAATGAGGAAGGCCTCTTCAGAAAAAGGGCAGGGAGGAGGGAAAGGATGGTACCAACATGTAGTGTTTACACACAAAATATGTCCATATTTAGTAATAAAAACAAATTTAAAAACCCTTAAAATAAAAACAAGCCACCCAACTTCTACCTCTGGACACACATACACACACACACACGTACTCACACACACATACTCACATGCATATACACACCACACATATATACATGTGAGAGACAGGAAGAGAGAAAGAGGGAGAGGATCCTGACTTGGACAAAAGCAGGCACTTCATGCTGTCCTGCATATTCACAACAGATATTAAATGTGGCTAACACCTAAAGTGTCAGTCTCTGTTTAAGCCCTTCTCATGTAATTAACTCAATTCCATTCAAAATTAATATAATTCTCTTTAAATCTGTGAGGTGGGAATCAGTATTATCCCATGATACCGTTAAAGAAACTAAGATGAAAAGTTTGCCCAAGGTCACGTAACAAAGGGACAGAGCTACGATTCAAGATGCCAAGCTCTTGGATATCTGTCTGAAGTGTAAAAGATAAACAACATTGAATCAAATTTTCCTCAGTAACATATTAGGTATATGTGTCTATTAATCTATCTAAACCCTTTAAAACATGCTTGTGGGCTGGAGAAATGGCTTATCAGTTAAGGTGCTTACCTACAAAGCCAAAGGACCCAGGTTTAATTCCCCAGGACCCATGTAAGCCAGATGCACAAGGTGGCACATGCATCTGGAGTTCATTTGCATCATCTGGAGGCCCTGGCACATACATTCTCTCCCTCTCCCTCTCCCTCTCCCTCTCCCTCTCCCTCTCCCTCTCTCTCTCTCTCTCTCTCTCTCTCTCTCATAAATACATAAAAATAAAATATTAAAAGAAAACATAGTCACATACTTATTCAAGTGGTCTAGGGACCTCTACCAGTTTACAATCCAGTGTCTAAATTTTTATTTTTACTTAACTCTAAAACATTTGGATGATTTAAGCTTCAATAATAACTTATGGTTGCTTTACAAGTCACTTTTAAAGCCGGGTGTTGTGGCATACGCCTTTAATCCCAGCACTCGGGAGGCAGAGGTAGGAGGATCACTGTGAGTTCAAGGCCACCGTGAGAATACAGAGTGAATTACAGGTCAGCTTGGGCCAGAGTGAGACCCTACCTCGAGGAAAAAAAAGACAAACAAACAAAAATTTCAGTTTCATGCTTTATATTTCTTAGATTTCAGAATATTCACATTCACTGTCAGTTCTTGTCTCACTAGACTGAAACACTCCCTTATCAGGGTTCCCTTGCAAGGCGCTCTCATACTCCTTTTCCTTGTAGCTGTTGGACTTTCCCCAACATCTGCATATATTTTTCTTAATATGCTTTTCTTGATAATCTTTGAGAACCACAAAGAATACCACAGGCTCACACCTAATGGGAATTTGTTGAAGTGCCAGGGAGTTTTATTTTGCTTTCACTCTGTCTCTGGTGACAAATCTTGACCTTTTGGGACATAGAGACAAACATTTGCTCTTCTTAGAAATCTGTGGCTCTGGGGTCATAAAGAAATGTCTTAGAACTGTGGTAGGATGGAAAGAACCCTGACATGTAGAGTGTCTCTGGGCCAATTAGCTGTTGTGCCTATTTACAAATGTGATTATGGAAAATCTACTTATGTCTGAAATCCCTCACCTACAAAGTGGAAAATTGACAAGGAACTTTATTGTGGTGTTGAGTAGCATGGACATGAGACAAATCAACAAGTTCAAAATCTAATTTGATTTTCTATGGGTGTTATCTTGTCCCCACTGTGCCTCCATTTCCTGATCTGCAAATAAAAATTATGACAATGAGGTCTATCTTCAAGCATCAAGTGGTTAGTGGATAGAATGTGGAGGAAAAGGAGTCCTTATTTACTTTTGAGGGAAGTGTAAAGTAGTATTGTCACTGTAGAAATCAGTGTGGATGCTTCTTGAAAAAAAAAAAAAAAAAGCCAGGCATGGTGGTGCACACCTTTAATCCCAGCACTTGGGAGGCAGAGGTAGGAGGATCGCTGTGAGTTTGAGGCCACCCTGAGACTACACAGTGAATTCCAGGTCAGCCTGGGTTAGAGTGAGACCCTACCGCAAAAAACAAACAAAAAAACAAAAAAATGAACTAGCATATAACCCAACAATATACCCAAAGGACTCAAAGTTAACATGCCATAGAGATACTTGCACATTAATATTTACTGCAGTTCTGTTTGCAAAGAAATGGAGACAAAGTAGATGCCCATCAACAGATGAATGGATAATTGAAATGTATGTACAAACAAAGGAATTTTATTCAGCTATAAAGAAAAATAAAATTTTGCAAGAAAATGGATGGATCTATAATTAAAAATAAGAATTAAGTTTTCCTTCCCTTGCCACCATCCCAAAGGCTCTTCTGTGGACCCTCCTCCAGGAGGCAGAGACTAACCTGGCACCTTCAGGGGCAGAGGCATTGACCAAATTGACTTTATACGCTGAAGGTCACTTTGAAGATATCTACTTCAGATCATTTCAGTCACTTGAAAAGTAGAATAGGAGGCTGGAGAGATGGTTTAGCAGATAAGATGTTTGCCTATGAAGCCGAATGACCCAGGTTTGATTCCCCAGTACCCACATACGCCAGATAGATACACAAGGAGGCACATGTATCTGGAGTTTGTTTGCAGTGGCCAGAGGCCCTGGTGTGCTCATTCTCTCTCTTTCTCTCTTTCCACATCTTTTTCTTTCTCTCTCTTTCAAATAAATTAATTAATTAAAATATTTTAAAAAGTAGAATAATTACATATTGTAAATGCTTTCCTATAGTAAAAATCTTACTAACTTCAGAAAAGTTAAAAACAATCAAGGAATGCTTTATCATAAAAGAGTAGGCAGTTGATAACAAGTAAAAAGCAAAGAAAATTAAATGAGTAAGCCTCCTCCACAGATTTATACAAATGGCATCAGAAATACTTTTTTTTCGGTTTCTTTTTAAAGATCTGACTTGTGATAATTACTTTCTCTTTCAGAAAGTCTTCCTTAAAGGAATTGCTGAGTGTACATCCCCACAAGTATTCTTTTTTTTTTTTTTTTTTTTTTTTTTTTTTGTTTTTCGAGGTAGGGTCTCACTCTAGCTCAGGCTGACCTGAAATTCATTATGTAGCCTCAGGGTGGCCTTGAACTCATGGTGATCCTCCTAACTCTGCCTCCTGAGTGCTGGGATTAAAGGCATGTGCCACCACTCCCAGGTACAAGTATTTTTTAAAGATGAAAATGTATAAGCCGCAATGTTTTACTACCCAGCCACTGGTTCAATTAATTGTTGTAAAAATATGTATGTAATCAGATGGCCTGAAAGGGGAGTTTCCCTTATAGAAAGCCCCCTGATTCACAGCTCAGGAGTAGGAATTCACACAGCTTCTAAGCTTGAGCAACTTTTTTTTTCTTTTGGTTTTTCGAGGTAGGGTCTCACTTTAGCCCAGGCTGACCTGGAATTCACTATGTAGTCTCAGGGTGGCCTCTAATTCAGGCAATTCTCCTACCTCTGCCTCTCAAGTGCTGGGATTCAAGGCACTACCACCATGCTCCCTGCTTGAAGAATTTTAGAAAGTAAAGGAAACAAAGATGTGAAAAACTCTAGAGTGCATAGACTCAATCAGAAAGTAGAAGTCTGTTCATAGAATAAGTTTATTTAGGGAAACAGAAATCTTAGGCAAGAGATCCTACAGCTATATGGAAATAATGGTGGATAAGTTACTTTAAAACTGTGTTGTTCAGACTCTAATATACATATGCATCACTGGAATCTAGTTAAATACAGATTCTGATCCAATAGGTCTGAGGTTCAGCATTTCTCACCAGTTCCTTACCTGATCTCTGAACCACACTTTGGCCAGCCCTAAGTGCACATGCATTTATTGCAATGGACACATAACCACTGTCAAGTTCAAACACCATTTTGTATGTTAATCTGAAGAAATCAGGCATTTTTGCAAATAAAAAGACAAGGAGTGAATTATTAATTCAGTTGACATTACTGAGCCTGCAATACGCTAGGCCTTGTGGTGGTGGGTGCTCCACACTCAATAGTAACTAAAGTGAAAACTACCCACCCTTGGTCACTGTAAATGGTTCTCGCAAAAGAACAGGCACATGAATGAAAAGACCTGCTCTCAGGGCTGGGGAGATGGCTTAGTGGTTAAAGCACTTGCCTGTGAAGCCTAAGTTCACATGTTCTACTCTCCAGGCCCCACGTAAGCCAGACACACAAAGTGACATAAGCACTCAAGGTCACACATGGGCACAAAGGGGCACATGCATCTGGAGTTCAATTGCAGTGGCTGGAGGCCCTGGCGCACTAATTCTCTCTCTCTCTCTCTCTCTCTCTCTCTTTCTCTCTCTTACTCTCTCACATTAAAAAAAAAATCCTGCTCTCATTTATGCTCAAGGTAAATCCACCATGTCCCTTGTGTTACATTTCTCTTCATATACTTTTATATTTATTATTAATTGACTTATCAGAGAGAGGGGCCCTGATAGAAAGACAGAGAGAGACCGAGAGAGAAAGAGAGTGTGTGAGCATGAGTATGTCATGGCCTTCAGCCACTGCAAACAAACTCCAGACTCATGTGCTGCCTTGTACATCTGGCTTACGTGGGAACTGGAGAATCGAACCTGGGTCCACAGGCTTCGCAAGCAAGCACCTTAGCCACTAAGCCATCTCTCCACCCTCTCAGATACTCTTTTTTAAGCGTGCCACAGTTCAGATTCTTTATATGATAAAAAAAAAAATAACTGGCAATTAATGCAGTGAACTAACTCTGCACTATGCTGTGTGAACAAATAATGAAATTTAAAATTTTTCATATGCATGGCATACTTTATTGGCAACTACATTATTACAAATGTTGGTGGATCATTTCAATTAAAAGTAAAGCAAGCCAGGCGTGGTGGCGCACACCTTTAATCCCAGCACTCGGGAGGCAGAGGTAGGAGGATCGCTGTGAGTTCAAAGCCACTGTGAGACTACATAGTGAATTCCAGGTCAGCCTGGGCTATACTGAGACCCCTACCTTGAAAACTAAAAACAAAAAATTGTTAAAAAAAAAAAAAAAGTAAAGCAAATGTGTACAGTAATGTATCAAGAACATTTTCACCAAATTTTGACAGAATATGGCCAATGGCTCCAGATGGATTCCCTACCTTCTGACTCAAACTTGTATATATCCTACACATAACAGGAAGCTTATGCACATCCAAACGTTCACTTCTGTTTCTCTCATGAGCATCAACTACTGTCTTGTGACACATTAGATGGCAAAGCAATCACTTGTAATTTTTAAATTCCATCATGTAGGACTTAAGAGAATGGATTACCTAAGATGTTTTGTTGTTGTTGTTGTTTTTGTTGTTGTTCATAAACATAATGACTAAGCAGAAAGGAAGAATAAATGTGCTAAGGGCCATGTCTGAGAAATCCATTTACAAACTGCTTCTGAACCAAGGGCAACTTTTCACTTGCCAGAGCTCTCCTCTTCAAAACTGCCAGGAGGTGGCAGCATACCTTGTGATGGTGTGACTGAATCAAAGCACAGGTTCTTGGGGAGAAGGGTCAGGGGTATCAGATATGAAGTAGAAGGGGTGGGGACAGAGAGTAAGACATGGTAGTCTAGATCAGAAAGGGAATGGGACAATTGTATAGCATAATTTTGTACTGGAAAGTGAAATAAACCTGTTGTCCTTGGTGTTTTAAATCTCAAAATCATGACTAATGGGAATATACAGACATGACTGCCATTTGCAAAGACTGGGGAGAGGGCCACAGGGCATTGGAATTGAGATACAGAGGACTTAAGTGTAAGTATAGACCTGTATCTGAGAAGAACTTGCTTCACACACACTTGCCAAGGGTTTGGTGAGGGGCCATCTGCAGAGGAGGAAAACTCAATACATGCTCTTTCCTTTTCTTACCTCGTCCCTGCTCTGGAGGGTTATTTGTCCCATGGCAGCGGTGACTTCATCATCCCATGAATTCCATTCTGCTTCTCATAGGAAAAAATATTAGACTATATAATTACCATAAATGTTGGGGAAATAGTGCCAGACAAACCTGTAAGACAGATAATCAAGAATGAAGTGCCTCTTTCTGAGGAAGGTTTCAGACTAACAATCATTTTATAGATTAATTACAGAAAACAGTTTATTCTGGTCACCACAGCCCCAGCTCTGTATTCATTTTAAAGCCTGTCATCCTGCCGCAGGTTGGTCTCTTTATGCTCCTGTGTAATAAGAACTTCACGTGTACCATTATTTAGAATCCTGGATAATTTTCTTAGAGGAAAAGCGTTCTAAAATTTTTAAAAATGATTTGCATTTATGCTGCTAGAATAGATGCCTAAGACTTAAGAATAAAGGCAGATTAACATCCCTACCAGCTGTCTTTCCCTATAAAAGCCTACCTTATCACTCATTATAATATTTTTGTTATTAGAAACAATCCTAAAACCTTAGAAATTAAATTTTGTTCTGGGGTAATGTCTTATTTTTTGCACCTTGTGAATTCTTTCTTTAGAGTTAACTAAAAATGAACACATCATGAATCATGCATGGTTTGGAATGACTCAAAGTTCTAAAGAACAGATGTGTTATTATATATTATTTCCCAGAAAAAAATGCAAGTTGTGACCCAAATGGCTTTCAAAAATTCCACCAAACTCTATTTATATTAAGGCTTCAAAGGGGGAATTTAGAGCTTGAAGCAGTACATAGAGATAGTTGAACATTTTATATGAGATGAGAAAATATTAATAATTCAACAAAGAATATTTATTTTTAAAGTTTAAGAATATTAATTTGAAATAATTATAACTACATCCACATATATGATTATTATATGTGAGAATTTTTAAATATTTGGTTTTGATGCCTTCCCTCTTTTGGAAAAACAGGCTATACTACTAAAAATAGGAATCAATTATGACTTGCATACAGCTGTGTGATTCTTTTTTTTTTGGTTTTTCGAGGTAGGGTCTCACACTAGCCCAGGCTGACCTGGAATTCACTATGGAGTCTCAGGGTTAGCCGTGTGATTCTATATGAGCTTCTATTTGGCTCAGCCTGGTAAGAATGAGAGGAAGCTTAGGGAGTACTGGTGCCAACCCTCATGTACCTACATAGCTTGAGAAGAGGAGAAAAGGATTATGGTGGCACAACTATTTGGGCAAGAAGAAGAAGAGAGATGAAGTGGGACAAGAACATCATTGTGGAAACATGAAAGATAAGCAAAACCCTCTCAGGTCACTTGTTAGACATGGGAGTGAGAGAAATAATCTGTGTTTGTAACCATAGGAAATTACTATTTTTTTAAATATTATTTATTTATTTGAGAGAGAGAGAGAGACAGAGAGAGAATGGGCATGCCAGGGCCTCCAGCCACTGCAAACGAACTCCAGATGCATGTGCCCCCTTGTGCATCTGGCTTACGTGGGTCCTGGGGAGTCAAACCTAGGTCCTTTGGCTTTGCAAGCAAGTACCTTAACCGCTAAGCCATCTCTCCAGCCCCGGAAATTACTATTATTTTTGCAAGGACTTTAGGAAGCAAGTTATATCTGCTTGATATATTTCTCTCCAGCATGCCATTAAAATAACAATGAATTTTGATGTGTTATAAGACTTTTGCCAAATTTGTGATGGAATTTTCATTGAAAATGATGCCAAGAAATGGATGGCATCAAATTCTTCCACACACTGATCCAGAAAATACCACTTACAGCTCTATTTCACCATGTTCAGAATGTGTGGAACACTTGTGCATTCCTCAAGTCCAGAGAAATAGAGTCTGATACCCTCTACTGCCCTCAAGACCACACGTGAGAGAATGACCCAGTCTTATACAGAAAGCATATCCATGGGGCTGTGAAGATGGCTTGAGAGTTACATCAGGCAAAGCCTGATGGCCCAGATTCAACTTCTTCCCCAGCCACCAGGTAAAGCCTGCCTCAAAAAGTGCTTATGTTGGGTGGCAAGAGACCATGGCACACCCACACACGCATGTGTGCATGTTCACACACAGATGCAAATGAATTTATTTATTTATGAGGGACAGAGATGCACACCAGGGCCTCCAGCCACTGGAAACAAACTCTAGACGTATGTGCCACCTTGTGCAGCTGGCTTACGTGGTTCCTGGGGAATCAAACCTGGGTCCTTTGGCTTTGCAGCCAAGCGACTTAACCGCTAAACCATCCCTCCAGCCTAATAACTATTTTTTAAAGCACATAAATTTAAGATGACATGTGTTGGTATATTTAATGCCTGGCTTCTTTGAAAGAACAGTTACCTTTCTTAAGTTATCAATGAATGTTTCTCTTTTCTTTTGAGACACATAACTTTCCACTAGTGTTTCCAAAGTAATTACTTGCTTATTTACAAAAGAAATTTGAAAAATAAAATATGAGATATTATTAACTATTTCACTCAAAACAAGATCTTATAACAAGACAATAAATAGAGTTGTAAGTCCATGTGGAGCATAGAGTTCTACATCAGCAAAAAGAAAGTTCTTCCAGGCCCTGGGAGAAACAGTGAGAATGGCAAAGGGGATAAGAGTGTAGTGGATGTATGGCTGTCATAGGGTTAGTAAATTGAATGCAAAATAGAAAAACCTCAAAATCTCTAAAAGCGCATGAATAAATTTTAAAAACTAGCTCTATGAGCCTTGACTGCACCAACAAAGATTGAATTTTTGGGCTAGGGTATTGGAACTGGAGAAGTACGTTTCCCAAGCTCCTTCAAGCACATCCCAAAAGTGTTTGTAGAGTGTGTAGTAAGTTTGAACGTTAGTCACAACTTCTAATGTAGAAGAAACACAGCCTCATTTTTTTCCCCTACAAATCAATTCGATATGTTTGAATTCCACATTCTACCAGGAGCCATTCAACGTGGGTCTCCCTTCTCTATATTAACTAAGATTGCCCTTGGAATGTCAAGATGAGAAACTAGATATCTGTTCTGTGGTGTCAGCCACCTGCATGGGCCCCTGCTAATACATTCATAATCCAGTGTAGTCTTCAGAGATAGAGTATCATCAGTCCAACAAGGGTGCACTGGGATATCGTGCCCCACAAAAGCACAGGCACATTGGGATACTTTTCTAGGTCATTATCTGCCTGGACTTTTTAGTCTTCTTGGCAGATACCAATTCTCTGCTCAGAGAAATGAGACAGGACCCAAGGGCTCTGCTCAGAACTCCAGATATAATGCCCACCCCCAGTTGCCCCTTCCTCTTTCCAATCTGAGGAATATTTTTCTGTTTTGAGTGGAGTAGGAGAAAATATTGTTTGTTTGTTTGTTTGTGAGACAGGGTCATAAGTATCCTAGATTGATTCCCTTCTGTTGATGGGATTAGAAACATGGGCCACTACGCTTGGTTTATGCTGTGCTGAGGAGGGAAGCTAGGACTTTGTACAAAACATGCTAGATAAGAGCTCTACCAACTAAACAAGATCCTGAGCCCCCAAATACTATTCTTTGCAAACACTGGTGGTTAAATATATTCTCTATAACTCAGTACTTCCCTAAAGACCCTTAATTGTCCAAAGGTAACTTAGCTAATTATTTATAGGAAATAAAATACTTCTTTCCTTTCCACTCCACACCCTTCTTGAGTCAATGAACACAAATTAGATTAGTTATTTCAACTATGAAGTGTCCAACGGCAGTGAAAGAATGATGTAGGAGCTGTGTCTTTGATATCTCCTTAAGGAGTTACCACCAGCATCTCTTTAATATCAGCTTACCACCACCATCTCTTTATTAATTATAATTGTCCCTTGGTATCCTCAGGCCAATGGCCCCTGTATCCTGCAGGTAGCCAATCCCAAATGTTCACATCTCTCGTATAAAAGCAAAATCACAAGTACTCACATCCCTCATGTAAACTCTCTGGATGCTGAAGGCTCTATATAAAAGTTTGCATAAGTAAGAAAAAATGACACAATGAAATTTGAGGAAAAATGGTTGAACCTGGAACAGATCATTCTCAGTGAACTTACCCAATCACAGAAAAAAAATCGCCACATAGTCTCACTCATCTACAGCACCTAACCTGAATCTACCGAAGATACCTTACATACCCAGCAAGCATCTCCTAGATTAGACACTAGGATGGAAGGGGAGGGAGGGGAGGGCATCAAAGGGGTGGGAAACACAAATCTAGACCCAAACGGCAATGGTACCATAATCTTCTACTTACTAAAAGATAGACCAAATGGCTGATCCTTCACCAGGCCCTTACAGGGAACACCTGAACCACAAGACACTGGAGAGGGTAAGATTAAGACTAACCTTAATCTCCTACATCTTCCCTCCCTCACTTCCCCTCTCCCTGTCTCTCTCTCTCTTATCTCTAACTCTTGTATATTAGTTATCTTTTTCCTCATTTTCTTAGTGGGCACTGACCTGTAACTCCCAGAACCAGCATGGGGCTATCATCCACAATGAGCTTTTGATCAGTGAGACCTACAAGGTTTCCTAAAAGACAGACAGATTTCTGTCAGAGTACTTGATGACCCACCAAAGGTTAGTGGTAAGACCCTACTGCTGAAGATACCTTATGTGATTGACATGCAAATTAGAATGGCATGGCTGGAAGTTGGATGAGAGTCAGTCCCCAGACAGTCAGCGCATCTAGTGCCAGAAGGTGCTACATGGGCGACTGGGGGAAATTGACCAATATCTATTGAAGCAACGCATGGTCTAACCTACTTAGCAGCAAATAACTTATTGTGATGCCCACACAAGTGCAGTGGTGGCACACAGCCATGGTGGGGAACCAACTGCTCTCAATTTGGCTAACTGATCCCCTCACTGGTATGGGACCCATAGCTGGAGCTGGGAAACAAGTCAGAACCATATCCAAACATAAGCCCACTCTCCAGTATCAAGCTACTATCAATTGTGGGCTACAAGAGGGCCTACACCTATTAAATTCTCTATAAAAAAAAAAAGTAAGGGTTATCTCATTTGTCCTGGTGCTAACTTACTCTCCGTTGGAGAATCTGCTTCTCTTTTTCAGATAGATGTAGACCCTAAGGAGAGAGCCACCCCATCATACCTCAAAAGGGCCCCGGCTGAAACTAAGAAAACTTGGAGAAACAAGCAAGGGGGCTGTTTTCCTGATGAACCGGACACCAGCACAAGGGGGAAGGAGATCAGCATAGAGAAAAATCAACACCTACCAAATCAGAGAGCCAGAGCCTCAGAGGCCCTCAACACCTCATCACTGAAGCAGACCAAAAATGAACCCAACATGGCTCAGGGAAATTTTGCGGAAGAGGGGGCGGAAAGAATGTCAGAGTCACATGTTGGGTCATGATATGCAGAGACATTTAGCTTAGCCATAACTGTGGGCTAACTCCACAATGCATGACCCGTATACCTCAACAAGGAGGGGCCAAGGGGAGGGGGTAGGTCACGGATGAGCCTAATAATGGTACCAAACTGACTGTATTTGCTGAATACAGAACTGACTAATAAAAAAAAATGATTTAAGGAATAAAAATAAAATAAAATAAAAGTCAAAAAAAAAGTTTGCATAAAACCTTTGTTTGCCCTCATGAATACTTTAAATCATCACTAGACTCCTTACGATGCCTAACACAATGTAAACCTTTGTTTTATTGTTTGGAAATAAAGACAATTTAAAAACTGTCCATGTTCAGTACAGGTACAACTTTTAAAAATCTTTTATTATTATTATTATTATTAACAACATATTTCATTTGGATACATCATATGTTGGTACCCTCTTTTCCCTTGTCCCTGCCTCCATTCCATTGGGGACCTTGTTCTGTGGGTTGCTGATATTCTCTATGGAGTTGTGGTTTATGCATTGTGGGAACAGCAGTCAGTTATTTGGTGGGGGAAGGGAATGCCTCTGGGCATGATGTTTCACTATTTTTTTTTTTTTTTTACTCAGTTGTTTGAATTCATGCATGTGGAAACTGGGAATACAGAAGGATAATTATCCAAAAGTGAACTGGTGAGGTGGCTCAGCAATTAAGAGTGCTTCCTGCATAAGCATGAGGGCTTGAAGGGAGCCTCAGATTGCCTGAGTTCAAATCTCCAAAACCCACATAAACAGCTGGGCATAGCCTCATGTGTCAGTAACCCTAGTCCTATGGAGAGAGAGACTGGAGAATTGCTGGGCCTCACAAACAGCAAGCTGCCAAATCAGTAAGAGTCTCTATCACAAGGTAAAACAGGCAAGTGAGCAATTCCAGGGAACACCAGATGCCCTCCTCTGGCCACAGCAGGCAAATGCACAAGGGCACCACATCATCACACACACATGTGCATATACACACCACCACCACACATACTACACATATCAAACAAAGAACATTAAGATAATATTTCTGAAATAAAAATACATATAATGAGAATCTATACTGATTGGCTTTCATTCTCTAAAAACTCTAATACACCTAGCTTTAAACTATTTCAGTACACACATTAATAATATAATTCTTCATTAAAACATTTTCACAAGCTTCATAGTTATCTGAATGATGCCTTCAAGAGAAAAATATTTTAACACAGAACATCTAGGTAATGTGTTTTCTGAGCCATTGTCCATTAAAAAAAAATCTTCACATTGCTGTTGCAGATGAACAAGATGTTTAGCATGGATATAAAATTCTGCTGTAGTTACTTTCGTGTAGCTGGGATAAAGCCTCTGACCAAAAGCACCTGATGGAAGAAAAGGGTTTATTTTGGCTTAAATTCCCCGGGGGAAGCTTTGTGATGGCAAGAGAAGGCATGACATGAGAGAGACTGGACATCACCTCTGCCACAGCACGTAGAAACAGCAGCAGGAGAGTGAGCTAAACTCCAGGAAGGGGGAGCTGGCTATAACACCCCTAATCCTACCCCCAACAACACACCTCCTCCAGGGCAGCTCTACCTTTGAAATTGCCATCAGTTTGGGACCAAGCATTCAAAATGTATGAATTTATGGAATACATGTGCTTCAAACCACCACAAAATCTTAAGTTATTATTTCACCCTTTTAAAATTCTGTAGCAAAAAGTGTTATACATTGATATTACTAAGAGAATTCTTAAATCTAAGTGGCTAACTTTTGTTTCATACTTAACATGTTTACCTCAAAAAGTTTGTTGTAGGGCTGGACAGATGGCTGCAAAGCCAAAGGATCCAGGTTTGAGTCCTCAGTACCCATATAAAGCCAGATGAACAAGGTGGAGCATGCATCTGGAGATTATTTGCAGTGGCTAGAGGACCTGGCTTGCCTTCTCATTCCCGTTCTCTCTCCCTCTCTATCTGGCCCTCTCTCTATCTCAAATAAATAAATAAAAATATTTTTTTTAAAAAAATGTGTTCTTAGGGCTGGAGAGATGGCTTAATGGTTAAGGTGCTTGCTCATGAAGCCAAAGGATCCAGTTTTTTTTTTTAATTAACAACTTCTATACTTACAGACAACAAACCATGGTATTTCCTTCTCCTCCCCTCCCCTCCCCCACTTTCTCCTTCATAGCTCTACTCTCCATCATATCCCCTCCCTCTGTCCATTAGTCTCTCTTTTAATTTGATGTCATCATCTTTTTCTCCTATTATGAGGGTCTTGTGTGGGTATTGCTAGGCACTGTGAGGTCTTGGATATCGAGGCCAAATTCTGTCTAGACAGTTGTATGTAGGGAGTGGTACCCTTCCTCTGGCTCTTACATTCTTTCTGCCGCCTCTTCTGCAATGGACCATGAGCCTTGGAGGGTATGAGATATTTCAATGCTGGGCACTCCTCTGTCCCTTCTTCTCAGCACTATGTTGCATTTTGGGTCATCCCAGTGGTCATCACCACCTGAAAAGAGAAGCTTCTCTAACCAGAAGTGAGAGTAAAATTAATATATGAGTGTAACATTAAGTGTAGTGCTTTCAGGGCAATTTGGTGAGTGTAATATGTGCATTTATCCAGACAAGAGCAGGCTTTATACCACTAAGACTCATGACCTCTCTTGACATAGGCTTTTGATTAGATTTTCAGTACCAGGCACGTATTCCCCCCAATAGAGCGGGCCTTCACTCCAATTAGAGAGCCATTGGATTTCCCCAGAGCAGACATTCCACTATTGCACTTGTTCAGACATTTGGCCTGTCTGGCCAAACTTGAGGCTTCCAGTGTTCACTGTTTTCACTGCTGATGACTTCTGTCTCCCACAAGACTGCATACAGTGCAGCTTTTTCTAGCTTTCATTTGGCTGGGCTACAGGGAGAAGGTTTTCTGCTTAGCACCACCTTGATTTCTCAGTGATTTTGCCACTCAGGCATGTCTTTAGCAATAGGGTCTTACCATCTCTTTCTCACAGGAAACCAAGGACCTTGGCAATAGCCTATAATGTTTTGGAGGCAACATAGACCTCCCTGGCCAATGACTCACTGGGAGGTATCCCCATCCAAGGCACTGAAAATTTTCTAATAACAATCTATGGCTTCTGGATGTGCCATTGTTTTAAAAAGTAGATTTTCATATGTCTGATTCAGAATATCTTGAATTTTGATTGACCCCCCCCCCGCCATATTTCTTTTATATGATCTCTTCCCCTGACTTCATTTAGGCCTTTCCCCTCCCTGTAATCTGTTCTTCTTCTTACATATATACAATACCATCCTCTTAAGACCTAGGATCCAGGTTTGATTCCCAAGGACCCACATAAGCCAGATGTACAAGGTGGTGCATGTGTCTGAAGTTTATCTGCTCTCCTGTGCCCACGTGGAGACAAGAGGCCAAGCTCAGGTGTCATGTTTTGAGACAGGGTCTTTCATTGTCTGCAGTTCAGTAACTTGGCTATATTTGGATGGCCAGCCAGCTCCAATGATCGTCCTATCTCTGCCTCCCCAATGCCGCCATTACAGTCACGTGCCACCAAACCTGACATTTTAACATGGGACCTGGAGATGAAACTCAGGTCTTCATGTTTGCAAGGTGAGCACTTTACCTACTGAGATATCTCCCCTGCCCCAAGTTTTGTTTTTTTTATATAGTAGAGAATTCACAAGTTGGTGACAAATTTCACAAGAAGAGGATATGTAATTGATTCAATAACTAATACAGGTAAATCAATAAAATGTTTTGATCCAGCATTAATGGCTCTTCAGAGACATGTTTGATCTATGATGGTTTTGGTGGTTTAAAAAAAAAAAGTTATTTCTCCAGTGCAACATATCATTAAATGAGTTATTTCCTGCATTCCACTTCCTTCCTTCAGCAAGATTTAAGCTTGTTGATGAGAAGATATTAAATGTGTGAGGCAACAAGTTTTCTATTCTACATTGTCCAGTTGAAGCTCAGATTTAGAATGAAAAACAAGTGATTTAGGCATATCTTTAAAGCTATAAATTAGATTTTTTAATAATATAGCTGACTTTTAAAGGGCTAACTATCATTTTTGTTATTAGTTTTTAAAAATATCTAAACTATACATGAATATCTAATCAATATCATGTTTCAAGACTATAAGTTATAGCCACAAATATGCATTCAAGTGCTTTAAAAAAGTAGGCTGAAAAGATACGTTGACTTCCTTATCAGCATAAGGTGTTCTAAATCAGAGTTGTTTAGACCTGGGCTTCTTATCTACTTTTTATCTGTGACCCCTTTGTACCTATGAAATTTTTGTGCTTACCTGGGTAGATAAATACATAAAATAGGTACCCAAGCCAAACATTAACTGAAAATAAATCATAAATAAATTTATTTTAGGGGTGATAGCTTAATCAGTAAAGAGCTTGTCTTGAAAGCTTGAGGACCGGAATTCAAGCCCCAGTGCCCATGTAAAAGTCCAAGCATGGTGGCATGTCCCTACGATCCCAAGGCTAAGGTCCAGGCCACTGAGAGACACTGTCTCAAAGCAAATGGATACTGTTCCTGAGGATGTCATCTGAGATGGTTCTTTGGCCTCCATACATGAACATGTGTGCACATGTGTGTGCACACACACATACACACACAAACTATTTATTTTAAAATATTTCTGGGCTGGAGAGATGGCTTAGCAGTTAAGCACTTGCCTGTGAAGCCTAAGGACCCTGGTTTGAGGCTCAATTCCCCAGGACCCATGTTAGCCAGATGCACAAGGAGGCACATGCATCTGGAGTTTGTTTGCAGTGGCTGGAAGCCCTGGCACGCCCATTCTCTCTCTCGCTCTCTGCCTCTCTCTCTCTCTCTCAAATAAATAAAAATAAACAAACAAAAAAATTTTTAAAGTATTTCTTTAGTGTACATACTGTTTTACAAATCTGCATGCCAATGAGATGATGTGACTTTTGCATAAAGTACTAAATCTTGGCTGAATTATTTGATACAATGGGACTATATCAATCAGGGTTCTCTAGAGGAACAGAATAAATAGAATGAATTTATATTAAAAGGGGGATCTGGCCTGGAGAGATGGCTTAGCGTTTAAGGTGCTTACCTATGAAGCCAAAGGACCTCAGTTTGATTCCCCAGGACCCACATAAGCCAGATGCACAAGGTGGCACATGCGTCCGGAGTTAGTTTGCAGTGGCTGGAAGCCCTGGCACACCTATTCTCTCTCTCTCTCTCTCTCTCTCTCTCTCTCTCTCTCTCTCTCTTTAATAAATAAAAATAAAATATTTTTTAAAGTGTGGGTTGAACAGTCCCACATGGCTTCAGGCTAGAGAATCTGCAAACCTGGCAGCTTTTCAACCTATAAGGCTGGATGCCTCAACACTGCAACCTGGTGCTAAGGGCCTAGAGAACTCCTGGAAGGTTACTGGTCCAGTCCATGTGGGAAGACTGAAGAAGCTGGGTTCCTATATCAGCAAAGGATGGAGCAACAGCATAGATGCACCCATCAATGAGGGGCAAAGTTAGGAAGGGGGAAATGTTTGCTTTTTCCCTGGAACCTCTTTATATATAGGTTGTCACCAAAAGAGTTGCCCACTCTGGGGAAAGGTCTTCCCCATGAATTAAGCCTTCCTGAAAATACCCTCACAACCTGCCTAAAAGGAATGTCTCTTATTTGACTCTCAATTCAATTAAGTTAGCAATAGAAATTAGCCATCATGAGGACACAGGGCATATCCTGCTTTTTCAGAATTGACTATTTTGAATTTATAATCATCAATGCTGATAATGCCACTCTGCATAAATACATATCACAAGATGGCAGAATGATGTTTAGGGTTATTTCAGAGATTGCTGAAAATTCTGGCCTAATTCCAAACCAAGGTTAACTTATTTTTTTAATAAAATGTAAGTCAGTAACTCAAATAGCAATTTTTCAAATAAAAAACATCAATACATTCCAAAGACATGTTATTTTGATACTTAATGCTGAGGAATGACATAGGAAAATATTAAAAGTCTCAGTTTTCTATAATTAAACTATTATGTTGCTATAAGTACATGAAACTTTGTATATACAGTAAAACATTGCAATTCATATAACATTCATTGGTGTTGCATGCTATAATGGGATATGTACAGCAAAGTGTGTTCAGAACCTAGGCTATAATGAAGTCACACGATGCAATGCAGGTGAGCCTTGCCAGAAACACCTCAGATTCATCTCACATTTGATTTTGACTTAATTTTTGGTCATTGTGTCTCAGAAACTTTGACTACTGACAGATATTTCATGATCCCCTCATTCATATGGGCTTGGGAAACACACTTTAAGAAGCTGTGGTTTTCAGTGTTCTACAGATGACAAAAATCTTGCTGGCTTGGAATCTCTCTTGCCCCCCATGACAAACTATAATCAACAGGGGAAAAAACAATTGTATCAGGAACAAATTAGAGAATATCATTATAGATGCTGGAGAATCCTAATAGTATCAGAGATAACTCTACCCATGTAACTTCCAGAGGGACTTAGATGAAATGAGACCAATTCCTTGAAAAAATTCAAATTATCATTCCTACTGCTCAGTAGGAAATAGGTATTGGTTAAGTATCCCTTATCTGAAATGCTTGCTGCTAGGATAACTATCTGAAAAAAATAGATTAAAGGAGGAAAGGCTTGTTTCCACTTTCATTTCCAGGCTACAGTCCATGGTGGCCAGGAAGGTATAGCCTCGGGAGCTTCAGGCAGCTGCTCACATTCAGCACGGTGAGGAGAGAGTGATGACTTCTGCTCTGCCAGCTCCCTCATTTGTATATAGTCCAGGGCCCCAGGCGATGGACTGGTGCCACCCACAGTTCAGGTGGGTCTTCTCAATTTAAGTAACCTAATCAAGATAATCCTTCACAACACTGTCTTCTGGATATAAAGTGGTAGTTGCATTCATGATACACAATATTGGGACCATTGCATATCAGAGATGATGGAGAAAGACAGAAAAAGACATTATACAGAAGAGGAGTTGAAAAGCGGAGGGGATTCAGTGGAAGGGAGATGGCAGAAGAGAAATAAAGGAAAGTAATGATCAAAATTCATCATGTACATGTATGAACACAATCAATACAAAAGTTAATTAAAATGGAAAAGATAGGGCTGGAGAGATGGCTTAGTGGTTAAGTGCTTGCTGTGAAGCCCAAGGACCCTGGTTCAAGACTTGATTCCCCAGGACCCACGTTAGCCAGATGCACAAGGGGGCACACGCGTCTGGAGTTCGTTTGCAGTGGCTGGAAGCCCTGGCGTGCCCATTCTCTCTCTCTGTCTCTCTCTCTTTCTCTCTCTGTCTGTTGCTCTCAAATAAATAAAAATAAGAATAAACAAAAAAATTTTTTAAAATGGAAAAGATAGTCCCTGACAGACATGCACAGAGGCTAACCTCATCTACACACTCTCTCACAGGTAACTCCAGGTCCTGTCACACTGACCATCGATAAAAAGCAGCACAGACCGGATGTGGTTTAGATTTTTCTTTTCAGATTTTGAAACATCTGTATATACATAGTGAGATATCTTGGGAATGGTATCCAAGTCTAACTATGAAATTCATCCATGTTTCATATACATATCTGTGTAGGCTGAAGAAAGTTCCATATAGTATTTATCATGTGATTGCATTTTGACTGCATACATCACATGAGGTCAGATTTGAAACTAGACTATCAATGGTTTAAAACTTATTAACAGAAATCTCCCATATGAAATCTAAGAGAAAGATCCCATAATTGTATTAATTACAACATAAGCATTTGGTAAAATTTAGTAGACATTGATGATTTAAACACTCAGAAAAAAATAAGAATAGAAAATAACTTCAACTTGATAAAAAGCATATCCTGGAGGGAAAAAATGACCCTACCATCAACTTCACTGTGAAAGTTTGAATGTTTTCTCCCTAAGACTGGGGGCACAGCAAATTCCCACTCTTGTGACTTTAAATATAGAACAAGTCGTAGTCAGTGCAGTGAGCCTAGAAAGTGAAAGAAAAGCCATACAAACTAAGAGAGAAAAATTAACCCTTTTTTTTTTTTTTGCAAAAAGAACTCTGATGACTAATAAAAGACTCTGGCAAGGACCAGTGTTGCAAAGTATACAGTCCACAATGAACCATAGGGAAGCACGGCCGATCTGGCGCAGCAAATATGCTCTGCATAATATGGTAATGGTGGATACAGCACCCAGCGTCATACAGTGTACAAAACCAAGATGGAGCCATACTGTAAACTATAAACTTTGGGTGCCGAGGAGAGACCAATAGGTTTATCAACTACAAAATGAACTACTCTGGTGAGGGAGGCTGAGAGAGAAGCTGTGCATGTTTGGGGACAGGGAACATCTGGACACTTTCTGTACTTTCCTCTTAGCTTAGTTATGAGCCTAAATCTCACCACACACAAAAAAAGCCTTTAGCTCTGTGGAACAAGTGAATCATATTTCTATATACTATAAATGAATATATGGACATGAAAATTATGAATGCAATATTGTTTATAATTGCTCAAAAATAGAGGGCTGGGAAGATAGAGATGGCTCAGTAGGTAAAGTGTTTGCTGTGCAAGCATGAGGATATGAGTTGAGACCTGTAGCACCCACATAAATTGTCAGGCGTGTTACACTCACCTGTAATCCCAGCACTGGGGGCGTAAAGAAAAGAGGATCTCTGGGGCTCATTGGCTAGCTAGACTAGCAGAATCAGTGAGCTCTAGGTTAAGCAAGATACTGTTTCAAAGAATAAAGTGAAGGCAACTGAGAAAGGTCTCCACCATCAAACTCTGGGTTCCACACTCATGCACACACATGCATGTGCACCCACATATACAAATGCACATGCACAAACGTGCATGCACACACCACAATACACATTTAAAAAATAACATTTAAGCCAGGTGTTGTGGTGGCGCATGCCTTTAATCCCAGCACTTGGGAGGCAGAGGTAGGAGGATTGCCATGAGTTTGAGGCCACCTTGAGACTACATAGTGAATTCCAGGTCAGCCTGAACTAGAGTGAGATCCTACCTAGAAAAAAAATAAAGTAAAACTACCAAAATGTGTGCAGGTTTTCAAAAATTATAAAATGCCAACTAAAGAAATTAAAGATCTATCTAAATAAATGGAGAGTCAATATGTTCATGGTTTGGAAGACTCAATATGGGAAATAGGTTAATTCTCTAAAAACGAATATAATTTTGATGAAATCATTACCAAAAACCCAAGCATGATGTTTAATATAGATTAAATTATTCTAAGATGTAGTAGGGAAAACATAGAAACCAGAATAGTAACGGAAACTAGAAAGAGTAGCACCAAAAAAACACACTATTAGAGCTGGAGGATATTGGGAAGTGGCTTAGTGGGTAGGAATGTTCACCATGCAAGCCTTGGAACTTGAATTTAATTCTAGCACACATGTAAAAGGTCTGGCATGACTACATATGACTGTAACCCCTGTGCTGAAAGCAAGGTGGAGACAGGAGAATCACTGCGGCTTGATAGTAAGGCTTGCTAGTAAACCAATCTGACTAAAAAAAAAAAACCAAAAAAACAAAAATGGTAACTCCAGATTTACTAAGAGACTTTGTCTCAAGGAGACAAATGGAAGAGCAATAGAGCAAGATGATGGTCTACTCTCGTCATTGCAAAGGTGTACACAGGGCCCATGCATCTGCATACATATGTGCATATTCTGTATGTACACATACCATACATACTACACCATACTACACACATACATGCACATGCATGTGCACACACAACCAAAAAATATAGACCTGGGTTCTATCTCAGTTGGTAAAGTGCTTAATTAACATTCACAAAGCCCTGGATTTGATCCCCAGCACCCCATAAACTGATCATGGTGACACTCACCTCTAATTCCAGCATTTGGGAGGTACAGGCAGAAGGAACAAAAGTTCAAGATTACCCTTGGCTATATAGTGAGTTGGAAGCTATCCTAAAATACATAAGATCCTGTCTCAAAATAATACAAAATTATTCTTAAAAATACGTCTGAGGGCTGGAGAGATGGCTTAGCGGTTAAACACTTGCCTGTGAAGCCTAAGGTCCCCGGTTCAAGGCTCGATTCCCCAGGACCCAGGTTAGCAGATGCACAAGGGGGTGCACACATCTGCAGTTCATTTGCAGTGGCTAGAGGTCGTGGCATGCCCATTCTCTCTCTCTCTCTTTGCCTTTCTGTGTCTGTTGCTCTCAAATAAATAAATAAAAAATAAACAAAAAAATTAAAAAATATATATCTGAGCCATGTGTGGTGGCACACGCCCTAAATCCCAGCACTCAGGAGGCAGCAGTAGGAGGATCACCATGAGTTCAAGGCCACCCTGAGACTACACAGTGAATTCCAGGTCAGCCTGGGCTAGAGTGAAACCCTACCTCAAAAAGACCCGTGTGTGTGTGTGTGTGTGTGTGTGTGTGTGTGTGTGCAAAGGAATTAGAAGAAATGGAAACCTTTTTAAAATGAAAAGATAAATTTGACCCAAACAATCTACCCAATTCAATACATTTTAGAGCTATCATAATGAAGTTTGTGAGTTACTGGCTATCTGTGGACATATAGATCAATGAAACAAAATCCAGACATAAACTCAGAGATATGTATGCCCAACTGATTACTTACAAAAATGTACTAAGAAGTCATTTAAACACATTTTCAATAAATGGTGCTGGAACAACTAGACCTAATTCATAAGCAAAAAACAAATCTTGACCTAAGATTAGAAATTAATCAAAATGGATTAATTATACAAATGTAAAATGCAAGTGACAGAATTTTAAGATACAATACAAGAATACTGAAGAACTCTAATCCTAAGTAGAATTCTTATTTTGACACCAAAATCACAGTATATAAAGAGAAAAAAATTACATACTGGATTTCATCAAAATGTAAATGTGGGCTGGGGAGACTGCTCAGTGGTTAAAGGTGCTTGCTTGTAAAACTGGATGGCCTGGGTTCAATTCTCCATTACTCACATTAAACCAGATGCACAAAGTGATGCATGTGTCTGGAGTTTGTTCACAGTGGCAAGAGGCCCTGGCAGGCCTATGCTCTCTCTCTCTCTCTCAACTAAATACATTTATTAAAAATAAAAAGTTGGGCTGGAGAGATGGCTTAGTGGTTAAGATGCTTGCCTGCAAAGCCAAAAGACCCAGGTTCAATTCCCCAGGACCCATGTAAGCCAGCTGCACAAGGTGACACATGCATCTGGTGTTTGTCTGCAGTTGCTAGAGACCCTGGCATGCCATTTCTCTCTCTCTCTCTCTCTCTCTCTATAAATAAATAAATTATTAAATATAAAATATGTAAAACATTTACTCTGCAAAAGATTCAGGTAATAGAATTTAAAAAGCTCAAACCTCAAACTAGAAGAATCCATTTGCAAACTGCATAGCTAACAAGAGACTCATGTAAAACATGAAAGAATTGATGCAACAGTATAAATGACTTAAAATCCAATTAGAAAATGGACCAAAGTCATAAACTGAAATTTCACTGAAGAGGGTAAACAGATGGCAAGTAGTCATATGGAAATAGGTACAGCTTCATGAACCTTAAGGATATGCAAACTAAAACCACTGCACATTGATGAGAATGGTCCAAATAAACAGTGACAACACCACCTTCTGGCAAGGATGTAGAGCTGGAGTGCTCTGGTATTGCGTGTCAGAATGTAGCAGTGTGCCTCTGGAAGGCAGCTTGGCAGTTTCTTAATTAAACATTAAACCTGCAGCTACCATACAACCTAGCAATTACACTATGGGCAATTGTCCCAGAGAAGTGAAATTTTATGTTCACACAAATACTTGTGCAAGAGTGTTTATAGAAGCTTTATTTGCAATAGCCAAAAACCAGAAACAGCCCACATGTCTTTCAGTAGGAGAATGGGAAAACAAACTGCAGACCATCCATAGCACAGAATACTACTCAACGATAAAAATAAATGAGATGTTGACACACACGCAAGCATCTGGATGGATGTCAGGCATGCCACAGTGAGTGAGAAAGTCCAATTCTAAGAGGCTATATTCCGTCTGATTCCACTTACATAACATCCTGCAGGGATGGAGGAGGGTGGATGGGGTGGAGCTGGGAAAGCAATAAGAGGGATCTTGGTTCCACATCTTGAGTGCCTCAATGTTGAAACCTGGCTGTAACACAATACTTTTGCAAGATATCTCATTGGGGAAAACTAGGTAGAAGATATACAGAATTTCTCTTTGTTCTCAATTATGTCCAAACACAAAGTATATTTTTAAATAGATAAGAAAACATTATGAACACCTTTGTGCTAAGAAATTCAACAACTTGGATGAAATGACAATTCTTAGAAAGATATCAACCACCATACCTCAGTGAAGAGAAATAAATAACATGAACAGTCCTAGATTTATTAAAGATATGGCATCTGAATTTTAAAACCTTACAAAGAAAATCCCAGATTTAGGGGGCTTTTCCTGTCCATGGAGCATTTATGAGAAAGAAAAAAAACTCTACATAAACACAAAAATAAACTAAGGGAGAAGGGAACTGTATTCATTACTCTTCTTGTTTCTGTAACAAAATAACTGACAAAAGCAACTTAAGGAAGGAAGGATTAATTTTGGGAGTCTGAGAGGAAACAATCCGTCACATCAGGGAAGTCTTGGTGACAGGAGTGTCAGGCAGCTGGTCACAATGCATCACCAGTCAGGGAGTCTAGATGAATGTTGTTCTACTCAGCTGACTTTCTCCTTTTTATTCAATCCTGGAACTCCAGCCCATGGGATAGTGCTGCCAAATTCAGGGTGAGGTTATCCTCCTCAGCTAAGCCTTTCTGGACATACCATCATAGACACTCCCAGAGGTGTGTTTCCATGGTGATTCTAAATCCAGTCAAGTTGACAATAAAGATAGCCATCACAGAAACACTATTAAACATATCTTTAAATGCTAATATTATTGAACTCCAAGCTACACAAAGATATTCCTATAAAAGTACAGACTAGTATGTCTCATGAACACAGACTTAAAAATTCTATACAAAATTTTAACAAATTGAATGCATGATACATAAAAGGCTAATAAGTGTTCATAAGTTGGACTTATCCCTGGAAAGATGGAATTATTTAACATCTAAACATAGACCTATTTCAATTCAATATATAGTTAAACTAAAAATGAAAAGCTACATGATCATTTCTATTGGTATAGAAACACATTTGACAAAATATGACATTAACTATATCAGTTACTTTCTCTTTACCTGGACGAAATATCTGTCTAGAAGCAAATTAGAGAAGAAAAGAGTTTTTTGGCTTACAGTTCCAGAAGGCGAAATCCATTATAGTGGGGAAAATATGGCATAAGCAAGAATCCAGCATCACATTGTCATATCACTGTGGAGGAAGCAGAGAGACAGAACAAATGGCAAGCAAGACTGGACTATAAAACCTCAAGATCCACTCTCAGAGACACTCTTCTTCTAGCAAGGCTCTGCCACTAAAGGTTCCACACTCTTCCCTAACAGCACCACTGGCTAAGGATTAAATATTCAAACACATAAGCCTTTGGGGAAAATTACATTCAAACCACCACATTAGCAATATATATTTTTTAAATTCCCAGGGTTAAGGAGATAGCTCAGTTAGTAAAGTATTTACCTTCCAAACATGAGGGCTTTGTTCAATCCCAGAACCCACATAAAAAAAATTCTTAGGGAAATGTAGCAATATAGGTGAGCCTTTGTAAACAACTTTGAATTCAGCACATATTCTAAAGCTATGGAGAATTGCAGTGAAGAGAGGGTAGTCTACAATAAGTGATTTCAGAACAATCACGTATTAGTATTTTACAAGGAACAAAAAACTTCAATCCACATAATCTACTACTATATCCAGAATTTAACTCACACTATCATGGATCTAATTTTAAGTCTGCAAATTATAAATGATCTATAAGAAAACATATAAACAGTCTTTTGTGTGTTAGTCTGAGTTAGGCAAAGAATTCTTGGACCTACTTTAGCCAAAATGCACTGCAATGTTGTCACATTACACATCACCAAAATGATTAAACCAAACTTGGATAGAAAGATAAGCTAGAAGTGGAAAGGAAATTCACCACATACTGTATGATTACATTTGTATGAAACTCTAGGAATTGAAAACTAAAGAGAAAGAAATCAGATTAGTGAATGATCAGAGATGGGGAACTGAAAATGAAGGACCACAGAGGGACACAAGAAACGTTCTCCAATGATCTATATGGTCAGTACATTTATTGCAGTGAGGTTTCATGGGTGTATACATGTTAAAACTGATCAACTTGTATTGTTTGAATATCTCTGTAAGTCAACTGTAATGCACTAAGACTACTTAAAAAGTAATGCAGGGCTGGGGCGATGCCTCAGCAGTTAAAGCACATGCCCTGCAAGTGTGAGCACCTAAGGTCAGGTCCAGATGAGGCAGAACTTCCTTGTCGGAAGAATAAACATGAGACTCAAAGTACATTGTGAAAACATGGGAAACTGAGTTCACCAACCTCCCTCCCAATCCCCTCTCAACAACTTCTACAAATCAGAAAAACACTGGACTAGGTGAGCAGGGACCTGGGAACACTGAGGTCATAGGCTCCAGTGACTCTGAAAGAAAACTCTTACTTCTCTCTGTTTTGGGGAGTCTAGAGAGTCTTCAGGTGAATGCTTTAAAATGAAGCAGTTGGTATCTACTATATAGTGGAAAACCTACCAGGGGAAAGCTTCCCTCCTGTGGGTTGGTGGTGAACCACCTGGTGATCTTAACTAGCTTAGCTTTGTTTAGCTAGCTTGATATCTGATATCAGAAATTCCTCTATTTCCCATAGTAGAGATTATAATAGCTGAAAAATTGCCCATCTAGTCTTTGTCCCTGGGGAGACCCAGGAGAAATTCTCACCTGTGACTTCACAGCCACACACACTAGATGTGGTGAACAAAAGCATTTTAGTTGAATGTCATAGTTCCCAAGGAAAATTAGCCCAAGGAAGGAGCCCTGCATACCTGTGGTATTCTTGTAAAGGCTGGCCTCGTGCAGTGGAGGTAAGTAATAAAGGGAGCGCAGCCCAAAAACTGTCTTTTCACCTCTGGAAATTAGGCACGAGTCCTCACTTGCACCCAAAGAGAGGTGTGAGAAGAAAGACTGGCTTCCAAAACTTCAGCCAGTATTGACAGATTGCCAGCTGGTTCCCTGCCAGCCCCCAGGAGCAGAAATTCCCCTCATAAGTTTGCCACTGCAGGGTAGACCCTAGCTACTTGGTCTATAATTATAGGTCAGTGTATACAGAGCAGGAAATGGAAAATAACACCTTGCCTTAGTAGTACCAGCAAGCCAGAGAGGGAAACAAAGTTAAACTCCTCAAACAGGTGTTTCATTGAAATGCAACTAGTGAAAGAGGCAGATAAAAGCTCCTTAAAATAATTAATTCACTCAAAAAGATAGAATTAAAGATTAATAGGTTAACACTTAAATATATAATGAGTGCTAGAACTTTAAAATTCATGTAGGAAGTATATGATGACTCTATGTTTCTGACAGCATGCTTTTCTGCTTAAAATTAGCACTATGAAATAATGGATGGAAATAGCATAAGCACTAAATAACACTTTTTAATTAACATACTGCTTAGCTGGCATGATGTCAGAAATTCATCTATTTCCCAAATGATGATTATAAAGGATAGCTAAGAAATCACTTGTCCCTGAGTAAAAGGTGAAGACATTCTCATCTACAACTTTATAACTCCACACATGACATGTGATGAGCAAAAGATTCAAGGAAAGAAGTATTCCTAAGTTAGTACTGTATTAAGAAACCAGGTGTGGGTTTGAGAGATGGCTTAGTGGTTAAGGCACTTGCCTTTAAAGCCTAAGGAATCATGTTCGACTCTCCAGGTCCCACATAAGCCAGACGCCCAAAGTGACACAAGCCTGAAAGGTTGCAACTGCACACAGAGGAGTACACGTGTCTGGAATTCAATTCCAGTGGCAGGAGATCCTTGGCACGCCAATTCTATTTCTCTCTTACACACACACACACACACACACACACACACACACACACACACACACACAGGCCAGTCTGTTAGGCTTGCCCCAAAAGACAAAAAAAAAAGAAAAAAAAAGAAAAAGAAAGAAAGAAACCGAGCATAGTGGCTCATGCCTTTAATCCCAGCACCCAGGAGCTCAGGTAGGAAGAACGCTATGAGTTTGAGGCCACCCTGAGACTACTTAGTGAATTCCAGGTCCACCTGGGCTAGACCAAGACCCTACCTTGAAAAACCAGCAAATAAATAAAAATAGTGTTTCAAGAGTACAGGTATGAGGAATAAAGTACTAAAGAGTACTTAATTTCAACCCATCCATGCTTCAAAGAATTTTCAAAAAAGTTTCAAGAAATGCAAAAAAATTATCATCAATAACTCAGTTGATGTACTAAGCAGATATTAAATGTAATTGAAAAAAGTAAGTTGAGGGCTGGAGAGATTGCTTAGTGGTTAAGGTGTTTGCCTGCAAAGCCAAAGGATCCCTGTTCAATTCTCCAGGACCCACATCAGCCAGATACACAAGGGGGTGCATGCATCTGGAATTCGCTTGCAGTGGCTAGAAGCCCTAGCACTCCCATTCTCTCACTCTCTCTCTCCCTCTTTCTCTCTCTCTAATAAATAAATAAATAAATTAAAAATATTTTAAACATTTAAAAAGATTCAGGTAATAGAACTTATCTCAAAGCTCACCAGAAGTCCATGCAAACTGCATATTAAACAAGAGACTATTCAAACAAATGAAAAATGCACATAAAAACCAAATCCAATAGAAAATGGACCAAAGTCATAAACTGAAATTTCACTGAAGAGGGTAAACAGATGGCAAGTAGTCATATGGAAATAGGTACAGCTTCATGAACCTTAAGGATATGCAAACTAAAACCACTGCACATTGATGAGAATGGTCCAAATAAACAGTGACAACACCACCTTCTGGCAAGGATGTGGAGCTGGAGTGCTCTGGTATTGCGTGTCAGAATGTAGCAGTGTGCCTCTGGAAGGCAGCTTGGCAGTTTCTTAATTAAACATTAAACCTGCAGCTACCATACAACCTAGCAATTACACTATGGGCAATTGTCCCAGAGAAGTGAAATTTTATGTTCACACAAATACTTGTGCAAGAGTGTTTATAGAAGCTTTATTTGCAATAGCCAAAAACCAGAAACAGCCCACATGTCTTTCAGTAGGGGAATGGGAAAACAAACTGCAGACCATCCATAGCACAGAATACTACTCAACAATAAAAATAAATGAGATGTTGACACACACGCAAGCATCTGGATGGATGTCAGGCATGCCACAGTGAGTGAGAAAGTCCAATTTTAAGAGGCTATATTCCGTCTGATTCCACTTACATAACATCCTGCAGGGATGGAGGAGGGTGGATGGGGTGGAGCTGGGAAAGCAATAAGAGGGATCTTGGTTCCACATCTTGAGTGCCTCAATGTTGAAACCTGGCTGTAACACAATACTTTTGCAAGATATCTCATTGGGGAAAACTAGGTAGAAGGTATACAGAATTTCTCTTTGTTCTCAATTATGTCCAAACACAAAGTATATTTTTAAATAGATAAGAAAACATTATGAACACCTTTGTGCTAAGAAATTCAACAACTTGGATGAAATGACAATTCTTTGAAAGATATCAACCACCATACCTCAGTGAAGAGAAATAAATAACATGAACAGTCCTAGATTTATTAAAGATATGGCATCTGAATTTTAAAACCTTACAAAGAAAATCCCAGATTTAGGGGGCTTTGCCTGTCCATGGAGCATTTATGAGAAAGAAAAAAAAAAACTAAGAGACAAGGGAACTGTATTCATTACTCTTCTTGTTTCTGTAACAAAATAACTGACAAAAGCAACTTAAGGAAGGAAGGATTAATTTTGGGAGTCTGAGAGGAAACAATCCATCACATCAGGGAAGTCTTGGTGACAGGAGTGTCAGGCAGCTGGTCACAATGGATCACCAGTCAGGGAGTCTAGATGAATGTTGTTCTACTCAGCTGACTTTCTCCTTTTTATTCAATCCTGGAACTCCAGCCCATGGGATAGTGCTGCCAAATTCAGGGTGAGGTTGTCCTCCTCAGCTAAGCCTTTCTGGACATATCATCATAGACACTCCCAGAGGTGTGTTTCCATGGTGATTCTAAATCCAGTCAAGTTGACAATGAAGATAGCCATCACAGAAACACTATTAAACATATCTTTAAATGCTAATATTATTGAACTCCAAGCTACACAAAGATATTACTATAAAAGTACAGACTAGTATGTCTCATGAACACAGACTTAAAAATTCTATACAAAATTTTAACAAATTGAATGCATGATACATAAAAGGCTAATAAGTGTTCATAAGTTGGACTTATTCCTGGAAAGCTTGAATTATTTAACATCTAAACATAGACCTATTTCAATTCAATATATAGTTAAACGAAAAATGAAAAGCTACATGATCATTTCTACTGGTATAGAAACACATTTGACAAAATATGACATTAACTGTATCAGTTACTTTCTCTTTACCTGGATGAAATATCTGTCTAGAAGCAAATTAGAGAAGAAAAGAGTTTTTTGGCTTACAGTTCCAGAAGGCGAAATCCATTATAGTGGGGAAAATATGGCATAAGCAAGAATCCAGCATCACATTGTCATATCAGTGTGGAGGAAGCAGAGAGACAGAACAAATGGCAAGCAAGACTGGACTATAAAACCTCAAGATCCACTCTCAGAGACACTCTTCTTCAAGCAAGGCTCTGCCACTAAAGGTTCCACACTCTTCCCTAACAGCACCACTGGCTAAGGATTAAATATTCAAACACATAAGCCTTTGGGGAAAATTACATTCAAACCACCACATTAGCAATATGTATTTTTTAAATTCCCAGGGTTAAGGAGATAACTCAGTTAGTAAAGTATTTACCTTCCAAACATGAGGGCTTTGTTCAATCCCAGAACCCACATAAAAAAAAATTCTTAGGGAAATGTAGCAACATAGGTGAGCCTTTATAAACAACTTTGAATTCAGCACATATTCTAAAGCTATGGATAATTGCAGTGAAGAGAGGGTAGTCTACAATAAGTAATTTCAGAACAATCACATATTAGTATTTTACAAGGAACAAAGAACTTCAATCCACATAATCTACTACTATATCCAGAATTTAACTCACACTATCATGGATCTAATTTTAAGTCTGCAAATTATAAATGATCTATAAGAAAACATATAAGCAGTCTTTTGTGTGTTAGTCTGAGTTAGGCAAAGAATTCTTGGACCTACTTTAGCCAAAATGCACTACAATGTTGTCACATTACACATCACCAAAATGATTAAACAAAACTTGGATAGAAAGATAAGCTAGAAGTGGAAAGGAAATTCACCACATACTGTATGATTACATTTGTATGAAACTCTAGGAATTGAAAACTAAAGAGAAAGAAATCAGATTAGTGAATGATCAGAGATGGGGAACTGAAAATGAAGGACCACAGAGGGACACAAGAAACGTTCTCCAATGATCTATATGGTCAGTACATTTATTGCAGTGAGGTTTCATGGGTGTATACATGTTAAAACTGATCAACTTGTATTGTTTGAATATCTCTGTAAGTCAACTATAATGCACTACGACTACTTAAAAAATAATGCAGGGCTGGGGCGATGCCTCAGCGGTTAAAGCACATGCCCTGCCAGTGTGAGCACCTAAGGTCAGGTCCCTAACACCCACATAAAACACTGGGCATTGTGGGCCTGAACTGGGGAGGTAGCATAAAGTAAATCCCTAGGGCTCACTGGTTAGTTAGTCTGGATGAATCTGCGAGTTCCAGATTCAGTGAGAGAGAGACAGAGGGAGAAACTGAGAAGGACACCTGACATTAACCTCTGCCCTCCACAAGTGCACACCCCACATGCAAACATACATACATGTACACATGCTTACCACACACATACCATAAAATAAAATAAATCGCCTGGTGTAGTGGCACACACCTTTAATCCCAGCACTTGGGAGGCAGAGGTTAGGAAGATTGCTGTGAGTTTGAAGCCACCTTGAGATGACATAGCGTATTCCAGGTCAGCCTGAGCTAGAGCAAGACCCTACCTCGAAAAAAAATAAAATAAAATAAAACAAATAAATAGGGATGTGTACATGACCCAATCCTGGGCAAAGGAAACAAGATTGATGAGGGAGGGCTTCTGAAAAAGTCCTTCTTTGATCTTATTCTCTCTCTCTCTCTCCTTTCTCTATGACTCTTTCTGAGGAAGAATATGTTGTCCATTGAACAGCTGGAAGTTATCTGTTGACTAAGAGGAGATAGCCAGAGCAGATTGCTAATACTGACACAAACAAGCAGAAACAAACTCCTGAGAGGAGCAGAGCCAACGCCTGATTGCAGTAAATCTTAGATTTCCTTCATCTAAGAACTTTCAACAATATGTCCTAATATATTGCATACTGGTTATACCATTTTCAATCAAGGCTTAATACCTTGCAGTGAAAAGGTCAGTTTAGGTACATTCTCTTTTAAGAAGTACATTACCAGTTTTTAATATACCATCAGAATAGAACTTCGTGTTTAAATCACTTATTAAAAATGCAATGCAATGAAACAGTGGATATGTCTATACAGATAAAATTGATATATGTCTATGATTTTCCAATAATGTATGATATGTGCTATACCATAGAAAATATTAGCTGTTTATATTCTTCCCTTATCCTTTCCTTCATTTAGTAACAGTGTTCCCATTTTCTCTTAGCACTCCACTAAACTAGCACTTTTTACTCATGCTCTTCAGATGAGGCAGAACTTCCTTGTCGGAAGAATAAACATGAGACTGAAAGTACATTGTGAAAACATGGGAAACTGAGTTCACCAACCTCCCTCCCAATCCCCTCTCAACAACTTCTACAAATCAGAAAAACACTGGACTAGGTGAGCAGGGACCTGGGAACACTGAGGTCATAGGCTACAGTGACTCTGAAAGAAAACTCTTACTTCTCTCTGTTTTGGGGAGTCTAGAGAGTCTTCAGGCGAATGCTTTAAAATGAAGCAGTTGGTGTCTACTATATAGTGGAAAATCTACCAGGGGAAAGCTTCCCTCCTGTGGGTTGGTGGTGAACCACCTGGTGATCTTAACTAGCTTAGCTTTGTTTAGCTAGCTTGATATCTGATATCAGAAATTCCTCTATTTCCCATAGTAGAGATTATAATAGCTGAAAAATTGCCCATTAGTCTTTGTCCCTGGGGAGACCCAGGAGAAATTCTCACCTGTGACTTCACAGCCACACACACTAGATGTGGTGAACAAAAGCATTTTAGTTGAATGTCATAGTTCCCAAGGAAAATTAGCCCAAGGAAGGAGCCCTGCATACCTGTGGTATTCTTGTAAAGGCTGGCCTCGTGCAGTGGAGGTAAGTAATAAAGGGAGCACAGCCCAAAAACTGTCTTTTCACCTCTGGAAATTAGGCACGAGTCCTCACTTGCACCCAAAGAGAGGTGTGAGAAGAAAGACTGGCTTCCAAAACTTCAGCCAGTATTGACAGATTGCCAGCTGGTTCCCTGCCAGCCCCCAGGAGCAGAAATTCCCCTCATAAGTTTGCCACTGCAGGGTAGACCCTAGCTACTTGGTCTATAATTATAGGTCAGTGTATACAGAGCAGGAAATGGAAAATAACACCTTGCCTTAGTAGTACCAGCAAGCCAGAGAGGGAAACAAAGTTAAACTCCTCAAACAGGTGTTTCATTGAAATGCAACTAGTGAAAGAGGCAGATAAAAGCTCCTTAAAATAATTAATTCACTCAAAAAGATAGAATTAAAGATTAATAGGTTAACACTTAAATATATAATGAGTGCTAGAACTTTAAAATTCATGTAGGAAGTATATGATGACTCTATGTTTCTGACAGCATGCTTTTCTGCTTAAAATTAGCACTATGAAAAAATGGATGGAACTAGCATAAGCACTAAATAACACTTTTTAATTAACATACTGCTTAGCTGGCATGATATCAGAAATTCATCTATTTCCCAAATGATGATTATAAAGGATAGCTAAGAAATCACTTGTCCCTGAGTAAAAGGTGAAGACATTCTCATCTACAACTTTATAACTCCACACATGACATGTGATGAGCAAAAGATTCAAGGAAAGAAGTATTCCTAAGTTAGTACTGTATTAAGAAACCAGGTGTGGGTTTGAGAGATGGCTTAGTGGTTACAGCACTTGCCTTTAAAGCCTAAGGAATCATGTTCGACTCTCCAGGTCCCACATAAGCCAGACGCCCAAAGTGACACAAGCCTGCAAGGTTGCAACTGCACACAGGGGAGTACATGCATCTGGAATTCAATTCCAGTGGCAGGAGATCCTTGGCATGCCAATTCTATTTCTCTCTTACACACACACACACACACACACACACACACACACACACACACACAGGCCAGTCTGTTAGGCTTGCCCCAAAAGACAAAAAGAAAAAAGAAAAAGAAACCGAGCATAGTGACTCATGCCTTTAATCCCAGCACCCAGGAGGCTCAGGTAGGAAGAACGCTGTGAGTTTGAGGCCACCCTGAGACTACATAGTGAATTCCAGGTCCACCTGGGCTAGACCAAGACCCTACCTTGAAAAACCAGCAAATAAATAAAAATAGTGTTTCAAGAGTATAGGTATGAGGAATAAAGTACTAAAGAGTACTTAATTTCAACCCATCCATGCTTCAAAGAATTTTCAAAAAAGTTTCAAGAAATGCAAAAAAAATTATCATCGATAACTCAGTTGATGTATTAAGCAGATATTAAATGTAATTGAAAACAGTAAGTTGAGGGCTGGAGAGATTGCTTAGTGGTTAGGGTGTTTGACTGCAAAGCCAAAGGATCCCGGTTCAATTCTCCAGGACCCACGTAAGCCAGATACACAAGGGGGTGCATGCATCTGGAATTCGCTTGCAGTGGCTAGAAGCCCTAGCACTCCCATTCTCTCACTCTCTCTCTCCCTCTTTCTCTCTCTCTAATAAATAAATAAATAAATAAAATATATTTTAACAAGTAAGTTGATAATAGAAAACTTATCTCAGGAAGCTACCCAGAGTGCCATGCAAAGAGCTAGTTATACAAGAGATATTCAGAGACAAAGTGGTAAAACACACACCTCATATAAATTCCAGAAGAGACTAGAACAAAATGAGAAAAAGGCAATAATTGCAAAAGATAATGGGCTAGCATCTTCTCAGAATTGTTGAATGACATCATCTCTTGAGATCCAGGGTGCCAAATAAACCCTCCTTCTAAAATCTAAATAGGGAATATAAAAGTGGAATATGTCTGGATTCATCACAAGGAAGCTATGATAAAAAGAAACGCACCGCGGAAGTAGCTCAGCAGTTAAAGGTGCTTGCTTTCAAAGCCTCTGAGTGGGGTTCAATTCCTCAGTGCCCATGTAAAGCCAGGTACAAAGCGTCACATGCATCTGTGATCCCAATGTGCTTTCAACAATGGGAGGCAGAGCCAGGAGCTGCAGCAGTTAGTCCGATGCTCCTTCACAATCTGGCAGTTATTTACAACAGCAATGGATTCTATCTCAAAGAAGGTGGAGCACAGACACCTTGAGCTTGTCCTACAATATCCATGTGTGCATCATGGCATGTGCTCCTCCCCCATACACAAATAAAATTTTAAAAAATCAGAAGAGCATCAGTTAAGGTGATCCAGACTGTCTTTTACTGGGGTGGGCAGTGCTGGTGCTAGGTCACTATACTGAGGGCCTAGTGCATGCCAAGCACATGCCCCCAAACTGAAGCCTACAGAATTGAGGACTAGGGCTGTGTAGCATGTTGCAGAGTCATGGATTCAGTCCCTTCATGCTACAAAAATAAACAAACAAAAAAGAAAACCCTCCATAAAGACAACTAGAGAATTGAATGACATCTTGACCTTGTAAAAAAAAAAGTAACTTCATCTGGAATTACAAATCAATAAAATGGATATTTGACTATATGACAAAATGTAGATACTTGTGCCCAAGTGATACCAAAGGAAATTCTCAAGTACAAGATTTGCTCATTGAATATGGACAGAGAGCACTATTTTATTGAGGTATATGAATTGACAATGTCACCAAGTAGGATATACTTGAACTTCTATTCTAGATTGAAGAAGGACTACTACATTGTAGGTGACATTTAAGCAAAGACAGGAAAGAAGCAAAGAAGTGAAGGAATGGGTACCAATCACAGAAAGCAGCATATGGCCAACTTCAAGGAGGTGGAAGAAGGTGCTGGTTTGGAGTGTTCCATGAGCACCAGGGAGACCCTCCTGGAACACAGCAAACAGCCAGTACCACGGTAGAAGATAAAATCAAAGGTCCCAGCCAGCCAGATCACCAAAAGTCTTTGAGATCACTGATTGGCATCTTCGCTGAGTAACTGAGGAAACTGTTTAAAGATTACCATGTGACAAGGGACTTGATCTGGCAAAGTGGACTAGATGGCTTCAGAAATAACCTAGATTCAATTCATCAGAGATTATCCTTCCATAGACTAAATAACCTAATCACTTGGTACCTTGTGCAGATACAGTTTGTGTAAGGATACCATTTAGAAGGGAGCAGATACCAACCTTGTCTTCCTCACTAACGCTTTTTATCAAACAAGGAACTGATTGCTAGATACTTAAATCACTGTCTAAAATAAGGACCATGTGCTCTCTGTAGCACTTTCATTGGACAATGATACTTCCAGGCATTATTCCATTCTGTGTGTCATAGTCTCCTTCTGTCTCAGGCAGGATGAAGTTGCCACAGAATGAGCCTTCACGGGCCTCTCTACCTCTCCACTAATTACATAAGTGCTCACTTTATTATATAATACAGTGGGTGATTGAAGTGCTGAGGATTGAACCTGCAACCTCTTGCATGTTAAGAATTTTTTCCACCACCAAACTGCTCCTAGATTTTTATGTTTAAATAAAAGAATATAACTTTTTAAATATTTTTTGTTTATTTTTATTTATTTGAGAGCAACGGACAGAGAAAGAGGCAGAGAGAGAGAGAGAGAAAGAGAGAGGAGAGGGAGAGGGAGGGAGGGAGGGAGAATGGGCACGCCAGGGCCTCCAGCCACTGCAAGTGGACTCCAGATGCGTGAGCCCCCTTGTGCATCTGGCTAACATGGGTCCTGGGGAACTGAGCCTTGAACCAGGGTCCTTAGGCTTCACAGGCAAGCGCTTAGCTGCTAAGCCATCTCTCCAGCCCAAGAATATAACTTTTTAAAGCTTTTCTTTATTTTATTTTTTTTTAGGTAGGGTCTCACGCTAGCCCAGGCTGACCTGGAATTCCCTATGTAGTCTCAGGCAGGCCTTGAACTCACAAGGCCAAGTCTCCCAAGTGCTGGGATTAAAGGTGTGTGCCACCACACCCAGCCCAGCATTTCTTTATTGTTTATGGAATGCATTTTATGAGCTATAAAACTGTTACAAATTATGCTTTGAATTCAAATTTCATGTTTTTAAGCTTTACTCCCACAGTCCATCTGTTTTTTTCTCCTGTTTTGCTATCATTTTCCCCCAACATCCATGAAATGTTAGCCGCTTCACTAAGTTTTAGTATTAATACTAATGAATATATATGAATCTGGTGCATTCATAAGCACTTCATGCATGTGCTCTAGGAGGTGGACATAATCAGCATCTCACCTTCCAGATGAATGAAAGTAAGCCTGGAAAGGTTAGATAGTTTAATTGGGGTCACACAGTGACTCAAGGCATTAGGCTATAATCAGGCACTGAATTCAAATTTGACAGTGGCACTGGATTTCATAGCCTTAGGGCTTAAATACCAGGCAGTCTCTCTAGCACTGTGATATCTCTTCCTAAACAGTTAATTATAGCTCTACAGAAGCATTTACTGTACTCTGCCTCATATAGTTTCACACTCCTTTGGGTTTTGTGAACTCTTTAAAGACAGTAACATTAGTGTATAAATATTCATTTAAACTGACAAAAGAGATACAGGTATTTAGAAGATCAATGACATTCCCTTTTCAAGTTCATTGATATCTTCATATCCACATGTCTTCACTGGCAAGGGAATAATATTCTGGATTCTTTGGATGAAGAAGGTACTTTGGCGGTCTTTTGTGAGGTTCACTCAGTGATAAAATCTACTGTACAAATCACTTTTGTACTATTAGATAGGGGTCATTCTTCCCAGTTTTGTGTAAGGGTAGACACTATGTCTTCTTTCTCTTTTTAAACCACTTCCAGGGCTTTTTGAACGTTGGCTCAGTGAGACCTGCTAGTTACAAACCAGACACAGAACATAGCAAGCAAGATCTTGGAGATGAAATGAAACACTCTGCTATCAGTAGGGGAAAATGTTTTCTGATGAGTGTCAAAATGCAATCATTTACATGCCTTGAGCCTAAGAGGGAAACAACTCATTCCATACATTTACACTTGTCTAAGCCTTTTATATGTTCTAACTGCCTCTAGTTTATAGAACTGAGAGTTAGGGTGACTTTGATGCAACATGTAGGCTGTTATTCTACATATATGTAATATAGCATACAGGTTGTAACACATACATACATATATGATGCAAAACATTACAACATGCTATCAAACAGGGTGTAACCTATAATTATGTGCTTATTGTACAGGTGAAGGAAGATTACAGCATGCTATCACACAGTGTGTGATCTATAATTGTGTGCTTACTGTACAGGTAAAGAAACTGGAGCTCAGATAAACTGTTACTTGGCAAAAGTTGCAGTGAAAATTTGAGACAAAGCCAAGACTCCAACTCAAGTCTGACTTCAAGTCAAGCAAAAACTCTCCATTTGTTCTTGGCATCTACAGCTAAGATCTGTGACTCGTTTATTTCTCAGCATGTTGAGGTGTGCCAAGACCCAAAGTAAGCTGAGTCCTTTGCAGAAATACAGGTCACTCCTGCTCCACTCTCAGCACGGGTCTTAGAGCTTGCAAGTCTCAGGCTGTGAACCTGCAGTTGTGACTCCCCTTCCCATGCTGTGTGACGTCTCATTGTCAATGTACAAACTGTACAGAATTCTCTACACACCATTTCTAACACAAAGCTTCCTGAGAAGCCAAGTTCGTGTGATTCCAGAGATTGAGTGACAAACAGAACACCATGTCTTCTCCACAACACTTAGACTGAATTTCCACATTTAAGCATCAATTTTTCATTATGGCCTACTAATGACAAATACCTTTTGACATCTTAGAAAGGATGAATTTGTCAGAAACATTCCTGGAAAATGAGAAAATAAGAGGCTTTTATAGTTTTGCCTGTTTCACTACAGTGAATTGCAACCTCAAAAAGGATGTGTTCAAGGTCTAACCAAAGACACCTATAAACATGATCTTATTTGGAAAAAAAATACCATTGCAGATATAACCAGGTTAGAAGGTGCTCATACTGTATTCAGAGTGGGCTTTAATCCAATGACCAGTTTCTTATTTCTGCTAATTTCATACATGTATCTAATGCATTTTGATCATATTCACCCCCTCCTCCCACTCCCACTAAAGCCTTTCTTCCCAATTAACCCTACTCCTGCATTTATGTCCTTTTTTTGTGAGTCATTGAGTTAAATTGGGTCACTTTAATGAGTATAGGTGGGGAGTTATTTACTGGAAAGTGGGCAACCTACCAGTGGCTACATCACTGAACATGACTTCCACTCCCCCAGCAATCATCAATTGACAGTATCTCCTCTGGGAGGAGTAAGGTCTCATGTCCTCCTCCCTGATCCATTATGATTTATTGTCTCGTGCAGGAAACCACAGCTGTTGTGAGTCCATGAATGAACAGCTACTTCATGTGCAAAAGACAGCACTACACAGCACTCCTCTCCATCCTCCAGTTCTCAAATTCTTTCCACCACTCTTGTGTAATATTCCCTGGCCTTGGAGAAGGTGAAATACATATCCATATAAAGCTAAGCTGATAGTGATGCTTCAAGTCTCAGCTAGAGCAGTAAAAACAAGAGAGGGGAGTAAAAGGGATACAAATAGGAAAGAGAAAGTATAATTATTTACAATGGGTATGGGTCTATATATAAGAAACTTTTAAAACTCTACCAGAAAACTCTTATAGTTGAAAAACACTTTTGGCAAAGTGGCAAGATACACAATTAATATACATCAGTAGCCTTTCTATATACCGATGACAAACATACTGAGAAAAAAAATCAAAGAAAACAGTTCCATGTACCACAGCCTCAAAAAACCTATCTTGGAATAAGTCTAATGAAGGAAGTGAAAGATCTCTACAATGGAAACTTATAAACACTAAAGAAAGAAATTGAGGGAAACACCAGAGATGGATTGTCTCTACTACGGATTAGAAGAATTGATAATGTGAAAATGGCCATTCTACCAAAAGCAATCTGCAGATTCAGTGCAATCCCAATCAACACTCAAGCACCATTCTTCAGAGAAGTAGAAAAAAATATTTATGAAATTCACATACAAGCAAAAAAGAGTCCAGATATCCAAAGCAATCCTGAGCAAAAAGAATAGCGCTGGAGATATCACTAGTTTCTTAATAAGAAAGGAAAGGATAACCTGGCATGGGGAAGAAGGCTATAGAAATAGGAGGCATAGGCTGGAATGACATACCCCAGCCAAGGAATGTGGAGGACTGCCACAGCCACCAGAAGCTGGGAAGAGACAACAAAGGATTCTCTCCTAGAGCTTTTAGGAGTATGGCCTTGCTGGTGGAACCTTAATTTCAGATATCTAGTCTCAAAACCATGACAAAAATATATCCCTGATTTTATATATATATATATACACTTTTTTTTTTTTTTTTTTTTTTTTTTTTTTTTTTTTTAGGCAGGGTCTCACTCTAGCTCAGGCTGACCTGGAATTCACTATGTAGCCTCAGGGTGGCCTCGAACTCACAGTGATCCTCCTACCTCTGCCTCCCAAGTGCTGGGATTTAAATACGTGTACCACAACACCCGGCTAAAAATATTTTTATTGATTTGTGAGAGAGACAGGAGAGATACTATAGGTGCACCAGGGCCTCTAGCCCTTGCAAAAGAATTCCAGATGGATTATCCACTTTGTGCATCTGGCTTTACAGAGGTACTCAGAAACCTAATCTGGGCAGTTGGGCTTTGCAAGTGAGCCCCTTTAGCCACTGAGCCATCTCTCTAGCCCAATCCCTGCTATTTTAAGGCTTCCAAGTTGTGGCAATTTATTACCACAGATTTAGGAAATTAATAGGCCTGCTTCTCACCCCACCTTTCACTCTCTCTCTTTTTTTTAATATTTTTACTTATTAGAAAGACACAGAAAGTGTGAGTGAGTGAGTACAGGCATGTCAGGGCCTCTTGCCACTGCAAATGAACTCCAGACACATGTGCACCTGGCTTTATGTAGGCACAACTGGACCTAGACTGTCAGGCTTTGCAAAGCAAGCACCATTAACCACTGAGATCTCTCTCCAGCTCCCACCTTCTACTTTAAAACTTCATTCCAGGGGACCATTTAGAATTTGAAATTTACTTTTTTTGTTGTTTTTTGTTGTTGTTGTTGTTTTTTGAGATAGCGTCTCACTCTAGTCTCAGGGTGGCCTTGAACTCATGACGAACCTCCTACCTCTGCCTTCCGAGTTCTGGGATTAAAGGCGCTTAATTTTATACTTTTTATTAACAGTCTTCAACTTAAAAAAGATTTTATTTATTTATTTGATAGATAAAAATTGGCAGATAGAGAGAATGGGCAAATCAGGGCCTCCAGCCAGTGCAAACGAACTCTAGATGCATGCACCACCATGTGTATCTGGCTTACTTGGGTCCTGGGGAGTTGAACCTGGGTCCTTAGCCTTAACCGCTAAGCTATCATTGCAGCCCCCAGTCTTCAACTTTTGTTCCCAAAACACTTCACACTGGCTATACTCTTGGGACAATCCTATTCACAATGGGGCTGTCACACCAGACTGTAGCCAATGAGAGGAGGCAAAGACTCTAACAGTTGCCGTTTTATTATTACTCATACCAACAGCAAAAATTATCTTATAAGCTATACAATAATCTACTAAAATATAATAGGGGCACGACTTCTAATAATGTCTAATGAGTAATAATAGAGTAGTTTTTAATATTTTATTTTTATTTATTTATTTGACAGAGAGAAAAGAGGGAGAGAGAACAGGCGTGTCAGGGCCTCCAGCCACTGCAAACGAACTCCAGACACATGCACCACCTTGTGCATCTAGCTAACATGGGTCCTGAGGAATCAAACCTGGCTGGCTTGGCAGGCAAAGGCCTTAACCACTTAGCCATCCCTCCAGCCCTAATAGAGTTTTGGGTTTTGTTGTTGTTGTTGATGTTTTTTTTTTTTTTTTTTTGGTTTTTGGTTTTTTGAGGTAGGGTTTCACTCTAGTCCAGGCTGACCTGGAATTCACTCTGTAGTCTCAGGGTAGCCTTGAAACTGATAGCAATCCTCCTACCTCAGCCTCTCGAGTGCTGGGATTAAAGGCATGTGCCACCACGCCACGCACAATAAAACATTTTTTTAAAATCCTTGCCATCAATTTGTACGAAGCCTCTGAATTCTAGGTGTCTGAACAGTCTTCGGGATGAAATGCAGGTAGGTTGGGCTCTGAAGGTCACGGAAAAGCTCCCCAACACCCAGTGAAGTTTCTTGTCTCTTTTATGGACACTGCACCAAGAAGGTCCTCAGAACTTCGTGGGCAGGCGAACAGGAAGTGGCGCCGCGAAGGAAGGCAGGCCAACATAGGGAGGGCAATCTACCTGACTGCAGGCGTGTCAAAGTTAAATTCACACTTGACCTCCATAGTGAGCTGTAAAATATTTCAGCCTAAAATATATTTGGGGAATATCCCCAGGCTGTGCCTGGCACAGGGGCCAGCCTGGTTGTGGGCACTAACCACCTGGGACCTCCCTGTGGCTAGATGCTTTGTGAGTTCTGAACCCAAACCACCGCTCTAACATCAATGATCTTAGGGCCTGGTGAAGCCCTGTAGAGTCAACTATCCCTATCCTACACCCAGATTGAGGATTTTGCCGGAACACCAGTGCTAAATTAAATACCACACTGGAGAGCAGTCACTTATAATATTCCGAAATTCCAGTTTACTCCGCGAGGCGATCTGAGCGTCCCCGAGAGCCACCGGCAGGCAGGGAATCTGCGTGCCTGGCACGCTTGGACGCAGGTCTGCCCCGGGGGGCTCGGGGACCGCTCCCCCCGACTCGCGCCCCGCAGGCGTCTCGGGGTGGGGGTGGGTGGGGAGGAGAGGATCCCCCCGCGCGGGGCTCGGGGCTTCGCGGGAGCCGCGGGTCGCCTCGCCCGCGCCCCTCCCCGCGCAGCCGGCGTCCCCGGGGGGGGCCCCACCCCACCCCAGGCCGGCGCCCCCGGAGCGCGGGCTTCCCCCACCCCCGCCGGCGACCCCACCTCCCGCCCCCGCTGCGCGCGCGCCGGTGTCCGTCCGTCCGTCTGTCTTGTCTCGACGTCAGTGGGAATTTCCAGCCAGGAAGTGAGAGAGTGAGCGAGAGAGAAAGAGAGAGAGAGAGAAGTAGCGCCGCGCGCCCGGGCAGGAAGAGGAGGTTTCGCCACCGGCGCGGCGCGGCGCGGCCCGGCAGGCAGCGCGCTGACAGCTTCCCGTGCCGGCCCGTCGGTGCGGCCTCCCCCGCCGCCGCCGCCGCCGCCGCCCTCGGCCTGCCTCCGCGGGCTCCGGCTCCGGCTCCCGCCGCCCGGCGCGGCCCAGGCCCGAGGCCGCCCGCCAGCCCGCCCGCCCGCGCCCCGCTCCGTGCCGCGCCGCGGACATGGCGCGCCGCTGAGTGCAGCCCGGCCCGGCCACCGCGCGCCCCGACCCGCCCGGCCGCTTCCTGCCCCGGCCCGCGACGCCCCGAGTCACAGCCCGCAGGCGCACGGAGGCCGAGCGCCGACCCGCCGCCGCCCGGGGTAAGCCATCTCGAGGATCGGGGTGCCGGGGGGGGGGGGGGCGCCGGGGACGTGGGGGCCCCCCGGGCCGCCACCCCAGCAGTCCGCGTCCCTCCGCAGCCCCAGCGGACTTCCCGGGGGCCGGAGCTAACCGCTGGGCTGGACCCTGGCAGGGTGGAGGTTGACAGTGGAGGAGGGACGCGTGGGTTTGGCGACACGTCCGGACTTGGGCAGGGGATGGCCGGCCTGAGCGCCGCCGAGGCCTCCCTGGAGCCGGCCTGGCTCGAGGAGCCTCTGCGGGCGGGAATGGGAAGCTGAAGGGAACTCTTGCAAACTTTTTAAAAATCCCTACCTCAGCCGCTGCTGGGAGCGGACGGGGAGGTGGAGGGCCGCTGCAGCGGATGGGGGAAGGTGTTTGGTGCAGTGCAGGACCAGATTTCACCTAAGGACGGTCCAGAACTGAAAGCAGAAGTGCTGGCCAGTCCTCTGGGCTGGGAAAGCCATTCCCAGCTCCCCAGAATTCAGTAGGAGAGCCTTGTCCCCTTTTCTGACCTGTGAAAGACCCCCTTCTCTTACACACACACACACAAACACACGCACACGATAAAGCATTCACCTGCTAGAAGATCTGCGCATTGATTTTCAAAAAATGAAGAGGGCGTAATACTAATCCTTCTGCCTGACATTTGAGAGAGAAGAGAAATTACCTACCCCGACCTCATAGACTCTTGGTACATAAAACTCTGGGATGATGGCAGGGCACATTTGTGCATGACCTCTAAAGCAAAAATAATGATAGAGGTAAAGCCTCTCCTAAGTAAAGTTTTCTTACAGTCTTTTGAAATGAACACCAATGGAGATGTTGGCTCTGATTTACTGGTCTGTTCTAAATCTCCAATGGGACTTAATAATAGTGGATTTGATCATCAAGATTTAAGACTTTTTAAAAGAGACTTTAAAAAGTAGAGCTTGACATTGCACTTAATCATCTATTTATTCATATTTAACTCAAGTATTTTGTTATAGAGCTCACAGCGTAGAAATGGTTATGGTATTTAGCATTTGAATAGCCTTGGCTTCATATACTCTTGGTAAATACTAAAGCTTGGGATCAAAGATGGTCAGTTGACTTTCTAGAATTCCTCAAGTGAATATTCTTGAGCTATTTAAAATGCATCCTCATTTGTCAAAGCTTTAACAGGGAAGCTTGATTAAAGTGAAGCCCTGAACTGAAGTATGTTTTCCCTCTGATTTCAGTATTGTGCTTTCTAGAGCTGAATCTTCGGCTATCCGTTTGATGCACTAAAACTTATGTAAATAATTTAAATCAAAATACTTTTTAACATGAATTTGAGAAGACTGTCGAAAGGAAAAGATTTGTTTCCTACAGCATTTGATATTGGTCATTTAATTGAATTGCTAAAATTAAAACAGTATATGTAATGAGAGAAACAAGAACTCTCCTCCAGCTATTGATATGCCTGCAAGTCGTGTGTGCCCTCCCTTGCTGGTTTAGACAAAATGTCTTCTTGGTTCAACCTTCTAAACAAACTTGAACACAAAACAAGACTTATTCTATGTAGGTTTAATGCCAGGACTAAAATACTGCTTGCTGAGAAAAGTAAACCACTTCAAAACCAAAGAGACTTTTAAAAGAAAGTAGTGTAACCCTATGAAAGACAGCGGTGATTTGACAACCTATTGTCTTTATCTTGAAATTTCAATGTTACATCATGTTCTGCAAATGGCGATCTCTTGAACTGACTCAGTGACCCTGTTTTTCAAATCCAGGTAGTAAATCCTGGAACATACATAAAAAATTAGTCCCTCTCCTGTGTACGCCCTGCTCTGATCTTTGCACTTCCTTTTTTGCTTCTGCATCTAAAACTAGCTCATCTGTGATGACTGAGTTGCATTGGCTTATAGCTCAGCCAGTTTGAAAGAGGCAAAATTGAACATTCAGTGACCATCTTGCAAACTTTTTTTTTCTTGTCATTCTTTCTTCAAACAAATTGAAGCTAGCTTGAGAAATTAGTGTGTCTGCAGGCTGTTTGCACTCCTTTTAGACTTCCAGATAACTGATGAGGTAACTACTACGTTGACTTTCAGGGATTGCTCATTGTTGTAGATAGGAGATCTCGATAAGGGATTGGCAGCTATGGGGATCTTGGACTATCACTCAATCACCAAGCCCTTAGTTTACCTAATTTATGAGAGGTATTCCCCGATCAGAGCAGGTGAGGGCTCTAGGAAAGGTATCCTCCCCCACAGGAGATAGAGGTTCTGGCTTCTCGGGAAAGGGGTTACTTCATACCTTCAGTTACCTTGAACCTGGGAAAGGAATACTTGGCATTTTAAACAGTAAGCTACTTCATTGTTTCTAGGTTGTTATTGTTATTTGGGTGGGGGGTTACTGGGGTTCAAACCCAGGGACCATGAGGCTTCACCCCAGCCCTGTCATTTGGATTTTGAATAATGGTGTTCAAAATGTCACCTTTCGTTTGTCTCCAGAACTTAGTAGACGTCCGGTTCTGGGTACAAAGATGATGGAATTAGGAAGCCTAGAACACAAATAGTTTGACCAGTGGAGTAAATACTAGATCACTATTCTGTATAACAGTGGAGGAGGGACGCGTGGCATCAATATCGCTGCAAATTTTCTCATTAAATTGTCTTTTAGGAGGAAGGTTGTTTTGTGTGCTTGGCTTACTGGCTTTCTGTTTACAGTATGAATTCTGAGAGGTAGTGTGGTTGTTTATGTTAGAAGACAAGAGGCAGGAGAAGGGACTAGGGCTCCAGTGCTGGGCATGTCCTGCTCCTGCGTCTGCACTTCTGTCTCATCGGAGCTCACTGGCAACACTAGGCAGTCTGCTGTGCTTTCTGGGAGTTAGTTCTGATTTGCTCCTGCATCTCTCACAAACCCTGACCTAGTTGTGGTGTTCTTAGAAGCAAGCAGGTGGGTGACTAGGAGAATTGCCATATATCCATGTGAACTCATTCTGTCACAATTGGGGTGACTTCAGAGTGTTAGAGAACTGCAGGCATTCAGCCTCAGGGAGGAATGTTTGGATGTTGTGGTATAATACTGTGAGGCCTTTCAGGGGAAGGGGGTTGAAAAACCACATAATTTGATAGAGTTAACAGTTCTCATCTTTGTACTGTGTCTCTAATGAGTATATAGTAGAGGGGAGGAGGAAAGGTGAGAGGGGAGGGAGGAAGGAAGGAAGGAAGGGAAGGAAAGAAAGCTGGGAAGGATGGGTAACATAACATACTGTTCATGATGATAGATTGATGATACTGTCTTCAGTGTACTGTATAGAGGATATTTCTGGGTACAAATTCACGTGATATCATTCAGATTTTCAGATGATGATTTTCCCTGGAGATCAGTCAATACTTTAGAAAACAAGTTAAGACTGTGTTGCTTTAGCACAAAGAATTGAAAGCCTGACAGTTTCATACAAAAGCAATGTGTAATGATGAGTTAAAGACTATAGACCTCTTAAGAGTAGAGATATGGATATAAAATTTGTTACAGTAGTAGTCATAAACATTGCAGTTTTAATTATAAGAAGAAACCCAGTGTTATCAAATCCTTATGTTTTGTGTAGAGACAAATGCAGACTTAATTACCAGTAATGAAAATTTCATCAGTTTTAGTTTGTTGCCTGTTTCTAAAATTGGAAGAATGATATATATGGCTTAATTATTCTTTATAAATTGGCTTCTGACTTTTTACCTCTTTTACCATTACACTCAAATCGTTCTAACCAGCTTTTGTTCTGAACCATACTTAAAACAGATTTAAATCATCTATAATCTTATTTCTTTAACTGTGAAAAAAAAGTAAATTTTCAAGAAGAACATAAGTAATCTGAAGACTTTAGGTTTAGAAGAGCCTAAAGTTATTTAAACATGAAGTAGAGGGCTGGAGAGATGGCTTAGTGGTTAAGTGCTTGCCTGTGAAGCCTAAGGACCCCGGTTCGGGGCTCGATTCCCCAGGACCCACGTAAGCCAGATGCACAAGAGGGCTCATGTGTCTGGAGTTTGTTTGCAGTGGCTAGAAGCCCTGGCACACCCATTCTCTCTCTCTCTCTCCCTCTCCCCCCCCCCCCCCGCCTCTTTCTCTCTCTGTCTGTCGCTCTCAAATAAATAAATAAAAACAACCAAAAAAAATTTTTTAAATGAAGTAGAAAAGGAAGAAAGTCTGAATGCAATCCTGTATTTACAGATAAAACTAGGGAAAAAAGTCTCATATATGCGGCAAAGAAATCTAAAGTTTACCCATTGTTCTTATTGACATAAATGATACATATTGAGTAAATAAATTACATTAAATTGTTTTTATTTTAATTTTTAAATGAGCAGTCTTTTCTGTAGCCAACAAAAATTACACTATTTGCCTCCTTGCCTTTGGTGGGAAAGAAACCTAGTTCTTGCTTCCTGGGTATACTATTACTGTTTAAAGCACACTTATATTTTATTAGAACAGGTAAATTAATAATTACCTGCTTCTTTTCAAAAGGGAAGTATTTCATTCTGAAACAGGATTTATGATCTGGAAAAGTATCTTTTAGTTACAAAGTTTTAGAGACAGTGGCCAAGAAAAGTAAGAAAGTAGCTGATGATAAATGATAAATGATAAACGTCATGCACAGGTAAAAAAAATGTAACTTTCTTGCTAAATTAGAACTTCTCCAAACTCCATTAAAAATGTAATGTAATTTCAATACTGGTATCTCCCCAAAAGGAAACAATGCTACAAGTACTGCTTTCTAATACAAAGGTTGTTAACACCCATCTAAATTCATCAACTAAAAGGTATAAACAAAATATGACCTCCAGAAGTAAATACTTGTCACTTATAAATCTGTGATTGCTCAAAGTTACTAGATTGTAAACTTCCAGAACAACAATTAGCAGAGCTTGCTGTTCCCCCCACCCACTTTCATCTGTAATGATTTCGCAACACTTTAAGAATTGGAACTTATCACAGCAAGGTCTGTTCATCATTTCTCAGTTGCAATATTTTCAAAACATTGACTTTGTATTTTGTGTCCACTTATTTTTATGACCCCATTTATGAAACAAAGATGATACCCAGACTTGAAAGGAGCAGATTTACATCCCTCCCCATCCTGGGGTAAGGGAACCCAAAGACAAGTCTTTGTGGGAGGACAACCATTTTATTACATGCTGCTCACTCAATCCTCTCCTTGACCACCTACTTAATTCTTGCTCTGCTCCTGACTCTTAATGCCACCCATAAATGTACACTCAAGGTTTAAAAATTAATTGAAAAATTAGTGCACATATATGCATTCACATTTAATCTGTCTGTGAACTTGTTCATTGGTTCTCTGTCCAAACCTGCAATTCATGTAAATAGTAAAAATAATTTACTTAATTGTCTTAGAAAATACATCTTCTAAAACAAGTATTTTTGGAATGAGAAAATTACTATCTCTGGATATTTTTACACTAATGTTTCATTGATATGTGGAAAAGTTCTTTCGGCCATTGGTTGTTAAGCATGGGTTTATTCTGATTGGCCTTGTTATGTTTGACCATTAAAACTGATTCATAGACTCTAGTCTCTTTCTTATAAACTAAATATGGGAATTTGGGTGAGGACAAAGCAGAAAAGTCCCTTTAGCTGTATCTACTAGAATGCTGCATATATGGTGCACATTATGACAGAAAAATCACAATGAAGATGATATGGAAGGTTGGAAGAAATGCAGATGGCCATTCATACAGAAAACATTTAAAGTAGAAAGGAAGAAACATAGACAAGTTTAAGAACAATTTTTTTGTTTTAGCTATTTTGGAAAGTACCAGGAATATATAACACCAGGGTTTTATATAAAATCAAAACTGTAAACAAGTACAAAATCTAGGAAGTAAACAAGACTTTTTTTTAAATGCACTCAAACTGCTCATTTCAAACCAACCAGGAAGCCTGGGAAACACTTTTTAGAGGAGATGGATTAAAATGAACCTAATATTTAACCAATTCTATAAAAAATTAAAAATTCTTTCATTTATTATCCTTCTAATACATATTAAAGTATATGAGCAGTATGTCTGTGAAGGTGTGTATGCATTCAAACTTAAGAGTCCTGAAACATTTGGTCAAAGCACAAGACAGTGGAAGCATATATAAAGGTTTAGGGGGAAAGTCTTCTATAAAGAAAATTAAATCTTGAATGTGGAAATAAGCTAATAATAAACTAGAAAGTGGATCAGATCCTAGGGAGGTTGGTAAAGGTTGTGTCTCATGGCTGAGGACGGGAAGGTCATGATTTAAGGAGCACAGTTCCCTGTGAGCAGTTTTCTTAAGCATCTCATGGTAGTTATCCTATTGCTGAGGAATTGAAAATAGTGGGGCATGGAATGTAGCTCAGTAGTCAGTATTTGCTTACAGTGCAGCAGATCCTGGGTTCATCCTTAGCACTACAAAAAAGAAAAGAGAAAGAAGAAGTTTCCCCATATTCTAAAACAATATTCTAAGTATACATCCGCACACCTGAGAAATTCAGATATAAAGCCTGGTATCTGACAAACTTCAGTGCTGTATTATAGTACTCATTTGGCATAGTATCTTTATAGTCTGTCTCCACTTATTTACCCAGTTTACTACTGAAGACATTTAAGTAAATTTTAGTGAGCACTCAGGACCATTTAAATATTTCCTGATTATTTAAGAACACCACACAACTAGTCATTTCCTATGTAATTATGGTTCTCTTTAGGATGGATGGGAAAACATCCCATTTCCTTTAGAAAGTCTGTAATAATAGCCAAGTAGGAGTCTGTCCAGGTTGTTTTCAGGGGTAGTTTATCCTATGTTGAAATAGGTAAATGATTTTTTAGATAACTGTGCTATATTTACCAATCATCTGTTAAATTGAAAGAGTGTGGCCATTCTTGTACACATCAGTATCACCACAGTTGTCCCATCATTATGCCAGTGTAGAATTTCTCATCACCTCTCTTCCCAGTGGTTGCCTCCTCACAAGAGGAAGTGCAGTTGCTAACCCACGAAGGCCTTCAACACTTCAGCAGTTTCCCACACTGGCAGTCTAACAGCCCTTCCTTCCCAGCATTCACTTTCCCCTTCAGTAGGTCACCAGTCTGTCAAATCATCCTCCCCAGCCAGAAGCTTTTCTAAAGCATTCTTGTCTCCTTCACTGCAGCGTAATAGTCCACTTTCTAAAGTCATGCCTGGACATGCCAATCTCTTTCCATTTCTGAAGTGTACCAGGGGTGTGGCCACAGCTGACCCTTCCACACCTCACCTTAAATCCTCACCCATCCCCTCGTTCTCCTGTCATCCATAGCAACATTCAGTTCCTTCTCCACCACGCTTCCTCATTGTGAATGTATTTGCATATGCCCTTCTATGTGAGGAGGCCCTTTTCCTTCTGTCCGTCCTGCTGACCACTTAGCCTTCAGGCTTGTCTATCGGCTAGTCTCATCTCCATTACTAACTCTTCGTCCAGCATCTCCATAAGGAACTATATTGCCCCTTCTGTGAGCACTTGACTTCTTAAGTGTTCTAAAAATGAGACATTACAAGGGCAAGGGTTTACCTAATTCCCTTTTTATTTGCACAGCGCCCTGCATGTTTGCTGAATGAGTAAGTAACTAAACAAAATATTAGGAAATTGTACTCTCATTAAGCTGGTGGCTCTTAGCAAGTTAATTAACTTTATTAGCTTTGTCTTTTCTCTGTAAAAAAAAAAATAAATGAAAGGGTTAGACGAAATGAACATCTATGTCTAAAATAATTTTTTCATGTTATTGCATTAATTAGAAGACTTTCTGTTTTCTTGCTATATAGATATCAACAAAAGGAAAATGACTGAGTAGGTTTAAAGCCTATTTTAGTATGATGAACTATCTGTCCTATGGACAATGAATCATATTATGGTCCCAATCTAGTTTCTTCCTGACACCATGTTTCTGGGGTTTTATCTTGTCATTATTAATTAGTCTCATGCAATTTGATCTCCTCAAAGAAATTGATGGCAAATTTGAAAACAGAAATTGAATATCAAAATATTTGAATTCTAAATTCATAAACATTTGGAAGAGGAAGAATAGAAAGGGTAGCAGTGTAAGCTGAATCCCTATCTGTCATGAAAGGAATGAATGCAATGTCTAACATCAATAGATCCAATCAGAAAAAAATAAGCATTTACTAGAGAAAAGAACAGGACTACCAGGCGAACCAAAAAGAGAGGTTTTAAAGTCAGTTTTTCTCAAAAGCAGGGTTAGAGGTTTGTAGGGTTGAGGAAAGGGGACCTTAGCTTCTTTGTATAAGTGCCTCCGCCTTTGTGTAGTAATCATTTTAAAATTATTTTTTCCGCCAGGCATGGTGGCGCATGCCTTTAATCCTAGCACTCGGGAGGCAGAGGTAGGAGGATCGCTGTGAGTTCGAGGCCACCCTGAGACTCTGTAGTGAATTCCAGGTCAGCCTGGGCTAGAGTGAGACCCTACCTTGAAAAACCAAAAAAAAAAAAAAAAAAAAAAAAAAAGAATTATTTTTTCCTTCTTTCCTCTAGTTTATTATAATGTAGTTGACAAGTTATAAATGTAGGTATTTGTGGTGTACAAAGTAATATAGATTGATAAAGGTTGCTGAGTATGTTAAGGGCTTTATACTACTAGGCTGGAAGCATGAAAGAATTCTGCAAGTCCTAAACTTGTTGCTTGCAAAGCATTGCGTTTTTTTGTGTGTGTACTTGGAAGGTCTTATCTGTGAGTGTACCTTCCTCCCTCCTGGCTGGCTATAGCCATATCCATGGAACCAACACTGCTGGTTCACATGATGAATCCTTGTCCTTTAAGACAAAGGACAAGGGGCTGGAGATAGGTCAGTGGTGGAGCATGCCTACTAAGTACAAGACCACAGATCTAGTCTTTAGCACAGCACAAAACAACAACAAAAGCAAACAGAAAATACATGTTTTGTGGGATTTTGAGGATTAGTAAAGTGAAAATTCAAAATAAGTCAGCTCATTTGATGTCCATACAACTGGATCAGTTTCTCTATATTCAAACAAAAGAAAATATATATCCTTAATTGATAACCATGAAATCTTCCTCCCACTCAGTCTGGAAATATAAATACTGTTCTCAAGGCAAGACCAGACATCAAAAGTTAATCCTGTCATACTCTGCTTTCAGAGAAGAGAGCTGTAGCATTTGTAGAAATGGGAAGCAGACAGACAGAACAAAGTCGGATGAGCAAAGGCTCCAAGTTGTTTATGAGAACAGCAGGCAGGACTAGCTCAGAGCTGGCTTTGATTATAACACCAGAGTTTCTATTTGATTGTAGTACTTAGAGAATGTCTATAACTCCATACATTTATTCTCAGCAGGATTGGCCATACTCTATACTATTAATAAAAATAAATTTTACTTAGAATGGAATCTGTCATTTGATATAAATGACACTTAATTATAGTGTGATTAAAAAGTGTCCAAAACATCTTTTTGATCCTGTGAATGTTTAGTTGGCTGTGACTAAAAAGATAACCATAGGCAAAGATTTGTTTCCTATGGACCATGTTGGAATGCATTCTAATCACCTTGCTAAGAAAATCCCTGTCCCCTGTGGTTACAATGGACATGATACAGCAAGAATCTAGATATTTCTTTGAGACAGGGGAATGAAGTTATGTTTATTTTGTTTTGTTGGTTCTGAAGCACTCCTCTCCCCACCATGGTTTAACTACATATACTTGAGGATTTTATTAATATCTTTGTTATAGGTTTCTGATTTAATTTCACTATATTTAGGTTATGTACTGTGTCAGTCAGCTTTCTGTCAATATAGTGAAATGCCTGAGATAATTAACTTACAAAGGAAAAAGGTTTACTTTACAGTCTTGGAGACTGCAGTCTGTAGTTGGGTAGCTCATTTTTGGGGTTCCTTGCAAGGCAGTTTATCATGGTACAAGGGCTTGGTACAGCAAAACCATCTACTTCAGCAGCCAAGAAGTGAAAGGGAAGGGAGAAGTGGTTTGGGCCCTCTGATCTCCTTCAAGAGCATTCCCCAGATGACCTAAAGATTTCCCACTAAGCTCCACCTCTTCCCAATGACACCACCTCCTTCCAGTGATCAAGCCTTCAACATATGACCAGCTGGGGAACACTTTTCTAGACAATGACATAAATTTTACATGCTTCTCCTGAAATTCACTGAGACTTCTTTCTTGGCCTGGCACATGGCCTGTCAGTGAATGCTCATGTACACACAAACAGAATGTACATTCTGCAGTCAGGGGTGCAGAGTACCCCACATGCCGGAAGCTTGTTTGATGAATAGAGTTGTTCCTGAATCTTCTATGTGCATACTGCTGTGGTTTTAAAAAATGTATCTCCTACAAAATTCAGGAGTTGAAACCTAATGGCCAGTATGACAGTATGAAGAGGCAGGGCCTTACAAGGTGATTAAGTCCCCAGGGCTCCTTCCTTTGTGAATAAAAGAACTTGAAGAAAGGGGTTCCTTCTTGCTCCTTGGCCTCCCACCATGTGAGTGGTGTTTCTCCTCGGGAAGATGCAGCTCTCACCCACACCAAATACCGGTACTTTGATCTTGGGTTTCCAACCTGTAGAGCTGGGAGAAGTAAATTTCTGTTCTTTAAAATTTTACCACTCTTGAATATTCTGTTACAGCAGCAAATTAAGAAATTGTTTAGTCTGTCAGTTTATGTACAGCACTGAGAGAAGAGTGTTGACAACCTTAACTGTGGGCTGAGGAGATATCTCAGTGGGTAAAGTGCTTGCCACACAAGCATGGGAACCTGTGTCCAGATCCTCAGTGCCCATGGAAAAGCCGGGTGTGGCAGCACATGCCTATAATCCCAGTACTGGGGAGGCAAAGAGAGAGATCCAGAGAATCCCTGGAGCTTGTCATCTACCTCAGTACAGCTGAATTGGTGAGCTCTAGATTCAGTGGGAAACCCTATTTCAGAAAATAAGGAGGAGAGTGAGGGAAGACACACAACATTGACTTATGGCCTTGACATGCACACACATACTGCACCTGTACCCGGAAACACACATGCCCAAACATATACACATGCAAAAAAGAGGTGGGGGAAAGGCCACAATCGTAACTATGAGTTTATCAGTTTCTTCCTTTTAGCTCTGCCCCTTTTTGTTCCTGTGTTTTGATACACTGTTGATAGGCACATATGCATTAAGATCATTGCTTCTAGCTGGACACACCTATAATTCCAGCACTCAAAATCCTGAGGTGAGGGCTGGAGAGATGGCTTAGCGGTTAAGCGCTTGCCTGTGAAGCCTAAGGACCCCGGTTCGAGGCTCGATTCCCCAGGACCCACGTTAGCCAGATGCACAAGGGGGCACACGCATCTGGAGTTCGTTTGCAGTGGCTGGAGGCCCTGGTGTGCCCATTCTCTCTCTCTCTCTCTCTCTCTCTATCTGTCTCTTTCTCTCTGTGTCTGTCGCTCTCAAATAAATAAAACAAACAAAAAAAAATTTTTTTTTAAATCCTGAGGTGAAAGGATTGCCAGGAATTAGAGGACAGCCAGGGCTACATAACTGAGACCTTGTCTCAAACAAAACAAAATCATTGTTACTCCTTGATGAATTGACTGTCCCTGGTATTTTTTCTTCCCTTGAAGTCTGCTTTCCCTATATTATAGTATAGCCTGATTTTCTTTACTTAGTATTTGCAGGATGTGGCTAGCACAATGTTCCAACCTTATGTTTTAAGTTATTTATGCCTTTAGAAGTTGGGGAAATGGCTTAGTTGGTGAAGTGCTTGCAAGAGAAGCACAAGGACCTGAGTTCAGAACCCCAGAACACACATTTTAAAAAAAGCAGGTTTGGTGGCTTGCAAGGAGAAACACCAGAAATTGTCCTCCAGCCTCCAGGTACACACATGCATGTGCACACACACGCGCACACACACACTTTTTTGAGATTTTTTTTAATTTTATTTATTGCGAGAGAGGGGGGGAGAGAATAGGCTTACCAGGGCCTCCAGGCACTGCAAACAAACTCCAGATGCATGAGCCACCTTGTGCATCTGGCTTACGTGGGTCCTGGGGAATTGAAACTGAGTCCTTTGGCTTTGCAGGCAAGTGCCTTAACTGCTAAGCCATCTCTCCAGCCCACACACATTTAAAAAAAAAACTGTCTTTAATATTTAGGTGCACATTCTTGTAAAAAGAACTTCCTTGGATCTCAATTTTTAAATCCAGTTTGACAACTCTGCTTTATGTTGGTCATTTTATTTCATTTCCATTAATACCTTTATTGATGAGTTAAAAATCTCATGTTAATTGTTACCTTATTTATGCCCCCTCTTCTTTATTCTAATTCCCTCTTTCTTTTTAATATTTTATTTATTTGTTTGCAAGGAGAGAGAGAGAGAAAGAGAGAGAGAGAGAGAATGACCATGCCAGGTTCTCTAGCCACTGCAAATGAACTCCAGATATATGTGCCGCTTTGTACATCTGGCTTTATGTGGGTGCTAGGCAATAGAAGCCAGGTTGTTAGGCTATGTAGGCAAATGCCTTAACTGTTAAGCCATATCTCCAGCCTCTTATTTCCTCTTTTTTTCCTATCCTTTGATTATTATAAGTATAGAATTTTTATACTTCATTTTATCTCCTCCACTGATTATTTTCTAAACTACATGGTTTAGATATTACAGCATGCATCTTGAGTCTACGATGACAGCATTGATATATAATGTGGAAACTTGGCTGTTTGCTCTCTTCCTTCTTTTATGTTATTGTTATTAAGCCTTTTGCTTCCATATATGCTGTGAAATCCAAAGTATATTGAATTGTTTTATTTTGAACAGCTAGTTACATGTTTTAAAAACTCAGAAGCAAGAATTCAAAGCCTTATGCTTTTAGGGCTTTTCTGTTTTCCTGTAGATCCAAGTCTCTACCTGCTATCATTTCTCTTTTATCAGTTCTGATAGTAATGAATGCTCTCAGCTCTTTACTGGAAAATGTCAATTTTAAATAATATATTTAATTATATAATCATCTAGGTGATATTTTTTTCTTCATTCAGCAACTAGCTTGTGTTGTTTCTTATGATAAGCCACCATTCATGCTTATTTGTCCTCTTGATGTAACATGTACTTTCTTACTCCTTGGTGCTCTGGGTCTTTTACAACTTAGCATTGGTTTGTGTGGTGGTTTGATTCAGGGGTCCCCCATAAACTTAGGTGTTACCAATGCTAGGTTCCCAGCTGATGGAAAATTGGGAATTAAAGCCTCCAGGAGGGGAATGTATTGTTGGGGGCAGGCTTATGGGTGTTGTAGCCAGTTTCCCCAAGCCAGTGTTTGGCACACGCTGCTATTCCTCTTGTCCACCTTATGTGGGCCAGGGGGTGATGTCCACCCTCTGCCCATGCCATCGTTTTCCCCTGCCATCATGGAGGTTCCCCTCAAGCCTATAAGCCAAAATAAACCTTTCTCCCACAAGCTGCTCTTGGTTGGGTGATTTCTACCAGCAATGCAAACCTGACTGCAACAATTTGTCTGTAATGCACCTAAGTATGTTTTTGCCTTTGTCCAACATGGAGGTATTTGAGGTTCCCGGGTATTTGTTCTGATTTATTTAAATTAACTTTTGAAATTTTTAATCATTATTTCTATAACTATTTCTGTAGTTTTCTCTTTTTTCTGGGACTACAGATTATAAATAGGTAAGCTACTTGGCATGATTGTAGATCCCTGAAGTTATATTCACTTCTTTTCACCTTCAGTTTGAATAGGTTTGGATGATCTTCCTTTTCATTTGTCGACCTTTCTTCTCTGATGTTCAGTGTACTGATACATCCATCTGATGAAATTTTATTTCAGCTCTAAAACTTTCACGTAGTTCTCTTTAGAAAAAAAAGTTTGCATATTGCTCCTGAGATTCTCTGTTATTATATCCATCTTTTCCTGTACATTCTTGGCATATTGCTGTTATTGATTTGAAGTCATTGCTTGATAATTTCCTTTCTGTGTGTTTTTTTTTTTTTCTGAGTCACAAGTTCCTGTTTCTTTGTAGGCTTCATTATTTTATGGTACATTGTGGATGTCATACTGTACAGAGCTTATATTTTTGTCTCATTTTACACAGAGTTGAGTTTTGTGGCAGTAGGCAATAAATTTACTGTTGGATCAATTCACTTTATTAAGAGAGATTTAGAGTAGACCCTCTTGTAAGGTGTGTTCCTGACTCTCTTTGTTGGTCTTTCTGGGCCATAAACTGAATGCTTATTGTTCAGTGTTGTCCTTCAACCTGGAGGACCACAGATGCAGTGTGTCTGTGCACTGCCCATTGAGACTCTGTGTTGGGCTCTACTTCCTTGTGACATGAGGGTGAATTTGAAGCTTATCTCATTTTTTCAGCCTGTGATATCTGCCATTTAGTGTCTTAAAGTATTACTGTAAGTATTTTGTAGTTTCACAGCTGAATTTGGCAGAAGACAAGGTAAATAATGGTTCTTTTTTTAAAAAAATATTTATTTATTTATAAGACAGAGAAAGAGGGAGAGAGAGAATGGGCACACTGGGGCCTCCAGCCACTGCAAACAAACTCTAGATGCGTGTGCCCCCTTGTGCATCTGGCTAACATGGGTCCTGGGGAATCAAACCTGGGTTCTTCGGCTTTGCAGGCAAACACTTAACCTCTAAGCCATCCCTCCAGCCCATAAATAATGGTTCTTATTGCATCACTGAAACCAGGAATTTTACATTGGATATTACAGTCCTTCTTACAGATATGCAGTATCAATAAAAAGTAACGGGTAATTTGGACACCAAAAAAAGCAAAACTGTCATCTCTGCTTTTTAGCCATTCATTTGTTTAAGATTATGAAAATATAGATTAAAGTAAGTTGCAATAGAAATAGTGCATTGTCGAGTATAAAATCACCAGAACACATAAAGTGCTAAAAACCTTACCTGGATTTTAGGGCTATACATTATAAGGGAAAAGACAGATTTTTTTTTTTTTTTGAAAAAGGTTGAAGTACAACTCTGAAGAGTGAGTAATACTTATGGAAGGTGACATTTCAAGGTTTAGAGCATATTGTGAACAGATACACAAGCTGGAAATGAGTAAGACACTTTTGAATGACCAGTTTGCCTACAGTAAAGTGTTTGGGTTGTAACATAGTAATAGTCATATGCTTATGACTAAAACATATATTGTAATTTGATATAATGGCATGCTAAGCAGTTGAGCTCTTTGGACTTTATCTTGTAAATAAAATGGCTGTGATCTGAAAGATATTTAAGCAGGAAGAAACGGTGCCTTGAGGGAGAACAGTAAAAAGGCGGGTAAGTGTCATTCAGGGTGAAGCTGTAAAGGTCTGAGCTTGGGCGTGACAGTGGAAAGAGGGCAGATACAAGAAACATGAAGAAAAAAGGCAAGAAATGTTATGGACTGGCTATATCTGAGTAATACATATTTGCAGAAATTAAAAGGTCAGGAATGGATTTTATTGAGCCAGGATGATAAATGGGCTATAAACATCAAAGAGGTGAAAGGATTTCAGATATCATTAAGTTGTTTTATAGTGGTGTCATTACTTAAAGCTAACAGTGACTTATTAATATTTGCACTTTGAAAGTTTTAACAGTTCTAATTTAGAGCTTATAATTCAATGTTTCTTTTATTCACTGGAAATTCATTAAGCCAAAAGAGGAAAATGAGTGTAAGGAGGGGGTCTGACTAGGAGTGTAATTAACATTACTGTACTGAATTACCAACATAACTCACCCATGCCCCACATACCCTCCAGTTGCCTATGATACTTACCAGTTTGCATTGTTTTGGTCTATTTGACTTTCTATTTACTAAACTGTTGGATTAGTTAGCTTTTGCTACACACACACACACACACACACACACACACACACAATCACCTCAGAGCAAGTGGAAACAAGCATGGCTTATTTCCTGCAAGCCTGTGGATTGTGTGGTGATCTGTCTGGGCTGACCTGTAAAGCCATTCAGTTACTCAGCTGCTGCACTTTTACTAAGGGAGGCTTGACTAGGCCTATCCTCCTTTGCTCCGATTGGTCCTTCACCTTCCATTGGGCTGGCCCAGATGTTTTCTTTCCAGGAGAGAAAGAATGGTCATTGTGAGGCTTACTGAAGCTTCTGTTCTTGACCTCTATCTCCTGTTGGTCAGAACTTTTAAAGGTGTGCCAAGACTTAGGGCATGGAGAAATGGAATTTTTCCTTTTGTTGAATAGAGTATAGAAATTTTGTGACTGTTGTTTTCATTCTACTACAGCTATAGACTCTGTGACAGCAAGGACTCTGTTATTGTATATTTTTATGTTTTTGGAAACTGACACATAGTAGGCAAACTGTTTTCTAATGAATGACTAGTTAATAAAGGAATGAAAGCATTTCAGTATCATTTCAAACACACTTTACCCATGACATAGAGCATGGGCACACACATACTGTGAGAGCCACCACCTACCCTCTCCTGGCAGCCACAAAAGATGCACCTTAAACACATCTTAATATTTTATCAGAGAGAAAGAGAGAATGGGCATGCCAGGGCCTCTAGCCACTGGAAACAAAACCCCAGATGCATGTGCTGCCTTATGAATCTGGCTTTATGTGGGTACAGGCGAATCAAATCTGGGTCCTTCGGCTTCATAGGCAAGTATCTTAACCACTAAGCCATCTCTACAGCCCTTTAAAGACATCACATTTTAGTTTTAAAATATATTCATACTTTTTAAACTTTTATTTATTTATTTGAGAGAGATAGACAGAAAGAGGGAGGGAGAGAGGGGGGGGAGAATAGGTGGGCCAGGGCCTCCAGCCACTGCAAATGAACTCCAGACGCATGCGCCCCCTTGTGCATCTGGCTAACGTGGGTCCTGGGGAATCAAGCCTCCAACCGGGGTCCTTAGGCTTCACAGGCAAGCACTTAACTGCTAAGCCATCTCTCCAGCCCCTATATTCATACTTTTACCATGCCAGCAGGATGCTTCTTTTCTACTGGCATATTTCAGAGAAAATCTTTTTATTTCTGTCCTTTGAAATTTACCAAAGGGGAAAAAAATAAGATTCACTTGAATTAACATTGTATTCTTACTTTAACATTTGGATTGCCTTGTGAGTAACTCATTGATATTTCATGCATTGTTGGGATCCTAATCTGGTTTTCTATTATGCTATTATAAGGAAACACAGTGGAGATTGAAGAATTAAAACAAGGCTCATTGCTTGCAGCAAGGGAGGAGAGCATGTTTATTAGGGAGATGTGTGCACATTCCTATGGGACAGACTCCTCATTGCATGGAGCAATGGGTACATTCCTGCTTGTGCCTCTTCATAGGATGCCATACTCAAAAATGGCAGATTGCGTGGGCTGGAGGGATGGCTCAGGGGTTAGGTGCTTGCCTGAAAAGCCTGACAACCAGAGTTCGATTCCCCAGTACCCACATAAAGCCAGATGCACAAAATGACACACACATCTGGAGTTTGTTTGCAGTGGTTAGAGGCCCTGGCATGCCCATCTTCTCTTCTCTCTGTCTCACTGCTTGCACATAAATAAAGAAAACTATTTTTTTAAAAAAATGGCAGATTGCAATGCTACCACCACAGATCATTTAGCCTTATAGTATTATTGTAAGCAAAAATCACTCACTCTAGTTCACCTGGAAACAGGACTGGGCAACTTTGGCTGGTTGTTCCTTGCCATCCTCTCTGAAACCTCCAAAAGGGAAAGAGACATCAGCACTTATCATGGGAGGCAGCTTCCCACTCCCCAGCACAGGTACCTCACCCTGGAAGGAGCAAGGAATTCTTTATTAAATAAATAATACTAACTGTCAAGAGAGAAATCACATGTACTTCTTACACAAATGAAATAGCCATAGACTGCCATCAGATAAACAACTCGGGTCTGTCAGACTCAGCAAACCTGTTTCTCACATGGACGATTTCTCAGGATTGGGGAAGGGAGAGAGTGAAGCACTTTGCTCTGTTCTGTTATCACAGGTGTTGGGCAGTGAAGTTCAGTTCTGTCCTATGTGAGCACTCTCCTGATGCCAGAGCACTTGTTAGGCTTTCTCCTCCACACTGTGGACATTGAGCGGGATGGTCTGTTGTTGGGGGCTGTCCTGAGCCTTAATAGGACACCTCTAACCTCCAACCAGAAGGCAATAGGACCAGAGTCATCCATCCAGTTGTGGTGACCCATAATGCCTCTGAAGATTGCCACATTCCCCCTGGAGTAAAATACATACACTTTATACAGCAGTGACACATAACCATACAGACATGAAGGTAGGAGTCACCCACAGATGTGGATGCAAAAGAAGTTCAATACTTGACCCTTCTCAGAATACTGAGAATTTTGTTGCCTGAATTACTCTTCCCATAATTTAGTAAGAACACATTATTTGTTAGAGTATCTAATCAAATGGTTACATTTGCTATGTATCATTCACTAATGAGCTTTCATAACTAGCTGACTGTTATCTGCATTTGGTCTTCCTGTTAGATTGACATTTTGTTGTCAACAGACATCTTAGCTAGTTATGAGCACAATGTACTTAGGTTTACCAGGCAGTCACATTGTTCCAGTGAAACCATATTGAAAATAGAAAGAGAAATGAAAAACTTGGAAATCAGTTTATGCAAATCTAAATGTATGGCATAATACAAATACTGATTTCTTTTCAAAAGCTTTCAGTAATCATCTCTTCTGAAAAATGCAAGCCGCTGTCAACTTTCTTTTCACCATCACTAGTATAGGATGTTAATCAAAACGGTGTAAAATAACAACCTTGTTAGTGCTCAGATTGTTTTCCTTTTTAAAATTTTTGTGTGTGTATGTGTGTGCCAGGGCCTCTTGCCACTACAAACAAATGCCAGACACTTGCACCACTTTTTGTGTCCAGCTTATGTGGGTGGTTTGGAACCCGAGTTGTCAGGCTTTGCAAGCACCTTTAACCACTGATCCATTTTTCCAGCCCCTTTTTTTCTATTGTATTACTCATAAAAAAAATATTCCAGGAGTACTTAGAAATTTCGGCTCACACTTGCTTCATGTTTTATTTTCTGTATGCCATGAATTGTTAAAAAGTGTCAAACTATTTTGAATTCAGCACAGCTTTATTTAGTTTTCTTCACCCCTCCCCCCATTAAAAATACATTTCTGACTGGAGAGATGGCTCAGTGGATAAAATTCTTGCTATGCAAGCATGAGTTCAGACTCCCAAGAACCCATATAAAGCTAGGCATTTAATAACTAAGGTAAGAAAACAAAAAGGGAGACAAGAGAATCTGCCAGAAGCTTGTAGACTAGCTAGCCTGGCGAATAGAGTTGTGAATAGCAAGAGACCCTGCCTCAAACAAATGGGAAGGCAAGGACCAAGACCCAAAAGTTGTCCTTTGACCACTGTACATACACCCACACATGATATGTTCATGCCCACATTCATACACATGAACTTGTATACAAAAATATACACACCAAAATATGTATATATTTCTAATTATATCAAATTAGAAAATTTAAATATAGACATGTATAACAGTGAAAGTTTCCATGTTGCTGTAAATATCTATCTGAATTATTTTTAACAGTTGTATAATATCTAACTTATAAGTAGAGGATAACATAAGTAATCTGTTATCAAAGCTCATTTAGATCGTTTCCATATTTTTGCTACTATGAATATCCTTATATTCAGTTTTTGCATGCTAGATAATCCTGACAGTGGGACTGCAGAATCAAATGTTAACTCTCCTTTGTATGCCCTATGCAGTGTGCACTACCCTTGCATTATGTTTTCTCCAAAAAAAATTCCATAGAAATAAGTGTCAGCATATTTCATATTTTTCTTTAATAATTTATTATCCAACACAGAAACATTGTGAAAAGTCCTTCTTTTCTGTAGTTTTATCCTTATTGCTATAAGATGAGTTATTAAAATTATACCTAAGTGGTGCCTGTTAAGGCTGAATAAAGTCTTAAACCAGGGATACCTCATCTGTGATTCCAAGTACGCCCTCTGAATGGCACCTGACATTCTTTTTTAAGTTGTTAATTGTGATCCTCCATGGATTTGAAAAACATTAATAAAATTTAATAGAATAGCAAGTATATATTTGTTACAAAGCTATCAGTATATCTGATCCTAAAAGTTTCTGATTTGCAAAGACAGATGTGACCCCCAACTCCATCCATTAGAGTTTCACCCCATTGCTTAGAATGTAATTCACTTAGTTGGCTGCCTTCACCAAGAAGCCTGTGTGGCCAGCTTTATTATGAGTGGGAGGACTGCCACAGACATGCAGGAGATAACAGGTCTTAGAATGTATTGCACACTCAAAACTAGGCTGCTTGTAACATTATGCTTTTCACATGAAAAACAGTTGGCTAGATATTTTATTTGTTGCTATCCTGCTACACTTGGTGTGTCTCTCTCCATGGTATAAAAACTTTTCTAAAGCCCTCACTGTTGGAGAGACATGCCGAGATTAGATCCAGTCTTTGACCCTTTCTGTTTCCAGGTTCTTCCTCAAAAGCACAGACATGAGCAAGAGGAAAGTGAGGGGAAGGGCTGGGGGAGCAGGGGCCTGAAAGGGGCTTTCCCTGCCCTTTTCTAGTCCTTTATTCCAAAGGCATAGCTGGCATTTCAACATTTTAGAACTAAAACCTGCTTTTGCAGCTAATGCAAATATTACTCAGTGATTCATCCTTTCCAAACAACTCTTGGTTTCTTTTGACATTTTATTTTTAAATTAAGAATTAGCATTGACATCACCCTATGGTACTCCTATCACCTCTTCAGTAACTTCCAACAGTCACTCAGATGTCCTCTGGGCTTCTGTCGGGTTTGATAAACTGCTTTTTAGCATGTGTAAGTGTAGAAATCTGAGTCGTAGAGGAAGACTCTTTAGTCTGATGGTTTGTCCCACATCTGTGGTAGAGTGATCTTCCTTAGCGCTTTATCTAGAATAGGGATCATGGTGATAAACTTGCATCCATTCAAGTAAAGTAAATTTAGCAGATTTGTTCAAGTTACTTTTACTGTAATTCCATATACTTAAACAATTAGAATCCATCTATAGTTTTACTGCATAACCATTGACAGTACAGATACTGGATGATTTTTAATAGAACAGTGGTGTTGCCTCTGCTTTTGAAATCTGTGGATCAGGTTGTTTCGAAATAATCAGTATGTTACCCAGAAAACTGAAAACCAAAGTGAAAAGAATGGTGTTAGATGTTTTCATAGACATTTGGGCTCCCCTGTTGGATGAAAGATAAGGGTTTTCATCTAGATTGATGAAAATGGTACTAGCCTTGTGTGACTTTCTATAAACTAGTTTTCATATAGTTGGTAATTATACTAATGATTATTTAATAAAGATATACACTTATAAATACATCTAAAAATAAGGTACTATAGGTACCCTGCACATGAAATATATATATATATATATATATATATCCAAGCTTACCAAAGAATGTTATGACTTGAAAAATGTGTTCTTCAAACCATCACTTAGTAGCTAACTAGTATTCTAAATGCAACAAAGTTGTGCCCTACTCAGAAGTCCATGCCATCCAAAGCTTTCATCTTACAGATGCAGAAACAGAGGCCACTCCAAGTTTGGTTGTCGTCCAAGCTCACACACCCAAAAGTGGCAGAACTCTTGAATTCTGAATGACTTATTTCCTCTTAGCTACATCAAATTAACTTTGTTTTTGTTTTTTTTTTTTACCTAGTTGTCTTAATAGATAAATGTTTAATTGGAGCTGTTTGGATATTTTCAATCAATGGTTTCCTGTTTGAAGCAAATATTGCCCTGCAAACCTGCATGAGCTTTATGTTCCACAGGACTCGCAGCTGCTCTTTTCCCTTTTGTTACCAAGACTCCTCTGTCCTGGGGCATCTCGGGAGGCTTCCTTGCCCTCCATCAGTCAGCAGGTTTCACTGGAAGCCATCTTCTCTTTTGAGGTTTTGTGCTTACTGGAATATTAGGTGATATTTTCATTGGTGTGAGGGTTAAAGTGTTTTAGCAAGAGACTTGACAGGGCTTTTGGTGAAAGAACAAAGAGGTCTCTTTCTTCCTTACAGTGATAGGAGCATGAGCTGCAGGATGATCAGAGCAGTCCTGCTGGTATTGTCATGGATCCAGGTTCTATCTCTCTTACTTACCTGCCATCCCTTAAGCTCTTTCTCAACACCATGAAATAGAAACCAGGTCTTCTCCACATCTGGGTTTTATTCAGTGGGGAGTGGGGGAGGAAAACAAAACTCAGAGGAAGCCTGTCAAGGACTTTAAGCCCAAACCTAAGAGCAGCACACAATATCTCTCACCTTCCCTGGTGAGCTTTTAGTACAATGTTCTTCTCCAACTCAGGGAAGTGTAGGGCAATCCCAACTGAGCAGTGCCCACTCGGTTGTTGTGGAATGCATGGTCTCCAAGGCAGCCTGAGCTCCTCCTGTGCTTCATAGACTTCATGGCATAAAACTGCAAATTTGCCTCAGGAAGTAATTGCTTATAACCTGGTCTATTAAAGGAAATTCTCACTTTTATGTGATATAACTGAAATTTGGTCTAAGTAAACTTAAGTAAAATTAACATATTTAAAATAGTGAAAAAGATATTTTTTAAGCAAATCAGTCCCACACAATATGTGATTTTAGGTACAACGAAGTAGTTCTTCACATTTTTCAGGGCCTGCAATCTATTCATATCTGGCTAGAGTTCAATAAACCTGAGACTGTAGCCTTGATCATCAGGTTCTTATTTTAGTATTTTTTTAAGTTAAGAGTTTCTACTCCACTTGGACCATGGCAGAATGGCTTGCTTCAGCAGCCTTTGCAAGAGAGCAGAGGCTGGTGTCCTGTGGCCATCTGCCCCGTGTTGTGCAAAACAGTGCTGGACCACTTGAACTTCACTGCTTCAGCAGCTCTCAGAACATAGGGAGTCAGTTAAAAGAAGAACATCAGAGTTCCCGAGGGCTGGGAGGTAATATGTCCAAGGGATAAGACTGTAGGTCCTTGATTTTTACAGAGTGATTAAAAAGAAATGGCCTCAAGTATCCATATGGGAGTGATTTTTACACAGAGGCCAAGAACAGCTTTACCAAACTAAGGGCACTGAGCTTAGTGGGAGGGTTTTGGCTCATACGTAAGTGGTAATTCCTTGATTATGCAATCTCCCTGCTGTTAAACGTAAATTACAAAGAGGAACTATAGCACACCCTCCTCCCAAAGTCCTTTAAAAAGGTTCTTATGTGTTTATGGAATAATTCCATTTATCCCTGAATAAATTCCAAGGTGATGAGATTTTTTAAAATATTTTATATTTATTTATATATTTGAGACAGAGTGAGTGAAAGAGAGAGAGAGAATATGAATGGGCATGCCAGGGCCTCTAGCCACTGCAACAAATGAACTCTAGCTGTATGTGCCACATTATGCATCTGGCTTTACATGGATACTGAAGAATCAAACCCGTGTCCTTATGCTTTGCAGGCAGATGTGTTAATGAGTGAGCCATCTCTCCAGCCCAGTGATAGGATTTTTAAAGTCCATTACAGTGTTACAGTTCTGTTTTGTTTCATTTTAGTGTACTGCACCAGGATGGCAGAAGATGGTCCATATGGAGGGGCTGGACAAGTAAGTATTATGATATAATCACTCTCAATTATATTAAATGTATTCAGATTTTAAAATACACAGAAGCAATACTATTCACTTAATATCTGGAATGCTCTGGCATTAGTAGAAATTTAATTAAGTTCTTTCAGTTTTCCTTGGCCCTCTTTACACGTATTTTTGCATAAAATTATGTCATAGGTCCAATGATAGCCACTGTGTTAGTTTCCTAAGGCTAATGTAAAAATTAATCTGGTGGCTGGAAACAGTAGAAGTACACTTTCACAATTCTGGCGTCTAGAAGTTAAAAATCACATCACTGATGAGGCGGTGGTGGATCCTTCTGGCTTTTCTGAGGAGAGTCCATTCCTACCTCTCACATAGCTGCTGGTATTGCTGACAGACCTTGACATGCCTTGGCTTGCAGTTGCATCACTTCAGTCACAGCCCCTGTGGTTGTGCCCTCACCCTGGGAGTCTTCTGTGTCATTCTGTGAACCCTTCCTTCTGTGTCTTCTCATAAGTCCTGGGTTTATGACCCACCCTCATCCAGTGTGACTTCTTAACTTGTATAGGCAAAGTCTGCATTTCCAAATATGGTCACATACACAGGTATGAAGGATTTTAAAAAATTGAGGAAAACATAGTTAAAGTCACTATCATCCATGGTCAAGGGCATGCTTTGGAAGCATAAAACTGTTTGTTTTATTACTATATTAATAGTTATGAGGAAATACCTATGTCTTTCCCCTCTTTTAGCTGTTTAAAAAATTCTAAGTCCATAGAAATGTTAGACTAACAAATCCACACTGTCATTAATATTTTTTCTCTTCTCTCTCTCCATATAAAACATACGTGTAGAACTACTTGAAGCCATTCTTAGACACTAGAGCAATTATAATGACAGTATTAAAATTTGAATATGGGCTGGAGAGATGGCTTAGCAGTTAAACGCTTGCCTGTGAGGCCTAAGGACCCTGGTTCAAGGCTCAACTCCCCAGGACCCACGTTAGCCAGACGCACAAGGGGGCGCACGCGTCTGGAATTCGTTTGCAGTGGCTGGAGGCCCTGGCACGCCCATTCTCTCTCCCTTCTCTATCTGCCTCTTTCTCTCTCTGTCTGTTGCTCTCAAGTAAATAAATAAAAATAACAAAAAAAAATTTAAAAATTGAATATAATGACTTTTAAATATTTAAAGTACTAAGAACTCTTCACTCGTTAGTGATTTGTTGAGGCAATATGTACAGAACATTAACAAAGTGGGGTGACCAAACCAAGAGAGTCATAGTCTCTTTTTAGAAAGGTGCCATTCTGATTGGAGGGACAGACACCTAGCTCCCATATGACAATAGATGCTGTAGTGATGGTGTGCATGTAGGGGCAGAGAAGTGTTGAGAAGGATCACTAGGTTATATCTTGGAGGTTTAGGGAGCACGTTCCAGAATAAGTCCAAGCTGTGCCTCAAGATATGAAGTCTGCTGGGCTAAACATGGCAGGGAACATTATATACCAACCTACCCTGGTACAACATTCATTATTATCTCACATTCAATTTTTAGTGGCAAACATCTAAAATAACAGATTGCCAAAAGTTATGTATGCAAAGAATCAGCCAGAAAAAAGTAAAGCCAAAAGTGAATTTTTTAGGTTTATTCATTTTATTTGTATATGTCAAAATACATTTTTTATTTCCAAAATAGTGGGTTTTGCAGCTAATTTCATGCATAAAGAAGGTCTGCTCAATACTACCAATAAAACAATACATATTTTTAAGGGCTGCGATATTTCTGTAATAAGGTAGACATAGAGCAATTGTGAATCATGCAGGTGGTATGATCATCTGATTTGGAAGGAATGAGTAGTCATTGCTTTTGCAATGTTCTTTTCCAATTTCATTGTAAAATTGAGATATTGGATAAGTCTAAGAACATTTTTGGGGGTTGCAGCATAAAAGATGCTTGGCATCTCATATTATCAAAAGCCTTTGTTTTACCTTTCACTTTTAATATGCTATTTCTAACAATTAAAGCAAACTAACCAACCTGAGAGTTGTTTCTGTTTGGTTTTACACCATGCTTTCCTGTCTGTACACAGGAAATCTTAACCAGAGACAGTCTTTCATGCCACACTAGAGTAAAATCTGCTGAAGACATTCATTTTGAAAGTTTCTTATGTGGTCAGTTTTGAACTTATCAGCAAGGGGGTGGGGCACATCCTGATATTTCCTTTTTTTTTTTTTTTTTTTTCTTTTTTGAGGGGAAAGGTCCTTGAAGCTTCTTTCTTTCTCTCTTTCTTTTCTTTCCTTTTCTTTTTTGTCTTGAGCTTGATGTTGATGTTTGCTGGTTTACATGTGTCAGTGAAGTGTCCACAGTGTTTGAATGTAACATGCTGGAGAGTGCCCACCACCAGACCTTGTAGGCACCGGCACCGCACAGCAGCGTCTGTCTTCTCAGGACACTGTCCTCACTGCAGTCACCAGTCACCTGCAGGACCATAGCAAACTAGATGCTGTTTTTCTTTAATTTTTTTAAAGCTATTTATTTATTTATTTATTTATTTAAGAGAAAGAGAGAGAATGGGTATGCAAAGGCCTCCAGCTGCTGCAAATGAACTCCAGACTCATGTGCCACCTTGTACATCTGGCTTATGTGGGACCTGGAGAATCAAACCTGAGTCCTTAGGCTTCTCAGGCAAGCACCTTAACTACTAAGCCATCTCTCCAGCCCAAGATGGTTTTCCTCTAGGCCATCCTTTCTCCTCAGAGCCTGGGGAATACCCTGTATAAGGTAGGGCTCACTTTTGCATACTGTGTTTTCTCATCCCTGTATTTCCTTTTCATCATACAAGAGAATCAGTGAGCTTTACTTTTAAGCATTGAAGTGTAGCACGTTTTTGTTCCTCAATTGAAAATTTGCATACCTCACAACTGGTTCTGAAGTGTTCCTTATGTAAACATGACTTTTCTTTTTCTTGACTTAAGTAGGTCTATTAGGTTCTTGGGTTCCCAAGAATTTCCAGTAATTCACAGGTATGGACAGGTTATAATACTGGCTACTTAAAAACTTGCTTCATTGCCAGCATACTCATACCTACCAGAAAAAGTAGAACACGTATGGTTTCTGTGCAGTCTGTAGGCACTTCAAATGGACGACCTTTTTAGGGAAAAACAAATAGTAAGCTCAGCAATATGAATGCAAATTTCTAAATGAATTATGTAGGAAAAAATCTTGTGAAATGATCCATAGTAACCAAACTAGAGCTTAATTCCATCAAAAAGTAGTTCAAGTCTATTATTGTAATGTTCTCTGAGGTCTTTGTGTTGCTGCTATAACAAAGTATCAAAACCTTGTGACTTAAAACAACAGATCATTTCTTCTGTAGTCCAGACGTCAGAACTCCAAAATCCAGTTGTTGACAGAGTTTTACTCCTGGTGACTCTGATTTCTGGTCTTTTTAGGCTTCAAGAGACTTTCTGTGTCCTTTGGCTTATAAACCCCTCTCATTATTCCAGACACTCACTTCTGTAGTCATATTCCTACAGTTCACTTTGATTCTTCACTAAATCCCTCATATCTAGCCCACCTGGATAACTCAGGATACTCAAGACATTTAATATTCTTACCTTAATGACATGTACAAAATCCCCTTTTCTATATAAGGCAGCACTCAGAGAGTCTGGACATTGAATGTGGACATACTACTCCTCCCCACTAAATTCCAGGTGTTTTACATAGTAGGAAAATAGAGATGGATAGAAAGTGAGCTATGTGCTCAGTTACCTGCGAGTATATTTTTGTTATTCTGTAAGTTGCTCTAGAGCTGCTATCTATAATTCTTTCAGGCCTTTAATTGAGTGGCTCCATTAGGAATACATCTACCATAACGACACAGATTTCTAGGCTTAGTTTATTACATTCCTAAGAGACTACAAGCTTCAAATCATTCACTCAACAAATTTTATAAATATCCACTTTGTGCTGAGCAAACAGTTGGCCTGAAGATACTGTTAGCAAGTGGGTGACCCCCGAGCCTTTCCTCTGGGGACTTTGTAGCTAGGTTGTTCATCTCAGAACCCTTCAAGACAAAAGTACCATACACAAGAGCTTAACTCGGTCTTACAGGTGTTTCAGAGTCTTCATTTCAGAAGTCCTGTTTTTAGGTTTTTGTCTTTCGTTTCCATTCTTCTGATTAATTTTTAGGTGTTCTGACTTCACTTTTAAATAAAATATTAGAAAAGCAATTTTTAATATTTAAATTTCCTTCTTTACAGATATTTCATTTGAATGCTTTACCACATTCAATATTTAAAACAGAATTATATCCCCCAGAGATGCCACTGCCCACAGGTAAGAAAGCTTGCCCTGTTATTTTGCTTTCACTTTTAACAAAGTGGGGATTTGTTCATGGTTGTTCTAAACTCATTGATGTACATAGAATGAACATGCTGATCTATGTTTTAAAAACCAATCTTTCAGTATTCAAAACAAAAATGTTTCGCCTTGCTCACTCACTGTATTAACACCCGTGGTTGCAGTTATCTGCTGGAGCCACTCAGAAGTCTCTTCACCCACCCAGTGTAAGGACATTCCTTTTCTCCCCATCATACTACCCCTTGAGTTCTTTTCTACCTCATCTCCACTTTATTCCAGGCTCACACAAGGTTCTCTTGACTTCTCAGTTCTCTTCCAAAATATTGTCGAAGGCCCTGTTTGGTGCCATCCAGGATGCAAGACACTCAAGAAACTGCACAAAAGCCATAAAAATCAACTCAGTAGAAAAAAGTCCTTAAAAGCTTTTAACTTTGCATTGTGATCAATCAGATAAAACTTTGAGTAATAATCCTCTCTAATATGATTCCATTCATTGTCTGAATATGTAAATTGTTTTAACAAATGCAGTTTATTTAGACTCTGTCAATGGCTTGTATGTAACCTTGGTGTGATGCTCTTTTCACTGTTTTGCTTTAACCCTCCTTCTTTAAAAGCAATGCTGTACAAATTTTGGAGATTATGTATAAAACAAAGTGCAGTACTCACTGAAGTGGCCAAAAAGGGTTTTATTTACTGTTGAATTGCTTGTCTCAGACTGTGTGTGTGTGTGTTTTGTTTGTTTTTGTTTTTGTTTTTTGTTTTTTTGTTCTTGATTTTTCAAGGTAGGGTCTTGCTCTAGCCCAGGCTGACCTGGAACTCACTACAAAGTCTCAGGGTGGCCTCGAACTCACGGCAATCCCCCTACCTCTGCCTCCCGAGTGCTGGGATTAAAGGTGTACGCCACCACGCCCGGCATGTTTGTTTTGTTTTTCAAGGTAGGGTTTTGCTGTAGCCCAGGCTGATCTGGAACTCACTACAAAGTCTCAGGGTGGCCTCGAACTCACGGCAATCCCCTACCTCTGCCTCCCGAGTGCTGCGATTAAAGGTGTACACCACCACGCCCAGCATGTTTGTTTTGTTTTTCAAGGTAGGGTTTTGCTCTAGCCCAGGCTGACCTGGAAATCACTCTGTAGTCTCAGGGTGGCCTCAAACTCATGGCAATCCTCCTACCTCTGCCTCCCAAGTGCTGGGATTAAAGGCATGTGCCACCACACCTGGCAAGCAGACAGTTTTTCTACATGTATTTCTTTAGCACTTTTAGATGTACATAAGTCGAGGGGGCATGGCTAAAGAGATGGCTTAGTGGTTAAAGGTGCTTACTTGCAAAGCCTGATGACTTGGGTTCAATTCCCCTGTACCATGTAAAGCCAGATGCACAAAGGGGCACATGTGTCTGGAGTTGATGTTTGTAGCAACAGGAGGCCCTAGCATGCCTATTCATATTCTCCCTCCCTCTTTTTCTCTCTCATAAATAAATAAATGAATAAAAGAAGTACATGGGTGGATTGAAAGCAAATCTGCTCCATGTTTATGTTCACCAGCAGAAGTGACAAACAGATGCCTTTCTATCTTTGCCCTGTAAAACCTCCCTCCCGGCGGCTGCCTTTTATCTTGGGTTTCATGAAGTGCTGCCCAGCTTGAGCACCAGGTCAGCTTCCTGTGAGCAAGGTAGTGCCGGGGTGGCATCTGGGTTTCCTGTGAACTTTTCTATTCTCATGTTCAAAGCAATTTTCTTAGTATTAGTGTTTGTCAAAAATGTAAGCTCTCAGGAAAAATACCTATTTATTTTGAGACAACTGAACAGTGTCCTGAGGCCAATTTTTTTTTAAATGTGTTTTCTTTTTCTTTAGGTTTATGAGCTTAGAAATAAGACTATTTGAAGGACCATCTTAGTAACTATTCTGTGGTTAAATCATCATGTTGTACAAATTATTTTCTATAATATTGGGGAAAACTTTGAAAATCATACCTAGAAATCTTATTGTCTAGTTGTTGTTTTTCACCTTCTTTTTTTTGTTTGTTTGTTTTTTGTTTTTTTGTTTTTTGAGGTAGGGTTTCACTCTAGTCCAGGCTGACCTGGAATTCACTCTGTATTCTCAGGATGGCCTCGAACTCACGGTGATCTTCCTACCTCTGCCTCTCAAGTGCTGGGATTAAAGGCGTGCGCCACCACACCCAGCTACCTTCATTTTTATTGACATTTTTCTCTGTCTGTTGCAGTAGCCTAGCCTACTTTTTTAAAAAAAATTGTATTTTTCTTATTTATTAGAAAGAGAGAGGGGGGGGAGAGAGAGAGAGAATGATAAACGAGAATAAATATGGGCATGCCAGGGCATCTTGCTGCTGCATACAAACACATGCCCTACCTTGTACAACTGGCTTTACATGTGTGCTGAGGAATTGAATGCAGGCCAGCAGGCTTTGCTAGCAAGTACGTTTAACCATTGAGCCACCCCCCCGTCCAGTTTTATACTCTGAGATGTAAGGGATATTTTGTTTAACTTTTAAAGGAGTAGGCTTACCTAAACCCATATTCACTCATTATTTCATAAGGATTTTTTTTCAGTCTTCCAGGTATCTTGAAATCTGACTGCAGTAGTAGTGTATCTATTGTGTTAGAAAGTCTGTGTGACATGGTACAACTGTTGGGATCTGTAACATTTAGCTGTAATTTAAATTTCTCTGCAGAGTGAGATATCACTTTCTTGGCATGGAAATGTGGACAAAAGAAAGTTGTCCTTCAAACAAATATATACATATCAAGTCTAATTTTCTAGTTAATTTGGCTTTAAATACATTCTTTGAATGAGAAAACTTGCCCATGTCACTGGAGTTTCACATATTGAAATGAAAGTAAGTCCTACCAAAAAGGAAAAAAAAAACCTGCAAATATTTTTAGAAATATTTTAGGACCTTGAAATTTAATGTCAATGTGTTCTCTGCATCCCCAAATATTCCATGGCATCTTACTCTTACTGGGCTATCTTCTTACTATGTTTGTAGCATTCTAGACAAATGTTTTATATTTGTTAGAGTGTCATCGTACAAGCTATATATTAGCAATGTGAAAATATTTCCATTTCTAAACAGTTTTATTTCATAGTAAAAATTAAATTCTAGCCACTTAAAAAATTTTTAAGTTATAGGTGCTTTGTAAAAGTAGTCTAGGACTGAAGAGATGGCTTAGCAGTTAAGGCACTTGCTTGCAAAGCCTAACAACTCAAGTTTGATTCCCTTGTACCCATGTAAGGCCAGATGCACAAAGTGGTGCATGTGTCTGGATTTTGCTTGCAGTGGCTAGAAGCTCTGGCATGCCCATTCTCTGTCTCTCTATGTCTCTTTGCTTACAAATGAATAAATAAATAGTAAGTAGGCTAATGTGTCCAGGGATGAGTTTCATGTAGAGAAGGTGATAACCTATGTTACAACCTTGGCCAGTAACCCCCTATTTCTCTTTTCTTGTGTTTGTTTCACTTTAGATGTCTTCATTTTCCAAAAGATTTCCTTGTAAAATTGTTGAATAACAGGAAATAATTATATCTTTCCTTCTTAAAGTGATCATTTATCCTGATACATCATAATATTGAGAAGATTAAAATAAGTTCTTTTTTTTTACATTCTCTTTTTTAACAAGTATTTATTTGCAAGTGGAGGGGGCAATGAGTGAGTATACCAGAGTCTCTTGCCAAATAAGTTTTCCTTTTTTAAAAAAATATTTTATTTATTTATTTATTTGAGAGAGAAAGAGGGAGAGAGAGAGAGAGAGAGAATGGGTATGCTAGGGCCTCCATCCACTGCAAACGAACTCCAGATGCATGCGCCCCTTGTGCATCTGGCTTATGTGGGTCCTGGAGAATTGAACTGGCTTCTTTTGACTTTGCAGGCAAACGCCTTAACTGCTAAGCCATCTCTCCAGCCATAAGTTCTCTTTTAAGTGAAAGTTTATTTTAAATTTGAACCTTAAGTTTTACCTCTTCCTCACAAATTTATTTGTGCTTCAGCTGAGAGACAAATTTTCAAATGAACACAGACACATTCATGTAGGTTATTTTCATGTCAAACATTTAAATTTGATTCAAACAAATAGATACCTAATGTATGGCACAATGGTAGATTATAGTATTGTTGGCATAAAATTGTTAGGTTGTTTTTCATATTAAATGTATTATATCTATGCTATCAAAGGATCTGATTTTCTGTCAGTTTTCAAGTAAGATTCCACTGGAATATGGATTCAACCATTCAAGGTTTTTTTAGATCTTTCATAATAATTAATTAGTAAGTGTTTATGTTCAATTAAATTATTTTCAGGGTTGGTTTGGTAAAATGCCTAAACTGTTTTCGAACTGAGTTCATGTGGGTGCACAAAATTCAGACATTTTATGCCAACGTTAGCAGTTATGGATAAGTAAGAAAACTTCACCTTGTCTTATAAGCCAAAATTGAATTATTAGTGGGTAATGAAGGTAGTACCATTGAATCCAGGGAAGGGAAAGAACAGAAAGTATCAAGAGAAGTAGGTAGTCTAGGGTCATTATCTGTGTCTTTGCAATGTGTAGGTTGCTGCTCAATCTCTTAATTTCACACTGAGCACATTCTCTTTGAGGAAGGAAAGTTACTATCTACTAAGGTGAAGGAAAAATAAAATGCCATAGTGCCCAGGAAGTGGTTGCTGCTTTTAATTATTAGTGTTTTTCTAAAATGCTTTGTTGAAAGATAAGATTGTGAAGGCTCCTTACCTCACATTCTTTCCCAGCAACCAGGCCTTTTTGATGAGCTGGGCAAATAAACTTCACCATTTAAAGAACATTTATTCATTCTATATTACTAGGACTACAAAGATAAATGTATATTTCATTAAATTTAATATTTCAAGTGAGGATGCTATATCCTTATAGAATTTTACCTATCAATTGACTTGAAACTGCTATTTAAACTGAGCATGGTGGGACATGCCTTTAATCTCAGCACTTGGGAGGCAGAGAGATGAGGATCACAGTGAGTTCAAGGCCAGCCTGGGACTACAGAGAGAGTTCCAGGGTATTCTGGGCTAGAGTGAGACCCTACCTTGAAAAAAACAAACAAACAAAACCACTATTTAAAAACACAGTTCAGCTTTCGTCTTGCATTATATGATATACTGATTGAAGAAGCCTCATCATCTCTTTTGTTTTTGTCTTTGTGCTTGTCTTTAGCAGATGGTCCATACCTTCAAATAGTAGAGCAACCAAAACAGGTAAGGAGAATAAAGGGGTGGGAGTTGTATTTTGTACATTAATTACATCTAATATTAATATCTAAAGCATTGAATAATAGTAAACAAATTTTATGGAAAAATTAGTTCATCTGGATAATCAGCAGCCTGCTAGATTATGCAACAGCTCTGTTAATTATTTAATATTTCTCTTAGTCATTCTTCATGTGGTCTTGAGCCTCAGTACCTAATTCTGTGAAACCCTTAACTCATTATAGAGCCTTGGTATTCTGCTATCTCTACCAGCTTAGCTTATCAGCCACTCCCAGGAAAGGCATCACTTATTTTCATTTATACAGCAATATGCAGACATGCAGTTCACACCCCCTGAAGTACATTCATCAGCCATGTCCATGCGCATGTGGTACTTTCTAGCCTTACCCTTCTTTCATAGTCCAGCCTTTTATGTTCTGTCCATGGAACGTATAACTTGAAACACTAAAAAAGGACTAGTGGGAAGCAAAGCATTAGAATGAATGGTTGAATTCTCTTCCCCTTGGGCTATCTTTAGACTTGGCCTCTTTGGAGCAAGAAGAGATTCCTTTGATTCTGTGGAAGATAGCTCAGAAGTGAATGACCATATTCTAACTCTGCATCGTCATTAGAAATTGTAGAGGAGGAAAAAATATCCTTACTATCTACCCAGAGGATATTTCTGTGTTATGTATCATATCCCACAGAATGAGGACAAAGTCACTAAATTTCTGAATGGATATGCCCAATAAGTCCTCTTAGTTATATTATGCAATACCTTTTCTAAGTGCCCTTTTTGTAACTCAAGGGAATGAGTGTACACTTCTGTGTTGTGTAACATTAAACAAATAATAAGAAGTTAAATATCAAGAGCTTTAAAGCAATACATTGTGGAATCATGTGATGTATGTTATATGTGGTCAGAATTTACATGTTAATAATTTAGTAATATCCAGTTTATCTCTATCAGGTGGGAGATTAGATGAGAATTTTTGTAGCCACGGACACATGGAACCTAGATGCTTGCAGGAGGCGCCTCCCGCCTGCTCAAGCTGTCAACAGTGCTTTCCTTGCCTACTTCCCCATCTAGCTCCGTTAGAGTCATTTCTCACATTAAGTCCCCAGTTCTCTCACTTCCTCTCCAGTAGAATTTTATTCCTGAAATTCTACTCAGTAATCTGGCTTCCTGGAAAATATCCTAGCTTGTAAGACCTGAGTGATACATAAAACTGAGAAATCAATTACAGTATGTCTACACAAGAAGTTTTTCTTCAGATATTTATTTTTATAAGAATAGCACTACAATAAGAATTGTAACATGCTATTTTTTGTCAAGGCAAAAGTCATAAGACATTAATGATTTACATGAAGGATTTAATGTAGCTCCAGAATTCAAAAGTCAATTCATTATATAAGAATACAGTAAAGCTCATGTGAGTCAAACAGTGAGTTTGTGTACAAACAAGGTATTTTGATGTCTAACTTCGGTGAAAGGACAAGAGTTATGCATGCTGTTGTCTTTTTGTGCTTTTAGCAACTTCGTTTAATTATTAAGCTTATTTTTTATTTTTGACTTTAATTAGCTAATATTTACTTCTGGTAAGGTGATAATAGTCTTTTTTATTATTAATTGTGAACTTTATGATGTGAACATATTTACATATTGATCATATTCCCATTGGGGTATTCCCATCAGGTTATTAAGCTTATTTTAATTATTAAATAAATAAATAACCATTGCTTATAACAAATCCAGGGCTGAATTTATAACTTTTTGTAATTAGAATTTTATAGGAAGCAAAACAGGAAAAAACTTCACCTCAAAAGGCTGCCTTGGTTTGGGGTCTTTAGGACAGCCTTGTGCAGGTATGATTTGGGGTTGTACCCTGATGAATTGTTCACTATACACCCATGTGTGCATGAAGGAAGAACCTTCCCAGGCTAAATTCACCTTAGGCATTTCTGGAGAACCTTCTCAGTCCAGATAATTTACCTTAAGCATTTTTGGATACAGTGAAATATGTTTTAGGATCAGTCTTCTTTGGTAATAAGGAAGTTCTTAGAGAAAAGAGGATTGGTAACAGATGCTTCCCAGAGATTTAAATTAGATCAAAACATTGGGTTGATGCAGAGACTGAAAAAACTTAATAGGAACAAAAAAAAAAAAAAAGTCATTCAACCTATGGAAGGCAAAAGTTTTACATTGCTCCATGAGGTCAAAGGGATTAAAAACCTGTGCTTTCTGGGGATTCTGTGGCTATCTAAGTAAGGTGGGAACCCCTTACCAGCAGTAGTGGGTATGGGGAGCTCCTGATGCTCCAATTATCTACAGCTGTTTATATAAATTCTGACCAGAAATAAAAATAAATAAAAATAAAATGTGTCCTAAAGTATGGTAAAATACTGTAACAGACAGCTTCAGGTTCGCTGAGATGAACTTCCAGACCAGGCACAGTTATGGAGGAATGGATTTATTGAAGTTTACAGATCCAGGGGAAGTTCCATAAAAGCAGAAGAAACTGGCCTGCCTTCACAGGCCCAAGCAGAGAGAGAGACAAGCACAAGCCTAAAAACCACACAACACAGCACACTTCAGGAACTCCAGCTAGGCACACTTTGCATATCTTTAGATTGAAATCTGAAACCCACCACCACACCTTAAGATCCACCCAGTGACCTTGCCTCCAGCCAGGTGGCTAGAGATGCAAACTACAAACAAATAAACAACTGAATATATTGGGGGCCATCTATTCTATTCAAACCACCACAAATACCATTCTTTTCATCAACTGTTAAAAAAGAAAAGCCAGTCTACTAACACTAATACAGACTGATTGACATAATTTTAAAGTGTTTTATAAAACATAGCAAAAGCTTTCTTGAAGTAATGGTGAGGTGTATTTACATAATTTGCTATATTCTTTGTATACAAGCATGTATAATTATAAAACTAAATTCGCTTTGCAAGTCATAAGGTGTTAGAATTGGTGTAAACCTTAAAGGTGGTTTGGTACAAATCTACTTAGGTGTATACATTTTAAAAAGTAGAACTTGCTGGGCGTGGTGGCGCACACCTTTATACCCAGCACTTGGAAGGCAGAGGTAGGAGGATCACTGTGAGTTCGAGGCCACCCTGAAATTACATAGTGAATTCCAGGTCAGCCTGAGCTAGAGTGGTGAGACCTTACCTCGAAAAACAAACAAACAAAAAAAGTAAAACTTTTTCTTATGGTTGTTCCCGTAGTAAAGGCTTCCAAGTAACTCTTCTTGATCAGTTACATCTATGAGATTCATGGATCAGGAAATATAAGGGACTGTCTGGTTTGGGATTCATTAAAGTCTATTACATTAATAGTCTAGAGTTAAAGCTCTTAGGCTGTGAACTGTTTAGCAGCCCACCAGATGCACAGTGTAGTGTGCAGAGCATGTTCTACAGCACTGAAGCAATTTATTCAAAAAAAACGCATCCGTGGTCACCTTGATCCAACTGTAATCCATGCAGATAAAGGAGGTGCATCAAAGAATAGTCAAAGAAGCATAACTTTTACTAATATGGCAAGGTTCAGAGCTTGGCAGCAGCAATTTGAGATGAGGGAACTCCAGTTCAGACAAGCCAGAGCACATCACGTCCAAAGGCTTAAACTCTTCAGCAGCTCTCTCTCAGCGTCTGAGCATAGAGGAGGTTCTGCGGGCTGGGTGCTAGCCTCCCTGCCACAGCTCAGTGCACACACATCAGTTAATGTCATTTTCATCATAACCCTCGGGAAGTTTTTCTCATTTACAGAGTCCTCTTCCACAGTTTGATGTTTTTCTTCCCTTATCTAGTATGAATAAAAATTAGAAACTGCCGTGTGGCTCTGTCATTATTATTTTTCATAATTATTTCCTAAACTTATTGGCTGTATTCACTTTGCAGAGAGGATTTCGTTTCCGTTATGTATGTGAAGGCCCATCCCATGGTGGACTTCCTGGTGCCTCTAGTGAAAAGAACAAGAAGTCTTATCCTCAGGTCAAAGTAAGTTTAGAGTACCTTACTCTGAATTCTGGAAGGCTTGAGTGCTGAGGAGCAAAACCAAGGAACTGCTTTAAATGAATCCAGTGCAACTTTGCCCTTAAGTGGGAGTGTTTACATGGTGATCATAATTGTTAAATAGCAATCAGTCTCATAGGAGTGACAGATTTTTGTTCAAACTCTGTTAACATCTCCATGGTTTCAACATTAGGAAATTTTTGTTACTTCTCAACATATTAAAGATTGTCTAAATTATACAGTTCTCTGAAATTTTAATGTCTTTGAGCCAAATTTTAATGTCTTTTAGCCAGATGTGGTGGTGTATACTTGTAATCCCCATACTCAGGAGGTTGAGGCAAGATAATTAAAAGTTCAAGGCCAGCCTTAACTATATAACGAGTTTGAGGCAAACCTGAGCTATATTAGGCTCTATCTCAGAAAAACAAAAGACTACCAACCAATGTATGTGAGAGAAATGGCTGATGTAGGTCTACAGAGATTTAGTGAGAAATAGAACAGGTGACTGTTTGGATTGTGTACTGTATTCTTTAAAATTGTGAATTCTTTTTTTTTTTCATTTATTAATTACATAGAGAGAGAGAGAGAGAGAGAGAGAAAGAGACAGAAAATGGCCTTGAGAGAGAGAGGGAGGGAGAGAGAATGGGCTTGTCAGGGCTTTCAGCCACTGCAAATGAACTCCAGATGTGTGTGCCACCATGTGCATCTGGTTTACGTGGGTTCTGGGAGTTGAACCTGGGTTTTTAGGTTTCATAGGCAAGCACCTTATGCTAAGCCATATCTCTAGGCCATGATCACGAATTCTGAGGATAGGGCTCAGTTGGCAAAGTGTTTGCCCTGCAGGCATGAGGAGCTGAGTTTGATCCCCAGAACCCCCATAAAATACTGGATGAAACACACTTGTAATCCCGTATGGAGGCAAAGATAAATAAATACCTGAGACTTGCTGGATGCCAGAGTAGCCTACTTGGTGAGCTCCAAGTCAGTGCTGAAAAGTGGAAAACATCTGAAGGAGACACATGAAGTGGGATATGAGGAGGTTTATTCAGTAGTTCTAAGCCTCATTACCCAAATGCAGATGATATACAACTCTTGGTATCTACTGCACAAGACTAAATGAGGGTGTGTGTATGTTTGTAGAGAGCCTGAAATACCCCAGGGCCTCTGCTGGGCAGACGTGCAGCCACATGTGCTGGTCCTTGGGATGAATTGCTTCCTGGAAGGTAGTATGTGCTTGGGTACACCTTCACCTCCTTCATCCTTCTCCCATTGTTTTTGTGGATCTGATTGAGAGTATCTTCCTTTAAGTTTGAGGTTTTGATTTTTATCACATGGTGTCGTGTTTCATACCCTGATAATTTTGCATGTGTGCAGTTAACAATTGTAATTTAGTTATTTGTACAAGTTTCTCTTTAGTCACTAATTCAAAGCCTACACAAAAATGTACCCAGTACTGCTCCCACTAGGTGCATGAACCCCTTAGACTGTAGTGTACTTTTGACCTCTTGTCTTTCTGTTGTCTTGTCTTGTACACAGATGTTCATATAGATGTGGCTCTCAGAAAAATTCTGATAGAAGGAAGTTTATGTTTGTCTGTTTTTTTAGCCTCACATTTTGCTGCTCCCCTTTTCTCATGCTCTACTTTCAGGCCCTGGCCATTTCACTTTCTTACCCTTGTTCTAAAACAAGAGAAAAAATGTTATGATGCCATTCTTATCTTTCATTTGAAACTCGTTCACAGTATGGATACTTTGAGTCAGGCCCATTCTTAAGGTTCTTAACTCTAGCTGTGAGAAGTTTTTGTTCTTATTAATGGTAATTAGGCAAGTAAATGCAATGTCCACAGAAGAAGGCTACAGTTAGTATTAAGACTGTTTTTCCAAGAAACAGAACCAGTAGAAGATAGATAGATAGATAGATAGATAGATAGATAGATAGATAGATAGATACATACATACATACATACATACATACATACATACATACATACACACACACACACATACATAGATAGACAGACACACACACAATAAGTAGACAGACAGATGATAGATACATAATAGACAGGACAGACAGATGGATAAATGGATAGATGAGAGAAATTGGCTCACATGATTATGAATGCTGAGACATTCCACAACAAGCTGTCAACTCAGTGTTGCTGGCTATATTGTTCATTCCTCCAGAAACCCATGAACTAGAGTTGCTAATATTATAACTTTCAGTCCAGAACTGAATGCTTGATTCTGGGAAAGGGGATGCTAGTGTAAGCCTGTAGTTCAAGTCTGAAGAGCCTGGAGTTCTGGTGTCCAAGGGCAAGAGAAGAGGAATGTACCACTTTCTGGAAAGGGGTAGAGAAACAAAGCAGGAAGCAAGAGAGGAGAATTATCTCTGTGTTTTTTGCTCTAAATGATTTGGTGATTCTGCCCACATTTGAAGGCACATTTTGCCCTTGTTTCACCAACTGACATATCAATCTCTCCTGGAAACATAAAGAAAAAAAATGTTTTGCCAGATCTCCTGGTATGCCTGACCATGAATGCATACCTAAAATTATCACCATGACTTCTGTTGCTTCTGATCCTTTAGAACATAAATGAGAAATAAGGAACACAAACAAAGAAAAGAACTGGCCTTTATTAAACATCAGTGATTTTCCAAGGACATTGTACTTCTTAGCTCTTTTAATACTTGTAACAAGTGTATTGCCTGTGAGGAAACTGAGGCTCAGAGGGGGAATTAACTGTCCTTTTTCCTGAATTGGGCTACTGCTCACTGAGCCTCCCATATAGAATGTGTACTGCTAAGGTGCTGGGCCTGGAAGCCTGGGGACAGAACCGCTGGAAGAAATAAGGCAGGAGAATGAGAACCCTCAACCACAAAGACAGATTCAGGGGGTAAAGGATGTCAGGTATCAAAACCAGAACTTCTTAACACATGTGTGTGTATAATATATAAATACTGTATACACTTATATGTCTATGTTTCTGAGGAATATAATTGAAATTCACATTATCTACATTGCCGTTGGTTATATCTACTTAAGCTCTAGTAGCAAAAGAAAAGCAAAGTTTTTCTAGACCCTATACAAAGCAGTATAAATTGTGTTATTTTCATTAACTGTTCACTTCTGTTGATCTAGTATTTTGTGGCCAATTAACAGTTATTAATGCTAACAAACTCATGACAGTAGCCTTGTGGTAAGCGTATTGGAATTTTCCACATCCTTCGCATGTGGCAGCTCTAGGTATACTAGTGCATCACTGTCACAGAATAATCTAGAAATGAACTTAATGGGCATCACATGTTCAAATCATGTCTACAAAAAGGACTTTGATGTTTATTAGGAAATATATATCACATACAAAATAATAAAGCAAATCAAAATATAAATGTGGAGGATCAGTCATTGTTAATCTTTAGCAAAAGCTGCCTTATGGGCTGGAGAGATGGCTTAGTGGTTAAGCGCTTGCCTGTGAAGCCTAAGGACCCTGGTTCGAGGCTCGATTCCCCAGGACCCACGTTAGCAAGATGCACAAGGGGGCACACACATCTGGAGTTCATTTGCAGTGTCTGGAGGCCCTGGCACCCCCATTCTCTCTCTCCCTCCCTCTCTCTCTGCCTTTCTCTCTCTGTCTGTCGCTCTCAAATAAAAATAAATAAAAAACGAACAACAACAAAAAAATTTTTTTAAGCTGCCTTATTTCACCCAATATCTTTATGCACTAGTTAAGCATACCTTTATTAAGTGTTTAATCAAGTTGTGAGAAAAGGAGAAATGTGTTTACAGAGCCTCGCCATTGTTGGCTGGCCTGATTTTCTTTTTTTTATTTATTTTTTCCTCTTGCCTATCATTATTCCTCACTAAGAGTTTAAGTGGTTCCATTGTTTCTACAAATCAAAGCAAGTCATGTTGTTTATTATAAAATTCTTTACCAGATGCAAGGGAAGAGGGGAAAAGAGATAACCATGAGGTGCTTCTTTCCAGAGTGTCTCTGCCAGTATTCCTTCTTGTGATCTTTCTCTAAAGCACAGCCACAGGTGACTTTCAGTTTACAAGTGTTTTGAATCACTTTTCCCTCTGAAATTTAAGCATAGGAAAGGTTTTCCATCATCATCTCTTTCCAGGAGAACCACACAGCTGTGCTTCCCTCCTGCAGTAGTGCATTAAACTCCTGGTCCACATGAGGCTGTGAGGAAGCAGAGGCCCATGCTTTCAGAACACCTCACTACTGACATTTGGAGCCATAGAATTCTCTTTAGTGGAAGACTGTCTGGTGCATTATGGGATATTCAGCAACATCTCTCAACACTGTGGCAGCAAAAACACCTCCAGACATGGTCAAATGTACCCTGGAGAGGAAGGGCAAAGTTGCCCATGTTTGAGAGTCGCTAACCTAGATGCAGAGTCAGGTCAGTCTCCACCTGACTTCTTCCTGGATGCTTCCACTCTAAGGCTGTGTCACAGGGATCACATGGAATTGTCTGTGTGCATGTTTTACAGACACATGGACTTTTCCTTGAGTAGTAACAGACGCTGTTGTCATTGTTTTAGGGTGAATCTAGATATACTCAGATTCTAAGAGACATCATTCAGACACTAAGAAGTGTGTTAGTTTTTCTTCATTGTGACAAAATACCTGAGAAAAAAAGGACAGATTTAGGGCTCATGGTTTGAGGCTGTGGCTCTCCTGCTCCATGGCCATGGGACTGAGGTGAAGCAGAAACACCATGTCAAACGAAAATGGTGGAGGAAATCTACTTACCTTGTGGCAGCCAGGAAGCAGGAAGATAGACAAAGAGACAGTATATACCCTTCAGAGGCACACTTTTGAAGACCTGCTTCATCCCACCAGGCCCCATTTCCTAATAGCCCATTCTGTATGAATTCATCAGTGGATGAGCCACTGGTGACATTGATGCCTTCACTGCTCTGAGTACACCACCATCCAGGTACCACATCTTCACCCCAGGAGCTCTTTCAAAGGATACTTCTCTTCAATCCATATCAAGGTGAGAAACACAAAAGAGAAAAAAGTGTATGACTTGAACATAGACATGATAACTGCATACCTAAAACTTAATGCAGGAGTTCTGTGGGCTGCCTCTTATTAATTATTACCTAAGAGAATGTGAGATGGAGGCAGGGGTTCCATGCAGTATATATATATAAGAAACTGGCAGCATCTATGGCATGATGCTTTAAGGTAGTGTCATAAGAGTGCTGACACCACCCCAGAATCCATTCCCAGTGGAGCTGGCTGTAGCAGGGAAACTTCTCTCTCACTGACTGTCCAGAATCAGTGCCTCAAGTTGGAACATTTTAGAACATACTCTAGGTGTCTACAAAGGCCATGTGTTTTCTGTTGGAAGTATGTCCCATGCATACAACTCAATGGCAGATAAGTGAAATAAGGCTCAGATACCCTCTCACTGGTTAAGGCCATTTCTGGATTGCAGGCTATTTACTGTACCATGTGGCACTTTGCATGCCTCTTCAATGTAGCTGAGAAGAATTCTGTAAAGCTTTCTGATATCTTGCTCTGCAAGTCTTCACATTCTTTTTTAAAAAAGAAATATTTAGGCTGGAGAGATAGCTCAGTGGTTAAGGCGCTTGCCTACAAAGCTTAATGACCCAGGTTCATTTCTCCAGTACCCACATAAAGCAAGATGCACAAAGTGGCACATGTACCTGGAGTTCATTTGCAGCCGCTGGAGGCTCTGTGCACCCATTCTTATTCATTCTCTCTCTCTCTCTCTTTTTCTCACTCACTCTTTCTTTCTCTTTATCTGCTTGCAAATAAATAAAATAGAAAAAGAAGTATTTTAAATCATATTTCAAGCATACAGAGAGTTTAAAATTGATCTAACAGATACCATAATGCAGACCATAATATTTTACCATTCTCTCTCACTCGCTCTCCCGTTCTCTCTCTCTGATGACATGTTACACCTAAAGTACTACTCAGCCATGGGTAATCCACTGCTCCGAATTTTCTTTCTCTGAACTTTGTTGCAGTTTTCATCTTTTTAGATTTTTACCACATAAGTATGCATTCATAAATACTGACATTTTCAAGAAAATTGATTTTACTAACTTCCATCCAACATTTTATTTAGATGTGGTGGCTCCTTTTCTAGCCAAATGAGGGCTAAAATTGGACTGGTTTGGAGATTAAGCAGTGTTTGCTTTAGTGCCCTTGATTCTGCTTCACTGTCTGAATGGAGAAGTGCTCAATCACAGTGGGGAATTTAAGCAAAAATAATATGCAGAGAAAAGTCTAGGGAAAGTAAAATATGCAGATTAATGCTTACATCTAGCCCTATTTTAAGAAACGTTTTCCTGTGATTGAACACTTAATAATCCATTATACTGTCCAATAAAAGTTTCCCTTTGATGTTGCTCTGTTCTTACTGCCTCATGAGCTCCTACTGGAGGAGATTGGCAGAAGAGTATATGAACCTCCTCTAAGCCAAGCTTGTCTGTGCTTGTTTTTGACTCAGCAAGGAGTGCCAGGGAAAGCTCATTGCCCTCTTTTTCCCGAAAGTCGTACAGAAAAAAATTTTAAGTCAGATGGCCTTCCTCTTTAGGGAAGTGGCAGGAGGCCAAGAGGAGCAGTCCCACGGGGCTTCCGAAACTTTCTCTGCTCCTGTCCTTGGCTTCTCGGACAGGCTTCAGAGTTTGGTACCCTATGCAGAACACACATCAACATTAGTAATTTTGTTTCAAAAAGAGAGATTAGAGCTGGTGTCATTTTCTTTTTATTTGTAAATATCTAATGTAAGAGGCTTTAAGCACAACTGAAACAAGTATAGTTATTTCTGTTCAGTGTTTCCTGACAGCTGGCTCTCCCTCTATAGTTTATATTCAGCTCCACATTGAAATGTTTAGGTCATAAACAGTTTTCCTTTTAATCCCTTTTCTCCCACTGAGTAAAAACACAAGTCTCTTTAGTGCCCCTCACTTAAAAATCCTAAATGCTAAGTTTCTGTCAAGGTCAAATACTGACTGGCTGATCTGCGATGGCATTTGAGAATATAACATATCTTTGCACAAGCTCCCTTTTCTTTGTAGAGACTTGTCTGATTCAGAGGTTTGCCATTCTAAGGATCTCGCTGGAATACTAATTTTGAATAAATTAGCCTGACTCAGTTACTAAACATACCAAGGGGAAGACCACCAATAATCAAATGGGAATGCATACAGAACTTAATCCATAGCTAGCATTTGTTAGAATATCCTTTGGCACCCCTAAGTCATTCATTGTGCTTATGTAAGAAAGAAAAACACAATCCTACATGCATTATACCCTGTGCATTATAAAACACACACACACACAGCGCACTCCTAATAGAAGACAAAGGCTTTATAGCCGGGGACCCATGGATCCTGTGCTAGTTTCAGACTCAAATTTATATACAGATATTTATGCATATATATGTGCATTTTTCTAGAGAGATTTATATAACTTTTTTGTTGTTGTTTTTGAGGTAGGGTCTCATTATATCTAGGCTCACCTGGAATTCGCTCTGTATTCACTCTGTATTCTGTATCCATGGCCTTGAATCCATGGTGATCCTCCTACCTCTGCCTCCCAAGTGCTGGGATTAAAGGCATGCGCCACCACGCCCAGCTTATATAACTTTTTTAAAACCAGATTTTCAGAGACTCAAACATGCTGAAGAATCAGTGCTGAAGGGTACGTATCACTTTGGCTTTTTGACAGCAGCTAATTAAACAGCTGGTCTCTATAATGTCTTTTTGTTGTTGCTTTTTAGTTTAGACAGGATCTCACTGTGTCACCCAGTCTGGCATTGAACTCACTCCTGACCGTACTTCCAGAGTGTTGGGATTCCAGGCATACAACACTATGCATGGCCTGTCTTAAATGTTTTCCTTCTTTTTTTTTTTTTTTTTTTTTTTTTTTGCTTTTAAAAATTTTATATGTACTTTTTTTGTATTTTATACATTTTTAGTGAGTTGAAATACTTCAGGGTTGTTGAGCACATAATTCAGGATAGTTGCCTTTCAGCCTACCCATTGGCAAAAAAGATGGATTCCAACAGCCAGATAGTTCTCATTTGTTCTCATGTTCTATCTCGTCTCCTCCCCCCTTCTTCTTTCCTCTTTTCTCACTTTCTCTCTCTCTCTCTCTCTCTCTCTCTCTTTCTCTTTCTCTTTCTCTCTCTCTCTTTCTTTCTCTCTCCTCACTCTCCCATTAAGCATGAAGCTGACTCTTAGTGGTTAAAGACAAAAGAGAGCATATAGTTATTTAACAAATAGCAAGTACTGTTCTATAAGTAGACAAAATCCCACATCTAACTAGACTAATAGATAATTTTTCTTTTAAGTAGTTTAGAAGATTTGTATTTAGCCCCTATAATAAAATTTTGCCTTATTTAATTTTTTAATAGTTCTCAAAAATTGACATCACCATTACAAAGCTAGAGGAAGCTATTTATTAGAGGAAATTTTTATCACAAATAAGTGAAAATTAACCCTGAGAGCAGGAGAGCCATAGGATTCTTGAAATTGCAAAATGTGTAAATTTTACATCCAAGCATGGTCTTTCCCCTGCTAGCCATTCCCATTTTACTTCCCTCTGCATTTCCCTGCATATGTGATTGTTCCTAGGATCATTGTTCAGTCTGAAACCCAATTTTTCCAAATCCAGTGGTCTCCAACTGAAGATGATATAGAGCCCTCTACCCCTCTCACCACATTCAATTCAATAGTCTTGGTTTCATAAAGTCTTGTTCAGTAATTGTTTTTGAAAAGGTAAAGTGAAGCCCTATGGTCCTCACATGTCCTTCCCTGCCTCTTCCACAGACAAGTAGCTCTTCAGCCCTCTGCAGGTCTAGAGGTGATGCTGCAAGCTTTCCTACAGTCCCAGGCTTTCTTCCTTACCTTCTAGGAGGAGTCCAGGTCAGAGTCCTCAAACCTACCCTCACTTCCTTGAGGTCTAATGGAGGTATGCTGCAGGATATATTCAAACATTCACAATGTCTGTCCACCAAGTAGATGGATGTAAAAATGTTTAATGTGCTCATTTATCTCATCTCCTTTAATCACAACACTCCACAGAAGTAGGTTCTGTGGCCCTTGCTTTGACATGAAAAAGTGGAAGCCTAAAGAAAGCTAAGAAGCTCTGTCTGAGACTTAGAGCCTTTCAGAAATTGAGCCCAAGATTTTTTTTTAAATTTTTATCATTTATGAGAGAGAGAGAAAGAGAATGGGCATGCCAGGGCCCCTAGCCACTGCAAAAAACTTGCAATACATGTGCCATGATGTGCATTTGGCTTACATGGGTTCTAGGGAATCAAACCTTAGGTCCTTAGGTTTTATAGGCAAGCACCTTAACCACTTAGTGATCTTGCCAGCCCCAAGATTTTTTTTAAATAGAAACTTTGTAGGGACATACCATGTGTTGGTACCATCACTTCCTTTCTCTTCTTCCTACCCCCATTCCACTGACGACCCTCAGTGGGATTGCTGGTATTCAACATGGGGTTGCTGGTTATGAGTTGCAAGAGCAGCAGTCAGTCTTTGTGAGGGTGGGTGGGCAATGATTCTGGATATTCCCTCAAACCCTGTGGCTCTTACAATCTTTCTGCTCCCTGTTATGCAAAATTCCATGAGCTTTGATCGATGTGTTTTAAGTCTACTTTAGTGTTGAGATCTCAGCACCTTATAGATTTGAGCTTTGGTACGTTTTGAGATCCTCAGCATCTGTCACCATCACCCTGGCACACAGGTTGTGGGGCTCGCTGTAGAAGCAGCACTCTTGCTCATCTTGTCAATTTACTCTGTGATTTCCCCTGGCCTAGCTGATGTTTGAGGAGAGAGCCCAAGACTTTAGATGAAGCCATATGATGTGAGAAGTCACACTGTTTTAATATAATTATTCTTTATTGAATACCCTGGCCAAGCCAGTACTATCACCACCCTACATGACATTTTGCACAAAGTTGTTAAAGCTATCTATTCCTCAAGGTAAAAAGTTTTATTATTTATTTCTCAGTAATGATTACTATTAAAGACAGTACTTCTATATAAAATATATGAGCAAATAATTCATTATAAAATGATGGAAAAGTTCAGTGGCTCATTTATAATATTAAGAACTCAAAGTCATTTATATCCAAAACCCACAGTCTTAAACATTCCAGAATACTATTAATTACAATATTAAGGCTTTGTCTCTACTTGCAGACTTCTTTAAATCTATGGTTCTCAATCATGGGTGGGCATAAAAACCATCCAGAAATGCCTAGACATACTTGGGATCCATTCCACACATGCTGAATAATGCACCCTTAGTCAGGCTAGGTTTCTGTGATAATTCATAAGGACTTTTGTTATTTTATGACAATATATAATATGATTGAAAGGACAAATGGTGCTATAGCCATGGAATAAAATATTATGCTACTGTATTTTTTTAAATTATAATTGAAGACTCAATATGACATGTAAAACTGCTTATTATAACCTGATATGAAGAAAGAAAGCAGAATTGTAAATTACTCATCTCCATTAATTATAAATACTAACCTCTGTTTATACAGCCTAGGCTGAATGAAGCAGATGTGTGAGTCTTTAGCTTTATTTACCCCATGAATCAAGTATAATTTTTTGATACAAGACCCCACCTTGAGTAGCAGGACTTCAGACTGAAGGAATAACACTTGGAATCAGACTCACTTATTTAGTTACAGTTTCTAGTACATTTCAGCTGCAGCAGATGAGAGATGGTAGATGAATTTCCTCATGAGACCTATGGAGACAGTACAGTATGGTTCCCAGGATTTATTAGGCATAAACATTTCTCTAAACGTTATTTATAGTGTTTGTTTTGTTTCTTTTCCAAAGCCTTATCAATTAGAGCAGGTGATTCTGCCACAAGGCACCTAGAAATGGCTGCTACAAAAATGTAACACCTGCGCTAAAAGTTGAGCAAACATGTTCTCTGATGTACAGTTGAGCCTATTAAAAAAGTATGAAAACATGTGACATGAAAGAAGGGAGGCTACAGGAGGTGTGAAAGGACAGGACAAAACAAAGCATGTTTGAAAATGCCATAATGAAACCGATTACTTTGTTTACTAATTTAAAAAAAACGTTAAACTCATGCACACAGTTGTACCATAAAACAGCAGGGGCTGAGCTGGGTATGGTGTGTGCACCTTCAATCCCAGCACTCTGGAGGCAGAGGTAGGAGGATCACCAAGAGTTCCAGGCCAGCCTGGAACTACAAAGTAAATTCCAGGTCAACGTGGGCTAGAATGAGACCCTACCTCAAAAACAACCACCACCACAACAACAAAAGAGTAGGGGCATTTAGAAAAGCACAGTAGAATATAGATAGATTCTGACTATCCCTGCCCTAGAAATATTTGCTGACCTAGATAATTGAGAAGCTTAGTTTTTACCAGCTTCACAGAAACAAAGCTTTGGGCTTTTTCAACCTAAGACATTGGAACGTCATTAAGTCAGGAGTCTCATGGGACTATAGCATCTGTTAATGAGTGATCCTCAGAGTAATAATGAAGGACTGGCCTCAGCCTAGACCCTGGAGAACCAGAAGGTATAATGCCACTCCTAAAAAGGGAGCCCCACTCTTTCTGAATTAGTGACTCAGAGTTCACATTCTTACTCTTTCTAAATTTATACACATTTAGCAAACCCTAAATACAGAAATAGTAGAGAGGGGTTCCAGATAGATGGTACCTGCTAAACCTGGGAAGAGCAAACAGTAGCTTAAAGAAGTGTGAGTTCCTGACCCAAACAATATCAGTAAGCAAGCCAGCATGGTGAAGATTCTTCAGAGCGATGAAAAGCTGAAGCAAATCCCCAGAATCTTCAGATTATTTTATGGACCCAAAGTAAGTTTGTTTACACTAGAAAAAATTGAGAATTGAAAACAGGCCAAGAAGAATTAAAGCCAAATACAAGGGGGGTTTTGTGCATATGCAGTATGTGGTATGCAGATGCATATGGTCCATGTGCATGCGTGCGGAGACCAGAGGAGAACTTTGGTTATCCTCCTCTATTGCTCATACATGTTTCCTGGGAATGGAGTTTCTCTCTGAACATGGAGCTGCCATTTTCATGAGCCCCAGTGACATTCCAGTTTCCAGGACTGGGGTTACAGACATCTTGATGACCCAGCTGTTTACCATAATGTTACGGAATCAAGTTAAGGGCAAATCATGCCTGCTCAGGCCCTCATGTTTGCATGGCACATGCTCTTACCCACTAAGCCCCCATCTCATCAGTCCCCTGAGTACAAAGTTTTAAAATTAAATAAATGATTTAGTTTAGTGAGTTAATAAAGCAAAGCTCTGTACAATGAAAAAATAAGTGGGAAGCACTGACTCTGTAGTCACTTGGGCGCAGGTCTGGGCATAATGCTGCTTCCTAGTTTCCCATTTGTTAGCCATGTGTCTGAACTTGGCCGGCCTCAGCTTCTTCATCTGCAAGATTGACATACACAGTACTACTCCAGGAACTGGGGTGATGGCTCACTAAGTAAAGCACTTGCCTTGGAAGCATGAAGACCTGAGCCTGATCCCCAATACCTGTGTAAAAACTGCCAGAAATAGTGGCACATGCCTGTAATCCTAGCACTGGGGAGGTGAATATGGGTGGACCAATGGACTTCACTGCCCACTTAGTATAGCCTAATTGGTAAGTTCCATGGTAATGAGAAACCCTGCCTCAAAAAGAGCATGCCTGATAAGTGACACCTGAGGTCGGCCTCTAGCCTGCGCACACGGGCATCACCCCCCACACATAAACACTCATATAGAAACAAAGTACCAACTTCATAGAATAAATGGGCAAATTGAGCTGTTCAGCACATGACACATGCTAAGCAGTTAAAATGATGATTATGTTTTTACATGCATAAGTACACTAATGTGAGTATTGAAAGACACTTTTATCAGTTGAATTATGGATTTATAGACTACATGAAAATTTTACCAGTTCACTAATTGATTTTCAGCACCACCTCTCTAGATAAGTATTTTACCATGTGTTTTCACCCATATGAAGCTTACGTTGAGGAGGAACACATGGTATCTTAGGGAAAACTCAACAAAATAGGAGGCAGAAAGGCGTTGTAAATTAGTATTAGGCTTGCTCCTTCACTGTATTCTCTATAGGCACTATGAGGAGATGAATTTGCATGAGTATTGTATTCATTTCCTAGGGCTGCCATAACAATTTACCATAGCCTGAGTCTTTTAAAGCAGCAGAAATTTATTTTTCCACAGTTGTGGAGGCTCAGTGAAGTTGTTAGCAGGGTCACGCTCCCTGTGGAGTCTTAGAAAGAGCCTCCTGGCTGCTTCCCAGCTTCAGATGGTTGCTGACAGGCCTTGGCATTCTGTCTGTAGCTGTTTCTCCAGACTCAGTCTTCACGTGGCTTTCTCTGTATCTCCCTTGCTTTCCTTCATAAAGACACCCATCAGTGTGGTAGGAGCCCACCATCATGCAGTATGACGTTATATTAACTAATCACATTTGCAAAGTGTCTGTATCCAGATGACATTGCATTCTGAGGTGCTGAGTGAATTGATTCCATTCACTACAAGGGCAGAATGAAGTTTAGGGAGATGCTCGCTGGGCAAAGTGCTTCCTGCACAGACATGAGGACCTGAGTTCTGACTCCAGCATCCTGTAATCCCAGCTCTGAGGAGGCAGAGACAGGATCCCTGGGGCTTTTGAGCTAGAGAAGTCTAACCAAATCAATGAGCCCCAAGTTCAGCAAGAGACCCTGTCCCAAAGAAGGAGGGCAACTGATGAAGACACCCAGCATTGACCTTCCTCTCTCTTTCTCTCTGTCTCTCTCTCTCATGAGTGCATATACACACACATACATACACATGTGCAACCACATACATATATAAACACACCACACATACATACACATGCAAAAAAGAAGAGTATATGGGGCTGGAGAGATGGTTTAGTGGTTAAGGTGTATGCCTGCGAAGCCTAAGGACTCTGGTTTGATTTTGCAGGTCCCACATAAGCCAGATGCACAGGTGGCACGTGCGTCTGGAGTTTGTTTGCAGTGGCTGGAGGCCCTGGCGTGCCCATTCTCTTTCTCTTTCTCTCTCTCTCTCCCATTCTGTCTGTCATAAATAAATACAAAGAATGTAATGTGTTGAGCTGATAAACCTGCCATTCCAAGATGAGATACAAACCCATTTCATCCCATGGCATACTCAGAAATGCATGTATTTATGGTGTTCCTTTTTGTATCATTTTATGTATTTAGGAAGTAGTAAAGAAGAAAACTTTTAGAGCCAGAGAAATGGCTTAATGTTTAAGGTGCATGCCTTCAAAGCCTAAGAACCCATGTTCAATTCTCCAGGTCCCATGTAAGCCAGATGCACATAGTAGCGCATGAGTCTGGAGTTCATTTGTAGTAGCTAGAGGCCCTGGCATACCCATTCTCTCCTCTGTCTCTCTCTCTCTGTCTGTCCCTATCTCAAATAGATAAAAATAAATCTTTTTTTAAAACCTTTAAAATTGAAGGTGTTTGCCTGTGTACCATTGTTTTGAATGTTTTATTTAAGAGAAATACCTTTGATATTTCCTTACTAAAGATGGTGGGTGTGCTAGTAAAGAGAGAAAAAATTCCTTTGATATTTCCTTACTGAAGAAAATGTTCCTCAACTGACTTTTCAGAAATTAAAAAAAAAAAAAAACTTATTTGCAGCATCTGCCATTTTCTTTTGCATAGTCAGTTTCAAGCTACTAATGTAAAGTTGACTGGCTTGCAAGAATTGTGAGAATTTGCTGGGCATGGTCGTGCACGCATTTAATCCCAGCACTCAGGAGGCAGAGGTAGAAGGATTGCCATGAGTTTGAGGCCACCCTGAGACTTGATAGTGAATTCCAAGTCAGTCTGAGCTAGAGTGAGACTCTACCTTGAACCCCCGCCTCCCCCCCAAAAAAAAGAATTGTGAGGATTTAATCATCAACTCTTGTGAGCTAGTAAACTCATTTCCAGCATACTACTACAATATTTCATAAAGAAAACAAATAGGAGATCGTGTCCTAAGTGTTAACCCTGGGAACAGTAGTTAGATGCAGAGAAGATAATAAATTGCTTCTCATGCGTTACATGAATGGACTTTGCAGGATATGAGAACGCGTTCCACCTAAAGTGACGACATCTGTTGTAGAGTAGTTAGAGGGCTACAGTGTAATGTAGGTAGAGTGTTGTGCTTGCCACCAAAGCAGATCTTCCTTGAACTGCTTAAAGGTGCTCGCTCTTTCACAAGGCGCTTACACCCTTCAAACTACTTGACTGATTTATAAGATGAAAGTAAAAACATCTGCATCTCAAGAATGGTGTTAGGATGAAGGAAGAATAGGTACAAAGGCAGCTAGAATAATGCCTGGCACATCTATAGCATTCAGTGCTCACTCGGACATGTTAAGAGTTCTAATAAAAAGTCATGAAGATGTAAGTAACCCAATGCTATCTCCATGAGCGTGGGAAATTCTGTCTGTCTCATTTACTACCACCTGGAAATAATACCCAGTATATGTAAGGTGGTCAATAGTTATTTGTATAATGAACAAATGGTTGGTGTACAGAAAAATTGTTAAAATTATCTTCCTAAAAAAACAATCATTCTGGGGGCTGGGCTGGGGAGATAGCTTAGTGGATAAAACACTCATTCAAGTTGGAGTACCCAAGTTTCATCCCCAGACCTCATATAGAAAGCCTTGCTGGGCTTCTGTAATACCAGCATGCTGACACCAGTAGTAAGATGGGAGGTAGGAAATGGAGAATTTTTCAGAAGCTCATGGCAAGCCCATCAAAGAACATCAGCAGAACAAGAATCCACATCATGAAACTGCCTCAAATGAGGTGGAAACACAAAGAACTGACGTGAAAAATTGTCCCCTGATTACATATGCACTGTGGCACACACATGCCAGTGCTCACACATTCACAAGAACATGTACACTCACACAAATACACACACAAAAATATTTTTTTAATTTTTAAAACATTTTTTAAAAAGCACTTGTCCTACCATGATGTAACTAAAGAAGTAACAGATGACATGATATCATAATAGCAGGTTGTGGGCTGGAGAGATGGCTTAGCAGTTAAGGCGCTTGCCAGCAAAGCCAAAGGACCCAGGTCAGATTTACCAGTACCCACATAAACCAAATGCACAAGGTGGAACATGAGTCTGGAGTTTGCAGTGGCTAGAGGACCTGGAGCACCGAGTCCCTATCTCCCTATCTGCCCCTTCTCTCTCTCTCTCTCTCTCTCTCTCTCTCCCTCCCTCCCTCCCTCCCTCCCTCCCTCCCTCCCTCTCTTTCTGTCTGTCTGTCTCTCTTTCTCTCTCTCTTCTTGTGTCTCAAATAAACAAATAAATAATATCAGGTTGTTACTGGAAACAGCAAGCCTTCAGCCAGCCTTCTGGCTGCCCCTCCACCAGCTGTTCCACCTTGCACTCTGTCTCACCTGCCTGCTCTTTTCCTTAGCAGCCTCACTTGATGAACTCCAGGACACCCAGCCTGTAGTCCTGGCTCAGATACTATTACTAGAGTATTGGCATAGTGCCACCCTCTTCTGAGTTGAAATAAGCTTTATGCCTCAATTTCTCCACCTGTATGAATCTTCCAATGACAAAATAAGATAAAAACCAAGAAGGATATTTGTTTAGATACTAAAAACCAAAAGGAACAATTAGCTCAATCAAAGCCTTATTGAATTCAGACCTGAGAAGATGCCATTTGGCTTTGCCCTCAGCTTCGGCTCCAGAAATCAACGCTTGCAGCAGCTCCAATCTTGCAGTCAGGACACAGAGCCTGACAACACAGCCGTGTGTCCTGGAAACTGAAATGACGTTTATAGGATCCAAGATTGGAAGTTTCAGACCCTGGTCTGAGTTGTTTTGTCACCTGCCCCTGAGGATGGCCTGGGGAACAGGGAATGTGGACAGAGTGATACATTCACAGTTATTCCCACACTCTGCCCTCTCATTCTGGAAATAAGGTTAGCCACATCACAAACATGTGGAATAAACTGGGTTTGTGGCTCTCCAAGCAAAAAGGTCTATGTAACAGTAAATTTTAAAGGAGCAAAAGTCATGCACATCAATCAATTTCTCCCTTTCTATGACCAGCCTAAAACTTATAAACCTCCTTCATTCCTGAGTTTGAGTTATTTTGTGTTGTCGCTCTCTCTAGAAAACGACTTCTTTGGGCCATTCCCAGTGTGTAAATTTGTGTTTTTGTTTTGCTTTGTTTTGAGCCATAGTCTTGGTATGTAGACCAGGCCAGCTTCAAATGTATGGTGATCCTTCTCCACCCTGCCTTCCAAGTGCTGGGATTCCAAGTGGGTGCATCATGCCCAGCTCCCCAATGTGCAACTTTCTGTTTTTTTTTTAAGGTACAGACTAGGTGTTCATTTATTTATAAATATTTTCACTTAATAAAAATCAAGTAATATAAAAGCATATATACAAGACGAGGATAAAGACAGCAACTACATAGTGTTGTTAGAAGTAAAATGAAGTAGTGTTTTACAGCACAATGTCAGGCCTATAGTAAGTGCTCTGATCGGCTGTATCAACCTCGCATGGCATTTTACCACTCACAGCAGCTTCTCCTTCCTGATGTTGTACATGCTTTTCTAGTCTCCATTTGTCTCCTTAGTAATCCTGCTTGACCCTGATTTCTCCTAAGGTCTTTGTAGTTTGGGAATCTATTTCAGCACTGTGATAGATGCCTTTTACTCTTCATCAATTATCTTTTCAAAAGTGTCTCTTGTGAATTGTGGATTATTTTTATCCTAACTTTGGCTTTACTCTTTGACATGTCATTTATTTCTCATATATTTTATGATAAATTTTTTTCTTAGTGTAACTGCCCCTACAAAAAGTCTGGCCTGGTTTTCCCCCATTTGCCCAGCTTAGTTGTGAGTTTGTTACTGGGCCCTGGTGTCCTCATATGTCTCTTACTATACCTCATACTGTGACACAGGTACTCGTATGCCTGTCTCTTCATCTCCAGACCTTCTTTTTTTTGTTTTGTTGTTGTTGTTGTTTGCTTTTAAATTTTATGTGTGTATGTATGTATGTATGTATATAATGTGGTGTTGTGGTGTGTATGGTGTGTGCATATATACATATCATTGTGGCACCCATACACTCACCTGCAGAGGAGGCTGCTTGCCTCTGTTGCGGGGAAGGGGAGGTGGACATTCACTCACCTAGAGGCTGGAGTAGAACACAGGGTGAATCACTCCTTAACTATTCTGCCTCGTCATGTTTTGAGCCAGTCTCTGCTCTGCTATGAGGCTGGGGTTATAAGCATGCATGGCCACACCGTGCTGTTTTGTGTAGGATTTGGAGATTTCAACTGAGGCACTCTCAGGCCCTCATGCTTATACAGGAAGGGCACTTAACTGCTGACCTAGCTCTTGGCCCCTAGACCTTATTTCTTGAGGACAAATGTTTGCCGCATATTCTCCTGCAGGTAGATGTACAATTAGTCCTACTGAATTAAGTTTATCTTCTTTGAGCACTCAGTCATGACCCTGCCTGCAGTAGAAATGTATGATTAGCAACACGGTATGTTATTTCCACTTGCCCTTCTTCAGCTTCTCATAGGTATCCTGTGTTGCACAGCTCTGCAAGGGAGATATTATCCCAGTTTTTAGTTTGAGGAACAGGTCTGATAAATGCTTGACCAAATCAATTTCTCTTTCTTCATTTCCTCTCATAGCTTTATACACATGCACATACATGTCTCCTAAATTCTTTTCTCCAGCTGAGATGTCTCTGAGATCCAGGCTCAACAATTGACTGGACATTGTTGCTTGGATAGCTGATAGACTGTACAGGTACAAAACTGAATTCAAGAACTTCCACTTAGTAGCTTCCCTCTCTCAGAAAATGATAGCCCTGCCTGAGGAGATATCTCAGTGGGTAACGTGCTTTCTGTACAAGTGTGACAGCCTGAATTCAGATCCCCAGAACCTACATAAAGCCAGACATCATTGTGAGCATCTATAATCCCAGTCCTCCTGCAGCAAGAAGGCAGACACAGACAGGAGAATTTTGGAAGATCCTGCCTTGAACAAGGTATAAGGCTGTGACTAACACTTGTGGTTGGCCAGTGACCTCCCATGTGTGCCATGGCACATACACTACACACAGACTAAGAGAGAAGGAGGGAGGGAGGGAGAAGAGGAGGGGAGGGGAAGAAGGGGGAAAGTGGTAGCCTTATCCTTCTAGTTGCTTAGACAAAAATCTTAGACTTATTCTTGACTCTGTTCTTCTTCTTGAGCCTTATTTGTAATTCACTGGGCAATAGTACTGCATGAGCCTTCAAAGTTTATTCAAAATCTAATCACTTCTTACCAATTCCATCCAGTCTGTTCTGCTATAAACCACCACCTTTCTCCCAGTAGTTGTGGTATCCATAGATAGTTTGTTACTGAGCTAAATATTAGGAATTGATTACAAATTGGTGGATTTCTGTTACTATCATTTCTTTTACTTTTTGTTAGTTGGCATTTTTCGTGTTGTATTTTTAATTTTTACACTTAAAGAATATTTTTCAGTATTGGATAAACATACCTAATCTGAAAATACAAAATCAAAAATTATCTCAAATCTGGACTTTTTACTGCTATAAGATTTAGTTTTCACATTTTTGGATGAGAAATGTTCAACTTTTAAAATCCATGTAAATATTCCAAAATCCAAAAACTTTGTCATCTGAAGTACTTCACATAAGTATGCCTAGTGTTTCTTTTTTAATTTTAATGTTAACTTATTTATATGCAAACACAGAGAGAGAAGAGAGACAGAGATAATGGGCATACCTGGGCCTCCAGCCACTGCAAATGAACTGTGTACAGCTGGCTGTATGTGGGCACCGGGGAATTGAACCCTGGTTGTTAGGCTTTGAAGGCAAGCACCTTAACTGCTGAGCCACCTCTCCATCCCAGTTAAGTGTTTCTTGTTTATGTGTTTGTTTTTCCATGTGTTATATGCCATTTATGTTATTGATTGTGATGTTAGGACTGTCCAAGCCATGACCAGCGGCTTTTTTTTTTTTTTAATGCTGGCTCCTACGTCTTTTTGACTACCCATGTTAACATTTCTGAATTCCTCCAGTGCTCTGGGTTATCTAGTGCCTTCTTGCCCCATTCCTGGAATCACTCATCTCTCTAAGAAGCCCTGATTCCTCTTAGTGGAGTGGTTTCTTCTAGACTCTCATGAAAGCTTGAAAACTGGTATAAAAACAATCTTGAGTTCAGGCTCTAATTTCAACTCAATGCTACAAACATAGACTTCTTCCTTCCCTTGCCTCACCTGGCATGTTTGTGCCTCCTTTCCCCAGTGATATCAACCTTCATTGTCATAATACCTTCTCCTCGGTCAGACCTAGAATTCTCCCAAACACACAAGAAGATAGTATGCCTCTGTAACTACTTTGCCAATATTAATGCTGCCTACTGCCTTACCAAATGTTGTTCAAACTATTCTTGCATTCTTTCAACGAAGTGGGTGGTTCCATTACCATTAAGCTATAGAGTGATATTAAATGTTAATCAACTATACATCACTTTTCATTTATGTAAGGTTAACTCAGTCTTTTAGAAGTCATTATTAAGTCAAGTTGTTTTATGTCTTTTATAATAAAAATACAAAAGCCAAGGGGGTAAGTCAGAGTCTTAGAATTCATTGTGAACCTTGCTTATAGAACCTGAACCCAGCATACTCTAGAGTGTTGCACTTATAAGTTTCAACCACTTCTTAGCCCGCCACACAGTCATGTGCCCACCACTTGTCAGACATATCACTAGTCTCTGGAGTCATACATATGATTATGATCAGCCCTGTGCTCCAGGGTCTCAGGGAAGAGCCATGCAGCAAACACATGTGAGATGATACACGGGTGTTTCCTGGGAATTGCTGGAAGAATGCTACATAGTGACATATGTGTGTGTATACATGTGAATGTGTGTGTGTGTGAACTGGGCAGAGATGTACCTGACTTGAAATTGTTTCTAACTAGCTATTGATGACAGAACACCAGTGCCATACTGACAGGTGTACTTCTCAAGCAGCAGTTGGGAGAGCTGGGCCTCCATCTCAGGCACTGTAGTGAGAACACATCATAGGACATCTGCCTCACTGTCATCTGTTTCAAGGTTTCTAAAACTGTGGGATGATGAGAGCCTGGAGACGTCTACTGTGAAACTTAAGAGGTGTGCAGTGCTTGTGCTGCTGTTCTCAGCCTGGAGGGCTTTATCAGTGACTCGGGGACCTTTCCCTGGCCATTTTTAATATATTTTTCCATCTTGAATAGAGCCCTTTAAGGTTCTTATCAAATTTCCAACATGAAATAGTAGTTAACAAATACTTTAAATTCAAATTAATCTTGAGAAGTTGGGTCAACGTGCTAAGTTCTTAAGCAATGGTACAGACATCTTAAAAGCAACAGAAGCTCAAGGTGGGAGAGATGAGTTAGCAGCCATGAAGGTACAGGGAGCTAGCAGTCCACATTAGTAATCCACTAAGTTGGCATAGCCGTGTGGCTGCCAAACAAGCACTTCCTCATTAGGCTCTATTGATCCAAATATGGTATTTGAGGCCAGGAGGTGGTGGTCTTGCTCCCACTCTGTTGGAAGTTCACACTAGAACTGCGTGTACACTGCTGGGCTCCACAGCAGAGAATCAAATCAACTGTGAATGGATTCATGCAGAATAGTGACAGACCTCAGACTCCTCAAGTGGGGAATACCTACTGAGCCTGAGAATATGTATAGACTGAGGAGTGCCTGCTTGTCTTCAAACATTTCCCTAGCCATCACAGGAAAGGGAATGAAATAAGGAACAGCAAGTGGAAGTTCCAGGAGAGAGGTTTCAGTTGTCCCCTGGACTCAGAGCCGCTTTAGGAAGGAGTTTAACTCATTATCTCTATATCAGCTCAAAACTAGGCTGGAATACTACAGAGTAGGGAGGGGAAGCTAACTTGATATTTGAAAATTAGAGAATTAATTCCTTTCTTGCTCTTTTATTTTCCCACCTCCCAATTTGTAAAACATTAGGAAGATTAGTAAGTCATGATTTTATATTAAGAGCTAATTAAGATTTGATAAAAGGATATTATAATCTGACTATAGATTTTAAAAAAATAATAGAAACTACTAGTAGCTTGCAGATCAGGGCTCAATGTATATGGTTTGTTTCATATACTTGGGTGTCAGCCTGTTTATACAGGTTGAACAATATAATGTGAAAGGGTTTTGTTTTTTTTTTTTTTTTTCTATTTCTTTTTTTTTTTTTTTTACAGGTTTAAAGTGATGTTATTCTTTTCAAATTACTGGCTGATGTTATCTTAGAAATTGTCAGAAATTTTGGTGTTTCTCTCTTCCTTCTTCTGTTTACATCACAGCACACAAACAGAACAGTGCTTTGGTTAGCCTCAGCCTGACACTTAGGTTGTGTTCTCTCGTTTGCTGTGTTAGTGTCTGGGGGTATGACATGACCATTGAAGTGTCACCAAGAAATTTGACCAATAAAATTTCCCAGTTGTGCTCACTTGTAGTTCTCCTCCCTTTGGTAGGGGTTTTCCACAGGAACTCACAGGAGGGGATCTGAGGATGTCTTTATCTTATGTACTTTCCTTATACTTTTTCTCCTTCTCAGTCTTGTGTGAGGCATCTGCCCTAAAGAAGAGAAAGTCAGTGACTTTTAACCCCAAAATAAATTTAGGCATCACAAAATCAGATATTTCTAATTATATGAATTAAGTTTGGATCAAAAACAATGTATTAAGAGACTTTAAAATCATTTTCAAATAATGTGAGATATTTTATATTAATCTTGTCTATTTTCAAGAAATAAAATGAAGCCGGGCGTGGTGGTGCACGCCTTTAATCCCAGCACTCGGGAGGCAGAGGTAGGAGGATCGTCATGAGTTCGAGGCCACCCTGAGACTCCATAGTGAATTCCAGGTCAGTCTGAGCTAAAGTGAGACCCTACCTCAGAAAACCGAAAAAAAAAAAAAAAAAAGAAAAAAGAAAAAAAAGAAAGAAAGAAAATGATCAGGGACCTGAAATTTTTATTTTGGATGTATTTTAATCATACCAAACATGTGTTTTAGTCCCTCTACTTACTTCTTAAATTGCACATGAGTTTTTAAGCTTTTTAAATTAAAATATCTCATTCATCCCTTGTTCTGCTTCTGTTTTGCTCCTCCACTTATGTGAGTAGGCATTTCTGACTGTCCCCAGAATAGACAGAACGGACAGTCTTACATTGCCAGGATGACACTATCCAAACCAGAGCCCTTACTGGATTACTGGAAATAAGCACTTTGAGCACTCAGTCTCACTTTAATGACAAAAGTTGAAATCATTGCCTAACATAAAGGTTTTCTTTGTCTCTAAACTTTGATTTTCATGCTGTCAGAGGCCCCCTTGCGACAGGTAATTTGAGTGTTAATTGTATGTTTTCTCAGTTTGTAAATGTGATCAGATGTATTTTGCTGACAATTTTAAAATTAAGTTTACCTATAAGATTCGTTCCAACTCAGAAAATCTGTGGTGTCAGACTCCATTATTCCTTTTTTTTTCTTTACTTCTTTCTTTACTCTTTTCTTTCTTGCTATTTTTTTAAAGTTTGTGATCGTTAGATATTGTCCTGTTTGTCTTATATACATATATGACTAGGCATAGAATTTGGGAACTGAAAGACATATGAGCCATTCTATAGAGCAATTCTCTAAAGGGAGAATGAAGCGCCCTACATGGTGAGGTGACCCGTGCTAGGTCATAGCAGTGATTAGGGAGGAGAATTCTGACCACCTACTAGAGCACCACAAATTAACCCAAATGCTCTTACCTGAGCTCCTGCAGACTCCAGGCCAGACCTGCAAATGAAGATTCAAACTATTTTTGAGAAAAGTGTGCTTGGTGTGCCATGTTCAGAAATAGATCCACCTGACACAAAGGAACATTGTCCCATTATATCAAAATGGAAATTTTTAAACATTCTCAAGGCTTAAGAATTTTGAAGCAGTTCTGCTAAACTGCACTGACTCAGATTAACATAAACATCCCTGTTGTTGTTGTTGTTGTTGTTGTTGTTGTTGTTGTTGTTATTGTTGTTGTTGTTTTTCTAAACCTAAAATTATACTTGAAAACAAAGGACAACTTTGGGAAGGTTAAAGTTTTCTGGCTTTGGTACTCCTAGACACTGTCCCATGACTTAGAAGCATAATAAACCTATGCTGTGAAGCGGGCCTGTTTTCTGATGGGAGAGCCACAGACTGTCTCAGGAACACTGGTGGGAAGCCTGCCTCCTTGCTGACCTGACAGGGTTTGATGGTGGTGACATGTGGCGCACAGCCTGTAGCCCAGGCAGTGCTTGTCCTCTGCCCATTCTCACGTCTGTTTTACTCAGAGCCAGCCCTTTATGCTCATTTTCTGCCCACCCTGCCTCCTTGGCCCAGCCCCAACACAATTGGAAAGTCATATCTCAGTGTTGAATTCTACCTGAGAGTTGAATTTATGGAAACTAAAGATGCTTTAGTGTTTCTGATGTTAGTGACTATGTAAATTAAAGTTATTTTCATAAGTGGAATAGCCTAAGGGAATACAAGGATTTAAGAGAAAAAAAAAAAAAACTCTTAGAAATTACAGTGTTAGGCTTAGTGTCCCTCATTGTGATTTTTCAGCCAAGAAGTTGGTAAAATTTCACAAGCTAATTGACTCGCCTTTTCCAGGACATTTTAGATCTCTCAAAATCAGATTAGCAAGATGAGCCCTGTACAGCAAAAACCCTCCCAACAGTCCTTAATGGAAGATCCCTGGTGGCCCTGCTGTCAGCACCCTTTCCCAAGGCTGTCTGGATCATCTGCTCCCTCCTTCCACCTCCACCAGGTAGCCTGCAGCTAATGATTTATTCATATGTTAGAGCTTTAACAAAAAACAACTCCAGGGTACTGCTTCTGTGCTGAGGGTTGGGGAAATAGAACAAGTGACTATGTCTCAAATATCAGTCAATTAATAGAGAAACTGAGATGCATTCTTAAAATCACTGAAAAACAGTATATCATGTTTGTCATACTGCCTCTATAAAACTAGTAGCTGCTGTGTAGGAACTGCTTCAATAAAATATTAATAAAGCACAAAGGACCTAATGGCTCTAATTGTAAAGTTTATATGAGCCTGCCATTTGAAGTGATTGTACAGGGATTTGAGGTAATTCCTCCCCATTTGGGCTGAATCTTCTGAAAGGGTAGGCATAGGTTTAACTAGAGAAAACATCATAAGTTTAAAAAAAAATCAGCAAAGACTCAAAAATAGAAATCTCTGAGATTGAATGGGGAATCCTGAAGAAGTTTGCTAGAATGAAGTGTCCATGAAAAGGACATGTGTTAGAGTAAGATTTAAAAAAAAAAAAAAACATAGAGGCCGGGGAGATGGCTTAGCAGTTAAGGCACCACTTGCCTGTAAAACCAAAGGATCCAGGTTCAATTCCCCAGGACCCACATAAGCCAGATATACAAAGTGGTACATGCATCTGGAGTTCATTTACAGTGGATGCCCTGGCACACCAGTTCTCTCCCTCTCTCTATCTCTCTCTCTCAAATAAATTAACAAAATAAGATTTTTTTTAAAAATCATAGGAAGTCGGGCGTGGTGGCGCACGCCTTTAATCCCAGCACTCGGGAGGCAGAGGTAGGAGGATCGCCGTGAGTTCGAGGCCACCCTGAGACTCCATAGTGAATTCCAGGTCAGCCTGGGCTAGAGTGAGACCCTACCTCGAAAAACCAAAAATATAAAAATAAAAAAATAAAAAATCATAGGAGTGGTGGCCCATACCTTTAATCCCAGCACTCAAGAGTCAGAAGTAAGGGGATCACTATGAGTTCAAGGCCAGCCAGGGACTGCAGAGTAAGCTCCGGGTTAGTCTGGGCTAGAGTGAGACCCTTCCTCGAAAAAGCAAAATCATAGGAAGAAATCATGCAAGAATTTACAACTTTTTTTGAAACGTTGGGTAAGCAATGGAAGTGTTAATACAGTCCTAATACATCATGGTAAGCCATATGCTTCAGGAATATAAACCTAGTCACTGTCTGCTAAAGGGTCTTGGAAGGGAAAGGCCCAGGGAGGGATGCCAGTTAGAATTCAGTGATTCCTCATGAGTTAAATTTAGAGTTCAGGGCTGGAGAAATGGCTTAGTGTTTAAGGCACTTGCCTGCAAAGCCAAAGGATCCAGGTTTGACTCCCCAGGACCCATGTAAGCCAGATGCACAAGGAGGCGCATGCATCTGGAGTTTGTTTGCAGTGGCTGGAGGCCCTGGTGTGCTCATTCTCTCTCTCTCTTTCCCTGTCTATTTCCCAGTTCAGCCTAAGATGGATAATCTAAGGCATTGAGAATAGAGGAAAGGGAAGAATGCAGAGATTTTGGAGGTGCCTCATTGCTGAAATTTGGCAGGTGATTGAATATACAAGACAAGAAGCTCTCCAAAATGATCGGAGAGTTTGGGTGCAGTTGCAAAGAGAGTGAGTTCTGATCCACAAGAAGTGAAGTAGATTTGAGAAGGAAGGTGATTAGACCACCTTGGGCATGTCGAGTGGTAAAGGTGTAGTTCTGATCCACAAGAAGTGAAGTAGATTTGAGAAGGAAGGTGATTAGACCACCTTGGGCATGTCGAGTGGTAAAGGTGTAGTTCTGATCCACAAGAAGTGAAGGAGATTTGAGAAGGAAGGTGATGAGACCACCTTGGGCATGTCGAGTGGTAAAGGTGTAGTTCTGATCCACAAGAAGTGAAGGAGATTTGAGAAGGAAGGTGATGAGACCACCTTGGGCATGTCGAGTGGTAAAGGTGTAGTTCTGATCCACAAGAAGTGAAGGAGATTTGAGAAGGAAGGTGATTAGACCACCTTGGGCATGTCGAGTGGTAAAGGTGTAGTTCTGATCCACAAGAAGTGAAGGAGATTTGAGAAGGAAGGTGATGAGACCACCTTGGGCATGTCGAGTGGTAAAGGTGTAGTTCTGATCCACAAGAAGTGAAGGAGATTTGAGAAGGAAGGTGATGAGACCACCTTGGGCATGTTGAGTGGTAAAGGCATTGATGGAGAAGAATACATAGGAAGCAGCTAGAAATGTCAGACATGCTTAACAGCATGAGAACACAAAGTTTCATTCATTATCATGTGGAGTAGACAAACCCAGAGTAAATGAGTGTCACAGGTGATATAGTAAATACTAGAAACTAAACCATAGGCTAAGAACCAAGGACCAGTGTTTGCTGAGAGTTCTCTTTGGAAAGGAGAAGAGCACTTAGTCAAAGCAGCCAGAGATAGAGGAGAGGGGAGGGGAGGGGAGGGGAGGGAAGGGGAGGGGAGAGGAAGGAGGGTCTTAGGGGAATGCTAACACACTCCAGGTGGGGAGAAAAATAAGAAGTGACTAGTAGTTTGGAAACATTAAGTCATTCATAACCTTTAATCACTTTTTATTTGATGAATAGTGGGGAATTTTTTTAAGGTGGAATTTTTTAAAAAGGTAGAATTAGTTAATTTGCAAAAGTCTTCAGTTTAAGTAGCTGGTTCTGTATTAGTAACTTGTGATGGCCTTGCAAACTTGGCATGGAAAATGAGAACGCCATTTGAGCAAGTATGGTATAAGCAGAATCTTTTAAGAACCTTTCCATTCTAGCTTATATTGGCCATCAAATAAAGGACTGGTTCAGTTTGGGGGGTTGTGCCTGGCCCTGTGAATTTCGATAAATGCCACCTTTATAGTTGCCGTCATTATCGGGAAAGGCTTGTTATTTTTAGAATAAGGAAGAAGAGGGGAATGTCAGCAAATTAAGGGAAAGAGTCCTTTAGGTCTTCAAAGGGAGGAGGAGGGTAATTCAAGGGGGTCCACAATAGCCATTAAGCGTAAAACAGTGGTTATTCCTGGAAAAAGGAACAAATACAATTATCTGAATTCGAGTGAAACACATGAAGTGACAAGGGTGTAGTGAGCCTCAGGGAGAAGAGAGATTGAGGGAACTCCTGCGGCAGCCTCTACCTTCTCATTATATCAGGAAATTGCAACAGCAGATGTCTATGAAGGCAGGAAGAGATACAAAAGAATTGCTGTCATTTCTTTGGGCATGCTCTGTATCAAGAACTGTACTAACCCTTTAAACTAACTCCTTTAATTCTTGTGAAAATTCAGAGAATATGTAGTTGTGTTCACAATTCCCAAATGGGAAAAAAGTCAAATGTTAAATGACTCACCCAAGGTCACTAGCTGGTACTCAAGAGGCCAAGATTCAGAGCAGGTCTGTCTGATCCCCAAACCTGTGCTTCCTACTGAGAGAGAGCCCATTCATTTGCCATCTTGGAGGTGAAGTTCTGAACCACCTCAGGATGGGATTGTGGGGTACCTACTCATGTCCATCATCCATCAGAGAAGATCCTCTGGGTAAGAAGTGAGAGACTAAGAAATTGGACCAAAATGTGGATCCTGGATTCCTGAAGGAATCAACAAGACAAGGCAGAGAGGAAATGTGTGTGGTAGTGCTAAGATTGTCAGTAGAAGGAGGATGGCCCATGGCTGGGCTGCCAGATGGACAAGGGGTGTCTTGATTTAAAACTGCTGCCTTGATTTTCCAAGAGTGACGCTTGAAGAGACACCTTCCCTCCCCTTTTCCACTGCTTCTGGGATTCCCACATCCCCTTAACCTACTGCCCACCCAGTAAGGAGCCCAAGGTCTATAACTAGACACTCCTCCACCTGCTTAGGTTAGCATTCTTCTCTGGTGTATAATAATCACATTCTAATTCAAAAATCCCACTGAAAGGCTACATTGGGATCCAGCCATCTTTTCAAAGGTAAAATAACAAAATAAAAATATAGTCACTTTAATTTCCTCCCACCTAATATAACTTTTCATATTTTAGTAGATTGATTTCACTAAATATCATTTTAGTCTCATCTTAAATATTTAACTATGCATATATTAAAGAATTAATTATTGAATGTCCATAATATAACAAACATTACTCTAGGCACTGTGGAATAGGAGGGGAAAACACGGTGTTCCTACTGGCATAGTACTTCCATTCTAATGGAGAAGATAGAAAAATTATTAAAGTACAAAGTATATAGTCTATAAAATAGCATTAATGCATAGAGAAAAATGAAGCACTGTTTGGGGAACAATCAATGCAGGGTTGGGAGTGGTAGAAGTTTGGGTAGAGGCAGGAGAGTCAATGAAATCTCCCTTGAGAGAGAGCTATTATGCAAAGCCTAGAGGCAGGTAAGAGATGGGCAGGCATCCTGGAACAAAGTGTTCAAGGCAGAGGACTCAACAAGCTCAAATGCCCTCAGTTGGGAGCCCACATGGTAAGTCTGAGGACAGCAGAGGCTGGTGTGACTATATGGATGTGTAAGAAATAAGGTCCTAGAGGAAATGAAGGGTCAGATAACCTGAAGCCCCCTTAGCTGTTGTTGAGACCTGGGCTTTGAGAATGGAGAGACATTAAAAGAAAAATGGGGAGGCATTAGGTTTTGTTTGTTTTGTTTTTTAACATGGAAAGTTTTAGTCATGTACATAGAATTGTATAATGAGCTTCCTTGTGCTAATCACTCCACTTCAACAACTTTCACTTTGGGATTTTTTGAGCAGAGGAGTGACAAGAACTGCACATGACCTGACTTGAACACAACCACTCAGAAAGCAGGAGAAACACAGGAAACCTGTAGCAAAAACTTAGAACACAGCTGGTGCTGGTTTGAAACCAAGGATAGTAGTGGAGATGGTGAGAAATGGTCAGGTTTGGGGTTTCTTTTGAAGATCTGATTTGATATTACACTTTCTTTTAGAGAAAAATTGGAAAAACATGTAGTGGAGTAAGATGAGTAAGACATATTAAAAATAAAAGAAATGTTACTAGTGTGTGTGATGGTTTGAATCAGCTGTCCCCCATACACTCATGTGTTTTGAATGCTTGATCCCCATTTGATGGTAATTAGGGAGACCTTCTGGATGAGGTGTGTTGTTAGGGATGGGCTTTGGGGTGGTATAGCCAGCTCCCCCTTGCAAGAGCTCAGCTCACTCTCCTGCTGTTTTCTATCTGTGGGTAGGAGGTGATGTCCCGCCTATGGTCTACCATCTTTTCCCTGCCATCATGAAGCTTCCCATCAAGACTGTAAACCAAATAAACCCTTTCCTCCTATCAGCTGCTTTTGGTCACATGTTTTGTACCAGCAACACAAAGGTAACTACAAGCAGCACAGCATTATTTTAAATGGCATTTGAGGAAACAACAGGCAGGGGAGATGACTTAGTGGTTAAAGATACTTGCTTGCAAAACCCTGCTGACCTGAGTTCAGATCTTCAGTACCCACATAAGACCAGATGCACAACTGGCGCATGTGCCTGGAGGTTCTTTGCAGTTAGCCAGAAGTGCTGGCATGCCCATTTCATTCTCTCTCTCTCTCATTATTTATTAAAATAAATATTTCTTTAATTTGTGGAAAAAAGAAACACCCAACTGGCAAAAGGTGTGTGTGTGTGTGTGTGTGTGTGTGTGTGTGTGTGTGTGTGTGTGTAAGAGAGAGAGAAAGAGAGAGAGAGAGAGAGAACATGTCTAACACAGTTCATCCAGACTTTACAAACTGTGCTCCTATATCCTTTTGCCATCAGCAATGATTATGCTATATAAAGTCAAAAATTGGCTAATCAAGTATTGAATGCTTATGGAGGTCCAGTTCCCCAACTTTTATAGTTAGCAGTGGTATTCTTTCCTGTACTTGACTTTTCTGAAAGAAGCAATTCTAGGCAGATATATCTGATATCACTTAACTGAAAATTAAAATAAAACCAAAAGGATAAAATGAAACCCTAGGTCAAAGCAGGGCAGAAAGAAATCAAACCTTCAGAGCAGACACATATAGGTAGAGAGTCTATTCACTGCTCCCTTGGTGAGTGGTGGTTTGCCACTCCATCCCAGTCTGACATCGTGAGCCATATGTGCTGTTGGCCACTCTGGAAGAGCACTGAACAAGGTGAAAGAATGTCCATGGTCTACCCATCCATGAACAGGAACAACACTGTCATCGACAGTCAGTGGGCCAAACACAAGAGTTTCATGTCACCCTATCTCTTGCTTAAAACACCACACCAATGTTCAGAGGACATTGAAAATGAATTCCCCAGACCTCTGTGTCCTGGCTATCTCACTGAAAGCTGTATCACCTGTTGCTCAGTCTGTCCAAAGTTCCATTTTCTTGTCTGCAACATGAGGGTGGTAGTGCCAACCCTGCCTCTCTGGGTCATTAGAAGGCCTAGGGGACCTTTACAGATAAAGAGAAGGAAAGGAACTTGTGCTTCCTGATACCTACCATGTGCCAGACACTGTGTGAGCCCCACAGTAAGCCTATGATGTCAGTGTTGGCTCACTGCATTGATACGAAGCCTGAGGTTCAGATGCTATCTAATTAATAAACAATATAAAATAATCAAAATTGACTACTGGGGCTAGGATGATGGCTCAATGGATAAAGTGCTTACCTTGAAAGCATGAGTTCAGATCACTAGAATTCACACAATAGTGGGGTGTGGTGGCACACACCTGTAACTCCAGCACTGGACAGATGGAGACATGAAAATCCCTTGGGCTTGCTGGCTGGCTAGTCTAGTTGAATCAGACAGCTCCAGATTCAATGATAGACCCTGTCTTAAAATCTAAGGTAGACAGTGATAAGGGAAGACACCTGTCATTGACATCTGGTGTCCGCTTGCAAATGCACACATGGGCATGGACAAACATGACTGCCTTTATCCTTAAGCGGAGATTATTATTAAAATAATGGTCTTCTATTTATTTCCTGTCTTTCTTTTTTTCTTATAATGTGACTCACATGAACAAGAGTGCATGATTTAATAATGTATGTAACATGTTTTAAAATTATTTTTAATTAAAGACTTATATGGAGACAATATAGTTTTGCCACCTCTCACAGCTACCTCTGAGACCTTTGTCACTATATGCACCAGCAATACCAAATCAGCAGGTGTTTTGGGAACAACGGTCATATGCCAACTGTAAGATAGGCAAAGTACATCCATAAAGCACTGAGATGAGTGGATACATAGAAAAAGCAAGCAGTGGCACAGTATCTAGAAATGTGAATGGCTTTGGGGGGAGTCAGGCCCAAGTTCATGGAACCTTCCCAGTTACATTTTTAGGAATCATGGTGACTTACTTCAACTTACTGAGTCTCAATTCATTCCATGGTAGGATGAGGTATCACTTCTGAATCCAGAGAACTACTGTGGGGATTGGCAGTTGCCATGTTCACTCCCCTTCCACAAAATACGATAATGTAGGAAGCATAGATGTATATGATTTGGAAAGTTAGCAAGCAAGAGCAGTAAGGCAGTAACCCTCAATTGCCAATTGCATGGTTTCCCTGCCCTGTGCCCTCCAATCACATTCTCAGAATGAGATAGTAGTGGAGACTTAGTGTACCCAGGCTGCGAGGATGGTGTGGTGGGAGATCTTGGTTTAGGTCTTCCCCCTGAAGTCCAAGTGCTTCTCAGCAGGGAAGAGAACAGAGCCCTCTGTAGTAGAGCCACGTGAAGAAACTCCCATCAGGTGCTTAGTAGGGTTGGGGAGTTGCAAGATGGACTCTCACCTCGGAGCCCTGTCTGTACATGCCGTTCTCCTTGCTGGGTCCCCTAGCTGCCCCTCTGTTTTGTTATACTGCTATCTCATTAGCTCTTTCTGACGCTTCCTGACCAGGTCAAACCCCTAGTACTGATTTCTTTTGATAATTTCTTCTTGTTGTGCTTTCACATGCACCGGTAAAGCTCTCTGATGAGTATCAATCCCGCTGTCTAATTCCCGTGAGAACAGGGCTGGTTCTGTGCCTGTGGTGCATCCCTTTACTTTCTGACTTGTGCAGTGCTTGGAGCATTTACAAGGGGTTTAACAAATCCTCACGGCATAAAATGATGAACTTTAATTAGTAAATGCCTACTGGGACTGAGAATTTATATTTGGGATTGTGAAATTCATTGGGTACCAAACATTGTGTTAACTCATTTAATCCTAAAGCAATCCTATGGTAGCAAGTATATTATTATTTTTATTTTAAAGATGGAGAAACTGAAGCATGGAGATATTAACCATCTCTCCCTGCTGGCACAGCTAATAGATGATGGCTGGAGGATTTGAGACTGGCTTCAAGAGCTCTTAGACTTAACCATTGTTCTGCTTTCTATGGTAGATAGCAAAGCAAGGTTCGCAAGCAAAGTCAGGATGGGTTTCTCTGAAAGCTGCTGATATTTTCTTTCTTCCTCTCCTTATCATCATCATCCATTCGTCATCATTTCACGAGAAAAATGTAAACAGAAAAAAGTGGTTTCGTGTACTTCATTTTGCAATCATGTCCTCTACATTCTGTTAAGGTAATTTGGCCAAATTTACCCAGAGAGCAAACTGGGCATTTCAATCCTGTATTCTGAGAAAATTCTAGGCTGCTTTTTAAATAACATTTAAAGAACCATTGTGTGCTTTCCCATGCTATAAGAGTTACTTTAAATAATAGTAGATGGGCTGGAGAGACGGCTTAGCAGTTAAGCGCTTGCCTGTGAAGCCTAAGGACCCCGGTTCAAGGCTCGATTCCCCAGGACCCACGTTAGCCAGATGCATGCACAAGGGGTGCACGCGTCTGGAGTTCGTTTGCAGTGGCGCCCTGGCGTGCGCACTCTCCCCTCTCTCTCTCTCTCTCTCTGCCTCTTTCTCTCTCTGTCTGTCACTCTCAAATAAATAAAAAAAAAAATAGTACATGATTTGACCAAGGTGGACCTTAGCTGAGCCCCTTGGTTTCTAGCTCTTATTTAAAAAGCAGATCTGGCCTGAGGCCATCAGGAGAGGTTGAGTCACAAAATTCCCTGAATGAAGTCTTAAATTTTATCTGGGAGGGCAAGAAAGTCTAGGACCCCAAAGAGTGACAGCTGCAACTAGAAGACCATAATCTTTACTATAAAACTAAATTACAGCACTGTGGGAAAAGACTTCCCCAGGGAATAGAAGAGGCATAAATGTCTTCTAGCCACCTGCTTTAAACAGGGTATTTCAGAGGCCATCTTAGGGGAGCTATGTTTTTCAAAGCTTTCTGGGTAAGAGTACATGACAATCACAATAAGATAGCAGTTGGCACTTGTACACAGCTGTTACTTGCAGAGCACTGCTATAAAGACTTTCTGTATATTAATGTATTTGGTCCTCACGATAACCCCTTGAGCTACTGTTATTATCCCATTCAACAGATGCAAGAACGAAGCAAAGTCACACAGCAGTCAGTGGTCAAAATCTCCACCTCCAGCTAGACTACCCCTAAAGTCAGTGCTCTTACAGTTCCCCTAGGTAGTTGAGTACCCAGTTTGGTACCTTTGTCCCCTGACCTGTGATTGAAAGCTTAACTTGTGTTTAAGAGTCAGCTGCGTTCAGACTCAGAAAGACCTTTCTGACAGATGCAGTTGCTAGCTATAAACAGTTTTCAAGGGAATAGAAATTCAAAGAGGTAGAAGGATGGCTGAATGAGAAAATTAAATTTTTGATAGAATACATTCCTAAATTGGCTGTAATAGTTGTCAGACATCATGACATTTATGAAGGCTGATCACCCAAGGTAGGATGTCCAGGTCTGTATGTGCCATAGATTTATATAGTGTCATTTTTCTCTGTCCCCAGACTGGTATTTTGGAAAGTCCAGAAAGCCCAGAGGCCTCCCTGTCATTGCTCTGTGGCCTGTGTAAAAACCAAATGATGCCATCCTCACTTGAGCTCATTCAAATGGATCAAAGAGCATGTTAGTCACTGGGATCTTTCAGGTCCCTTACCTCAAAGACTGCCCATTTCCTCTTTCTTACCATCCTTCGGTCATGAAGTAGTAATAAGAAAAACATGTGAGTGAGTGCTTTTTGAACACACCTCCCACCTCTTCCCGTCAGTACCACTGAGCATCTGCTCACAGCAGCATGGCAGGGCTCACAGGCCCACAATAGTGAAACTTCTCACTGAATTCTGCCCAGTGTCTTGTGTCACTAGAAAGCCTCGCTGATTTCACCCAAGGGAAGCTTTGTGTCATGCCTTACTCTGTTGAGTTCCTGTGTACTCTGTCTCTTAAAAGTAGCTTGGCTTACTGAGTGCTGTCTACTGTACATTAAAAAAGACTGGTTTCCAGTGTCATCTCCAGAACTGGCACCAGCACCTCAGTAGAGATACAGGAATAACAGTGAACTTTGGAGCACACCCAGACCTGCTCCTTCGTTGTCATGCTCTGAAGTACAGAGTCACTTGGCCTGTTACGAGAGAATCCTACATTCGCATCAGCTTTATGCCAAGAGGGATTGCTAAGTGTTGTACCTAAGAAATTGATTTGTGCTTGAAGGTGGTCAGGGTCAAATTTAATGCAAAACATTTTAAATTAACTCGCTGAGCCAGGACTGGAAGCCATCCTACAGGGGGTCTTGCTCCTTGGGAAGGGGTGTGTCCTAGTCCATCTTCTGTTGCTACGACTGATAGGGTCATTTACACAGAATAGTGAATCATCTGGTTTTTGGTCTGAAGTCTGAGAAGCACCAGATTGGGCAGCCATGTCTGGTGAGGACTGCAAAGTCCTAGGACAGGACAGCCTATTGTAGGTGACAAACTACCCTACCTCAGTTACCTCCTCCTTATGTTATACAGTCACAGCTCCATGAGATTAGGGACCGCATATGGCTTCTGTGACTTTACCTCCCAAAGGTCCCACCTCCAGGTACCACAGTTGAAGTTTATCACCTCATGATGCCTCACAAGCTTGGGTGGTTCAGAAGCAAAGTGTTGCCGCAGCTCTGCACCACGGCTCAAGTGCAGAGAGGCCTTGAGGAGTCCAGTGCAGCTGCCCAACTGATCAGAGAGGAGCCTGACCTTTGTTCTCCTCCAATCCCTGCAAGCTCCAGCAGTCATCAACTTCTCAATTCTTGCAATCAGGAATTGAATTAGGAAAAAATCCGCACTAAGGAAAAAATTCTCCAGAAACCCTGCCTCAATGGAATATGGTCCCATTTGTGAAGTTCATATTAAAAGTAGGCTGGCTTTTCCAAGATGTTTCATTGGCAGATACAGGTTGTTCCCCAAGTTCACATCAGAAGGGCTTCCAGAGATGCTGTGCATTACCAACTATTGGGCCAAGCTCTGATATAATGGGATTCAGAAGGAAAAAATGAGGCCACGAGCTTTTCTGGTAGTGTGCTTTGGGGTTAAGGCTGTCTTGAGGGAAGGACACTATTCTGTTACCAAGACTGGATGGTCATCTTGAGGAGAAAGGACATCTGAGCTCTTTTGTTATTGCCTTTTTATTGCTGTTATCATCATTTTTTTAATTTTTATGAGAGAAAGCGAGCAAGAGAGAGAGAATTGGTATGCCAGGGCCTCTAGCCATTGCAGTCAAACTCCAGACACATGTGCCACCTTGTATGCATGTGTCACCTGTGTGTCTGGCTTACATGAGTTCTGGAGAGATGAACCTGGGTCCTTAGGCTTCGCAGGCAAGTGCCCTAACCACTAAGCATCTCTCCAGCCCTGTTGTCATCATTTTAAAGATACACAAGTAAAAAGGAAAACTTACCTTGTTTGGGGAAATTGATTTTATAAAACAAGAGCCAAACAACTAAAAATAGATGTGGAACCTAGGGACTTGCAATTAAGGGGTTCACTTCATTATTTAGGAAGTTCACAGTGGCCTGAGCACAAATAACTTTATTATCAGAGCTCATAGCCAAGAGAACCACTGATGGTTTGGGTATCTTAACAGGTGTCTGTGCCAAGTCCATGGGCTGAAGTGTCCAAAGCCAACCTTCCGAGCCAGGTCCCTGGACAAGACTCACCCACATCACAGAGCAGGGAGTTGGGATTCTCTGCCCTGCTCATCTTCCTTATTCCATCAGTCATCAATTCCTCATCATTGATATTGACTCAGCTTTCATAACCAAAATGTGTTACAAAAATACAGAGAAAAAGCAGTCATGGTTAGCAGGGAGGGGTGCTTCACAGCTGCACAGCATCCTCCAAGATGTGGTCTTCCCCCTCACTGACGTACACTGCATCATACAGGACAGCTGCCAGTAACGCTTTGATTCATTTCCATCCTGTCATTTGTTCATCACATGCTTTTTAAAAAAGTGAACTATAGTCATGTATGTATGGGCTTGTATAATTTTGTATTATATGTCTTATATTTACCAGCTTATCATAGGCACCTCTCCTTGTTGGAATAAAGTCAGGAGATGCTAATTTTTCTAAACTTTACTTCTTACATAGATCTGCAACTATGTGGGACCTGCCAAGGTTATTGTTCAGTTGGTCACAAATGGAAAAAATATCCACCTGCATGCCCACAGCCTGGTGGGAAAACACTGCGAGGATGGGATCTGCACTGTAAATGCTGGACCCAAGGACATGGTGGTTAGGTAAGTGAGGGGATATAATGCCATGGGAGGTAGGAACAGATGGAACGTTGGACATGTGGATGTGGAGTGAACAGGCTCTTTTAATTAGGGACCTACCTGAGACTAAAACACACACACACACTCTCTCTCTCTCTCTCTCATTCTCTCTCTCTCTCTCTCTGGAGACACGTGTTCTCACTTGGACACCCAGAAGGAAGGTGAGCTCATATCTGCATTGCCCAAGGCAACCCTTATATCTATGGTCCTGACCTCCTGAAGGTGCCCAATTTAGAGGATAAATTATATAGGCACTTGTCCTTGGAGGCATTTGTAGCACTTTCTTGCTATGGAAGTAAAGATATATTTAAAGAAATCTAACTATATAGAACCAATACCACATGATTTGGAGTTTGGGGCTTTTTGTTTATTTTTTTGAGACAGGGTCTTAATGATCCCCCTGCATCTACCTTCCAACTGTTTAGAACTGGTATCAAAGACATGGACTACCACATTGTTAGGATTTTCACATATCTGTAATTTCCTTAATGGACTTATTTTGGGCATGAAGTAGATAAATATCTATTTCATCTCTGTGCTGCTTAAAACATGTGCATGGATTAAGTAGCCAAGGGATGCAAATTGGTATGGACATGCATTAGACCAGAAACATAAATAGAAAGTAACATTTATTTAAGTATCAAATAAAACAATTTTGGGGGGAGCTTCTAGGTAGGGTCTCATTCTAGCACAGGCTGACCTGGAATTCACTATGTAGTCTCACAGTGCCCTCTAACTCACAGGGATCCTCTTACCTCTGTCTCCAAGTGCTGGGACTAAATGCATGCTCCACCAAGCCAGGCTTTCTTTCTTTCTTTTTTTTTTTTTTTTTTTTTTTTTTTTTTTTGATAGAACATAGAAATTTCAATTCAACAGACAAATATGTTATGACATATTTATTATACTAAAATTTGTTTTTCATTTTTGCAAAACACTAAACTAGCACACAGTATAAACTGATATATACAATTAATACCCTCAAAAATAATTAAGTCCAGCTAGGCATGGTGGTGCACACCTTTAATCCCAGCATTCGGGAGTCAGAGGTAGGAGGATCGCCATGAGGTCGAGGTCACCCTGAGATTACATAGTGAATTCCAGGAGAGTCTGAGCTAGAGTGAGACCCTACCTCAAAAACCAACAACAACAACAAAAAAAAAAAAAAAAATAGTTAAGTCCTACTTTGGAATTTTTGTTTGTTTGTTTGTATGTTTGTTTTGTTGTTGTTGTTGTGGTGGTGGTTCATTTTTATTTATTTAATTGAGAGCTATAGACAGAGAGAGAAAGAGGGAGAGAGAGAGAGAGAATGGGCACGCCAGGGCCTCCAGCCACTGCAAATGAACTCCAGATGCGTGTGCCCCCTTGTGCATCTGGCTAACGTGGGTCCTGGAAAATTGAGCCTTGAACTGGGGTCCTTAGGCTTCACAGGCAAGTGCTTAACCGCTAAACCATCTCTCCAGCCCTGTTTTGTTTTTTAAGGTGGGGTTTCACCCTAGCCCAGGCCGGCATGGAATTTACCCTATTGTCTCAAGGTGGCCTCAAACTCACAGCAATCCTCCTACCTCTGCCTCCCAAGTGCTGGGATTAGAGGCATGCACCACCATACCCAGCTCTACTTTGGAACTCTTTTTTTATTTATTTTTTTTATTAGTTATTTACATACTCAGTGTGTAAACAGCACATGTTGGTACCATCCTTACCCTCATCTCTGCCCCCCCCACACACACAAAGGGACCCTCCTCAATGGGGATGCCGGTTATCCCCATGGGGATTGTGGGTCATGCACTGTGGGAGTAGCCATCAGTTATGGGGAAGAGGCAGTGTCTCTGTGAGTAATGTCCCAACTCGTGGCTCTAACAATCTTTCTACCCCTCTTCCCCGAAATTTCTTGAGCCATGTCGGGCTCGTTTTAGGCCTACTTCAAGGATGGGCTCTTAGGAGCCTCGGTATCTGTGGATCACTGGTTTGGTAGGCGTTGAGTGTTCTCAGTGTCTATCTACTTCACCCTTGTGCTAATATCAGGTTCACTGAGAAAGCAGCATTCTTGTTCATTTCCCCGGTTCCTCTATGGTTTCAGCTGGGGCTCTGGTGAAGTGTGATGGGCCGTTTCTCTCCTCAGGTCTTGCTCCATCTGAAAAAGAGAAGCAGATTCTCCAGTGGAGAGTGAAGCCAACACAGGTTAAATGGGATAAGCATTGTTAATTTAGAGAGAATTTAATGGGTGTAGGCCCTCTTGTAGCCCAAGATTGCTAGGCGCTTGATATTACAGAGCAAACTCATTATCTACATATCATTCTGACTTGTTTCCCAGTTCCAAATATGGGTTCTTTTCCATTGAATGGATCTCTGTTAGCCAATCTAAGAGCAGTTGGTTACCCACCATGGCTATGTGCCACTATTGCACTGTGTGAGCATCACATCAAGTTGTTTGCTTCTGAGTAGCTTAGACCTCGAGTTGCTCAGACAGATGTTGGCCACTTTCCTCCAGTAGCTCTTGTAGCACCTTCTAACACTAGATGAGCTAACTGTCTGGGGATTGGCTCTCTTCCAGATTCCAGCCAGGTCTCTCCATGTTCCGTACCAACAGCATATGGTGTCTTTGGCAGTAGGGTCTTATCATTAACCTCTGGAGGGTAATCAAGTGCTCTGACAGAAGTCTGTCTTCTTTGGGGAAACTTTGTAGACACTCCTTAAGAACAAAAGAAGATGATTGGAGAGATGGCTCAGAGGTCAAAGGCACTTATTTGGAAAGCCTGCCAGCCCCAGGTTCAGTTCCCTAACCATCCACATAAACATAAAACCAGATAAGCATTAGTCTGCAGCAGTAAAAGACCCTGGCATACGTGCACATATGTACGTGTGTGTATGTGTGTGCATATGCACATACATGTGCAAATAATTTTTAAAGAAGACATTTTTAATCTGTTTTAAAATATCATTCAAAGTTTTCTAGCCCGAGTGTAATATTTTTATCTATTTATTTGCCATCAGAAGGAAACAGAGATAGAATGGGTACACCAGGGCCTCTAGCCACTGCAGACAAACTCCAGATGCATAAACTGCTTTGTGCATCTGGCTTTACATGGGTGCTAGGGAATCGAACTTGGCTGTTAGGTTGTGCAGGCAAGCTCCGTAACTGCTGAGCAATCTCCCCAGCCCTCTAGCTCTAGTTTAAATAGTTTATGTTAACATCCCAGCTAATGTGGGTTTTCACTGAAAAGAAAGGAATTGTTTCATGAACTGTGATGAAGCTTAAGATCTGGTGAGGTTTCAGATTGGTTGTTGTTAGGGAAGTGGAGCTTATGCAGTCCTAGATATTTCCTTGTTTGACTGTGAAAATGTTCAATTGTGGAAAACCTAGAAAGAGAGCTTTCTTTTAAGTCACTAGAGTCTGATTCTTTTTGATGTTAGAAAAAAAAAGCATATAGATTGAAGGAAGAAGCTCAAATTGATTTGAAAACATCAAGTGTGCTTTATTTTACTGTCTCAGTGGCCTGTAGGAAGACTGTCCTGTCTCCTGGGCTGTCACAGTTGTTTGCCTGTCAGTTTTGGCAGACCTCTCCAGCTCCGTCTGCCCTCTGGAGAGATTTGAAATGTTTCACATGAATCGACCACTTAGTGTTTCTGTAGCTTTGCCCTGATAGGTTCCTATTGTTTATTCTCATTATTACCTTTGTTCTTACTGTAATTGATCTGATAATCATCTCTTTTTAAGGAAATTATATATGGTGTTCCTTATTTCTAATAATTATTAATATAAAGACTTAAAATGTATTGTCTGTTTTTTTTTTGTTTCTGTGACTTGATTCAGTAATCTTTGATGACGATGGCTTTGAATGCAGGTCACTGACAGAGCTAGCATGCACAAGGCTCTGAGTTCAATTTCTAGCAATGCAAAGGAAAATGAAAAGGAAGTAAGGGTTACTTAAGTTGGCTCCTAGACTAACAGGAGTTGGAATAAATTCTAACCCTTTATATGAGGTATACCTTCACTGTCTTACAATGCAGTAGGCTTATGGGGACTCTGGAACTAGGAGCAGTCGTTATTCACTCATTCAGTAAATATTTTGAGTATCTAAATTCCAGGGTTTGACTGGTGTGATATTGACATGGTTGCAGTTCTGTGGGTTTTTTGAACTCTGGAAATTTTCCCTGTGAAATTTAATCAAGGAGTTACCCCCTGACGGTTATAACAGACTCAATAGGCAATCCTGCTCAGTGTGCTATGGACATTGCTACTCTCTTTATCATATGATTTTTACCTGAGAAATTTTTGTTTACTGTGTTTTCCAAAATATATATTTCCTTCATGATATCTCTCTCTCTCTCTCTCTCTCTCTCTCTCTCTCTCTCTCTCTTTCTCTGTTCCTAGCCTCAGACCTATTACTTTCTTATGGGGGACAAAAACCAGCATGCAAGCTGGGCATGGTGGCTCATGCCTTTAATCCCAGCACTCGGGAGGTAGAGGTAGGAGGATCGTGGTGAGTTCGAGGCCACCCTAAGAGTACATAGTGAATTCCAGGTCAGCCTGGGCTAGAGTGAGACCCTATCTTGAAAAACCAAAAACAAACTAACAAAAAAAAAAAAAAAAAAAAAAAACAGCATGCTAGCAGTCTGCAAAACAGAATTCTATGTCCAGTTTTGACACTCCTTACTATAGGAGTAGAGGAAAATTGCAGGACTTTGTGGAGATCTTAATTTCTTCCTGTATCAAGTCAAGTAGACTACAGAATTATAGCTAGATTTTTTACATCTCCAAAATTTAAAAAGAAATAGCATTAGTTAATATTGAAAAACAACATGAGCAGACTTGCCACCTGTGTCTCCATGGTATGACATTGATGTTTTTTAAATTGAGTTCTGACTTGTAGGCAAGACTATCAAATAGAGAAATTTAGGAAGACAGCCAAAGTGATTTCTTAGACTTGTCAATACTAGAAATAGAACCAAGATAACTTGTTTTCAATAATACTAATTCTACCAAGCATAGGTTTCCAAGCAAGGCACTGATCCAACACACCAAAAACGAGGATAGATAAAAAGTTACACTAAGAAGACAAATAGCCTTGAAATTAGTAAAATAAAAAGAATTTTCTTTCTTTGGAGTATCTTCACTGTCTTCTCAGTTTGAATTCTCAATAAACTTAGTTTTAATCTTTAAAAACTATTATATGTATATTAACATTCTTCTGCTGGTAGATAATCCAGTTTTGCCAGCACCACTTATTGACTAGGCTGTCTTTTTTCCAATCTGCATTTTTGACGCTTTTGTCCAAAATTAGATGTTCATGGATGTGTGGGTTTTATTTCTGGGACCTCTGCTGTGCTCCGTGGATCTGCATTTCTGATTCAGTGCCAGTGCCACGCTGTCCTTACCACTGTGACTCTCCTTTTCTCATCCCCCCCCACCAAACTGAATATTGCTTTTGCTTTTAAATATTTTTTGAGAATGGAGATAAAGTTAAATTTGCAGCCTTTGGATTCTTTGTAGACTTACTGTTAAGGTTTGTTCGAGAAAGCAGAGAAACTTTTAGTCTAGGGTTGAGCTGGCACCATTTCTAAGGCCATACCCTGAATGTACAGCCAGATGCTCTATGTATTTTATGGTTTCTTGAACTGGTCCAGCCCTGCGTGTGCTACAAGAATTGTCCTGCCTGATCCTGTATGACAGCTCCTTCCCCAGCTGGGGTAGTTTCCTCACCCACATGCTCCAGTCAGTACTCAGATGGAGGCTTCAGTGGGGCTGTGAGTCTGCCTGGCTCTCTGGCTGTGAATTCTAGCCCCTTTGGCCTCTTCAAGTATCTCCATTCCTCTCCTCCAATCAAGGAGATTGGCAGGCTGTGTTTGGGTTCTACTTCCTGTGCTGCAACCTGGGAACATTTTCATTCCTCCAGGTGTTTCTAAGACTCACTTTGCTTGATTCCTTTGGCTTAGGATCATTTTTCTATTATGTGCTGCCTATTTTCCAGTGTGATAACCATTTTTTCATGTGTTTTAGTTGTTTACAGTGAGAAATTTAGTCCAGGGGTATAATTGCTCCATCATAACCTAAAGTAGAAAACTGAGTTTCCTGTTTGTTTACTAAAGTAAATCCTTCATTGTTCACATAGTGAATAAGGATAATGGCGTTCTCACAATGGATACACTGTATAAATGAAGTATGAAGTGCCACAGAGCTTTCTGTCACTGACACACATCCCCAGAGTCCCATGTTTTCCTGTTGTAGTGGAGGTGAATAAATGGACAGAAGCAGTGCTTCTGCAGCCTGGCTGGATCTCATGCATGTTGGCAGGCTCAGGGCGTGGCTTTCCGGGCTGCTGTACTGATGCATGTCATGATGATGTCAGCAGGCATCCACTGGTCACCCGCATGTCAGACACTGTTCTAGGCTCTAGAGAGCTCTGTCTACAGTGCGTTCCACTTCTCTCTTTGTTTCTTCTCTGTTGTCATGATAGCATATACATTCTGCAAAGGTAGAGAATAACCACTGCTAACAGAAGTGCCTTGAACACAGCCTAGCGCTAGTAAGGACCCACATGTGTTGGTTGTGTTAGTGAATTTCCATGATAAAGTGTGGCTTGTTTGCTCAAATTACTGTACTTTAAAAAAAATGGGTAGATGGAGCATATTATATACTTTCTTTAAAATCTCTTCAATTGCTTTATTTCACTCACTACATTTTGTTCTGTTGATAATGTAAAGTTCCCCAGCACTGATTACATGTACACTATCAGGCCTGGGTCCATGTGGAATTATATGACAATTCTGGTGATAATAATAATTCCCACCTTATAGATAACTTAAGAGGGGATAGCATTCCAGGTAGACCTCAAATCCCATCCATAAAAGCTAGTGATGATCCATAAGACTGAGTTTCAGGTCGACCTGAGCTAGAGTGAGACCCTGCCTTACAAACAAAAAACAGAGCTGGAGATGGTTAAGACACTTGCCGGAAAAGCCTAACAGCCTGGTTTCAATTCCCCACTACCCAAATAAAATTACATGCATAGTTGCACATGCATCTTGACTTTGTGTGCAACAGCTAGAGACCCTGGTATGCCCATATTCATTCATTCTCTCTCTCTCCCTCTGTGTGTGTGTGTGTGTATCTCTTTGTCGCTCTCTGTTTCTCTTCTCTGCTTCTCCACTTTGCAAATAAACATTTAAAAACAACTATAATGAACCCAAATAAGACTTCCTTTCTGGGGTTGGGGAGATTGCTCAGTGGTTAAGAACACTTGCTGTAATAAATGTGAGGATTGGAAAGGGCCTAAGACTGCCCAGTTTGATTCCCTAGGACCCATGTAAGCAACTGAGCATGACCAAACATGTCTGTAAACCCATCCTGCAGTAGGATGGAGACTAGACAATCATTTGGGCTTTGTGGACTGAAAAAACAGCAAAAGTGACAGCTCTGTGTTGAATGAGAGATTCTGTCTCAAGGAAACAGGTGGATAAGCTAAAAGAGGAGAATACCTGATGTTCTCCTTTAGCCTCTAAACATGTGTGCATAGGGTAAGTGCATCTACACACATGTGCATACACTAAACACACATTGCATCACATACCACACCACACATACCCTATACACACAAACAAACTAAAATTTTTCCTCTATATTAATATATACGAGAATACCCTACTGCCTGAATCATGATTGGAAGTCTAAGCAGCTCTGAAAACCTAAAGATTCCTATAAGTTTACCACAAACTCATTTGTTAGCAAAATCTACTCTGACTTGACATGCAGCTGAGTCTCATTATAGTTTACTCTACAGCAGTGTTAATATGTTTGATTACACTGTGCACCCCAGACCCACCAAGAGTGTTATGCAGGCAATATACACCATACAGTACCCCTTGATATATAGATATATTGGGTTTTTTTTCAAGGTAGGGTCTCACTCTAGCCCAGAGTGACCTGGAATTCACTTTGTATTCTCAGGGTGGCCTTGAACTCATGGCAATCCTCCTACCTCTGCCTCCCGAGTGCTGGGATTAAAGGCATGCACCACCACACCCGGCTTTGATATATATCTTTCTTTTTTTTTTTTTTTTTTTTTTTTTGGTATTTTGAGGTAGGGTCTCACTCTAGCTCAGGCTGACCTGGAATTCACTCTGTAGTCTCAGGGTGGCCTGTATATATCTTTAAAAAAAGAAAAAAAACAACAGGTTGGAGAGATTTCTCAGTGGTTAAAGGTGCTTGCTCTGTAGGCCTGATGACCAGAGTTCAGAACCCCAGAGCTCCTGTAAAGCTGGAGTAACACATATGTCTACAATCCCAATGTGACTACAGTGATGGCAGGCGGAGTCATGAGATTTCCATTGCTCATGGATAGCATTCACAGTGACAAACAATAATAAGAGCCTGTCTCAAACAAGACGGAAGGTGAGGACATACACTAAAACACTGCCCTCTAGCTTCTGTACACACACCATGACATATGCATGCCCATACATATGCACACCACACGCACATCAAAAAATGAATTCTGGGGCTGGAGAAATGGTAAGTGGTTAAGGCGCTTGCCTTTGAAGCCTAAGGACCCAGGTTCAATTCCCCCAGTACCTGTGTAAGCTAAATGCCCTAGGTGGTACATGTGTCTGGAGTTCATTTGCAGTGGCTGGAGGTCCTGGCACACCCATTCTATCTCTATCTGCCTTTCTGTCTGTCTGTCTCTCTGTCTCTGTCTCTCTCTCTCTCTCAAATAAGTAAATAAAAATAAAATATTTAAAAAAATGAATTCTGGACTGGTGGCATGGCTTAGCCATTAAGCATTTGCCTGCAAAGCCGAAGGACCTAGGCTAAATTCCCCAGGACCCACATAGGCCAGATGCACAAGGTGGCACATGTTCCTGGAGTTTGTTTGCAGCTGCTGGAGGCCCTGTCATGCCCATTCTCTCTCTATCTCCCCCTCCCCCCACTTCTTTCTGTCTGTCTGTCTGTCTGTCTGTCTCTCTCCCTCTCTCTCTCTCTCTCTCTCTCTCTCACAAATAAATTAATAAATAAATAAAATATTTTTAAATGGGGGGCAGAAAGAATGTCAGAGCCACATGTTGGGTCATGATATGCAGAGACATTTATCTTACCCATAACTGTGGGCTGACTCCACAATGCATGACCCATATACCTCAACAAGGAGGGGCCAAGGGGGGGGGTAGGTCACAGATGAGCCTAATAATGGTACCAAACTGACTGTATTTGTTGAATACAAAACTAACTAATAAAGAAAAAAAGAAAGAAAAAAAAAACAGCAAGACCCTGCCTTGAAAAACAAAAGAAATAAAATAAAATAAAAAGTTAATTTCAAATAAAAAAAAACACAAAAAACTTCACAAAGACACTACTGGGAGGTTTTTAAACAGTTCACAGAAGATTTTCTGTATTGAATGGATAGGAAACATTCTTAAAATAAAAGGGGCAGTTTGTTGTCAAAAATATATATTTTTTTAAATGAATTCTGAAACTCATCTAGTCTAAGATTTGGACTTGGCTGAGACATTGAGGGCATGTGTATTCCTCCAAAATCCACTTTACTAAGGTGAGGCCGAGCTGTCCTCAGGCATAGCCTAACCTGTGCTTGTTGTTGCTGTTACTGTTTCCCTGCAGCTTCGCAAACTTGGGGATCCTTCATGTGACAAAGAAAAAAGTATTTGAAACACTGGAAGCACGAATGACAGAGGCATGTATTAGGGGTTATAACCCTGGACTTTTGGTGCATTCTGACCTTGCCTATCTGCAAGCAGAAGGTGGAGGAGACCGGCAACTCACAGGTTAGCATCTTTCCCAGCCTTGCTGATGACCTGTCTTGATATTATCCATTCAGTGTGACTGTCCAGTCTACAGCCATACCACCCTGAACGCTCCTGATCTCATCAGTATGACTATCCAGCAGTATGAGGGCTCCATTAGGAGGAAGGGAGCCAAATGTAACGGAGTCATTTGTTCCTGTGCTCAACCATGGAAGAAGCACAAATTTTTTTGTACTTATTTCTCACCTTTCTCAGCGTAACCAGTGGTGCATGGTGAGCTTATTCCACTCCACTCCTCATATGCTATACCTTTAACTCTCATTACAAGTTGAGAAACAGTACAATGAAGGGGAGACTGGGAGAAAAGAAAGGTAATCTAATACATGGGAGGCAGTTTTTACCAAAATCCAGAGAAAATTCAAGCTTTGAGTTCAATTTTAAACAATGTATATGAAACCATTTTTAAATTTTATTGGGTTTTTTTTTGTTTTGTTTTGTTTTGTCTTTTTGAGGTAAGGTCTTACTCTACCTCAGGCTGACCTAGAATTCACTACATAGTCTCAGGGTGGCCTTGAACTCACAGCAATCCTCCTACCTCTGCCTCCAGAGTGCTGGGATTAAAGACATGCACCACCACGCCCAGCTTTAAATTTTATTAACAATACAAAAATTTCAGTCAAATGGGATTACATGAAGTTAGAAAAGCTTCTGCACAGCAAAAGAATTAACTGAGTGAAGAGACAGCCTACAAACTGGAAGAGAATGTTTGCTTGGTATCATCTGACAGACAGTATCTAGAGTATATCAAGAACTCAAAACACTAAATTCCAGAAAAACCAAACAACCTAATCAGTAAATGGGCTAAGGAACCAGCAGTTCTCAAAAGATGAAGTACAAATTTCAAATAAAAACATGAAAAAAAAGCTTTACATAGATCCTCAACCATCAGGAAAATGCAAGTGAAAACTTCTTTGAGATTTTTATTTTACCACCGTCAGAATGGCTGTCATTAAGAAAACAACAGGTTCTGGGATGTAGCTGAGTTTGTAGAGTGCTTGCCTAGCATGGACACGGCCCTGGATCTGATCCCCAGGCATGGTGGCAGATGCCTGTGAAGCGCTTGAAAACAGAGGCAGGAAAATCAGAAGTTCAAGGTTACCCCTAGCTATACAGAAGTTTGAGGCCAACCTGGAATACATGAGATCCTTCCTGTCTAAAAAGGAAGGGAAGGAAATAGAAGGAAAGGGAGGGAAAGAGAAAATAGTGGTGAGGATACAAAGTGGGATGACTGAAACATTGCTGGTAGAAATGTAAATTAGTTCAGCCATTTTGGAAATCAGTATGGAGGCTTCTGAAAAAGCTAAGAATAGAACTATGGTATGACTCAGCTCTACCACTGCTGGGCATAGTCTTGAAGGACTGTAGTCAGTGTACCACAGAGATACTTGCACATCCATGCTCATGGCAACACTATTCACATAACCAAGCAATATAATCAGCCTAGGTGTCAACAGATGAATGGATGAAATATGTGATCTAAATATGTATATATAAGAAGGGGGAAGGAGATCAACACAGAGAAAAATCAACTCCTACCAAATCAGAGAGCCAGAGCCTCAGAGGCCCCCAACACCTCATCACTGAAGCAGACCAAAAATGAACCCAACATGGCTCAGGGAAATTTTGCGGAAGAGGGGGTGGAAAGAATGTCAGAGCCACATGTTGGGTCATGATATGCAGAGACATTTATCTTACCCATAACTGTGGGCTAACTCCACAATGAATGACCCATATACCTCAACAAGGAGGGGCCGGGGGGGGGGGCGGGTAGGTCATGGATGAGCCTAATAATAGTACCAAACTGACTGTATTTGCTGAATACAAAAATAACTAATAAAGAAAAAAAGAAAAGAAAAAAATACCTGGATCCTCTCACCCTTCACCACTTTCTGATATCCCTTGTACTTCTTCATCCCCCGACCACCCTCAGTAAATCCATACTACTGTATATTACTTCATATTACCCGTGCTTTCCTTCCTCTTATAAGAAAAAAATACAATAATTATAATCTGTAGGAGACCAGCCTATTTTATTTAATATGATGACAAAGAGTCCCATCCATTTTCTTCAAATATAATTTTGTGTCCTTTATGACTGAATAAAATTCATTTTTTATATGCTAAAAAAAATTTTAAAAATAAAAAAATAAATATGCATATATATATATATGTATGTATTAGAGTTATATATATATAGGGTTTATATATATTAGAGTTTTATATATATGTATGTATGTATGTATATATATATATATATATATATATATATATGGTTTTATTCAACCATAAAAAGAATGAAACTGTCATTTGCACAAAATGGATATAACTAGATATCATCATATTGTTAAATAAGCCTAACTCATAAAGGCAAATATTACATGTTTTTTGTCATTTGTGGGCCCTAGATTTCATATAGATACATAAAATCACATATATTGCCACGCATGGTGGCACATGCATTTAATCCCAGCACTCAGGAGGCTGAGATAGGAGGATCACTATGAGTTCAAGGCCACCCTGAGACTACATAGTGAATTCCAAGTCAGCCTGAGCTAGAGTGAGACCCTATCTCAAAAAAAAATCATATATATTTATCATATATATAACATGACAGTAGAAGTGAGAGTTGGAAGGATTATAGTGGGGAGGGGATAAAGAAAGGAAGGAGAGGGTATGTGGAATGAATATGGCCAAAGTGCATGATAACCTGTGTGAAAATGGCTTTATGAAACTCATCACTATGTATAATGAATATCTACCCATAAAAATTACTGAAGAAAATTTCAAGAGAGGAAAAATGGTCTTGTCTGGGGAGGTAGCTCAGTCAGCTATCAGAAGCACTTACCAGCAAACATAAGGACCGGAGTTTGGATCTGCGGCACCCACATAAAGGCTGGCCATGGTGCAACGTTCCTGTAATCCCCGTGCTGGGGAAATGGACACAGGGGTCCTTAGTGCTCTCTGGCCAGCTGGTCTAGCTGAATCAATGAGCTCTGGATTCAGTAAGAAGTCCTGTCCCCAAAAATATCGTGCAGAATGATTGAAACATATCCAGTGTCATCCTCTAACCCCCACTTTCACATGCATGCACATGCGCCCACACACACATGCCAGAACATACACACAAACCACGTGCTGTTTTTATATTCCTATTCTTGGTGGGCTTTATAAAAGCATGCCATGTTAAATGCTCCCACTTTCCACTCCTGGACATGAACGGACTGTACTGTGTGATCCTAGACCGGGAAAAGGAGATCGTCCGCCAGGCAGCTCTGCAGCAGACGAAGGAGATGGACCTGAGTGTGGTGCGCCTTCTATTCACAGCCTTCCTTCCCGACAGCACCGGCAGCTTCACAAGACCCCTGGAGCCTGTGGTGTCAGATGCCATCTATGACAGCAGTGAGTACCTGACTCTCTGAAAGGCAGCACACTCAAGCTTCAAGAGCAAGTGCCAGTTCTGACCTGCCACTTAATAGCCAGCTGTGAGACCCATGGAAAGTAACTTAATGGCTTTGAGCCTTGCCTTGGGTTGATCATCTACAAAACGGGAATACTACAATCTAGCCAACAAGGCTGATGTCTAACTAAATACTTCAAGAAGTGCTCAGTCGGTATTGTTCTCTTTACTCAGATGTATATTATAGTCTTTTACACATAATGCCAAGTTTTTTATTAACATGTTATTGTATATTGATTGCTGGTAATCTTTAAAAAGTATCTCAATGATTTTTTTCTTAGAGGGCTGTGAAGAAAAATTAGTAAGGAATATCAGTTTTTCTTAAACTTTATCCTTGCCTGGTACTAGCTTTATGAAATAGGACCTTGAAGTTAACTGAGTGAGTAGTGTATAGAAATGCTGTTTTAGTATGTAGTTCCTAGAATTGAAAGAGCTTGCAGTGGCCTTCAGCATTTACTTTGTTTGGCCAGCATGAGGTTTGTTAATCAGATATTTCAGAAAGCAAATACAATACTTAGACTCTTTTTTTGTTTGTTTGTTTGTTTGTTTGTTTGTTTTGTTTTTCGAGGTAGGGTCTCACTCTAGCCCAGGCTGACCTGGAATTCACTATGGAGTCTCAGGGTGGCCTCAAACTCACGGCAATCCTCCTACCTCTGCCTCCCGAGTACTGGGATTAAAGGCGTGCGCCACCACGCCCGGCAAGACTCATTTTTTTTAATGAGTGTGTGTGTGTGTGTGTGTGTGTGTGTGTGTGTGTGTGATGGTGAGCACATGTTGGTCAGAGAACTTCTGGGTGCCTCTGCTCCACCATCCTCAAGGCAGGATCTCCCATATTTGCAATGAAACTGCCACACTACAAAGGAAGATCAGACTACCTGGCCAGGTGCCTCTGGTTCTGCTTCCAATTGCCACAATCTTGCTGCAATCACAGATGCATGTGCCAGCCCCCACTCTGTGTGGGTGGCTGGGGAATTGAACCTGGGCAGACATGTTTTAAAAATGAGCATTCAACCACCTAGCTATTGCCTCCACCCTCACTGAAAGTTTACAGAATTTGGTACATGGCGAAAACTCCATGTTCCACATACAACAGCTAGTTGATTTCTCTAATTTAAATAAGTTTGAAGGGAAGTGAAAAGTTTACAAAATGGTACACACTCTTACACCACAGATAACCTTAAATGCAGCTGCTGGAGAATAAAAAAGGAAGCTTTATGCTATTACCACATGAAACTTTGTCCCCTAACCACACAGAATCCTAATTTAGTTTAAGGAAAGGAAACATTTTTGTTTTTTGTTGTAGAATAAAAAGTTAATGCATAGTTTAAGAAAATCATGCTTTTTAAAAAATTTTTAGAACATTTTTGTAAACAAAATGGAAACAAGCTGAAGTCAAAGCTGCAGAAATCCACTGGCTTAGTACTTCCTGAAACATCAGCAAAGTTCTTTCCCTTTCTGTATCAGTCTCTTTCATCTGTTCTACCTCATCTGTTTGTTCCTTTCTCTCTCATCGGCTTGGGTGATAATGAGTGGTCCATGCCAAGAAGTGCTCCAGGGACCGTAGAAGCCATTCTGGTTTCATTTGAGTCTGTATTCAATCAATGGGGGTGAAAGTGTCCACTTTGTTTAAATGATGTGTACTGAGGGATTGGCTTGTGAAGCTGAGGCTAAATCAGGAGGTTTAATGTTCTCTTCCTATGAACAGAAGCTCCCAATGCATCTAACTTGAAAATTGTAAGAATGGACAGGACTGCAGGGTGTGTAACTGGAGGAGAAGAAATTTATCTTCTTTGTGACAAAGTTCAGAAAGGTAAGTATGCACTCTGATCTCAAGATGTGAAATACAATCTCAAAGGATTTTTAGCGGCAAACATAAGTAATCTTTTGTTGTAGAGCCTTTCAGAACATTTGCATATCCTACTTCTACCTATCTTTTCCAAAAAAACGAACCATCAAGTATATCATTCATATCTAAATTTCCCATAGAAGTTAATAAATAAGCAAATGAGGTGGTAGCTATTATTAGTGACTTTCAGCACGTTAACACTTTGGTAAATTTTTGTTTTCAAGACTGAGTTAAACTACAATACATATTACTAACCATGGTGTACATACTTGACACACATACACACAGGAAATAACTTCCACATAATGTAAAATTACTGGTTCTATTTATTTTTCATTGCTTTTTTGTAATATAGAAGGAACTTCCCCAAACACTTCCACATGCCACTGTGATATTCACAAAGGGTTATTCTCAGAGCACATTTCTCTCACTGTTGCACTTTGAGGAAAGTTCCTTAGCATTTACTATCACTAGGTATGTTATAAGATTGATAAATTAGTATAAACTGAAGTAAATGATAAATGGAAAATATCATGTAATAAAGATGACATCACTATATAACTGGAAATAGGCCTTAAATAAAGAAAATGTGTTTTTTAAAAAACTTTTCATTTGAAGTTCTCTGAAGCATAAGGTAAGAAAAATTAGATTAGTTTAGATTAGATTAGATTATAGAGTAAATACGAATGTGTGTGTGTGTGTGTGTGTGTGTGTGTGTGTGTGTGTGTGTGTTTATATCCATATACACACACTTTATTTTTAAAAAGTTTACCCTTCCTCTGCCTAGACTGGAGTCAGTCTTCTCCCAGCCCTCTGTGTCTAAGTCATAATCATTCCCAGATTTCTGGGTGTGTACCACGAGTAAATACAGTACTCAGACCTCTGTTCATAATGTGTTTCTTAATCATCATTGCACTGGAACAGCTCAGCAACAGAGTCTTAGTTCACACTTTAGCAATGGCTTGATCAAGTTCCAGTTGAACCCCCAGGAAAGGGAACACAAAAGGCCATGGGGACTCATCTAGCAAGTTTGTGGCCCAGGGAGAAGGTAGTTTCAGAGGCCACTCTTGGGTGCCAATTCCTGCTCTGAGAACATTAGAAATGTCCAACCACACCAAAGAGAGAAATGGTGTGACTTCCCAAGGTCAGTCCTTGCTGCCAGGAAGTTTCTCCAGAGCCCTAATATGGCTGCAAATGAGTCCCCTGGACTTCCCCATTCCCTCCCCAGATTTCCCGACAAAAGGTCCCACTGGAGGGTGGAACGGAACCTACAAACTCGTCATGCCCCCGAGGTGCCTGTCTGATTACCTTAAATCTCTGGCCAGAGCAGGTGGTTGGGCCAGAGGCTAATAGCTACCTCCAGGAATTGAGCCATCACGGGCTGTGGGAGAGGTGGCCACCGTGGAACAGAACATGTTACAAGAGAACTGTTAAAACTCAGCATCTCAGGGGCAGGGATGAGGCTAAAAATGGTACCAACATGTGCTCTTTACATACTATGTCCATAACTAATAAAAAAAATTCAACATTTTCAACTTTTTATTGTGTGAGTTAGGATTTCCTTTACCCTGGACAATTAAGATAAAAATCTGATAAACTGAATGTTAATAGAACTTCCATAAATAAGTAAAGAATGAGAGATTCCATCTAGTTGGCTTAAAGAAAGTCAGACATGGTGACTTGTGTCTTTAATCCCAGCACTCAGAAGGCAGAAGTAAAAGGAACACCATGAGTTCCAGGTAAGCTTGGGTTATAGTAAGACTCTGCTTCAAAAAAATAAAAAGAGAGTCTGAATAACTAGGTTCAGGGTAGTCCCATTTGAAGTCAAAGGATTGGACCAGGAAATAATTAAATATTTTATCCAGCCCTATTATATCTAAAACTATTATTAAAATAGATATACTTAGTTTCATTAGTCAGTAGTGTGGTCCCGCCTATGAATTGGGAATTGAAGCCAGGAAAAAGCCAAACAGACTTACGTTGTCATATTTCTGCAGAAATCAAGTCCATAACTAGAAAGGGAAATGTAGTCATTCTACTTTCATCGTAAGGAGACCTGACCACCGTGGTATTTTAAGCAGTTACTCAGTAAGGAATAATGAAGCATTGTAAGGAGGAGTACAGTAGTGTTTAAGAGCTGAGCTCTGAAATTATTATGTCTATGTTCACATCCTAGCTCCTGTATTTACTATTAAACCTTGGATATTTAAGATCTCTGGATCTGAGACTCTTTTCTGCAAAATGAACGTACCTCATAGGATTGGCGTGAGGACTAAAGAGGTCATTATGTACAAATAAAGCACTTGGGACAGCATATACCATGTTGTAAACTTCATATTATCAATTCTCATGTACATCTCCATATTGAGTTAGGTCACATTTAGGGACTCTGATATGCTCCCATCATTCTTCATGTTTCTCAAGAGTGAAATGGTTTAAGGGTGGGGAAGTAGGATGGCCAAGTGTTAAGTGAGAGAAAATTCAGACTGATTAAGTAAATGCAATGTTTTGCCAGAATAGATGAAACTTAGGGCCCATTCCTGTACTGAATATTTTTGAAAAGTCAGTGATTTGCAAAAATTGTAAATGACTTAAATATATTTAGATTTTTTCAAAAGTCTATTTATATATTGAGTAAAATCATGAGCCAGCTTTATTTTTCAGCCTACTTTGAACCATTTTGAGACTATATGCAATGACACACCTGAATGTGACTGTTTGCAGATGACATCCAGATTCGATTTTATGAAGAAGAGGAAAATGGTGGAGTTTGGGAAGGATTTGGAGATTTTTCTCCCACAGATGTTCATAGACAAGTAGGTGGATTATTATTATTATGGTTTTATTATATTAAATGCTCTGCCTTGTTGACATTCAGTACTCAGTTTCCCTGTATTAAAAGGGAAAATCATAAGTATATATTTAGTATCTATAAAACAATACTATTTTTTGAAAGATAGTACAAGAGTCAGGATGGCTGGGAGAGTACAGGAGTAGCAGGGAATCGCTGCCCACATTAGCATCATATAGCCATTCTGATGACCATGAATGTGCCCAAGGAGCCACCACCTTGTGCCATAGTTTTCCCAATGCCATCAGTCAATTCCCTGGCCCCACATTCCAATCCTGAGATACGAAAAGGTGCCAAAGAGTGCCCCGCCACCATGCTCATGACAAAGTGAGATCCAGGTCACCCTGGGCTAGAGTGAGACCCTACCTCAATAAAAACAAAAATAAAAATAAAAAAGTAGGGATGTAAAACACTAACTTTGGAACTTTCTCCAGGGAACTGTGTTTTCAGCCCAACTTGTGTAAGCATTGGCTGTAAATAAAAGTATAACAAATGTGTTTAATGTACAACACTGCAAAAAAAAAATGTAGTCATACACCAACATTTGGATCTTTGAATCTTGTAGTTTGCCATCGTCTTCAAAACTCCAAAATATAAGGATATCAACATCACAAAACCAGCTTCCGTGTTTGTCCAACTTCGGAGGAAATCTGACTTGGAAACTAGTGAACCAAAACCTTTCCTCTACTACCCAGAAATCAAAGGTAAGTCCTTGCTTCAACTCTTGTGCCTGTTCTGATAAGACCACTGATGGAAAAGACCTGTGAGTCGCCTTGGCACAGCTTCCTAGAAACTGCAGCCTGGACTTATGTTCAGAGAAGAGGCAGATAATTTACTACTTTGATTATAGAATTAGTCCTGGCCTTTTAAAAAAAATTTATTGCTACCAAACTTGTGTAAGATTTAGAGATATGAGAACTTCTTTGAATTTTAAATCTAATATTTTAAACTAGGGTTTAGTTAAGATGAAAAAAAATAAAATGTTTATGAAAATCAACCAGTCAATAGCCAGCATCAGGTACCAAATGGAAAAATCCAACAACCACGCAATACAGAAGTGTAAAATGAAGTAGTCACCATCCTTTTCCTCACTTGAGAAAGAGAGATTAGAGTCATAATGCAAATTAGATTTTTTTTTTTTTTTTTGAGATGGCTGGGGACTGAATGCAGGGCCTTATGCTATATGTAAAAATAGACTGGCTGCTGAGTTCCAAGGAAAGAACAGCCAACATGTATGTGGTGCTATTATGTGTTAGAATGGTTTCATTGTGGATAACAAGGTGCCTCATTTATGTAAAAGAAAGAAAGAAAGAAAGAAAGAAAGAAAGAAAGAAAGAAAGAAAGAAAGAAAGAAAGAAAGAAAGAAAAGAAAAGAAAAGATGAGACAATAGGCCCAAAGAGAAGTGATCCTCCCAGGATGTCACTGGGCTGATGGCTCAATGGACAAAGGTTTTGCCAGGTAAGCAGGAAGACCAGGTCAGATTCTCAGCACCACACATAAATACCAAATGCCAGGTGGGCATGGCGGCTACCTGTGATTCCAGTGCCCACAGGAGGCAGAGACGGGGAATCCCTGAAGCAAGCTAGCTAGCTACACTGGCCAAATCAGTGAGCTCTGCCCAAATGAGAAACCCAGCCTCAGCAAATAAAGGGGAGAGTGGTCAAGGACAACACTCGATGTCAATGTCTGGCCTCTAGGGGCACCATGCCCACATGCGTATGTAAACCACACATACATTCACACACAGAAAGAAACTAGCAGACTGTTTCACATTAAATATTTGCAAATTAATCCAAACTACAAACCCAGTCATTGTATACATTTCCTAGATGCCACTGAACACACCTTCCACTCCCCTCGCCCCATGTATCTCCCTGTCTTATCCCTACCCCAACATGCTTTCTTATTTATCAACATGTAAATGTGTCTTACCTACTTATATGTCTGTTGCCTTCCTCCTGCCTATAGCAGGAAGATCTTCCTAAGACAGAGACTTGACCTCTCATGTTCATGGTCATATCTCTAGAACCTAGCATAAAATATGTCATATGGTATATACTCATTAAATATCAAGTGGTCTGACTTAATGGTTGGCCAGTTTGAATTGCTATTCTAATCCAAAAGGCTCAGTATACATTAGGTTCCATGAAGTCAGACCTTAGACAACTATGAAATCCAGCCCTGTCATGATTCAGAACCATCCAGCACTAAGATCTACATCCTTTGCAGTCACTCATTGACACTGCATTGACAAAAACTTGTTGGAGACAATTGGTCTAGGACAGACAGTTAAAATAATCAAGTGAGGGGCACGAAAATAGTTGAAGAACTACTTTACAAACCAAAAAAAGGTTGTAGTGACTTTTCAGTCCGAAAACTGCAATTAGGAAGAAATAGAGTGGTCATCTTTTAAGTTATAAAAGATATGGCTAGGGAAAAGGTATGCATCTTTCCTTGTATTCTAAAACCCAGAAAGTGAGAATAAGGTACTTTAAAGACACACACAGGAAAAGGTGATTGGGGCTAAAATTTTGTCTGCTTTTATGAATTTGAACTGTGCTCTAAGATCATTGGCTATAATCTAGTCATTATTAATCAAGTACCAATGTGCAAAGCTGTTTTGGAGTGTTTCCCCAAAAATGACAGTTGTAGCAGTTACCTTCTCTTTGCTGGGACAAAACACCTGGGCCAAATGCAACATACGGAAGGAAAGGGCTTGTTTCAGCTTAAAGTCTCGAGGGGAAGTTTCATCATGGCAGGGAATGAATGGCATGAGCAAGAAGCTGATCTTCATCAGCAGCAGTGGGGAAGCAGCCCAACCAAGTGAGCTGGCTTTGAACATCCAGTGGGCTGGGCTAATAAATCTCAGGGTCCTCCTCCAGACACACCTCCTCAAGCAAGGCTCCGCTTCTCAAAGGCTTCACAACGTTCCCAAATTGCACCCAGCTGGGGACCACATATTCAAAACACATGAGGGTATAGGGGACATTTTATATTCAAACCACCACAGTAGTCAAGTGTAACAAAAGATCACCAGACTTTGGGTTTAACCTTCACTTAGCCCCGACTTTAGAAAGTCATGTATCCTTCCTAGCTTCAGTTTCCTCTTCTGTGAAAGGAGAATTTGTAATGGATGACTACTTAGGTTCCTTCTACAATATATTAATACTTCATAGTGCATCCTGTAGTGCTCCTGTGAAAGGCAGGCTGCTGTGTTCAATCTTATGGAGTTGGGACTTGCATATTCTTTTATAAAACTTGGCCTGGGACTTTTCTCAGATAGTGTGTGGTAGCACACACTTTTAATCCCAGCACTCAGGAGGCAGAGAGAGGAGGATCGCTGTGAGTTTGAAGCCAGCCTGAGACAACTTAGTGAATTCCAGGTCAGCTTGGGATCAAGACCCTATCTCAAAAAATAAAAGAAAGAGTCAAAAAAAATAATTAAATTAAAAATTGAATAAAATATAAAATAAAATAATATTGACAATAGAATAGCTAATATTTTGAAAATTACTTCTTAAAAATTCAGTTTTGGCCTGGAGAGATGGCTTAGTGGTTAAGCACTTGCCTGTGAAGCCTAAGGACCCCAGTTCGAGGCTCGATTCCCCAGGACCCACGTTAGCCAGATGCACAAGGGGGCGCACGCATCTGGAGTTCATTTGCAGTGGCTGGAGGCCTTAGCGTGCCCATTCTCTCTCTCTGTCTGCCTCTTTCTCTCTGTGTCTGTTGCTCTCAAATGAATAAATAAATAAATTAATTAATTTAAAAAATTTTTTTAAAGCTCAAGAAAAAAAATCAGTTTTACAGTAAAATATAACTATTAAGCATCTCTACCATAAAAATTGAAAAGAGTACATAGAAAATACAGGCTGGTGTCTGATAAAAACCATGTCAGAAGAGAACATTATTTCTAAAGATAAATGTTGTCTGCGCCCCCTTGTGTTTCATGCTTCTACATGAACTAATATTTAGTGTGAGGTCAACAGGTTATTGGGTGAGTATGGCTATTAATCAGTTATGGCATACCTGATAGGGGAATTTTATAAATTGTTCCAAGATCCTTTTTTTATTTTGGTTTTTTTCAAGGTAGTGTCTCACTCTAGCCCAGGCTGACCTGGAATTCACTGTCATCTCAGGGTGGCCTCGAACTCACAGTGATCCTCCTACCTCTGCCTCCCAAGTGCTGAGATTAAAGGCGTGCTACTTCCAAGATTCTTAAGTAAGGAAGTTGCTAAAGTCTCTTTGCTAGAAGTACACTCCTTTCAGTAAGAAACCCATTCTTCAACATTCAACCGTACTGACGATTTTTCTTCCTCATATTTCTGGGAATGACCAGTTTTCAGCAATTCTTGAAGTGTGCCTTCTCTGGCTTCAACATACAACTGCAATTAGATAATATTTAGGTTGTCAGTAAACAGCAGCCTTCTACCTTCTAGCTAGCCCTGGAGTGACTAAAATAGCCACAGAACTAGAAGTATGTGAAGATCTTTCTGAACATAAACAATGACAAAAGCAGGCATTGAAAAGTCAGATCTTAAGCCGGGCGTGGTGGCGCACGCCTTTAATCCCAGCACTTGGGAGGCAGAGGTAGGAAGATCGCCATGAGTTCCAGGCCACCCTGAGACGACAGAGTTAATTCCAGGTCAGCCTGGACCAGAGTGAGACCCTACCTTGAAAAACCAAAAAAAAAAAAAAAAAAAAAAAAAAGTCAGATCTTGAACAATTGTTCAGGATTGGGCAGACTGAATAAAGAATGCCACATTGACTGTTTAATAATGTAAACAAAACTTCTCAACCTAAAAGAGAGAAGGGAGAAATACAAAATATGACAGAAAAATCACAGAAGAGAAAGAAAGGAAAACGAACAAAGGACCAAGAAAACAATAGTAGACCACATAGGCAGTTAGAGAATTCAGGAGAGCATTTGTGAGAAGCAAAGGAAACAGAACCCGAGAGGAGCCGAAGTGTCACAGCCCCCAAACCTGAACGGTCCCATGTCTCAGAGGCCAGCACTGTATTTTAGTCAAGTAGTGGTCTGAGACCTTTAGCCCTCTCCCCCAAACCCCAGTCTCCAGAGCTCATAGGCCTTCCTCTGTGTTTCTGGGTTGCACCCTAATTTCTTTTGTCATGGCAACTGGTAAGGAATATGTCCCTATTGCCCCATGTCTGTAATGTCTGCCTCAGGGTTTATTTAGCAGGTCCTAAACATAAGTGATAGCTGAATCTCCCTAAAATATTACTGTGCACATCATTCACTGGTTCTCCTGCCTAGGAGTCCCTGAAGTTCATATCCCTGAGGCTCCTCAGTGTGGGTGGTCCTAGTTGGCCCCACATGTCAAGAATGTGTTATATTAATCTTTCACTTCAACCAAAATGGTCTCTGTTCTCATATGCACCCCAGACACATCATTCCTTTTATTGCTTTATGAGACCCTCCTTGTCCTCTGCCCAGAACATCCTCACATAGGTTTGATATGCCAAGAGCCTACACCGTTAGGTTCATGTACATACCATCAGAGTGCTAGCCTGCTAAGTCTCTCCCCAACTGCCTTAAAATTAAATTTCATTCTGTATCTTCAGAGTATCCAAATCTTTGATGGACCATCAGATAGATCTCGCACCAGTTTGTTAATATAGGGCACTTGGGAAAGTGCTGCAGAGTGGACCTGGGTGTGTGCTGCCCTGTGGTCTCTACACCAGTCTTCGCACCTATTGGAATAAATCCAGTGCTTCTTGAAATTTAGCATCTCTTCCTCCTTGGCTGCTTTCTGTTTCCCTTTAAACTGTTTAAAAATATCATGAGAATCAATATTCTTTCTGTGGCTAGTGGTGGAACCCAATCAATCTTTTCCCCCCTGCTTTCTCTTCCTGTAAATGCAGATAAAGAGGAAGTGCAGAGGAAGCGACAGAAGCTCATGCCTAACTTCTCGGACAGTTTTGGCGGCGGCAGTGGGGCCGGGGCTGGAGGAGGAGGCATGTTTGGGAGTGGCGGTGGAGGAGGGAGCACTGGAAGTCCTGGACCAGGTACAAGAAAGGGCTCCTCTGTCAATCCTTTTCATATTGGCAAGGGTACAGTTTTCTCCTCCTACCTTTCTAAGCATGTTCAGTGGCTATTATATTATTAATTATAAGATTTCAAAGTAATTAAAATTTTCCTACAAATGTAAATATATTTTTTCAAAGAATTGTATACTTACTTTACAATATAGTACCTCCCTACCCCCATACATAGTTTCAGTACTTGTGGTTTCAGTTACTCAAGGTCAACTTCAGTCTAAAAATACTACCATTGTCCTGACTGTTTCAAGAGAGATAAACCACATTCACATAGATTTTATTATAGTGTATTATTACAGCAGTTCTATTATTATTAGTTACTGCTGTTCATCTCTTACTATGCCTAATTTACAATTTGAACTTTCTCATAGATGTGTGTATATAAGAAAATATGTAGTGTATGTAGAATTCAGTGCTATGTACAATTTCAGGAATAGGCTGGGGTTCTTGGAACATGTCCTTCATGGATATATGGTTAATCCCAAAACCTATAAGAAAAAAAAAGTCAACCAAGGCCAACTGTCCAAAACATACCTCTCTAAATGTTTTTGTATATTTTCCCCTTATTTTTTTCTTTCTTTCTTTTTTTTTTTTTTTTTTTTTTTTTTTTTTTTTTTTTTTGAGAAGCAGTTGGTTTTTGTTTTTTTGTGTGCGTGGGTTTTTTGTTTGTTTGTTTGTTTCGTTTTTCAAGGTAGTGTCTCGCTGTAGCCCAGGCTGACCTGGAATTCACTATGTAGTCTCAGGGTGGCCTTGAACTCACAGCAATCCTCCTACCTCTGCCTCCCAAGTGCTGGGATTAAAAGCGTGTGCCACCACACCCAATGAGAAGCAGTTGTTTTGTTGTTCTGAGGAAACATTAAGAGGACTTTATGGGGCTGGAGGGATTGCTTAGTGGTTAAGGCACTTGCCAGCAAAGCCATAGGACCCCAGTTTGATGCCCCAGGACCCATGTAAGCCAGATGCACAAGGTGGCACATGCATTTGGAGTTCCTTTACAGTGGCTGGAGGCCCTGGCATGCTCATTCTCTCTCTCTCAAATAAATAAATAAAAATAAAAAATATTTTAACAAAAAGGGCTTTATGCATGCATATTATATACTTACCTGCACTAGATTTTATAATACATATACTACACTGAAGAAAATTTATCCTTCAGCCAAAGCTTAACTATTTCTTCATGCATATATTACAATAACTATTTTTTTGACATCCCCTGGTGCAGCTGTCATCACCACACATATAATTTTAACTCATTTATCTGTATTGGATAGTTACTATCATTGCATCATGTCTGCTGGTATAAGGTCATATATACTATTTTCTCTACAATATTAGCATAAGAATTTTGCATGGTAACATACCTGTAGAAGCATCATGTTAATGCTTTATGATAGGTAAGTGAACAAACTATAGTACAGCCTGACACTTGCTTAAATGCTGTTTCCTGTTTGCTACACAAAATACTGTACTGAGCATTGACAAACCCATGACTTTTATTCAGACAACTTTTAAAATATTTTATTTTTCTTTATTTATTTGAGAGAGAAAGAAATAGGCAGGGAGAGAGACAAAGAATGGGCACACAAGGGCCTCCAGCCACTGCAAACGAACTCCAGGTGCATATGGCCCCTTATGCATTTAGCTTACGTGGGTCCTGGGCAATCGAAACCAGGTCCTTTGGCTTTGCTGGCAAGGACCTTAACCACTAAGCCATCTCTCCAGCTCTCAGATAACTCTTTTTTTTTTTTTTTTTTTTTTTTTTAGTTTTTCGAGGTAGGGTCTCACTTTGGTTCAGGCTGACCTGGAATTCACTATGTAGTCTCAGGGTGGCCTCGAACTCTCAGTGATCCTCCTACCTCTGCCTCCCGAGTGCTGGGATTAAAGGTGTGTGCCACCACGCCCGGCTTCAGATAACTTTTAAACTAGATTGTTTAAAGTAAAATTGTCATATCAGAAGGTGTGGCATTAAATGCTAGCTGCTTCCCCAAAGACTCGTACCAGTTTGTTCTTTCACTAAAAATACCTGAGAATGAAAAGTAGTGGCCATTTTTCTGTTGAGAGATCAGTATATTGTATTTGGAAATGTTTTTTCCCCCCACCAGGAGGAACTTTTTTTGAACACAGGTCTGAGTCTGGATGTGACAACTCACCCTTACCCAATCTACTTCACACAGAAGGAAAGACTCAGGATAAACTCCTCCACATTGCCAGTATGGGTGTTTCCTGGCTTGCTGAAGTGGGATCTGAACCCTGGCTATGTCACCCATACTAGGTCTTGCTGACACTCAGCAGAGGCCCATGGGCAGGTTCACACTGTCCCACAGCAAGGCCTGTGTTCTCCTGAGAGACACTTTGTTTACGTCTTCCTGACAGTCCCTTTGTTTTCTTTACTGGGTCAGGGTATGGCTTCTCACACTATGGATTTCCAGCATACGGTGGGATTACCTTCCATCCTGGAACCACTAACTCCACTGCTGGGATGAAGCATGGTGAGTATCACTTGATTACTGAGGAAGACAAAAAAGTGAATGCCAAGAAGTGTGTTGTTGCCGCACTACTCACAACAAACTATTTCTCATGAATAGTATAAACTACATTCCAAATCCTTGACTATGTATTTACCTTAAGTAGCATGAATAGGTATTAGGATATGGCATTTAAAAAGATAGAGACTTGGAGCTGGGGAGGTGGCTCTGTGGTTAAAGTTGCTTGCTTGAGAAGCCTGCCAAACCAGATTCAATTCCCCAGCCATCCATGTAAAACTAGGTGCAAAAGGTGTCTTATGCATCTGGTGCTGTTTGCAAAGGATCCTGGCATGCCCATTCACACACACACACACACACACACACACCAACACATGTGCACATACGCAAATAAAGTTAAAATTTAAAAATAGAGCCTTTAACCAAATATAATAATATCAGAAGCTGGGGAAATAGCTCAGTCAAGAAAGTACTTATCATAAAAGCATAAGGACCTGAGTTTGAATCCCTAGCACCTATATAGAAGCCAGGCTTGGCAATGCATGCCTTTAATCCCAGTGTTGGGAAGGTAAAGACAGTGACCTCGGGGCTCACTGGCTAGCTAGTCTAGCCAAATCTGTGAATTCCCAGTTCAATAAGAGATTTTGTTTCAAAATATAACAGAGCAATTAAGAAAACTCTCTGACCCCCCCCCACATCATGCACATACATATGTATACACAAAACACATATGCAAGCAAACATACACATTCCAAAAAAATCACAAATTTACCTATTTACATTTTCTCCTCAAATACGATGATCTTTGAAATCTTTTGGGGGTTTTATAGAGTTAACTAAATGGTAATCTTTTCTTATAAGCTGTTAACTGATTTTTAAGTTTTATTGCATTATCGATTATTTCAATAGTTAATGTATTTCATTCCATAAAATAGAACAATTATTTCCCTTAAGTGTCATTTTTATGGCTGCTGTTCAAGGAAAATATCAGTATAGCCATTTCCACTTTATTTATGTGTATGTGTGTGTGTGTGTGTGTGTGTGTGTGTGTGTGTGCATGTGCGCATGTCAGGACATGTGTGTAGGTTACAGGACAACTTCTTTGAGACAGGATCTATTGCTGCTGCAGACAAATTGCCGTACTGCAAAGGAATATCAGCCTAGCTGACCTATGAGCTTCAGATTCTCTTGACTCTGCCTCCCATTGTCATATGGAGGTGGGATCACAGACGTATGCACACTTTGTCTCCAGCTTTACATGGGTGCTGGGGAATTGAACCTGGACAGTAGGTTTTATAAGCAAACCTCATTAACTGCTGAGCCATCTCCCCAGCCCAGTATTACCATTTTATAGACAGAAGGCAAGGTATAGAAACATTTATTTACTCACTGAAGGCACATTGTCATTGGTGGCAGAATTAGATTTTGATCCAGGTGTGCCCATGAACTCTTACAGAGCCTGTCATACAACAACAGAGTCAGACAAAAAGCCACATGGTCAGACATGGTGCAGCAGAGATCTCCCTAACCAGAGTTTGCAAATTGAGATGTCTCCACAACTTTGCCTTGTTAATTAGCATTAGAAAAATATATCTACCCTGCTTTCATGAACTTCAGATTTTTCCACTTTGATTTCAGTACACAAAGAACTTTCATTTTTTCTCCCTTACAAATAAAATAAGATTTATTTGAACAGGAATGCTTTTTTGAAACAGGTTACCCTATAGCTCAGGCTGGCCTCAATCATGTGGCAGTCTTCTTTCTACCTCCTGAGTGTTGATATTAAAAGTGTGTACCACCAAGCCTGTCTACAAAATAAGAACAAAGTTTCTAGCAGTATAGCTTTGAAATAGTTTTTTAGAGCTGAATATTTAAGATAATTCAAAAACATATTTATATTATAAACACTTATTTTGAAATTCAAGTAATTTTATTTTTCCTTTGCAGCAAACTTGACTTCTTTCTTTATTGGCCCTACATAGAAACAGTAAATTATAGCTCAATTAATTTAACTTGAGAGAAAGGTGTGGTGGCACACACCTTTAATCCCAGCAGTCAGGAGGCAGAGGTAGGAGGATCGCCGTTAGTTCAAAGCCACCCTGAGACTCCATAGTGAATTCCAGGTCAGCCTGGGCTAGAGTGAGACCTTACCTCAAAAAACCAAAAAATAAAAAATAAAAATTCAACTGAGAAAAAATAATGTTTTTGCATTTATTCTAGGATTCACGAACACTGAATCTAAAAATGACCCCAAAGATCATGACAAGAGTGATGACAGAAAGAGTGTCAGTTTTCCTGGGAAAGAAAGTGGACCCACGGAAGGAGACAAGGAGGAGGGCACTTCCAGCGCCAAGAATGGGGAGGCTGCTGTGACGTGTACAGAGGGCGTCCATGAAGAAGACGCCGGGTTTCAGGGTAGGTGAGCACACTGGTGAGGGCTCACACTGTTTTGGAAGGGGCGGGCCATCAGTTCTGAGTGTGGGAAACTATTTCCAAAAGATGGGTTTCTTTTCTGTTAATCAAAACATGACAAATCAAAAAAGCATTCAGTGTACTCTTCAAGGAACTGTAGCAAGGATCACGATACATTTTCCAGTGTTATCTTCAAATTTAAAATACAGAAACTTACCCTCTCCGATCACAATGAAGCAGTATGGAGTATTAGGAGAGAGAATGGAGTATTTCTGGCACAGATAATAGAGAAGAGTTCTCATGACCTTCATTCTTACCATTCCACGTCCAGCTTGGCTGTCATCTGAAATGAACTTTGCCTAAAGATGGGGCTTTTCTTTTTCTTTTGTGATCTTTGAAGAAGTAGGGTTAGGAAGAAATGCTTCTGTTTTCTCTGAACAACTCTCGAGAGCATATGTGGTGTGATTCTAGGTCCACCCAGGTCCCAGGCCAGGTCAGAAGGTGTCTCAAAAATAGAAAAAGAATAAATAGTTACACTTAGTGGCCAAATGTAGTCTCTATTGCTGTGTGTGTGTGTGTGTGTGTGTGTGTGTGTGTGTGTGTGTATAGGCATGTATGTGCCAGCACCTGTGAGGAGGTCAGAGGACAACCTTGGCATCACTCCTTTCCTTCTGCCCTGTTTGAGATGGGGCTGTGTATGCCAGAGTAGCTGGCCTGTGAGGTTTGGGATTGTCCTGACTCTGCCTCCCATTGCTGGAGATGATTGGGATTTCAGAAACATGTGGTACTGTGTCCAGCTTTATGCGGGTTCTGGGAATCCAAAGTCTAGTCATTAGGCTTTCAGATCAAGCACTTTTAGCCACTAATCTATCTCCCCAGCTCTTTTCTTTTTACCTTTCTAAGGCATGAGGTGTATAGCCAGGGAGTCATATAAAAACAGGTTATGCATGGCCTTTTGTAGAACTAAAGTCATAAGTTGCCATCTCCTGACCAAAAGGGAATGAACTTTTACGAAAACACCAAAGGATCATTGAAATTATGTCTGCAGAAGAGTATGACTTTCTTTTGCTGAGGTTTTGATTTTGTTTTGTTTTTCTTCTGGTTTTTGTTCTTTTTTTTTTTTTTTTTTTTTTTTTTTTTGAGTCAAGCCCAGCAGACTGGCCTTTTTGTTTATCCTATATGAGGCAAATGCCTTAACTACTAACTTAACTAAGCCATCTCTCCAGCTCCTCTTCTGTTTTTTTGACACAGGATCTCCTCACTAGCCCAGGCTGTCCTGAACTTATGTAGACCATAACTGGCCTTCAACTCATGGTAATCTGCCTTCCTCAGCTTTCCAAGTGCTAGGATGACAGGCATGAGCCACCACACCCAGTGGTGAGAGTGTATTTTTTGACACATTGGCTTATTAAATTCCAGTGAAGGGTTATTTTCTTTAAAAAAAATTGGCTATTTTAAATAATGACAAAATCCAATTGCTTAAAGATTAATTCTTTGCCTTAAAATAATGGACATTGATTAATTCTCCTTTAAATAACAGATATTCATTCCTCCAAGAAATTGTAGGCAGGTTTTTAAGAGTCTCATGCTCTACCTACTGAACTAGCTGCGAAGTTAGTATAGACAGGGTTTCAAGTCAATCTCTGTGTTTGGCAGTGAAACAATCCCCAGTTGTGTATCTACTAGTCTACACACAATCCAGAGACACTGAAAGAGCATCTTAGCTAAGACAATATTCCATGAAGGGTGTGCATTTGACCTATGGCTATGAACATTGCCTTGCAGATCACCTCTTTCTAGAGAAGGCGATGCAGCTTGCCAAACGGCATGCCAATGCCCTTTTTGACTACGCGGTGACAGGAGATGTGAAGATGTTGCTGGCTGTGCAGCGCCATCTCACTGCAGTGCAGGACGAGAATGGGGACAGGTGAGTCAGGACCATACTGCAAGTGCTGTTTTGGGATAGGGAGGAGCAAAGAGCATTGCCTAATGCGCACTGGCTAGACGGGGATGTGGGGAATATGAGTCCTGTGATAAAACACTATCACCAGTCAGACCTTGAATTAGCTGGAGTCTTCTTTGAAGAAGACATCTCTTCAGGCAAGAAAACTAAGATGCGTATAGGGGATGGTACTTCTTGAAAGCTTTGCTTTATTTATTAAAATAATACTGGAGAAATTGTTAGGGGTCCTGAGTCTCTGAAGCTTTGTTGTCCCACTATACATCTGTGATGGATGTATACTCAAGAGAAAGCCCAGCAAAGGCAGTAGCAGTGGTATAGTGAGGGTCCTCTCCCCTTACTGGTCTCTGTGCCCCAGTAACAGTCACCAGTATGTGAGTGGGAAGCTCTGGCCACTGCTGCAACCCAGGCTGCCTGGGAGTGGCTTTCCACACACCATGCCTTCCATTCCTGCTGTTCCTCACATTCTGTTTGCAAAGCCACCTGGCTTCTTTCTAAAATGGTTCTGTTATTCCTTTCATTGAGACTTCTGAAATGATCGCAAAGGCCTATAAAAATAACAAGAGACAGCCGTCTTCAGAGTCAAGTGCTTTATCTCAAACAATCCTAGAATAGCATCAACACTGAGCAATCTTTTCTGTGGAAGAGCTTTTGAGTGCTGTCTTTTAAAGTCTCAGGTTAACAACCAAATGCTTTAGGAAAGTGCCAACCTCAGGGGTTTCAAGCAGAGACCTTTGTTCTCCTTCCTAGTAGCGTTACCAAGGATGTGGTGTAACCACTGGCCTTGTTATACAGTACAAGTGGAACTGGTACAACCCTCTGTGTGTAAAGCATGAACAGCACAGTGCTTCTTTGGGTATGAATAATCCAATTAGCATTCATAGCATACAACCACCAGAGAAAGCAGTTAACAAAGACAGGGCAGCAGCATTTTCAGTGACCTTTTTAGAGACCTGATGGATTGAGGAATCTTAATGAAGATGAGTGTGTGCATGTGAGGAAGGGAATGCCAGTGTCTGAAGGGAGGACAGTAGAAAGGGATGGAAGGCACATGGATTCCAGTGGGTGCATTGAGGCAAAGCATGGGCATATGTAAGGACCCTGGACATACATAGTGAGACAGGGGTGGTGACTTTCCTTGCCTGAGCATGAAATGAATACTTAAGAGTCCCTTCCTAGGACCCAAACATATTCACACAAGCAGGTTCTGAGAAGTCAGAGGGGTGAGACTTTGGGAGACCACTGGAGTTCTCTTATGGGCATAGACAAGGCTAACTCAGCTCTGGCCTCTTGTTTTTATTGACCATGTCATATTTAGCTAATAATGTGAATCCTGTGTCCATTAGTCATCATAGAAAATAGAATAAAGAAAAATTTAAAGCCCTCTGGTATTGGGGAAATTCCCACAAGGGTGTGAAGATTTGAGGGGGAGGGGGAATATACTTCTGCTATGAAATGCTGAGCTGCACGTGGAAAGTTTTAGGCAGCTTCTGAAGCATGCCATTCTTGACGCGTGAGCGTCCCGTCTGCATTACACTGCAGGCCCTTTCAGAGGTCATCTTCCAGCATTCTATCAAGGGTAATAGTGAAGTCTGGAAATCATTCTTTTAACAATACTTTTTTTTAAAATTTTTGTTTGTCTATTTATTTATTTGAGAGCGACAGAGAGAGAAAGAGGCAGAGAGAGAGCGAGAGAGAGAGAGAGAGAATGGGCATGCCAGGGCCTCCAGCCGCTGCAAAGGAACTCCAGACACGTGTGCCCCTTGTGCATCTGGCTAACGTGGGTCCTGGGGAATTGAGCCTCGAACCGGGGTCCTTAGGATTCACAGGCAAGTGCTTAACTGCTAAGCCATCTCTCCAGCCCATCTTTTAACAATACATTTAAAGAGGAAAATCACAAGTTAGTTTTTTAGGCCTTCCTTTCCCAGTATTAATCTAAATAAATTATACATGTTACATCAAAAGAGGCCTGAATAAAGTGGTAGCTTCTATCTTTGAATTGGAGACAACCCAGCCTGCAGCTGATTCCCCACCCCATGCACTGCTTTCCTGGGGAAATGTGCATCTCAGCTTGCCCATGCCCTGTTGATCTGCACACATGTCCTTTGAACAGGATAGCTTAAGAAGTTAAGGGTTGGCTTTGATCAAGCCAGGAATGCTAGCATATGCCTGACAGGTCAGCACTGACTCCTAACTTCACCACTGATCACTAGCTGTGTGACCGTGATTGAATTATATTACACCTGTAAGTCTGTTTCATCATCCAAGAAGTTCAGATGATATTGCCTACCTCATAGGATTGCTGTTCCCATTATAGGATTGGTATGTCAAACAAACAGCATAGTCTGGTAATGAGATGCTCTCAACCTATTGTTGGGTTATTCCAAAATAGTTTTAATAAATACTTTTTAAATCTGGGATGGGTAGAGGGCTCAGCAGTTAAAAGCCTGCTGGCCCAGTTCAGTTCCCCAGTACCCACATGAAGTCAGATGTACAAAGTAGCGTGTGCCTCTAGAGTTTATTTTCAGTGGCAAGGGTCCTGGCATGCCCATACTCACTCACTCTCTTTCTCTCTGTCAAACAAGTAAGTAAATCAATCAATCATGTTCCTAGGAGTGATATTTGGAACTGACCAATATTCTTACCTCATTATCTTAAGTCCCCTAAGGTTCTATCATTCTCAGTCTCCTAAACTGTGTGCTCCAGCCCTAAGGCTGATGAGACCTGGACCCTGCCTGGGAGAAGGCTATGGCCAGTGACATGTAGAAGACTGCATTGGTGAACCGTAGCAGTGAATAGAAGAGGAACATTTGCTCCATTGAGACCCTGGGAAAGTGTTGACTCAGGATGGAGGGTTTCAAATGAGTATAAAGGAGGAAGTAGGCAAGTGAGGAAAGAAGCAAAATTATTAAAAAAAAAAAAAAGGAATACTTGATAGGATGTGGGAGCAGTTGAGAATAAGGCATGCAATGACTTTGTTTCTTCAGAGTTTGCTTCCAGAATTTTCTCCCAGTGGTTAAAACCTGCCCCTACTTCCCTCTTGGGATCTATGAAGATCTTTGAAAAGCTTTTTTACTAAGCTGTATATATACCTATAATCCCAACACTGAGGTTAGAGGATCACTGATAAGCTCAAGACCAGACTAAGCTATAAAGCAAGACCTTGTCAAAAAGGAAAAAAAAAAAAAAATGTTTTTTGAGGAATGGGACAAGGGTAGGTGACTAAATTTTTCTGATCAATTCCTAGGGCCAGACATTCATTTTGCATATGTCACCTATCTCTATGTCACAGAAAAAGTAGAGGAAAAATACCTAAATAGAGCACAGTGGTCAAGTTGGCTTTGAGTTTAAGGGCCTCTGTCTCCAAACTGGGGTACCTTTGTACTTCAAGAATTTAGTCAACATAAACACTTCTGGGGCCAGACAGGCTCTGTGCATATAGCAGCCTTGGGTAGGTAGAAGGAGGGATAAGTCTCCCAGAGAAAGCATGTAACCTCAGATCAAGACTTTCAAAACCTTGAAGGGCCAAAGAACAGACTCAGCCTTCATATCTAATCATGCCTTGAAAGTTTTGATGTCCTACTAGTTAATTCTTGCTATTGCATTTCATTTCAGTGTGTTGCATTTAGCAATCATCCACCTTCATGCTCAGCTTGTGAAGGACCTTCTGGAAGTCACATCTGGTTTGATTTCCAATGACATCATCAACATGAGAAATGATCTATATCAGGTAAGTAGAAATCTCAAAGAAGAGAACTGAAGCAAAGCCGGGCGTGGTGGCGCACGCCTTTAATCCCAGCACTCGGGAGGCAGAGGTAGGAGGATCGCCGAGAGTTCAAGGCCACCCTGAGACTACAGAGTGAATTCCAGGTCAGCCTGAGCTAGAGTGAGACCCTACCTCGAAAAAAAAAAAAAAAAGAGAGAACTGAAGCAAATATAATTTGTTTTTATGTATACTGGTTTTAGTAATGTTAACAATAAAATAAAAACATAAATATAAAACACTTTTGTAGGTGATATCATAACATGTGTCAGTTGGGAATGTTATTTTATACCTTAGAAGCATTTTTTAAAGCTTTTTTTTTTTGGTGTTGTTCATTTTTATATATTTATTTGAGAGCGACAGAGAGAAAAAGAGGGAGAGAGAGAGAATAGGCGCGCCAGAGCCTCCACCCAGTGCAAACGAACTCCAGATGCATGCACCCCCTTTTGCATCTGGCTAACGTGGGTCCTGAGGAATCGAGCCTCGAACCGGGGTCCTTAGGCTTCACAGGCAAGCCCTTAACTGCTAAGCCATCTCTCCAGCCCCTTAGAAGCATTTTTGTGTATATGTAATAGCAGTGACCCCACACTGAAATCAGAAACCTGCTGGAGTAGGTGAACTTTAAACTTTAGAGATCAATGAGTTGATACAGATTAGAGGAAAAAGCCTTTAAAAAGTCACATCTGTCAAGAACTAAAAAGTTGGAAAAGCCACGCATAGTAGCACATGCCTTTAATCCCAGCACTCAGGAGGCAGAGGTAGGAGGATTGCCATGAGTTCGAGGCCACCCTGAGACTACATAGTGAATTCCAGGTGAGCCTGGGCTAGAGCAAGATCCTACCTCGAAAAAGTAAGAAAAAATTAAGTTTGAAAAACCAATACTTTGTAAGAATCCCAAGGTCTACTCAAAGGTGCTTGGACAACATCCAGGCCCAGTGTGTATCAAAGAAAGGTGCTGAAACCCGAACACAGAAAGGTGAAAAGGCTTCTTGGGGAGTATGGCAGTCTTGCAAAAACAGGAAGATGGACAGCTGTGAGAAACCAGTTTTGTCCAACTCAGGTCTGAGCAGAAATTAAGAGAGCTAAGAACCAGCGTGAGGGAGTCTTGCAGAGTTTTGCAGGCCCTGAGAAGAAAGAAGCTAGCTGGAGACTTGATGTGCCACCTGAGGTACCTGAGTAAATTTCATAGTGAGAGGGGAGGGATGGAAACTCCTTAGGCAAAGCCAAAGTCTGGATGTGGGTGCTGGCAGCCTGAGGCCAAGACAGCAGGTCTGCTATCTAGAGCTCCTTCCTCCCCTTCCCCTGTGACTCTCCTCAGCCCTCCAGTGTTCTGAGTCTTCTAGGCTTGCCTTCTCCTTAGCATTCGTCTTTTTCTTTCTGTTCACTTGACCTAAGTGTGTCCCTAGTCCTTCATGGCCTGGATGGTGTACGGGGGCCCCTGAGTCAAGCTTACATTGCTCCCATTCCAAAAATAGAGCCAACAACCATATGTCATTACACTTAGTAAAGGTATGAACTGTTTTAGTTCTATTTATTTATTTATTCATGCATTCATTTTTGTTGATTTTTGGGGTGCTTCCTTAATGCTGAACACATACTCTGCCACTGAAATATAACCACATCTCTCAATTTTTAGAGCAAATGATATGAATCATTTTTATTTCCTCATTTTAATTTTTTCTGGGTTTTTTTTGGGGGGGGTTACAAAGACTTGTTACACAGCCCAGGCTGGCCTTGAACACTCAATCCTCCTGCCTCAATCTCTGAAGTGCTGTGATTAACAGGCATGTGCAACTGTTAGAGGGAATATGATCTCATGTTAAAAAAAATTTTTTTTAAATAAGCCAGGTGTGGTGGCATATGCCTTTAATCCCAGCACTTGGAAGGCAGAGGTAGGAGGATCACCATGAGTTCAAGACCACCCTGAGATTGCATAGTGAATTCCAGGTCGGCCTGGGCTAGAGTGAAACCTTGCCTCAGAAAAATATATTTTTTTTAAAGAAAATGAAAGTTAATATTTCAAAAAATCATTAAATTATCTCTTGTTTGGGGATCCACATTTTTAAATTGCCTTCAAAGTTCTAAAATGAGGGTGCTGGTGGGTTCAGTGGTAGAACTCTAGGTAGCATGTGTGAGGCCCTGGGCTGAGTCCCCAGTACTGAAGGGAAAAAAAAAAAACCAGAATACTGAACGTGCATGTATAGCTGTCAGTATGCGGTCTTAGACTTCTCTGTTGTGTTAGCTAACAGGAAAAAAAACTGGGGCTTTTCACTACCTCGTACAATAACCAGAATGAAGTCTTATTTGAATTTTATATTTAAAAGATTGGACCCTACCTTGAAGAGCCGGGCGTGGTGGCACACGCCTTTAATCCCAGCACTCGGGAGGCAGAGGTAGGAGGATTACCATGAGTTCGAGGCCACCCTGAGACTCCATAGTGAATTCCAGGTCAGCCTGGGCTAGAGTGAGACCCTACCTTGAAAAACAAAAAAAAATAAAATAAAATAAATAAATAAATAAAAGATTGTCTTCTTTAAATTTTCATAGCATCTTGGGGAGTTATTGGTATTGGAAAAGTCATTATTTGGCCCCAACAGTTTCTCTGAAACATTTAGCCTGTTCCTTTTAACCACCTGAAGTACATGAATAAACCTAGGAACCAATGTTATAACCTTCAAGCCCTCCTTTCAAAAACTGCTCCTCCACTGCCTGTAGGTGAGGGTCCTGGAAGCTCTTGTTTGCTTTTAGCAAATGGGATCTGCAGAGGGCAGGCACAGCACGGTTTGAAGCTGCGGCTTCCATGTGCTAAGAAGCTTCCAAGTGTTCCATGCCACTCCATGTCATCTTGTCACACGTGTGGAGAATCTCCAGGGTGCTTGAGACCAAAGCCTTGGCTGTACCACCACTGGCCCCTTGTCCCTCTCACTGTGGTCCCCTCAAGATAACAAGCCCACTTCCCCACCACTCTAGCTAATGGACAAAGACTGCACTCCCTGGTGTCCCTTCTCTGCCTTAAATACATACTCACTGGAAACTTTGTTTTTCTGATCAGTAATCTTTTTGTTTGTTTTTCTGTTTTTGCTTTTTTGAAAGTGGTCTCCCTATGTGCCAGGATCTCCTAGAACTTGCTATGTAGCCAAGGCTAGCCTCAAACTCATGATCACCCTCTTGGACCAGCCTCCCAACTGCTGAAATTATAGGCATGAATCACCCATATGGAGTAATAACTATTGTTGATGGAAAATTACACAGTTTTCTAAGCAATTTGGATTATTTATAAATAATCTTAAATATTCTCCCCAAATATCTTTCACTAATCTTAGTACACTTCTGTGGCCATCTGTTCCCAACCACCCTCTGGAGACATCCAAAATAGCCAAAATGTGGCATAGAGAGCATTTTTCTAAAATGATTCCCTCAGAACTAAATCCCCTTCTTCCATTCTCCTTCCAAACACAACCATCTAGTGTGTTTGATATGGGTTATTTTTTGTGTATATCCCCATAAAGTTTTAGTAGATGTTTTTCATGCATGTATTTTTGTCTCATGTTTTAATTACTGTATGCATAATTTTTAAAAACATTTTTTTCCAGGTAGCGTCTCACCCTAGCTCAGCTGACCTGGAACACTCTGTAGTCTCAGGGTGGCCTTGAACTTACAGGGATCCTCCTACCTCTGCCTCCCAAGTGCTGGGATTAAAGGCATGCACCACCACGCCGAGCTTAAAAATATTATTTGTTTATTTGTTTGTTTGTTTGAGAGAGAGAAAGAGGCAGAGAGAGAGAAGAGAGAGGGAGAGAATGGGGGCACAGACAGACTCCAGACACATGTGCCCCCTTGTGCATCTGGCTTACGAGAGTCCTAGAGAATCAAACTGGGATCCTTTGGCTTTATAGGCAAATGCCTTAACTGCTAAGCCATCTCTCCAGCCCCATGTATGCATCATTTTTAAATAGTACAAGAGGGATACACATTGGGAGCTAAAAGTTATTCTCCCTGACAATGCACAGGGCCCTGCTCTGAGCGTAACACTTGTGTTTGAGGGTGCAGTAGTCTTCCAGTGTTAGCTGCAATTACATGTGCATTTAAAGGCATGTGTATCTTTAGTGTACTCTTGCCTATACTCTACATACTTTATACATACATCTCCAACCTTACACCAGCCTTTTTCTTCAATCTTCATATAATTATTGATTCATAATTTTTGTGGAATTTTACTAAAGAGCCTGTATGTTTAGTGGAGCAACCTGGAAGTCCATTCACCCAGCTTCCCCAAAAGCATCCTGTGTAACTATAGCACAGTATTATACCCAGGAAATGTCAACACATACAACCCATATCCTAACCAGATTTCACCAGTTTTCCATGCATTTAGATATACGCACTTCTGTAGGTTTCTTCAAGGTATACACAGACACAAGAACTGTACCTGTTTCTAGCTGTTCAGGAGACTGAAATGCTGAACACAGGAGCTCAAAGGTAGCCAGGGCAATACTGCAAGATTCATCTCTAAAATACATAACTATTCATGCATGCACTTTTAAATGCATAAATAGCATTGTATTATATTTCTGTCTTTGTTTGTTCTTAGCTTTATCCATGTAGGTATATATACAGCTAGCTTGTCACTGCTCCAAAAGGGAATGCTATAGTATGTGTCTTCCACTTCTAATGTACTTTTCCCCCAGTAACTGATATTTAATCAGTTTCTCACTTCTTTCTTGAAATGGTAGTGCAGTGAATATTCTGCCCATGTCCACTTGTGGATTTGGTCAGAGGTTGAGTTAAAAGGTCACTTTCAATACTTGGATTTTCAGAATATCTGCATTAAATTCTCTATACCTACTGACATAACTTTAGGGTTACTGGAGCACTGCTCTATATAATCGTTTAAGATATAGCCCAAAGGTTTAAGATATAGTATCCTAAAATAGAAAATCTTTGGTGGCATAGTGAGATAAACAAAAAAAATATGACATGAAAAAATTATACTAACAAGGGAATATAGCTTTGTGGTAGAGAATTTGCTTAATATTAAGCCAAACACCGCCAAAAAAAAAACTAAGAAAGGATAGGGGGAGAAAGGAAGAAAGAGGAGAGAGGGAGGGAGGGAAAACAAGAAAGAGGGAGAGAGAATACCTAATGATAATTCCTAATTTCTGAGTGATAACTTATTTTTCTCATTTCTCATAGCATTTAAGAAACAAAGGTTACTAAACACAGCCTTTGTCAAATGATTTATTTTTTGGAAAAGACTCTTGGCAGTACACCTAAAGTCTTGGAGACATCATTCCACTTTAACCTAGGATTATAGTTTTAGTAAATGAAAAAAATAAAGGAGAATGATAATTTACCCCCACAAAAAAAAAAAAAAACATCCTGTCCTGTTTCTGCTGCAGTCTATGTGATTTAGATGGCATCATTCACCCCGCCAGGGGCGGTGTGCTGTGGTCTCCAGGGCAGTTTACAGCCACAGCTGCTGCAGCCAGGAACTGCTGCTTCCTGAAGGGGAGGCTGGGCAAGTCTTCACTAGCCAGGCTGGATTTCACAGTCAGGCCCCTGGCACATACACTAAGTTGTAAAGGAAAATGGTGTTCTCTATCAGTGGCCTCCATTCTTTGAAAGTTACTTTTGTGGCTGTGTTTGTCTCAGTTCTGAAAACACAGTTTTCCAGACAACTCATCTGCTGCCACAGAAGCACTGCTGTGTGGGCTGGAGAGTCATGGGACACTTTGTGTCCCCTGGTGTCAGCAACTCCAATTGCTTTTTCATCAGAGCCTTCTGAGCAAGACACTGTATTGTCCGTTATGCCACTGAGAGTCCTATAATGCCCGTTATGGGATGATGGTACAGAACTGTAGTCTCATGGAGCCAGTCCATGGCACAGTATTTTTTAATTTGGTAAATTTATTTTCAGTGTCAATCTAGAGCAGCAACACCTTTGTTGACTGGCCTCTATTGAGTAGTCCATTCTGATTTCATTAGCCACAACTTTGACTTGGTTTTGGTAATGTGTGGAGTTTCCAGGGGTAGGTTGATTCCTTCTGGAAATGCCAACTAAATTTTCTGCTAGATGAGAAATGTCAATAATTGGGCTATTACAACAACAAAAATTGCTGAGAATTATAAATGTAAAAATGATCCCAATAGAAATGAGCAAGAGTGCTGCTTTCTTGGTGAACCTGGTATCAGCACAAGGGTGAAGGAGATAAACACAGAGAACACTCAACTCCCACCAAACCAGAGATCCAGAGACACAGAGGCTCCCAAGACCTCATCACTGAAGTAGACCTAGAACAAACCAATCATGGCTCAGGGAAATTTGCAGAAGAGGGGGTGGAAAAAATGTCAGAGCCACACATTAGGACATTATTCACAGAGACATTGCCTCTTACCCATAACTGATAGCTACTCCCACAGTGCACAACCCACAATCCCCAACAAGGAGGGTCCCATCAGAGGGGGGAGAACAGGGAGGAGGCTAACAATGGTACCCACATGGCTGTTTACACACTGAGTATGTACATAACTAATAAATAAAAAAAATCATCCCAATAATCCTAACTGTTGAATGACTAAATGTTAGTCTACCACATATGCTGTATAAGAATACAGTGTGGAACAGGGAGCCCTATGAAAGTCAGAAGTTAATGTGGGAATAGCCAATGGCCCAAAGTGTGACCCCATATATGGCATCAATGGCTACAAAACCAGAGAATACAAATGTTCACAATGACCACTGAATCTCCCATCCCATCTCCATTTAGACACCTTTGCACTTGGCAGTGATCACTAAGCAAGAAGATGTAGTAGAGGCCTTGCTGAGGGTTGGAGCCGACCTGAGCCTTCTGGACCGTTGGGGTAACTCTGCTTTGCACCTAGCTGCTAAAGAAGGACATGATAAAATCCTCAGTATCTTACTCAAGCACAGAAAGGCAGCACTCCTTATTGACTGCCCCAATGGAGAAGGTAAGAGACAATTGCATTGTTGGTATAACCTTACCCATTCAAATTGCTGAATAGCTGCTTAGTAGTTGATCATGTAGGCTGATTCTCACCCACAAGTGCTCTCCTTAGGCAGCTGGATTTTACCATATCTTGTAGGTATTTCTTCTGCTCACCATAGCAAATTCCTTTCAAGATGGAATAGTCAGTAGGAGGAAAAGCAGAGGCTTGAGCAAACACTGCTCTTGAAGTATATAAAGCACCATTTATTTGGAGAATGTTTATTTACTAACTCACTGTTTCCTAAGAGTGTAATCAGATCTGTGGGTTCTGAAGGCAGAACAATGGACTCACAAAGCCTCTGAAGCATGCCCTGTGCAAAAATTGGGAATGTTGCAACCTGGCAGCGTCCCTACCTCCTGTGGTCCAGTTTGACCATTCTCTATGGCTTCAAGGGCCTTCCAACAGCAACATTCCTATCTGTGTCTGTCCTTGTGCTTGGCCATAGGTCTGAATGCCATTCACATAGCTGTGGTAAGCAGTAGCCTGCCGTGTCTGCTGTTGCTTGTAGCTGCTGGGGCAGATGTCAACGCTCAAGAACAGACATCTGGGCGCACAGCCCTTCACCTGGCCGTGGAACACGACAACATCTCCTTGGCTGGCTGCCTGCTCCTGGAGGTGAAGGCCATACATCTTACCTTTGCATTTAATCTCCAAGCAAGTTTCAGGGAAGTCTTTCTAAGCATGATGCCAGCATCCAACTCTGTTTGTTTAACATCTGTGTGGGGGTTAAGAGTAGCACCTTTCTGCATCTCCATCTCCAGCTCACCTCTCTGAGAACTTCTTCAATGGCAGCCCAATGTAGCAGTTGGGTTAGTGATAAAACCATGTCATATCAGGCCATGCAGACAGGAAGGCAGGGACAAGTGGGAGAGGTAACCTTCCACTAACCACTCTGTATGGATGGGTTTAGGGTGATGCCCACGTGGACAGTACCACCTATGATGGGACAACACCTCTACATATAGCGGCTGGCAGAGGGTCCACCAGGCTAGCAGCTCTTCTCAAAGCAGCAGGTAAGGTGGCCTGGTGGTCACGGATAGAAATTGTTATCTGAAATGCAAACTCAACTTCAGAGCACTACACTGCCTCAAAAGTATGGGTAAATAAAAATTATATGGCCAACCACATTCGAATTGCAGGAAAGGCTCAGTTTAGACCAGTAATCCTGGATTTACCCTGATAGTCAAGTTAGTTTTTACTCTCAGACTGGTCTATTTGTATTGGATATGTGCAGTTTAGGTTGAGTCCCATGATAAATGAACTTCTTAGAGTTGACTTTAGTTTTGTGTAGAATTCTGAGCCATACCAGTCTCTGATCACAAGTTCCCAGGAGAAAAAGACTAAAAACTTCCTTTTGCAAGAAAAGTCTCTTCCATGTTCAAGTAATAGAAAAAAGCAAATGAACCATGTACTATCATTTAACTTTGCTATATTCCTGGCACTGTACTGCATTTTATACCCACTGTCTTATTCACTGCATTGACTCCACAGTAAACCCTTTGAGGTACATACTGTTATTATTATTCCCATCTTAGAGCCAAAGAAATGGAAAGTATCCCGACCCCCTCCAAATGCCCCATAAGCAGCAGGGCCGTGTGTCCTGCCTCGGCAGCCTGAGCCTCCAGACTCTATACTGTCTATCATGTTTCTCTCCACTGTACTGAGGGTTTGCAGATGTTTTCCTACTTAATCCTCAAGTCTTGCATAGCACAGGGAATTATTCCTGCTCATCTTGTGTCTCCAGAACCTTGTCTAGAATCTTAAAAAATGATTGATAAAATTGGCATTTCAAGCCTTCCCTGACAGATCTAATTTACTTCAATAGCTATTTTCCTTTAACTTTTTTGAAGGTAAATGCTTTATAAATTAAAAATGTATATATGCTATGGATAAGATATAGGAACTATGGATTAGTATATGAACTATGAATGTGGTATAAGAACTGTGGACATGTTATAGGAGCTATGGATGTGGTATAGGAACTATGGACATGGTATAGGAACTATGGATGTGGTATAGAAGCTGTGGACATGGTATAGGAGCTGTGGACGTGGTATAGGAACTGTGCACATGGTATAGGAGCTGTGGACATGGTATAGGAACTGTGGATGTGGTATAGGAACTATGGATGTGGTATAGGAACTATGGACATGGTATAGGAGCTGTGGACATGTTATAGGCACTATGGACATGGTAAAGGAACTATGGACGTGGTTTAGGAACTATGGACATGGTATAGGAATTGTGGACGTGGTATAGGAACTATGGACATGGTATAGGAGCTGTGGACGTGGTACAGGAACTATGGATGTGTTATAGGAGCTGTGGACGTGGTATAGGAACTGTGGATGTGGTACAGGAACTATGGACATGGTATAGGAACTGTGGACATGGTATAGGAATTGTGGACCTGTTATAGGAGCTGTGAACGTGGTATAGGAACTGTGGATGTGGTATAGGAACTATGGATATGGCATAGGAACTATGGACATGGTATAGGAGCTGTGGATGTTGTATAGGAACTGTGGATGTGGTATAGGAGCTGTGGACATGGTATAGGAATTGTGGACCTGTTATAGGAGCTGTGAACGTGGTATAGGAACTGTGGATGTGGTATAGGAACTATGGATATGGCATAGGAACTATGGACATGGTATAGGAGCTGTGGATGTGGTATAGGAACTGTGGACGTGGTACAGGAACTATGGACATGGTATAGGAACTATGGACATGGTATAGGAATTGTGGACGTGGTATAGGAACTATGGACATGGTATAGGAGCTGTGGATGTGGCATAGGAACTATGGACATGGTATAGGAACTGTGGACGTGGTATAGGAACTGTGGATGTGGTATAGGAACTGTGGACGTGGTATAGGAACTGTGGATGTGGTATAGGAACTGTGGATGTGGTATAAGAACTGTGGACGTGGTATAAGAGCTGTGGATGTGGTATAGGAGCTGTGGATGTGGTATAGGAACTATGGACATGGTAACGGAACTTTTTAGCTGAGGGCATCATTATTCTGACAAGTAAAGTAAGTAGCATCTTTTCCTCCTTTTCCAGCTTGAAATTCTCTTGCCCGAGAAGCCCTGGTTTCAGTGTATACAGGTCATTTTGGAAGTCATTGGTTATTGAAGAAAGGCCTTTGGGCAATAAGCTATAAATAATCCTTTTATAAATGCTTCCTCTTAGCTGGGCACAGTGGCACACATCTACAGCCCCAACACTTAGAAGGCTGAGGCAGGAGTTCCACAAGTTTCAAGGCCAGCCTGAACTGCATAGTGAGTTCCAGGCTAGTCAGGGCTACATAGCAAAATCCTGCCTAATATAAATAAATAATTAAGCAAGCAAGCTTTGTCTTGAATTCTTAGAATCCCGCAAGAGACTAGCTTTTCTGATACAAATAAAGAAACTGAGATTGAAAGCTTCAATATGATCTTGGAGTTGTTCAGAGGCAGGAGAGAGGTCACCTCAAGAGCTCATGTGGCTTAGCTGCTCAGGTTTTGAGTCCTGCATGTGACTCATCTGAGTTTTTCGGGCTATGTTTAAGTCAGGCAAGGCTGGCAGAGGCAGAGCATGCAAGAACACAGTGACCTTCCTTAGGCACTCTTTATTAATGTTGGCCCAAGTCAAATGTTCTACCAGAAGAGCCTTCCACTGTTCTTTTGACAAGCTAAACACTCTTATAGAATAGCCTCTAAGGTTTGAGAGGTAACTTACTCTCATGTGAATTACATTTTGCATTGTCTTACTGGATACTAAAGAACAGACTACATTTCCCAAGATGCATTTGGCTAGTTTTTCAAAAACTGCACATCCTAGCAGAAGATTCTTTTGATGTCCCCCCCCCCATTACTGTTCCTAAGAATCAGAGCTGTAGAAATGCTATTCACAGGAGTAAAATCAACCCTGCTGGACTAGTTATTGAACAGGTCTGAGATTGTGAGTGTGAGAGACGCAGGTAGAAATGTACATCGGCACAATTAATCTGAAGATACAGGATTTTCAGCCTGAGGGGGCATCCTGGACCCTATAAAGTGCCATCCACTTATCCTCAGATTAAAAATGCACCATTCAAAAGGGGAAAAGATTCAGTTGAAAATAGCCTATAAAGTTGAAAGTCAGAGTATTTGAAATATTTTGGTTTTGATTGTGACTGTCCTTGGCTATATAAGGTACCATAAAATAACTTTACAGTCAAAGTTTAAATTTAAAAAGGTTTTTTATTAAAATTACCCTGATGATTACCTCTCACAACTGGAGGTCCATTGTCTGGAAATCTGACCCCAGCAGGCAGTTGAAAGTTAACAGGGTTTGAGTTTTAACCTAACACTGTGTGGCCTGACTTTGCAGGAGCAGATCCCCTGGTGGAGAACTTTGAGCCTCTCTATGACCTGGAAGATGCTTGGGGAAAGGCAGGAGAGGATGAAGGAGTTGTGCCAGGCACCACACCTCTGGATATGGCTGCCAACTGGCAGGTGAGTGCTGCCCAGTACATGTGGTGGCTGCTCCTGGGGGACCCAGGGGTTCTGGAAGACCAAATGGTCTTCTTCACTTTACTGCCGAAAGAACGTATTTTGTTTTTATGAAAGTCTGCTTGTCAAGAAGCATGCTTATCTTGAAAAGCCTATCCAGCTAGATCTAGGTCAGCTGAGCCCTGAGCATAAAACTGTTTGCCTAATCAGATCAGAGTTGAGATGTGAGAGAAGTTAGAAAAGAGAGTGTGCAAATACACAGAAGAGTTACTTGTGCCGAGCACATACCAGAATTCTCACCATCCATTGTCAGAAACTAGAGCAACTGCTATCTTTGCTAAGTGACTTCTGAATGTAAAAATAAACTCGGAATTCTCTGTGGATTTCCATAAACAGCTTCAAAGCCTTCCTTAACTCCACTCAGCTGAGATCTGAAGGGGAAAAGCAATGACTCCGTTATTTTGGACACAGAGAGGAGACCCAAAGGGTGAAGTGGGCAGCAGATCTCAGACCAACGCAAAAGAATAGAACTTTTAAGGGCAGGTGCCGCTCCACATCTACAAACCACATGTGCACCTTTTTCTTGCAAGCCTCTTTGTTGGACTGCGCATGCCTACAGAGAACACACTCTTCTCCATGTACATTGGCACCTTGTTTACTTCAGAACACAGAAAGCTAACGTGCTTCAATGACCCATATCATCCTTACCCAGGTCTGCCAGGAACAGAATGATGGCAAAGAACACCAGAAAGATCTCCACAGCTGGATTTTCTTTTCTTTTCTTTTGGTTTTTCGAGGTAGGGTCTCACTCTAGCCCAGGCTGACCTGGAATTCACTATGTAGTCTCAGGGTAGCCTCTAACTCACGGCGATCCTCCTACCTCTCCCTCCCGAGTGCTGGGATTAAAGGAGTGCGCCACCACACCTGGCTGGATTTTCTTTTCTTGTTTTAATTAAGACATCTCTGTGTAATGTTTTCCCATGTTTTTCTACCTAACAGGTGTTTGACATATTAAATGGAAAACCATATGAGCCAGAGTTCACCTCTGAGGACTTACTGGCACAAGGTAGGTTGTAGTAGAACCAGATTCTCTCAACCACTGCCGTGTCCATGCCATGGTTAGAGGGAACCAGTGTGAAAAGAGAAAAGCTGGGTCTCTGGACTTTCAAGTAGAGAAGGTTGGCTGCTTCCACAGGAGATTAGAGCAAACAAAGTGGCAGAGACTATCCTCCCAGAGTGCCCTGGAAGGTAAAGATAATTGTGTTCCTTCCGCATTTCCTCCAGGTGACATGAAACAGCTGACTGAAGACACAAAGCTGCAGCTCTACAAGTTGCTAGAAATCCCTGACCCAGACAAGAACTGGGCAACTCTAGCTCAGAAGTTAGGTCTCGGGATACTTAACAATGCCTTCCGGCTGAGTCCTGCTCCTTCTAAAACGCTTATGGACAACTATGAGGTAACACATCGCCTTACGTATTTAACTATTTTCACTTTACTTTGTTAACATTACTAGCCAGGACATAATTCCCTTCCCTGTCCCATGATTCTGAGGAAGAAACCCAATCATTGCACAAGGCATGGGAGTGAGGGAGACCCAGGCCTGGATGGAAGCCTCGTTCTCTAAGAAGGTTGCTTTCAGATTCTCGACTTCAAATACCGAGAACCTTGCTGCAAATATCCTACTTAAAGGATCAGGGTTGTCATAAAACTGTGATTTTCCCCCTGAGCAAACACAAGAGACCCAGGACACGGAATCACTGTTCCACGGGGGGAATCTTAATAGAGCCGTTTCTAAAAGTAAAAGGTAGAAAAACAGGGGCTGAAATTATTTTCCACTGAAAATATTATTATCTGTTATTTCTTAGTGGGTTTCAGAGTAAAATCCTGTGTAAGTTCACATCATTAAACTCTCACTGTCTCAGCGCACTCATAGGTCTCTGATCTTTCACCCTTCCCTCCCTCTCTTATCACTTCCTCTCTCTCCTACCTCTTCCTCACCTTTCTCCCCTTCCCTCTCTTTACCCCGTCCACTTCTTACTTCTCCTCCCTCTGCTCCCCCTCCCTCTTTCTTCTCCTTTTCTGTCCCTCCTCTTCTTTTTCCTTCTCTGTCTCCCTCTTCTCTCTCCCCCTCCCCTTTTCCCTTTCTCTTTCTCCCTCTGTCCCCTCTATTTCTCTCTCCCCCCTTCCTTCTGTGACTTCCTGAGTGGTCTTTGTGCTGAAGCAGGAAACAAGACTTACACCTTGTGTACTTCCTTGGGCACTCTTCTCCCTGTCCTCCCCAGACCTACATGGCTCTGAGTGAAGCAGGGGAGGGGAGGGGAGGGGAGGGAAGGGGTGCTCACAGCCTGCACAGGACGGAACACAAGAACATTCTCTTCATTTCTCCCCCAGGTCTCTGGAGGCACCATCAAAGAGCTGATGGAGGCCCTGCAACAGATGGGCTACACAGAAGCCATCGAGGTGATCCAGGCAGCCTTCTGTGCCTCAGAACCCACAGCTTCTAGTCCTGTGACCACTGCTCAGGCCCACCTGCTGCCACTCTCATCTTCCTCCACAAGGCAGCACATAGGTAATGCTACCTCACATCCATTAGGATAGCTACTGTTAAAAATTTCAAAGATCCCGGTGTGGCAGCATATGCCTTTAATCCCAACACTCAGAAGGCCAAGATAGGAGGATTGCTGTGAGTTCAAGGCCAGCCTGAGACTACATAGTGAATTCCAGGTCAGCCTGGAATAGAGCAAGACCCTACCTCAAAAAAAATTCAAAGGTATAAATTTAGAACCCTTCTGCATTGTTGATAGAAATGAGTATTTAAATAAATTGGGTGTTTATTTTTAAAAAGAAAAAACAGAGAGATTTCCCCTTCTCTCCCAGGCAGGGTCTACATTCTCTGTGACAGGGCTACAGGTCCCACTTCCAATCACTCCTGAACACATCTTCCTGTGTGGCCCTCTGGGCCTGGTTTCACCTTCTACCCATAACCCCACAACACTACCATACAGCTGGGGGAAACCAGTCCAGTAGACATTGGCGTATAAGTTACTCAGGTTCTCATAAACAGTAAAGCAGAGCCTCCACCTCCTCCCAGCAACGATCTCCTTCCTTCAGCCTCCTCTGCATGCTTATAATGCTGACCTTGTCTCCTAGCATTAACAGTACCATCTGTCATCCTCTCAAAAACATACACCTAGGGCTGCAGAGATGGTTTAGTGGTTAAGCGTTTGCCTGTGAAGTCTAAGGACCCTGGTTCGAGGCTCCATTCCCCAGGACCCACATTAGCCAGATGCCCAAGGGGACGCATGCATCTGGAGTTCGTTTGCAGTGGCTGGAGGCCCTGGCGCGCCCATTCTCTCTCTCTCTCTCTCTCTCTCTCTCTCTCTCTCTCTCTCTCTCTCCCTCTGTTGCTCCCAAATAAATAAATAAAAATAAAAAATATTTTAAAAAATACACCTATAGGGAGTGGGTTCTCAATACAGCCCATGGGCCCATGTTTCTCCATGATTGTACTCTTCTACTGCAAGCAACTATTTCATGCTTTCTGTTTCTAGCACCCCTTCCTTCTCTTATTCATCTTATACCCTGGCCTCAAAACTCCACTGAAAACACAGAAACAGCTAGAAGTCTCTCATCAGGCCCCACTGGCTGCCAGTGCCCATGTGGAGGGTCTTCCATCCCAATACCCTGCCAAGCAGTCTCTTCCCTGAGCCCCTCCCTTCTCATCTTTAACAGATTCTGGCCACCAGTTCTTGCCTCCTTGTCTTTCAATTCCTTCCCCATCCCCTGGTGGACAACCTAGTGACCTAATGACAAGCCACAATTGTTTTTTTGTTTTTCATTTTTTGAGGTAGGGTCCCACCCTAGCCCAGGCTGACCTGGAATGCACTATGTAGTCTCAGGATGGCCTTGAACTCAAAGCAAGCCTCCTACCTCTGCCTCCCAAAATCTGGGATTAAAGGTGTGTGCCACCACACCCGGCCCACAATTTCATTTTTAAAAAACAAAAGACAATGTGTGTTGTTTTTAATTTCCTCCCTTAGTCCCACATCCCTTTTACCTATAGTCTGAGCTTTTCTTTTACAGTGGTCTCTCCACTTCCTCACTCTGTCCTTTCCCTGACACCCTGCAGCTGGGTTCTGTCCTCACTACCCTGCCAGGCCAGCTTCCATACCGAGACCAGCAATTATCCCAGTTACCAGATATTGGTGATGCACGGGTCACACCTAGCTGCCCTCTCACTTCAGTCTCCACTCATGGCTTTTCCGCAGCTCACTTTGCCGCCGCCTCCTCACTTACCAGCCCTCCAGAACCCACCCTTTCCTCCTTTCTTCTCTGCTCAGAACTCTCAAGCCTGACCCAAACTCAGATTGTCCACATCTCTCAGGAGTACCGCTGTCCTCCAGGTTAAAGCCCATGAGGACTTCCTGACCCTGGACACCTCACACCCAGGTTTTCTCCTCTCGATGGCAAGTGCCCAGTCCAGTCTATCGTCCTCTCTTGCCTATACTCTCACAGTGGCTCCCAGTCAGCTTCCTGGTTTCTTCACTAGCCCCTCCTCAGTCTGTTCTCTGCACCACATGTGTTGTAGCATGATCAGACTCTTTTGTCATCTGCCTTTCAGTTAATATAAGTGTGCAGCATATCCTTGTCTAGTACATACTGTGAGCTTAGCACTGGTAGAAGTTTTGGAGGCCTTGTCTGCCAGCTCATGGCCTGATCCAGCCCTGGGGCCTTCATGCCTTATCTGCCCTTCCATGAAAAGCTTCTCTCAGGGCTAGCTCCCCGATATCCTATCTCAGTGCTATTGTTAGGGGAGGGTGGGAAGCGGCTCCTGTAGGGACAGGGCAGGTGTCATTGTGCACACTGTATGTAATGTATCCTCTAGAAATACAACCCAGCTGTCCTATCTCATGGCCTAGTGCTCCCTCACACCAATACTCAAAGAGAAATATAAACACGTCTTTAAAAGGTAAATACTCAAAGAGTGCATTAGAGGTCCAGAAGGAAAGATTGGTTTCTGGCTCACAGATTCAGAGGTCCATTGCTTTCAGACTGCAATGAGGTCTGCAGTATGGAGGAAGCTCCTGGCAAGGAAACCTGCTCACCTTGTGTTGGTTAGAAAGGAAAGGCAAACAGGAGAGAGAGGGGGAGGGAGGGAGGGAAGGAGGGAGAAGAGGTTGAACCCCAGTATCTCATGCATAGGCACAGCCCCAGTGACCCCCGCCCTTAAAGGTTCCACCACTTCCCAATAGTGTCACAGGCTAGGGACCCATTCTTTGTTTAGTGCATGGCCTTTGGGGGACATTTAAGATCCAAACCAGAAGAAATATAAATCCTTTAATTTGTAGTTAGTTTTAAAATATTGTAGTCTCTAGCGCATAATAAGTACTCAGTGAACACTGGTAGACTGTTAACCAATGCCAAGACACTAGCCATGGCACTGTCATTAGAGTCTTCGTGTTCTAACGCTGGGATGTGATGCCTGAGAATCTAGCATTTTGTCAGTGTATATAGGAAATGACTTATACTGGGCACACGCCTAAGAATACTTTTCAACAAAGAAAATTCAACTTAATTTTTCAGTATAGACACATTTTTATCAAAATCACCTCATTTTCTTGCTACAAAAAAATTTCTGTTAGGCAGTGTGTACTGTTTAATAGCTTTAAAGGCCCAGAGAGAGAGAGAGAGAGAGAGATCTCATTTTCAGTTCTTACTCATAGTATTATTTTATTTTATCTATGTACAGCAGTTTTCCAAGTGATAAAATGAGATTCTGATACATAGACGGTTAGATCCTAAGAGAGCTATGAAAACACTTGGCCGACTCTTAACATGGCCAGTTTCAAACATCCCTTGGTGTCTCCTGCCCTTGACACCGCAGCGAGCAGCACTGAGGAGCAGGGCCGCAGAGGTGGGAGGTGGTGACGGGTGGGCAAGGCGTCCCTAGAGTAGTCCACAGCCTTCCAGAGCCAGGCACAGGAGAGCAAAGGCATCGCCCTGGTTCCAGCCAGGCCCCAGTGAACTGGTGCTTTCTCCTTCAGATGAGCTCCGAGACAACGACAGCGTCTGTGACAGCGGTGTGGAAACGTCCTTCCGCAAGCTCAGCTTCACCGAGTCTCTGACCAGCAGCGGCTCATTGCTGACTCTGAACAAACTGCCCCATGATTATGGGCAGGAAGGACCTATAGAAGGCAAGATTTAGCCTGCTGTCATTCCCCATGCTGTGTAAACCAAAGCCGTGAAATTCCGCTGCCTCGTCCCAAAGAGGAAGGTAAAGTGCGTCCAGAGGTGCTGGAGGAAAAACGGCCTGCGGGACCATTCTGGCTATCATGCAAGGCCTCCCAGACTTGGCTTCCTCTCTTAGTTCCTAAGTGAATTTTAGTTGGTTCACGTACACATACTATCTACAATCACAACACTCGGCTGACTGAAGTGTGGCTTGGGGTATGGTGGCTTGTTGAGCTTGACCAGCCACTACTGGATTACACTTGCTCTCTGTTGTTGCTGCTTGTCCCTCTGCTGAATCCTGCTGTCACTAAAAGTTGTCACTGTTCCCACCTGATGCTCTTTTTAGACATCCACAGCACAAATGTGCATTCAGATTAAGGATTAAGAAAAGAGATATTTTTAAATGAAAGTCACTTGTTGTGCAATAAATAAAAAGAGGCATTGCTTTTTCTAATGTCATTTCTCTGTGATTTGCAAAAACATGAACTTACCAATATTTAAGACATACTTACAATCAGTGCTGAAAATAGTATGTTTCTCCCTTTTCTGCATTTTATTATTGTATATATGTTTTTAAGATCAAATACTTTAAAAGAAAAATGTTGGATTTATAAATGCTATTTTTTATTTTACTTTTATAATAAAAAGAAAAGCAAATTGTTGATCTCACTCTGTTTGATCTCTGTAAATACTTTCCTAAGATGATTTACTGTAATCATAGGAGCATTCCATCCCCTGCTGATCACATTCACATTCCCCATTAGACTCAAGTTTTTAAATCTGGAAACAAGAAAAATAATGATGAAAAGAAAGGTGTTCTAAAATTAGGGATTTGGCAAATCCTGGCCCATCTCAGCAACTGATTCCTTTTCACATAACTGTCCCTTTCTAATGTCTTCTCCATGTCACTGTGATTCATGAAGCATTAAACTTTAACACCCCGGAGGACCCTTCCAGCGCAAGCTTTGTTAATGGCTCTTCACTCATTGAATAAGGAAGAGAAGCAGGGAGCTGTGGTGGACTCTGACATACAAACAAGGTCGTTCTTGGCTTTACAGTGCTAGAAATCAAATCCAGGCTTCACCCACGCCAGGCAAGTGCTCTACCACTGAACCCACTGGAATACTAGCTGTCTGCCCCTTTGGGAACTACCTGTGTCGTAAGAGCCACCTCCACCTTCTCCTTGGTGGCCCTACAGGAGGACTTCTTAATGTGGGCCTATAAAAGCCTGCCCCACCTCTGGGACCTCGAGCTCCCCAGGAGGTCAGCTCAGCTGCTCCCTTTGCCCACCTTCCCACAGCTGTTGATCTCCTGGGCCCTCCACATAAACACCTGCATGCCAGCGTCCACCTCATAGTTTCCCAGAGAACATCACCTGTGTATATTCTGGGAACCATGTGGGACAATTTTGTACCGTTAAGTCACATATCAAAATAATCCAGTGAGGTGAATGAAATTATCCTCAATTTACAGAGAAGGAAACTGAGGCTTAAAGCATTCAACTTGCACATGGCTAAGGTGCTTCTGAGGTTGTACCCAGTGCGGTTTGTTCCTGTGGTTATGGGTTGAAGAAGAATCTTGATAAGACAAGAATATTGATTTTAAAAAATGAGCTGATAAATAAACTCCAAAACAGGAATTTAATATAAGATCAAGTGAAATTTGAGAGCTGAAATGATGATTATTTAATAAACAGATGTCCCAATTGTTTAATCACCTGAAAAAAAAGTCAGAATCCTTTCCTCATCAAAACAATTTCCAGAGCTGGAGAGATGTCTTAGTGGTTAAGACGCCTGCCTACAAAGCCAAAGGACCCAGGTTCTATTCCCCAGGACCCATGTAAACCAGATGTACAAGGTGACGCCTGCATCTAGAGTTCGTTTACAGCAGTTGGAGGCCCTGGAGCACACATTCTCTCTCTCTCTCCCTCCCTCCCTCCCTCTTTCTCTTTCTCTCAAATAAATAAATAATTTTTTAAGGGCTGGAGAGATGGCTTAGTGGTTAAGGCACTTGCCTGCAAAGCGAAAGGACCAAGATTCAATTCCCCAGGACCCATCATGTAAGCCAGATGCACAGGTGGCATATGCATCTGAAGTTCATTTGTGGTGGCTGGAGACCCTGACACACCCATTCTTTCTCTCTCCCTCTCTCTCAAATAAAAATAATAAAATACTTTTATAAAAAAAATTTCCCGCTGGGTGTGGTGGCACACACCTTTAATCCCAGCACTCAGGAGGCTGAGGTAGGAGGATCACTGTGAGTTTGAGGCCAGCCTGAGACTACATAGTAATTCCAGGTCAGCCTGGGCTAGAATGAGACCTTACCTCAAAAACCAGCAAAAAAGGGGGAGATCTGGAGGGATGGCATAGCGGTTAAGGTGCTTGCCTGTGAAGCCTAAGAATCCAGTTTCAATTCTCCAGTACCCACGTAAGCCAGATGCACAAGGGGGCACAAGCATCTGGAGTTCCTTCTCAGTGGCTAGAGGCCCTGACATGTCCATTCTCTCTATCTGTCTTTCTCTCTCTCTCTCAAATAAATAATAAAACAAAATAAAATATTTTTTTAAATTTGCAGGTATATATATGGAAATGTAAACCATAAGAATATTAGACATATTATGAATCAGTGGGTAAGTAATCTTGACGACAGGAAGGCCTTTCTAAGCAAGACTTTATGCTCTGGTGTAAAAAATACAAGTTGGGTTCTTCATTTGACAGTGTGTCACAAGTAAGTGAAATCTTTTAGAGAAAATTCTGTTTTGCATTACCATTTCTCTGCCCCTGTGGTGGTTAGGTACTGTACAAGGTCCCCCATCATATGATATCTATGCTCCTCCCACTGAGGGAGAGACTGGCTTCTGTGAGTCTAGACAGCCTGTGGCAGGGGAGGAGAGATGCAGAGTGACTTTCAAGGTTAAGTCACAAAATGAAATGCACCTTCTGCCCAGCGCTCCAGCATGTTTGCTCTTGGAGTGCTGCTACTATGTTCAGAGAGAGTCAAGTGGCCACATAACAAAGCCCAGAGCCGTAACAGCCTTACTGGAGATCCCCCTCAATGATAGATATGCCATCAAGTGTCCCTGTCTGGCCTTCAAGCTACCTCGGTGAATGCTGCCCACAATAGTAGCAGGCTGTTTTGCTGCTCTGGTCAAATCACAGATTCAAGAGCAAATTAAACACTGGCGAGTGTTTTAAGCCCTAAGTGTGGAGTGGATGTTCCCATGCCTCAGATCTTGAACTCTACAGCTTCCCTATGTGAAGCTCACTATAAAGAGAAGCTGATTTGAGAAAGAATGACCAACATGTATGCCAAGGTGGAAAAATGGCATCCCCTCTTCTTTAATCAGCAGCTCTGGGTCTCTTTGGTTCCAGAGTTTCCACTCCTGTCCCAGGTCTGCATAATGGCTCCACACAAGCACTGCCAGCACTGAATCAGTGGAAGGAACCTGCCACATCGCCAGCAGATGGGGATAAATACCAAAGGGAATGCAGGAGATCAGGTGGAAAGCTACAATGGGCCTGAAATAAATCTACCCAGAAAGCTTGTGGCATAGCAGGAGGGCATTCAAAAATAGCTTCGTCAGGACATCTGTTGTCTTTTGAGGTTTCTGTACTCCACAGACCTTTTCAGGATCAGCCGGCTTTCTTTTCCAGCAGAAGGGAACCCTGCTGCTGTTCACTTACCCACCTGGGCCCCCACACTAGTTCTCCATGGTTTAGATGGCCCAGTCACCAGCATGGAATACAGCCTCACAAACTAGACCTGTGTGCTTCAGCAGAAGAAAGGGGCACAGGAGAGAACCAGCCAGACTGCGCAAGCATCCTTACATACCAGGCCCTTTCAATTAATGATTCCTAGTGACAGTTCTCCAGAATGCCCTATGTGGTCATTTAACCCTACTTTCCCACCAGAAGACAGATCCCAAATGTAACTAACTCATTCCCAATACAAATCCAGGTCCATCTGATTCCAAAGATTATTCTTTGATGATTCCTGAAAACTTTTGAAGAAAAGATGGCAAATTCAAAAAAAAAAAAAAAAAAGAAGAAAAGGGGCTGGGGAGATGGCTCAGCTATTAAAGGCACTTGCTTGCAAAGCCTGCCAGCCTGAGTTCAATTCTCCAATACCCATATAAAGCTAGAGCACAATGTATTGCATGTGTCTGTACTTCATTTGCAGTGGCAAAAGGCCCTGTCATGATATGTGATATGTTCTCTTCTCTCTCAAATACATAAAATGTTTAAAGTATATGGAAGAAAAATTGCACAGAGATCTGTGCAAAGACAAAGTCACAATGTATCCAGCCAAATGCAAAGTAAACCCAGAATATCACTAAAAGGACACATTGCTTGGTTATGATGACTTAATGTTACCCCTGGTAAAAGGTTAATATGCTTAAGTATGAGTTATTCATACATTATAGTCATTGCACCTTTCTTCTTCCTATCTTGTGCTTTTCAGGAAAATTGTCTTAATGTCTTATACTTCCCCAAGTAACAGATGTGGGGAGGCACAGGAATCAAAAGGAGGTAAAACACAATTCTCTTTATTTTCTCCTAAAATCACTTAACTTAGGGTAGATAAACCTTAACAGTTCACCTACCTAGAAGCTGGGAGTGTTGCTCAGTGGTAGAGCTCCATGCTTGGTGTGCACTGGGCCCTGGGCGCTAATGCTGGTGTACAGCACCAAAAGAAAAGTGTTCACCTACCACAACAAAGCTGCCTAGCTCCCCTCTTCATAAACACCTACCACAGGAGAGCACCTGCTCCCTTTGTCCTCACCTGCAGCTGCACCAGATAAATGCCGGGCCTGGAGGTGACGAACGCCTGCCACTGGTTTCCCTCGGTCTGTCATTTGGCTTCGGATGCTGAGGAGAGGCTGCAAATTAAGTGACTGTCACTACATTGTTAGGGACACCATCATATGTACATTAGCTTTCTGCTGTTGCCCAGATAGATGAGAAGCTCCACCCATTGTTCAGGCTTCTTAGAGTGAGGGGGGGTTGCTGAGACAGCAGCTTCCAATGTCTGTCTGTCAACTAGCTTTTCATGCTGAGATCTCTGCAAAATGGTTAACCACCACAAGAACCTTCAAGGAGCAAAGATATGCATCCAATCATGATCCCTTGAGTATCTGTTGCAGGCCAGGCACTGCAGTGGGTGACCATCATGTATTATCTGCCCTTGCCTAAACTTCCGATCAACTATTTTGTCCCAGTCTTACAGATGAGGAAACTAAGGCACATAGAAAGCATTAACTTCAGGATCTGTTTGTTTGTTTGATTTTGAGGTACGGTCTCACTCTAGCCCAGGCTGATCTGGATCTCATTCTGTAGTTCCAAACTGGCCTCATGTTCATGGCCATCTTCCTGCCTCTGCTCAGATTAAAGACATGTGCCACCATGCCCAGCTTGACTTCAGGATTTCTTGATTCCATTAGTGTGCTTTGTGCTGTTTTGTTGTTGTTGTTTGTTGGGTTTTTTTTTTTTTTTTTTTTTTTTTTTTGAGGTAGGATCTTGCTGTAGCCCAGGCTGACCTGGAATTCACTATGTAGTCTCAGAGTGGCCTCAAACTCATGGTGATCCACTTACCTCTGCCTCCCAAGTGCTGGGATTAAAGGTGTGTGCCACCACGCCTGGCTAACTAATATGCTTTAATAGACCACACTTCGGCAGGTTCTGTGGTAAGGAGATTATCGCTCTTCCTCCAACCATGGCTCCTACAGTCCTGCTGGAGGTCCACGGAGAGGGGCCTAGAGCTTGGAGGAGAATGTGAAAGAGATTGGGGTAGGCCACTTCCTCTCAAATTGTTCTGAAGAAAAACTTTCATTCCACAGCTAAACTGAGAGCAAGGAAGCCCAAGGGTAGGTCTACCTCTGTGATTGAGAGAGCTGTTGATTTTGCAAACAGGTCCCAGGCTAGATCATAACTCCTTCCCTGTGGGAGGCGAACCTTAAGATTCTTTTTAGTTCCATATACACTCTGAAAAGTCACCTGCCATCATGATAAATGAACATCACCAGAGATAAAATAATTTCTCAGGATTAAGAATGGGAGACGTGAGCTGGGCGCACGCCTTTAATCCCAGCACTCAGGAGGCAGAGGTAGGAGGATAACCATGAGTTTGAGGGCAGCCTGAGAATACATAGTGAATTCCAGGTCAGCCTGGACTAGAGCGAAACCCTACCTCAAAAAAACTAAAAAAAAAAAAAAAACCCTAAAAGGGAGATATGGGTTTAGGGTAGGAGGTTCGATGGTACAACACATGCCTAGTGCACATGAAACACTGGGTTCAACCACCAGCACCCATGCCCAAGAATATCAGCACCAAGTCACACCTTCTCTGAAGGAAATCCTAAGACCATCACTGCTATGAGGGGGAAGTAGAATTGAGGCAGTTTGGGGGTGGTAGGGCCCCAAAATAAATAGCTTTCTTCTTTGCTAAAAAGTTTGGAATTGTCCTTGGTCATGTAGGGCAAAGTCTAGGTCGTTACACTTTACCACGGGTCTGGCCTTGTCTCATCTCTGTCACCTGGGAGGGTCCTTCCACTCCCTTCTGAGAAGGTCCTTCTTGAGAACTGAGATTTCTGGGAAGACTGGTCTTTCCCAGATATCCTTGCTCCAGACTACACTGGATAGACCAGACACCAATCCATGAGGCTCACATAGAAGTCCTAACCTGACGCCGGGCATGGTGGCACACTCCTTTAATCCCAGCACTCAGGAGGCAGAGGCAGGAGGGATCCCCATGAGTTCAAGAGCACCCTGAGACTATATAATGAATTCCAGGTCAGTCTGGGCTAGAGTAGACTCTACCTAAAAAAAAAAAAATCGTAACCTGCGTCTCAAGGTGGGCTTTGCAAATCCCCATCTTGCCTCCTTAGGCAAGACTTATCTTCCTTCCTTCCTTCCCTTAAGCCCCCTTCCTCTTAAAGCTGTCTCTCCTAAAACTCTATAATAAAATTTTTCTTAACCTGGTCCTCTGGTCTGTGAATTTCATTCATCAAACTCATAAGACAAGAATCCAGACACCCCAAAATTATCAGTATGGGCATATAATGGTGAACTGGCAAAGGAACTCCAATTCCTGTATCAGGATGGGGATATTTGCAGCAGCAAAGCCTGTTGCCCTTCTACTCACTTACAGAGCCCCTGCCCTCTGACGTCCATGCTGTGTACATCCTAAGACCACCACAGCTATGAGGGAAGGCAGGATTCGGGTGCCCTTGCCCTCACTCACAGAAACCCCGTCCTCTGACCTCCATGCTGTACAGTTTCTTCAAAGCTATGCAAGAGGCCTTGGGCTTGTTAAGGCTAAGATTACCATCTTCAGGAGGCCATAATCCTTTGTTATCCCACCCAGAGGAAAGGGGCAAGTTCGTCTTACTGGCGATCTGCACAGAACTGCAACACTGTGGCTTCTGTTTTCTGAAAATAGGAGAGAAGCAGAGGCTGCTTCTCAGAGAAATGAACTTCTCTTCAGACCAGGGTAGAGAAAAACAGGACACTAGAAACTCCAGCCCCAGGCTTCCTTCTCGGATCAGGCAGCATGGAGCATGGCTGTGTGACAATGCAAGGTAAACCCTTCAAGAGCACAAGGACATGCTTCCAATCAAAGGTTGAACGCTGATGCAGACACTGAACAATGAGATGATTAGGTCTAATCTCTGACAAAAAGAGATATTTTCTTTATTACAAAACTTTCACTAGGGCTGGAAAGCTGGAGAGATGGCCTAGTGGATAAAGGTGCTCTCTTGCAAAGCATGGGTTTGATTCCCTAGTATAGATACACAAAGTGGCGCAGACATCTGGAGTTCATATGCAGGGGCAGGAGGCCCTGGCATACCCATTCTCTCTCGCTCTCTTTGTCTCGCTCTCTCTCCTAACTGAATAAATAAATGAATGAGTCTACTAAAAAAATAACTTTTACAAACCTAAGTGTATGGCACACACCTGTAATCTCAATGCTTGGGAGGCTGAGGCAGGAGGATCATTGCCTTTTCAAAGTCAGCCTGTTCTACATAGAGCTCAAGACCAGCCTGGGTGCTGGGGAGACAGCTCAGTCGATAACGGGCTGGCAGTGCAAGCCTGAAGACTCAAGTTCAAACTCCTGAACCCAAGTAAAAACGCTGAGCATGATGGCAAGCCCTAGGGAGGCAGAGACAGGAGGGAGGGCTGCTGAGGCTCACTAGCCAGCCAGCAGCCTAATCGGTGAGTTCCAAGTGTATGGTGTTTCTGAGGAGCAATACTCAAGATTGTCTTCTGTCCTCCACTTGTATGCACACACACAGACACACACAGACACAGAAACACATAAAGACCAGCCTGGGCTACATACCTACTGAGACTCTGAGTCAAAAAAAAAAAAAAATCGCAGTTCCCCTTCGCTTTCCTAAAGCAATAGTGCATAACTTGCCAATTTTTGCCTCAAATATTTGAATGAGAAGCTTCACACTATGGGTAACTTTCTTTTGCACACTGTTTCATCACCTGTCCAAATGCAAATGTTCCCCATGCATTTGAAGTGAATTTCTTTCCGTAATTTGTAATAACTGTCTTGCAAATAACAAAACAAATATCTTTAAGCATGATTGCTTTTATTTAAAACAATATTTTTAAATATTTACTCTCATAACACTCAGAGGTCACTGGAGGGGCGTGGCTTCCTGCCACATTCCACAGGACAAAGATGCTGACGTGTGCGTAGGTGTCTGTCCAGCGCGAAGGGGGAGGGCTGGGCCAGGACTCGGCCTTCAGCCCTCAGAGTTGTTCCCTGAGCTTCAGTTTGTAGCCAGTCACATAGCACATGTTACCGTGCAGGGACACGGCAGACAAGTGCAAGATAGGAGCAGCAGCTTGCCAATGAGGACATCGAAGGGCATTGCCCACAGCTGGTGGAGCAGCAGGAGCGAGCAGTTCGTCAGGCTGAGTCAGCATCTGGAGATAGGGACTCCACGTGATGCCCAGAACCCGCCAGCGAGAGGCCCCGAGAACCCAAGCTGGTCGTCCTCCTCTCCCTCTTCATCCTTTCAGCCCCCTCTCCTCCAGCTTTGAGGTACTTTGGAGCCTTTTTCTTGAGAGTCACCTGGCTCCATTTCCTGGCAGGCATCACCTTCCCCCAGCAAGTCATGCCAGGTCTTCCAAACACCCATCCCTGGGCCAGCCATGTTAGTGCAGAATCCTAGCTCCGAGCCTGGTCCCGAGAGGTCAAAAGGACTAGGAATGACCGCTCCGTGAAGTCCACCTGCAGCCTCCAGGGAGGGCCTGCCACTGTGCAAAGCTGCCCAGAACAAGCCTTCGGAGACCCCGCAGCCATCACCGCCTGGGACCCAACACGGGAGAAAACTACTTCCCAGGAGACGGGGACAGCATGGGCCCAAACAGGATCTTGTGCTCACAGGGGACCGAACCGCTCACGCCTCTGCAAACCAGCCCCCGCACACTCTTCCCTATCCCGGTTTTGCTCCAGGAAGGTCAAAGTCACCATTTGGGCCCGCCTTCCTCACATCCAGCCAAACACTTAGCATGACTGGCACTTGCACACAGCACGTGAGCCAGGAGCCATTTGGGTTCTGGAGAGCAAAGGCGCGGCGTGAACGCTGCACAGGAGGCTGGGGTCACGGGTGGCGTGCCGTTCCTCTCCACACGTTCGCGCGCCCGCTCCGGGTCTCCGGCCTCTCCTTTGTTGCTGCGCCTTTTTATAGCTCACCAGACTTCTCCTCCATCCATCATCCACCCCAGAGGCTGCGCGGCAAGCTTTTGTAGACTCGTAGTAATTAAACTTCAATTAAAAACCGTTCAGATGTTACCTTTTGCCAAACCATTAACGATGGGTGAAAATGAAATTAAAAAGAGGTGCTGAGAGCAAAGCAGTTCTGTACCGCAGAACCCTGTGACCGAGCCAGTTCCGCTGCCTCCGCCCGCCCGGCTCCGTCAGCCCCAGGGCCCGGGACGAAGTCCACTAGCTGTCACTTCTTTGCCCTTCCTCCTGCCTCTCCTCCTCCTTTCCCTGCCCGTTTTCTCTTCTTTTTTCCCTTTTCTCTCCCTCGCCCTTTTTCTTTCTTCTTCCTTTCTCTTTCTCCTTTTCTCTCTTCCTTTCTTTCGCCTTTTCTCTTCTCTCTTCCTCCCTCTTTCTCTTCCTCCCAACCCTTCTTGATCCCTTTCTCTCTTTCCCTCCACCTTCTTTCACTCTTCATCATGCACCTCTTCCGTCTCTTTCCTTAAGTAGTTGCAGATGCGAGCATGCAGGCCAGGCCAGCAGCAACCAGCTTCCCAAAACCTCTCCAAGGCACTGAGGTCCCTTCCAAACACCCCCTCACACTCCCCACTCGGGTATGGTAGCAGCGGAGTACGGTAGCCCACAGGAAGTCTCCTGGAAGCCAGACTCGCGGCCTGGGCAATAGCCAGCCTTACCCCACCAGCCTCGTTTCCTGTGCATAGAAACCTCTACTGGAAGAAGCAGAACTTTGCAGTCACCCAAAAGCTGGCATGGCTCTTGCTACTCTTGTGTTTTGTTTTTCCTTTGGTAAAACTTAACACAGCCATACCAAAAAAAAAAAAAAAAAAGCATGAACTATCTTCAGCTTTCTGCTTGATTTTTTTTCTCCCTTCAACTCAGATCACAAAACCTGGGAATTAACTTCCCCTACAGAAAAGCCTCAAATGTCCCTTTTGCTTTGGCCAAGAGATCCTGTAGGCCTTGTCATTCTAGCCAAGGATGACCTTATCTTCTGAGGAATTATAACTATAAGCCATCATTTGCTCAGTACTCACCCAATGCTGGTGCTGGACAGACAGCCTTTATCTTACGTGCTCGAATAGGTTCTATGAGACAGCTGTTATTATTGACTTCATCTTGGATAAAGGAAGTTAGACCTGCAGCCATGGCTGGCAAGGAAGCAGCCTTTAATGACACAGTAAAAGAAAGTGTGATCGATAAGGAGTACCCACCATGGAGGAAGAACACCCCTTTTCTTTATGGTTGGGTGATGAACCATGCCCTGGAGTGGCCAGGCTTGACTGCACAATGCCTTCCAGACATAACCAGACCTGAGAGGAAAGATTTCAGCATTCATCAACTTGTCCTGGGGACACGCACATCAGATGAACAAAGCCACCTTGTGACAGCCAGAGTCCAGCTCCCCGATGACGATGCCCACTTCGATGTATCCCACCACGATGGTGAGAAAGAAGCATTAGGAGGCCTGTGGCTCTGTTTGTGGGAAGACTGCAATGGAAGCCAAGGTCAACCACAAAGAAGTGTACATTGCCCACTGCATGCCTCAGAATCCCTGCAACATTGCAACAGACTCCAGCACTGACGGTGTCGCTTTTGACTACACAAAGTGTCCTAAACTAGACCTTTCAGGAGAGAGCAACCCAGACTTGCATCTCTGTCAACATCAAAAGGAAAGCTATGGGCTTTTGTAGAACCCAGATCTCAGTGGAAACTTATTTAGTGCTTCACAAGACCAGACTGTCTGCGTGAGGGACATCAGTGATGTTCCAAGGGAAAAAGTGGTGGATGTGCGGACCATCTTCTTAGGCACACAGCAGTGGTGGAAAGTATAGCTAGGCCGCTAATCCCTAAGAACCATCTTTAAAGGCACACAGCAGTGGTAGAAGGTGTCACCTGGCCTCTACTCCCTAAGGACCATCTTTACAGGCACACAGCAGTGGTAGATGGGTTTGCCTGGCCTCTAGTCCCTAAACACCATCTTTATGGCACACGGCAGTAGTAGGTGTTGCCCACCCTCTGCTCCCTAAGGACCATCTTTACAGACACACAGCAGTAAAAGGTGCTGCCTAGCCTCTACTCTCTCAGTCTCTGTTTGGGTCTGTTGCTGACGATCAGAAACTTCTGAGGTACTGGTTCAAATAGCACTTCCAAACCAAGCCACTCAGTCAGGGATCACAGCGCTAAAGTGAGTGAGCTGTCTTCCCACCCATACAATGAGGTCATTCTTGCTGCTGGATCAATTGGTAAGGCTGTTGCCTTGTGGGTATCTGAGATTCTGAAACTCAAGATGCCTTACTTTGAATCACATGAGGATGAAATATTCTGGGTTCAGTGGTGACCTCACAAGGAGACTGTTTTGGCTTCCAGTGGTACTGATCGTAGGTTGAATGTCTGAGATTTAATTACAGAGGAACAATCCCCGGGAGATGCAAAAGCCAGCCCACCAGAGTTGATGACTCATGGTTGGTCACACTGCCAAGATACCTGATGTCTTCTAGGCTCTCACTGATCCATGGGTGATCTGCTCTCTAGCAGAAGACAATTGTCCTGCAAGTATGGCAAATGGCATTTATCATGATGAAGACCCTGATGGAAGTGTGGCAGCAGAAGGACAAGAATCCTAGCCATGTCTGCACTTGTGATTTTGGACGTCCCCCCCGTCTGAACCCTAAGATTGATTTAACACTGGTTTTGAGACACACTTTTTTAGCTAACCCACTATAATAGGTACCACCGACAATGCTATTAGATCAGACAATCCATGTTTTCTAAACCTTTTTAAACTTTTTAAAATTTTATTATATTTCTTAGAGAGAGAGAGAGAGAGAGAGAGAGAATGGGTGCACCAGGGCCTTTAGCCACTTCAAATGAACTCCAGATGCATGTGCCACCATGTGCATCTGGCTTATAGGGAATTGAACCTGGGTCCTTTGACTTTGCAAGTACAGTATCTTAACCACCAAGCCATCTCTTCAGCCACCCCCCTCTTTTTTTACATACTGACAAACAGGTATTTTATTTCAAAACAGAGCTGTGCATCACAATAATTAGAGTAATCTGTGCTATGGGTCTTTCCACCAGACTTTTAAAATTTTTTAATATTTTTATATATTTTACATATTATTTATTTATTTATTTATTTATTTATTTAAGAGACAGAAAGAGGTAGAGAGAGAAAGAGAGAAGGAGAGAATGGACACGCCAGGGCCTCCAGCCACTGTAAATGAACTCCAGATGCATGTGCCCTCTTGTGCATCGGCTTACGTGGGTCCTGGAGAATCAACCAGGATCCTTTGGCTTTGTAGGCAAACTCCTTAGCCACTAAGCCATCTCTCCAGCCCCTAATTTTTTTATTAAGTATTTACTGTACTGTATTAATAAATCACATGTTGGTCCCATTCCCTTCATGTTATCCTCTTATATCCCCTCTTCTCCAACCCCATTCCACTGAGGGTCTTCCTCAGTGAGGTGGTTGGTACTCACCATGGGGCTATGAATGCATCAGTCAGTCTCTGTGGGAGGGGGGATACTCTTTCTACCCTGTGGCTCTTACAATCTTTCCACCCCCTCTTCTGCAATGTTCCCTGAGCCTTGGCAGGTGTATTATAAGTCTACTTTTGTTTTGAGCTCTCTTCAGTCTCCGATTGAAGATTATTTATTTATCTATTTGACAGAGAGAAAGAGAAAGGCAGAGGGAGAGAGAAAGAAAAGAGAGAATGGGCATGCCAGGGCCTCTAGCAATTGCAAATGAACTCCAGATGCATATTCCACCTTTTGCATCTGCCTTTATGTGGGTACTTGGGTATCAAACCTGGGTCCTTTGGCTTTGCCAACAAGTGCCTTAATCACTAAGCCATTTCTCCAGCCTTTTGATGCTTTGATGTTTTGAGTGTCCTCAGTGTCTATCACCATCTCCCTGGAGCAGGTTGCCAGGATAGCAGTGAGAGCAGCACTTGTGTTTAAATCACCACTTCCTCTGTAACGTCTCATGGGCCCTGGCAGGTATGGTAGAGGTGGTTCATCTCATGCTAGAAAGTCAGCTATCTTTTCTTGTCGTATGTCTTGATTCTCCCTAGTTTTCACTGCCAAAAAAAAAAAAAAAAAAAAAAAGATTCTCCAACCAAGAGTGAGAGCAGCATGGATTAAAGGGGATAAGCATAGTTAATTAAGAGACATTTTGATGGGTGTAGCCTTTCCTGGTGAAAGACTATGTGGAGTCTAATACCATTGTATCATAGGATTGACTTGGTTCTCAGTACCAGGTACAAGTTCTCTCCCATCAGTAGGTCTCTTATCCAATCAGAGTGCATAACCACTACTGCACAGGTGTTTACATCTTGTCTGGTTGGTTTTGTAGCTTGCAGGATCCCCTACCTGGTCACACTGTTGGTGGCCATTATCTGCAGCAACTTGCATAGCACTTTCCACCACTATGAGGGCTAACCATCAGAGAGCTGGTTTCCTTCTAAATTCCAGTGTGACCTCTTGACGTCCTGGGGGATCTCCAGCAATACAGTCTTACCATTTAGCTCTGGCAGGTAACCAAGTGCTTTGGCAATAGTCTGCATTGTTTTAGGGACCTTCTAGGTCTTCCTGAGCAACAAGTCACTGTGAGATATAATCCATTTCTGGCAGTGGAATTACAAAACAGAGCCTGTTGTTTTAGGATTAGGCTTTCTAAATCACAGACTTATATATTTAAATTTTCCTCAGGAATTTTCTAGTAGCAAACCCATGTCTATAGTAGCCACAGAAAGGATCAATTATATGTTATTATTTTTATTCTTGAGATTTTTATTCCTTAAATTTTTCGGGCCCTAAGCAAAAGTTAGATTGAGGAAGAAACAGAGCCAGGTGAGGTAGGTGTCTGCACCCTGAAATGCAGATGCTGCAACATGTCAGTTTTGCTTAGGAAGTCCGTGCCTGCCCTTCCCAGGTGCACTTTCCTAAGTAGACCAGTCTCCTCTTGGCTTCCTCAGTTAAGTCCAGACTGGATGTTTTCCTTCCTCCATCTTTCTTGTTAGTGTATTTCTTGAGCTGTTTTCATTTCATTCCTTTTCTTTCCATGAATGGCTTTTGTTGTTGTGTTTCCTTAAAACTTGAGACCCAGTGTCTGAACCCTTTTAATTCTCTCTAAATTAATAAGGGTTATCCCATTTAACCGGCGCTGACCTCATTCTCCGCTGGAGAATCTGCTTCTCTTTTTCAGACAGGAGCGGGACCTGAGGAGATAAACGACCCAGTGCACTCCACCCCAGGCCCAGCTGAAACCACAGAGGAATTGGGGAAATGAGCCCGAGTGCTACTTTCTTAGTGAATCTGATATCAGCACAAGGGTGATGGAGAAAGATACTGAGGACACTCAACACCTACCAAACCAGAGATCCAGAGGCTCCTAAGTGCCCATCACTGAAGTAGACTTGAAATGCTCCCAGCATGGCTCAGGGAATTTTGTGGAAGAAGGGGCATAAAGACTATTATTAGAGTCACAAGTTGGGACATTTTGTACAGAGACATTGCCTCCCCCACCCCATAATGCATGACCCACAATCTCCATGGGATTGATCTGCATCCCCAACAAGGAAGGCCTCTTCAGAAAAGGAGCAGGGTGGGTGGAAAGGATGGCACCAACATGTATTAATTTACATATTAAATATGTCCATATCTAATAAAAAAAACCTTGAGACCCCAAAGTTGTATGTTCTTACCTGACTGCTACACCACAGGTAAACTGTCAAGTGTACAAGAGTAAGTTGATAGTTTGTATCTATTATTTTAATTTTTTATAATATATTTATTTATTTTTGAGAAAGAGAAAGACATGGATAGAGACACACAGAGAGAATGAGTATGGGTATGCCAGGGACTCTTGCCACTGCAAACGAACTCTAGACAATGGCGCCACCTTGTGAATATGGCTTTACATGGGTACTAGGGAATCGAACCCAGGCTAACCCAGGCAAGCAGGCTTTGCAAACAAGTGCCTCTAACTGTTGAGCCAGCTCTCCAGCCCGCTTGTATTTTTTTAAATACTTTGTTTACTTATTTGAGAGAAAGAGGCAGATAGAGAGAGAATTTTTAAAAGTTAACCTCTGGTAAGAGTTGCTTTTTTTGGTTAGGGTTGGTTCTTCAGCACTCGCTTTGATATCATCTGCATGTTGGGTGACTTGTTTTGTCATCAGGCCTGTTCCTCTCCACGACTGTGTAAGTACTTGAAATTGAATCAACTGATTTTCTACATTAAAAAAAAAAAAAAAGATGAAGGAGGGCTGAAGAGATGGCTTGGCAGTTAAGGTCATTTTCTGAAAAAAAAAAAAAAAATTCCCCTGTACCCACGTAGAGCCAGATGAACAAGGTGGTACATGCGTCTGGAGTTTGTTTGCAGTGGCTAGAGGCCCAGGTGTGTTGATACTCCCCCCCACCTCTCACAAATAAATAAATACAATATTTTTTAAAAGATAAGGAAATTGAAGCTTAGATGTTAAGGGACTTCTTCAAGATCAGTACACATTAGATCTAACATAATGGAAGTTCAATATGAGAGTGTGGCAGGAGAAGAGGGACTAAGAATAAAGATTACATATGAAAAAAAAAAAAAAAACCTGTTGGCAAGAAGACTGGAAAACCATCCCATCAGGAATACATGTAAGGGACAACGCATGCACAAGAAAAGCCCTGGGAGCTATGTAAAATGACCCCCAAAGGGTCATGACACGTGTACCAACACTTGTGAACATATGTCTTTCCCCAGCTCAGTAACTTACTTCCACATCAGGAGTGACTGCCTTCCCCCCTCCCTCCCTCATTTCCTTCCTAATCTGCCTCACTTCTATCACCACCCATATATCCCGGTTCATTTTCTTGTTGTAGAACATGAGAATCTGGAAGTCTCGGTGGCAGCACTCCAGGCTCCACCTGTAACAAGCACATGGCTATGCCCCTGCTCTACAGATAACAGCACCATGCACAAATGTGCATCTTTTACATGGAAAGAATGTGTGTGTGTGTGTGTGTGTGTGTGCGTGTGCGCTAGCGCACACATGTGTGTTATAAATTGACTAGTTACGATTTTTAGTACAAAAATGTGTCTAAATGAGGATGTCAATCAATCACCCAGTTCTGGCCTGGGATCTCATGACAAGGTAGGGGTAGGCCAGAGTGCTCACTGTTAACCCTCGCTCTTCCCAGCTCCCTTGGGTGACACTACTAACCAGTGATTGCCCAGTTTCCAATCTGCCCACCTCCCTAGGTTTACTTTGTTGGCTGAATACAAGGAACAGTTACAGTAGCTCACATTTGCTGACTAGTGAGCAGTGCTATCAGTATAGGCATCCTCTCAATGCACACAACTAACCTATGAGGTGGTTGAAGACAAAGAAACTCGAGCACAGAAGGACTCAGAGTCTGTATCCAATGTGCAAGGGCCTGCTACTGTTGATCTGGGATTCCAACACAGGTATGCCTGCTTGTAGGGCTCACTCCTTTTACTTCTCTATCAATCAGGGTGGTTTTGCTTGTATAATCATGATACCTGGAGATGGTGTAATGGATAAAGTGCTCCCTGCTCAAAGTGGAGTACTCCAATTCCATCCCTAGACCCCATGTTAAAAAAAAAAAAAGCCGGATGTGCTGGTGAACGCCTTTAATCCCAGCACTCAGGAGACAGAGGTAGGAGGATTGCCATGAGTTTGAGGCCACTCTGAAACTACATAGTGAATTCCAGGTCAGCTTGGGCTACAGTGAGACCCTGCCTCAAAAACAAAACAACAAAACAAAACAAAAACAAACAAACAAACAAACAAACAAACAAAACATTGTGAAGGGGAAGTGAAGGGGGGAGAGAATTATCATGTTCTATTGTCTATAATTATGGAAGTTATCAATAAACAAAACAGGCTGAAGCCATGGTGGGCTTCTGTAATCCCAGGCAACTGGCAGCGTGATAGGAGGCAGAGACAGAATTTCCTGGAACATCTTGGCAAGAGCAGCAAAAGACAGCAGAGTGAAGATTCACTGCCTCCAGTGGGGTGGACAGGCGACAAGCAACACGAGAGTTGTGCTCTGACCTCCCGTGCATACCCACATTCATGCACACACCCCCAAATAAATAATAAAAAAGATACAAATAAAAAATCAGTATACCTGACTACAAGTCAATTAGACAGGGCCTGTTAGTAGTCAACATTCCAAGAAGATCAAAGTTAGATGGCTGTGTGTTAGTTGAGCGGCTCAATATCTCTGATGTCCCTGCATGTCAACAATGTTCCTTCAAGGTCACAAGAAGTTTGCAAGTTCTAAGTATCAAGTCCTCACCAGATGTTCCTCAATTACACCCCACAGCAGGTCTCACTTCAGGTATCTCTTATCAGGTAGGAAACCGCACATCTAGGATCAACTTGTGTTTCATTTGCCAGAATTGCACGAGCCTAATACAACACCAATCACTGGCAAAGGGGAGGAGGATTAGGATAGCAAATTACAATTCCACCCCTAAAACTGGACACAGCCACTTCCATGAGCAGAGGCTCTGGCTGTTGAGTGGTTAGTCATTAGTGTCCATTCCAACTACTGGGAATGTGCACATCATCTCAAGGACTGGATAAATTAATGGGAACCGAATCAGAATAAGATGTCCCCAAATCCCACGAGGCCACAGTGAGTACTAGCTCTTAAAGAAAGGCCGGACATGGTGGCACATGCCTTTAATCCCAGAACTCAGGAGGCAGAGGTAGGAGGATCACCTGAGTTCGAGGCCAACCTGAGAGTACATAGTGAATTCCAGGGCAGCCTGGGCTAGAGTGAGACCCTACCTCAAAAAACAAAAAAAAAAAATACATGCCCTGATCCAGACTGTCTCCCTTCCTGAGAACTCTGGATATCACTGTAGTTGTAAAAATGCTCACGGCACAACTAGTGGCAGCACAACAGAGCTTGACAAATCTTGTTTGAAGAGCTAAGGGGTTAAGCTGAGTTACCAACTTTCCCTCCATGGCAGGATCCAGAGGCCCTTGTAGGTGCCTGGAAAGATATTTATAAAACATAAAAAAGTGATGCTTATGGCTATATCTCTACAAAACCCATGTACTGTCTGGCTCCCGCTCAAAGGCTCAAGGATATCTTGATAGGTTTGTGCATCCTTAGCTTGTTGGTTAGAGCCTACTTCACCTTTAAACACTCATTTGTTTTTTAAAATTAATTTAATTTAATTTATTTATTTGAGAGAGAGAGAGAAGAATATATGGGTGTGCCAGGGCCTCCAGCCACTGCAAATGAACTCCAGATGCATGTGCCACCTTGTGCATCTGGGCTTTGTGTGGGAACTGTGGAATCAAATCCAGGTCCTTAGGCTTTGCAGGTAAGCACTTTAACATCAGAGCCATTTCTCCATCTTCAATGACTCATTTCTTAATTGACTTAAAAAAAATTTTTTAATCATAAGCTTTCTCCCCAAAAGGAAAAACTACTTACAGAGCTGAACAAGATGGTCTTATCTAATGCTGCCCTACATCACCTTAACCTTATAGGACTGACTCCAGATGTGACTGCCACCCACACCTGCTCACTTGTCTCATCACCTGCCTCTCCGTGAATGCCGTGGTTCATGAGAGCAGGCACTTGTCTGCCAGTTTCATTGTCATGACCCTGTGACGAGGACAGTGCTTGACCAGAGTAACTCACAGTATGTTGTCAGATATGTGAATGAATAAATCCTTGACAAATTTTAGAGACAAAATACAAATGCATTTTATATTACCCCTTTTGTCTGTGGCTTTTGGGACTTTTAAAAACCTTTTCTCGATGATGTTAATACGTGTGAATAATGTATTTTGATCATAGTCCCCTCACTCATCACTTTCTTTTGTCCCCTCCTTTCTCATTCCCCTTCCACTGAACCTCTTCTTCTTTCCACTTTGAGATATATGTTTTTTTTGTTTTGTTTTGTTTTTTGTTTTTTGTTTTTTGCCCTCCTTCATCCATGACACAATGATGAGCCCAATACTGTTCAGGTCTTGTACCAACAGCCACGGTGAGGTCATGAATGTAACCGCCACTTCACGTCCAGCAGACAACATTCCAAAGCACCCCAAACCTTGGCTCCTGCATTCTTTCTGACACCTTTTCCACAGTGTTCCCTGAGCCTTTGAAGTTATGATAGAGATGTCTCATTTAGCAGTGCTGAGCACGCAAGACTCACTTCCTGTCAGCACTTTGATGAGTTCTGGATTACCCTAGTAGTCACCGTTATTTACAAAAAGAAGCTTCTCTCTCTATCTGCTTCTGTCTCTCTCTCTCTCTAATAAATAAAATAAAAATACAAAAATTTTAAAGATATTTAGGGCTGGAGAGATGGTTTGGTGGTTAAAGCACTTGCCTGCAAAGCCAAAGGACCCAGGTTGGAGTCACCAGGACTCACGTAAACCAGATGCACAAGGTGGTGCGTGCATCTGGAGTTCATTTGCAGTGGCAATGGCGCACCCATTCTCTCCCTCTCTCTCTTTCTCTATCTCTAACTTTTTTCTCTCTCTCTTAAATAAATAAATAAATAAAAATTTAAAGTAAAAAAAGAAGCTTCTCTGACCAGAAGAGCAGTACTAGTCTATGGACATAAACATAAATATTTACAGGGTAAACTGATGAGTATTCATTAAGCCAAACAACAGTAGCAACTTCTCCCATAGGGCTTATTATGACCTTCCCAGCCATAGGCTTTTAACTAGGTTTTCAGTGCCGTCCTGTGGAGTGGGCCTCAAATTCAGTCAGAGGACGGTTGTTTACCCATCACAATCATGCTAATATTGCACCAGCGGGTATATCTAGCCTGGCTGGTCAATTGTGTAGCTCACCAGGTCCACTACTGGTTAAAACTGTTTATGACTTTTCTCCTTCAGCAGCCTGCATAGCACTTTCCAATCCTATGACATCTGGCCAGCAGGAAGTACCAGCGGGGGTGGATAGTTACTCATTCAGTACCCACAGGTCATTATAGGAAAATCCCAGAACTAGGGGTGGGATACCTGCCAGTGAGCTGTTGATCAGGGAGGCTAAAACAATAAAGACCAATGATAATACTCTTGTTTGCCCATCAGAACTAGATGGTAAGACCCTATTCCTGAAGATACCACATGTTTCAGTTGCAGGACGACGAGAAATCAAGGGGCACTGAGCTGATAGTCTCCTCCTTGCTGACTTTTAGGATTTTGTACATATCTCTGATAAGTCAGTTAGGACGTAAGAATCCCAATATCTCTTGGAGCTATCACTCAATACCTTTTCTACATAATCCCCTCAGTTTCCTGTGCTAATTAAACTGATAAGATAGCATTGGTCAACGTACCCTCTGGGAATGATGTGAAATGGTTTGACTTTCCCATATAAACAATGCCTATTTGTTTTCTGACTGAGGAATCCATTTCATATCTGAGAGCCAGCAGCAGCCCGAGAGAATAACCCTTCTGTCTCAGGTCTTTGTCGCTGTAGAAATGCTTGGGAAACACCTTTACTTCTCCTTCACTGCGGCTCTGCCTTTATTCCAAAGGAGGACAAAATCCTCCCACTCATTTTCCAAATGACTTCTCATGATTTGAAAATGTCATACAATAAAGTCAAGTAAAGGGGAAAGACAAGAGTAACAGTGAATGCAAATGAGGAAACTGTCATTTTTATTGTTTTCTCTGTCCTGAAATGGGAAGATACAATCCTGTGAACTGACTCCTGCCCGATCTCTCTAGAATGAGTTTTGCAAGACCATGACAACAAGACCTAATTCTCTTGCTCTCTCTACCTTGTCTATTATTCACACACTATCAAAAAAATTGGCATGGTGGTTCGCACCTTTAGTTCCAGCACTCAGGAGGCAGAGGTAGGAGAATCACTGAGGCCTACCTGAGCACTACAACAGCCTGAGCTAGAGTGAGACCCTACCTAAAACAGACAAACAAAACAACAAGAACAAAAAAATATATACCCACTTAAGAGCTGAAGAGATGGCTCTGTTGTTAAGGTGCTTGTCTACAAAGCCAAACAACCAAGGTTCAATTACTCAGTACCCACATACAGCCAAATAAACAGTGGTAAATGCATCTGAAGTTAGCTTGCAGCAGCTGGAGGTACCTATTCTCTCTCTCTCTCTCTCTCTCTCTCTCTCTCTCTGTGTGTGTGTGTGTGTGTGTGTGTGTTTTCTCTATCTCTGACTGCAAGTAAATGAAAATAATATATTTTTTAAAATTTTTTTGTTAAATTTTTATTTATTTATTTGAGAGTGATAGACAGAGAAAGAGGCCGATAGAGAGAGGAAAATGGGCGCGCTAGGGCCTCCAGCAAAGGAACTCCAGACGTGTGCGCCCCCTTGTGCATCTGGCTAACGTGGCTCCTGGGGAGTCGAGCCTCGAACCAGGGTCCTTAGGCTTCACAGGCAAGCGCTTAACCGCTAAGCCATCTATCTCTCCAGCCCAGAAAATAATACTTTTTTTAAAGCCCTCAGAAGCCAGGTGTGGTGGCACACAGCTTTAATCCCAGCACTCGGGAGGCAGAGGTAGGAGGATCACCATGAGGTAGAGGCCACCCTGAGACTACACAGTGAATTCCAGGTCAGCCTGGGCTAGAGTGAGACCCTACCTTGAAAAACAAAACAAAACAAAACAAAAGCCCTCAGAAAACCAAGCACAAGAGTAAACTTATCAGGACTGGGATGATAGCTCAGTCAGAGAAGTGCTTACCTTGCAAGCATAAGGACCTGAATTCAATTCCCAGAAGCCGTGTAAAATGATGGGTATGGAGGTACATGCCTGTACTTCCCCACACTAGGGAGGTGGAGACAGGAGGATCCTGAGACAATCTGGCCAGCCAATTGAGCCTAACTGGTGAATGCAAGGCCAGTAAGAAATTGTTGCAAAAAAAAAAATAAGCTAGACACCCTAAGGGTTGACACTCAGGGTTGTCCTCTGGCCTCAAGTACTTGCATGCGCATGCACATGCATGTACACACACACACACACACACATTTAAAAAAGAAAGTGACTATATAAGACTCTGTTACAGAATATGTGGCAAAAAGATCTAACAGAATGACAATATCTAGTGGTACACAAGAACTATACGAGGGCAGTTGGCTATTACTATTCTCTTACAGAAATGCTGTGCACAAGGCTGGGGAGATGGCTGGGTGGTTAAAGGCACTTGCTTGGAGAGCTTGAAGGCCCAGGTTCAATTCCCCAGCACCCACATAAAGCCAGATGTACAAAGTGGCATATGCATCTGGAGTTTGTTTGCAGAGACAAGAGGCCCTGGCATGCCTATTCTAAATAAATGAATGAATGAGTGAGTGAGTGAGTGAGTGATAGCATTGTAAGAAATACTGTGCATAGACCATTTTCCTTCCTTTTATAAGTTGTCTGCATGAATTGCTTTTCTTGTTGCTGTGCCTAAATCCCACTTAGGGAGGAGAGTGTTTTGGGTTCACAGGACCAGAGCGATCAGTCCGTTATGGCATCTTGCTGTGGCAGCCAGGACACAAGGCAGAGCAACCGCTCGCATTGTAATGAACCAGGAAGCCGAACATGCAGGCCAAAACCAGGCCCACCCCTAGTGACCTACTTCTCCAAGAAGACCTCACCTCCTAAAGGCTTCCCAAGACTCCAAGACAGTGCCACAAGCAGGAGACATGAACCTGTGGAGGACATTCCAGAATCAAACCATAACATTGTTGTTAGCATGTATTTATGCCCACTCATCAATTTATTCTTCATTTATAACATTCTTTTTTTTTTTTTTTGGTTTTTCAAGGGTCTCACTGTAGTCAGACTGACCTGGAATTCACTCTGTATTCTCAGAGTGGTCTCGAACTCACGGTGATCCCCCTACCTCTGCCTCCCGAGTGCTGGGATCAAAGGCGTGTGCCACCACGTCCCACTCACACTTATAACATTCTTTTCTGATACCTTTGTCAATTTTAAAAAGTACAATCACAATTCACTTAGCATTTAATTTGTTCCAGACCTTATTTGCCTTCATAAATAAATGACTTAAACCCAAGAGATTATCTTCATATTATAGAGGAAGAAACTAAGTTCAGAAGTCAAGTTAAATCCCCAAATTACAGTTACAAAACCCCACAACATGGATTTGAACCAAAAGAAGTGTGGCTGGAATCCCAACACTCTCCAGGATAGCAGGGTCAGGAACCAAGGTGATACTTTCACTGGCATGTGCTACATGGGAGCATGCCCTTTAATGAATTTGTTATTTATTCTCCAAAACAAACAACATAGTGGGGATTAAAATTCTCATTTTACCACAAGAAAATGGAACACCAAAATTAAGTAACTTTATTAAGGCTGTAGAACTTATTTGAGAAGAACCATAAACTCTAGTAGATCAACTGCAAAGCCCACTTCACAGGCACCTCACACAGACCCCGCAGAGTTAGTAAAGAGCAGTATCCTTCCATCCCCCAGCCAAGTGTGGCCCTTGGTTGTATGTGTGCATGTGTGTGTACATGCATTGGAATGCTGAAGGAGAGGGACGAATGTCTGTATTTATTTTCTTTTTAGAGTCCTTGAGCCTAGTGCTTCTAGGTTTTAAAAATAAAACTACTGGGGGCTGGAAAGGTGGATTAGTGGTTAATGCACTTGCCTGCAAAGCCAAAAGACCCAGGTTTGATTCTCCAGGACCCACACAAGCCAGATGCATAGGGAGGCTCATTCATCTGGAGTTCATTCGTAGTGGCTAGAGGCTCTGACATGCCCATCCTCTCTCTCTCTATCTATCTGCCTCTCTCTCTCTCTCTCTCTCTCTGCTAAATAAATAAATTAAATAAACACTTGAAAAATAAGACTGCCGGGTGTGGTGGTACACGCCTTTAATCCCAGCACTCGAGAGGCAGAGGTAGGAGGATGGCAGTGAGTTCGAGGTCACCCTGAGACTACATAGTTAATTCCAGGTCAGCCTGGACCAGAGTGAGACCCTATCTCAAAAAAAAAAAGAAAAAAGAAAAAGAAAAGAAAACTATTGGGCTGAGAAGATGGCTCAGCAGTTAAGATACTTGCCTGTAAAGCCTAACAACCCAATTTCCATTCCTTAGTACCCATGAAAAGCCAATTGCACACAGTGACAGATGCATCGGAAGTTCATAGCTATGAGGTATGCCCATTCTCTTTCTCTCTCTACCTCTCTCTCTACCTCTGTTTTTGTTTATTTTTATTTACTTATTTGAGAGTGACAGAGAGAGAGGGAGAGAGAATGGGTACGCCAGGGCCTCCAGCCACTGCAAACAAATTCCAGACGCATATGGCCCCTTGTGCATCTGGCTAACATGGGTCATGGGGAATCGAGCCTTGAACCGGGGTCCTTAGGCTTCACAGGCAAGCACATAACCACTAACTCATCTCTTTAGCCCTCTCTCCCTCTTCTTCTCTGTCTCTTTCCACTTGCAAATATATTTATTTATTTATTTATTTATGTATATATAATATATGTAAATATATTATATATTTATAAATTTATAATATATAAATATTATGTGTTTTTTGAGGTTTTTTGAGGCAGGGTCTTGCTCTAGCCCAGGCTGACCTGGAATTCACTCTGTAGTCTCAGGGTGGCCTCGAACCCTCCTACCTCTTCTTCCCAAGGGCTGCAATTAAAGGTGTATGCCACCATGCCTGGCTAATAAAGATATTTTTAAAAAAGCTATTATTTAATGAGTCTCAATTGTAAAACCAAACATCCACTGTTAGCTTATTCTCATAACTAATTATGGTCTCTTACCAGGGAAAAACCTCTCAAATACCTTTAGCTTAGATACTTCACACCTTCATTTATCAAGCAGCATCAAACACAACGGAATTTTTATAAAATGAGGAAATAAGCTACAGATAAAATATCAAATTGTCAATGCGATTTATATAACTTTTGTTTTATATAATTAAACTTACAGAAAAAGTACAAAGGTAGTACAAAAAAATTCCACACTCCTAATACCCCAATTAGCTACTTATTAACATTTCGTACCATTTATCTTTATTATCAGTGTAATTTTATAAATGTGATGCATAATAAAACAATTTATGCCAACTTATAATTAATCAATATCAATAAAAATGATTTAAACTTAAGCTAACAGGAATCTCTCTTTGGCATACAGTCAAATTCTAAAGCCCACACAAAAGCTTCCAAAGTTACAGGGTCAGTCTACATAGTTCAAGCTTGTGATCATCCTGCTTCTGCCCCCAGAGTGCTGGGATTACAAGAATGTAGTATGCCCTACTTAGGTTACTTTAAAAAAGAAAGAAAGAGAGAGAGAGAGAGAGAGAGAGAGAAAGAAAGAAAAGAAAGAAAGAGCAGTCATTAGTCCTTTTAGCAATAAGTACTTACCGTTAAAACTAATCTTTAAGTCAGGCATGGTGGCACACACCTTTGGTTCCAGTACACAGGAGGCAGAGGTAGGAGGATCGCCATGAATTGGAGGCCAGCCTGAGACTACATAGTGAATTCCAGGTCAGCCTGGGCTACAGCGAGACCCTACCTCAAAAAACCAAAAAGAGATCTATACTTTACAACAAAATCATAATGCAAAAAGAAACTCAAAATGATAATCAAAGGCAAGAATTCCAACCCCTCCACAATCTAGCAACAGCAGTCAATATGGCTGCTGGGAAGAAATCTCTATTACAACTTCTGAGCCCACATTGTCTCTGCAAACAGTAAGTACGCACTTCATTTCCATTCCTCAGCATTTCACAGTAGTATGAAAGACCTCCATTACCTCAACAGCTCACATTTAGCTCCATACGCCATCCTGAGGCTCCCAGAAAGGCCATCAAGTTATAACTGCTCGTGCTGCGCTTTAACTGGTGTGGTGAAGGGCTGAACACACAGTTCCTGGCCAACTGATGACCACCTGGGAGCAGCGCTGTCTGGGGACATCACTGGGGACAGCCGACCCTGAAAGTATTTACGGTGCAAACTTGATGGGTGACAGTCACACACCCTTAAGGTGTGCCACTGCTTCTTCAACTTCACTCAGGCTACTTTCCTCTCCAGCCTGTGCTCTAGAAGGTTCTATCCCCAGTGCCACTGAAAACACAACCCAGGCCCTTTAGTAAATGTCTGTCAGGGAGGTCACGTGGAAAAGCCGCTTCAGTTCATTCTTGCTGGTAGGCTTCCAAGGGTGAAACAGAACAGTCTGCGTCTTCTCAGTCATGAGGAAACCATTGTCACTAAATCTCCCGGGGATGCTTCCCACGTCCAACCAAACAAAGGGAGCAACAGCTGAGGTCTCCAGATCAAAAACAAATGTGTCGTCCTGCTGAGAGATGTTGGCCTGGGGAAAAAAAAAAATAGTAAGTGAACGGAAGGATGAGGGAGGAGATGCACAGCCTAGATGCAATGTCTGTAGACATTTATGTGAGCCTAGCTTTAAAAAGCACATTTCCTAGTACTTCTGTCTAAATTGCTGAGGTCATATATTTCATGCAGTTTCAGATACTTGACAATACTTGGGAAATTGTTTAAGTGTGTGGAAAATTATTGAACTGTTTTCTCAAACCAAGGAAATGTATAAACTCCAATTATAAAAAAGATATATCTCCCACCCTGAGACTCTATAGTGAATTCCATGTCAGCCTGGGCTAAAGGGAGACCCTACCTTAAAAAAAATTAAAAAATAAAAAGATATATCTCACAGGCTGGAGAAATGGCTCAGTGGTTAAGGTGCTTGCCTGCAAAGCCTAAGGACCCAGGTTCGATTCCCCAGGACCCACGTTAGCCAGATGCACAGGGTGGCGCATGTGTCTAGAGTTCGTTTGCAGTGGCCGGAACTATTTCACAAAAAGCTCAAAGCTTGCCAGGCATGGTGGCGCAAGCCTTTAATCCCAGCACTCAGGAGGCAGAGCTAGGAGGATTGCCATGAGTTCAAGGCCACCCTGAGACTCCATAGTGAATTCCAGGTCAGGTCAGCCTGGGCTAGAGTGAGACCCTACCTTGAAAAACCAAAAAAAAAAAAAAAAAAAGCTTTATGTCTCTAAGAGTTTTTCTCAGAATATCACCAAGAAAGGAACATTACAGCACAATAGTTGGGTGATTTAGATAATTTTCAAAGGATTTGAAGCTAGACCTACTTACAGAGCACAACCACGGAGGTTACATCTAGTCTTCTGAAGTGATCCAGCCAGAAGCCCACAGTTCTGATATTGCATGGTATAAAGTCAAGCTACTAGCATGGCTAGTGGGTGAATTCTGTACAACTTTAGCCAACAGAGATAGCACAGTTTAAAGTCATATTGGCTCAATTCTATATAGCTACTCAATTGGCAACCTCCCAGAGCAAGGATGAGTGATTTCCCAGAGGGCACATACTCTAATACTATGCAAGTAGAGTCTGGGGTGACCTGGTCTTTCCAGCTATGGCATTTGTGTTTTGTTTTATTCTATTCTGTTGTTTTATTATTTTATTTTGTTTTGTTTTGTTTTGTGATAGGCTGCCCTGGAACTATGTGTCTGAGGATAATCTTGGACTTCAGGTCCTCCCACTTTTACCTCCCGAGTGCTGGGATTACAGGTTTGGACCACCACATCCAGTTTATGCAGCACCCAAATAGGACACAAGGCTTTGTGCGTGTAGGCAAAGCCTCTACCAACTAAGCTGTCAGCACCCCAGCAATCTAGTCGTTGCATTTGTTATACAACAGGTCTACTTACCATGCATGCATGCCACACTGTGGAGTCTTTATGTGTCACATAAAGAATTACAAAGGACAAGTTTTACAGTATCTAATTTAGCCTTACACACCAGGGTGATTATCGGTAAGGATCCTGAATTACACACAAGAAAATCTACATTCAGAGAAGTGAAGGTGAGGGAATGAAATATATCTGGTAACCTGGGAGAGGCAGAGACTTGGGTTTGAGGTTAGATGCACAGTTCCCCAACCATACAACCCACTCTTTTGGTAAAGACCCCAAAGCAGTCAGAGGCAGACAGTTCACACGACTCACCTTAGCCAGGATGGAAGGCCACCAAGAAGCTTTGGCTACCACTATTACAAGGACAAATGAAAGACTGGAGCCTAGCTCTCTCTGCTGCCTTCTTTAGAGAGGAAATTGCATCTCTTTGCACCTGACTGCAATGCTGGGGGGTTAAAGTTGGTGCCCTGACTTCAAGAAGATAGACAGAACAAGTGCTAGCCTAGAGTAAGTGTCAAATAATAAATGTCAACTTGCATATTTATTACTACCGCTCGCATAATTATTACTATTACTTGCAAACCCAGTTTTCTTTAGGAAAAACAGGTTTCGTTCAAACACAAATGAGGTTGGACAAATTTTAAAAGCCCTATTTATGGGCTGGGAAGATGTCTAAAGGCACTTGGTTATAAAGCTTGCCAGGTTAGATTCAATTCCCTAGTACCTACTTAAAGCCAGATGCACAAAGTGGCATATGTGCCCAGAGTTTATGTGCAGCAGCAAGAGGTTCTGGCATGCTCATAGTCCATTTCTCTCTCTCTCTCTCTCTCTCTCTCTCTCTCTCTGTCTCTCTCTCTTTCTCTCTCCTCTCTCTAATAAATAAATAAATAAATAAAAATATAAAAAGTCCTATTTCTATCTTACCCTCTATCATTGCTGTGTAATTAAGGCCTATCTAAGCAGTGAAAGAGAAGCCATAAGTTTGGAGAGTGTGGATTTACCCAGTATACAGTGTTTTGCTTTTCTGTTAAAAAAAAAAAATGTATATAGCACGTGTCAGCTTCTTCATGTCTGTTCCCAGTCATTATACATGATAATTTAGGTAACAGTGAATATTAATTTGGAAAGAAGCTATGTTTTCAACGCTCCTCCAGACACAAAATGGCCTGGATATCCATGACCACACAGTGCCTGACACTACCTACACAAGACCATCACAATAGGAAAAAAAGATCATGACATCAGAATAAAAGAGAAACTGATTGAGAGGGGGAGGGGATATGATGGAGAGTGGAGTTTCAAAGGGAAAAGTGGGGGGAGGGAGGGAATTACCATGGGATATTGTTTACAATTATGGAAGTTGTCAATAAAAATATACACACATATAAATCATAAACATTAGGTGTTTTATATTAAAATTTCTAAAGTCAATCTAAAAAATTTTAAAGAGTTAAAGTATCAAATAAATTTAAGTTTTGCAAAAAGAGAAAATGAAACTTTCTAGAATAGCTACTACATGGAGGGGGAAAAGGAAAGAAAGGTTTTCAATCAACTAGACAGGTACCAATTCCTCCAGATGCACAGTTTTTAGAACAACATATCCTGATCATTCTATTTTTTCTAGGCAATTATAAAGAGATTTGGTGATTAAGCTACTTTGAAGCAATAAATCAAAGAGAGTCAAGTGAATAAACTGTACTTAAACAGTCAAAACTGGAGTTTCAGCTGGGCTCCAATGTAAGCAAACCTAGTTACAGGACCTTCAGTTTGCCGCTTAATCTCTGTGAATGCACATCATACAGATTCAAAGTTGTGAGAGCCAGAGATTATGCAGTAAACACCTAGAAGAGAACCTGGAACTCAGTGGAAGTATATTCAGAGGGGATGGCCCATGCTACCGCTCCCTCCACGACACCAGCCCACAAGGGAAGGAAGAAGGTTCAGCACAGAGTGGCAGACACTGAAAATGAGTAAACCTTGAATAAGACACAACAATAATTTGGCCTCTGCATGCAATGAGAAGAGACTGATCATACCCAGGCCTCCTAGAAACTCAGCATCAAGAGGGTCATTTACAGGATGCAACATGCTGACCAAGAGCAGGTGTACCCACAGGCCACTGGAACCCCACACAAGGGATGCTTACAGTGATATGGGCATTGAGGAGCCCCACAGCATCCTTCAGAGAGGACAGGAAGTAATGGTTGGTTGGGCTCAAGAGCTCACGGCCAGCGGAAAGGTAAAAGGAAATCACACAGCTTTCCCGGGTACAGTTTCCGCATCTCCTCAGCAGCTTAGACACTGGCTCCTTGTAGAGGGTCACAGCCTTCCCTGCTTCAATCACAAAATGTTCAGTCACATGAGAGCACAAAGGCTCCAGGGAGCTCCATGCGTGGAGTCTTACCTAGAGAGAAAGGAAGCAATCCAGATGAATGGTCTTGGTTGCTATTTTTTAAGACAATAATACTAGGAATAACAGCTGCGTGTGAGAACAACAGAACTGGTTGAGACTTTGAAACCTGAATTTTAATCCCAGTCTCACTAAGTTCTAGCTGTGAGACTAAGTTCCTCAAGTTTCCCAGCCTGCATTTCTTCACTTGTAAAATGAGACTAAGCACATGAGTTTTACAGGCCATTGTGGGAAGTAAATGAATCATCCTTGGAAGGCGGTGAATGTGGCGCAGTGTAAGCTGTCTATATGTGTGACAGCATATAGCCAGTGTTAGTAGCATCATGAAAACTATAGCCATCCAAGACGCATCACTTCCGTCCTTTCCCTTTACCCAAACCTGTTTAAAATATGTTTATTTTTCTACATACTCATGCTGGATCATTTTGCTGATTTCAGCTTTAATGTAACATTTTCAACTATTTCTTTCTGTTAAATTTGGACTAATACTAGCTTCTCATAGCTATAAATAATCTTACATTCATATAACATTTTACATAATTAGCTTTCATGTCATTCTTTTATTCAGTTTTCATAGAAAACCTTAAAGGACACAGGCTAGTAACATTTTACATTGACGATATTGAGTTTGCAAGATAATAAGGGGGCTGCTCAAATCATGTGCTGAGCAGCGGAGTTTTACCCTAAATGCTGCATGCCCTGCCTTCTCACTCTAAGGAAAGCTCATCTTATGCTATAGGCACGAAAACTATTTTGGTACAAATTAACTTCTCTTTTTTTAATTTCCCAAACAATAAAAGCAAACTAGTAAGGAAACCATCTAACAGTCCTCTCCTATCTTGGAAAAAAAAAAAAAAACAATCCAAGTCACTTACAGTGAGAGTCGCGTTACAGTCCGTGTGAAGATCAGATACCCCGTATATATAAAGCACATCATGATCCTCAAAGCCTACCGGCAAGAGCGGAGCGAAGAAATTCCGGGCAAAGTAGTGCAGCATTTTCCACTTCCCTCCGTACTCTGAGAAGAATCGAGAGAAAAGAGCTAGGTAGGAACAAGGAGCAAATCCAAGTCCACATGGCCCAGCTATGTGTGGCTCGGGGTTTTGTGGAATGTGTGAGGGAGGCGGAACTGGAGGAAGCAAAGGTGTAGAGGCGGAGCCGTGTCAACCTCACGCCACCAAGGAGAACTAGGCATTACAAACCTACTTTCCAAAGGAAGAAAGAAAGCTCCTGCACTTAAATAAAGCATGGTGGACGCAATCTCAACCCAGACCTGACTCCAAGACCGCCCTTTCTCATATTCAACCCTGCTTCCAGCAGCCAGCGTTCTTCAGTCTGGGCTTCCCTCCTCGTCTCCTGAGTGCCGCGGGACAGCAGGAGAGCGCCACACCAGCCATCAGTCTTCCTCTTCACCACAGGCGTGTGAGGGAGGAATCAGCCACAGTAGCAGTGAACACTTGTTGCTAAGATTTATATAAGAATTATCTAGAACTTAGTCTCCCTCTTCTCACAGCCACAAAATCTTAGTTAGCAAAACAGACAACCACCACACAAATGGCTGTCAAAATCAGGCTGGAAGGAAACATCCAAACCAATGGTAATTAAAAATGGCTCCTGAGGGCTGGAGAGATGACTAAGAGGTTAAAGCACTTGCCCTGTGAAGCCTGAAGACCCAGGTTCAATTCCCCAGAACCCATGTAAGCCAGGTGCACAAGGTGGTGCATGCATCTGGAGTTCCTTTGCAGTGGCTAGAGGCCCTGGCACACCCATTCTCATTCATGTTCTTTCTTTACCTTTCTCTCTCTCTCTCTCTTTCTCTTTCTCTCATAAATAAATAAAAAAAAAATTTTAAAAATGGTTCCTGAGGACTGGAGAGATGGCTTAGTGGTTAAGCGCTTGCCTGTGAAGCCTAAGGACCCCCGGTTCGAGGCTTGATTCCCCAGGACCCACTTTAGCCAGATGCATAAGGGGGCGCACGCGTCTGGAGTTCCTTTGCAGTGGCTGGAGGCCCTGCGTGCCTATTCTCTCTCTTTCTCTCTATCTGCCTCTGTCACTCTCAAATAAATAAATAAAAATAAAAATAAAAATAAACTTTAAAACAATGGTTCCTGAATTACTGTTAAAAGTTGTCAAGAACCAGGCATTGTGGCACACACCTTTAATCCCAGCAATCAGGAAACAGAGGTAGGAGGATACCCATGAGTTCAAGGCCAGCCTGAGACTACAGACTGAGTTCCAGGTCAGCCTGGGCTACAGTGAGACTCTACCTCAAAACGAAACAAAAAGTTACTAAGAGTCTGTGGAATTCTGTGCTTTGTTGACATGTGTAATTGCTAACCCCACACTCTTTATGCATCTTCCTTTCTCAGCATGTGGCTAATTGAGAATGAATACCCTTCCCCCATAGAGCACCCCATTGCCAAACTTGGGGACAGCAGGGATGGAGACAGAGAAAAAATATTTCTCAATGAAAAGGAAGTATAAAACAAACTTAAATTTTACTAAAAACATGGAGTGAATTTTCTAGAAAAATATTGTCTGTTGCTATATGAAGAAAGGAAAATGAAGGAAAGGAGGTTCACTGATTAGGTAACAGTTTCTCTAGCTGCACAATTTTAGAACAACATATACTGATCATTCTATTTTTTTGGCAGTTATAAAGAGATTTGGTGATTAAGCTATTTTGAAGCAATAAATCAAAGACAGTCAAGTGATTAATAGACTGTACTTAAACAGGCAAAACTGGAGTTTCAACTGGGCTCCAATGCAACCATGAGCTTGCTACTTAACCTCTGTGAGCCTGTATTCTCACTTGCAAACCCAGCTTTAACCTTCAGGCTTGTCATGGAAGTCAGTGTGCAGCAATCACCTAGTGCAGAGAATATAACCCCGTGGAGGTTCAACTGCCGCCACTAAGAGAAACAGAGATGAGGGTAGGGCAGAATAGACAGTACAAGCTGTGGAGATGGAAGACTGATAAAAACCTGTTTCAAGCCAGCCTGCTGGCGCACGCCTTTAATCCCAGCATTTAGGAGGCAGAAGTAGGAGGATCGCCATGAGTTCGAGGCCACCCTGAGATTACACAGGGAATTCCAGGTCAGCCTGGACTAGAGTGAGACCCTACAAAAAAAAGAAAAAAAAAAAAAAAAGTAAAAGAAAAAAACAACCTGTTCAGGCTTTTATAAAATTTTAAATCTTAGTATTTCATGTCCACTGTTATTTCCTCAAAACATCAATTTGTGGGGGAATTATGGTGTGGAGAATCCTTTCTCAATAGGTTTATAAAATGAACCAGAGCTGATATTGGGAACTTACATTACTCTCGTATGTGACATCCATGACAGCGCACAGATTGTAAAAATGTGGTTCCAGAAGTCAAGACCACAAACAGAATACACTCAGGAGGACAGGGATTCAAGCAGAATCCACTTCCTGAGAGCTGGAATTACAGGTCTATGTCACCACATGTGGTCATGCAGTGCTGAGGATCCAGCCCAGGGCACTGTGCATGCTACGCAAGTACTCTACCAACTGAGCTATACCTGCAGCTAACTCCTTATTCTCTCTCTCTCTCTCTCTCTCTCTCTCTCCATATATATATATATATATATATATATATATATATATATATATGTATGTATCAAAGCGATGGAATTGTTCAAAGTGGTGTTCCATCCCAGTCATCAACTTTTGTTACTTGAACTGGTTCAGCTGGTAGCTTTCCTGTTTGGACTCCTGACTCCTCTGCCTTTCCTCCAAGGATGAACAGAGCAGATAAAGAGGAGACTGAGAAGGGACATGTAAGTAAGCCATTCTACCACTTGGCTGAGTTCTCCCACCCAGAACAAGGATGCTTAAGCTCATGCTCTCTGGGCCTTGCAAAGTCCTCTTAAATGGATTCAAAATGCTATGCAGGAACTGTAGCACAAGGCTCAGATCTCTGCACAGGAATCTCCCCCCTGCTGGTCTTCTGCGACTACCCAGCACAGAATTCACAGGTACCTCTCAGGCTGGGTGAATGGCTCCCGTGCACACTCAGAGCACGGCCTCTTTTGGCGCAGTTCTCCTTGGGGTAACCAGATCCTTTAGGCTTTTTGCTTTCTCCACGCCCTTCTGCACACACTTTGCTTCTCTCACACCCACAAAGAACATAGGAACACTTACCTAGAGAGGCCCAGGAAGGAGCCTGCCAGATGTCATTCAACTGCCAATAAAGTGCCCCCATGGTGTGGCCTTCTGTATCCACTATCTCACTGCGGCTGCGCCTGTAGAATTCAGTTTCTGTTTTGACACACTGGGCCTGCATCACCTGATATAAGGGAAAACATTCACACACACACAGGTGATATTGTTTCATGTAGGCTGTCAATATCTTGGAAAATTATAGGTTTTAGGTGTTTCGTTCTGTTTTAGTCCAGATTGGAAAAATTAGAGATTTGGATTAGTATGAGGAATGTCGTTATTTTACTAAATCTAAACCTAACATCTAAGCAAAAGAGACGCTATTCTGTATAACAGAAAGTTTGTCTGCGAGGCCTGGTATTTTGTTATAACAGTGAGTGACAAAGGAAATAGGATAGTAATAGCCAATAATAATGTAGAAAAAGAAGGAAAACAAAGGCCATTCATTATTCCAGAAAAAAGATTCTATATATAGTTAAACATTGGACTTTTTCCACCAGTGGATTTTGCTAATAAAGTCATAGCTATTTTTAAAAGTATTATTTGAAGCTGGGTGTGGTGGCTCACGCCTTTAATCCTAGCACTTTAATCCTAGCAGAGGTAGGAGGAACGCCGTGAGTTCAAGGCTACCCTGACACTACAGAGTGAATTCCAGATCAGCCTGAGCTGAGACCCTACCTTCAAAAACCAAACACCAAAAAAAAAAAACAAAAAACCTATTATTTGAAAAAAAAAAACAACTTTGTGAACTTAGTATTATCCAGTCCCTAACTTTTTTTCTAGTCAAACTACTGTTTTCACATCATAGTGTTTGATAATTAATGTGGCATTTCCTATGACCACAACTCCTTCATTAGAACAGGACTGACCCTAAGATGCACGAAGGAGACAAGAAAGCTTAGTTCTCCTTAAGAGGTGCTGAAGACCTTCACACAGATCCCTAACGATTGTCGTTATCACTGAAAATTCAAGTCTCTTGTTACCACGCTTAGTAACACTGCACCATCTGCTCGTAGCTTGGGGTTCTACTCAAAAGGGGTATATGAAGGCATCAGGAGAGACTAGAGAGATCGTGAGAGCTGCAAGCATTTCAGTCAGAGAATTAGGAAAGCCTTAGAGCAGGGCATGGATTTTTCACCCAGGAAAGGAAAAGGATTCGTCTACATTCATTAGAATGGGACACCCAGATGCGGTCCTACAAGACCAAAAAAAAAAAAAAAAAAAAAAAACCAACCCTCAGATAAACGTTTAAATAGAGGTAGCCTGAACAGTGAGGAGGAAGTCATGGATGAGGTCACCACTCAGAGCAATAAAATTCCAGAACAGTGAGGTCATGGTCATTTGAACAATATTTATAAGTATTGTTATATGTTCATGATGTTAAATCTCTTCTCCAAGAAAAGTAAAAAAAAAGATACAATCCACCTTTGCAGAGTTTACCAGCTTTAGAAGCCGTAAACCTTAATACAAATATCAACACAGAGAAACGTAACCTTTAGTCAGTAAGCAGTGCTAATAAGAGGTGCCCAATGTCATAAGCTTTTACAGACATGGAAAAGGGCTTAGTGGAGACATGAGAATTGGCCTATAAGAAAAGGGCAGACTTCTCGCCAGAGAGGACAGTGTCTGTGTGATGAAAGGAGAGTGCACATGCCTGCAGAGCACTTATGGAAAGCTAAGACAGCCTGAGCACAGCAAGCTGGGAAACTGTAAGAATCTGGAGAGGAATGCAGAATCCAGACCAGGGAATGCTGTGGAAGGCATGGTCAAGGTCTTGGTGCATCCTAAAGACAATAGAAGTCACAATACTTTTTAATATTTTTGTTTTTAAATTTTTATTTATTTGAGAGAGAAAGAGGCAGAGAAAGAGAGAATGGGCATGCCAGGGCCTTCAGCCACTGTACACAAACTCCAGATGCATGTGCCACCTTGTGCATCTGGATTACATGAGTACTGGAGAATTGAATCTGGATCGTTATGCTTCACGGGCAAGTGCCTTAACCACTGAACCATCTCTCTAGCACCACAATACCTTTCAGGAGAAAGACTGATGTGACTGACCTGAGCTTCCAAAGACTCACTGGGACAATTGAGTGGGGGAGGGCTGGAGTGGGCTAGGATTTAGGAAGACTATACACACAGCTGATAAAGCTTCCGGGCCAGAGATGCTGTCTGAGCACATAAACCCCTCCCACTCAGGGGCCAGCTCACTGGGACCATGGCAATGACAGCTGAAGGAAAGTGTGTCCCAAGGACAATAGGAATCTCCACACAAACAACCCAGGTGCCAGCTCAGATGACCACAGGACACGGGCTGAATGTGTTAGTCCACAAACATGTCAGGGCATGAAGCAGAAATAGACTCAACAATGATTCTGTCAGGCTAAGCTACAATGAGACTCAGGATCAGTAGCCAAGTTCTTTGTAAAAATACTAATCTTGTCTCAACTAAACCAGAAAAGAATTTATCAAGTTTAAGGGCTAGATGCCTACACATAGGGGAACTGGATGCCTTTCGTGAGCATCTGTGTGTGTGTGTGTGTGTGTTGAGTTTCTGTACCACATCCCACATTAGTGTGGCACAGCATTTTCTAGAATGTTCTTTTTAGATGACACAGCCAAGAAGGAAAATGTCAGTACAGGTCTTTAGGTCATTTAGAGGTGGGCTCTCATGGGGGACTGTGGGACCCCTCTCTTTTACTTCGTGGTCCTGAGGGGAACAGCTTTAATCCACCATGTGCTCCTGTCATGAGGGGCTGCCACAGCCCAAAGCAAGGGGCCTGCCTGTCACAGACTCTGAAGTCTCTCAAGCTGTGAGCCCCCAAAAAAACTTTCTTCTACTTTTTTTTCCTCCTAGGTATTATTCGCCAATGCCGGAAAGATGGCACAGACACACAAAAAAATAATACAGAGAAGTGAGAAGGTCACTGTTACAGTTGAGATGATATGGAGAAACTTTGGGAATTGATTTACAGGAAGAATTTGGAAAGGGGGCTGGGGAAATGGTTCAGCAGTTAAAGGTGCTCGCTTGCAAAGCCTGCTGCTCTCGGTTCAATTCTCCAGTACCCATGAAAACTCAGATGTGAGTTCTTTGTAGCAGGAAGAGGCCCTGGAATACCCTTTCCCTTTCTCTCCTTACAAATAAATATTTTTAACAGAATTTTGAACAGTGTGGAGGAATAGGCTAGAGGAAACCTAATGAGATATGAGCAGAGTTTAATGGGAAATTCTGATAGGGGGCTCAGAAGACCAGAAAGATAATAGGAATATGGAAGGCTATGGTGACGAGGTTTCAGATGGAAAAGTGATTCTATTGGGAATTACACTAGAGGCCACTCTTGTTATACCAGAGCAAAGGATTTGAATGCACTTTGTCCACGACCTCAGACTTTGTGGGAGACTGAGCTTATAGGAGACAGATTAGTGTATCTGGCAGAGGATATTTCAAAGCAGTAAGGCATCCATGCTGTGGCCAGCAGGGCACTCAAAGACCAAAGCTGTGGTTCATGTGGGACCAAGAATGGCATGGTCATGTCAGCAACAGACCTTGGAATCTTTCATTGATGTTGGTTTTGCAGGCAAGAGAGGCAGAATGCAAGTTTCTAAGTCATGGAGGCTTTTATCAAGATTTCAAAGGAAAACTGGGGGTGGGGGAGCAGGCAGCATACTTCAGTGTCAGAGTCCCTGAAAACAACACCCAGGGCTGTGAGTAAGGCTGAAGCTGCAAGGCAGAAACATAAGAAAGCCCAATGAGGGCGGCCACAGACGGTAGATGTGGCCCTGTAGGCTTGATGGAGATATTCAAGCTCCTTGGAACGCAGAACCCACGACTCAGCAAAATGCCCTGGGTGCTAAACATGGGGGACCTACTACCAGCACAGTGGGGCCTGGGAGCTAGGCATGGAGGAGACCACCTCCCAGTAGGGTGGGACCTGAGTACTAGGCATGGACTTTTTGGATTTAATGTTTGTCCTGCTGGCTCTTGGTTATGTTTTTATCTGATCAGTCCTTCTAGTTTCCTATTCCTCCCTTTGGAAATGAAAAGGTTAATCTGTGACACTATTAACTTGGAAGAGTGGAGCTTGTGTTTAGTTTGGCTTTAGAAGGACTCACAGAAGAGCTTGCCTTTAGCCCCAGAGGAGACTTCAGACTTAGACATATGACAATGCTGAGACAGTTAAGACTTTGGGATTCTTAGGGATGGGCTGAGTCCATTTTCCATTGTGAGATGGACACGAGCATTTGTGGGACTGGAGAAGAATACTGTGGTTTGAAAGTAGCCCCGAAAGGTCCCTATGTTCAAAGCTTGGTCCCCAGCCTGGCACTATTGGGGGGTGGTAGAAACTTCAAGAGGTGGACCTTAGTGGGAGATCTTTAGGTCACTGGGATTGTGCCCCCAAAGAGTACTGCCTCCTCTCTCTGCTTCTTAGATGGCAGGTGAGCAGTCTTCCTCTGCCATCGTATGCTGCCACAGCCCAAAGCAATGGGGCCAACAAACAACAGACGAAGGCTTCTGAAAATGGACACCTAAGTAAACCTCTATAAGTTGATTATCTCTGGCATTTTTTTTTTTTTTTTGCATGTGTGGTGTGGTGTGCATGTATCTATCCATGTTCATTTTGGGGGTGTGTGCATTGTGTGTGTGTGCGCGCACTCACTTAATGGAAGCCAGAGGTCAATATCAGGTATTTTCCTCAGTCACTCTCCATCTTATGTGCTGAGACAAGGTCTCTCACTAACCCCAGAACTCACTGATTTGGCTAGTTTAGCTCTTCAGGGATTCTCTTGTCTCTGCCTCCCAAATACAGGGACTATAGGTACATAGCACCACACCCAGTATTTATGTGACTGCTGGGCATCCAAACTCAGGCCTTAAAAAAAGTAAAAATATATACATATGCATAAAATAAATAAATACATATATATATATGCACATTCAGGTCTTCATGCTTGTATGGTAAGCATTTTACCAAACGAGCCATCGTTCCGGCCCCATCAAGTATTTTTTTATAGTGATAAAAGCTAACTAGCACACACATTGTTGTTAATAACAATATGGACGCAATTTCCAACTGTACTTCCTAAAGGGATGTTATACCACCATGGTGCCTTACAAAAATCTCTGAAACTGCCATTTCCCCTTTAAAATATGTACTTACATTTCCCCACCATGCACCCTTTTCTAAAGGAGGCAATCTTTACATAAGAAACAGATAAATGCTTAGTCATTTCCTAGGTTACTCAGTCCCACTGTCAGCAGACAAAGTCTTATTTTAGTTTTAAAGTATGTCTACTTTCAGCAACTGGCTTGATTACACTTCTGAAATCCGTCTCCTTCAAGAGACAGATGGTATGGTGAAAAGAAATTGGACCGGGACACCCAGACCTAAGCCACAATTGCAGCTTTGCAGCTGCAGTGGAGATTGCCAGCTGCCTCCCGAATGCACCCCGGCCTCCACAGGGAAGGAACCGCTCTTCCCAGAAACACCTCCTCCACCCCCAAACTAGGGGGAGCCACGTCACCAAATGCCTTCCATTCTCAAATACTTTATTCACTCAAAGCATCCTGACAATAAGAATTTTCCAGTAAGGTTGCTTCCTTAACTGAGATATAATAGTATATTAAATAAAATTCATATTTTTAGAGTTTATAATTTATTAGTTTTTAGTATAGTCACAAGATGGTGAAAATTTTTCTTCTAATTCTGGGATATTTTCACCATCCCCCAAAGAATTAACAACTTGGTTAATAGTCATTGCTCATTTTCCCTTGCTCTCTGAATTCTGGGAACCACCAATCTATGTCCTATCTCAGTGAATTTGCCCTTCAGAACATTTTATATAAATGGAATGTTAGACGTGCAGTTTCTGTAACTGACCCCTTCACTAAGCATGTACTTTATTGCTTTTCATTGCTGAGTAGTATTTCATCATACGCCGCCTTTTGTTGGTCCATTTACCGGCTGATGCACATGTGTGTTGTTCCCATCTTATTGGCTACTATGAAAAAATTACTGTTATGAACATCTAGACACAAGTTTTTTGTGTGAACCTATGTTTTCAATTTTCTTGATTAAGAATAGAATTGCTGGATCATGTGGTAACTGTCCGTCAAAATTCTGAGGAGCAAACTGTTTTCTCCCTGCAGCTCAACTATTTTACCTTCCCACCAGTGACATATGCGGGCTTCAGTTTCTCTACATCTTCACCAACAGCTGTTATGTTCTGTGCTTAATTCTAGATATCCTAGTGGATGTGAATGGTGCTCACTGTCATTTCAGTTGCTATTTTCCTTATGACCACTTCTCATGAGTTTCCTGGCATTTCCCTTAAAGAAATATTCAAATTCTCTACCGTTATCTGGGGCGCTTTTTTTGAAGCAGAGTCTCAGTCTAACCCAAGCAGACCTAGAACTCACTCTGTAGCTCAGGCTGGCCTCGAGCTCACGGTAACCCTCCTATCCAGCCCCCCAAGAGCAGGAATTAAAGGCATGTACCACCACACCCTGAAGTCTCAACTATTTTTTTAAATTGTCTTTTCCATTGAATTGTAAGAGTTCTTTGATTTGCATTTTCCTCTCCTAATCTATGACTTTTCACTTGTCCTTTTTGCTACTGTTTAAGATAGAGTATCACTAGACCAGACTGACCTTGAATTTATGCTAAGTCTCCTGCCTCAGCCTTTCAAGTGTCATTTACACTTTCTTGATAATGTTCTTTGACAATTTATTTTTTTGTTGTTTTTAGGTATCATATTTAATAAACTATTGCCTGATCAAAATTCATGAAATTATGAGCTATACAACAAAACATTGAATCCTGCAAGGCTGTCAGCACAACATTTGCTGAGAATAGAAATTCTGAAATGAATGATACAAATGGGACCCATGAATCTGGAAACAAGGAATCCAGTGACCCAGCAGGCATTCACATGAGTGGATTTGAGAACAAGAACTCATACACAGTACAGAGCTTAAAGGACTATGAGGGAAAGTAGTTGCTTTTTGATGATTCAGAAGTGAAAGTGATAGAAGAGAAGGACTTTCTGAATTCTCTTTCCCCCTCTACATCTCCTACATCTATTCCTTACTTGCTATTTTATAAGAAATTATAGAGTGAGTATATTTTCATCACATTAAACAGACTTGGACAAACATTGGTAAAGTTGATGACATTAAAGAGTCTAGTTTTATCTTCTAAAGCTATGGGATATTATTGGTGTTACAGTCAGGTTTGCATTGCTGGTAGAAATCACCCAACCAAGAGCAGCTTTTGGGGGGAAAGGAAGGTTTATTTTGGCTTACAGACTCGAGGGGAAGTCCCATCATGGCAGGGAAAAATGATGGCATGAGCAGAGGGTGGACATCACCCCCTGGCCAGCATAAGGCGGACCATAGCAACAGGAGAGTGTGCCAAACACTGGCAAGGGGAAAACTGGCTATAACACCCATAAGCCCACCCCCAACAATACACTGCCTCCAGGAGGCATTAATTCCCAAATCTCCATCAGCTGGGAACCTAGCATTCAGAACACCTAAGTTTATGGGGAACACCTGAATCAAACCACCATATTCTGCCCCGGCCCCCATAAACTGATAACTACACACGATGTAAAATGCAATTTATTCATCCAACTTTAAAAGTCCCCATAGTTTGTATCAATTCCAGTGATGTTCATACAACCCCATAGTCCAAGATCTTTTAACTGAGCCAACATACCAAAAATTCCCCCCAAAAAAACCCCATAATGGCACAGAATAAACATTCACACTGCAAAAGATGGCATTGGGCATAGCAAAGAAATATTCAGCCAACACAAGATTTAAAACAGCCAGGGCAAACATCAAACTGTGTAGCTTCAAGTCCAACAACTCTAGTCAGTGACAAATCTCCAAGTCCAATAATTCTAACCAGCAACAAGCCTGTGGCATTCCAATTCCACCCCTCCAGCTAGGCTACTCACAGTTCTGGAAAACTTCATCGGGGCCTGGCAGCTTTCCTTAGCAGCCATCTCGTGGTTCCGGCACCTCCACTGGGTCTCCACTGCAATCCATGGTTCATCCTCATGGCCCCATGGGGTCTCCATGCAGACATCCAGCAAACCTGCTTCACACTGCCCATGGCCATTTCCAAAACATAAGACCATGTTGCAAACTCAATGACCCTCTCTTTCCTGCATTTCTTATACTCCACAATACCAGATAGGGTGCCAATTTGTTAATCCAGAGGAGAATAAAGCAGACTTTGAAGAACAGGACACTCCTTGAGCACTCAGGCCCCTTCAAAAGAGTCTACATTCTTCCTGTTGCCCCAATGCAGGTCAGCTGGCCCAATCTCAATGGTTGCAATCTCTCAGCTGAAGGGACAGGAGTTTCAGCCCAAAGATTTCATTACTGTGCCATATCCCTCTGCTCATGCCAGTCCGTTTCTACAGAATGCAACTCTGCACAACTTCTCAGGACACAAGCATAACAGCAAGCCTCTCATACATACTTCTTCTAGCCTAGTCCAGACAAAGCTCCTTTCCACCCTCATAAGTAAACCTCACAGTCCATAGTTCTTACTGCATTCAGGTCTTGCAACTCTGACCAGAAGAATCCATCAAGCTGTACTTACAGCACTGCAAGGTGTCTCTTAGGCTATGGTTTCAAATCCTTTCACATTCCTCTTGGAAATCAGCTCCAAAAGGCAAAAACCACATAGTCAGGTGTCTAGCAGCAATGCACTCTTGATACAAACATTACTGTTGCAGTCAGGTTTGCATTGCTGGTAGAAATCACCCAACCAAGAGCAGATTTGGGGGGAAGAGGGCGGATTATTTTGGTTTACAGAGTCAAGGGAATGCTCCATCATGGCATGGGAAAACGATGGCATGAGCAGAGGGTGAACATCGCCCCCTGGCCAACATAAGGTGAACCATAGCAACAAGAGAGTATGCCAAACACTGGCAAGGGGAAACTGGCTATAACACCCAAAAGCCCACCCCCAACAATACACTGCCTCCAGGAGGCTTTAATTTCCAATTGCCATCAGATGGAGAAACTAACATCCAGAACACCTAAGTTTATGGGGGACACCCTAATCAAACCACCACAGTTGGTCTCTAGGTTTTTATATAAATGTGAATTACTCAAAATCATGCTAAATTTTTAGAAATTGTTTTTTCTTAGTAGAAACCAGTGATCTATTAGCTTCTGTGAACAAACTTGTATAGGTTCTTAATTGTCCAAAATGGAAGAGTTAAACACGTTTGGATTTACACCTATATCTTGCGTTTGCTTTTTAAAAATAAAGTGTTTGTATTTGTATCCTCTATATTTTGGAGTAATTATTTACTTGATGTGGCTTTTCATCCAACAGACGGGATCTCATTGAGTACAATTAGTTTTCTAGCAGGCATGAAGCCTAATCTTGGGTGGGCTGTATCAGAGGCACAGAGTCTAGAATGTGGATATTCATAATGGTGCACATTTTGTGCCTTGAATCACAATGAAAAGTGTCTCAGAAAGCTTGGAGAGACCCCACTATCATCATCAGAGTTTTATGTGTTTATATGAAGATGACTGTTTTCTAGTAATCTTTGAGCATGACTGATTTGTATCTCTTCATTCTCATTCAGCATGATCTGTATATAGTACAGCAAACTCTTAGAGGTGTGATCTTAAATTTAACTTTAAAAAAAACTGGGAGGTCAATAAAATTTAAACTGTTTAACAAAAAAAAAAAGTCATGAAGATTTGCATGTATACATTCTTTGATTCATTTTGAGTTAATTTTGTATTTGGTGTGAGGCAGGAGACCAAACTTATGCTTTTGTATATCGATATCTAGTCATTCTAACACCATTTGTTCAAAATACTATCCAGGTCTGGGGCGATAGCTCAGTCAGTAAAGAGCTTGCCACACAAACATGATGAGCTGCATTTGGAACCTGCACTTGTGTAAAAGCCAAGTGTGGTGACACACATCTGTAATCTCAGAACTGGAGATACAGAGACAGGAGGATTTCCTGGGCCTTCCTGGTTAGCTAGTCTGCCCAAACAGGTGAGCTTCAGGTTCAGCAAGAGACCTTGTCTCAAAAAATAAGGTGGAGAAGCTAGGCGTGGTGGCACACGCCTTTAATCCCAGCACTCAGGAGGCAGAGGTATGAGGATCGCTGTGAGTTCAAGGCCACACTGAGACTACATGGTGAATTCCAGTTCAGTGTGGGCCAGAGTGAGACCCTACCTCAAGAAACAAAAAACAAAAAAAACAAACAAACAAACAAATAAGGTAGAGAGCGAGTGAGGAAGACATCCATTAACAACCTCTAGCCTCTACATGTACAAACATACATGTGCCCGCACACAAACACTCACCACACCCATATACATGCCAAAAAAAGGGAAAAAAATACTACTCCTTCCCCCATTTTATTATCCTGGGGATGGAAACTAGAAAACACTGTGGAGGTTTCTCACAAAACTTAAAGCAGGGTCACCATATGACCTAACAGTTCCACTATTTAGTTTAGATCTAAAAGAAATAAAGTCGAGGCCATCCTGAGACTCCATAGTAAATTCCAGGTCAGCCTGGGCCAGAGTGAGACCCTACCTCGAAAAACCAAAAAAAAAAAAAAAGAAAAAAAAAAGAAAAAATCAATTAACCATGAATGTAGATGTTTTCTATACTCTCAATTCTATTACATCAAAACATGTATGGTCTTTCATCAGTACCATATTATATTGAGTACAGTAGCTTTATAATAAGTTTTGAAATTGGACTCTATCCTTCCAAAAAATGTACTAACTACTTACTTATTGATTTATTTGATTTTTTTTGATTTTTAAAATACCACATTTTATTCAGATCTTACTTACAAAGGAGTAAAGGGAGAAAACTGGGAAGTAAAGGAAGCTAAGTGAACAGAAGTTCAGCAAGTGGAGCCCAAAAGCCCATATAGGGCCACGTGGAGCCCAGGAGCCCATGTAACTGAACACAGGTCTTAGGGGGGGAAAAAGTGAGAAGGGACTTTTAAAAAGTGTGATTCCAAGAAGGATCAAAAGTGAAGACATGCAGACATGGTGGCACACTCCACCATGGCACGCAGAGGTAGGAGGATCATCGTGAGTTCAAGGCCACCCTAAGACTACATAGTTAATTCCAGGTCAGCCTGAGCCAGCGTGAAAAACAACAAACAAAAGTAAAGACAGTTAAAAAAAAGAAAAAAAGTGGGCTGGAGAAATGGCTTAGCAACTAAGCTGATTGCCTGCGAAGACTTAGAACTCATGTTCAAATCTCCAGGTCCCATGTGGCCAGACATAAGCATGCAACGTCACACACGCACACAAGGGGGCACTCATCTCGAGTTCACAACAGGCTGAAGGTCCTGGCATGTCCAGTCTCTCTCTCTCTCTCTCTCTCTCTAAATAAAAATAATAATTAAATAAATAGGAAAAAATGTCCCTTCCCATCCAAAGACCAAAAAAAAAAAAAAAATTGCTGCCAGCTCTGGAGAGCTGGAAAAATGGCCCACTCTCTGCAGGGAGGATGTAGAAATTTGCGCCATCCCACCTGGACACACCCATACCGGGTTCCCTTATTACTTATTTATCCATTTTATTAGGCAGGGTACAACAGGGCCTCTTGCTAGGGCAAATGAAAACCAGATGCTTGAGCCACCTTTTGCATCTAGCTTACATGGGTGGCTTGTACTAACAGGTTTTGCAAGAAAGTACCTTTCACCATTGAGCAATCTTCCTAACCCCATATCCTTCTTTTATAAGACTGTTTAAAGCATTCTGGGTGCCTTGTGATTCCAGGTGGAATGCAACAGAAGCAGTTGAAATGTTGACAGAGGCTGACTGTACTGACTTGGAGAGAACTGTCATCTTTACAATTAAGACTTCCAACTAAGATATAGGATGTCTTTTCAGCTCTTTAATTTCCTTTGACATTTTGTGTAGTTTCTATTGTAAAAGTCTTGTGCTTCCTTGTTGGACTATATTCCTAGGTACAGAGAGTCCCCAACTAAAAGGACTTAGATTCTTAATTTCATGATGGTGCAAATGTCATACTTCAAATTTTGAATTTTTATCTGTTCTGAGGCTAACAATATGTGGTACAACAATCTCTTATACCATTACGCAGCAGAAGGCCACAGCTACATATGAACAGGGTAAACAGAAGTGTTACAGTGCACGCTGTTATTCGGCTGTGGGGCCTGGCAGAGTTAGTGTATTGTATGCATTTTTTATTTGTGGTAGTTTCAGTTTGTGATGGGCTTACCTGAATATAACTTCATCATAAGTCAAAAATAATTTCCATTTGGTCTCTGGCACATGTAGCATGTGCTCTGCCACTGAGCCGCCAGCTGCTCTTTTGTGATTTTAATTTTTAGTGTATATGACACAACTTTCTCTTTTTCCTTAGTATGTCAGTTAAACTTCTGTTATTACTTCTTTTTAGTTTGAAATGTGCTCTTACAATTAATTCCAGTTCACATTCAAATGGCATTATAACACTTCACAGTTACTTATAAATACCTTATAAATACAAAATAGCTGATCACGGTGTCACACACTTGTAACTCCTAACATTGGCAAGGCAGAGGTAGGAGGGTCAGGAGTTCAAAGTCATCTTTATCTACCTGGGTCACGTAAAATTCCATGTCTCAAAAATAATAATAGCAATGGCAATAGTAGTAATAAGAATCCTGAGCTAGGAGCTTCTAGCGACTACATAAATAGCCAGGATCAGGCACCTGCCAGCAGCCCCTGGGAAAAACCTTCTACTTGATGGGTCCTGCCAGAGCAAGCAAGAACAGAACTACTGGAATAGATTGTTGAGTCACACCTGCCCTGAAAAAAAAAAAAAAAAAAAAAAGCTGAAGGAGAAGACAACGGGGTCCAGCTGAGCAGCTCCAGAACAACTTCAGGCACTCTACACAGCCTCCCCTCCCCTAACTACCAGCACCAGGAACCACTGGAGATCTCAGGATTCCAGGGGAGCAAAGACAGCGCCCCCCCATCCAGCATCCAGCACAGCAGATCTGATGAGCAGGTCTACCAACCTAACCAGTCTAGCTGAGTCCACAATGAAAAAAAAAAAAAAAAAAAAGAGCAAACCAGCTTCACACTCAGCTTAGTGAGTCAGGAAGCCACCCCAAAAGGTAGCAGCACTGTTTTACACTGGAGCAATACCTGCCCTAAAGCCAGGTATATAGGCCTGTGCTAATTGCACCTTTCATATCAGGACAGATTACTAAATAAGGATATCAGGGAGGGAAAAAATTCAAAACCTAGCCCACTTATACAAAAATAATCATGTGTTAGATTTATTTGATGTACTTTTAGTCTACTTTGGCATTCTTAAGCCTTTTTTTTTTTTTTTCTTCTGTCTTTCTTGGGGACAGGGTCTCACTCTGGCCCAAGCTGACCTGGAACCTGTTGCAGCCCAGGAATCTCAGCCTTCCAGTTGACAGGATTAAGGGCAGAAGCCAACATGACCAACAGTTTAGGTCATTTGGCTTTGTTTGTTTCCCTCTTGGTTTTAATCCTCACTTGTGCATAAATACTTCAAGCTTGTTTTGCTTGTGTATGTATATTGCTCAGTTGGATTTTAGGACATCTGTATTTTTCTCCCCTCAGCCTACTATGGGAATCTTTCTACAACTTTTCTCACAATTTCTTTACTTTCTCTCTCTTTCCAATCCCTTATTCTCTATAACTACAACTTGCCATAGCCTCAACAACTTCTAAAATCTGTAGAAACTGATTATGCAAGATTTTGGAGTTCAGGGAGGGTTTATGAGCCCCAATTTTGGGATCTAACAAACTTTAACAAAGAATTGAAAAAAATCAACTAAGAAGGATGAATTATGAAATACTGTATTTATGGAGAAATTATGGATTATAAGGATTATTTAGTTAGGGAAAACTTGTATCTAGAGAAAGGCTGGGACAGTTACACACAACAATAACAAACATGCTGAGAACGAAATCAAGGAAACACTCCCATTCACAATTGCCTCAAAAAAATATACCATGGCATAAACCTAATCAAGGAAGTGAAAGATCTCAACAATGAAAACTGTGAAACACTCAAAAGAGTGAAAAAGATACTAGGAAATGGAAAGACATCCCATATAATGCATTAGAAGAATCAATATCAGGGCTGGAGAGATGGCTTAGGGTTAAGGCCTTTTCCTGCAAAGCCAAAGGATCCCAGTTCAATTCTCCAGGACTCATGTAAGCCAGATGCACGAGGGGGCGCATGCATCTGGAGTTCCTTTGCAGTGACCCTTGTGCGCCCATTCTTGCTCTTTCTCTCTCTCTCTCAAATAAATAAATAAATGAAATATATTTTAAAAATAAAGAAGAATCAATATTGTGAACATATCTATCTTACCAAAAGTAATCTACTGATTTAATGTGATCCCCATCAAAATTCCAGTGGCATTTGTTGTATGGCAAATTTCCTCCACACTGAAAGGTATAAACAATTATTACCAGCTTTATCAAAAGCAGCTGAGTCAACTCAAAAGTGGTGTGGGGAGGGTCATCAGACCCCCACCTGAGATTCTGGCAACCCCTACACTAGCTGTATACAATAAATGCAAGAAGTATTATGACCTCAGGAGGAGATAGAGTATACAGAGGGCAAAGAAGAAAAAGAAAATCAAGTAAAAATGAGCTCCATCGAGGTGGTTTCTTTGGAATCTCCATGTTTTGTTAAGTAAGCCCCACCCTGAGGCTGAGGGAGGAGCAGCCACAGGGGTAATTCTGGTTTAGTGACCCCGCTGAAGTGCTGCTTTGGGGTCTCATGCTCTATAAGTAAGCCCTTATGCCAAGGCTGGGGAGGAAGCATCTGTGGGGGTAATCCCAGTAGAGTGAGCCCCACAGAAGTGCTGCTTTGGGGGTCCCATGCTCTGCAAGTAAGCCCTCACCCCAAGGCTGAGGGGGAAGCATCTGTGGGAGTAGTCCCAGTAGAGTGAGCCCCATTGAACTGTGGCTCGGGGGGGGGGGTCCCATGATCTGTAAGTAAGCCCCCATCATGAGGCTGAGGAAACTGGCATCCAAGGAATAATCGTGACAGAGGAAGCCCCACCAAAGTAGCTGCTTTTGGAACTATAAACAACCCCTCTCCATGCTCTGTAATTGAGTGCCAATAACCTCATTGGTTCACTGAACTGGTATTGGTGTAATCATACTTTGGTCTGCTATCTTTGCCCTATCTGAAGTGAAGAAGTGTGTTTGTGTCTCCCTGAGGAAAAGTTTCCCGTGACAGCATTCTTCACTGAAATGGAAAAAACTATTCTAAAATTCATTTGGAAGTACCAAAAACAAAACATACAAAAAAAAAAAAAAAACCTTGAATAGCCAAAGCAATACTGAGCAACAAAAATAAGGTTGGTGGGCTGCAGAGATGGCTTAGCAGTTAAGGCACTTGCCTGCAAACCCTAAGGACTCATGTTTGACTTCCCAGATCCCACATAATTCTGACGCACAAAGGTGAGGCAACTGCAAAGTCACACATACCCACTAGGTGGCATGCAAGTGTCTGGAGTTCGACTTCAGTGGCTGAGGCCCTAGAGCACCAATTTTTTTTTCTCTCTCTCTCAAAATAAAAAATTTTTAAATTTAAAAAAATAATAAGGCTGGTGGTATTGCCATCCCTGCCATAGGAGAAAAAAGAAAGAAACGAAAGAAAGAAAGAAAGAAAGAAAGAAGAGAAAGGAAGGAAGGAAGGAGAGAGAGGAAGGAAGGAAGGAAGAAAGAAAAAAACACAGCATGGTACTGGCACAAAAACAGACATGTAGATCAATGGAACAGAACAGAGGACCCAAATGTAAACCCAGGCAGCTACAGCCATCTTATTGTTGACAAAAATGCCAAAAATATTCACTGAGGAAAACACAGTCTCTTTAACAAGTGGTGCTGGGAAAACTGGATATCTACATGTAGAAGGATGAAAATAGATCCTTACTCTCTCCATGCACAAGAATCAAGTTCAAATGGATCAAAGACCTTAATATGAGACCGGAAACTCTGAAACTGCTAGATGAAAAAGTAGAGGAAATACTTCAACATAGGCAACAATTTCCTGAATATAACCTCAGTTGCTCATGAAGTAAAACTACTAATCAACCATTGGCACTTCATAAAATTAAAAAGCTTTTGTACAGCAAAAGACACTGTGAATAGATCAAAGAGGCAACCTACAGAATGGGAGAAAATCTTTGCCAGCTACACATCTGACAGAGGATTAATATCCAAAATATACAATGAACACAATAAAGAAAACAATGAGGAATAAAACAACCCAATTAAAAAATGAGCTATGGGAATAAATAGCAAGTTCTCATTGGAAATCTTTGCCAGCTACACATCTGACAGAGGATTAATATCCAGACTATACAAAGAACACAAAAAAAGAAAACAATAAGAAATCAAACAACCCAATTAAAAAATGAGCTATGGAAAAAAAAATAGCAAGTTCTCATTGGAAGAAATACAGATGGCATATAAACATCGAAAAAAAAAAAACGTTCTACATCCTTAGCTATCAGAGAAATGCAAAGTAAAACTACTTTCAGATTCCATCTCATTCCTGTCAGAATGGCTACCATCAAGAAAACAAATGACAACAAATGTTGACAAGGATGCGGAAAAAGTAGAACCCTTCTACACTGTTGGTGGGAATGAAATCTGGTACAGCCATCGTGGATATCAGTGTAGAGGTTCTTGAGACAGCTAAAAATAGATTTACCACACGATCAAGCTATACCACTCCTAGGCATATATCCTAACACCGATTCTCACTATGTTAGCGATACTTGCACAACCATGTTTATTGCTGCTCTATTTGCAATAGCTAGGAAATGGAACCACCCTAGATGTTCCTCCATAGCTGAATGGATAATAAAGATGTGGTACATTTACACAAGGGAGTTCTTTCAGCAGTAAAGAAAAAATGAAATTTTCAGGGAAATGGATGGATCTAGAAAGGATTATACTAAGTGAGGTAATCCAGGACCAGAAAGAGAAACATCACATGTTTTCTCTCATATGTGGATCCTAGCTACAAATGTTTAGACTTGTGTGTGAGTTGGAACCAAAAAATGGTAGCAGAGTCTAGTAAGCTACAAAAAGGCTACATGGGAGGGAGGAGAAAGAAGGACTTTAGGGGATGGTATTGTATATATGTAAGTAGAAGAACAGATTACAAGGAGGGGAAAGGCCTAAGCAAGGCCAGGGAAAGAGATTGTGTAAAACAAGGGTAGGGGGATAAGGGTCAATCAAAATTAAAATATTCTGAATATGACATATAAAAACCTACTTTTTTAAAATAATGGGACATCCAGAAGCCATAGATTGTTATTAGAAAATTTTCAGTGCCAGGGATGGGATACCTTCCAGTGAGTTGTTGGTCAGGGAGGTCCCTGTTGCCTCTAAAACATTACAGGCTATTGCCAAGGCCCTTGGTTTCCCATGAGAAAGAGATGGTAAGACCCTATTGCTAAAGACTCAACATGCCTGAGCAGCAAAGTCACTGAGAAATCAAGCTGGTGCTGAGCAGAAAACCTTCTCCCTGTAGACCAGCTAAATGAAAGCTGGAAAAGCTGCACTGTATGCAGCCCTATGGGAGATGAAAGTCATCAGTGGTAAAAACAGTGGACATTGGAAGCCTTAAGTTTGGCCAGACAGGCCAAATGACCGAACGAGCACAATAGTGACATGTCTGCTCTGGGGGAAACCAACTGCTCTGTAACAGGACGAGAGGTCCACTCTATGGGAGGGAATACATGCCTGGTACTGAAAACCTAATCAAAAGCCTATGACAGGGGAGGTCATGGGCCTTAGGGGTATAAAGCCTGCTCTTGTCTGGGTAAATGCATATATTATTCTCATCAAACTGCCCTGAAAGCACTTCACATAATGTTCATATGCATATACTAATGCTACTCTCACTTCTGGTTAGAGAAGCTTCTCTTTTCAGATGGCCACTGAGATGACCCAAAAGGCAACACAGTGCTGAGAAGAAGGGACAGAGGAGAGTTCAGCACTGAAACATCTCTATCACACCCTCCAAGGCTCAGGGTCCATTGTGGAAGAGGTGGGGGAAAGAATTTAAGAGACAAAGAAAGTGTACGACTCCTTACAATGCAACTGCCCAGACAGAAATTGGCCTTGATATCCATGACTTTGCAGTATCTAGCAATACCTTCACAGGCCCTTATAATGAAGGAAAAGGTGATAACATCAAAATAAAAGAGAGACCAATATAAAGGGAGGGAGGGGGGACCTAATAGGATTGGTATTCTAGATATGTAAGTAGAAGAACAGATTAATAGAGGTGAAAAGGCCTAAGTGAGGTCAGGGGAAGGGATTAAGGAAAGGTGGAGGGGGGTCTAAACAATATCTATGAGGATATAAATAAGTCATATGGAAAACTACTTTTTTGGGCAATGGCACACACAGGAGCCATAGATTGTTACTAGAAAATTTTCAGTGCCAGGGATGGGTTACCTTCCAGTGAGTTATTGGCCAAGGAGGTCCCTGATGCCCCAAAACATTACAGACCATTGCCAAGGCCCTCAGGTTTCCCACGAGGAATACATGGTGAGAGCCTATTGCTGAAGACTCCACATACTTGGGCTGCAAGGCCACTGAGAAATCCTGCTGGAGCTGAGCTGAAAACCTCCTCCATGTAGACCAGCTGACAGAGAGCTGGAAGAAGCCATTCTGCATGCAGTTCAATGAGAGGACGAGAGAAATCACCAGTGAAGAATCACCCAACAGTGGACACTACAAGTCTTATATTTGGCCAGCCAGGCCAAATGAGCCAACAGGTGCAATAGTGGCATGTCTGTTATGGGGGAAACCAACCACTCTCTAGTTTGACTGGAGGCCCGCTCCATGGGAAGGAATATATCCCTGATACTGAAAACCTACAACAGGGGTAGTCATGAGCCCTAGGAGCATAATGTCTGCTGTTGTCTGGCTAAAAGTATATACTATGCTCACCAAAGTGCCCAGTAAGCACTTCTCCTAATGTTCATACCCATATATTAATGCTACTCCCACTTTTGGCTAGAGAACCTTCTCTTTTCATATGGCAGTGACCTTGGGATGACTCAGAAGGCACCACGGTGCTGAGAAGAAGTGACAGAGGACTGCGCAGCACTGAAATATTTCAATCACACCTTCCATGGCTCATGGTGCACTGCAGAAGAGGTGGCAGAATTTAAGAGCCAAAGGAAGGGTAGGACTCCTTACAATGTGCTCCTCCAGACACAAAATGGTCAGGATATCCATGACCTCACAGTGCCTGACACTACCCACACAAGACCATCATAATATGAAGAAAAGATCATGACATCAAAATAAAAGAGAGACTAATTGAGAGGGGGAGGGGATATGATGGACAGTGAAGTTTCAAAGGGGAAAGTGGGGGGAGGGAGGGAATTACCATAGGATGTTGCTTAGAATTATGGAAATTGTCAATGAAAAAAAATTTTTAATAAAATAAAAGAGAGACCAATGGAGAGAGGGTGGGGATATGATGGAGAATGGTGTTGTGAAGGGGAAGTGGGGAGGGGAGGGAATTATCATTGGTTATTGTCTGTAAGTATAGAACTTGTCAATAAAAAAATTCATGAAGCGTTCCATATATATATATATATATATATATATATATATATATATATACACATTAAAAGTAAAAAAAAATTTTAAATACCTGAATAGAGTTATAACATCAAGCAAGACTGAAAATATAATTGAAAGCCTCAAAACAAACAAAAAAATCCAGGCCTAGATATATTCACAGCCAAATTCTACCAAACCTTCATTGAAGGGCTAAAACCACTATTTCTCAAATTATTCCACACAATTGAAAAAGAAGGATAACTCTGATTTCTTCTATGAAGCCAGCCTTACACTAATACCAAAACTAGATGGAGACCCAAGGAAAGAAAACTATAGACCAATATTCTCATGAACTTAGATACAAAAATTCCTCAATAAACTTCTTAAAAACAGAATACATGAACTCATCAAAAGTAATATCCACTTCAATCAAGGAGGTTTCATCCCAGGGATGCAGGGAAGGTTCAATATATAAAAATTAACAAGCATAACATCCATAAAAAGACAGGAACCACATAATCATTTCAATAGATGCAAAAAAGGCCTTCAACAAAATACAACATCCCTTCATGGTTAAAATACTGGAGTGACTAGGGATGGAGAATTCATATCTCAACATAAGGGCTATATATGCCAGACCTAAGGCCCATATCATTCTAAATGGGAAAGACTTGAAACATTCCCATTAAGGAACAAGACAGGAGTGCTCACTCTCACCAGTGCTTTCCAACATAGTAACTGAAGTACAAGCCCAAGCAAAAAGGTAAGAAAAAGAAATAAAAGGGATACAAATCAGAAAGAAAGAAGTCAAACTAGCCCTATTTTCAGATGACATTATTCTGTACATCATTGCTATGAAAAACTCCAGCAAAAAACTCCTACAGGTGATAAATTATTTCAGCAAAGTGGCAGTATATAAAATCAGCACACAAAAAATCAGCAGCCTTTTTATATGCCAACAAGAATTATACAAAGAAAGCAACCAGGGAAGCAGTCCCATTTACAGTAGCCACACACAAACAAAAATTAAAAATCTTGGAATATCTCTACCCAAGGATTTGAAATATTGAAACAAAACATATTGAAATGAAAATTTATTCCTCAATCAATAGAATGGAGATGTGAGTACAAGAATCATGATCTCACCAGGCGTGGTGGTGCATGCCTTTAATCCCAGCGCTCAGGAGGCAGAGGTAGGAGGATTGCTGTGAGTTCGAAAGCCACCCTGAGACAACATAGTGAGTTCCAGATCAACCTGAGCTAGAGTGAAACCCTACCTCGAAAAAGCCAAAGGGAAAAAAAAAACCTTGATCTCTTATGTTCACTACAGAAACCTGTTCAACTCCACAATGCAAATGACTTACCTGAGTAAGGTAGATGGTATCTTTAAATGTACGCAATGGATCTGTGCTCTGGGGAAGTTTGAAGTGAAGTTCAGCCTGTTGAAGCATTTGAATATTTCCATTTTCATGATGCTGTCGATGTAAGGAAAACTGGCTGGTGTAAGACCAGTCCTCTTTAGTTGAGACCTTTTGAATACAGAATAATAGTTACAGATTTTAGCAGTAAAATTACTCTTCTTATACATTCTTGCCAAGGCTTGCTCCATGGTACTAATTTCATAAATAGTTTTTACTGTCTTGTTATTGGTAAAGACTAGCCTTATGCAAGGAAGAATGGTAAAACCAAAATTTGGTACCCATGATCTTCCTATTCACACCTAGAAATTTACATTTCAATATTTCTTTTAAAAATCCTTGCCTTATCAAAAGCTAATTTTATTTTCTAAACATTTATTAATTATAGCATTTTTGAGGCCAGATCTTATGTAGCCCATGCTGACCTGAAACTCACTATATAAGCAAAGATGACTTTGAACTCCTGGTTCTCCTCCTTTTACCTCCCAAGTGCTAGCGTTACAGGCATGTACCAACATACCCAGATTCTTACTTATGTCTCAGAATATAATTTCTATATTTAGGTAAATATTATCTTCCCTTATTAGTTTTTTCAAATTAAGCAACAGACTATAAATCAATATTCTACTAAAACTATCATAGTTCTTAAATATGAGTAAAATATCACTATTATAACAACATTTTAAGTTTTCTCAAATTCCTTATTTGTTTCTTGGTGATTCTCAAACAAAACTAAGAAATGCATATTTAATCTTGATATAGTTGATAATATTAGTAAAAGAAAACACAAAAGTAAACCTTTGTCATATGGATATGGGTAAGAGTACCTTATATGTAACAATCATCAAAAGCTCAAGAAATTGGTAAACAGAACTTCATTAAAATCATAAAGTTTGTACTTTCAAAGATACAATCAAGTTAATAATAACCTATAGTTTGGGAGAAAATATTTACAAACCAAATATCTGACAAAAACATATCCAGAATATATAAAACTCATAATTCAATAATAAAAAGACAAATACCCAATTTAAAATTGAGCAAAGAGGTGGGCCTGGTGGCACAGGAGTATAACTCTTCCTACATGGGAGGCTGGGGCAGGAGGATCAAAAGTTGGAAGCTCATTTGGGCTACAGAATGAGTTCTAGGCCAACCAAGACAACCTAGCTAGACCCTGTCTCTAAGTAAATAAATAAACAAACTAAATACATATTTCTCAAAGGATGATATACACATGAAAAGATGCTCAAAATTACCAGCCATCAAAAAAATGCAAACTGCCGGGTATGGTGGCATACACCTTTAATCCCAGCACTCAGGAGGCAGAAGTAGGAGGATTACCATGAGCTCCAGGCCACCCTAAGACTATGAATTCCAGGTCAGCCTGGGTGTGTTGTTTTGATTCAGGTGTCCCCCATAAACTTAGGTGTTCTGAATGCTAGGTTCCCAGCTGATGGAGATTTGAGAATTAATGCCTCTTGGAGACAGTGTATTGTTGGGGCTGGGCTTATGGGTGTTATAGCCAGTTTCCCCATGCCAGTGTTTGGCACACTCTCCTGTTGCTATTGTCCACCTTATGTTGGCCAGGGGGTGATGTCTACTCTCTGCTCATGCCATCGTTTTCCCCTGCCATCATGGAGCTTCCCCCTCAAGCCTATAAGCCAAAATAAACCTCTTTTTTCCCACAAGCTGCTCCTGATTGGGTAATTTCTACCAGCAATGTGAACCTGACTGCAACACTGGGCTAGAGCAAGACCCTACCTCGAAAACCCAAAAAATAAAATAAGGCAAACTTTCTATAAAAATGCATTTCCACAAAAATGTATAAAACACAGAAATTAACAAGTGTTGGCAAGAATGAAGAAAAGTTGGGACCCTCATAAAACTGCTGGTAGGAATGCAAAATGGTGCAAGTAACTACAGAAAACAATTCCTTAGTTCTCATAGGCATATACCCAGCAGAGCTGGGTATTTGTTCACACAAGAACAGGTACATTAATGTTCATAATGTAGTCAAGAGTAGAGATAGCACAAATGTCCATCAACAGATAAATGGATCAACAAAATGTTGCAAATGCATGCAACAACAAAGTCAGCAATAAGAACTAATAGCATCCTAATACAACATGGATAAACCTTGAAATCCTGATACAAAGGCAAGCCAGTCTCAAAAGACCTCATAATATATTGTTCTAAATACATGCATTGTAAAGAATAAGTAAACCTATCAGAAAAGACACAGCTTAGAGGTGTCTAGGGCTGGAGGAGGGAGGTCAGAGGAGAGTACAGAGTGGATGCTAATGGTACCAGGGTTTCCAGTGAGAGACGAAAATGTTCTAAAATTAAATTGTGATGATGGTTGTACAAGCCTGTGGATATACTGAAGACACTGAGTTGTACACATTAAGAAGATAAGCTAGGCCGAGTGTGGTGGCACACGCCTTTAATCCCAGCACTTGGGAGGCAGAAGTAGGAGGATCACTGTGAGATGGAGGCCACCCTGAGACTACATAGTGAATTCCAGGTCAGCCTGGACTAGAGTAGGATCCTACCTCAGGAAAAAAAAAAAAAAAAAGAAAGAAAAAAGAAAAAGAAAGAATTTAAATTTCTCACTAAGAGAATTTCATCTCAATAAAGCTGTTTAAAGCAAGGTATGGTGGCACACACGTTTAATACCAGCACTTGGGAGACAGAGGTAGGAAAATCCCAGTGTGTTCAAGGACAGCCTTGGACTACAGAGTAAGCTCCAGGTCAGCTTGAGCTAGAGTGAAACCCTACATTGAAAAATAAATAAATAAATAAATAAATAAATAAAGCTGTTTGGGCTGAAGAAATGGGTTAGCGGTTAAGGTTCTTGCCTACAAAGCCTAAAGACCAGGGTTCAATTACCCAGGACCCATGTAAGCCAGATGCACAAAGTGGTGCATTCATCTGGAGTTCATTTGCAGTGGCTGGAGGCCCTGGTGCACCCATTCTCATTCTCTCTCTCTCTCTCTCTCTCTCTCTCTCTCTCTCCCTTTCTCTCTCAAACAAATAAATAAAGCTTTTTAAAAGCAGTAAGTCTAAAATGAAATCCTTGGATGTAGAGCGGAAATCCATCCATAGAGAAAAGCACGTATTCCAACATGAAGAAAAAGCAGGAAGAGGAGAAACAGAAATGGGAGAAGAGGAGGAAGAGAGAAAAGATGAAACTTGGTAATATGAGAAAAAGACTTATCAGATCCACCTCTTTTTAAAAAAATTATTTATTTATTTATTTATTTAAAAGAGTAAGGGCCAGAAAGAGAAACAGAGACTATGGGCACACCAAGGCTTCCTGCTACTGCAGGAAACAAATTGCAGACACATGCGTCACTATGTGCATCTGGCTTTACGTGGGTACTGATGCCTCGAACCTGGGCCATCAGGCTTTGCCAGCAAGTGCCTTTTAACCACTGAGCCATCTCTCCAGCCCCTGATCTACTTCTTCTAATGCAGTTAAATATCCACCTCTGAATTTCTATAAATGATCAAACAGTTGAAGGATATATCATCAGCATCAAATAACTTCTTTTCATATTTAAAAATAAATCAGGCTTAAGCAACCTATGGATTCCATTTAATTTGTAAATGCTCCTGAAATAACATAATTAAAAACATAGAAAAGTTATGAACTCCAAAATGATGATTGTAGACCTCAGCAAAGGTTTAAAAACTATTCTTTTCCATCTTCTTCCTAAATTTTCATTTAAATAATATCTCACTGACTTTCTGAACCACCATTTAGGAGCAACATATGCCCAGCTTGCCATCCTGGATCACTGGAAAGTCAAACAAACAATGGCTTACCTTCTCTAGGGTGCTAAAGGAAGGCCAGGACTGATATCCGTATTCAGACACAAATCGAGCTTTGGGGAAAACTGTCCAATCCCAGCAATCGTTCTCATAGTCATAAAAATGTACATCACCATAATGGGTGCTGAAGGGGTTTGCAGAGACCCAGCCTTCTGCAATGGTCTCGGCCCCATTTGTAGGACTGGATACAATAAAAGGACGACTCTTATCTTCCTGAATACAAAACAAGATCATTGTAAAGATAATATCTTCATCCAGTAAGGTACACATCGTCAATTAAAAAAAAAAAAAAACACTATCATGTCCGAGAAAGACCAAGAAGCATTAATAGGAACATACACCAGCACCGCTGTTTTCCACCCCATCTTCTATAGCCTTTCATTACTAGCACCGGATCACAACCTCACAGCAGTGCTCCTTGCCTTCTCAATCATGGTTTACCTCCTCTTACCACTTTAACTCTAGAACTATGAATCTTCGGGGCTGGGCAAGTTGGAGGTATAAATAAGGGATGGGAGTTTCATGCAGTCTGAGACATTTAGCAGCATCTCTAGCTTATCCCTGCTAATGCCACTAGTCCCTTCACCAAAAAAAAAAAAAAAAAAAAATTGTCCACAGCCATGACAAATGTTCCCTGGGAAGAAAATCATTTCCAGTTGAGAAACTCGGGTTAAGAACAGAAACTACTGAGTCAGATGCGTGTGAGTTTGAATCCCAAAGCAGAACCTTTTTAGTTTTAGACAGATCTAAACTTCAGTGTCTTCTCTGTAAAGTGCAGATAACTGCACTACCTTTTTTGTAGAGGTGGCATAAACAGTGAATACTTCATATAGGAGAAAGGCTCCATGTGTGTCCACCAAAGTTCGTGTTTCCATTTCCGTAGTACAGAGCTTCTCTAGGCAGTGGCTTCTGAGCCACCCATAATCTGTAGTGGTGACTGAATGCCTCATTCTCATCTCCCTTTAGCAGTGAGAGTTTGGGGAGCAGGGTAGCTGGAATGCAGAAGGAGCCCAGCTTCTGAGAGGAGCTGCCTGTGAGCAAATCAGGGGCAGCTATGGCTCAGCTTTAGTGAGTAGGTTAAGGTGTTGTCTGGAATACTATAGGGTGGGAAATGAGAATATCCATGGCCTTGTCAAGTCCTCAGGCACCAGATCTCTTCTGAGTGCTTACTGTGTGCCAGGCCAGCAGCTTTTTTTCTACATGAATGACCTGTTAAAAGATGGGACTCCAACCTGGAGGTGAAACCAGACACTTGAGCAAGTAACTAAAATGTACGGAGTGCTTTGAAGGTAGTGTGGTTTCTTTGGGAATGTAAAACATAAGGCAAAATGGGTTTGAAAAATAGATATATAGAAAATAATTTCTCAACTTTCCACCTTCAGTCTCCCTTTATTTCTCTCACCACAAAGGGGCCAATTTATATTAATGCATGTCTGTATAATATGCCTATTACAAACAGTGGTACAAAGAGAACCACCATAAAGGAATAATGCAAAGGTGGCATTGGAAACTAGATCATTCCTCTCTCTTGAACCCTGAAGTCACTTACCAACATGTTCAAACATGACACACATAAAAGTCTCTAAGAGCACACACTAACAGAGTGGTAGAGAGGTCATATCAATAAATCCTCTCATTTGAAGACTGAGCATTCACGGATCCATGCATGAATGAACTGCAAAGAGGGTATGACAACCTCCACTGGTAAGCACAGTACTGAGTAAATGTGGAGAAGTCCACACACAAGGCATGATCCTGTCCTATGCTGCAGCATTGTAATGAAATACTCTGTATTCAGACAGTACTTCTGAAGACTGTCCTTAAGAGAGGCATCAAATATAATGCACCATTTTTCAGACTTACGCATTTTAAAAGCAAACTTTTAGCCAGGTATGGTGGCACACGCCTTTAGTCCCAGCACTCGGGAGGCAGAGGTAGGAGGATCGCCATGAGTTCAAGGCCACCCTGAGACTACATTGTGAATTCCAGGTCAGCCTGAGCTACAGTGAGACCCTACCTCAAAAAACAAACAAAAAAAAAAACATTTTCTTTTTAATATTTCATTTATATGAGAGACAGACAGAGGTAGATAGAGAGAGAGAGAGAGAGAATGGGTACACCAGGGCCTCTAGACACTGCAAACAAACTCCAGACACATACACCACCTTATGCAAATAACTTACATGGATGGGCACTGGGGAATCAAACATGGGTTCTTAGGCTTTACCATAAAGCACCTTAACCACTAAGCAATCTCTCCAGCTCTAAAAACACATTTAAAAAAAATATTTTATTTTTGTTTATTTGAGAGGGAGAAAAAGAGAGAGAGAGAGAATGGGCACAACAGGGTCTCTAGCCACTGCAAACAAACTCCAGATGCATGCACCACCTTATTCATATGCCTTATGTGGGTACTGGGGAATCGAACGTGGGTCCTTAGCTTCATAGGCAAGTGCCTTAACCGCTAAGCCATATCTCCAGCCCACATTTTTATACTCTACTGTTGAAATCCATTACTCACTGTGAAGACAACTTCTCTGATGTTTTTCACATAGAGCGTCACATAGTCATTGATGTAGGTTGGCAGGTCACTGGGATTTATATGATACCAATTACTCATCAGAGCTGCTTCATTTTCATTATTGCCACTCCATATGATAACAGAGGGGTGAGATTTCAGTCTCCTGACCTGAAATTTAAGAGAATATAAAATAGTTACCCAGTACTTAACACTGAAACTCACAGCTATCATTATTCACAAAATTACAACCACTGCATGTCAGCACATAAACTCTTATGTTCTAGAAAACTCACTAGAAAATGGTTAGTCAAGTTAGCTGTGGCAATGTATTTTAAGAATTCTCTGAGATTTCTCCTATCTAAACTTAATATGCAATGGTAAGACAGAGTTCCTTATCTCTGCTGTATTAAAAACTGAAGCAAGGGGCTGGAGAGATGGCTTAGTGGTTAAGGAGTTTGCCTTCAAAGCCAAAGGACCTCAGTTTGATTCCCTAGGACCCACATAAGCCAGATGCACAAGGGGCGCATGAGTCTGAAATTCATTTGCAGTGGCTGGAGGCCCTGGAGCACCCATTCTCTCTCTCTCTCTCTCTCTCTTTTCTGTGTGTCTGCCTCTTTTACTCTCTCAAATAAATAAATATTTTTTAATTATTTAAAAAATCTGAAGAAAATACCGATTTTGTTTTTGCTTGGGTGGGCATGAAATGTGGTGTGTGCAGCATATGCACAGGTGGCCCGCCATTAGCTTGTGTGCGCTGAGTGAGCTGGCCTCGGTGGCCAAAGAAGACACATGGTGGCCCGTTGCATCACTCTCTCACCCATTCTTATTTGAGCAAGAGTCTCTTATCCTGGAGCTTTCCGTTTTTCCATAAGCTCCAGCGATTCTAGCATCTCTGCTCCACTACAGGACTGGGATTACAGAAAGACATGGTCACACCCAGATGATTACGTGCGTCCTGGAAATTGAACTCAAGATATCTCTCAGGCCTCCCCCAGACCTCATGCTTAACTGCTGAGCTATTTCTCCAGCTCAAAAATAGCAGGAGCACACCCATCTCTAATTCCTGTGTGCCCACAGTCAAGAGTCAGAAGTCCAAGCTTGTAGACCATCTAACCTGGGCCACACAGCAGCAAACAAGAGAGACCCTGCCTCCAACAAGGTGGAAGACAAGGACCAGCACCCCAAGGTTGCCCTTTGACTTCCTCAAGGCACCACAGCATGCACATGACCCAACACACACACGCACACACACACACACACACACAGAGAGAGAGAGAGAGAGAGAGAGAGAGAGAAATCCACCTCATCATTATCTGAATTGCCAAAACAGGTTCCCAGAAACACGGAAGGCAGAAGACATGACATTACAGGGGTTTTCAGGAGCTGTAGTTTTCTGAACAGAAGCAGATGAAGCAAGAGCAAATGCTACCCTCATCAGAGGATTCTAGGCTCCCCTATCAACCCTCATTGGCAGCTAGAAAAGAAGGAAGATAGAAATATGAATTACCCTGATTTGCTCAGTACACATTGCACACATGTATGGGGCTATCACACTGCACTCCATAAATTTATTTACATGTTGGTAAAGTTTTTCATGCCAACTACCCTGATTTGGTCATTATATACTACAAGCCCAATAGATTTGTACAACAAAGTAAATTAGCTTGTTTTTGTTTCTGTTTTTAAGATAGGAAGAGGAAGAGGAGTAGACTCCAGTGTGGAGGATTACCCAGATCAGCAGTCAGCAAATCACATGAACAATTCCCTACGCATGTTATACGGGAAAGGAAATTCCGATTCTGTTTCCAGTGCCACTAGGTGGAGCAGAGAGAAGGCAGCACTTCAACACAGTGCCTGACTTCCCAAACAGGCTCCACCCCCTTAAAGACCCTGCCAGGGAATCTGCTGCAGGATGGCTTATTGACAAAACCCCAAGTGGAGAGAAAGATGACTTTTTCTTGGACCTGTCAGGTGAAAAAAGTACGAACAAGAAGCCAGTATCTGTGGTACAGGATTTAAAAGAGTCTTCTCTTCTGGAGAGTGATACAAAAAGGAACCATAGGGCAAAGGGCAAAGGGCAAAGGAAACAAAAGGAAGAAAGAAGATCTTCAGGACATAGGTGGAGAAATGGAAGCTGTCATGCAAAAGAAAGCTGAAGGCAAGGGGCTGGATTTCCAAATCTTCCACGTGAAGTTTGAAGATGTTGGAGGCAATGACACAACATTAAAAGAGGTCTGCAAGATGCTCATACATATGCATCACCCAAAGGTGTACCACCACCCCGGTGTTGTGCCCCCTCGTGGAGTTCTCCTGCATGGGCCACAAGGCTGTGGGAAGGCATTACTTGCACATGCAATTGCTGGGGAACTTGACCTGCCTATTTTGAAAGTGGCTGCTCCAGAGATTGTATCAGGAGTTTCTGGAGAGTCTGAGCAAAAGTTCAGGGAGTTATTTGACCAAGCTGTGTCAAATGCATCCTGTATTGTTTTCATTGAAGAAATGGATGCTCTTACTCCCAAAAGAGAAGTTGCTTCAGAAGACATGGAGTGAAAAATTGTAGGCCAGCTCCTAACCTTCATGGATGATCTGAATAATGTGGCAGCCACAGCTCGATTCCTAATCATTGGCGCCACTAATCGACCAGAGCTTTGAGACGTGCAGGAAGGTTTGATGGAGAAATTTGCCTAGGTGTCACAGATGCAGCATCCAGAGAAGGAATATTTCAAACTTCATGATGAAAACTGAGACTTCCTGAAACTCTCAATTCTGGTCACTTTGCTCGCCTGACACCAGGCTTTGTTGGTGTCCATCTGATGGCCCTCTGCAGAGAGGCCGCCGTGTGTGCCATCAATAGGGTCTTGAAGCTACAGGAGCAGCAGCAGAAAGACCCTGAGGCCGCAGGACTGCCGCCTGGAGGGGGCCAGGAGGACAAGCTAAGGGCTGAGCCCACTTCTGAGACACAGGCTGAACTCAGAACACTGCTGAAATTGCTAAGAGACCAAGATCCTCTGTCAGAGGAGCAGATGCAAGGACTGTGCATTGAATTGAATGATTTCACTGCTGCCCTAGCCTCAGTCCAACCTTCTGCCAAAAGTGAAGGCTTTGTCACTGTCCCTAATGTGACATGGGCAGATATTGGTACTCTGGAAGATATTCAAGAAGAACTCATCATGGCAATATTGGCTCCTGTTCGTAACCCAGACCAGTTCAGAGCTCTTGGATTGGTAACTCTAGCTGGCATCCTCTTGGCTGGTCCTCCCGGGTGTGGGAAAACTCTGCTTGCAAAGGCTGTGGCGAATGAGGCTGGACTAAATTTCATATCTGTCAAAGGTCCTGAATTACTAAATATGTATGTTGGTGAGAGCCAATGTGCTGTGTGGCTGGTTTTTCAGTGAGCCAAGAATTCAGCACCCTGTGTGATATTCTTTAATGAAGTGGATGTCTTATGTCCTCGAATATCAGACCAAGAAACAGGTGCAAGTGTCCATGTGGTAAATCAGCTGCTTACAGGAGACGGATGGTCTAGAAACATGTCAGCAGGTTTTTATTTTGGCCGCCACGAACAGGCCAGGTATCATTGACCCTGCGATCCCACGCCCAGGTCATCTGGACAAGACGCTTTTTGTGGGGTTGCCGCCCCCAGCAGACCGGATTGCCATTTTAAAAACCATCACAAAATATGGTCCCAAACCTCCACTGGACGGAGATGCAGCCTTGGAAGCAATTGCTAATGATGGTCGCTGTAATTGATATAAGGGCGTATACCTCTCTGCTCTAGTACAAGAAGCTTCTCTCTGTGTCCGAGACAAGAAATGACAAGACAGAAGAATGGAAGTGGACAAGGTGAGCTGAAGATTAGTTACACACGTTTTGAAGAAGCCTTCAAGAAAATAAAGCCATCTCTATCAGTAAAGGCTCAAATGATGTATGAAGCTCTACAGAAGTCCCTCAGCCTGTGACAGGCACAGGACCTGGTGCAGAGCCATCCAGTGCATGGAGAATCCGCATGCTCTCAGACCACAGAAGGGATCTCATCGTAAGCATTTCATTTTCTAGTGAGCAAGGCCAAGCTAGAGCTGAAGATTCTCATCTGGCCAGCTCTGTGGGAAAACTCTACTTCATCTGTAAGAAAAATAAAAGAAACAACTGTTTTCCTTTGGCTTAAAGACACCTTGTTCGGAGGCTAAGCATGGTGGTGCACGCCTATACTCCCAGCGCTTGCGAGGCAGAGGTAGGACGATTGTCGTGAGTTCAAGTCCACCCTAAGTCCACATAGTGAATTCTAGTCAGCCTGGGCTAGAGCAAGACCCTACCTCAAAAAACTAAAATAAATAATTAAATAACAACAACAAAAAAAGACGGGGTCTCATGTATCCCCAGCTTGCCTCAAACTTGCCATGTAGCCAAGGATGACCTTAAATTTCCCATCCTCCTGCCTCAACATCTACCACCACACCTGGTTTTATGAGGTGCTAGGAATCAAACCCAGGGCTTTGTGCATTCTAGGCAAACACTCTGGCAGCTTAGCACAGCCACAGCCCAAAATAATTGTTTTGTTAGTTTTTCATGGGAGGGTCTCGCTCTAGCACAGGCTGACCTGAAATTCATTATGTAGCCCCAGGCTGGCCTCAAACTCGCAGCAATCCTCTTAGCTCTGCCTCCTGATTGCTGGGATTAAAGGCGTGCGCCACCACACAGGGCTTAAATTATTTTGGGTTTCCATTAACTTGGTACATGATCAGTGAGGTCGACGTCTGTGACTTTATGATGCTATTGCATGTCTTCTACAGGATTGCCATGACATAGCATCATTTAAATAAAAATATTTTAAAAGTGAAAAGTAAAGAAAGAAAGGAAAAGGAAAGGAAAAAAAAAAAACATTGAAAGAAAACACCTACAGGTTTTACAGAGCAAGTGGAACAAGAGGAACCCCAGAAGAAAAAGCAAAGGGTGCTCCAGGTGAGACCAGATAGACAAGAGGAGATCTCTTAAACAGCTGCCAGTGACAATCTGAGGTATCAACCAAGGGTAAGTTACTGAATATATCTAAGCAAAGAAGAGGAAGTCAGACATTCTACTTGAAAAGCTTGCCAGAGAAACGCAAGGATTGTGGGAACTACACCCTGGCTGGCCCATCACAAGGGCAAAAGGATTGAGTTCTGGGATGCACAGACAGACACGAACATGCCCCTGTCCTCTGACATGCTGGGACATGTCCTTTAATTGCACTCCCAAGCACAGGAGCAATTAAATGTCTTTGAGAATCACAGTGTAAGTCAGTGGTCAGGAGAAATTCTTCTGGAATATGTTATAGCATGAGCTCACCGATATTTATAGCTTTACTTTCACTGTAACAGTCAATTACAGAGAGAAGGTGAAAAACTTGGGTAAATAAAACAGAGATGCATCAAAGGTGTATTAAGGAGTTATGTTTCATTTAAAATGAAAGTATTGTGTTTTCCAAACTAGCCTAGTAAAGAACACAGCATTTCTTTTTTTTTTTTCTTTTTTTAAGATGGGTGTAGTAGTTCATGCCTATAATCCCTGCACTCCAGAGGCTGAGGTAGGAAGATCACTGTGCTAGAGTGAGTGACAGGCCAGCCTATCCCTTTTATTGCATCTCTTTATGTCCAAGAAAATGAGAGCCACAATTAGCAAAGACTGACATATTAATGATGATGAAAAATAAAACCACAATTATACAAGTCAGGTGTACTGGCTCATGCCTGTAACCCCATCATTCTGAAAGTTAAGGCAGGAGGATTGCTGTGAGTTTGTTTGGCCTATATAGTGAGGTCCCAAATCAGTTTGGGGTGAACTCTATCTCATAAAGCCTAAAAACAGGGCTGGGGAGATGTTGCAACAGATAAGGGCTTGCTATGCATCTCTGAGTACCTGAGCTTGGCTCCCTAGAACTCAGGTTAAAAAAACAGTGAGCTACAGCAGGCCTCTGTAACCCCAGTGTACTGCAGTGAGAAGAGAGTTAGCTGTAGCAGGCCTCTGTAATCCCAGTGTACTGCAGTGAGAAGAGAGTTAGCTGTAGCAGGCCTCTGTAATCCCAGTGTACTGCAGTGAGAAGAGAGTTAGCTGTAGCAGGCCTCTGTAATCCCAGTGTACTGCAGTGAGAAGAGAGTTAGCTGTAGCAGGCCTCTAATCCCAGTGTACCTGCAGTGAGAAGAGAGTTAGCTGTAGCAGGCCGCTGTAATCCCAGTGTACTGCAGTGAGAAGAGAGTTAGCTGTAGCAGGCCTCTGTAATCCCAGTGTACTGCAGTGAGAAGAGAGTTAGCTGTAGCAGGCCGCTGTAATCCCAGCGCACCTGCAGTGAGAAGAGAGTTAGCTGTAGCAGGCCTCTGTAATCCCAGTGTGCTGCAGTGAGAAGAGAGTTAGCTGTAGCAGGCCTCTAATCCCAGTGTACCTGCAGTGAGAAGAGAGTTAGCTGTAGCAGGCCGCTGTAATCCCAGTGTACTGCAGTGAGAAGAGAGTTAGCTGTAGCAGGCCTCTGTAATCCCAGTGTACTGCAGTGAGAAGAGAGTTAGCTGTAGCAGGCCGCTGTAATCCCAGTGTACTGCAGTGAGAAGAGAGTTAGCTGTAGCAGGCCGCTGTAATCCCAGCGTACCTGCAGTGAGAAGAGAGTTAGCTGTAGCAGGCCTCTGTAATCCCAGTGTACTGCAGTGAAATGAGAGTTAGCTGTAGCAGGCCTTTGCAATCCCAGTGCACCTGCAGTGAGAAGAGAGTTAGCTGTAGCAGGCCTCTGTAATCCCAGTGCACCTACAGTGAGAAGAGAGTTAGCTGTAGCAGGCCTCTGTAATACAAGTGTACCTGCACTGAGAAGAGAGTTAGCTATAGCACGCCGCTGTAATCCCAGTGCACCTACAGTGAGAAGAGAGTTAGCTGTAGCAGGCCGCTGTAATCCCAGCGTACCTGCAGTGAAATGAGAGGTAGACACAGGAGAATTTCTTGCAAGCTTGCAAACTAATCAATGAACAACAACAGACCTTGCCTCAAAATGAGGTGGAAGGTGAATGTGAGGGTTAATAAGTCTGGGGTCCCGAGCAATCATTACATGAGTCACAGAAATTACTGGAACATGCTAGCCTTGGAACAGGCTTTAACACAGAGGCAATTCTTTTGGGTTGCAAATAGCTTTCCAAATGATAGCCTGATAAGGTCACCTGTAGAACAAGAAACATTGTCCTAGGCTACACAGGAACCCTTGCCCCAAACCCTGCAAACAGGCTATCATTAAGAACTAATCTAGGGCTGGAGAAATGGCTTAGTGGTTAAAGTGCTTGCCTGCAAAGCCTAAGGACCCAAGTTTGATTCTCCAAGTCCCACATAAACCAGACGCACATGATGGCACATGTGACTGGAGTTTGTTTACAGTGACTAGAAGCCCTGGTGGGCCCATTCTCACTCACTTATTTTTTTTTCTTTCTCTCTCCCTCTCTCTGTCTCTAATAAATAAATAAAAACCTTTTTCTTAGTGGATAATGAAGATATGACACATTTATACAATGGAGTTCTACTCAGTGGTACAGAAAAATGAAGTTATGAAATTTGCAGGAAAATGGATGGATCTGGAAAGGATTATACTAAGTGAGGTAACCCAGGCCCAGAAAGCCAATCGTCCCATGTTCTCTCTCATATGTGGATCCTAGCTACAGATGATTGGACTTCTATGTGAATAGGAAGAAAACTCAGTAGCAAAGGCCAGTAAGCTAGAAAAGAGATATAAAGAGAAGAGAAAGGAAAGGAGGGGGTACTTAATAGGATGGTATTGTATATATGTAAGTAGAAGAATAGATTAATGGGGGTGAAAAGGCCCAAAGTGAGGTCAGGGGAAAAGATTGAGTAAAGGAAAGGTGGAGAGAGGGCTAATCAAAATCTAAGAGGATATAAATAAATCATATGAAAACCTACTTTTTTGGACAATGGAACACTCAGGAGCCATAGATTGTTGCTAGAAAATTTTCAGTGCCAGAGATGGGATACCTTCCAGTGAGTTGTTGGCCAGGGAGACCCCTGATGCTCCCAAAACATTATAGGCCATTGTCAAGGCCCTTGGTTTCCTACCAGGAATAGATAGTAAGACCCTACTGCTGAAGACTCCACATACTTGGGCTGCAAAGCCACTGAAAAATCCTGCTGGACCTAATCTGATAACTTCCTCCATGTAGACCAGCTGACAGAAAGCTAGAAAAAAGTCATTCTGCATGTAGTTCAATGGGAGAAAGAGAAATCACCAGTGAAGATACTCAACAGTGGACACTGCAAGTCTTAAATTTTGCCAGCCAGGCCAAAGGAGCCAATGGGTGCAATAGTGGCATGTCTGTCATGGTGGAAACCAACTGCCCTCTAATTACACTGGAGGCCCACTCCATGGGAGGGAATACATCCCTGATACTGAAAACTTAAGACAGGGATAGTCATGAACCCTAGGGGTGTAATGTCTGCTGCTGTCTGGCTAAATGTATATACTATGCTCACCAAACTGCCCAGTAAGCACTTCTCTTAATGTTCATACCCATATATTAATGCTACTCTCACTTTTGGTAGAGAATCTTCTCTTTTCAGATGGCAGTGGCCTTGGGATAACTAAGAAAGCATCATGGTGCTGGAAAGAAGTGTCAGGAGTGCTCAGCACTGCAATATCTCTATCACACCTTCCAAGGCTCAGTGTCTATTGCAGAACAGGTGGCAGGAAAGAATGTAAGAGCCAAAGGAAGGGTAGGACTCCTTACAACGTGCTCCCCCCAGACACAAAATGGCCTGGGTATCCATGACCTCACAGTGCCTGACACTACCTACACAAGACCATCATAATAGGAGGAAAAGATCAGACATCAAAATAAAAGAGAGACTGATGGAGAGGAGAGGGGATATGATGGAGAGTGGAGTTTCAAAGGGGAAAGTGGGGGGAGGGAGGGCATTACCATGGGATATTGTTCACTATCATGGAAGAAGTTGGTAATTTTAAAAAAATAATTAAATTAATTAATTAATTAAAAATTTTTTTAAAAAAATGAACTAATCTAGCCAGACCTAAGAGTCATATCTGGGAAAACAAGTCAACAAAGGAAGTAGGCGTGTTCCAGTTGCATTCTTTTTTCTCTCTCTTCCCCTATTGTCCTCCCTGCTTGTCCCTTCCTTTAAATAGCTCAGCTGCATATGAGCACAGCAGCCTCAAACCCACAGAATGGGATGCACCATCCTTCACTGTTCAGCTGCTTGCTTTCCAACAAAGAATAGCCTGCTATTGAGGTCATATATTCTCTCTCTTTATTTCCACATCACTCTACTTGGTTCAGCCCCTACTCTAATCCAACAGTAAGGGCCAATCATAAGTTGCCTTCCGGGCTGGAGAGATGGCTTAGCGGTCAAGGCGCTTGCATACAAAGCCAAAGGACTTCGGTTTGATTCCCCAGGACCCACATAAGCCAGATGCACAAGGGGGCGCACACATCTGGAGTTGGTTTGCAGTGGCTGGAGGCCCTGGCATGCCCATTCTCTCTCTCTCTCTCCCCCTTCCTCCCTCCCTGCCTATTTCTGTATCTCTCTCTCTCTCTCTCAAATAAATAAATAAATACTCCCTCATAAATAGGAACACTGAGAAATAATTTTTTTTTAAAGTTGTCTTCCGGGGGCGGAAAGAATGTCAGAGCCACATGTTGGGTCATGATATGCAGAGACATTTATCTTACCCATAACTGTGGGCTAACTCCACAATGCATGACCCGTATACTTCAACAAGGAAGGGCCAAGGGGAGGGGGTAGGTCACGGATGAGCCTTATAATGGTACCAAACTGACTGTATTTGCTGAATACAGAACTGACTAATAAAGAAAAAAGAAAAAAATATCAAAAAAAAATTTAAAAAAAAAGTTGTCTTCCAACCTCCATATGTACACCAGAATGCATGCCTGGGCACATGCACATGCACATGTGTGTTCAGACACACACACACACACACACACACACACACACACTGCAACACACATGAGGACAAACATATGTATACATATACACACCAGATACCAAGATCTAGGCTATAACAAGACAGTCTCAAAACAAAACAAAGCTGGCTAGACTTTAAAACCAGGTGGATATGAGAGATGAAAAAGAAGAAAGTATCAAAGATGACTCATATAGGAAGAATGTAAATTCTTTCAAAAGGAAAAGGCCTAGAAGAAGAGTGTTAGAAGAGGACTCTGCTCCCCAAGCTAAGCATACTGAGGCTGCTTTCGCTGTGTTACCTGAGCACCATGCTTCATTCTGATCTGACAGCATAACTGAGCAGTATCAACCCTGTGGCACTGGTTTTTAGAAGAACGAAAAACATGTAGGGGACTGTGGAGCATTTCATCAAAGTTCTGCACAGCCACAGTGGCTAAGCATTTTGAGGCAGGATTAAAGTCCCTGCAAGGAGACCCTTTGCGGCCACTGCATAAACCTGTGAAGGTGACCCCAGGACGTTGGAGATGCCACGGCCATGGAATGGCTGCCAAAGAAAGCTGCAGGCTCAGGGCAGACTCTTCCCAGGGGAGGCACCACTGGCAGCACAGCTGGAGGGGCCAAGCTACCAGAAGATTTCTGGAGCACAGAGGATTTCATCAGGAGTCACAGGTACCAGACACGGAGCTACATGACTTGGTGTTTGCCCGGCTGGGTTTTAGCCCTGCTTTGTCCATCCTCTCCTTGATAGGCCCCCATTCCTCCCACTTGGAATGGAAATGCTTAATCTGTGCCATTGTATGTTAGAAGTTAGGTAACCTGTGTTTTGATTTTTACACTGCTTTGAGACTTTGGACTTTTGAACAATGTTGGTACTGGTAAAAAACTATGGAGACTTTTAAAGTTGGACTGAATGCATTTTGCATCATGAGATGGCCAGGAATCTTTGGGGCCAGAGGTAGAAAGTGGTAGTTTAAATATAAAGTGTCCCCCATAGACTTATGTATTTAAATGCTTATTCCTCAGTTGAGGGTGCTGTTCAGGAAGGCTGTGGTACCTTTATGTGGAGCCTTGCTGGAGAAAGCATGTCACTGGGGGGTGGGCCTTGAGGATTTCTAGCCTGACCTCTCTCTACCTCCTCCTTGCTGATGTGACAGCGTGACAATGGCTTCCTCTTACCATGCCTTCACAGCCACGATGCACTCTACCATTGGACCTGTAAACCACAGTAAACTCTTTCCTACCTTAGGCTGCTTCTGGCCACGTATTTTATCCCAGAAAAGAGAAAGTAACTAATATATGATTTATCTGATGTTACTGAAAAAATAAATTTATTCCTTCCTTGGACATATTGCAGAGTTATAAAATCAACACAGTATATCTGCAAAGTCTTGTACACTCTAGTAAGTACCAATGGTATGGTCCTGAGAAAATAAATTTATTTCTTCCTTGGACATACTGCAGAGTTATAAAATCTACACAGTATATCTGCAAAGTCTTGTACACTCTAGAAAGTACCAATGGTCTGGTCCAGTGACTGTTCCTTCCTTCTTAACATTTATTTTTTGCTTGTTTTGCTTATGTTTTTGTGTACAGACAGAGTTCAATGCAGCCCAGGTTGTCTTTATTCTATATAGCCAAAGCCAGCCTTGGATTCTTGTTCCTCCTGCCTCCACCTCTTTCTAACTGCTGGTTTACAGGCTCATACCACCACAGCAAGCTCTCCAGTGATCATTGCTAATAGACACCAATGAATCACTTCAAGGAATGTTTCAGTAGAATTTTGCTAACATATAATATATTCACTAGTTAGTCCCAAACTGTACTTTGCAAGTATATTATGATTTGGAATTTTCTTGTATGTTAAGAATGCCAAATTGACTACATGTAAACCTGTGTTTCCATGGACTTAAGATCTAGCAGAGATGTATTGAAATACAAGCTGTGTTTCAAACAGACTTTACTGCAAAAAACAAGTAAATTCAGCATATGGCTGATAAACCTCAGATCTATGGCTAAAATGATCATTTGACCATATTACAACAAAGATCATAAAGCCATTAAAAAGGATATTCAAGAATCATCTATTTTTATACAAGATCTGGAACCCTCCCCTCACCTCTCTCTCTCTCTCTCTCTCTCTCTCTCTCTCTCTCTCTCTCTTTCTCTCTCTCTCTATGCTGAAGACTGAACCTAGGACCTTATGCATGCTAGGGAAACGAGCCATCATTGAACTACACCCCCAGTCCAAAGCTAAGAAATTTTTTGTTTCCAGGACTTTTCAGTGGACAGAGATAGCATATTATCTTACATTTCATTTATGCATCTATACATATGAATATTAGGGATGTGTGTATATGTGAAATGTAAAACAAACCATGGAGTCAAGAATTACTGTAAACTTTTGTCCTGAGCAATTCAGAGTGGTATTGTCATCTGCTGGGAAAAACTACAGAAGAAACAAGAAGTGATATGTGTGTACAGACGTGTTACTCTGAGATGCCATTAAACCTTCAATCAAGGTCCCATATAGACCATTAGATAGAAAGAGGAGGATTCAGCAGAGCTGGTAGGACTGGACATAAATCTGGGAGTTGTCAGGAAGTAGGTGATGTTACAGCTGTGACACTGGGTAGAACCATCCAGGGAGTCAATTACCTGACTATACAAAGAAATGGGATGATTTTACAAAAGGCAAAACTAAAACATATGCATTTTCTCTCTTCTTGGAGTGGAAATAACATACCTGGTAAGCAACTTCTGCTCTCACTGACTCCACAAAGCTCTGATCAGTTGGATAGAGGGCACAGGCAAACATAAAATCCTGCCACACCTATCAAATAAAAGACAAGAAAGCACTTCTGTAAGTGTTATTACATAGGCAATCTTCACTCTGAATTTAGGAGATTATCTTTCATACAGATGAAAGCAAGCTCCCTAACAAGTGTGATCATCTGCGCACCACTGTGCCTGAAGGCTTGGAGAAAAGTCCTCAAGCATCTCAGACTATCCAGGGCAGTGCAAAAGTGTTCAGAAACCAGGAACAGAAAAGCATTAAGAAGGGGCTGGAGAGAAGGCTTAGCAGTTAAGGCGTTTACCTGCAAAGCCAAAGGATCCAAGTTCAACTCCCCAGGACCCACATTAGCCAGATGCTACAAGGTGACGCATGGGTCTGGAGTTTGTTTGCAGTGGCTGGAGGCCCTAGCACACCCATATTCATTCCCTCTCTCTCTCTCTCTTTCTCTCTGTCAAATAATTGAATAAAAATAAATTAAAATTAAAAAAAAAAAAACATTAAGAAGGCAAGGCAGAAAAGAGAGCTGGGTGTGGTGGCACATGCCTTTAATCCCAGTACTTGGGAGGCAGAGGTAGAAGGATTGCCATGAGTTTGAGGCCATCCTGAGACTACAGAGTGAATTCCAGGTCAGCCTGGGCTAGAGTGAGACCCTACCTTGAAAATCAAAAAAAATAAAAATAAAAATAAAAAAGGAGGAAGAGGAGGAGAAGAAGAAAAAGAAGGAGAAGGAGAAGAAGAACACAGAAAAGAGAGCTGGGTGTGGTGGCGCATGCCTTTAATCTCAGCACTTGGGAGGCAGAGGTAGGAAGATCACCATGATTTCAAGGCCACCCTGAGACTACAAAGTGAATTCCAAGTCAACCTGGGCTAGAGCGAGACCCTATGTCAAAACCATTACAAAAGGCTGGAGAGATGGCTTATCGGTTAAGTGCTCGCCTGTGAAGCCTAAGGACCCCAGTTCAAGGTTCGATTCCCCAGGACCCACTTTAGCCAGATGCACAAGGGGACACATGCGTCTAGAGTTCATTTGCAGTGGCTGGAGGCCCTGGTGCGCCCATTCTCTCTCTCTCTCTCTCTCTCTCTCTCCCTCCCTCCCTCTTTCTCTCTCTGTCACTCTCAAATAAATAAATAAAAATGAATAAAAAAATTTTTTTAATCTTTTTAAAAAACCATAAAAAGAAGAAGAAGAAAGGAGAAGAGGAGAAGGGCATAAAAATGAGGTAGGAAAGAGAATTCAGAAAAGAAAATAATGAGTGAAATGAGACAAAATTAAGCTTCCATAAGACCTTCTTTGTTTTTAAGAAGTATTTGTATCAAGAGATGCACCAGACCTAAAAATTATACCTTTGGGCTGGAGAGATGGCTTAGCAGTTAAGCACTTGCCTGTGAAGGCTAAGGACTCCGGTTCAAGGCTCGATTCCCCAGGACCCATGTTAGCAAGATGCACAAGGGGACGCACGCGTCTGGAGTTCCTTTGCAGTGGCTGGAGGCCCTAGCGCGCCCATTCTCGCTCTATCTATCTGCCTCTTTCTCTCTCTCTCTGCAACTCTTAAATAAATAAATAAAAATGAACCAAAAAAATATTTTAAAAAAATTATACCTTTTTGACAAATGAACTAACTTTTTACAGTAAAAGACTTCCTACATGTCCAGTTTAGTAATGAAACTATGAATTCCCTTCTGACAGAGGCTGTGTGATACAGTGAATAAAAGCAGATCCCCAAGCAACCTGACCTCTTGGGAATCTTGACTCTACCATACCACAGATAGTGTGAGTTTGGACAAGGTATATAACCTCCCCATGAGCCAGTTTCCTTCCCTACAAATGAGGACTGCGGATGAGCATGAAGAATAAATAATATGAAGCAATCAAACACGCACACTCAGTGACTGTTACAGAATATGGTCACCGTTACAGTGATCGGCATCATCAACTGTGGTTGCGAGAGTTGCTACTCCTCTGTGATGTTCTACAGGTCTGGGCGCTGTAAGATCAGAACTGCAATATGCAATTAGCTCTCCATATTCATGAGTTTTGCATCCATAGATCTGACCATAAGTCAAAAATGTTCAAGTCAGGCCAGGTGTGGTGGCGCACGCCTTTAATCCCAGCACTTGGGAGGCAGAGGTAGGAGGACTGCCGTGATTTTGAGGCCACCCTGAGACTCCATAGTGAATTCCAGGTCAGCCTGGGCTAGAATGAGACCCTACCTTGAAAAAAAAAAATGCAAGTCAAAAAGCAAAAATAACACCTATAGTGAACATGTATAGACCTTTTTGTCCTGTCATTCCCTACACATTCACCTTGTGTAAGCATCTTAAGTAATCTAGAGATGACCTAAAGCATATGGGAGGATGTGTATAGGTTTGTACAAACATTCCACTAATTTATATGGGGAAATTAAATATATGTGTATTTACATATCCATAAGGGCCTGGAAGCCAATACTGATACTAAGAGCTGATGGCATTTCCTCTGCTTAATCCTCATCATTGCAAGACACAACAAGGGTACTTTCATAATAATGCTAAGCAAATCTTTTCTTTAATTTTATTATTTTGTTTCTCTAACCCTAGTTAGAGCTTCTTAAAGTGAACTTTAATATTTAATGTTTATTTAATAATTTATTTTATTATGCATACTTATATCACAAGGAAATTATAAAAATAAACATAGAATTAGACATAAGTAATACATATATACTATCAAATAAATAATCCTTATATTTGTAATCAACCATGGCCCATTTACTCCTTTGGCCAAAAAAATGATTCACTCACAACAGGAGGTCAAACAGAGATTATAGTAACTTTTAGTATGCAAGATGTTATCAACCACTCACCATTATTCCTAGTTCGTCGCAAAGGTCATAGAACTCATCCTGCTCATACACACCTCCGCCCCACACCCGGAGGACATTCATGTTAGCATCCACAACAGACTGCAAAAGGAGCTGCAATCTGGAAAAGAAATTATAGAGCCAAACATTAATGCAGAAGCATTGGAGTATTAAAAAGATTTTAATATAGTTTTCAATTCTGTCAGCAAAAAAAAAAAAAAAAAAAAAAAAACACTTCAAAATCATGATGCTGCCAGGCGTAGTGGTGCACGCCTTTAATCCCAGAACTCAGGAGGCAGAGGTAGGAGGATCGCAGTGAGTTTGAGACCGCCCTGAGACTACATAGTGAATTCCAGGTCAGCCTAGGCTAGAGTGAGACTCTACCTCAAACAAACAAAACAAACAAACAAAAACCATGATGCTAAAGTCAGTGATGTAAAGTAATCCAGACCCTAGTTGTAAGTATATGAGGCAAACATACTAAAATACTGTGGGTGGCATCTTTACTTCAAAATTATCAGTAATGTTGTACTATAGTATATTTGTTTTGAGGCAGGGTCTCACTCTAGCCTGGAGCTCACTATGCAAGGCTGGCCTCAAACCCTCAGCACTCCTCCTACCCCAGCCTCTCACGTGCTTGGGTTAAAGGCATGCCCTACCACACCTGGTTATATTATACTATTTTAAAAATTGCCTTGTTTCATATTTTTTCCTTAGCTCTTTTCTCACAGTTCCCCTTGCCCAGTACTTCTTTCTCCAGGAAAAGTCTTTCCAACCTATCTCAGCTCTTGTTCCCACGACCCACAGGAAAAGTTTGTGTGGCACCTCCCCCATCCCGGAACACTGCCCAGGAGCGCAGTAGGCAGCCACTGAACAGGCTGGTGGCCCAGCAAAGTCCAAGAAGAAGACCAAGCAACTGGCCCTACTGTGCTAACTGCCCCCTACTGGGAAGAGACGGGGACACGGGCAAAGGAACAGACAGCACACATTGCTCCACATCTGCACCTGGAGGGGAGTCTCGTTTCCTCATGAAAAAGAAACTATAAGTAGTTCTAATACAAAGTAATATGTTTTGTATGTTAAACCACTAATTAAGTAATAAGACAAAAATGTGTTCACCAGCCCATGGGTTCCTATCTCTTAAAAACCTTGCTCAAAAGTGATAGTCGGGCGTGGTGGCGCACACCTTTAATCCCAGCACTTGTGAGGCAGAGGTATGTGGATCGCCGTGAGCGCGAGGCCACCCTGAGACTCCATAGTTATTACATAGGTCAGCCTGGGCTAGAGTGAGATCCTACCTTGAAAAACCGCAAAAACAAGTGTTTAAGGTCAGGATGAAGAGATGGCTCAGAGGTTAAAGGTACCTGTTTGCAATGGCTGCTGGCCCAGGTTTGATTCCCCAGTACCCACATAAACCAGATGTGTAATGTAGCAGACATATCTGGAGTTTGCAAGAGGCCCTGGCACACACATACACACACTCTCAATATATTCACTCTCTCTATCTCTCAAATGAATAAACATTTTTTATTTTTTTAAAGTATTTAAGATATCCTTTGAAGAACCTTTTTAAAAAGCTAGATTAATACTTTTTTATTTTATTTTTTCTCAATTTTTTAAAACATTTTCCATGATTATCAAAAATATCCCCTGGTTGGGCTGGAGAGATGGCTTAGCGGTTAAGCACTTGCCTGTGAAGCCTAAGGACCCCAGTTCGAGGCTCAATTCCCCAGGACCCACGTTAGCCAGATGCACAAGGGGGCTCATGCATCTGGAGTTCATTTACAGAGGCTGGAAGCTCTGGCGCGCCCATTCTCTCTCTCTCTCTCCCTCCCTCCCTCCCTCCTTCTCTCTGTCGCTCTCAAATAAATAACTAAACAAACAAACAAAAAAAAATATCCCCTGGTAATACCCTCCCTCCCCCCTAATACTTTTTTTTTTTTTTCTGGGATTAGCCAAACTAGAAATGTGCCACTTTCTTCTTTCTACAGAGAAAATAGATAAGAGCGTTCTAAAAACTGGAAGGCTTCAGCAATCTAAAATAGTTTAGCTGTAAGACTATATGTAGCTTAGGAGAATGGAATGTTTGATTAAAAAGCCTTGTCCAAGCTGGGCATGGTAGTGCACACCCTTAATCCCAGCACTTGGGAGGCAGAAGTAGGAAGAATCCTGTGAGCTCCAGGCCAGCCTGAGACTTCAGAGTCAGCCTGAGCCAGAGCAAGACCCTATCTTGAAAAACCAAAAAAATAAAAATAAATTTAAAAAAAATAAGCCTTGTCCATTCTGAAAGGTCCATCATCCTAGAATTCTGTAATACTTCTCAGCTCCTTCCCCTGTAACTCGTAAGCTTAGTGCACCATGAAGCAGAGGAACAAGAAGGAAAGAAAAATAACACTTACAAGTCAGAGGTCACTTTATCCTGGAACGAATCTGCTGGGATCCAGTTTGAACCTTTCAGAAATATAGGTAATCCATTAATCTTGAAGTAGAAACTCAGACCGGGAGACCCTTCAATAGGCTCTTCTATAAGTTCCACTGTCCTAAAATAAACCTGTCATGAGCAGAATTAAATATTGAATATCAAATTAAAAGCATAAACAAAATTGTTTGTTTTTTTTAAAAAAAGGAAGTGTGCATTTTGAACAACTTATTCAGAATTTAATGTAAGTTTCTGGGAAAGATGGCAGGCGAGAAGCTGCCCTCGTGTAACCCGTGAAAGAGGGTGTCAAAACAAGAACAAACTATTCCAAAGACAGAAGGAGAGGGACGGCTTTGGAAATCCCCAAAAGGAGTAATAGCCCAAGGTAAAAGGGTGGCAAAGCAGAACAGTGACAAGGTTGGAGGTATGGAAAAGGCGTTTTAAGAGATTAATCTAAGGCAGGGGTGATGGCACACAACTGTAATTCCTCCTGAGCACTCAGGAGGCAGACAGGAGCAGAGGACATGGTGGATTAAACATGAGTGCTACTCTCACTGCTAGCCAGATAACCTTCTCCAGGTAGATGGCCATAGACACTGAGGAAACTCAAAACTCATCAAAGCAGAAAATCAGAAGCTGCTTAGAGCTCAGCCCTAAAAGAGACTTAAAACACATCCTCCAAACTGGGTGTGGTGGCACACACCTTCAATCCCAGCACTTGGGAGGCAGAGGTAGAAGGATCACTGTGAGTTTCAGGCCAACCTGAGACTACATAGTGAATTCTAAGTCAGCCCAGGCTAAAGGGAGATCCTACCTTGAAAAAAAAAAAAAAAATCCTCCAGTGCTCAGGAAACATTGAAGAGGGAGCAGAAAGAATGTAAGAGCCACAGGGTGGGAAGCTGTATTCTGAGGCATGGTCCCCACCCCACAGAGACTAACTGGTACATTTATGAGCCCACAGTGAATACCAGTAACCCCACTGAAGTGGGCCCTCAGAGAAATAGGGAGGAGAGGAAACATAATAACTCACCATGAGTGGTGGTACACACCTTTAATCACAGCACTCAGGAGACTGAAGTAGGAGGATTGCTGTGAGTTCGAGGATAGCCTGGGCTAGAGCAAGACTCTACTTTGAAAACCCAAAAAAATAAAAATAAAATAAAAAAGAGCCAGGCATGGTGACACACACCTTTAATCCCAGCACTCAGGAGGCAGAGGTAGGAGGACCATCACGAGTTCGAGGCCGCCCTGAGACTACATGGTGAATTCCAGGTCAGCCTGGGCTAGAGCAAGAATCTACCTCAAAAAAACAAAAATAAAATAAATTTAAAAAGAACATAATTTGACGGGAATATGACCCATATGCAATATGTTCACATATATAGTAAAGTTCACTATCAAAAGAGAAGAAAAATACTCATGGTACAGTTGAGCTATAGTGTCATTTTGTAACTAATTACTGGTTGTATAATGAAAAAGAAATCCAGTATTTTAACCATAGACATAATAAGCTCTTTAAGGGCAAAGCATTGTTTATACCAAGAAGATCTTGGGTGGCATGCTGCACCAACAGAAGTGCACACAGCAGGTAGCGGTACACAGTTGGCGTTGCTGAATTCCTAAGGATGAAGAGCAGGAAGGAAGACAGCACTGCCTCTTTGCAGTGACACAGTGGCTTCTAGTTTAAGGACTACTCAGAGGCCGCAGGAGGAGTGGGCTGCTCTCCCCTGAGACTGTCTGCCTTACAAATGAATGAATCTCCAGCCATCGATGGACTTGCTGCATTGTTCCTACTTGTCTGTTCTCAGCACAATAAATCAAAGATCTATTATCTGAAGTTCTGGCACCGAAATTCAAGAGGTGTTAAATTATTCAAAGTACTGGATAATTTTTTAACCTCAAGGTTATCCTACAACATGTGTTCACATCTGCAGATGTTGCGAGAGCAGAGGAACACTGCCTCTGTCTCAGCAGGAGGCAAGGTGGCAACGGCGAGTGATCATCACTGTTTCCTTCATTTCCGTGCATTAGCAGGAAAAAAAAAAAAAAAAAGGTCAGTTTTACTCATGGAAGTCCTTGGAAAGCTGAGAAAATATACTGACTTTATTAAATCTCAAGACGAAATAGGTGTCATTTCACAATTCAGGTAGTAAAAATGGAGCATAGCCATCAAACACCAGTCAGTCAATGGCCTTAGGGAAAGCAGCTGGGTGGGTGGAACGCCCCGTCTTGCTGATGAGCTCCCGTAGGAAGGAAGGACCCAGAACTACGCTCACTCACACTGGAATGCCTGGCAGGCATGTTCTGAAGCAAGGATGCGCGGTCAAGAGACAACTCCCAGCACTGTGGCCAAGCTTTTAGGTATAAATCAGGATTTGGAAAAACTTGTCTACACTACCCTGAGCTTGACAGCATCCAATACTGAAAGACTTCTCAGGTGACAACAGTGGAGCAATTAACAAACATGAACCCGATATAATGAAATGTTTCAATATTTGGCTGGGAAGATGGTTCAGCAGTTAAATGTGCTTGCTCGAAATATTTCAACATTTGGAAAATACATGACCCTCAAGAAACCAGTGATTTTCAAATCACCAATGTGTTATATTACAGTGTCACATGAGGGTAGAGTGCCTTGCAAGTGTGGAAAGGCAAGGAATTTCAATATAACAGAATGAAAAAGTTCGTTCAAGTGGCCTCGGAGTCCACACTGCAACTAACTTGTAAGAAACTAGAGCCTGTTAAATTCTTGTATAGTACCAAAGAATATCCACAAATACCTTAAATGACTATTGAAGACCTCCCCTTTTCCAGCTACAGGCCTCTGTGAGAGCAGAAGTTCTTCATGCTCTGACCTGAACAGCACCGCAATGTCACTAGAAGCCCATGCTGATGAGAACTGAGCGGTCTTTTTAAAACATTAGAGGTTTATCACCATGTAAAGCAATGTTATTATTCACACCAAATTTTTAATTTTATAAACATATTTATTTTCAGAAGGTACATCAAATATGCTAACATTTCATGGCCTTATTTTATGGTGACTTCAAATGAATAAATAAATATGGTGACTTCAAATGAATAAATAAATATTGAATTCTCAGGGTTTTTTTTTTTCTTTTTTTTTTTTCAGTTTTTCGAGGTAGGATTTTACTCTGGTCCAGGCTGACCTGGAATTCACTATATAGTCTCAAGGTGACCTCGAACTCACAGGATCCTCCTACTTCTGCTGGGATTAGAAGTATGCACCACCACACCAGGCTTTTGAATTCTCAGTTTAAATACTTGCTATGGTATCAGGGCCCACAAAAACATACAGTGCTCAATACTTTCTGTGAGTATAAAACAGTTCTTTTTCCAAAAAAAGAAAGAACAAAATTGGGGAATCTCTAATGAAGAAAAAAATCATTTATTTCTTACTATTAAAGCTACAAATAGTATGCACTATAAAACATGCTACCTTTCAACATGTTTTCTGTCTCATGAAAAGACATCTCTCCTTATCCCCCAACCCCTACAGTAAACTTTATGACAGAGGTGACACTATGCTTTAAAACACCTGGCAGGTTCCCCATGGGGGCGTAGTAATTACCAGCCACCTTGCCCTAGGCACTCTTAAACATATTAAAAGCCAGTGCACCTGTGATAACTGTTACCTTATCCGTGTCCTCTGGCAGTCTTGACAGGTAACATTAAAAAAAAAAAAAAGCCTTCTTCTGCAACTGGTATTTTAACTTCACAGAAAATAAAGTTCTCTGAACTTTTTTAAGATCCGTGAGTAACACATAATTGCATCAAGAGTGAATATATCATCTTCCTATAAAAGTAAATAGTTTGAAATAGCCCAACAAAGCAAAACATTGTGTAAAAGTAGAAAAAAGACATAAACATCCAAGAACCTAACTGAATTCAAATTTTTTGTTTTGTTTTGTTTTTGTTTTTCGAGGTGGAGTCTCGTTCTAGCCCAAGCTGACCTGAAATTCACTCTATAGTCTCAGGCTGACCTTGAACTCACGGCAATCCTCCTACCTCTGCCTCCCGAGTGCTGGGATTAAAAGCATGCACCACCATGCCTGGCTATCAACAGTTTTACTTAGCTATAGACCCAGCATGTTACAATACCGACCTACCAGTCAAGATATTCCCATTAGGGAAATAATGGCATGACTTAAGTTATGAGGGTAGCCAACTGCTTTCTGACTGGATTTTAGACCAGCTACACAAGAGTGAATTCATGTCTGGTACTGGAAACTTGTTCAAAATCTCATGGCTATGAAGGTCATGGGCTCTTGTAGGGGGATATATTATTGTTGTTATGCTAAATTGACAGATTATCAAATTATCTTCTAAATATTTATGTTATACCCATACATTAGTGTTTTCTCAGGCTCAGAGAAGTTACTCTTTACAGTAGGCACAGGTTAATGTAGAGACACATATCTGACTGAAAGGCTAAGAATAAGTAACTATTGTGTACATAGCTCTAAATGAGACATCTATATCACACACCTCCAAGGCTCAGATCACCAAACTTTGTGCAGGGGAGAATAGAAAGAACGTAAGAGCCAGAGAATGTGGAGGAGTGCTGGGAAAGGCCATCACACTCATGAACTCACAGCAGCTGTGGTTTCTTGCACAAGTTTGAACCTGTCTACTTTCCATCACAGATGGAGGAAGTGGTCAGAAGACCCTATCCCCCCCACACACACATCCTGAGGGGTGGTTTAATACAGCAGGAGGGGTCATGTTCTCCAGTGGTTGAGCTCTAATAAGTTGCCCATGCTCCAATAAATAACCCTGCCCCAAAGAACCCTAGTTAAACCCAGTGTCACACACACACACACACACACAGAGGCACACACACACACACGTATGCACAGAGAGGGAGAATCATGAAAATAGGAAGAGGACTAGGAGCAAAAAGGAGGCTTGGCAGGAATGGGAGAGGAGGAAGAGAGGGTGAAGGGGGCATAATGATCAAAACACACACACACACATATATATGATGTATATATGTATGAAATTGTCAAATTTTAAAAGATTTCATTCTTAAACATAAAAGAATTTGATTAAAAAGTGTGAAAGATACAACATATAGCACTCATAAACTCACAGAACTTGTGGTTTCCCACACATGACTGATCTTATCAAAACTTCACCATCAATGGGGGAAGGGTACCCCAGAACCCAGATCTCCCAGAGTAGCGAAAGGTTCCTGGGAGAGGGAGAGTTATATTCATCAGTGGTGAAACCACTGGCAAGTTGCCCATTCCATGGTAAATAACCTTTCACCAATGATCATACCAGCAACCCTGATTTAACTCAATGGATTTTTTTAAAAGGTATGAAGATAAGGGGATTAATGGATAAAACAGGTGTTGATGGAAAAGGGAGGGACTAAGAGAGAGGGTGACTGAGGGGAAGTTATGATCAAAATATATACATGTGTGAAAATTTCAAAATTGAAAGAAATAAATAACATTTTTTAAAGTGCTGAATGCAGTCTTTCAGATAGAGCTGGGATTATTGTAAGCAAAGGTCCTAAGAGGTGCATGAGTGATAAGTAAATACTCCTCAAATTTCCTTCTCTCACTGATCAAACAGATCATGATTCATAAACCAAGTACTACTTCTCAGCTGTCTGTAACCAGATACTTAAGAAGCTGTCAGTAATTTTCTTCTTAACAACAAAAGCCACTTGTTTCTAAACACTGGCAAGCTTTATGCCTGCTAAAATTATTTCATACCTACTGCTTGCACAGGCTACAGACAAAAACCACATTTCTGACACTGCTCTGAAAAAGCTCGCTCCTAGAGAAGTATGAGCAAACAAACTCGGCACCTCCACAGATACTGCAGGCCCGTGCAGGATGACGGAAGTTCTCTTTACACCCCTGCTAACAACACAAAAAGAAGTTACCAGGTTGGAGTTTACATCTGCAGCAGAATTATCTGAGGTCTCTGGAGCCAGATGTGTATCTAGTATATCTGGTGCCAAACAGAATCATTCTTGACACTTCCCTTTTCTGTTTTCAGCAGTCATCATAAAATGATGTAAATAATAATGGCCAAAAAGACATAAAGACAGTTATATTTTTTGTGACCTTTGTTTGCCCTAATCATGATAATTTGTCAGTTAAAAAAGGTACAGAAAGGAAAAAGTATTAGATTCATATTTTTATATTAGTGTTTAAAAAAAAAGAAGTGACATCAATATATTGGTTTATTGTCACAATTAACAATATGAGCTATCTTGAATTATATTTCTAAAACTCTGTTGATAACGTTCTCAAAAGCTATTATAGGTCTGGAGAGATGACTTAGCAGTTAAGGTTCTTGTCTATGAAGCCTAAGGACCCAGGTTCAATTCCCCAGTACCCACGTAAGCCAGATGCACAAGATGGCACATGCATCTGGAGTTTGCAATGGCTAAAGGCCCTGGTGTGGCCATTCTCTCTCTCTCTCTCTCTCTCTCTGTCCCACTTTCTCTCTCTCTCTCTCTCTCTCTCTCTCTCTCTCTCTCTCTCTCTGTCCCACTTTGTCTCTCTCTCTCTCTCTCAAATAATTTTTTAAAAACAACTATATTGGTTACTTCTGTGTTGCTGTAACCAAAATACCTGGCAAAGACAACTAAAGGAAAGAAAGGTTTACTTTGGCTCATGTTTTTGAAGGGTTTTGAGTTCATCATGGGAGAGAAGGTGTGCCAGGATCTCAGTCCACGTCAGCAAAGCGTGTGATGGAGACTGTTCACCTGATGACAGACCAGGTAGCAAGATGTGCTGAAACCAGAGGCTGGTTCCTTCAAAGACCTGACCCTAGACACCTGCTTACATTAGATAGGCCCTACCTCCTAAAGATTCTACAGGCCCCAAACATGTAGCCCCAGCTAGAGAATAAACATTTAATATGAGTGGGAAACATTTCAGATCCAAACCGTAACATTAAACGTACTGGGATATACATGTTCGGTGAAGAGCACAGTCAGATTTGTCAGTCTATCTTGTCACAGCTGATGGGGGAAATGCCAATAATTTAAACTCAGAAAGGTTCACTTAAGTCAAGCCAAAGATACACAAATATTTTGGAAGAGTATTAAATTGTAAGAGTAAGTCTGGAAGAGATTCATATAAATTCTCCTTTACATTAAATTGCAAGTAATACAGTAGCATCTATGCCTTTGTTTATTTTTGGTTCAAACTGCTTGCAAATGCTTCTGGAACTTGAAAAAAAAAAAATGCTGTACCTAGTATCCATAGGCCACTACAGGAAAATCCCAGTAGTAGAGGTGGTGAGTTATTGGTCAGGTTAGGTCCTGAAGGTGCCTAAAACAATATAGACTATGAGCAATGCTCTTGGTTGCCTACCAGAACTAGATGGTAAGACCCTGTTGCTGAAGACACCACATGTTTTGGTTTCAGGACACTGAAAAATCAAACTAGAACTAAGCTGGAAGCCTCCTCCCTGCCAACAAGCTACAATAGTGCTAGAAAATGCTATGCAAGCTGTTGGAGGATAAAAGTCAACAGTCTTACCCAGCAGTGGACCCTGAAACTTCATAACTAACCAGCTAGGCAAGATGTGTCCATTAATGCAATAGTGACCATTTTATAGCAGGAAATTCATTCCTGGTACTGAAAATCTAGTCAAAAAAGCTATGGCTGGGAAGGCCACAGGCCCTAAGGGGAAAGCTACTATTGTTTGGCCAAATGGATGTGTTGCTTCCATCAAATGACCCCCTAAATATTTAAGTTTATGCCCATAGACTAATGTTGCTCTCACCTTCACCCAGAGAATCTTTGTTTTGCTTATGGAGTGTCTACTGGGGAGTCTCAAAAAACTCACCAAAGTGCTGAGAAGAAGTGATAGCTGAGTGTGCAGTACAAAGAGAGACGTGCCTATCATACCCTCCAACGCTCATGGGGTACATTAGAAGAAATAGTGACAAGAGTGTAAGAGCCAAAGGATGGGGAGGAATGCTTTGGAACACGGACTTTCAGACATGAAGTGGCCATTGCATTCAAGACTTCACAACATTTATCATGACTTGCACATGATCTGCACAACGTTGGACCCATCAGTGTGCCATCACAGATGATCGAGACGGGCAAATTAAAATACGGACATAAAATAGAAGCAGGATTATTGGGAAAGAAGGCGTTCAGTGGGAAGGGAAAGGAGGCAACAAAGAGGGCAATAGGAGGCAATTATACTAAAATACACTATGTACATGTATGAAAACTGTCTAGAAAAAAAATTTCTAAAAATTCTACTTCTACAAAATCAGAGGAAGTGGCTGGGTGACAGTAAACATGGATGTCATCTGACCATTGGTTCAAAACACTGGCCAGTTCTTGGTGGAGCTGGCTAAGACACCCAGCCATTCTGTTTGGACTGAGCAATAAAGCCAGCATCTTTGCTGTTCCTCACCGCACTCTTCTTCAAGGACTAATTTTATTTTCTATGTAAATAGCCACTTCCTTTCATTTTGTTGCTACATAGTAAATTGTCTTTACCAAAGTTTTTGTGGACTTATTTTTAAAGAAGAGGGTTTCTTTTTAAAGTTTTTTTTTCATTTATTTATTTATTCATTTGAGAGTGACAGGCACAAAGAGAAAGAGGCAGATAGAAAGAGAGAGAATGGGCACACCAGGGCCTCCAGCCACTGCAAATGAACTCCAGACGTGTGCGCCCCCTTGTGCATCTGGTTAATGTGGGAAGAGTTTTGAAGCTTGGTATTTCAACTGTGACCTGTTCAAGATACAGTCTGGCTATTAGCAAGTAGGTGTGTATCTGATGAATGTCATCTAAGGGGCTGGGGAGACAGCTCAGTGCTTAACAGCACTTGTTTGCCAAGCCTGTCTCCCTGGTTCAAGTCCACAGCACCCAAGTAAAGTCAGATGCAAAAAGTGGTACAAGCATCTGGTATTTGTGTGCAGAGGCAAGAGGCCGTGGAGCGCGCACACACACACACACACACACACACACACACATACAAACAAATAAAAAAAATATTTTTAAAAAGTAACCTCATCTAGCTAAAGCAGGAAAAAAGGAAATTTTTCAAATAGAAGAGTTGCACACTGAAGAGAGCCAAATCTGCACTGAATCAGAGGGTTCACATTGTCTTTAGATGACAGACTACTTAGACTTCAAAGTTCAGATGAGCTTCTCAGAATTCGTGTCTATCACACCCCGGCTCCACAGTGGAATTTCCAGACTTTACACAGCTTTTCCGTTGACGAAGTGAAATTTAAAAGAATGGAGAGTTTTTCCGAAGTTCTAAAAAAAATTGCCACGTATGAAGAAATGTTCCCAGAAGAACAAATTCCACAAGGTTCAGAGAATGACTTCCAGGAGGCAGAGATCATATTCGGGATTGATTTTTCTGCATGAATTAACTCCACAGTGGCTGTGGGCCACACTGACGGCGTTTTTCTCCTGGAACATGAAGAGAGCTAGGACACCTGGGTGCAGTTGCTCGAAGCTGTCTTCTGAGAGCTCAGCAGCTGTCTTCCAGCAAGGTAAGTATGACTTCCTCCCTTCAACTGCTACCAGCTCCTATGAACCCATCTGACCAACTTACATCCCCGCACGAAGCATCTAGAGAACGCACAAAATCCAATATAACCAGTTAGGAGAATAAAACTTTTCAATTCACAGGGGCAGCCAATGGCCGAAGCAGCAAGTGAACAAAGTTTTCATCCCATCTACCCAGAGAGTAGCCTCTCCTGCTCCTACTCATACACAAAACTTTCTCTTTTACTAAAACATCAACTTAGAGTCAGGAGCGGTGGCACATACTTGTAATCCTGGCAAAAGAAAGTCAGAGTTCCAGGCCAGCCTGGGCTACGTGAGATCCTATCTCAAAAACAACAAAAAGAAAAAAAAAAAAATCAAGTTGGCTTCCCAAACTTATAAGATGATTTCTCCAGACTCTCATTCTAATGTTCCTTCACGCAAGAACTTATTTGGCAAAATTTATGAAAACACTTATCTTCTGTTTATTAATTAGTAATCTTTAAATTATTCTATATTGCAAACTATTTGTTCCAATATCATTATCTCAGTCCTTTTTATGTTCCTAAACAAAATACCCAAAGTAGGAAATTTATGAAGAAGATACAATTAGCCCCTGGTTCCGGAAGTGGCACATCTGAGCACAGCACTTCTGTCTGGCTGGCTACTGGTGAGGGTTTTCTTAATGCATTACAACATGGCACGAGGTGTCAGAGTAAGACAGAGCAAACATGCTAACTTGGGTCTCCTTCTCTATCTTCTTCTCCTGCTCCTTCTTCCTTCTTTTTTTTTTTTTTTTTTTTTTTTTTTTTTTTTGGTTTTTTGAGGTAGGGTCTCACTCTGGCTCAGGCTGACCTAGGAATTCACAATGTAGTCTCAGGGTGGCCTCGAACTCACAGTGATCCTCCTACTTCTGCCTCCCGAGTGCTGGGATTAAAGGCGTGCACCACCACACCCTGGCTTCCTTCTTCCTTCTTTTATTCAGTGTTGGAGATTGATCCCAAGGCTCAGCCAGGCTTGACAAGAACTCTACCACTGGCTATACCACCTCTCCTCATCTACTTATAGGCACTGATGCTACCATGTGGACCCCTCATGACCACAATATAACTTTAATTACCTCCCAAGGCTCCTTGTACACAAAGCATTAATATATGAACTTGGGGATTGCTTGTTTTATTTTTTATTTTTTATTTTCTTGGTTTTGTTTTTTCGAGATAGGGTCTTGTTCTAGCTCAGGCTAACCTGGAATTCACTGTGAAGTCTCAGGGTGGCCTCAAACTCACTATCATCTTCCTACCACTGCCTCTGGAGCGCGGAGTGCTAGGATTAAAGGCGTGAGCCACCATGCCCGGCTGGGATTACATTTTTAACATGTGAATTCTAAGGGCCAAACATTCAAAACAGCACATTCTTTTCAACATGAATTTTTTTTTTTAGTCATCAGAATATTCTGTAATATTCACAAAAAAAAATGTAGTCACCGCTTTCCCCACTCTTTACTGCCTGCATTCTTTGTATGACCCCATACATATTTGCTGCATGGGATGAGCCCCAAACTTGTGACGGCCCCAAGGCCTTTTCCGCTGCCTGGTGACATAGCAAATGAAAAGTTAAAACATCTGTCTAGCCTCAGCAGAACAGAAGCCAGCCAGAAAGATTCCAATGAGATAGTAACAAATTAGGATGGCTTTGCATAAAGCAAGTCTATGACAGCAATAAAACCACAGGAAACAAGCATGACAAAGGCAAGAGAAAGAAGGGCTGGTGAAGAGAAAACAGTATAAAGTCCCATGTGACACAATACCACACACTGGTAACATGTGACCATGTGGAACAAAGGTGAATCTCATTTAACCACTCTGGAAGCAATTAGGTACTATCTGTAAATAGTACCAAATTGGACTGCATGCCCTATGGTACAGCAGTCCTACTGACAGCAGAAACGCTCCTGAGAACATAGGTACTCTAAGCATAGCCCAAGCCGAAAATGATCCAGACATCAACAGTAGAATTACATGTAGCACAATGAAATAGTATGCAGCAATATGAACAAATGACAGCTATTCATAACAACAATTTCTAGATGTCACAGACTTAATGACAAACCAAATTTGCCAGAATAAAACAACAACATGCAGACCACATAGTTCCTTGTATATGAAATTTTAAGACAGGCAGAAATATAGCAGTGTTAGGCCAATAAAAAAAAATGGGGTAGGCTGTTGGGCGTGGTGGCGCACACCTTTAATCCCAGCACTAGGGAGGCAGAGGTAGGAGGATCGCCATGAGTTCAAAGCCACCCTGAGACTCCATAGTGAATCCAGGTCAGCCTGGGCTAGATTGAGACTCCACCTTGAAAAAAAAACAAAAAAAAAGGGGGGGGGGAGGGATAGGACTAGAGAGATGGCCCAGTGGTTAAGGCACTTGCCTATAAAGCCTAACTACCTGAGTTCAATTACCCAGTACTCACATAAAGGCAGATATACAGTAACACATGCATCTGAGGTTGTCTGCAGTGGTTGGGGGGCACATGTGTGCCTCTTCTCTCTCTCTCTGTCTCTCTCTCTCTCTCTCTCTCTATATATATATATATATACATATATATATATACATATATATATATATATATACATATATATATATATATGTATATATATATATATATATATACATACATACATACATATATATATATTCCAAAAGCTGGAACTGAGCTGGAAGCTTCCTCCCAGCTGACTAGCTTTCACAGTGCTAGAAGTTGCTTTGCAGGAGCTGGGGGAGCAAAGTCATCAATGGTCTTACTCAACAGGTGACTGTGACTGAGCTACACAACCAACCAGCCAGGCAACACGTACCACTGGTGCAATAGAGGCATGACTGTTATGAGGGTGACCAACTGCTCTCTGATTCGATTCTAGGTCCATTCTATGGAAGGAAATTCATGGCTGATATTGGAAATCTAATCACAAAGCCCATGACTGGGAAAGTCATAGGTCCTAAAGGGGAAAGCTACTACTGTTGTTTGGCTAAATTGATATACTGTGCCCATCAAACTGCCTTCTAAATATTTATCTTTATGTTCATAAATTAGCACTGCTCCCACTTTTTTGTTGGAGAAGTTTCTTTTTGCAGTGGGCAGTGACTAGTGGACAGGCTCAAAACTTATCAAAGTGCTGAGGAAAGTGAGTGACGAATGCTCAGCCCTAAATGGAACATATATTTCACCCTCACCAAGGTTCAGGGAATGTTGTAGAAGAGGGAACAGAAAGAATGTAAGTACCAGATAATGGAGAGGAATACTGTTGAACACTGTTTTCTAAACATAACATAGCATTCATTGCATTCATGAATTTACAGCAACTGTCATTGCCCTCACAAGAGCCACACAAGATTGAGACCATCAATACTCCATCATGGATGGTGGAGGGACTCATGAGGTCCTCACTTTTTCTGAGGAATTACTGGCTGTTAATGGCTCCTGGGGGAAAGAGAGACATTTTCTTCACTAGTAAATGGCCCATATTCCATTAAATAACCTCAAATCCATGTTTATGAAAGCAGCCCAACTAAACTCAGTGGGTCACCAAGAAAAAAAAAAAAGAGAGATCAAAGTAGAAGTAGGACTAGATGGGAAAAAGAGGGTGCCAGGGCTGGAGGGATGGCTTAGTAGTTAAGGCATTTGCCTGCAAGGTCAAAAGACCCAGGTTCGTTTCCCCAGGACCCACATAAGCCAGATGCACAAGGTGGCGCATGAGTCTGGAGTTTGTTTGCAGTGGCTGGAGGCCCTGGAGTACCCATTCTCTCTGTCTGTCTCTCTCTCCTCTCTCTCTCTCTCTCTCTCTCTGTCTCTCTCTTTCAAATAAATAAAATAAAAACTTTAAACTTTTTAAAAAAAATGAGGGTTCCGTTGGAGGGGAGAAGAGGAAAAGGTATTGGGGATAAATACAACCAAATATAGTACATAAAGTTTTCAAAAACTGAATTTAAAAATGAAATATGGGGCTGGAGAGATGGCTTAGCAGTTAAGGCACTTGCCTACGAAGCCTAAGGATCCAGGTTCAATTCCCCAGAACCCATGTAAGCCACATGGCAGCGCATGTGTCTGGAGTTGGTTTGCAGTGGCTAGAGGCCCTGACACACCCATTCTCTCAGTGTCTGTCTGCTGTCTGTCTGTCTGTCTGTCTCTCTCTCTCTGTCTCTCAAACAAAGAAAAATAAAGATCATTTTTTAAAAAAGAAATATGGCAGTATTCAATGTCAGGAAAGAGCATCAGTGATCAGAGAAGTTCGCAGGGGCTTTAAGGTACTCACCATGTTCTATATCTTGATTGGGATAACGGCTTCAAAGTGCTTATCTTCTGATAATTAATGAAGCTTTCAACTTATACTCTGTGTGTTTTCCTATATATGTGTTGTATTCCACAAAAAATAAAAAGTGAAAAGAAATCCCAGCCTGGCACATTCCCACTAGAGAAAGGCTGAAAGACATTAGCCAGGACACAGTTACCGAGGTGAAGCCAACAAATGCTTCTTGAAATACAAGCACATCTGAAATCTCTGAAAAAACTAGGAAGTTTAGGATTGGTAAGAAATTGATTCCCTGGGGGAAGAAAACAATGGTGAACTAGATATTGTCTCTCTTACCAAATTTGGCATTGACTTTTTATCTGATTTCAAAAGTACACCTTGATCCTGAAACTTATAAAAGAGGATGAATTCTGACGTCATTCGATTGGGCAACGATAGAGTTGCAGGGAGGCAACCCAACCTCCACCACCCCAGTGAAATGAACAAATGGGCAAAAATACTATTTCAATGTTCACAGAACAGTGAATTCTGGAATGTTCTTCAGCTATCCATTCTAGCATGAACACTCTTAAGTACCACAGAGCCTCTCCTTAAACTGACCTTGATCTCACATGTTCTACTCTGGGCTCACTCCATTTGCCATAATATCCCACTGTAGATAGATGAAAACCACATATGAAGCAAGCTAAAGAGCTAGCAAACCCTCCCTTAGCTCCTCTCCAGCGTACATTGTCTGACTGTTCTCATTTTCATGGCCCTCTCCTGAACCTTCTAGTAAGCATAATATACAAGTGATTAAAATATTTTAGTCTAAATAAAACAGGACTCTAAGACTGCTACAGTGGCTTGGGAGTTAGCTCAGTAGATTCCCCAGTACCCATGTGAAAATGCTGGACCTGGGGCATAACTGTGGATGCTTGTAATCCCAGAGCTGGGGAGGCGGAGGTAGGAGGATCCCTGGGTCTCACTGGTCAGCTAGTCTTGCAAGCTCCATACCAAGGAGAGATCACCTCAAACAAAACAAAAGGAGGATGGTATTCCTGAAGAACAACACCAAAGGTTGTCCTCTGACTTCCACACACAGGTGCGCACACCTGCGTGTGTACCCACTCATACAGACGTATTCACATGTATTAAAAAGACTCCTACACAAAGCAGAATTGTTCTTAATCCATTTCAGAAGTAAGAAAGTAATGTCAAAACCATAGCATTAAATGGATGCTTGTCCATCAAATTGCCTTCTCAAGATTTATGTTTGTGCCCATAAATTAGTGCTGCTCTCACCTTTGGTCAGGGAAGCTTCCTTTTGCAGTTAGCAAAAAGCACTGAGAAGGCTCAAAATTTGTCAAAGCCCTGAGAATAAGTGACTTTGAGAGCTTAGGGCTACATGAGACATCTATATTGCTCCCCCCCCCCTTTTTTTGTCAATTTAAAAAAGTTCTTATGGAACACTCAGGAGCCGTAGATTGTTGCTAGAAAATTTTCAGTGCCAGGAATGGGATACCTTCCAGTGAGTTGTTGGCCAGGGAGGTTCCTGATGCCCCTAAAACATTATAAGCCATTGCCGAGGCCCTTGGTTTCCCACCAGGAATAGATGGTAAGACCCTATTGCTGAAGACTCCACATACTTGGGCTGCAGGGCCACTGAGAAATTCTGCTGGAACTGAGCTGATAACCTCCTCCATGTAGACCAGCAGACAGAAAGCTGAAAGAAGCCATTCTGCATGCAGTTCAATGGGAGAAAGAGAAATCACCAGTGAAGATATTCAACAGTGGACACTGCAAGCCTTATATTTCGCCAGCCAGGCCAAATGAGCCAACAGGAGCAATAGTGGCACGTCTGTCATGGTGGAAACCAACTGCCCTCTACTTGCACTGGAGGCCCACTCCATGGGAGGGAATACATCCCTGATACTGAGAACTTAAAACAGGGGTAGTCATGAACCCTAGGGGTGTATCGTCTGCTGCTGTCTGGCTAAATATATACTATGCTCATCAAACTGTCCAGTAAGCACTTCTCTTAATGTTCATACCCATATATTAATGCTACTTTTGGTAGAGAATCTTCTCTTTTCAGATGGCAGTGACCTTGGGATGACTCAGAAAACATCATGGTGCCGGAAAGAAGTGACAGGAGTGCTCGGTACTACAATATCTTTATCACACCTTCCTCAGTGTCTATTGCAGAACAGGTGGTGGAAAGAATGTAAGAGCCAAAGGAAGGGTAGGACTCCTTACAAAGTGCTCCCCCCAGACACAAATGGCCTGTATATCCATGACCTCACAGTGCCTGACACTATCTACACAAGACCATCATAATAGGAGGAAAAAGATCATGACATCAAAATAAAAGAGAGACTGATTGAGAGCAGGAGGGGATATGATGGAGAATGGAGTTTCAAAGGGGAAAATGGGGGGATTACCATGGGATATTTTTTATAATCATGGAAGTTGTTAATAAAAAAAAAATTGGAAAAAAAAAAAGTTTTTAGCACTGGAGAGATGGGCCAGTGGTTAAAAGCACTTATGTGGAAGGCCTAAGGGCTCAGGTTTTATTACCCAGGACCAAGTAAAGCCAGATGCACAATGAGGCGCATGCATCTGGAATTCGTTTACAGCGGCAGGAGGCCCTAGAGTGCCCATTCTCTCTCTGTGTCTCTCCCTCTCTCCTTCCCTCTTTCTCTCTGTTTCAAATAAATAAATTAAAACATTTTAAAAGTTTTTTCAAAAATTATTTTAAAATATGAAAAGAAAAAGTAAAAAAAAAAAAAATAGCATTAAACCCAACAATCCAGAAATAAATACAGCAGAAATACACCATGTAGCCCTAGTTTCATACCCAAGACACTTTTCAAAATTTAAAGCATTGAGCCAGGTATGGTGGTGCACATCTTTAATCCCAGTACTAAGGAGGCCGAGGTAGGAGGATTGCTGTGAGGTTGAGGCCACCCTGAGAGTATACAGTGAATTCCAGGTCAGCCTGGGCTAGAGTGAGACCCTACCTCAAAAAAAAAGGAAAGAAAGAACAAAAGGAAGAAAGAGCTGCTTTTTCCATTTCTTAGTGCAGTATCCCAAACTAGGTGGGTCTGAACTTTAGAAAGCATCGGTAAAAGCATGTTATCCTGAAAAATAAAGATAAATGTCTTTTTAGTTCGGGGAATCAGAATTAAGAATAGGAAAGGTTGGGCTAGAGAGATGGCTTAGAGGTTAAGGCACTTGCCTACAAAGCCTAAGGACCCATGTTCAACTCTCCAGATCCCCTGTAAGCCAGATGCACAAAGGTAAGGCAAGCACAATGTCACACATGTCCACTAGGTGGCAAAAGTGTCTGGAGTTTGATTACAGTGGCTGATGCCCTGGCATGCCAATTCCACCCCCCCTCTCTCTCGCTAAAAAAAAATAAAAAATTTAAAAAAGAATAGGAAAGGTTGGGGCTGGAGAAATGACTCAGCAGTTAAAACTACTCTATTTATAAACTAGGCATGGTGGTGCACACCTTTAATCCCAGCACTTGGGAGGCAGAGTTAGGAGGACTGTCATGAGTTTGAGGCCACCCTGAGACTACATAGTGAATTCCAGGTCAGCCTGAGCTAGAGTGAGACCCTACCTCGGAAAACCAAAAAAATAAAATAAAACTACTCTATTTATGATCCACATGAAGACATTTAGAGTTCTACATACACACTGCTTCCATGTGGAGCACAGTTTAAAAGCACAGCTGTAGAGGAGCTGAGGATATAGCGTATTGGTAGAGTGTCTGCCTGGCATGTGTGAGGTCCTGGTTAAACCACAGCACCAAGAAAACAAGAAAAAGGAAAAGGGGGAGGATGGAAGGAGTATAAAAAGACAGGGAGACCATTGCCAAAATAATATATAAAGTCTGATCCATTTAAAAAATATAAGTCAACATAGTGACACTCTGTGGTGGTTTGATTCAGGTGTCCCCCATAAACTTATGTGTTCTGAATGCTAGGTCCCCAGTTGGTGGCAGTTTGGCAACTGGCACCTCCTCGAGGCAGTGTATTGTTGGGGGCGAGCTAATGGGTCTTATAGTCGGCTTCCCCTTGCCAGTGTTTGGCACACTTGCTGCTGTCCACCTGATTTCGGCCAGGAGGTGATGTCCACCCTCTGCTTATGCCATCGTTTTGCCCTGCCAACATGTAGCTTCCCTCTAGTCTGTAAACCAAAATAAACCTTTTCCTCCCACAAGCTGCTCTTGGTTGGATGTTTTCTGCCAGCAATGTGAAACTGACTGTAATACACTCCTATAAGTGTTTGAATGCTCTTGCTCTGAGTGATAGGGTTATATGGTTTGTTCATTTCTTGTTTTCCTTTAAAGGTCATGTACTCAGCCGGGCGTAGTGGTACACGCCTTTAATCCCAGCATTCAGGAGGCAGAGGTAGGAGGGTTGCTGTGAATTCAAGGCCACCCTGAGACTACATAGTGAATTCCAGGTCAGCCTGGGCTAGAGTGAGACCCTACCTCAAAAAACTAAACAAAAAAAAAAAAAAAAACAGATCATGTACACCTGTTTTATCAAGATTTGTAGGACTCCTTACAACGTGCTCCCCCCAGACACAAAATGGCCTGGTTATCCATCACCTCACAGTGCCTGACACTACATACACAAGATCATCATAATAGGAGGAAAAGATCATGACATCAAAATAAAAGAGAGACTGATTGAGAGGGGGAGGGGACATGATGGAGAATGGAGTTTCAAAGGGGAAAGTGGGGGGAGGAAGGGTATTACCATGGGATTTTTTTTATAATCATGGAAATTGTTAATAAAAATTTGAAAAAAAAAAGATTCTTTTTTTCATAAAATACCTTATTTACCTACCTTAGTTGATTTTTCAATATTTAAGCCTCCATCCAGTACGAAAAGAACTGTCGTGTTGTACCCGGTCTGGTTTCCGTGTCCACGAGGCCACCACATTTCCACAGCAATGCTCTTTTAAGAAATAAGTCATTCTGAGTAATGTGACATATTTTCAGAAAAATAATATGACTTGGAGCATTCTATCATTTCTAAATAATAAAGCTCAGAGATTATGTTCTAAAACAGTATAAAATAAATCTCTTTGCCTGTAGCATGCCAATCATACCAACTCACTGACAACATCTTGAAATCAACATGCTGGGAGCACAACAAATTAACACGCCCAGTAGAAGGAAAAGAGCAGAGTACCATGGTGTTCAGAAAACACCTCTTCCCAGCTCCACCTCTCAAGCATCGATTCTACAGTCTTCATACCGAATTTGACTTTGAGGTTGACTCTTCTTTCAAGCCAAGAACTATAATAATGTGATGTTCTTACTATTTAAAAATAAAGTTTAAAAAAGTTACTGATTTTGGGCTGGAGGGATGGCTTAGCGGTTAAGGCATTTGCCTGCAAAGCCAAAGGACCTAAGTTCAATTCCCCAGGACCCATGTTAGCCAGATGCACAAGGGGGCGCATGCATCTGAAGTTTGTTTGCAGTGGCTGGAGGCCCTGGCACACCCATTCTCTCTCTCCCTCTTTCTCTGTCAAATAAATAAAAATAAAATACTTTTTAAAAGTGACTGACTTTGCATAATCTTTTTCATTTCACAATTGTCAACCACATTAATATAAAAAGGGAAAGGAAAAAGTAAAACCCATCCCACCCTTACCAAAGAAAGAACTTGAGTTTAGAGTCAGAATTCTACTTGTAGAGTATCATTACACAAAATAAATTAAAAGTACCAAAAACTATTACTGCAGTTAAATATAATATGCCAGCCAGGGGAGATGGCTCAGTTGTTAAAGGTGCTTGCTTGCAAAGCCAGCTAGTCTAGGTTTGATTTTTCAGCCCCACCCCCACCATAGAAAGCCAGATGCCCAAAGTGGTATATGATTCTGGAGTTAATTTGTAGGGACTAGAGGCCATAGCATGCACATGCTCCCTCCCTCACTCTGTCTCTCTTTCTTTCTCTCTCTTTCTACAAATAAATAAACAATGTTTTAAAAATATCATATGTAGGAGCAGAAGAGATGGCTCAGCAGCTAAGGCACTAGCCTGCAAAGACTAAAGACCTGGATTCGATTCCCCAGTGCCCATGTAAAGCCAAATGCACAATGTGGCACAAGCATCTGGAGTTTGTTTGCAGTAGCTAGAGGCCCTGGTGCACCCATTTTCTCTCTCTTTCTTCTCTCTCTCTCTCCCCCCTTCTCTCTGTCTCTCTCTGTTTGCAAACAAATAAATAAATAAAGAATAAAAGAAATGATGTTTTAAAGCTGGGCGTGGCAGTGCACGCCTTTAATTCCAGTACTCCGGAGGCAGAGGTAGGAGGATTGCCATGAGTTCGAGGCCACCCTGATACTCCATAGTGAATCCCAGGTCAGCCTGAACTAGAGTAAGACCCTACCTTGAAAAACCAAAAAAAAAAAAAAAAAAAAAAAAAAAAAGAAATGATGTTTTAAAAATATCATATGTAAAATGTATTTTGGATGTAAGATACTTCAAACACTAGAAAAAAATCAAGATGTAACTGACTTGCTGAGAGAACCAAATTAATCACATATTCTTCACTATCTTAATCCTGATAGTTGAAAAATCATTCTTTGGCTAATACATAAAACATGAGATGTCAAAAATAAAGGAGAAAGTGCCAGGCATAGTGGCACACAGTTTTCATCCCAAGCACTTAGAGACAGAGGGCACAGGGATTGCTGTGGAAGAGCTGGCGGGAAGAATCCAAGAGCCACAAGGGGAGCAATATCCTGAGGCACAGCTCACCCCAGAGATAGAGGTTCTAATTACCCCACAGTGCAACCCAATAACCCTACTGAGGGCCCACAGGGAAATGGGAATGAGAGAGAAGATATACTACAACGTATATAAATATATTTTTATTAATATTTTTTATTTTTATTTGTTTATTTAAGAGAGAGAATGGGCACGCCAGGGCTTCCAGCCATTGCAAATGAACTCCAGACACGTGCACCACCCTGTGCATCTGGCTTTTGTGGGTCCTGGGGAATCAAACCAAGGTCCTTTGGCTTTGCAGGCAAGCACCTTAACCTCTAAGCCATCTCTCCAGCCCATAAATATATTTTTAAAAAAAGAAACAGAGGCAGGGGAATCACTGCAATCTGGAGACCAGTGTGACCTACATAGTGAGTCCTAGGCCAGCCTGGGCTATAACCCAGTCTCAAAAATAAACAAAGGGGCTGGAGAGATAGCTCAGTGGATAAAGCATTTACAACACCTGTGTGAGGACTAGACTTCAACCCCCAGAACCCATTTAAATGCCAGGTGGACAAGGCAGTTGCCTATGCTGTCAGCCCATGGGAGGCAGAGACAAGAAATCCCCATGGCAAGCTGGCTAGCTGAATAGTGAGCTCTGGACTCAAGTGACAGATCCTGCCTCAGCAAAAATACAGAGGACCGAGCTGGAGAGATGACTCAGCAGTTAAGGTGTTTGCTTACACAGCCTAGGGGCCTGGGTTCAAATCCCAAGTACCCATATAATGCCAGATGCACAAAGTGGAGAACACATTTGGAGTTCGTCTGCAGTACCAAGAGCCCTGGCACTCCCATTCGCCCACTCTCTCCTTCCCTCTCTCTCTACTTGCAAATAAATAAAAAATATTTTTAAAATAAATAAAGAAGAGAGTGATTGGAGAAGACACCCACATCAACCTCCAGCCTCTACACACACATACATCACACACACACACACACACACACACACACACACAGAAAGAGAGAACAAACAAAAAACAAAGCCAGCCTCTGCTACACAGTGAGTTCCAAGCCAGGCTGTGCTACATTGTGAGACCCTGTCACAAAAAGAAAGAAAGAAAGAAAGAAAGAAAGAAAACAAAAAAGAAAGAAAAAACAAAAATGTGTTTTTAATCAAAATAAACTTAAAAACCTAGAAACATTTGAAAAAGAAAATGAAAAAAGAGAAAATAGATACTATTTTTCACTCTCAGTCCCTTCTTTCTAACCCCTTCTTTCAAAAGCAGTGTATTTATTTATTTGCAATTTTATTTATTTCTAACTACTTCTTTTTTAAAAAGCTATTTTTTATTTATTTGCAAGCAGAGAGAGAGAAGAAGAAAACAGAGAGAGAGAGAATGGGTGCACCAGGGCCTCCAACCACTGCAAACGCACTTCAGATGCATGCACCACTTTGTGCTTCTGGCTTTATGTGGGTACTGGGAAATCAAATCTAGGTTGTTAGGTTTTACAGGCAAGTGCCTTAACCTCTGATTCATCTCTCTAGCCCCTAGCCCCTTCTTTTTAATAGCATGTTCTTTCCCCCTGATTCTCAGGACGTACCATCACTCACCTTGTTAATTTTCACAAGTAGGTTAACAATCTTCTCCCGAGGCTGGAGCTCAATGCTGTGCATCTGCTGTACTTGCAGTTTCGGGATAGCCACAGTCACCTGGCCACCAATGGGCTTTGTGCTGACAACATCAAAAGAGGCCTCAATCTCAAGACGCCACTCCTGGGCCATGTTATCTACAGCAGCAAGCACAAGAGAAACAGTGTGTGCACATGTGCCATGCACTACCCCTGCAGTCTCTGGGGGCAGTGAGACGAGATCAAGGCACTGCTGAAGTCAAAAAGCACTCTACAATGCCGTCATAATGAAAGTTCAGGGGGGCTGGAGGGCTGGCTTAGCAGTAAAGGTGTTTGTCTGCAAAGCCGAAGGACCCAGGTTCAATTCCCCAAGACCCACATAGGCCAGATGCACAAGGGGGTGCACGTGTATGGAGTTCATTTGCAGTGGCTGGAGCCCTGGCACACCCATTCTCTCTCTCGCTCTCTCCCTCTCTTTCTCCCTCTTTCTCTCTGTCAAATAAATAAATAAAAATAAAAGATTAAAAAAATAAAAAATAGTCGGGCATGGTGGCGCATGCCTTTAATCCCAGCACTTGGGAGGCAGAGGTAGGAGGATCGCCATGAGTTCAAGGCCACCCTGACACTACATAGTTAATTCCAGGTCAGCCTGAGCCATAGTGAGACCCTACATCAAAAAACCAAAAACATAAATAAATAAAAATAAATAAAAAAATAAAAAGTTCAGTGGGGTGCTGGAGAAATGGCTCAGTGATTAAGGCACTTGCCTGTAAAGCCAGGTTCGATTCCCCAGAACCCATGTAAATCCAGATGCACAAAGTGGCTCATACATCTGGAGTTCATTTGCAGCAGGCAGAGGCCCTAGCATGCCCAATCTCTCTGTCTGTCTTCTCTCTATCTCTCTCTGCTTGCTAATAAATATATAAATAAATACATACTTCAGTGGAAATTTTCTTCTACTCTGTAGAGTTGAATTCTTCCTGGTACACAATAATCCAATCGGGTGTGGTGGCACACGCCTTTAATGCCAGCACTCAGGAGGCAGAGGTAGGAGGATTGCCATGGGTTCGAGGCCACCCTGAGAATACAGAGTGAATTCCAGGTCAGCCTGGGCTACAGTGAGACCCTACCTTGGAAAAAATTAAAAAAAAAAATAATCGAAACTACAGATCTTATGCAGACTTCCAGTAGCACAAGGAAAATTCAGCAATGGAGGCACCAAAGCAAACAATCTTAAATACCAGTCATTTCCCTCATATTATTAAGTCATTTTTTTACTTAATAACTTTAAAAGTATGTGATCCTATTTCTGGATGAGGAGACATCCATTTTATAAATTAGGACCCACATCTAGAATGCAACTTCCTGTCAAATTTCTTCTAGTATGCACAGTTAGCATCTCCTGAAGAAGACTGGCACCGCAGCTCCCTTGGATGCAAGATAATATCTAGTACTGGTCTTGAAGGCAGAAAAATAGAATGCCATACAATAGAGAATACCCAGTGTCTGTGCTTCTCAATTTCATCAAGTTTGGCCTTCCCTCCTCATTCTGACACTGTAGACCTGGGCAAGATGGGATCTCCTCATGAAACCAATGGACAGGCAAGGCTGGCCTGCCGCTCTGTGCAAGGCCTTCCTGGGTCTGAAACCTTCATCCTCACAAATGTCGTGTGCTAACACAGAAGAGATTACAGTTCAGTTTGGTCCTATGACCTCAATGAGGAAGGCAACCCAGAGGATAGCAAAGCGGCTCAAACCACTGACTCATTCCAAGATTTCCCCAGAGCCAGTTCAGGAGAGTTTTTGGAAAGGAGGGGGAAAGGGAGGGAGGGAACACCGAGTGTCTGACCTGGACAGAAGTTTGCAGTGAGACTAAGCCGACGCGTAGCCCAGATAAAAGTTTCCAGCTCCTGGGATGGAGAAAGGACTCAGTGGTTAAAGGTGCTTGCTTACAAAGCCTAAGGCCTGGTTTCAATTCCCCAGTGCTCATGTAAAGCTAGATGCACAGAATAGTACAAGCATCTGGAGTTTGTTTGCAGTGGAAGCAGGCCCTAAAATGCCTATTCTTCCTCCCCCTTTCTCTTTTGCTCTCTCTCAAATACATATTTTTTTTAAGTTTACAGCTCCTTCAGTCAAAGGAGTGAGGAATTATTAAGACGTCTCTAGCACATGCTCAAAACATTAGACTTTATCAACCTCCGAAGAGGAGCTGAGAATGTGACTAAGTGGTACAGGGCGAGCCTAGCATCTGTGAAGCTCTGTTTCCATCTCCTGCATGGGGTGAAAAAATATGCTTTAAAGAGTGGCAGATATTGGGCTGGTGAGATAGTTTGGCCATTAAGGTGCTTACCCATTAAGCCTAAAGACCCAGGTTCGATTCCCCAGTACCCATGTAAAGCCAGATGCATAAAGTGATGCATGCATGTGGAGTTTGTTTGCAATGGCTGAAGGCCCTGGTGCATCCATATTCATTCTCTCTCTCTCTCTCTCTCTCTCTCTCTCTCTCTCTCCTCTCTTACCTTGCAAATAAATAAAATATTTTTTAGAAAAAAGAGAGAATGGCAGCTATGACATTACTATGCATCCACTTCTTGGTCAGGATGTACTGACAAAAAAAAAAAGAAAAGTAAGAAAAGAAAGGCTTTATTGTTGTCTAGATGTCCAGAAGAAAAATATATATGAAGACATGGAAATCCTAGCATTCTGGGGTAGGCCTATAATCCCAGCATTCAAGAGCTCGAGTCAGGAGGATCAGGAACTCAAGGTCATCCTCACCTACTCACCTTTGCTTTAACCTTTGCTTTAACCTATAATAAAGCCTCAAGTATCAATGTCTTCGTCTATTCATATGTTTGGCTTCAAGAGAAAAGGGGATCTTCCACTTTTAAATGTTCAAAAAAATGTCATACAATGTTAGAGGCAAAAAGAAACTTGGTAGTCTCCTATTGTTTTGCAAATGGTTTCTGAGACCCTGACTGCAGTCCTCCCTCAGGCTCCAGAGACAGTGAAGGGATGAGGACCCAGGCGTCCTGACTCCAGTGCTCTCACATATTCCCACAAGCCTTCTATGGAGGTGTCTGCCAAAGATAATGACGCAAGGGGGCACACAGTGATTGACATTTGCATGTGAAGGCTCAGAAACACCAAAAGCATCTTGCACTTTCCCTAGTTCAAGTCCAAATATCAAATACATTCAATGTGAAACAAAGCTTCTGGAGGGAAGTATAACAAGAAAATCTTAGCCTTTTCCTAAAGGAGTCTCATTGAAAGGAGACGATGCTAACATTGACAGAGAATGTCTGACCCACCACTAATGTATGAGTTCATGGTGCCACAGCTCCTCCACTCTTTAAAACACCATCTTTGTGGCTGGAGAGATGGCTTAGCGGTTAAGGCATTTGCTTGCTAAGCCAAAGGACCCAGGTTCGATTCCCCAGGGCCCACATAAGCCAGACACACAAGGTAGCATATGTGTCTGGAGTTCATTTGCAGCAGTTGGATGCCTTGGCATGCCTATTCTCTCTCTCTCCCTCTTTCTCTCTCCCTCCCTCCCTCCCTCACCCTCTCTCTGCCTCTTTCTCTCTCTCAAATAAATAAATAAAAATAAATTTTAAGAAACACCAGCTTTGTACCCTAGGCTACCTGAGAAGGACAGAAAAACAATTATGTAAGCATTGCTGTCAAGTGAAAGACACCTCCTGAGTAATTGCTGTCTACAAACTTTGACAGGTTCTATAAATTATATGCCAAGCCACAGAGCAAAAGTGCTGTCTCTAACTCTGAAAATGTACTTAGAGAACAAAATCTATCCAAAGAGCACACTCATAAATGCCAGACGACATCTGGGGCTTAAGGACTAGCAGGGAAACAGCAAGTTCAAAAGCAAGGCCCATTCAGGTTGACATGGGGTGGATGTGCAAAGTTGGTAGTGTGTTTGAGCAAGAGGAAAAGCAGAGCTTATCTCACGGATGAGAAAAGCTGTTGAAAGACAGCTGCCTGGATGAACTTGGCCTCCGCCGCGGAGCTTCTCAGCCCTCCCCTGCCTGCCCTGTCCTCTTGCGTCTTTCACAGGACATGCAAGGCTGGCGGGAAGAGCGATCCTGTGCATTTAAGTCCAGAGTGATGACCACACTGCGATGGAACAACATGGAGTGTGCAAATTCAGACTGCAGACGTTTTCCTGGACTCAGAGGACAGATTTCCCAGTTGCTTCTCTAAGCCCGAGCAGCACACCTGGCCAGAAGAGCAAGGCTCACAGGTCACTGCAACAGCTGCCTCCCAGCTTCGCCAGCCGCGGAGCTCTTTACCGATGCAGCAGGACAAAACACTCAAAAACAAAATTGACGCTCAACCTCCAGGACCAAATCCCCCCAAATTAAGGACAAACTACTAAGATATGGAAGCCAGGAATATACATATATAATAACATAATTAATGTAATATAATTACGTATATATGCATATATATATATATGATGGATAAGATAGGATAGATGATGTGATGTGACATAAGCAACCAGACAGCTAATTGGTACCAAGATTATTTAAGCAACCTAACAGCACAGTTATTTCTTTTTTTTTTTTTTTTTTGGTTTTTCGAGGTAAGGTCTCAGGCTGACCTGGAATTCACTATGGAGTCTCAGTGTGGCCTCGAACTCATGGCGATCCTCCTACCTCTGCCTCTCAAGTGCTGGGATTAAAGGCTGTGCGCCACCATGCCTGGCTTCAGCACAGTTATTTCAAGCAAGGGTACTGCTATGTTAGGAGAAAAAATAATTCACAGATGAATGAAAAGGAGAAATGGAATGAAAAGAAAAGGAACAGATGGATGAAGTGAATGAATACCTACCAAATAGGGCACCACACAAGACTGACCTAAGTTCGCAATATGTTCTCATGATATTTTTAGTATGAAGCTAGAAGCAATGCCCTTCAACTTGCGTTTCCAGTAAGCAGGCCACTCTCTGGCTGAGAGGAGAGCACACTCTTCCACCTCACAGAGAAGGCATCGAGAATGAAGCAGGGGGCTTCGGGCTGAGGCAGCACGCACACATGGACAAGGAGGGGAAGGAGCACCTCAAGTCAGTTAAACCACTCCTGGGCATATACCCCTCAACTCTATCCTACCACACAGTGACTTCACACCCATGTTAACGGCTGCTCTGTTCACCAAAGCAAGGAAACCATGGAAACAATGGAACCAGCCTAGATGTCCAACAACAGATGAATGAATAAGGAAAATGTGAATACATACAAAATGTGAATACATACAAAACAGAATTTTATGCAGTCAGAAAGAAAGATGAAACTGGCATGGTGGCACACACCTTTAACTCCAGCACTTGGGAGGCAGAGATAAGTGGATCACCATGATGAGTTCGAGGCAACCCTGAGACTACACAGTGAATTCTGGGTCAGCCTGGGCTACAGTGAGACCCTACCTCAACAACCCCCCCATAAAAAAGAAATATAAAATTCGCAAGAAAACAGATGGGACTCGAGATCATTGTGTTAAACAAAGTATCCAATATTCAAGACAAATATTGCATATTTTCTCTCATATATAAATTCTGGATTTTAATTTGTGGGGGGGGGGGTAGGTAACGAAACTAGAAAAGAGATAATCAGGGCGAAAAGTGGTCTTAAGAAAGGTTAAAGGGGGGCTGGGGAAATGGCTTAGTGGTTAAGGTATTTGCCTGCGAAGCCTAAGGACCCCAGTTCAATTCCCCAGGACCCACATAAGGCAGATGCACAAGGGGGCACATGTGTCTGGAGTTCCTATGCAGTGGCTGGAGGGCCTGACGTGCCCATTCTCTCTTTCTCTCTCTCAAGGAAAGAAAGAAAGAAAGAGAGGGAGGGAGAGAAGAAGGGAGGGAGGAAGGGAGGGAGGAAGGGAGGGAGGAAGGAAAGCATTTGCCAATACATTAAAAAAAAGGTTAAAGGAGTGAGGGAAAGAAAAATGCATATTATATGAAAGCAGAAGAAGGGCAGGGAGTTGGGGGAGGGGATGAGGAAGAAGATCATCAAAAGCATGAAAATCTCAAAATAAACCCCATTACTTTGTAGTGTGTACTATGCGTAGTGTGGCAGAGTGGGGGGGGGGGGCGTTGGGCCCATATGTGTGCAGATGTGGAAGTCAGAGAATGCTAGTGTCTTCTTTTATAGCTCATTCCCTTGTCTGCCTGAGAGGAGTCTTTCATGACACTGGAGCAGCCACTGGGACGTTTTGTTTTATTTTGTTTTGGCATTTGTTTTTCTAGTCACACTGGCTAACCAACGGGCCCACTGATTCTCCAGTCTCCACTGGGAGTTACAGGCATGTATGGTCATGACCAGCTGTTTACACAGGTTCTGGGAAATCAAACCCAGGGCCAATCAGACCCTTGTGTTTACATGGCTTGAGCTCTTACTGAGTCATCTCTCCAGCCCTGTATACTTTTTTTTTTGGGGGGGGGCGGGGGTTAATGCAGGCTATTGTCAAGGTTCTTGGTTGCCCACCAGAACTAGATGGTAAGATCTCTATTGCTGAAGTCACCACATGATTCAGTTGCAAGACACTGTGAAATCAAGCTAGACTGAGCTAGAAGCCTCCTCCCTATTGACTAGCTATCAAAATTCTAGAAAGTACTATACAGCCTGCTAGGGAGAAAACTCATCAGCAGCAGTCTTTTTTTTTTTTTTTTTTCTTTTAATTTGAGATAGGGCTTCACTTTAGCCCAGACTGACCTGGAATTCTTTATGTAGTCTCAGGGTGGCCTCAGACTCATAGAGATCCTCACCTCTGCCTCCCAAGTGCTGGGATTAAAGGCATGGGCCACCATACCGGGCTTCATCAGCAGTCTTAACCAGCAGTGGATCCTGCAAGCTACACAACTGTCTACCTAGGCAAAATGGGCCCACTAGTGCAAGTGGCATGTCTGTTACGTGGGTAACCAACTGCTCTCTGATTGGATTTGAGTCCCACTGCACAGGAGAAAATCCATGCCTGATACAGAAAACTTAGTCAAAAGCCTAAGGCCGGGAAGGTCACAGGCCTTAAGGTGGAAGTTTTACTATTGTTGTTTGGCTATACTGATATTTTATACCCACCAAATTGCCCTCTAAATACTTATGTTTATGTCTATATGTTACTACTGTTCCCACTTTTGATTAGAAGAATTTCTCTTTTCAAATGGCAATAACTGCTGGGCAGACTCAAAGCTTGTCAAAATGCTGACAAGAAGTGACATCTGAGTATTCAGTACTTACTGACACATCTCTATCACACACTCCAATGGAGCAGGGACCATAGGGTAAGAGGTAGCAGAAAGAATTTAAGAGCCAAAATATGGGGCAGAATGCTTTGGAACACTGTCTCCCAGATATACAAAGTGGTCATTTTATTCATGGCATATTGGCTGATGTTACCTACCCAAAGCGAGCATGATTTTGGGCCCATCAATACGGTTGTCATGGATAATAGAAGAAAGAAAGAAAGAAGAGGGAGGGAGGGAGAGAGGAGAAAAAAGAGAAAGCAAAAAAGGGGAGAAAAGGAAGGAAGGAAGGAAGGAAGGAAGGAAGGAAGGAAGGAAGGAAGGAAGGGAGGAAAGAAGACATCATATAGAATAGGGAATAGTAGGAAAGAAGAAAAGGGGTTCAGTGAAAGGAGTGGGAAGGGGGACAAAGGAGTATGGTGAGAGAATATTATGTAACTTTTTAGTGCTCCCTGTTTTTCCTTTACTCTCTCTTATTAACTATTATTTGAGTATGGTTTATTTTTTTCCTATTTCCTCATGTGTGTGCTTTCCTTTCTCTTCAGCATGAAGGATCCCTTCAAGTATTTTCTGTAGAGCTGGCTTAGTGGTCATATATTCCCGGATGCATCATTCAAATAAATTTTTGTGAATCAGTTGTTTTGCTTTGGATTGAGTTGGTCTCATTTTATGAGACAAGGTCTCATCAGGCTGGCCACAAAATTGCTATGTACTCAAGAATGACTTTGAATTACTGATCCTCTTATCTCCACCTCCCAACTACTGGGATTACAACAGTGAGCGGTCATGCCCAGCTTTTATTCTTTTTTGTTGTAGTTGTTTAGTTTTGTTGTGTTTTCTGAGGCAGGGTCTCACTCTAGCCCAGCCTGGCTCACAGCAATCCTCCTACCTCTGCCTTCTGAGTGCTGGGATTACAGGTGTGTACTACCACACCTGGCCCCCTTGATTGGTTGGTTTTTTTAGACAAGGTCTCAGTCTGTAGTCCAGGCTGGCCTTGAACTCTTAGTTATCCTCCTACCTCAGCCTCCCAAGGGCTGGAATTACAATCATGCAGCACCACATTTGTACCTGTCACAGTTAGAAGAAAGGTGTCCCAATGCATTAGTATCTCCTAGTACTTAGGGTCCTATGAGGATGTTTTGGTTTTTTTTTAACTGACTTTTTTCCCTTTAACCTCAGTATTACTATATTTCACCTTAAATATCAGAATATATGAAAACTGGATCTTAATTATTAGAATATGTGAAAACTGGGACTTGGATATAGCTTAGTGGTAGAACGCTTGCCTAGCATTAAGAGGCCCTGGGTTCAATCCCCAGCACTCAACAAGCAAACAAACTTGAATATATGAAAATCATAGGAAGCTAAAGTTAAGGTAAATTCAAACAAATAACCACAGGATATCAAAAGCAGTTGGGCGTGATGGCACAGGCCTTTAATCCCAGCACTTGGGAGGTAGAAGTAGAAGGATCGCTATGAGTTTGAGACCAGCCTGAGACTACAGAGTGAATTCCAGGTCAGCCTAGGCTAGAGCAAACCCTACCTCAAAAAAAAAAAAAAAATGTGAAGTGCAATAATATGGTCAATTTCCAGCTTTCTAGCATCAACAGTGAAAGAAAAGAAAGTGTCTTGCAGATAAATTATTTGGCTGATATGATTAGCTTGGTTTAATAAATAATTTTTGCCCTTAATACATGTATAATTCAGGTTCAATATAGAAATTCTAGAAAGGAAACTAAAGCACAGAGTAAAACAGCATGAATGATCTCCGCTACGACTAGTGAGACAGGTACTGCTCAAGTTAGTTTTAAGCAACCTCATTTCCTTACTAAATTTTTAACATGACTACTGGTCAGGTATGGTGGCACATGCCTTATAATCTCAGCACTCAGGAGACAGAAGCAGGAGGCAGGAGACTGTACAAGCTTACATAGTGAGTTTGAGGCCCACTTAGACTACCTAAGACCCTTCAAGGCTATCCTGGACTACAGAGTAAAACCCTGTCTCACAAAGGATGGGTTAGGGGATGGAGAGATAGATGGCTTAGTGGTTAAGCGCTTGCCTGTGAAGCCTAAGGACCCTGGTTCGAGGCTCGATTCCCCAGGACCCATGTAAGCCAGATGCACAAGGTGGCGCATGGCGCATGCAGATTGAGTTCATTTGCAGTTGCTGGAGCTCCTGGTGCGCCCATTCTCTCCCTCTCTCTCTCTCTCTCTCTCCCCCTCCCTTCCTCTGTCTCTTTCAAATAAATAAATAATAATAAAAATACAAAAAAATTTTTTTAAAGGAAGAGGAGGAGAAGGTAGAAGAAACAGATTTGGTTCAACTGAACAACCTAGGGTCACTAGGACCCTAGGGGTAACAAAATTCTTGAGCTGACACACCATGCTTTCTTCCTGGTTTCCCTAGCTATGCTTCCACATAATTGGACTGAAAATTCCAGGCTATCATTTAAGATCACATTTGTCTCTTGCCTTCACTGGTGATCCACCTACCTCCTGGAATCTTCACTGGCCTTTGATTTTCTGAATGACTGTGACCTCATCCTGAAAGACAATTAGTACAGACTTGCCCGATCGGATCATTGCTTCCCCTCCCCCCCCCCCAGCACAGCACACTGGGAACAACTAGACATGCTCCATTTCTTTCCTATGCCAAGCAACACAGGGCTCAGCAAGGTAAATATTTGACCAGACTTTAACCGATTCACAATCATCTGTGAGACTTCTGAAGTTTCATTTTAGTTTCCTTGGTAGTGACTAGCTCACACTTCACTACATTCTGCGTCTTCTTTGTCTTCCAGCTCATGTTCAGCCTCCCAAGGTGGGTGTCAGGCCTCAGTGGACGTTGAGTTGTGGAGATCGGTGTAGTGACTTCTCTTCTTTTCCCTTCTTCTTTTTTTTCTTTTGTTTTTTTTGTTTTGTTTTTTTCCCCAAGGTAGGGTCTCGCTCTAGCTCAAAGTGACCTGGAATTCACTCTGTAGTCTCAGGGTGGCCTTGAACTCATGGCGATCCTCCTACCTCTGCCCCCCAAGTGCTGGGATTAAAGGCATGCGCCACCATGCCCGGCCATCTTTATTTCCTTTCCCTTTTCCTCTCTTGTCTTTTTTCCTTTCCTTTAATTTTCTTTTCTATTTTTTTCCAAAACACGCTAAAATGGTATGTATCTACTTACCTACCTGCTTTACACTGTAAGTTTTTATAGTAAATCAATTTGTACCTATTTCATACTGTTTTAAATTGTTTGTGATACATTATTTTTTAAATATTTATTTATTTGAGAGAGAGAAGAAAGAGACAGAATGGGCTCTCCAGGGCCTTCTGCCACCGTAAACAAACTCCAGGTGCATGATCCACATTATGCATCTGGATTTACCTGGGTACTAAGGAATCAAACTCGGACCATTAGGCTTTGCAAGCAAGTTGAACCATTTCTCCAGACCCCTACATTATTTTTTAAAGCCTCTGAAATAAAACTATATATTCAAAGGCAGGTGTGGTGGCGCACGCCTTTAATCCCAGCACTCGGGAGGCAGAGGCAGGAGGATTGCCGTGAGTTGAGGCTACCCTGAGACTCCACAGTGAATTCCAGGTCAGCCTGGGCTAGAGTGAGACCCTACCTCGAAAAACAAACAAACAAAAAACTATATAGTCAAGCCAGGCGTGGTAGCAAATGACTTTTTTTTTTTTTTTTTTTTTTTTTTTTGAGGTAGGGGTCTCCCTCTCAGCAAATGCCTTTCATCCCAGCACTCAGGAAGCAGAGGCAGGAGGAGCACCATGAGTTCGAGGCCAGCCTGAGACTTCATAGTGAATTCTAGGGCAGCCTGGACTAGAGCAAGACCCTACCTTAAAAAAAAAAAAAAAAGAAAGAGAAAGAAAGAAACTTATATTCAAAGTTTAAGTGCAATTTTTGCAACAAAGTGAGACTAAAATATTACAAGAAATAATAATTCTTTGCTTACCATATAATGGTGAAAATGTGAGGTAGTTCAGATGGCAAATATTATAGGCTTCAATTCTAACATCTTTCCAGATCCCCTGGGTAGGAAAGGAAGGACCCCAGTCCCAACTAAAGGAACACTGCGCCTGTAATTTCAAGAGAAGAAAAAAGATACATTTTGGTTATTTCAAAATGTAAACACTATAAAAAACACTTTTGAGGGACAAATGAAGACAATATGTAATGATGTCTAGATGTCTACATATGAAAATGTCACAATAAGACTCATTTCTGTATGCTAAACCAAAAATAATAGAAAAGAAAAAAGACAGTTTCTTTTAAATATTATATGCAAATGTCTCCATCAGTTTTCTAACCACCGCATGGCAAATTCCCTCCACGTATGGCTTTTACCAGGGGAAACTCATTTCCTCCCAGTCGGAGACCAGAAGCCCAAGGCTGAGGTGTCAGCAGCTGCGGCCGCTCAGGGCCTCTCTTGCGGCTTGCAGTCGGCTACCTTCCTCCGTGTGCTCACTTGGCCTTTTTCTGTGATCTAGGATCTCTGCTCTGTCTGTCTGTCTGACTTCCTTTCTCTCTCTCTCTCTCTCTCCTTCCCTCCCTCTGTGTCTGTGTCTGTGTCTGTGTGTGTGTGTGTCTGTGTCCCTCCTCCCCTTCCCTACCTCTCTTTTTCTAATATCCAAGGGTCCTCTTCTTACACAGACACCAGTTATGCAGGATGAGGGCTCATCCTACCTCATTTAATTTAACCATCTTTTGTGAACCTATCTCCAGATCCATTCTGAAATGTTAGGGTTATACCTTCAACATATGAATTTGGGAAAGAGGCCCTAGCCTGTGGGTACATGCACTCTGCTTGGGCTGTGGCCTCCTCCTGGTATTCACGGCCCTCTGGGGCCCCTCCACAACATATGTGATGGAAATCAAGAACACCTCCTACCAATGGCATACAGGTGTGATGTCATTTCCAAAATTAGATTATAGAAGACTGAGCCTTCTGTTTGGGGCCCTGTCCCATGCTGTGTCCCAAGCCAGCTGCTGTGTCCTGGGGAAGCACAGCAGGGAAGCCACTCCGGGGTGTGCCAATAGCCATGCGTGAGCGCCGAAACACAACAGTCCTCGTCAAGGCATGAGGTGACAGCTTGATTGTGAGACCCTGAGCCTCAGGCCCTCAGCCAAGCTGGGCTCCTGACTGACAGAAACTGCAGTAACAAATGTGGTTTTCCACTGAGAAATACACACAGGATATATGCTTATTACAATAACTAAATATTCTTCTATATAACAATATTCAAGTTGGCAAAACAAAAAGAACATGTAACTCAATTACAAAGAGTTTTACATTCACTCTTCAAAAATATATTACAGGCTGGGGAGATATCTCAGTTGTAATATGTCTGTCTTACAAGCATGACGACCTGAGTTCAATCGCAAGAATGCATGTGAAGAAACCTAGGGCAAGGGGGAGTGCTGATAATCCCAGTGTTGGCAGGGACGACACAGGAGGCTCTCTGGGCTGGCTGTCCTCTCAGGCCGCACTGGCAAGTTTCAAGCTAGTGAGACACCATCTCTCAAAACGTGGTGGGCTCCTAAGGAACACTATCTGAGACAGTGCTCCAGCCTCCACATGCATGTTTACATGCATGCATGTATGTTTACACACACATGTGCTCACACACAAGTACAAAAAAATGAATGATTATTACATTAATGCACACTAGGTAGTTAGTTGATTGGTTGGTTTTTGTGAGACCAGGTCCCACTGTGTAGCCCAGGCCGGGCTGTAGCCAGAAATCATCCTTCTGAGTCTCCCAAGTACGGGGATTTCAGACACACACCATCACACCCAGCTAATAGTTACTCTTTTAAATGTCTCCAAAATGTCTCTGGGCCAAACTAGTTATTATATTTATCTCTGAGTTAAGTATAATAACTACTAAGAATGAGTAGCCAGACTAAAAGATAAAGATATCAGAAACAGCTTTAAGAAGCAGCCGCCTCATTGAGTATGAACTCAGAGGTCCTCCTCTCTGCACACACACACACACACACAGTCAGCTCCAAGTTCAGACACTGGAACTCAGAAGTCCTCCTCTCTGCACACACACACACACACACACACACACACAGTCAGCTCCAACCTCAGACACTGGAACTCAGAAGTCCTCCTCTCTGCTCACACACACACACACACAGTCAGCTCCAAGTTCAGACACTGGAACTCAGAAGTCCTCCTCTCTGCACACACACACACACACACACACACACACAGTCAGCTCCAACCTCAGACACTGGAACTCAGAAGTCCTCCTCTCTGCGCACACACATACACACAGTCAGCTCCAACCTCAGACATTAGAACTCAGAAGTCCTCCTCTCTGCACACACACACACACACACACACACACACACACTCAGCTCCAACCTCAGACACTGGAACTCAGAAGTCCTCCTCTCTGCTCACACACACACACACACACACACACTCAGCTCCAACCTCAGACACTGGAACTCAGAAGTCCTCCTCTCTGCTCACACACACACAGTCAGCTCCAACCTCAGACATTAGAACTCAGAAGTCCTCCTCTCTGCACACACACACACACACACACACACACTCAGCTCCAACCTCAGACACTGGAACTCAGAAATCCTCCTCTCTGCTCACACACACACACACACACACACAGTCAGCTCCAAGTTCAGACACTGGAACTCAGAAGTCCTCCTCTCTGCACACACACACACACACACAGTCAGCTCCAAGTTCAGACACTGGAACTCAGAGGTCCTCCTCTCTGCACACACACACACACACACACACACACTCAGCTCCAACCTCAGACACTGGAACTCAGAAGTCCTCCTCTCTGCTCACACACACACACACACACACACAGTCAGCTCCAAGTTCAGACACTGGAACTCAGAAGTCCTCCTCTCTGCACACACACACACACACACAGTCAGCTCCAACCTCAGACACTGGAACTCAGAAGTCCTCCTCTCTGCTCTCACACACACACACACACACACACACTCAGCTCCAACCTCAGACACTAGATCTCAGAAGTCCTCCTCTCTGCACACACACACACACACACACAGTCAGCTCCAACCTCAGACACTGGAATTCAGAAGTCCTCCTCTCTGCTCACACACACACACACACTCAGCTCCAACCTCAGACACTAGATCTCAGAAGTCCTCCTCTCTTCACACAGCACACACACACACACACACACACAATCAGCTCCAACCTCAGACACTGGCAAGGTTGGCCCAGCAGACATTCTCTGTAATCTTATTTTTCTTGGCTATCTCCCTGAGGGATCCTGACATGTCACTTCTACATTACAAAGTTACAAAGTTTCAAAATTAAAAATAGGAAATAATTCTTTTAAGATAAGTTCTTAAGTTGAGCAGAAAAGAGTGTAATGGAATAAATGTGATGACAAGAAAGCCAAAGGGAGGACTATGGAGAAAGGAAGGGAACTAGCCAAGGGCAGAGAGAAGGCACAGAGACAACAAGGAGAAGGGACTTATTGAGAACAAAGTACCTTATAGAGGTCTGAAAATGTCATAATGAAACTCACTACTTTGTATGTGAGACTAAAAGTTTACTTTAGAGAATAAATGAATAGAGCCAGGCATAGTGTTCGACTCTCCAGATCCCATGTATGCCAGATGCACAAGGTCATGCAAGATCACACATGCACACAAGATGGCACATGTGTCTGGAGTTTGATTGCAGTAGCTGGAGGCCCTTGCGCACCAATTCTCTTAATCTCAATAGTTTTCTCTCTCTCTCTCTCTCTCTCTCTCTCTTTCGCATTAAAAAAAAAAAGGCAGTCTGTTTTGCTTGCCTCAAAAAAATAAAAAAAAAAAACAAAAATTCTGGGCATGGTGGCACATGCCTTTAATCTCAGCACTCAGGAGGCAGAGGTAGGAGGATTGCTCTGAGTTTGGGGCCAGCCTGGGCTAGAGTGAGACTCTACTTTAGAAAAACCAGAAAGAAAGAAAAATTCAGCTACAGATTTTTCTTCTTGTTCTGATTCTACTTAAGTTCCAAAACATGCCTCAGATAGAAAACCTAGAAAGATGAAGTTTCTCCACAAACATTCAGAGACTTTCTGGATCTTCTTTCAAATCTGCAAGTCCTGCATGCAGGATCCAGGCTCCCGGAGATCCCCAACTTGGAAAACACTGGTGGAGTCTTCAAACAAGTATTCACGTTCCCCACAAATCCGCTTCTCAAGGCTGAAGTCCCCCCCACCCCCCCGCGGAAAGAGCGTTACCTTTCTGATAAAGTTGACGTGGCACTCGCCCTTCTGCTTGGGCGGAGGGCAGTCTGGGGGCACCTGGTAGCGAGCGTGACTCTTGCTCTGCCGCGCTGCGTACAGCACTGCAGACTGGAAACGCACCTCAATGGAGTTCACGTCTCTCACTATGCTGGTAATATCAAAGCTCTGGAGTAAAGAGAAAGAACAAAGAGACTCATGGGGCAGTAGTCTTGTGTGTAAAATTTTAGGAAGGCAGAATGTATAATTTATTATTATAATTGCAAATAATTTAATCTAGGGTTAGCCTCACTGGCAGGAAACATCCTTCCAAAATACAACTTAGTTGCTCACTTTAATTAGAGCTAAACATATTCTCCTATCCAAACACAGACTTCTAGGTTTCTCCTTCTATTTTTACTGACAGAACAATGGTCCCAGAGAGGCAAAGAATATCTTTAGCCCTGGCATGTCTGCTCTGCTATTTGCATGTGGCCTTGAACTGCCAAGGGTTCCTAGACACTTCATGACAACCCGACTCTCTGGAATGCACAGCATGTATTTCTGAGTCATAAGTTATTTTTGCTTTGAAAAGTGCACCCTTGAAATGGCAGGAAAATAAGGGTGCAATGTCATTGTAATTGTTTCAAAAGCAAACATTCCTTCGGCAATCATGTATCAACTGCCATTTCCCTGGAAACTCTGAACCGGACAACAGAGCCGTGACCAGCAAGGTCAGACACTTCCACCTCACAACATTCCCTTAAAGTCCCACGAAATCCCATGGGGTTTGTACTGTTTCAAATGTGCCACAAATGTGCACCTAAGAAATGCAGTCACTTTTCCCAGAGCTCCATAAACCTTGTGTTTGTCCCGTGGCCCATCACGTAACACAGGAATGCAAGCACACACGTGTGCCCTTTCTAAACTGTAGCACTGTGTACTTACATATGAACGGAACATGTTATCTGTTGTCCCGATGGCAACTTCATTGAACAGGATCTTTGCAACGGTATCAACTCCTTCAAAAACCAAACTTACTTTCTGCCATTGGCTAAGAAAAAGAAAAGACTTTTAAAACAAAAGGTGTGAAACATGTAGCTATGCTCATGTTGCTGGGACAAAACACCTGACCAAAAGGAAAAGGTTTATTTTGGCTTATACTCTCAAAGGGAAGCTTCACGAGGGCAGGGGAAAGCATGGCATGAGCAGAGGCTGGACATGCACCTCCTTGCCACAACAGGTGGAAAATAGCAGCAAGAGAGTGAGCCTGGCTCCAGCAAGGGGGAGCTGGCTATAACACCCCTAAGTCCACCCCCAGTAACAAACCTCCTCCGCCCAGGCTCCAACTCCCAAATTGCCATCAGCTGGGGAACAAGCATCCAAAATACGTGATTTCATGGGTGACATCTGATTCAAACCACCACCAAAAAATTAACTTACATAAACCTTTGTTATTCAAGAAGTAAAGAAATAAATATTTCACAGAAAATGTGTATTTTTTAAAGTAGCTTCTCATATAGCCAGGCTGGCCTCAAACTCACTATGTAGCTGAGGATGAATTTGAACTCCTGATCCTCCTACCTCTACCTTCCAAGCAAAAGAATTTTAGGTGTGTGCCACAATGTCCAGTTATTTTTGCAGTGCTAGAGATCAAACCCAAGGCCTCATTCATACCAGGCATACACTCCACAAGCTATGTACATCCTCAGTCCAGAAAATATATACTCTTAGCTAGCAGTTTTCAATGAAATGTTCCTGAGTATTGGTTTGACACACATTGAGTGATCTAGCTTGTTTCTATAATGTAACAATTAATCACCATAAAATCAAGAGCACAATTTATAATTTCAAAATAGCTCATTTTTTTTCCAGTTACTTCACAAAGTTCTTATGTGAGCCAAGTCAAGTAATACACAAAAGTTTTGCCAAAGCTATCACATTTGCTGGCACTGAGAGATGGAAATGACCGTTATCTACTATCTGTGAGTGAATGCATGTGTTCAGAACTCTATTAAGCCTCACAGGGAATACTTTCTGAATTTATGGGATCTGCAGTCTGGTTGGCATTCAAGTTGAGGACACAGGAATCAGAGAGAAATCTTTTGCTCTATTCATAAGTTTTTGTTGGGCACCTAGAAGAGCTATCAGAATTTATCCCACAAAGACAGACTTCAAGAAGAAAATAAAAACTCAAAGAAGAAATAAAATAAAGTGTGGAAGAGCCAGGCATAGTGGCACACACCTTTAATCCCAGCACTCGGGAGGCTGAGGAAGGATGATCGCCATGAGTTGGAAACCAGCCTGAGGCTACAGAGTGAGAGTTCCAAGTCAGCCTGGGCTAGAGTGAGACCCTACCTCAAAAGAAAAAAAAAAAGAAAGAAAGAAAAAGGAAGGAAGGAAGGACACATGCTGCAATGTTGATGAGCATAGCTAAAACAATCACACTGAGCAGAAGCCCTACACAAGGGACCACACGTGGGTCAGTGTGTCTGTACTTTCTAGATCAGGCAAACCCAGAGAACAGAAAGCAAGCTAGCGGCTGCAGCCTGGATTGGGAGAGGACATGAGGCACTGGGTTGATTCCTAGTAACATCCCACACGTACACACACAGCAACAACAACTTCACAAAAATGCTATAAATACATATCCTCTCCTACTTACTGGGGAGGTAAGAGGGACTGTCTGACTAAGTCAACTGACTCCATTATAGCCACTGGGAAAATGACTCCATAAGACACAATTTCACGAGCGATATGGTCAGTGGCCCCACCCTCACCCGTGAAACAAAACATAAACCATGCCTTCATGCTTAGACCACAAGGCTTTAACCTGACCTGACTCTCTGATATGTAACCTAAGCAGAAAAAAAGAAAAACTCAGGCTTGGAGAGATGGCTTTGCGGTTAAGGCACTTACCTGCAAAGCCTAAGAACTCGTGTTTGAATCTCCAGGCTCCACATAACCAGACGCATAGTGATGCAAGTGTGCACATGCCTGGAGTTTGTTCGCAGCAGCTAAGGCCCTGGCGTGCCCATTCTCTCTCTCTTTCTTTTCTTTTTTTTTTTTTTTTGAAGGTAGGGTCTCACTCTAGCCCAGGCTGACCTGGAATTCACTATGGAGTCTCAGGGTGGCCTCGAACTCAAGGCGATCCTCCTACCTCTGCCTCCCGAGTGCTGGGATTAAAGGCGTGCGCCACCACGCCCGGCCTCTCTCTCTTTCAAAAAAAACTTTTTAATTAAAAGAATTTTTTAAGCTCAAGTAATAATGTATTCAGTACAAATATATACATACCTAATATTAAAGGGCACTATGAACGTCTTGCTGTAGGTCCAGTTATCTAAGGAGACCCATCTGTAGTCAAGGTCATTGAATCTGTAGTAAGGGTCCTATTAACACAATATCAAAGATTATGGCAGTTATCTAAATAGGCCAAGGTAAATCAATAAAACGAATTGCTAACAACAGCTACTAGTCACCTAAAAATTAATGCACTCTTGACCGTAAAGTATAAACAGCTAAGTTAGATCATTAACACTAAGAATGTGGGTGGGCACAGGGGCTGCAGATTCATCTCAGCAGAGAAACGGCTGCCAAAAATGCATGAGGTTCTGAGTGTGATATCCAGCAATTGCAAAACGACAAAAAATAAGGGGGAAATTTCTATAAATACACTTGAAAGTGTTCTGAGATATAAATGATATACTTTCATTATCAAAGAATATGTGTAGAGATTAAGATCAGCTGCCCCTTTTAAAACCAAATGAAATACAAAGAAAAGAAAAAGAAATTAAAACCAGACGCAGAACCTTCAGAATATAGGCAGAAAATGAAAGACAGAAGTGACTGCCTCATGACCCAATTCTTCACTTGTTGCTGTCACTACCCCAGATGGCCGCCAGGGGGAAGCACTTCTCCTCTACCGTTCAAAGGTCAGCAAAACTCACTCCTTGGAGTCTTTCAGCATTTCCCAAGTTATTTTTCACTTGGTTTTCCCGAGTGCAGAAAGACCTGTTCAGAGGACACACAAGCTCACCGCCAAACTTTAGCCTTCTTATATTATGCTAAACTAGGTCTGCAAACTGTAACCCACAAGCCAAACGCAACTCACTGCCTGGTGGTGTGGCCAGCAAGCTAAGAAGGACTACGTGCTCACACCTGCCATGCCTTTACGAATTACATGTGGCCTCCGTGCTGCACTTGCAGAAGTGAGTGGACACGACTGCAACCAGATGATCCTCGAAGTGTACTGTGAGGACAGTCAAGTCCTGCGCTGAAAACGTCAGCCACCCTTTAACCCTGGATGACCAGCCTCAGTATTCACCCATCTTGTTCCATTTCAACATCCAGCCCAAGTCCTCCCTCTCATCATCCCTAGGTGTTTCTTCCCAGGTCCATTTTCCATCCTTTCACTTTCATAGAGGAGCTCCCGGACGGGAGGCAGGCCCTACAGCAGCACGTGGAGCGGTATGGTCATCTATGAACGTAACCAGGGCTTCAGAGAAGGAAGTGGTATTGGCATGGAGGCTTCCTCCTCCAACTCCTCGACAAAGAAAAGCCAGCTTTGTCAAGATTCCAGCTGGATGGTCCTGTTCAGCTGGCAATGGCCGCTGGGCAGTGGTCCAAGGCGTCCAGCCATAAAAAGGTACTGCTTGATACAGTGTGACTGCGGGGGCGGGGGAGGAATGCATCAAGACCAAGATCATTTATCTGCCATGCTGTGCTCCAGATTAGAAGAAATCTTTGATAAGCTACCTTGAGGATGGAGGAGGGAGGAGTAATGGATGAGATTTAATAACACTAAATGAGTTTTAAGTTCTGATTCATGGTAAGGTTTGGTTCTGTTAAATGGTGTGTGCAAGTCCAAGTCCCAGCCAACATGCCTCCTCTTCTGCTCTTCCCACATATAGGACAGCCTTTCCAGTGAATAACATGGGCACAGGTTTAAAGAGGCACCTAATTATTAGATTGCCCAAGTGTCTCCACTCAGCACTGTTTATAACTCTACACTGTGGACTTGGTCCAATATAGCTAAAAATACCAGTAGCAGCAAAGTGTGCGGTCAGCTCAACCACACACCTCGTCGTGCTAAGCTGCAGAGCCCCCTGGCTTCCAGAAAGCAACGTGCTTCCTAGATGTATTTTCTCCACATGAACAGAATTTACAGGTTAAAATTTTTCTCTGGATTGAACAAAACCCTCAGTCTATTCTGACTCCAAACACAGGACTTTCTAGATGTTCAGCAAAAATTATGAGAGGGGCTGGAGAGATGGCTTAGCTGTTAAGCGTTTGCCTGTGAAGCCTAAGGACCCTGGTTCGAGGCTGGATTCCCCAGGACCCACGTTAGCCAGATGCACAAGGGGGTGCATGTGTCTGGAGTTCGTTTGCAGTGGCTGGAGGCCCTGGCACGCCAATTCTCTCTCTCTCTCTCTCTCTTTCTGTCTCTGTCTGTTGCTCTCAAATAAATAAATATTTTTTTAAAAAGTATGTGACTTAAAAAAATTATGAGAGGCCATGCTAAGTGTCATTTAACCAAACAAACTGTAGTGATGCAGGTAGATCCACAAATAGACCAGTTTTTCCTGAAAATAGGAGATTCTAGTCTACCTGTGGTAAGTGTAATAAGGTTGCCTGTGATCCTTGATTTAAATGGTCAACTTGATTGGACTGAGAAACCCCTGTGTGGCATTAGTGAGGGGTGTCTGTGAGGGAGTCTTCAGGGAGAATAACTTGGGTGGGGAACACCCACCCTGGATGTGGGCAAGCCCATGCCATGGGCTGGGGCCCAGACTGAGTAACAAGAGTCGGAGGAGAAAACCAGCCGGCAGCACCAGCATTCCCTGCTCTCTGCTTGCTGTTCCTCCCAGGTGTGCGGAGCGTCAGCGCACGAACTCCACCATGCCGTCCCCACCATGATGGAATGTAACCTGAGCTAAAATAAAACCACATAAGGTGAGCACCACCTAAAGTGGGGCGTGGTGGTGCTCACCTTTAATCCCAGCAGTTGGGAGGCAGAAGTAAAAGGACTGTCCTGAGTTCAAGACCACCCTGAGAATACATAGCGAATTCCAGATCACTCTGGGCTAGAGAGAGACCCTACCTCGAAAAACAAAACATCAACAAAAAGAAAACACCTGTAAGTCCTCTCTGCTTAAACCCTTACAAGAAAAGTAAACTGGAGTTACCCAGTCAGATTTTGTTGTTGTTGTTGTTTGGTTGGTTTTAGTTTTTTGTTGTTGTTGTTTTTCAAGGTAGTGTCTCACTGTAGCCCAGGCTGACTTGGAATTGACTATGTAGTCTCAGGGTGGCCTTGAACTCACGATGATCCTCCTACCTCTGCCTCCCAAGTGTTGGGATTAAAGTTGTGCACCACCACGCCCAGCTCTTCTAGAATTGTTTTGTCTTTTGTTTTCCAGGTAGGGTTTCACTCTAGCCCAGGCTGATCTGGAATTCTCTATGTAGTCTCAGGGTGGCCTTGAACTCACAGTTATCTATCTACCTCTGCCTCCCAAGTGCTGGGATTAAAGGCATGCACTACCACGCCCGGCAGTTTTGTTTGTTTGTTTGTTTGTTTGTTTGTTTGTTTTTAAATTTTAATGTTTGCTTCTTCCCTTCTTAAAACTCACTGTGCTAGCAGGGTTTGATGGCATGAGTTCAAGGCCAGCCTGAGACTACATTGTGAATTCCAGGTCAGCCTGGGCTAAAATGAGACCCTACCTTTAAAAAAAAAAAAAAAAAAAGCAAAACAGGACTGGGGAGATGGCTCAGACATAACATGAAAGATGCTTGCTTGCAAAGCGTGCCATCCCGGGTTCAATTCCCCAGTATCCACGTAAAGATAGATACACAAAATGGCATATGTGTCTAGAGTTCATTTGTACAAGCAAGAGGCCCTGCAGCACCCATACTCATTCTCTCACTTTCTCTCTCATAAATAAATTTAAAAAAAAAAAACTTGATATTTTAAATTTTTGTTTGTATTTTTTTTTTCTTTTTGGTTTTTTTGAGGTAGGGTCTTATTCTAGCACAGGCTGACCTGGAATTCACTATGGAGTCTCAGGGTGGCCTCGAACTCACAGCAATCCTTCTACCTCTGCCTCCCAAGTGCAGGGATTAAAGGCGTGCGCCACCAGGCCCGGCTGTTTGTATTTTTTTTATGACTGAGAGAAAGGGGAGAGAAAGAATTGGTGCACCAGAGCTTCCTGCCACTACAATCGACCTCTAGACACGTGCACCATCTTGTGCCCATGTGCAACCTTGAGCACTTGCATCACCTTGTGCGTCTGGCTTACATGGGATCTGGAGCATCGAATGCAGGGAGCTGCAAGCAGTCGCCATTACAAGATGGCGCTGGCTTCCTGTCTGTGTTGAGGTAAACAACTCCATATTAGGCAGTGCCTTGGCGCCAACCGTGTTCAAGGTATGCGCATGCGCTTGACGCAACCTGTCCCGAGCCTATCCCGTGGCGCCTGGTGGTGGCAAGCTGGTAGCAACCAATCAGTGGGCGCCTCGTTGCACTCCTCGCTATGAGCTTAGAGAAATGGGTGAAGTTTATGATTGCTCACCCACCAACAGGGACAGAAAAGCTTCCTCTAGACTGTACCCTGTCATTGAGGATCTGGCGCATTTAAATGTGCTGGAAGCAGATGATAAAAGCTTACAACTGGGCTATTGGAATAAGGGCTGGCTGCGTCCTGCTGCCCAGGCCCAGAGAGTTTGATCAAGGTTCCACTAGGCCTGGGGTCATCACAATGTCCTTTCGAGCATCAGAGATCAGACCTCTACCCTTGCCTGTTGCGTTTAAACAAGACCGCCTCGCGCCCCTCGCCATCAACCCTCCTGTTAACCAAGAGCTCTCCAATAAAAGTGTGATCAAGAAGGATCCTCGTCTTGTGGTCGTTCTTCCCTGCGGGTCAGGGGGCTCGCCGCATCGAACATGAGTCCTTAGGCTTCACAGGCAAGTGACTTAATTGCTAAGCCATCTCTCCAGCCCATGTTTTTTTAATCTACTGCTCTGCCATTGTTTAGGGTGAATTCTCATTCTATTTTAGAGAGTGGAAGTTGCTCTGAATCATTAATCCTGAATCAAATCTCATTCCATTTTTAGCCTGAGCTGGTGGTTTATAACCACAGAACCTGGGAGGTAAAGGTAGGAATATCTGGCACAAGTTCAAAGCCTAAAATCCATTTTTGGCTATATACACAAGTCAAGGCCAGCCTGAACTACATGAGACCCTGCCACAATGGATTGTTTTGGATTGGATGTTTTACTGAATTTATTGTTATACTTTTGTCTTTTGTAAAGGCAAAGCTGTGAAGACAATGAAAGGACCAGTAGTTACCAAGAGCTAACAGGGATAGAGGGATGAACATGTGGCATATGGAGTATTTTAGGCACTGAAACTATTTAGTGTCATCTTGCAATGGTGAATGCATGTCATTACACATTTCACCACACCCATTGACTATACAGTCAGAGTAGACCCAAATGTAAAGTGCAGACGTGAGGAAATAATAATAGTCAGTGCTTTACTGTTTATAGCAAACGTACCACTGTGGGGGCAGAGGGTCAAGGGGAGTGGGCATATGTGGATTAGGAGGTGCATGGGAACTCTATTAATAGTCCAGCTTTTCTCTGAAACTACTACTGTGCTAAAAAAAAAAAAAAAAAAAAAAAAAAAAGGTCTATTAAACTTATTGTCCTTTTTTTTTTTGATCAGACACTTTATTGTAACAGGGAAGAGGGAGGAAGGGGAATATAGAAAGAAGAGAAGGCATGGAAGTTCTGTGCACCAGAGAAGTGGGGGGAGGAGAGAAAAGTAGTGATGCTGCACACACCTGAGAAGGAAATCCAGAAAAAGAAACTTCTTGTTCTCAATAAAGGAATATATACTACACAAAAAAGTTGCAGAGATTTAGATTTTATTTGTAATAGTTATTCTAAATGCTAATCCTCCAACTTAATTTGGTTACAGATTGATTGGCCCACTTTGAATCATATTAAAACCTGAGTCCAGAGCCGGGTGTGGTGGTGCAAGCCTTTAATCCCAACACTTGGAAGGCAGAAGTAGGAGGATTGCTGTGAGTTCGAGGCCACCCTGAGACTACATAGTGAATTCCAGGTCAGCCTAAGCTACAGTGAGACCCTACTTCGGGGGGGGGGGGGGAACCTGAGTACTGAGTACTGTTTAAAGCAAACAGAACAGCCCAGCCCTTATCTTGCCCCGGCCCCACCCCAGACTCCGCGCCACGCCTCCCCCCCCTCCCCAGTCCATCCCCACACCCAAAAAATAGAAAGAAAAAAAGAAAAGAAAGCAAACAGCAGTTCAGAGCTACCTCTCATGACTAAGGAGCAGGGTAAGCTGCTGAACAAACCTATGAGCCCTAAGACTGTCATTTGTTGACTATTTCCTGCATACCAGCCTTCAGGAGAGACACTTGCATACTCCTGTCATCATCATAAACATATATAGTTTAACAACAATTTATCTAGGAAGAAACTTAAAGCTACAAATTGTGAAGTCACTTTCTTAAAGCCCACAACTGAGCAGAAGCGTCTTCATGAAGGAAAGCAACTTACTCCACCACTATGGTCTGCATTCCTACAACTACACTACAGGGCCTCATGCCACATACACTGACCCTGCTATGCCAGGTGATACCTGCAACAACAATAATAAGAGCCAGAAGTTTACTGCCTGCGACCTACTGAGTAGATACCATTATCATTCCATTTGCTAATGAAGAGTTCAAGGCTCAAAGTCAAATAGCTATTAGACAGGGGGCAATGACTCAGACCTAGAAAATCTGGCTCAGCTTCCACACATTTAATCATTACCCACTACCGTGGCCCATCAGAGACACCGTCAATACTGACAGAGTCAGTGCTGCTTACAAAGTGAGAATGAGAAGACAAGCACGTCAGGCGTGTGCCTGAGCTAGTCATTTATAATTGGCATTTACCACACTTCTTATATAACAACAAACCATGTGAGCTAGGCATCCACATCTATAATCCTGACTCAAGGAAGGTTAAGGTAGGAGGATTGCTATGACGTCAAGGTCAGCCTGGGCCACAGAGTGAGCTCAAGACTAGATGAGCTACATAACAAGACACTGTCTCAAAAAGAAAACTAGAGGGCTGGAGAGATGGTTTAGCGGGTAAGTGCTTGCCTATGAAGCCTAAGGGCCCCAGTTCGAGGCTTGATTCCCCAGGACCCACGTTAGCCAGATGCACAAGGGGGCGCACGCGTCTGGAGTTCGTTTGCAGTGGCTAAAAGCCCTGGCGCGCCCATTCTCTCTCTCTCTCTCTCTCTCTCTCTCTCTTTCTCTCTCACTCTTTCTCTCTCTGTTGCTCTCAAGTAAATAAAAATAAACAAAAAAATTAAAAAAAAAAAAGAAAGAAAACTAGAGCCAGGCATGGTGGCGCAGGTGGCAGTGGTAGGAGGATCACTGTGAATTCAAGGCCAGTCTGAGACTACAGAGTGCCTCGCCTAGGCACAGACCCTAAATTGGACCAGAAAAAAAAATAAATAAATAAAAATAAAAAGAAAGAAAGAAGAAAGGAAGGAAGGAAATGAGAGACACAGAGAGAGAGACCCAGCCCCTCCTCCTCTCATTCTCTCGACCATGTCGTGAACACTGCACATTGACACCATGATGTGTCACCAAGGCCCCAAAACAATGAAGCCAATTGAACTGAATTGCAAATTGCAAACCTGGGAGCCAAAATAAACCTTTTGTGTTTATAAGCTAATTAGCTCAGGTATTTATTACAGTGACAAAGCTGATGGTAGTGTGGAGGAAGTGGGAAATGGGCTTCAGAGCAGCAAGTAATTCCATGGCACTAGTGATGTGCAAGCTTACAAACTGATGGTAAGTAGATGGGTTTTCATTTAATTGTTAGAGCTTAAAAATTATTAACATATATGCATGTGTTATTAACATATATTAGCATAATTATTATATTAGCATAATCATTAACATATATACATGGACATGACGTTCCATGTGCCAAGTCCTATAACATAAATACAAAAATAAACAATGTCAGCTGGGTGTGGTGGCGCACGCTTTTAATCCCAGCACTCACTCGGGAGGCAGAGGTAGGAGGATCACTGTGAGTTCAAGGCCACCTGAGACTACACAGTGAATTCCAGGTCAGCCTGGGCCAAAGTGAGACCCTACCTCGAAAAACTAAAAAAAAACTAAATAAATAAACAATGTTGCTGTGATGCTAAGCCACCCTACACTGCATGGAGGTTTCAATGTGCTCCATTCAGCAAAAGCTGTGCTCTCCAATCAGGTTTCTCAATTGTCAGCTATGAGCCTTCAAAGAGCGCGTAGGTACAGCCCATGCGTCAGTGTTGAGTGCTCAGCCACAAATGGGACATCTGTGTCACACCTTTCAAGGAACAGGGAACATTGCCGAATGGGTGGCTGGAGGAAGGTAAGAGTCAGAGGATGGGGTATGTTGTTTGGCTTCTGGACATAAAATGGGCGTTGCATTCATGAGCTCCCAGCAGCTGTGGTTTCCCTACACGAGGCTGAACAGTCAACAGTCCATTATGGGGAAGGGGCTCCTGAGATCCCCCTCCTCCCAGAGGAGCTACTGGCAGTTCATAAACTAGAGATACAACTAGATGTCAAACTATGCGAGGACTGAGGGCAGGAGTACGACATGAACATGGCCACTGCACTCATGAACTCACAGCAGTCGTGGTCATCTGCACAAGACCGGTCCCGTCAACTTCCATCATGGGTGGAAAGGGGTTCATGAGGTCCCACCCCTCCCTGAGTTGCAATTGGCAGTTAATGGTTGCTGGGGTAGGAAGAGACGTTTTCTTCAATGGTGGTGTAGCTAGTGATAAGTTACCGTACCATGCTCCAGTTAATAACCCCCACCCATGCTCATATAAGCATTCTTCTTGTTTTGGTTTTTTGGTTTTTGTTGTTGTTGTTGTTTTGAGGTAGGGCCTCATTCCAGACAAGGTTGACCTGGAATTCACTATGTAGTCTCAGGGTGGCCTCGAACTCACACCGATCCTCCTACCTCTGCCTCCCAAGTGCTGGAAATGAAGGCGTGTGTCACCACACCAGGCAAGCATTGGGTTTTTTTTTTTTTTTTAAGACATGAAGGAGCTGGGGAGATGGCTCATCCATTGAAGGTGCTTGCTCACAAAGCCTGTTGGCTCGGGTTTAATTCTCCAGTACTCACATAAAGCCAGGTGTACAAAGTGACACATGCGTTGGAGTTCATTTGCAGTTGCAAGAAGCACAGGCACAGCCATATTCATTCTTTCTCTTTCAATCAATCTCTCTCTGTCATTCATACATAGACATATAGATAGATAGATAGATAATGATAGATAGATGACAAATGGATAGATACGTGATAGATAGATAAATGATAGATACATAGATGATAGATAGATAGATAGATAGATAGATAGATAGATAGATAGATAGATAGATAATTTAAAAAAACATGAAGTAGTGTAAAGTGCTATGCAGGCTGCTGGGGAAGAAAAGTCTTCAACAGTCTTAACCCAACAGTGGACCATGCAAGCAACATAACCTCTTAGCTAGGGAAGGCATACCCACTGATGATAGAATGGCATGACTGTTATGGGAGTGTGGTAGTTGGAATTTATGTCCCCTAATAGACACAAATGTTTTACTAAAGCTGTAACTTGGATTCCAGTAGCCTAGCTGGAAGAAGTATCATTGTGGGTGGATCCTGGGGTCCAGCCCTATCATGTTCCTGGGGGTGGATCTGAATTTCAGCCTAAAGTATGCAGAGTGTTTGAGCTCTGCCTGGAGTTCCCTGCTGTTTGGTTCTTACTTACTGTGCTGCTGGTGGTTTTTCTTGGCATGAGTTTGGTAAAGGAAGCCAGCCTCTTCCACCATTATAGAACTTCCACTGAATCTGTAAGCCTGAAACTGTTTCTGGTTTGAAGGTTCATCCCAGCAGCATGGAGCTGACTATGACAGGGAGTAACTAACTACTCTCTGATTAGATTTGAGGCACACTCCACACAAGGGAATATTCCTGCTTGGTACTGAAAACCTGGTCAAAAGCCTATGGATGGAACACCTCATCACTGAAGCAGACCAAAAATGAACCCAACATAGCTCAGGGAAATTTTGTGGAAGAGGGGGCGGAAAGAATGTCAGAGCCACATGTTGGGTCATGATATGCAGAGACATTTATCCTACCCATAACTGTGGGCTAACTCCAGAATGCATGACCCATATACCTCAACAAGGAGGGGCCAAGGGGAGGGGGTAAGACATAGACAAGCCTAACAATGGTACCAAACTGACTGTATTTGCTGAATACAAAACTAATTAATAAAAAAAATTTTTTTTAATTTTTAAAGCCTATGGATGGGAAGCCGGGCATGGTGGTGCACACCTTTAATCCTAGCACTCGGGAGGCTGACGTAGGAGGATTGCTGTGAGTTTGAGGCCATGCTGATACTATATAATGAATTCCAGGTCAACTTGGGCTAGAGTGAGACCCTACCTCAAAAAAAAAAAAAAAAAAAACTTTTTTAAAACCCCATGGATGGGAAGGTCACAGGCTCTAAGGAGGGAGCTACTACTGTTTGGCTAAGTGGATATGCTGTACCCATCAATTTGCACTCTAAATATTTATGTTTATGCCCATAGATTAGTGTTGCTCTCTCACTTTTGATCAGAGAAGCTTCTTTTGTAGATGGTAGTTTGAATGCATGTTCCCCCATAGACTCATGCGTGTGTTTTTTTAATCCTTATTTTATTTATTTATTTATTTGAGACAGAGTGGGATAGAGAGAGAGAGACAGAATTGGCGTGCCAGGGCCTCTAGTCACTGCAAACAAACTCCAGACACATGTGCCACCTTGTGTATCTGGCTTTATGTGGGTCCTGGGGGCTCAAACTGAGGTCGTTACACTTTGCAGGCAAGTACCTTAACTGCTGAGTCCCAACTCAGGTGTAGTATTAAAACTTGTAACTTGGGGCTGGGCGTGGTGGTGCACACCTTTAATCCCAGCACTAGGGAGGCAGAGGTAGGAGGATCACCGTGAGTTCAAGGCCACCCTGAGACTCCATAGTGAATTCCAAGTCAGCCTGGTCCAGAGTGAGACCCTGCCTCAAAAAAAAAAAAAAAAAAAAAATTGTAACTTGGATTTTCAGCCACCTGGATGGAAGAGGTGTCACTGGGGGTGGATCCTGGGGTCCGGATCTAGGGTGTGTCTGGGGGAGACCTGATTTCCAGCCCAAAGGTATGCAGAACAGTCTGAGCTCTGGCAGGGCCCTGTTGCTTGTTGTCAGTTTTGTGCTTGTCGCTTTTGGTGTTTGCTAGCTGGTGATGGTTTCTCTCTGCTTGGATGTATGCAAACAGCTTCTGCTGTCACTGATGGAACTCCCCCCACATACACACACCGGATCTATAAGCTTGAAATAAATCCCTTGCTCCCCTAAACCGTGCCTGTTCTGGATGTTCATCCCAGCAATATGGAGCTGTGTATAACACAGTGACTACTGAAAAGATTCAAACCTTGTCCAAGTGCTGAGAACTAACACTTGAGTCTTCAGAATTAAATGAGACTTCTCTAGCACATACTCAAAGAATCGGGACATTGCAAAAAGAGGTGATGGAAAGAATATAAATTCCAAACGATGGGAAGGAGTGCTTTGAAACACTGAGCTCTGGACACAAAGCAGCCATTGCACTCATGACACCACAGCAGCTGTCATGACCTGCACAAGACCTGAAAAATATTGGGCTCATCAACATGTCATTATAGATGATGGAGGAAGAAAAAAACATGACATCAGAGAAACTAACTGGAAAGAAGTCCCATGGAAAGGAGTAAGGGGACAAAAGAAGGTAACGGGAGGTGTGGTGGTTTGATTCAGGTGTCCCCCATAAACTTAGGTGTTCTGAATGCTAGGTTCCCAGCTGATGAAGATTTTTGAATTAACACCCCCTGGAAGTGGTGTATTGTTGGGGGCGGGCTTATGTGTTATAGCCAGTTTCCCCATGCCAGTGTTTGGCACACTCTCCTGTTGCTATTGTCCACCTTATGTTGGCCAGGGGGTGATTTCCACTCTCTGCTCATGCCATCATGGAGCTTCCCCCTCAAGCCTGTAAGCCAAAATAAACCTCTTTTTCCTATAAGCTGCTCTTGGTTGGGTGATTTCTACAAGCCATGCAAACATGGCTGCAACAGGAGAAGATGATTATCAAAATACATTACATGCATATACATATTCAGTACCACCTTACTCAAACAGTTTTTCCAAGTATCTGTGAAGATATAACCTTGGAAATGACTCCCATGATGAAGTGTTTGTTATTACACAATAATCACTCTTTTTTTTTTCCACTGTGAATAACAACTGTTTTATTGTTCTGATTACTGGGGTACAGAATTGTCCATGTACTACAAGATTAGCTTGGCTATGACAAACACTAGATTGCTCAGCAACTTATGGGGAATGATATGAGTCACACACTTCTCTGGTTGTGTTTTCCCAACAATCACAAGAAGACGTTTTACTCCATACGAACATGAAGTGATAAGTGACCCCATCCAAAGTCATTCTTCACTCATGACACTGTAACAATAATCACTCTTTATCATTAAGTAGTCACCATCTCTTTTTTCTTGATATGCAGGTAGCCCTATAACATGGGGCAGCCATCTGATTTGCTAAAGTCACTATTTCCCATTGGATTATTAGATGAAAAAGACCTTATGGAATAAACTCAAGCATTCTCAAAGCAGATAAAAGTGAAGACTCAGGACACCAGGGTCAGTTGAGGCTAATATCGCATGTAGTTTGTTAAATAAGAATAAATTACTTAAATTTGAAAATAATTTACCTTTAAAAATCATGTTGGAGAATGTTCACTGCAATATACAACATTCACTTTCTTTCTGTTATCTCCCATAGAAAGAAGAGGAGGGAAGGAGCTAAGTAGAAAAGGAAGGAAAGAAGGGAGGGGAAAGAAAGGCGGGAGAGGGCTGGAGAGTTGGCTTAGCGGTTAAGGCACTTGCCTGCAAAGCCAAAGGACCCAGGTTCTATTCCCCAGGACACACATAAGCCAGATGCATAAGATGGCATATGCGTTTGGAGTTTGTTTGCAGCAGCTGAAGGCCCTGGTATGCCCATTCTCTCTCTCCCTCTCCCTCTCTCTACTCCTCTCTCTATCAAATAAATAAAATAAAATAAATGTTTTTGTTTTTTTTTTAAAGGGGGGGCTGGAGAGATGGCTTAGTGGTTAAGGTGTTTGCCTGCAAAGCCAAAGGACCCAAGTTTGATTCCCCAGGACCCATGTAAGCCAAATGCACAAGGGGCACATGTGTCTGGAGTTCGTTTGCAGTGGCCAGAGGCCCTGACGTGCCCATTCTCCCTCTATCTGTCTCTCTTCTCTCTATCTCTCTCTGCTTGCAAATAAAAAACTAATTTTTTAAAATTAAAAATAATTTTAAAAAAGGAGGGAGAAATGGGAAAGGAAGAAAAGAGTGGGCAGAGGAAGGAAAAAAAAGGAAGGAAGGAAGGAGAAGGGAAAAGGAAGAAAGGAAGGGAGAGAGTGATAGAGGGAGGAAGGAGTAGTCATGAGCCCTAGGGGTGTAATGTCTGCTGCTGTCTGGCTAAATGTATAAACTATGCTTATCAACCTGCCCAGTAAGCACTTCTCTTAATATTTATATCTTTATATTAACACTACTCTCACTTTGGGTAGAGAATCTCCTCTTTTCAGGTGGCAGTGCACTTGGGATGACTCAAAGGTATCATAGTGCTGGAAAGAAGTGACTGGAGTACTGAGTAACATCTCGATCACACCTTCCAAGGCTCAGGGTCTATTGCAGAAGAGGTGGCAGAAAGAATGTAAGAGCCAAAGGAAGGGTAGGACTCTTTACAATGTGCTCCCTCCAGACACAAAATGGCCTGGATATCCATGACCTCATAGTGCCTGACACTACCTACACAATACCATCATAAGAGGAGGAAAAGATCATGACATTAAAATAAAAGAGAGACTGATTGAGATGGGGAGAGGATATGATGGAGAATGGAATTTCAAAGGGGAAAGTGGGGGGAGGGAGGGTATTACCATGGGATACTTTTTACAATCATGGAAAATGTTAATAAAAATTGAGAAAAAATAAAAAGAAAATTGCTCAGTGGTTAAGGTGTTTACCTGTGAAGCCTAAGGACCCCAGTTCGATTCCCTAGGACCCACATAAGCCAGATGCCCAAGGGGGCACATTCATCTGGAGTGTGTTTGCAGTGGCTAGAGACCCTGGCATGCACATTCGCTCTCTCTATCTGCCTCCCTCTCTCATAACTAAATAAATAAAATGCATGATTTCTTATTGCTGAAGACTCCACATGCTTGGGCTTCAAGTTCACTAAGAAATCTTGCTGGAGCTGAACTGAAAACCTCATCCCTGTAGACCAGCTGACAGAAAAGCTACACTGCATGTAGCTCCATGAGAGAAAGAGAGAAGGCATCAGTGGAGATGACCAACAGTGGATATACTGCAAGCCTCAAGTTTGGCCAGTCAGGCCAAATGAGCCAATGGATGCAATAGTAACATGCCTGTTACAGAGGAAACCAGCTGCTCTCTAATTGGGCTGGAGGCCCGCTCCACTGGAGGGAATACATGCCTGATACTGAAAACCTATGATGGGGGAAGTCATGAGCCCTAGGGATGTAACGTCTGCTGCTGTCTGGCTAAATACACATATTATACTCACCAACCTGCGGGGTAAACACATTTCTTAACATCCATACCCATATATTAATGCTACTCACAGTTTTGGTTAGAAAAACTTCTCTTTTCAGATGGCAGTGACCTTGGGATGACTCAAAAGGCACGATGGTGCTGGGATGAAATGACAGAGGAGTGCTCAGCACCAAAACATCTATCTCTATCGCACCTTCCAAGGCTCAGAGTCCATTGTGGAAGAGGTGGCGAAAAGAATGTAAGAGCCAAAGGAAGGGTAGGACTGCTTACAGTGCGCTCTTCCAGACACAAAATGGCCTGGATATCCATGACCTCACAGTGCCTGGCACTACCTACACAAGACTAGTATAATATGATGAAAAGATGATGACATCAAAATACAAGAGAGATTGATTGAGAGGAGGAGGGGATATGATGGAAAGTAGAGTTGTGAATGAGAAAGTCGTGGGGGGGGGGCATTGCCATGGTTTGTTGTCTATAATTATGGAAGTCATCAATAATAAAAATAAATAAAAATGCATAATTTCTGAGTCATGTATGATGGCACAGGACCTGTAATTCCAATTTCTTGGGAGGCTGAGGCAAAAAAAGTCAAAGTTCAAGGCCAGCCTGAGCAACTTAAGAAGACCCTATCTCAGAACTTAAAATAAAAAATAGTGGTTTTATATTTCAAAGCGCTCTGGTTAGCATGGCATGGTATAGCATCCAGACTGTGGGGACAATGCCAACCTAGGTTAAACTGTTTCTGTCATCTGGTTGCTATTTGGTATTGGACATGTTCTCTAACTTCTGTGGGCTTCATAACTCCACGCTATTTATGAAATCCAGGAAAGGTCTGGGGAAATGGCTCAGTGGTCAAAGGTGCTTGCCGGCAAAGTCTGGGGCACAAGTTCAGGTGCGTGAAGTGGTACATGTGTCTGGGCTTTATCTGCAATGGTGTCCCCTGTGTTCTCTCTCTCTCTAATTAAATAATAAAAAAATAAAGACATCCAGAAAAGACCTCCTACTCTCTAGAGTTGCTATGAGAACTGGACCATCTCTTGCTACCCCCAGGCACAGTAAGGACAAGTACATCTTCTCCCAGGCAGAGATCTGAGAAGAACATATGTGGGAAGTGCAACAGCAAAAGCAGTGAAGGGTGCAAACCCCTGTGCTCTGGATGCCAAGCATGAGTCTGTAGGCTGGAGTAGCCATCTATATGCCCCTGTCCCTCTCCCCACCTCTCTCTCTCTCTCTCTCTAACACACACACAAAATCTCATATGTCCTCTGAAAAAAACATTGACTCTCAACCAAGTCAGCCTTAACAATGACATTGGGTGGGGCTGGGGAGATGGCTCAGTGTGTTGACTGCAACCATGAGGACCTGCATTTGGACCCCCAGGACCCATGTAAGATGTCCAGTGTGGTGCTATGTGAGAGACGGTCTCAAGGAATAATATGCAGAATGATGGAGGAAGATAGCCCATGTCGAACTCTGGCCTATATATGCACCAGCACACTCTGGTACTCATACACATATGAACATACATACATGCATGCACACACACATATATATAGTGAAGAAAGCAATGTAAGTTTCCTGCAAAAATTATTATGACAGTTCCTTAAAATGTTAAACAGGGGTGGAGAAATAGCTCAGAGGTTAAGGCGCTTGTCTGCAAAGCCTAACGACCCAAGTTCTATTCCCTGATTCCCAGTACCCACATAAATCCAGATGCAATGGCACATACATCCTGTAGTTCATTTGCAGCAATTACAGGCTGTGGCATGCCTTTTGCCCTCCCTCTCTTTCTCCCTCTCTCTGTCCCTCTCCCTCTCCCCCCTCCTTGCAAATAAATTTTTAAAAAATAATTTTAAAACTTGAAAACAGAGTAAAAGGCTGGAGAGATGGTTCAGTGATTAAGGGCTTGCCAGCTGTGGTGGTTTGATTCAGGATGTCCCCCATAAACTTAGGTGTTCCAAATGCTAGGTTCCCAGCTGATGAAGATTTGGGAATTAATGCCTCCTGGAGGGAGTGTATTGTTGGAGGCGGGCTTATGGGTGTTATAACCAGTGTCCCCATGCCAGTGTTTGGCACATTCTCCTGTTGCTATGGTCCACCTTATGTTGGCCATGGGGTGATGGCCACCCTCTGCTCATGCCATCGTTTTCCCCTACCATCATGGAGCATCCCCTCGAGCCTGTAAGCCAAAATAAATCTCTTTTTCCCAGAAGCTGCTCTTGGTTGGGTGATTTCTACCAGCAATGTGAACCGGACTGCAACACCGGCAAACCCTAAGGACTAGGGTTCAATTCCACAATACCTACATAAAGCCAGATGCACAAAGGGGGCACGTGCATATGGAGTTCATTTGCACTGGTTGAAGGCAATCTTACCAAAAGCAATCTACACATTTGATGCAATCCCTGTCAAAATTTCAATGGAATTCTTCACAACAATAGAAAAAACACTCCAAAAATTCATTTGGAATCACAAAAAAACTCAAATATCTAAAACAATACTGAGCAACAAAAATAAGGCTGGTAGGGGCTGGAGAGATGGCTTAGTGGTTAAGTGCTTGCCTATGAAGCCTCAGGACCCCAGTTCGAGGCTTGACTCCCCAGGACCCACGTTAGCCAGATGCACAAGGGAGCGCATGCATCTGGAGTTCGTTTGCAGTGGCTGGAAGCCCTGGCGCATCCTCTCTCTCTCTCTCTCTCTCTCTCTCTCTCTCTCCCTCTGCCTCTTTCTCTCTGTCACTCTCAAATAAATAAATAAAAATGAATAGAATATTTTAAAAAATAAGGATGGTGGTATCACCATACCGGATTTGAACCTATACTACAGAGCCATAGTAACAAAAACAGCATGGTACTGGCACAAAAGCAGACATGTAAATCAATGGAACAGAATAGAGGACCCAGATGTAAGTCCGCATAGCTATAGCCACCTGATATTCAATAAAAATTCTAAAAATACTCATTGGAGAAAAGACAGCCTCTTCAGCAAATGGTGCTGGGAAAACTGGATATGTATCTGTAGAAGGATGAAAATAGATTCTTCTCTCTCTCCATGCACAGGAATTAAGTCCAAATGGATTAAAGACCTTAACATCAGACCTGAAACTCTGAAACTGCTAGAGGAAAAAGTAGGGGAAACCCTTCAACACATTGGTCTTAGCAAAGACTTTCTGAATATATCCCCAATTGCTCAGGCAATAAAACCTCCGATTAACCGCTGGGATCTCACGAAATTACAAAGATTTTGTACAGCAAAGGACACTGTGTATTCACAAGGAAAGAGGCAACCTACAGAATGGGAAAAAATGTTTGCTAGCTATAAATCTGATAGAGGATTAATATCTAGAATATACAAAGAACTCAAAAAATTAAATAAGAAATCAAACAAACCAGTTAAAAAATGGGCTATGCAAAAAGCCGGGCGTGGTGGCGCACGCCTTTAATCCCAGCACTCGGGAGGCAGAGGTAGGAGGATTGCCGTGAGTTCGAGGCCACCCTGAGACTCCATAGTGAATTCCAGGTCAGCCTGGGCTAGAGTGAGACCCTACCTCGAAAAACCAAAAAAAAAAAAAGGGCTATGCAACTAAATAGAGAGTTCTCAAAAGAAGAAATACAGATGGCATATAAGCATCTGAAAAAAAGTTCTACATCCCTAGTCATCAGGGAAATGCAGATTAAAACTACATTGAGATTCCATCTCACTCCTATCAGATTGGCTACCATTATATACCATATATGGTAGAGAATCTTCTCTTTTCAGATGGCAGTGACCTTGACCTTGGGATGACTCAGAAGGCATCATGGTGCTGGATAGAAGTGACAGGAGTGCTCAGTACTGCAGTATCTCTATCACACCTTCCAAGGCTCAGGGTCTGTTGTGGAAGAGGTGGCGGAGGTGGCGGAAAGAATGTAACAACCAAAAGAAGGGTAGGACTCCTTACAACGTGCTCCCCCCAGACACAAAATGGCCTGGATATCCATAACCTCACAGTGCCTGACACTACCTACACAAGACCATCATAATAGGAGGAAAAGATCATGACATCAAAATAAAAGAGAGACTGATTGAGAGGAGGAGGGGATATAATGAGAATAGAGTTTCAAAGGGGAAAGTGGGGGGAAGGGAGGGCATTAACATGGAGTTTTTTTTACTTTTTTTTTGTTTATTTTTATTTGTTTGAGAGCAACAGACAGAAAGAGGCAGATAGAGAAAGACAGAGAATGGGCGTTCCAGGGCCTCCAGCCCCTGCAAATGAACTCCAGATACATTAGCCCTCTTGTGCATCTGGCTAACGTGGGTTCTAGGGAATTGAGCCTATAACTGGGGCCCTTCGGCTTCTCAGGCAAGTGCTTAACCACTAAGACATCTCTCCAGCCCTATGGAGTATTTTTTATAATCATGGAAGTTGCTAATAAAAAACATTTGAAAAGGAAAAAATTGAAAACAGAATAAAAGGCTGGAGAGATAGTTCAGCGATTAAGGGTTTGCCTGCAAAGCCTAAGGACTGGGATTCAACTCCACAATATCCACATAAAGCCAGATGCACAAAAGGACACATGGATCTGGAGTTCATTTGCACTGGCTGAAGGTCCTGGTGTGCCCTCTCTCTCTTTCTCCCTCACCCCATCCCCCACCCCTGCTTCTTCTCTCAATCTCTCCCTGCTTGCAAAGAAATATTTCTAAATAACAAGAAACAGAATAAGACCCTTTCTTAAAACTATAGCAACCAGAGATGCAGGGGTGGTTCAATATATGCAAATCAATAAATGTAATACACTATATAAATGGACTGAAGGACAAAAACCACGTGATCATCTCAATAGATGCAGAAAACGCATTCGACAAAATCCTACATCCCTTCATGGTAAAAGTTCCACAGAAACTGGGAATAGAAGGAACACATCACAACATAATAAAAGCTATTTATGACAAACCTACAGCCAATATAATACTAAATGGTGAAAAACTTGAAGCTTTTCCACTAAATTCAGGAACAAGACAAAGGTGTGCAATGTACTCACTTTTATTTAATATAGTACTGGAAGTCTTAGCTATAGCAATAAGGCAAGAGACACTCATAAAAGGGATACAGATTGGAAAGGAAGAAATCAAATTATCATTATTTGCAAATGATATAATTCTATATATAAAGGACCCTAAAGACTCTACCAGCAAACTGTTAGAGTTGATAAACACTTTTAGCAAAGTACCAGGATACAAAATAAACACACAGAAATCAATAGCTTTCTTATATACTAACAACAAACATGTTACAATTGCCTCAAAAAAAAAAAAAAAAAGTACCTTGGAATAAACCTAACCAAGGAAGTGAAGGATCTCTAAAATGAGAACTTTAAAACACTCAAGCAAGAAATTTCCAATGACATTCTTCACAGAAATAGAAAAAACAATCCTAAAAAAGGACAAAAAAAAAAAAACACCTCGAATAGCCAAAACAATGTTGAGCAACAAAAACAAGGCTGGTGGTATCACCATAACCGATTTTAAGCTATATTACAAAGCCATAGTAACAAAAACAGCATGGTGTTGGCACAAAGACAGACACATAGATCAATGGAACAGAATAAAGGACCCAGATATTGACCTAGGCAGCTACAGCCATCTGATTTTTGACAAAAGTGCCAAAAATATTCATTGGAGGAAAGACAGTCTCTTCAACAAGTGGTGCTGGGAAAACTGGATATCTATATTTAGAAGGATGAAAATAAATCCTTGTCTTTCTCCATGAACAAGAATCAAGTCCAAATGGATCAGGGACCTTAATATCAGACGTGAAACTCTGAAAAAGGTAGGCAAAACCCTTCAACATATTGGCATAGGCAATGACTTTCTGAATATAACCCCAATTGCTCAGGAAATAAAACCACTAATCAACCACTGGGATCTCATGAAATTACAAAGCTTTTTTACAGCAAAGGACACTGAATAGAGCAAAGAGACAACCTACAGAGTGGGAGAAAAATCTTTGCCAGCTACATATCTGACAGGGGATTAATATCCAGAATATACAAAGAACTCAAAAAACAAAACAATAAGAAATCAAACAACCCAATTAAAAAACGGGCTATGGCCAGGTGTGGCGGCGTACACCTTTAATCCCACGATCTCCATGAGTTCGAGGCCACCCTGAGACTACGTAGTTAATTCCAGGTCAGCCTGGACCAGAGAGAGATCCCACCTCAAAAAAAAAAGGCTATGAAACTAAATAAAGAGTTCTCAAAGAAGAAATACAGATGGCATATATAAACATCTAAAAAAGTGTTCTACATCTTTAGCCATCAGGGAAATGCAAATCAAAACTACTTTGAAATTCCATCTCCCTCCTGTCAGAATAGCTACCATCAAGAAAACAAATAACAATAAATGTTGGCGAGGATGCGGAAAAGGGGGAACCTTTCTACACTGTTGGTGTGAATGTAGTCTGGTACAGCCATTGTGGAAATCAGTGTGGAGGTTCCTGAGACAGCGAAAAATAGATTTACCATATGACCCAGCTATACCACTCCTAGGCATATATCCTAATGACTCTTCTCACTACCTTAGAGATACTTCCACAACCATGTTTATTGCTGTTCAATTCATAATAGCTAGGAAATGGAATCAGCCTAGAAGTCACTCAATAGATGAGTGGATAATAAAGATGTGGTACATTTACACAATGGAGTTCTTTCAGCAGTAAATAAAAATAAAATCATGAACTTTGCAGGGAAATGGATGGATTTGGTTAAGGACTATACTAAGTGCGGTAACCCAGGCACAGAAAGCCAAACATCATATGTTCTCTCTCATATGTGGATCCTAGCTACAAATGTTTAGACTTGTGTATGAGCTGGAACCAAAACTTGGTAGCAGAGGCCAGTAAGCTAGAAAAGGGCTACAAGGGAGAGAGAGAGGGAAGGACTTTAGGGATGGTATTGTATATATGTAAGTAGAAGAACAGATTATAGGGAGTGGAATGGCCTAAGTGAGGCCAGGAGAAGAGATTGAGTAAGAGAAAGGTGGAGGCAGGGTCAAGCAAAATTCAACATATTGTGAATAAGACATATGGAAACCTACTTTTTTGGATAATGGCACATCCAGAAGCCATAGATTGCTACTAGAAAATTTTCAGTGCCAGGAATAGGATACCTTCCAGTGAGTTGTTGGCCAGGGAGGTCCCTGTTGCCTCCAAAACATTACAGGCTATTGCCAAGGCCCTTGTGTCCCACAAGTAACAGATGGTAAAACCATATTGCTGAAGACTTCACATGCCTGGGCAGCAAGGTCACTGAGAAATCAAGTTGGTGCTGAACTGAAAACCTCCTCCCTGTAAACCAGCCAACTGAAAGCTGAAAAGAGCTGCACTGCATGCAGTCCTATGGGAGACAGAAGTCATCAGCAGTGAAAACAGTGGACACTGGAGGCCTCAAGTTTGGCCAGACAGCCCAAATGACCAAACGAGTGCAATAGTGGCATGTCTGCTCTGGGGAAAACCAACTGCTCTCTAACTGGACTGGAGGCCCGCTCTGTGGAAGGGAATACATGCCTGACACTGAAAACCTTATCAAAAGCCTATGGCAGTGGAGATCATGAGCCTTAGGCGTATAAAGCCTGCTCTTGTCTGGCTAAATGCACATATTATTCTCATCAAAGTGCCCTGCAAGCATGACACCTAATGTTCATATTAATATATTAATGCTACTCTCACTTTTGTTCCGAGAAGCTTCTCTTTTCAGATGACGGGGATCACTGGGATGACCCAAAAGGCAATATAGTGCTGAGAGTCTAGCACTAAAACATCTCTATCACCCCCTTCAAGGCTCAGGGTCCATTGTGGAAGAGGTAGCAGAAAGAATGTAAGAGCCAAAGGAAGGGTACAACTCCTTACAATGTAACTGTCCAGACAGAAATTGGCCTCAATATCCATAACCTTACAGTGCCTAGTAATACCTTCACAAGACCCTCATAATAAGGAGAAAAAGATGATGACATCAAAAGAGAGACTGATTGAGAGGGGGAGGGGATATGATGGAGAATGGAGTTTCAAAGGGGAAAGTGAGGGAAGGGAGGGCATTACCATGGGATATTTTTTATAATCATGGAAGTTGTTAAAAAAAAAATTTTTTTTTGAAAAAAAAAATAGCCAGGCATGGTGGCGCACACCTTTAATCCCAGCACTCGGGAGGTAGAGGTAGGAGGTTTGCCATGAGTTCGAGGCCACCCTGACTCCATAGTGAAGTCCAGGTCAGCCTGAGCTAGAGTGAGACCCTACCTCGAAAAAACAAAAAAAAAAAAAAAAGAAAGAAAAGAAAAGAAAAGAAAAGAAAAAGAAAAAAAGGGAAATGCTTTAAATGTGTATTAGCAAAATGGATGACTAAGGGGATTCTGGGACTATGAGGCTATGAGGGAAGTAAGTAGAAGGGACCACGGGGATAGAGGACAAGAGGGGGTAATAAAGTATGACTATAAGCAAAGTACATGATGCACAAGCTTGAAAAGGTCGTAATGAAGCCCATCACTTTGTACAATGAGTATACACTAATTTTTTTAATTAAAATTGGTGGGCGTAAAAAAAAAAACTGGTGGGCGTGGTGGCACACGCCTTTAATCCCAGCATTCAGGAGGCTGAGGTAAGAGGATAGCTGTGAGTTCGAGGCCACCCTGAGACTACATAGTGAATTCTTGGTCAGCCTGGGCTACAGCGAAACCCTACCTTGAAAAGCCAAATAAGTAATAACTTATTTAGGCTTTAGGATATAGGATGTAGCTAAGTGGTACAATGTGTCCCTAGCATGGACAAGGTTTGGGTTGCATGAGCACGCACGTGCGTACACACACACCCCCAACATTAAGGCTTGACATGAGCACCCACAAATCCAACTTGACTCAGATAGGTATCCTCCTCAATCCCTTGCACCGACTGCAAATCTAACCCCTGAAAAACTGAGACATTACTCTCAGTAAACCCTTACATTCCTCAAATCAGTTAATTTCCCATCAGACGCTAGAGCCAAGAACTATGGCAATAAGAAAACAACTGCTCGGAGAAACAGCATTTTCTCTGCTTACACTTCCGCTCTCCCGGGTTCCCGCCGTGGCCGCAAGGGGTGAGTCCGTCCCCACTAGCCTGCACCCCACGGCCTGAGCATCTCCCCCAAGAGCGCGCACGCGCCCAGGGGAGGTGGATGCCGGGCCCACAGACCCCGGGGGCTGGCGCGGCGCGGGCGGGCGTACCTGGATGTGCCCCTGTCGGAGCAGGGCACTGTGCACGCAGCCAGGGACCGTGGCGGGCAGCTCCAGGGAGCCGTTCCCGGAGCGCAGCCTCCAGGGTCCCCGCAGGCTGCAGCGCTCGGCCGCGGACCCCGGGCGCGCTGCGCACAGCGCCAGCAGCAGGAGCAGAGGGCCGCGCATGGTGGCCGCCCAAGCCCGAGACGGGGCCCGCGGGACGCAGCTCGCCTCCCCCGCCCAGGCGGCCTCCGCCGCGGAAAAAGCCCGCTGCGCCTGGCTCCGCCCCAGGTCAGCTGAGCTCCCGCCGGCCCCGCCCCGCAGGCTAGGGGAACACGGAACCGGACGCCGGGTCCCAGGTGCTGACCCTGCTCCTCCTCCAAGAGGCTAGCACCTTGGGCGCGAAGTGACAAAGTCCGTGGGACATGCGACGCCAACAATATGGGAAACCACAGAAGGGTTCTTTGCTCTTGCCCAAAACGGAAAAACAGGGACTAAACAAACAACTCCAGATCCACTTTGTGCATCTGGCTTTACGTGGGTACTGGGGAAATGAACCCTGGCCATGTGCCTTTAACCGCTGAGCATCTCTCCAGCCCTAATCTCGAGTTCCGTGGTTACATAGACTTACCTAAATCCTGGGTTTTTGTTGTTGTTGTTGTTGTTTGTTTTGTTTTGCAACATACTGTTATTCCATTAATCCTACGAAGTCCAGAGAGAATTCCACATTGTTTAAAATACTTATTACTTTGTTGAATATCTGCAAGTTTTCCCCGCAACAATCCAATCCTTGTTCTGCCTTCTCGTGGCTCTGAAATAGCCTCACTTGGTAGGTACACTACCATATTTCACTTTGACAGGGTTGGCGTTCTCACAAATTATCATCTTGTCCGAGGGACACTGTATTTTCCAGCTCAACACCATTGTTCTCAACTGAAAGACTTGTCTCCAAAGAGGTTAGCTGATTTGCCTGTTAATCACGGTAGTAGAGAGGATCAGGCCCCTCCTCTCCTGGCTGCTACTCTCCTTTCAGTAGAGCCCACTTCTATTTCAGGAGAAGGGTTCTGCTCATTCAAGCTTCCTAACTCTTAAGAGCATACTTACTTTTGACATGAGCAAAGTTCTTAATTCAAATAAGACGTCCTGTTTCATGGCATGAAAAGCCAGTCACAGTCTATGTAACACTGATGACAAGGCTTATTAACAAGAGGGGCAAAAGTGTTTTTGCATGCACCATATACTTTTTTTTTCTCCAGGTAGGGTTTCACTCTAGCCCAGGCTAACTTGGAATTCACTATGTAGTTTCGAGGTGGTCTCGAACTCACAATGATCCTCCTACCTCTGCCTCCTGAGTGCTGGGATTAAAGGCTCATGACCCCACCCCTGGCTCACCACATGTTTGTTTGTTTGTTTGTTTGCTTGCTTGCTTGCTTGCTTGTTTGTTTTGTCAGGTAGGGTCTCTCTCTAGCCCAAGCTGACCTGGAATTCACTATGTACTCTCAGGGTGGCTTTGAACTCATGGCGATCCTCTTACCTCTGTGAGTATTGGGATTAAAGGCATGCACCACCACACCCAGCTCACCACGTACATTTTAATAAGCCAAATCAAAGGGAAATTTGTCTGAACCAGTGCGAACATTTTCTCCCAGTCTGTAGGTTGCCTCTTGACTTGATTAACATTCTCCTTTGCTATAGGGATGTTTAGTTTCAGGAGATCCCATTTGTCGACTGTTTACCTTATTCCCTGAGCAAAAAGAGTCTTATTCAGAAAGGCCTTACCTATGCCTTTATCTTGAATTGTCCCTACTCTTTCCCCTAAATTTTCAGCAGTACAGAGGTTGGTCCTGTAGCAGGGAAAGTGGCCTCCCTCTTGATGGTTGGAGGGCCTCAGGTCCTGTTTTAAAGCTAACAAAGACTTTGATGTTCCCACACCTTCCAAGGCTCAGGGTCTAATGCGGAAGAGGTGGTGGAAAGAATGTAAGAGCCAAAGGAAGGGTAGGACTCCTTACAACGTCCTCCCTCCAGACATAAAATGGCCTGGATATCCATGACCTCATAGTGCCTGACACTACCTACACAAGACCATCATAAGAGGAGGAAAAGATCATGACATCAAAATGAAAGAGAGACTGATTGAGATGGGGAGGGGATATGATGGAGAATGGAATTTCAAAGGAGAAAGTGGGGGGAGGGAGGGTATTACCATGGGTTATTTTTTATAATCATGGAAAATGTTAATAAAAATTGAGAAAAAAAAAAGACTTTGATGTTCCAGAAATGAAGACATATTCAAAGTACAGTGAAAGCAGAAGTAGCAAACTTTATTACAAGCATAAAAGCTCCCTTCTGGGTGGGCGGGTCCAGAGCTGGGAGTTCATCTGAATGGACTCCAGGACTAGGATTTACAGAGTTTGGTGTCCCTGCTCCCCTTCCTGACATGGTAATGAGGGATTGTGGTTCAATTCACCCCATTAGTGACCTCCAACGAGACATCCAAAACTGCTGTCTTTTTTTTTTTTTTTTTTTTTGGTTTCCTGAGGTAGGGTCTCACTCTAGCCCAGGCTGACCTGGAATTCACTCTGTATTCTCAGGGTGGCCTTCAACTCATAGTGATCCTCCTACCTCTGCCTCCAGAGTGCTGGGATTAAAGGCGTGCACCACCTGGAGTTTATTTGCAATGGCTATTGAAATGGCCTGGCCTTTTTTTTTTTTTTAATTAGGGTCTCACTGTAGCCCAGGCTAACCTAGAATTCACCATGTAGTCTCAGTTTGGCCTTGAACTCACACCTCTACCTCAAGTGCTGGGGACTAAAGGCATGTACCACCATGCCCAGCCTGCTGGCTTTTTACTCTTCTTTAAAAACATTTTTTTTGTTTATTTATTTCAGAGGAAAAAAAAAGAAAGTTAACGTTTATGAACTGAGCATGGTGGTGCCTGCATTTAATCCCAGTACTCAGGAGGAAGAGGTAGGAGATTGCTGTGAGTTCAAGACCAGCCTGGGACTGCAGAGTCTGATCCAGGTCTCCCTGGGCTAGAGTGAGACCCTACCTCAAAATAAAAACAAAACAAAAAGTTCATATGGAATAAAAAAAAGAACCCAGTTTCTAAGGCAATCCTGTGAAAAAAGAATTGAGAGAGAGAAAGAAAGACAGAAAGAGAGTGAGTATGGGCACACCAGAGCTCTAGCCATTGCAAATAAACTCCAGGTGTATGTGCCACATTGTGCATCTGGCTTTATGTGGGTATTGGGGTATAGAACCTGGGCCATCAGGCTTCCCAAGCAAGTGCCTTTAACCACTCAGCCATCTCTCTCCAGCCCCTTTATTTGTTTCTTTCCCAGGTTCTGCTTTCGTGTTTTTCTATCCCTGTGGCTAATTGTGTAAATAAACTGTTTCCTGTCAGCAGTCCCCTGAACCACTCCCTATTTGCCTATGCATCCCCTCAGATCCATTTGGAGCTTATTTTTGTGCAAGGTGAGAAGTACTTTCATTCTTCCACGTGCGGATTTACAGTTTCCCCCGCACTTTGTTGAACAGGCTGTCTTTTCTCAAAAATGTACTCTCAGCGTCGTGGTCAAGAAGCAGGTGGTCATGGCTGTGTGGGCTTCTACCTCCACCCTTTCTTGTATTCTTTTGATCTAATGTTTGTTTTTGTGTCAGTACCATGCTGCTCTTTTTACCGTGGCTCTGAGTATAACATGAAGGCAGACATGGTGGCACTGTACCGTGATTCTTTTTTCCTTAGAAACTAGATTCTTTTTTTTTTATTCCATATGAACTTTTTTTTTTTTTTTTTGAGGTAGGGTCTCACTCTAGCCCAGGGAGACCTGGATCACACTCTGCGGTTCCAGGCTGGTCTTGAACTCACAGCAATCCTCCTACCTCTTCCTCCCGAGTGCTGGGATTAAATTCAGGCACCACCATGCCCAGTTCATAAACATTAACTTTTTTTTTTTTTTGAGGTAGGGTCTCGCTCTAGCTCAGGCTGACCTGGAATTCACTATGTAGTCTCAGGGTGGCCTCAAACTCACGGCGATCCTCCTACCTCTGCCTCCCAAGTGCTGGGATTAAAGGCATGTGCCACTGTGCCTGGCCTTCAATCTTAATATTTTTGAGCTAATCAGGGTGTGGTGGTGCATGTCTTTAATCCCAGCACTTGGGAGGCAGAGGTAGGAGGATTGCCGTGAGTTCGAGGCCACCCTGAGATTCCATAATGAATTCCAGGTCAGCCCGAGCTAGAGTGAGATTCTACCTCAAAAAAACAAAAAGAAAAAAAAATTAAGATTGAATAACATTTAAAAAATAGAAAAATATTTCTTTAAATAATGGTGTTGTGGGCTAATGGCTAAACGGCTCAGTGGTTAACGGCACTTGCTTGCAAAGCCTGCCAGCCCGAGTTCAATTCCTCAATATCCATATTAAGCCAGATACACAAAGTGGTGCATGCATATGGAGTTTCTCTGCAGTGGGTAGAAACCCTGAAATGCCCATATTTCTCTCTCTCTCTCCTTACAAATAAACTTAAAAACACATATTTTTATAAGAATGGTGCTGGAATTAGCTAGACATGTTGGTGCACAGCTTTAATCCCAGCGCTCAGGAGGCAGAGGTAGGAGGATCGCTATGAGTTCGAGGCCACCCTAAGACTGCATAGTGAATTCCATGTCAGTCTTCACTGAGCTAGAGTGAGACCCTACCTCAGCAGTGGGGGAAAATGATCTAATGAAAATTTTAGGAAAATGGATGGAGTTGAAAAAAGTTATTCGAAGTAAGATCACACAGCCATAAAAAGACAAACTGTGCATGTACTCTCATCTGCGGTTCCTAACTGGGATCAATTGAAGATGAGTGGAAACGGTAGTAAGCACCAGGAATATGGGCATAAACCTAGAATGAGACCAGGAGATCTTCCTAATGAACCTCCATCATGAAACATGGAATGTTTCAATTTGAAGAAAATGGTTATACAATATTTGGTTAGGTTTATTCCAAGCTGTATTTTTTTTTAAAGATAATTGTGAATAGGTTTGTTTCCCTGATTCTCAGTATAGTATCACTATAAAGGAAGGCCACTGAATTTGTGTTGATTTTGTATTCTACCACTTTGTTGAAAGTGTTTATCAGCTTTGAGTTTTCTGGTGGAGTATTAGGGTATCTAATGTACAGAAGCATTACCTACAAATAAGAGTAACTTGGACTTTTCTTTTTCTTTAAATATTTATTTAATTATTTATGAGAGTTAGAAAGAAAGAGAGATAAAGGCAAATTGAGAGAGAGAGAGAGAGAGAGAATGGAGCCAGGCATGGTGGTGCATGCCTTTAATCCCAGCACTTGGGAGGCAGAGGTATGAAGACTGCCAAGAGTTCAAGGCCACCCTGAGACTACATAGTGAATTCTAGATCAGCCTAGGCTACAGACCCTACCTTGAAAAACCAAAATAAACAAATAAATAAAGAAAAGAAAACATAAAAAAAATAAGAGAGAGGGAAAGAGAGAGAATGGGCATCCCAGGGCCTCTAAGCACTGCAAACAAACTCCAGATGCATGTGCCACCTTGTGCATCTGGCATTTCATGGGTACTGGGGAATTCAACCCATGTCCTTAGACTTAACTGCTGAGCCATTTCTCCAGCCCCTTTTTCTACTTTTTTTTTCTCTGTTGTTGTTGTTGTTTTGTTTTTCAAGGTAGGTTCTCACTCTAGCCCAGGCTGACCTGGAATTCACTATGTATTCTCAGGGTGGCCTTGAACACATGGTGATCCTCCTACCTCTGTCTCCTGAGTGCTATGATTAAAGGTGTGAGCTACTACACCCGGCTGCCTTTTTCTATTTTTTAAAAAAATATGTTATTTTATTTATTTATTTGAGAGAGAGAGAGAGCAAGAGAGAGACAATGGGCATGCCAGGGCCTCCAGCCACTGAAAACAAATTCCAGACGCATGTGCCACCTAGTGGATCTGGCTTACATCGGTCCTGGGGAATCAAACATAGGTCCTTTGGCTTTGCAGTCAAGCACCCTAACTACTAAGCAACCTCTCCAACCTACCTTTTTCAAGTTTTTAAAATAAAAATAAACTTAGCCATGATAATGCATGCCTTTAGTCCCAGCACTTATGAGCTTAAGGTAGGAGGGTCTCTGAGTTTGAGGTCAGCTTGGGGCTACAAAGTGAATTTCAGGTCATCCTGGACTAGAGTGAGACCCTTGCTTGGTAAAAACAACAAAAAAGTCTTTTTTTAAAAAAAAATTATTTTTTTTTATTTTTGTGGTTTTGTTTTTTGTTCTTTTCAATTTTTTTTTTTTTTTTTTTTTTTTTTTTTTTTTGGTTTTTTGAGGTAGGGTCTCACTCTGGCCAAGGCTAACCTGGAATTCACTCTGTAGTCTCAGAGTGGCCTCGAACTCATGGCGATCCTCCTACCTCTGCCTCCCGAGTGCTGGGATTAAAGGCGTGCGCCACCACGCCCGGCTTCAAATTTTTTTTATTAACAACTTCCATGATTATAAAACATATCCCATGGTAATGTCCTCCCCTCCCCCACTTTCCCCTTTGAAATATTAAATTTTTATCTTTACTTTATAAATTACTAAAATTTTTATTTTAAAAATTACATACTCTCCTCCCACCTTCTTTCTTCTCCCCCATCAGTCCCCTCCATTGACACCCTGTTCTTTTTTCATGAGTAATTAACTTTTTTATTAACAACTTCCATGATTGTAAACAATATCCCATGGCCCGCCCTCCCCCACTTTCCCCTTTGAAACTCCATTCTGCATCATATCCTCTCCTCCCTCAATCAAGTCTCTCTTTTATTTTGATGTCATGATTTTTTACCTCCTTTATGATGGTCATGTGTAGGTAGTGTCAGGCACTGTGAGGTCATGTATATCTAGGCCATTTCATGTCTGGAGGGAGCACGTTGTAAGGAGTCCTACCTTTCCTGTGACTATTACATTCTTTCTGCCACCTCTTAAGCAATGAACTCTGAACCTTGGAAGGTGTGATAGAGACATTGCAGTGCTGAGGACTCCTCTGTCACTTCTTCCCGGCACCATGATGCCTTCCTTCTGAGTCATCCCAAAGTCACTGCCATCTGAGAAGAGAAGGTTCTCTACCAAAAGTAAGGCCACCATTAATATATGGGTATGAACATTAAGAGAAGTGCTATTGGGCCATTTGATGAGCAAAGTATATACACTGAGCCAGACAGCAGTAGACATTACAACCCTAGGGCTCATGGCTACACCGTGTTGTAGGTTTTCAGTATTAGGGATGCATTCCCTCCCATGGATCAGACCTCCAGTCAAATTAGAGGACAGTTGGTTTCCACTATAAGACACATGCCACTATTGCACCTGTTGGCTCATTTGGCCTGGATGGCCAAATATAAGGCTTGCAGTGTCCACTGTTGGGTATCTTCACTGGTGATTTCTCTTTCTCCTATTGAACTGCATGCAGAATGGCTTCTTCCAGCTCTCTGTCAGCTGGTCTACATGGAGGAGGTTATCAACTCAGTTCCAGCAGGATTTCTCAGTGGCCTTGCAGCCCAAGTATGTGGAGTCTTCAGCAATAGGGTCTTACCATCTATTCCTATTGGGAAACCACCAGCCTTGGAAATGGCCTATAATGTTTTGGGGGCATCAGGGACCTCACTGGCCAATAACTCACTGGAAGGTATCTCGATCCCTGGCACTGAAAATTTTCTAGTAACAATCTATGGTTCCTGAGTGTTCTATTGTCCAAAAAAGTAGGTTTCCATATGATATATTTATATCCTCTTAGATTTTGATTAGCCCTCCCTCCACCTTTCCTTTATTCAATCTTTTCCCCTGGCCTCACTTAGACCTTTTCACCCCCATTAATCTGTTCTTCTACTTACATATATACAATACCATCCTACTAAGTTCCCCCCTCCTTCCCTTTTTATTCCCTTTATATCTCCTTTCTAGCTTATTGGCCTCTGCTACTAAGATTTCTTCCTACTCACACAGAAGTCCAATCATCAATAGCTAGGATCCACATATGAGAGAGAACATTCAATGCCTGGCTTTCTGGGCCTGGGTTACCTCACTTAGTATAATCCTTTCCAGATCCATCCATATTCTGCAAATTTCATAACTTCATTTTTCTTTACTGCTGAGTAGAACTCCATTGTGTAAATGTGCCATATCTTCATTATCCACTCATCAGTTGAGGGAAATCTGGGCTGGTTCCATTTCCCAGCTATTGTGAATTGAGTGGCAATAAACATGGTTGAGCAAGTATCTCTAAGATAATGAGATGAGTCCTTAGGATATATGCCTAGGAGTGCTATAGCTGGGTCATATGGTAGATCTATTTTTAGCTGTCTTAGGTACCTCCACACTGATTTCCACAATGGCTGGACCAGATTGCATTCCCACCAACAGTGTAGAAGAGTTTGTCTTTTTCCACGTCCTCACCAGCATTTATGGTCATTTGTTTTCATGATTGTAGCCAATGTGACAGGAGTGAGATGGAATCTCAGTGTAGTTTTAATCTGCATTTCCCTGATGCCTAGGGATGTAGAACATTTTTTTGAGGTTTATATGCTATCTGTATTTCTTCTTTTGAGAACTCACTATTTAGTTCTGTAGCTCATTTTTTAATTGGGTTGCTTGATTTCTTATTATTTAATTTTGTGAGTACTAGATAATAATCCTCTATCAGATGTATAGCTGGCAAAGATTTTTTTTTCCCTTCCTGAAGGTTGCCTCTTTGCTTTATTCGCAGTGTCCTTTGCCATAGAAAATCTTTGTAATTTCATGATGTCCCAGCAGCTAATCTGTGGTTTTATTGCGTGAGCAACTGGGGTTATATTCAGAAAGTGTTTGCCAAGACCAATATGTTGAAGGGTTTCCCTACTTTTTCCTCTAGCAGTTTCAGAGTTTCGGGTCTGTTATTAAGGTCTTTAATCCATTTGGACGTACTTCTTACTTCTCGGCAATGGAAAAAGAGAAGGATCTATTTTCACCCTTCTACAGATACATATCCAGTTTTCCCAGCACCATTTGCTGAAGAGGCTATCTTTTCTCCAAAGAGAATTCTTGGCATTTTTGTAGAATATCAGGTGGCTATAGCTACCTGGACTTACATCTGGGCCCTCTATTTTGTTCCATTGATCTACATGTCTGATTTTGTGCCATGCTGTTTTTGTTACTATCGCTCTGTAGTATAGGTTCAAATCAGGTATGGTGATACCACCAGCCTTATTTTTCTTGCTCAATATTGTTTTAGATGTTCGAGATTTTTTGTGCTTCCAAATGAATTTTTGGATTCTTTTTCCTATTTCCATGAAGAATGCCATAGGAACTTTGATGGGGATTGCATTAAATGGATAGATTGCTTTTGATAAGATTGCCATTTTCACAATATTGATTCTTCTGATCAAAGAACAAGGGATGTCTTTCCATTTCCTAGTGTCTTCTGCAATTTCTTGCTTAGTGTTTTAAAGTTTGCATTGTAGAGATCCTTCACTTCCTTATTTAGGTTGCTCCCAAGGTATTTTATTTATTTTTGATGTAATTGTGAATGGGACTCATTCTTTGATTTTATCCTTTGTGTGTTTATTGTTAGCATGTAGGAAGGCTATTGATTTCTCTGTGTTTATTTTGTATCCTGCTACATGGCTATAGGTGTTTATCAGCTCTAACAGTTTTCTGGTAGAGTCTTTAGGGTCCTTTATGTATAGAGTCATGTCATCTGCAAATAATGATAACTTGATCTCTTCCTTTCCAATTTGTATTCCTTTTATGTGCATCTCTTGCCTTATTGCTATGGCTAAGACTTTCAGTACTATATTAAATAAAAGTGGGGACAGTGGACACCCTTGTCTTGTTTCTGATTTTAGTGGAAAAGCTTCCAGTTTTTCTTCATTTAGTATAATATTGGCTGTAGGAGTGTCATAAATAGCCTTTATTATGTTGAGGTATGTTCTTTCTATTCCCAGTCTCTGTAGGACATTTATCATGAAGGGATGTTGGATTTTGTCAAATGCTTTCTCTGTGTCTAATGGATGATCATATGATTTTTGACCTTCAGTCCATTTATATAGTGTATTACATTTATTGATTTGTGTATGTTGAACCTTCCCTGAATCTCTGGGATAAAGCCTACTTGGTCAGGGTGAATGATCTTTCTGATATATTCTTGTATTCTGTTTTCCAATATTTTGTTGAGAATTTTTGATCTATGTTCATGAGGGAGATTGGTCTGTAATTTTTTTTTCTCCTATCTTTGCCTGGTTTTGGTATCCGGATGATGCTGGCTTCATAGAAGGAGTTGGATGGATTCCTTCTTTTTCTATTTTATGGAAAAGTTTTCTTCCCTGAAGGCCTGTAAAATTCACCAGTGAATCCATCTGGGCCTGGACGTTTTTTAGTTGGGAGATTTTTGATAACTCCTTGGATCTCTGTACTTCTTATAGGTCTATTTAATTGATTAATCTCATCATGATCTAATTTAGGTAGGCCATATAAATCAAGGAAATCATCCATTTCTTTCAGATTTTCAAACTTAGTGGAATATATGTTCTTATAGTATGTCCCTATGATTTTTTAAATTTCTCTGGTATATGTTGTGATGCTACCTTTTTCGTCTCTAATTTTATTAATTTGTATCTCTTCTCTCTTTCTTTTGGTCAGATTTGCTAAGGGTTTATCAATCTTGTTTATCCTTTCAAAGAACCAACTCTTTGTTTCATTGATTCTTTGGATTTTTTTTTGTTGTTGTTGTTGTTTCTATTTCAGTAATTTCTGCCCTAAACTTTATTATTTCTTCCCATCTACTGATTTTTGGTTTGCCTTGTTCTTCTTTTCCCAAGGCTTTAAGGTGAAGCATTAGGTTGTTTACTTGAGACCTTTCTAATTTCCTAATATAGGCACTTAAAGCTATAAATTTCCCTCTTAGGACTGCCTTCATTGTGTCCCAAAGATTTTGGTATGTTGTTTTCTCGTTATCATTTGACTTTATGAATTTTTTGATTTCCTTGTTGATTACTTCATTGACCCATTCATCATTCAGTAGTGTATTGTTTAGTTTCCATGATTTTGTGTTTGCTCTATAGCTTTTCTTGCTATTGATTTGTAGTTTGATTCCATTGTGATCAGATGGAATGCAAGGAATTATTTCAGTTTTCCTGTGTTTGTTAAGATTTGCTTTGTATCCTAATGTATTGTCTATTTTAGAGAATGTTCCATGTGCTGCTAAAAAGAAGTTTGTGTTGAGTAATCTGCTGTGATCCTGATGGGCTTGCCTTTGTAGGTAACTTGATTTTTCTCTCTAACCACTTTCAAAATTTTTTCTTTGGTTTGTATGTTTGGTAGTTTAATTATAATATGGAGATGAGAGGTTCTTTCCAGGTTTTGTCTGGTTGGTGTTCTAACAGATTCCTGTATCTGCATTGGCATCTATTTCCCAATTTGGGGAAAGTTTTCTTCTATGATTTTGTTGAAAGCACCTACTATGCCTTTGGAGTGAAATTCTTCTCCTTCTACTATACCCTGAATTTTTTTTTTTTTACCTTACAATGTTTCCTTTATTCTTATATTATTATGACTACTACAATTACTGTTTGCCCAGAAGTCAGTAGCAGACAACCCATTCAAAATCCTTTGAAAAGTCCACATCATGAGTTAAAGAGGTACAGAGTACAAGTTATTCTGTAATTAAAAAGTCACATACATATATACTTTACAGAATGGAGGCAGCTTAATGTAGCTAGTGTGTACGGCACTAAAAAATATGGTAGGACTTATTACATAGGTTTATTAACTCTTGGTTTAATTCAAGAATTACTCAGCTATGTTTGAAGAGTATCCTCAAATCTTCTTACATTGTTTACAGCTGTCCAGTAATAAAGACATAAGCTAGAAGACATCTGAAGCACAAAATTATAATACTGACAATACATTTCTTCAAAATATCAATAATTTGATTAATAAAGAACAAAGTAAATCTAGAATAAAGGAAGGAAAGGTGCATTTATTAAAAATGAACAGTACAGTCTCTGATGATAAATCACAAAAACCCACTCAGCATCTAATGAAATCCAATATACAATGATATACCCTGAATTCTTAAGTTTGATGTTTTCATAGTGTCCCAAATACCTTGAAATTCCCATTCATACTTTCCTATTAGTTTGTCTTTCTCTTTGTTGGAGTGTATTAGATCTGCCTCCTACTCTTCTAGTTTAGATATTCTGTGTTCTTCATCCATTCTACTGGTGAGGTTTTCTATAGAGTTTCTTATTTCTTTGTGTTCTTCATTGCTAGTAATTCTGACTGGTTTTTCTTTATTGTTTCTATTCCCTTATTTATATCTTGTATTGACCTTTTTATTTCAATTAATTGGTTTCCTGTGTCTTCTTTGATCCCTTTGATTTCCTCTTTCATTCCTTTGATTTCTTCTTTGACTTCTTTGAACATATTTATAATCATTCTTTTGTAATCTTTCTCAGATATTTCCTCTAAAACATTCTCACTGGAGGTCATTTCTGATGCATTAATACTTTTTGGTGGATTTATATTGTCTTGATTTTTGGTGTTTCTTGTGTTCTAATGTACATATTTTTGCAATTTGGATTAATTTAATGCTTGGATTTTCTATTTAGCTGTAGTTTTTTGTTTGTTTGTTTTTGAGGTAGGGTCTCACTCTAGCCCAGGCTGACATGGAATTCATTCTGTAGTCTCCGGGTGGTCTCAAACTATTGGTGATCCTCCTACCTCTGCCTCCCCAGTGCTGGCATTAAATGCATGCACCAACACACCTGGAAATCTGTAGTTTTATTAGCTGTATCAATCAATCTGATGTTATATATCTCCAGGGTAGGAGCTTAAGGTGCTAGGTGTGGCTCCTAATACTCTCAGAGTATCTACAAAAGTGACCTTAGATGTTGGGTTTGCCTGCTATGAGAGTATTCAAGTAGGCTGAGTGGAACAAAGTACAGGCAGATTCTAAAATGTAACTAAACAATGTACACATTCATTGAAAAACAGCACAGAGTATTTATGCAAGAGTAAGTATTATGACAACCAGATCCTCTAACAAAGTCATAGTCCCTTAGGATGTGTGTTTCCTCACACCCTTAATTCTGTCAACTAGGAGGCTAAGATTTCTGGTCTGTTGAGGGTTCCAATCAGCTTGTGATCAAGTGAGACCCTTCCCTAATAAACAACAGAAGAGGAAACAAAGGCACTAAAAATCAGAAAGCAACAAATGACAAGCCCAAAATATACCTTATTTGAGAATGGCAAATACGACCATCCATCAGATTTAACATATAATTTATCCTGATATGGAAGGAGCAATTAGCACTTCCGGTTCAGGACTATATACCAGGCTTATTTGGTGGGTACCTGGTGTGATCCCAGTTTCCTTTCGGGATGATTTTGGTCTCAGTTATGCTATGCCCCTGCTTGGGTCCCTCTTTGGTGCACTGTGGGTTCGAGTAGGTTTGCTGGGTCATTGGATCACTGCTCTTGTCGCCAGTGCTGGGTGCTGTGAGCTCCCTTCCTCTGATCTCTGGTGCTTGCCCTGGCAGTGGGGGAGGGCAGGCTTTGGATGGTGGCTCTAGTTATCCCACTGGTCCACATGATCCTTACCTCATGATCTGCTCCACCATTGTTCGCTGTGGTTCTTCATGTTTCTTGAGTTTGCGAAGAGCTCTGGTGTGAGTGGAAAATCTCCTCACCTGGCTTTTCCTGTGGCTCAAGCCAAGCCTTGTAGCTGTGGCCCCATGGACATGGTGCTGCCACTGCTGGAGCTGCTTCTGCCTGCTTATGTTGACTCTAAATGCTATGAATCTCTTCTACTTTTCTGCTGCCATTGGTAATTTCTTATACACTTCACTTTTTAGTAGAAGGGTGTATTTTGCTGAGGGTTTTTTTGGCTTTTTCTCCCCTAGGCTGCTTTGGCCTGGTTCCTATGCCAACATCTTAACCAGAAGTCCCCATCAATTGATTTTTTTTTTTCTTTTTTTGGTTTATCAAGGTAGGGTCTCACTCTAGCCCAGGCTGACCTGGAATTCACTATGGAGTCTCAGGGTGGCATTGAACTCATGGCGATCCTCCTACCTCTGCCTCCCAAGTGCTGGGATTAAAGGCATGCACCACCACGCCTGGCTCTCAATTGATTTTTTTAATGATAGTCATCCTGACTGGAGTAAGGTGTAATCTCATAGTTGTATTAATTTGCATTTCCCTAATGGTTAAGGATGTTGAACATTTTCTTAAGTAAGTATTAGCTATTTGTATTTCTTCCATTGAGAATTCCCGAATCAGCTTTCTGTCCCATTGTTTTCTTTATTAAGTGGAAAATTGTATGGATACATCATAGCTTAGTACCATCATTTCCCTCCTCCCTGCCCCCAATCCACACAGGGTTTTTCTTAGTGAAATTGCTGGTATTCCCCTTAGGTTTGTGGATTATGAAATATGAGAGCGTCTGTCAATCATTGTAGGAGGAGACTGCCCCATTTTTTGAGTGGATTTTTTTTATTGCGTAGTTTTTAATATTTTTATTTTTTATCTTATTTTATTTTATTTATTTTTTATTTTTGGTTTTCTGTGGTAGGGTCTCATTCTAGCCCAGGCTGACTAGAATTCACTATGTAGTCTCAGGGTGGCCTTGAACTCACAGCATCCTCCTGTCTCTACCTCTCAGGAGCTGGGATTAAAGGTGTGAGTCATCAGGCATAGTTAAATTTTTTAAACTTTTGAATTTATATTAGAAAGAGAGAATGTGTTTGTGAATGGGTGTGCCAGGGCCACTAGCCACTGCAAACAAACTCCAGATGCTTGCACCACTATTGTGCATATGACTTACATGTGTACTTGGGTAACTGAATCTTGGTCCTTAGCCTTCACAGGCAAGTACCATAAATGCTAAGCCATTTCTCCAGCCCTTATTGCTTAATTTTGAGTTCTTAGTAGATTCCAGATATTAGGCCTCTGTCAGTTATATAGCTAGTGAAGATTTTTTTCCCATTCTATGGTAGTATGTTGGCTCTGTCTATGGTATGTTTGTCTCTACAAAAGCTTTTTTTTTAGCTTCATGAGATCCTACTAGTTGAATGATTCTTTAATTTCCTGAGCTACTGGGATAGTGTTCGGGAAGTCTTTCCCCACTCCAGTATCATGGAGAGTTACTCCCATTTTTCCATTTAGGAGTTGAAGAGTTTCAAGCCTTATATTGAGGTCTTTACATTTAGTTGATGCTTATGTATGGTGAAAGGTATAGGTCTGGTGATTGTGCAATTTGTCCATCACCATTTGTTGAAGATGTTGTCTTTTCTCCACTGTACATTATTGCTCCTTTGTAAAAGATCAAGTCTTCAATTCTGTTTCATTGGTCTATATGTCTGTTTTTATGGTAGCCAATACCATGTTGTTTTTGTTACTATGTCCAGATATATTTCTTTTGTTGAGGATATTTTGGGATATCTGAGACCTTATGCCATTCTGTATGAATTTTGAGGTTATGTTTTCTATCTCTGTGAAGAATGATGCTGGGATTTTTATTGTTATTGCATTGAATCTGTATATTGCTTTTGATAGAATTGTCATTTTCACAATATTAATTCTACTCATCTAGGAACATGGAAGGTCTTTCCATTTTCTCATGTCCTTTTCAGTTTCTATGTTTTCATTATATAGGTCTCACATCCTTGGTTATTCCAAGGTATTTGGTTTCTTTGTGTGTGTATGCAAGTCATGGAAAGAGAACCACCACACTGATTTCTTCCTCTGTATAATTTGTGTTTTGTGTAAAGGAAGGCTACTGATTTTTGTGTGTATATTTTGTGTTCTGACTCTGTGCTAAAGGAATTTATCACCTTTAAAAGTACTTCGTGTCACTTATGTATAGAATTACGTCATTTGCAAATAGGGTTAGTTTGACTTTTGCCTTTCCAAGTTGAATCCCATTTCTATCTTTCTCCTCTCTTATTGCTTATGCTAGTACTTCTTTTACTATGTTGAAGAGCAGTGATGAAAATGGTACCCCTGTCTTGTTCCCAGTCTTAATAGGAACTCCTTGAGCCTTTCCCCAGTAAGTATGATTTTGGCTTTAGGTATTTTGTATTTACCCTTTATTAGGTTACAGTCAGATTCACATTGCTGGTAGAAATCACCCAACGAAGAGCACATGGCAGGTAAAAGAGGTTTATTTTGGCTTACAGACTCTAGGGGAAGCTCCAGATGGCAAGAGAAAATGATGGCATGAGGAGAGGGTGGACATCACCCCTCGCCAACATAAGATGGGCAACAGGAACAGGAGAGTGTACCAAACACTGGCAAGAGGACACTGGTATAATACTCATAAGCCTGCCCCCAACAATACACTACCTCCAGGAGGCATTAATTCCCAAATCTCCATCAGCTGGGAACTTAGCATTCAGAACACCTAAGTTTATAGAAGATACCTGAATCAAACCACCACATTATGCCCCTGGCCCCATAAACTGATAACCATACATGACATAAAAATGCAGTGCATTCATCCAACTTTAAAAGTCCCATAGCTTTTATCAATCCTAATGATGTTTGAACATTCCCATAGTCCAAGATCTTCCAACTGAGCCATAATACCAAAAAATGTCCCCAAAACCCATAACGGCACAGAATAAACATTCACACTGAAAAAGATGGCATTGGGCATAGCAAAGAAATATTCAGCCAATACAAGATTTAAAACAACCAGCGCAAACTCAAATTCTGTAGCTTCGAGTCCAACAACTCTAATCAGTGACAAATTTCCAAGTCTGATAATTCTAGCCAGAAACAATTTTCTGGTATTCCAATTACACCCCTCCAGCTAGTTATTCACAGCCCTGGAAAACTTCATTGGGCCGGCAGCTCTCCTTGGCAGCCATCTCATGGTCCTGGCATCTCCACTGGGTCTCCACTGCAATCCATGGTTCATCCTCATGGCTCCATGGGATCTCTATGCAGGCATCCTTCAAACCTGCTTCACACTGCCCATGGCCATTTCCAAACCACAAGACTGCATTACAAGCTCAATGACCTTCTCTTTCCTGCATTTCGTATACTCCACAATACCAGGTAGGGTGCCAATTTGTTAATCCAGGGGGGAATAAAGCAGACTTTGAAGAACAGGACACTCCTTGAGAACTCAGGCCCTTTCAAAAGAGTCTGCATTCTTCCTGTAGCCCCAGTGCAGACCAGCTGGCCTGATTTCAAAGGTTGTAATCTTTCAATTGCAGCTGAATGGGCAGCAGTTCACCCAAAGATTTTTCTTTCTGTGCCATAGCCCTCTGCTCACAGCAGTTCATTTCTGTGCAAAGCAACCCTGCACAACTTCTCAGGACATGGGCATAACAGCAAGCTTTATACACAAACTGCCTCTAACCCAGTCCAAGCAAAGCTCTTTCTCACCCTCATAAGCCAAATCTCATAGTCCACAGTTCTTATCGCATTCAGGTCTTTCAATTCTGACCAGAATAGTCCATCAAGCTGTACTTACAGCACTGCAAGGCATCTCTTAGGCCAAGGCTTCAAATCCTTCCACATTCCCCTTGAAAATCCGCTCCAAAAGGCCAAAGCCACACATTCAGGTGTCTAGCAACAACCCCACTCCTTGGTACCACTTTACTGTTGCAGTCAGGTTCGCATTGCTGGTAGAAATCACCCAACCAAGAGCAACTTGTGGGAAAAAGAGGTTTATTTTGGCTTACAGGCTCCAGGAGAAGCTCCACCATGTCAGGGGAAAATGATAGCATGAGCAGAGGGTGGATATCACCCCCTGGCCCACATAAGGTGGACAACAGAAACAGGACAGTGTGCCAAACACTAGCAAGGGGACACTGGCTATAATACCCAAAGCCCACCCCCAACAATAACACTGCCTCCAGGAGGCATTAATTCCAAAATGTCCATCAGCTGGAAACCTAGCATTCAGAACACATAAGTTTATGGGGGACACCTGAACCAAAACTACACACTTGCCTTGCCTAGTCTCTCCAGTATTTTGATCATGAAGTGATGTTGTATTCTGTCAAAGGCCTTCTCTGCATCTATTGACATGATTATGTGGTTCTTGTATTTAAGTTTATGTGGTTTATTATGTTTATCAATTTCCATATATTGAACCATGCCTGCATTCCTGGGATGAAGTCTGCTTGATTGAGGCGAATGATGCTTGTGATGTGTTGTTGAATTTGGTTTGTAAGGATTTTGTTCAGGATTTCTGTATCTAAGTTTATCAGTGACATTAGTCAACAGTTTTCTTGTTGTATCTCTGTCTGGTTTTGGCATTAGGATGATGATAGTTTCATAGAAGGAGTTGGGGAACATTCCCTGTTCTCCAATTCTGTGAAAAAGTGGTTTCAGTTCTTTGATGAAGGTTTGGTAGAATTCTCCTGTGAATTCATCAGGTCCTGGACTTTTCCTTTTGGGGAGTTTTTTTTTTTTTTTTTTTTAATCACATTTTCAATCTCAATGGATGTTATAGGTTTGTTTAGGAGATTTATCTGCTCTGGATTTAGTTTTGTTGGTGGAATGTGTCTAGGAATTTATCCATTTCTCCCAGGTTATAAAATTTTGTGGAGCAGACGTTTTGAAAATATGTCCTGATGATTCTTCTAATTTCATTGATGTCTGTTGTGATTTCTCCCTTTTCATTTATAATTTTGTTAATTTGACATTTCTCTCTTTTTTCTTTTCATTTGATCAAATTGGCCAAGATTTTTGTTGCTGTTGTTTTTGAGGTAGGGTTTCACTCTGGCCCAGGCTGACTGACCATAAATTCAATAAGTAGTCTCAGGCTGGCCTTGAACACATAGCAATTCTCCTACCTCAGGCTCTCATATGCTGGGTATAAAGGTGTATACCACCATGCCTGCCTCAGCTCTGATCTTAATTATTTCTTTCTGTCTGGGACTGTTAGGGTTTGGATTGCTCTTGTTTTTCTAATGCCTTTATGTGCATGGCTAGGCTATTAATTTGAGATCATGCATTTTTTGTTATGAGGATATTTAGTGCTATAATTTTTTTCCCTTAGGACGGCCTTCACTATATCCCATAAGTTTTGGTATGTTGAGTATTTCTAATAATTCAGTTCTAGAAATTTGATAATTTCCTTCTGAGAGCTTGTTTGGAATTTCTAGCAGAGGAGAGTATCCACTCACATACCCTTGACCAAAAACTGGTCCTCATCTATTCAGGGCAGGTCATCCTCTTTGACCAAGTGAGTAGCTTTGGGAGGGCTACACATGGAGCAATAAGGGAGGAAGGGGGCACCTGCCTACCCAGCCAGATAAGCTGAATCAACCCTGGTGATAAATGGAGTGACAGATATTACAGCCAGATCACCCTCATATTCTAATTTCCTTCTTGATTTCTTCCACAACCCATTCATTGTTTAATAGCATGTTGTTCAGTCTCCAGGAGCTGGTGTAATTTCTGCTGTTGCTCTTGTTGTTGATTTCTACCTTTAATGCATTGTGATCTGATGTAATTCAGAAACAGTGTTTCAACCAAATGGACCTAGAAAACAAGCAGGGGTCACTATCCTAATTTCCAACAGGGTAGATTTCAGAACAACATTAGTTAGGAAAGATAAGGAAGATCACTTTATATTGATTAAAGGAGCACTCCAACAGGATCAGGATACAATCATAAACATATATGCATCTAACATGGGGGCTTCCAACTTCATCAAACAAATGCTATTAGAACTAAAGTCACTAGTGACCTTGGGATGACTCAGAAGGCATCCATTGTGAAAGAGGTGGCAGAAAGAATGTAAGAACCAAAGGAAGGGTAGGACTCCTTACAATGTTCTCCTCCAGACACAAAATGGCCTGGATACCCATGACCTCACAGTGCCTAACACTACTTACACAAGACCATCATAATAGGAAGAAAATATCATGACATCAAAATAAAAGAGAGACTGATTGGCAGGGGGGAGATATGATGGAGAGTGGAGTTTCAAGGGGGAAAGTGGAGAGAGGGAATGAATTAACATGGGATATTGGTTATAATTATGGAAGTTGTCAACAAAAAATAAATAATAAAAAATATGTATAAAGATTGACAGGCCATCCGAAGAACAACAACAAAAAAAAAATCCTAAGGTCACAGATAACACCACACACAGTTGTAGTTGGTGACTTCAATACCCCAATCTCATCAATTCACAGGTCATCCCAGCAAAAAGTAAACAGAGATGCATCTGGATTAAATGAGGTCGTAGAACAAATGGACCTGACAGATATATAGAGAACATTTCATGCAAATTCTGCAGAATACACATTCTTTTCAGCACCACATGAAAATTCTCTAAAATAGACCATATATTACTACACAAACCAAATCTTAACAAATACAGGAAAATTGAAATAATTTCTTTCACTCTATATGATCACAATGGGATCAAACTATAAATCAATAACAAGAAAAGCTATAGAGCAAACACAAAATCATGGAAACTAAAAAATATACTACTATATATATATGATGAATGGGTCAGTGAAGAAATCAAGAAGGAAATCAAAAATTTCATAGAGTCCAATGATAATGAGAAAACAACATACCAAACCTTTGGGACACAATGAAGGCAGCCCTAAGAGGGAAATTTATAGCTTTAAGTGCCTATATTAAGAAATTAGAAAGGTCTCAAGTAAATGACCTAATGCTTCACCTTAAAGCCTTGGAAAAAGAAGAACAAGGCAAATCAAAAATCAGTAGATGGGAAGAAATAATAAAGATTAGGGCAGAAATTAATGAAATAGAAACCAAAAAAAAAAAAAAAAAAATCCAAAGAATCAATGAAACAAAGAGTTGGTTCTTTAAAAGGATAAATAAGACTGATAAACCCTTAGCAAATCTGACCAAAAGAAAGAGAGAATAGATACAAATTAATAAAATTAGAGATGAAAAAGGCACTATCACAACAGATAACAAGGAAATTCAAAAAATCATAAGGACATACTATAAAAGCATATATGCCACCGAGTTAAAAAATCTGAAAGAAGCTGGGCGTGGTGGTGCATGCCTTTAATCCCAGCACTTGGGAGGCAGATGTAGGAGGACTGCCATGAGTTCAAGGCCACCCTGAGACTCCATAGTGAATTCCAGGTCAGCCTGGGCTAGCGTGAGACCCTACCTCAAAAAACCAAAAAAAAAAAAAAAAAAAAAAAAAAAAAAAATCTGAAAGAAATGGATGATTTCCTTGATTTATATGACCTACCTAAATTAAGTTGAGATTAACCAAATAAATAGACCTATAACAAGTATGGAGATCCAAGCAGTTATAAAAAATCTCCCAATGAAAACAAGTCCAGACCCACATGGTTTCACTAGTGAATTTTACCAGACCTTCATGGAAGAATTAACACCAACGCTTCTCAAACTTTTCCATAAAATAGAAAAGGAAGGAATCCTACCAAAATCCCTCTACGAAGCCAGCATCACCCTGATACCAAAACTAGGCAAAGATAGAACAAAAAAAGAAAGAAAAGAAAAATCAGAGACCAATCTCCCTCATGAACATAGATGTAAAAGTTCTCAAAAAAAATATTGGCAAACAGAATACAAGAATATATCAGAAAGATCATTCACCCTTACCAAGTAGGCTTTATCCCAGAGATGCAGGGATGGTTCAACATATGCAAATCTATAAATGTAATACATTACATAAATGGACTGAAGGACGAAAATCCCATGATCATCTCATTATATGCAGAAAAAGCAATTGACAAAGTCCAACATCACTTCATGATAAAAGTCCTACAGAGACTAGGAATAGAAGGAACATATCTCAATACAATAAAGGCTATTTATGACAAGCCTACAGCCAACATATTACTAAATGGGGAAAAACTGGAAGCTTTTCCACTAAAATCAGGAACAAGACAAGGGTGTCCACTGTCCCCACTTTTATTTAATATAGTACTGGAAGTCTTAACCATAGCAATTAGGCAAGAGATGCACATAAAAGGGATACAATTGGAAAGGAAGAGACCAAGTTATCGTTATTTGCAAATGACATGATTCTATACATAAAGGACTCTAAAGACTCTACCAGAAAATTGTTAGAGCTGATAAACACCTATAGCCATGTAGCAGGATACAAAATAAATACACAGAAATCAGTAGCCTTTTTATATGCTAAGAACACACACAGTATGAAATCACAGAATCACTTCATTCACAATTGCATCAAAAATAAATAAATAAAGTACCTTGTAATAAACCTAACCAAGGAAGTGAAGGGTCTCTACAATGCAAACTTTAAAACACTCAAGCGAGAAATTGCAGAATACACTAGGAAATGGAAAAACATCCCTTGTTCCTGGATTGGAAGAATCAATATTGTGAAAATGGCAATCTTATCAAAAGCAATCTATCCATTTAATGCAATCCCCATCAAAGTTCCTATGGCGTTCTTCATGGAAATAGGAAAAAGAATCCAAAAATTCATTTGGAAGCACAAAAAATCTCGAACATCTAAAACAATATTGAGCAAGAAAAATAAGGCTGGTGGTATCACCATACCTGATTTGAACCTATACTACAGAGCGATAGTAACAAAAACAGCATGGCACAAAATCAGACATGTAGATCAATGGAACAAAATAGAGGGCCCAGATGTAAGTCCAGGTAGCTATAGCCACCTGATATTCTACAAAAATGCCAAGAATTCTCTTTGGAGAAAAGATAGCCTCTTCAGCAAATGGTGCTGGGAAAACTGGATATGTATCTGTAGAAGGGTGAAAATAGATCCTTCTCTTTTTCCATTGCCGAGAAGTAAGAAGTATGTCCAAATGGATTAAAGACCTTAATAACAGACCCGAAACTCTGAAACTGCTAGAGGAAAAAGTAGGGAAACCCTTCAGTGTATCGATATTGGCAGACTTTCTGAATATAACCCCAATTGCTCAGGAAATAAAACCACAGATCAACTGCTGGGACCTCATGAAATTACAAAGGTTTTGTATGGCTAAGGACCCTGTGAATAAAGCAAAGAGGCAACCTTCAGGAAGGGAAAAAAAAATCTTTGCCAGCTGTACTTCTGATAGAGGATTAATATCTAGGATATACAAAGTACTAAAAAAAATTAAATAATAAGAAATCAAACAGCCCAGTTAAAAAGTGGGCTATGAGCCGGGCGTGGTGGCGCACACCTTTAATCCCAGCACTTGGGAGGCAGAGGTAGGAGGATCGCCATGAGTTCGAGGCCACCCTGAGACTCCATAGTGAATTCCAGGTCAGCCTGGGCTAGAGTGAGACCCTACCTCGAAAAACCAAAAAAAAAAAAAGTGGGCTATGGTGCCAGGCGTGGTGGTGCACGCCTTTAATCCCAGCACTCGGGAGGCAGAGGTAGGAGGATTGCCGTGAGTTCGAAGCCACCCTGAGACTCCATACTGAATTCCAGGTCATCCTGGGCTAGAGTGAGACCCTACCTCAAAAAAACAAACAACAAAAAAAAGTGGGCTATGGAACAAAATAGAGAGTTCTCAAAAGAAGAAATACACATAGCATATAAACATCTAATAAAAATGTTCTACATCTCTAGTCATCAGGGAAATGCAGATTAAAACTACGTTGAGTTTCCATCTCATTCCTGTCAGATTGGATACAAATGAAAACAAATGACCATAAATGCTGGTGAGGATGTAGAAAAAGAGGAACCCTTCTACACTGTTGATGGGATTGAAACCTGGTCCATACATTTGGAAATCAGTGGGGAGGTTCCTGAGACAACTAAAAATAGAACTATCTTATGACCTAGCTATACCACTCCTAGGCATATATCCTAAGGACTTAACTACCTTAGAGATACTTGCTCAATAATGTTTATCGCTGCTCTATTCACAATAGCTAGCAAATGGAACCAGCCTAGATGTCCCTCAACTGATGAGTGGATAATGAATGAATGTGTGGCACATTTACACAATGGAGTTCTACTCAGCCATAAAGAAAAATGAAGTTAGGAAATTTGCAGAAAAATGGATGGATCTGGAAAATATTATAGTTAGTGAGGTAACCCAGGCCAGGAAAGCCAAATGTCACATGTTCTCGCATGTGTGGATCCTAACTACAAATGGTTGGACTTCTATGTGAGTAGGAATAAAACTCAGTAGCAGAGGCCAGTAAGCTAGAAAGGAGATATAAAGGGAATAGAAAGGGAAGGAGGGGGGACTTAATAGGATGGTATTGTTTATATGTAAGTAAGAGTACAGATTAATGGAGGTGAAACGGCTTAAGTGAGATCAGGGGAAGAGATTGAATAAAGGAAAGGTGGAGGGAGGGCTAATCAAAATCTAAGAGGATATAAATAAGTCATATGGTAACCTACTTTTTTGGACAATGGAACACACAGGAGCCATAGATTGTTACTAGAAAATTTTCAGTGCCAGGGATGGGATACTTTTCAGGGAGTTGTTGGCCAGGAAGGTCCCTGATATGCCCAAAACATTACAGGCCATTGCCAAGGCCCTTGGTTTCCCACCAGGAATAGATGGTAAGACCTTATTGCTGAAGATTCCACATACGTGGGCTTCAAGGCTACTGAGAAATCCTGCTGGAGCTGAGCTGAAAACGTCCTCCATGTAGACCAGCTGATAGGAAGCTGGGAAAAGCCATGCTGCATGCTGTTCAATGGGAAAGAGAGAAATCACCAGTGAAGATACTCGACAGTGGCCACTGCAAGTCTTATATTTGGCCAGCCAGGTCAAATGAGCCAATGGGTGCAATAATGGCATGTGTGTTATGGTGGAAACAAACTGCCCTCTAATTTGACTGGAGGCCTGCTCCATGGGAGGGAATACATCCCTAATACTGAAAACCTTCAACAGGGGTAGTCATGAGCCCTAGGGGTGTAATATGTGCTGGAACCTTCCTAAATGTATATACGATGCTCATCAAATGGCCCAATAAGCACTTCTCTTAATGTTCATACCCATATATTAATGCTACCCTCACTTTTGGCTACAGAAGCTTCTCTTTTCAGACGTCAGTGACCTTGGGATGACTCAGAAGGCACCATGGTGCTGAGCAGATGTGACAGAGGAGTGAATGTTCAGCACTGAAATATCTCTATCACACCTTCCAAGGCTCAGCGTCCATTGCTGAATAAGTGGCAGAAAGAATGTAAGAGCCAAGGGAAGGGTAGGACTCCTTACAACTAGCTCCTCCAGACACAAAATAGCCTGGATATCTATGACCTTGCAGTGCCTGAAACTACCTACACAAGACCATCATAATAGGAAGAAAAGATCATGACATCAAAATAAAAGAGAGACTGATTTGGTGGTGGTAGGGGGTTATGATGTAGAATGGAGTTTCAAAGGGGAAAGTTTGGGAGGGAGGGAATTACCATGGGATATTGTTTACAATTATGGAAGTTGTCAATAAAAAAATTCCCAAATTTATGGAGGCATGTTTTATGCCCTAATATATGACCTGTTTTGGAGAATGTTCCATAGGCTGCTGATAAGAATGTGTATTCTAAAGCTGGGCGTGGTGGCACACCTTGAATCCCAGCACTCAGGAGGCAGAGGTAGGAGGATTGCTGTGAGTTCGAGGCCACCCTGAGACTACAGAGTGAATTCCAGGTCTGCCTGGGCTACAGTGAGACCCTACCTCAGAAAACCAAAAAAAAAAAAAATTAAAAAATAAAATAATAATAATAATAATAATAATAATGTGTATTCTATAGAATGGGGTGGGATGTTCTGTAAAATTTGTTAGATCTAGTCGATCTATGGTATTGTTAAGATTATTTCCCTATTGATTGACTGTTTGGATGATCCACTGATGATAATGGGGTACTGAAATCCACTAATATGATGGCATTGGAATTTGTTTCTGGTTTGTTGTCAATTAGGTTTTGTTTTAAAACTATGGTACACCAGCATTTGGTGCATATAGATTTATGATTATGATGTTCTGTTGTTGGATCATTCCCTTGATGAGTAAAAACTGGCCTTCTTTGCTTTTTTAATTACTTTTGGTTTGAAGTCTATTTTTTCAGATATTAATATCACCACACTGGCTTGTTTCTCATTTCCACTCGCTTGGGCAATTATATTCCACCTTTTCACCCGGAGGAAGTATTGCAGTAAGGTTCACATTGATGGCAGAAAACACCTGACAAAGAGCAGCTTGTGGGGGAAAGAAGTTTATTTTGGCTTACAGAGTTAAGAGGAAGCTTCATGATAGCAGGGGAAAATGATGGCATGAGCAAAGGATGGACATCATCTCCTGGCCAACATCAGGTGGACAACAGCCACAGGAGAGTGTGCCCAACATTGGCAAGAAGAAGCTGCCTATAATGCACATAGACCCTCCCTCAACAATACACTGCCTCCAGGATACTTTAATTTCCAAATTGCCAACACCTGGGGACATGTCATTCAGAACACTTAAGTTTATGGGAGACACTTGAATCAAACCACCACAGGAGGTGTCTATCCTTATTTTTATTTATTTATTTATTTATTTATTTATTTATTTATTTTTGAGGTAGGGTCTCACTCTAGCTCAGGCTGACCTGGAATTCACTATGTAGTCTCAGGGTGGCCTTGAACTCACAGTGATCCTCCTACCTCTGCCTCCTGAGTGCTGGGATTAAAGATGTGAACCACCACACCTGGCCCTTATTGTTTTCTTGAAAACAGCAGATGGAAAGGTCCATTTTTCTGACCCACGTTGTTAACTTGTATCTTTTGATGGATGTGTTCAGACCATTAATATGTAATGTTGTGTGAGGTTCGATTTAATCCCTGCTGTGTTGTAGACTTTATGGGGTTTTGTGCTTTCTTGGGCTTTGAATATTTTTTTTGCTTGCTCTAATTTTGATTATTGTATTCTTCCTCTTGAGGCTATTGAGGTTGGTTGTTTGACTCTTCTTTGTGGATTATTCCCTGAAGGTTCTCTGTAGGTTTGGTTTGTGTGCATATAATATTAAAGCTGGCTTTTATCATGGAAGGCTTTCCTTTCACCATTCATTGTGAGGAATTCTTTCTCTGGGTACAGCAGTTTGGGTTGGAAGCCATAGCTTTTTAGACTTTAGAGTGTTCCATTGAAGCCCTTCTGGCTTTCAGAGTTTCCATCAGAAAATCTGAGGAAATTCTGATGGTATTGCCTTTCTATGTAGTGAATTGTTTTTCTCTTGATGTTTTTAGCACTCTCTCTTTGTTTTCAGTGTTTAGAATTTTGACTATAATGTGTTTCTTTGATCCAGTCTGGTGTTCTGTGAGCTTCTTGTATTTGGATGGGTGTGTCTTTTGAGAGTTTTCTTCAATAATTTTCTTGAGGCCAGGCATGGTGGCACACGCCTTTAATCCCAGCACTTGGAAGGCAGTGGTAGAAGGATCGCCATGAGTTTAAGTCCACCCTGAGACTACAGAGTTAATTCCAGGTCAGCCTGGACAGAGTGAGACCCTACCTCAAAAAACAAAATAATAATAATAATAATAATTTTCTTGAAAATGTTGTCCATGCCTTTGACTTGAATTTGTTCTCCTTTTGGTGTACCCATGATCTAGATGTTTGTTCACTTTAGGGTATCCTACAATTTCCTTATATTTTGTTTGCATGATGTTTTGAACTTACCAAAGTTTTTGTACTCCCAACCAATTTCTTCTGTCTTGTCTTCCAGATCTGAGATTCTATTTATCTCTGATAGTGAGGGCTTCATGAGAGGCTTTTACATGCTCTATTTAATTTTTTCTTTATTGAATCTATCCCTTTGTCAAGTTCCAATTTCAGGTTGTGGTTTGATTTTCTTGATGCTTCTTGGAATTCATTCTTGCTTTTATTATTATTTTTTTTTGGTTTTTTGAGGTAGGGTCTCAATCTAGCCAAGGCTGACCTGGAATTCACTACGTAGTCTCAGGGTTGCCTTGAACTCACAGCAGTCCACCTATCTCTGCCTGCCCAGTGCTGGGATTAAAGGCGTGTGCCACCATGCCTGACTCCCATTCTTGCTTTTAATCATGTCTTCATTAAGCTTAGTCAACTGATTTTTGAGATCTTCTATTTTTGATTCACATTCAGTTCATTTATCTCTTTTGAATTTTCCTGGTTTTCCTCAATTAAGTTAAGCCTAGTGACAAAAGCTCTGTGTTCTGGAAGAGATGGTTCCGTTCAATTTCATTTCTGTAGTTAATGGTTTTTTTGATGCTTTGCTTCCAGTTCAGCCATTTTCCTGGTCAGGGTCTCATTGACTTTTTGTTTGTTTGTTTTTGTTTTTGAGGTAGAGTCTCACTCTAGCCCAGACTGACCTGAATTTTTTTGTTGTTGTTGAGTTTATTAAATAAGCTCATCTGTTTTCATTCAAAACTTCCGTTGTGGAACTAGGCAACCTTGGTGGAGATCTCTAAGTTTGTGGCCTTTTGGTTTTATTTATTTTTTGCATTAGGGCCTACCAATCTAGGGGTGAAAGTCTTGTTTCATTATGGAGGAAGTATTTGTCCTTGTAGTGAATGTTCTGTTTTAGGTTTGAACCAGACTGGAGTGAGATGCCATTGTATCTACAGATGTGCAAGTCATGGAGGTTGCAGGTGCCTCAGAAGCTCTGGGCTGGTGGCTGATATGAACATTGCATTTGGAGGTCTGAAATCTAATCTACAGAACAGGCTATGCCCTGGGTCTGCAGAATTGACCAGTATGGGGGTTTTTGTGTGTGGAGGTGGCTAGCAGTCCGAGAATGTGACCAAGACCAGAAAGTTCTCCTGTTGCTGGCAACATGTGTGGATGGCACATAGTGTGGGGGAGGCTAAGGATTGCTGTGAGTTCGAGGCCAGACTGAGAATACAGAGTAAATTCCAGGTCAGCCTAGGCTAGAGCCAGACCCCACCTCAAAAACAAACAAACAAACAAACAAAAAAGCTAGAAAACTAGAAGAGGTAGCACATGCTTGTGATTCCAGAACTCTGAATGTGAAGGCTAGAACATCAGAAGTCTGAGGTCATTCTCAGCTATATAGTGAGGCACGAATTCCTCTTTACGAGGAATATCCAATCAGAGAGCTGTTGATTACTCTTATGATCTTTTTTCATTACTGAACCACTGGATATATCTTGCCTGGCTGGTTGCTTTTGTAGCTTATAGGATTCACTACTTGTTCACACTCTTGGTCACTTTTATCCTTCAGTGGCTCGCATAGTGCTTTCCAGCATTGAGAGCTAGCCAGAAGGGAGCTGACTTCCATTTCAGCTCCAGCATCTCTCAATGTTCTGCAGTCACAGCCTGTGGGATTTTTACCAATAGGGTCTTACCATTTAGTTCTGGTGGTTTCACAATGGTCTGCATTTTTGGGGGGGCACCCCATAGGCCTTCATTTCCAACAGCTCACTGTGGTGGGGATAGACTAATTCTAATATTGAGATTTATCAGCAACAACCTATAGTTTTACAGGTAAAATTTCCTTCACTCCAGAAGGGTGCTTCTGCCCAAACTCCTCTCTCTCAACGTTATTTTCATTAGCTAACAATAAGGGAGGTTTTTATGGTATCAATTCATACCCTCATTAGTTTTGCATATCTTACCTTTCCTTCCTGTCCCCCTAAAACCCTACTACCCCTATATTCTGTCCCTCCACTTGCCTGTATACTATCCCTCCTCTGATCCCTTTCTCTTCTCCTCTCTCCAACCCTCTTTCTACAACTTATAAACAAATCAAATTATTCCATATTAGGATCCACATATGATAGAACATGAGGCATTTGTCTTTATGACCTTGGGTGACCTCATGTAGTATACTTTTTCTAGGTCTATCCACATTCCTTCAAATTTCACTTTTCCATGGTATTAAGGTACATTGTGTAAATGTACCATATCTTCATATGATTCCAGTTCTTATTGCTAGCTCTTTTTTTTTTTTTTGAAAAGACAATTTTTTCTTGTTGAACGGCTTTGTGTAATTCTTGTGAAATATATGTTTACCACGACTGTATGGACCTCATAGTTGTATTTTATGGCATATATATTTAGTCTTATTCCAGTACCACATTGTTCACTGTTTTGATTACTGAAACCTTGTAACTTGGGAAGTTATTATTAGAAGACCATAATATGAGAACAAAATAAAAATCATGACATCAAAATAGAAAAGGGACTAGTTGGGTATAAAAAGGGGTCAGTGAAGGGGAGAGGGAATAAAAAATATAATGCAGAAGTTGTCAATAAAGTTTTTTAAAAAGAACTACATCTTATGCTCAACTTTTCTGGGACTACTGACTAATATTTTAGGGTAAAAATCTTCACAAAAGGCCTAATTATTTCAAATTCTTAGAATATTCCCAATGTTTTGGGCAGAACACCAACGTCCAAAGGTAAAGCGGACTCCTTAATTGGGTGTATCCCTGCCTTTTTGTCTTATTCATTTAGCACTTGAAAGGCCTCTCAAGAAAATTGGCTTCCTCTTTGGTTTTCTGTTTTCAATTCGGTTTTGGCCTGAGGATACTCCCTCACCCCACTTAGATAGGGTCTTGTTATATAAGCCAGTCTGTCCTTCCAGTTTTTGTACCTCCTCCCTTAGTTCCTGAATGCTGGGACTACAAATGTGTACCACTGTCTCCTTTCTTTCTGGCTAGAATAATCTAACTGTATATGAAGTTCCCAGCAAGTTTGTTTTACAGAATTTCCCAGGGTAGTCATTATGCATGCTAACAGAAGTACAGTTGAGAACCTAGATTGTTGTCACAACCCCAAATGGTGGCTGGAATGGAAGGTGACTAGATTTGTCAGTGGTAAAAGGTTTCTGAACATGCAGCAACCAAACACTAAAATCAAGCCCTCGATAAATATGAGGTGTTTCCAGAAGCACTGATCTGTGTTATGTCGCCTAGCTTTTACCACATTGGTTTCAAGCAATATGCACACCTCATATTGCACACACCACCATGCCAAACACCACAAACACATATTGCCTAATAGTGTATGCTATCTATTTTAACTGTACACATAAACTTTCTTGCGGTTACAGGTTTATACAGGCATGGTGATAGATATTTATCTCAGCACTTGGGAGGCAGAGGCAGGAGGATCACTTTAAGTTTGAGGCCAGCTGGTTAACATAGCAAGTTCCAACCCAGCCAAGGCTACTTGGCCTTTTTTTTTTTTTAATGCGTGTGTTGGCACCCCAGAGCCTCTTGCTGCTGCTGCAGTTGAACTCTATATATTTATCTCCAAGGAGAGAGAGGAGACAGAGAAATGGGCATGCCAGGGCATCTAGCCACTGCAAACTCCAGATGTATGTGCCACTTGGTACATTCAGCTTTACATGGGTACTGAAGAATCAAACCCAGGTCATTAGGGTTTGTAGGCAAGAGCCTTAACCACTGAGTCATCTCCTCAGATTTTTTTTTTTTTGGTAGGGGGGACTGGGGTTTTCAAGGCAGGGTCTCACTCTAGCTCAGGCTGACCTGGAATTCACTGTGTAATCTCAGGCTGGTCTTGAACTGATGGCGATCCTCCTACCTCTGCCTTAACTTGTACCTTAAAAAAAAACAAAAAACAGTTGGCCAGGTGTGATAGCACATGCCTTTAAACCCAGCACTCAGGAGGCAGAAACAAAGAACCAAAAGAGAAGGTAAATTATAACAAAGAGTTGTTTTAAAATAAATTTATTAGTAGTAAAATATTTGCTTTGTATCCTTACATACCCGAATTGTAGTTTAAAGGGGTCATAGATGGAAAAAATTAAGTCAATTAACTATATAGTGATTATGCTTATATTATTATTATTGCTTTTTGAGGTAGGGTTTCACTCTAGTCCAGGCTGACCTGGAATTCATTATGTAGTCTCAGGGTGGCCTCGAACTCACGGTGATCCTTCTACCTCTGCCTCCCAAGTGCTGGGATTAAAGGTGTGCGCCACACCAGGCCCTGCTTATTCTTTTTTTTTTTTTTTAAATCTATCTATCTATCTATCTCTATATAGATATAGATAGCCAGTTTCTATACTTACAAACCATGGCACTTCCCTCCCTGCTTATTCTCTTTTTAAAAAATATTTTTTTAATTTATTTGAGAGAGGGAGGGATAGTGGGCACACCAGGGCCTCCATCCACTGCAAACTCCAGATGCATATGCTACTTTGCATCTGGCTAACGTTGGTCCAGGGGAATCAAACCTGGATTCTTTGGCTTTGCAGGCAAATGCCTTAACCACTCAACCATCCCTCCAGCCCCAATGATGCTTATTCTTATGATTTTTCTTTTGGTTTTTTGAGGTAGGGTCTTGTTCTAGCCCAGGCTGACCTTCAACTCACAGCAGTCTTACCTCGGCCTCCCAAGTGCTGGGAATGCATCATCACACTTGGCTAGAATTTTTATTTTATCTTGAGACAGAGGGAGAGAATGGGTGCACCACAGCCACTGCAAACAAACTCCAGATGTATGTACCACCATATGCATCTGGCTTATTTGGGACCTAGATAACTGAATTTAGGTTCTTAGGAGTCAAAGGCAAGTGCCTTAACCAATAAGCCATCTCTCCTGCCCAAAATTCTTTTTAAAATACTTACCTGGTTTTTCGAGGTAGGGTTGCACTCTAGCTCAGGCTGACCTGGAATTCACTATGTACTCTCAGGGTGGCCTCGAACTCAATCCTCCTACCTGTGCCTCCTGAGTGCTGGGATTAAAGGCATGTACCACCACGCCTGGCATTAAAAGACCTAGAGTGCAACTCCCTATATGAAAATGTCCCAATTGACTTCTAAATATGTTTAAACTCCTAGGTTGGTGCTGGTCTCAGCCTCCGTCAGAGAAGCTTCTTTTTCAATGGCCAATGGTTATTGCAGGCACATCTGGCCAGAGCTGAGAATGATTGTACATATACCTCATTACAGGACACTGATATCACCGCTTCCAAGGCTAATGCCACAATAGGAGGCAAAATGTTCAGCTCCTTCATGGATGTGGCAAGGGCTTATGATGCCCCACCTTTCCCAAGAAGACCCACTGGTAGAAAATAGCTGCTGGGAGAGGACATGTTCTTCATGGGTTTGCCCATTCTCATGTAAGCAGCCCTAATTAAATTCAGTGGGTCAAACCCACACACAGGACGTCTAAGTAGGAAAAGGACAAGTTGGGGAAAAAAGGATGTGCCCATCAGTTACAGGCATGACTGTCTTAAGGGTAATCAACCGCTGATTGGCTGAGCCCCATTCAAGATGGAATCCACATGTCCGGGAAATAACCTGTCAGAAGTCCATGGTTGGGGGCTGGCTTAGCGGTTAAGGTGCTTGCCTGCAAAGGGCCCAGATTTGATTCCCCAGAACCCAAGTAAGCCAGATATAGAATGGGGTGCACACACCTGGAGTTCGTTTGCAGTGGCTGGAGGCCCTGATGCGCCATTCTCTCTACTTACCTACTTCTCTCATCAAAAAGCTGGTCAGAAAAAAAAAAAAAAAAAAAAAAAAAAAAAAGCTGGTCAGTCACAGGTACTGAACACCAAATAAGCCATCTATTATACCCAGGGAATATTGTAGGGGTGTAAAGAATTTGACTCAGAAGACAGTACTTTTTTTTTTTGACTTTTCGAGGTAGGGTCTCACTCTAGGCTCGGACTGACCTGGAATTCACTATGCAGTTTCAGGGTGGCTTCAAACTCATGGCAATCATCCTACCTCTGCCTCTCAAGTGCTGGAATTAAAGGCGTTCACCACCACACCCGGCTGGAAATGTTTTGGAGAAAAAGTCGTCACTGTTATGACCTCATAACAGCTGTTGCTACCTGCCCAATATTGGGTCCATCAATATGCTGTCATGACAGAAAAAAAAAAAAAAAAAAAAAAAAGAGACCAAGCTAAAATAGTTGGAAGAAAAAAAAGTCATGTGGCAGTAGTATGGAGGACAGAACAGGTGGGTATCATGATCAAAATAAATTCTGTGTATGCACATGCCAATGTAGATGGAAAACAGGATTGAAGGGAGACTTTGCTTCACACAAGGTAGGGAAGACCACTTTAGGTGACTACAACCATCCAAATTAAAAGCAAACTTTACTCTAGTTCTACCCCAGCAGGTTCTGTATAAGTTTAAGGAGAAATAAGAATAGTTTTGATGGGTTTGGGGTCAGTGCATTTACATCTGATAAGACCAAGGGTATGTCTCGAGAAAAATGGCCACTTGAAGAATTACAAAGATGCTCAGGTTAACCTGAATAGGAAAAAGAATTCAAAAGTGGGAGGCAAATGACTGCTCCAAACAATGGGGCATGAAACAAACCTACTAGAAATCAAAACTATGTAGAGGCTGCCAATGGTATGTCAAAACGTACATTTCATAAGGTTCCCTTAGTATTACTGAAAAGTGAGGGCTTCCGTTTGCAGTAGCCGGTTAGCAAACCCGAATAACGTAGCAGAAATGAAAAAGGTGCCATTATATTGTTCTTACTAGCCTTTAAAGTTTTTATTTGCACACGTGTGTATGGGTATACCAGCAGGGCCTCTTGCTGCTGCAAACAAAAGCAATTTGCTTGCCCCACTTTTTGCATCTGGCTTATATGAGTGTTTTGGGAAATGAACCTGGACCACTTTATGCAGCCCAGAGCCATTCTTCATGGGCTTTTGTTAGCTTTTCTTAAAAAAAAAAAAAAAAAAATCACCTCCTCATAGCTGGGCGTGATGGCTAAGGCTTTTAATACCACAGCACTCTGGAGAAAAACGGCAGAGGATCACTGAGAGTTCGCGGCGACCCGGAGACCATATACTAAATTTCAGGTCAGCCTAGGAGCGAGGCCATACCTTGAAAAACTAAAACAAAACAAAACTCAACTCTACTATGAACACTATTTACATTATGTCAGTTTCCACTGGGATAAAAACTGTTATAGCTCAATAGTCAAAACATGCCCTCTATAACCAAACTAAAATAACTAGTTTCAAAGAATTTTTGGCTGTAGTTTGTCACAAGGGAATGTTCAAACTTAAAGAAACAAAAAACATCTCTGGCCTGGGCATGGTGGCTCAGAGTGCCCTATAATCCCAGCATTTGGTAAACAAGAGGCAGGATTGCTGAATCAGTAACACTCTCAATCTTTACCAATCACTTGGAAGACTTTACAATGTACCGCATTCCACCTCAACTCGAATCTAATTACCAGAATCAAGACAGGGCCTGCTGAGAAAAAGTTTTCCAGATGGTATTTTTGGCCGCCATACTTTGAAAACCATCATAATAAAACCTTTGCAAGTGCTGCTTTAATATGCTGAGAATCAAGCTCACATAGCATTAAGTTCAAGTGTGGACTTCATGTTAGCTGTAATTACTTGAGTAAGACCAAAGTGTGTTTAAACACAGACTTTAATGGTAACAATTCCTTTAAGCTCAATTAACTTTAGCTATTACAAGTCATATGCAGATGTCACTATTAGACAACATTTAGTGACTTGCACTGGGTTCCTCATAAAATAGAAGACAAATTCACTTAAGTGTAATCAACAATCATTTAACAGTTGTTATGCCAACACAAAACATGGCTAATTTGCCACTTCTCCCCCCTCCCCAAATCACAAACACAGCATGATCAATGTCTTAAGTATACTTCAACTAAGTCATAAAAAAGTGAGTGCTTCACTACCCCTGAGACCACTAGTTAACTGTGGTTCATACTTTTGAACGTGAGCACACCCACATAAGCAAAAACTATGTTTAAAAAAAAAATCTGATTATCACATTGCAAACTTGCCCAGGAAAAAAAAAAAAGTCACTTAAAATTTAAATTTACCATTAATACACCAACTGGACTTTTAAAAACAAGAATTTAAGTGTATGCATTTAAAAGTATAGGACATACAGGAATAGTCTAAATCAATACTTAATCTGTTTTTTATATTCACTTGAGTCCTACACATGGCACTAGTAATGTCAAAACTACTGGGTTGGGTGGGGAAGGAAGGGAAATTCTTGGATTCTTTTGTAAAATCTTATTGTGGATGATCCCAAGTCCAGTCCATACATTCAAAACTGTTGGGTTTTTCCAGGTATTTTACTGCTCTCTTAGACCTGGAGAAGCCTCTATGGCTTATTCCCTTAGAAGCGACATGTGAAATGTTGTATAAAGCATCAAGTCAAAGATAAAGAACTGGACATACCCATTAATCACAGCAATCAATGGTTTATGGAAATCATCTCTATAAATACCTATAAAGCTAGAAAAAGCATCAATTTGAAAGCCAATTAGGGATCCATTCTCTTATAAAAGTTTTACTTGTTATTTGGCTTCCAAGAAATATGCCTACTAAAGCTGTTATTTTGAGAGTACAAGAGTTTCAGAAATGATTTTTGAAAACAGCTAACGAACTCTTACCTTGTAGAACACTATGCTATTTTCTCATTCATAATTTGAATCCAAAAGCTTTAATAACATGACATCTACCCTGAAGAACCCATATTTTAAGCAGAAAATAAAATCACTCACTGGAAAAATTAGATAGCTGAGTTGGTATTTCTCAATGAAATACTTATTACAGAATTAAAGCCAGAACATCTTCAGAAAGCATGCATTTCACTTCCAGTTTAGAAGAACCTTAAGTCAATAAATCATGTCCAAATTACATATTAAAATGTTTATAAAAAATTAAGCTATAACATTTATTTCTAGCTTTCCACATCTGTGAGCAGACAGGGTAAGACTGCAAGTAAGTGTAAGCAGTGCAGGTGTGAAAGTGGAGACATTTTATGTGCTAGATATCAAATACAGGTTTTTAAGAAATAAAGCAACGAACAAAGCTAGAAAAAATAAAAACATAAAACTCTAGGGCCAGAACTAGGAAGGGTGAAGCATGGTAATGCCCTTGTTACTACAGAAGCTCAGTGGCACAGATGGCACTTGTCAAACAAAATAATAATAAAAAAGCAATCCAATAGCATTGACTTTTATTCATTCATGTTAAGTCACCTGAAATGGTATCTGCTGCATATAAATATGCTCATTAATGTAAATGGCTGAACAAATCCATTTCAATGGATACTCAATATCTCACAGTTAAGTCACTTCAACACAGCCTCATGACAACTCCCACACCAAAACAGTACTTTATTTTGTAATTTTTGACTCATCATCACTCCCAAGGTATGTCTCTTTTCAGCTGTTAAGTGTACAAGATGAAGAGAAATTTTAGAGAAGGGGATGCACCTGGAAAATAAGTTTCTTCAATCTCCATATACATGTTTCAAAACTGCTGGGTCCCAAGTCCATTTATGAACGCTAGGGCTGCCAGTATCTGTGCAGCATATTAAAGCTACACCATCTGAATAGCTTATAATTCTGCATAAATCAGGTCAAGCAATGTGCCAACCTGCATCAGACTGTGCACTTTAACTGAACATGGCAAAATATTCACTCTTGAACTTTACATCATCATTTGATGTCAAACAATGAAGCAAATCCCAACAGTATATACAAAAACAGCTTTGCATTTACAAAAGATTGTTTCCCATACTGATTAATCCAGGCAGCTAACTCATTGGTTTATGCAACTTTATTGAAGAAAAATAAATCAATTACTAGCAGAGCTATTAGTTGATCACTCATCCATTGACAACTTGCATCATGTATTCAGTGCTATATTAAACAGTGTATTGGAAGATAGATTAACTAATAGCTCCAAGCCTCCTAACAATTTTAAATGAGAATTACAAAATGTTTTGAGACCCTATTTTGGAATACAAAGGGTGTTTGACTTCCAATTTCCATTCTCTGTAGAACAAGAACAGGTCATTCCTTTATTGACATGCATAAGATACATCACATTTTCTGTTCTGTTGATGCTATAAATTCATTACCAATTCCCCAGACACATCAGTTATGAGCATAAAGTATATCATGTAACCTCAAATCTCTAACAGTGGAAGGCTTAAAAACAAGAATGGATGCTGCAAGAATGTTTCCTTTGATGTGACAGCATCCATCTCCCTCCCCCTCAGATGACTTCTTCAGCATGTTAGAGCAGTGAGGAATGGTTTAGTCTCATAACCAAGTTAGAGTGAAGACATTGGCCACATAATACACATGCTCCATTGTTTAAAAAATTTCTGAATCTTGGGCAATTGTTCTCTTGTGACTACTTTACAGTTTCTAAAAGCAGTTATTGTCCAAAGCTGGAAGAACTTACGTCTTCTCAGATGAGCATGTGAATGAGTGGAGGGAGGTCAACAAAAAATAAAATTAAAAAAGATGAGGTCTGATAGGGGAGCAGCCGGATAAGAAAATCAAAAAAGGAACAGTAATTTAAAGTTTATTCCAGCTATAATGCAGGTTATTCTGACTTTAAGGTAGCATCACATGGCATACTTCTGAGTCCATTCCCGAGATATTCTGTTGTACCTGTAAAATAAATAATGTTATTTAAAAGGAACTTAGAGAAATATTAAGATATTAAAGGGAAAGAACTTTTACCTGTGAGTACATTTTAAGTCACCTATAATAGCTATGAGTAGAATGCTTAAGCAAGGGATAGAAATAGCACTGGCATTCAAAGAAGTATGGGAAATGAGAAACATGACAGCAGTTGTTATTTTAATAAATATAGTGGCACTGAGATTGAGAGGCCAATGAGTAACAATCTTGTCTCTTTGCCATCAGAGCTAATGTCCTACAAGAATTCTAAAATTGGTTGTGCATTCTGACAGACTTTTACATTTCATCACCAATGTTTTTCAGAATAGTATATACATTTTATACATCAACAGACATTTCTATCAAAGCCAGAACTAGACATAGTTAATGAAAAATTATACCTGAAACTAGACTTTGAGAAGTTAGCTGGTTCATACGTATAACTACTAGAGAAAATGCCTTTGAAATTTGGGCAAATGAACCATTTTTGGGAAGGGTGACAAAAGCAGTTAATTTTCAGGAGGTATGATCTAAAGCTATGTATTGCTTTAAAGATAACGATCAGAGCTAGGAGACCCCCACTGAGACTGGATGAATGGGAATCCCAACAAGTGCAACCATAAATCCTGACAATACAGTACTTTTTCCCTAGGGTACATATATTTGGCTACTTACCCAACAAAAATAGTGACAAGACCTTAAGAAATGAGTATATATCAAAGGGCATAAGACAACTTTTAGATTTATATAAAATACCCTCTTCAAAAACCCAGCGCTTTAAAACAAAGAATGTATTTAGCATACAGGAAAGCAACAAAATATAACTAACACTAATGCATGCTTGTCAGTAATAATGAACATTTAGTTTAGATGCTGAGGCTTAAAGGTTTTTCCCTTAGAACACTACCTATTGGAAACACCTGAATGAAATTGCCACATTGTACATAGTATTCATTGATACAATGTTTCAAGCTAAAACTTAAACACCCTGGCAATTCAATAAAGAACAAAGATACTCTTTAAATTTCCACTTCTTACTATTGCTTTATGTAACTGCTTTGCCATGCAAGAATAATTTCAAGCAGTAATGGAAGACAACTGAGTATATACTTTCACACTGAACAGAGATCAAGCAGTTAAGGGTACAGTTCTCAGAAAACTGCCATGTCTGTTACCTTTTGTTAGTTAATACAGTGCCTTGAAGCATGCAGCACTCAAGTGCTGGCAGTACCATGAATAAGCGCACCAGAGTGCAGATCTTCTTACCCTACAACATAGCGTATTTCTCTGTCCACTCTCTTGCTAACCTATTGTACCTAATTGAACAAGTACACTTAGCATTAATTTTAATATGTGAAAGTTACATTGGTTAAACTGAACATAATCAAATACACAAATTGTACAAAATTTTTATAATAGTACTAATATTTTTGGTAAACACACACTATAAAAGCAAAGAACAAGTGCCTTCTTTTCCCAAACTTGAGAATTAAGTGACACAATGTTTAACACATTAGAGGGAAAAAGGAAAAAAAAAAAAAAGCAACCACCATCACCACCACAAAACCCCATCATTTCAAAGGGGCTAGGATATATGGGAAAACCTGGTAATTATTTAAATAATTTATTTCTTTAAGACACGATCCAGGTTGGCTTCAAACTTCTAATCTTGAGTGTGGGGACTCTTGACATATGTAATACCATGCCTGGTCCATAGTGTTTTCCTTAAATAGTATTTAATATTAGCATACCAGAAACAAGTCATCCTGGCATTGTTACAACTTACAATATGAAATAAAGCCCAACTCATTAAGTAAAACCACTTTTTATGAATTACTGTATACTTACTTATCTCTGTCTGTTTTATAGATCCGTGCAATCTCTGGCACTAGGGGGTCATCTGGGTTTGGATCACATAGCAGTGAACAAATGGATAAAAGAACTAGAAGAAAACAAATAGCTTCAAGTGTTTGGATGAACAAGTGTTAGATCTTACAAACATATATCAAGCCACAAAAGGTTTTATCATTAATTTGTATAACTTCAATGAGAAATAGTTTTATAGAAAACAAGCTCCTGGTAAATAAGGAGTGGTAAAAAAAAGTGTTTTGTTGTCATCAAAGTCAGTACTGATCAGCTGTACAAATAGAATATTGCCAAAACCAGGAGTTTTCATTTAAAAGTCAAATGATGTCCCATTAATTTCTTAAAAGTCTAGGCAGGTATAATACACATCATCAAAATTTTAAAAAAGTTATTTGAGGGGATTAAAACCTGTAGCATAAAACCATCACTCATGTCACATTGTTCTTACACATTTGCACAGATGCATACACCCTGCACGTCTGTAAGTGTATAACATTGGAGGTCTTCACAGACTTTTTCTACTTTGTTCCATTCAAACACAGTCCCTAACAGGACTGCTGGTGTTTTCATTTTGTTTGTTTGTTTTTTGGTCAGACTGGCAGACCAGTGAACCTTAGTTATTTCTCCAGTCTCGTCTGCCTTAGGACTGTGGTTGCAGTTATAAATGACCATGGCCAGCATTTTTAGACAAGTGCTGAGAAGAAAAATCAGGTCTTCATCACATGCTTACATGCATGGCAAGCCCTCTAACCCACTGAGCCATCTTCCCTGCCCAGTGTTACATTATTCTTAGGTAGAAGACATAACCTAAACACCTTCAAAAACCCTTCCTAAGTCTAAATTAACGTTAAAAACCCGATTCTGACAACCCAGAAAATGCTAAGGCAATACCAAAAAACAAACAGCTACCTAGTCATGCAAAATATGTTAGCTGAAGAGAACAAATTATACTTGAGATATTCCTGCAGAATGGCCAACTAAGTTCATATACATTTCTACTTAAGAAACAAAATCAAAATTAATCTACAGACCTTTCCATAATTTCAATGTGTTATTAAATAGAAACAACCTACCCAAGGCAATATAACATCTAACTAAAGGTATGGTTAAATAAAAATCAACCACAGAAATTTCCTGGAATAGAAAGCTTAAGATTTAAAACCATGATCAAATCTAGTTATACTACACCACTCCTGCTAAGATGGTAGTGAGTATGAGATGAATAAATGGGTTAGCATTTAACTTATGGAAGTTTATTCAACTAAGTTTGCTATTATGTAAAGGAATCTTAGGCAATTTAACACCTTCCCAACCTAATTTTAACTTCTGCCATAAGTTCTCTACAGAATTTTATTGATGAAAGAGTAAAAGCATCAACAAAAACACAGTTTTTTTTTTTTTTTTGAGACAGGCCTCATGTATTTCAAAATTGACCTTGAACTTGCTATGTAGCCAAGAAGGACCCTGAATTCATAATCCTCCTACCTCCATCTCCCCATTGCTGGTGTATAACAGGTATATACCCATCATGCCCAGCTTATGGGATGTTAGGGACTGAATCCAAGGCTTTACACCAAGTCACACAAGTAAGCTTCTTATTCCTTCCCTACTTCTTACCAAGTGCAACAAAAATACTTAGAGGAAGTCTTAGACTGTTAGAAAATTAGCTAAGACTACCCCAAAGTGATTTTACCTTTAGAAATAGTTAAAGCAGGAGACCACTGTGATCTTAGAATATCAAGACAAATGCTGCCATTACTGTTAATATTTGGATGATAAATTCTTGTTGTAAATGCAACCTAAAAAAAAGAACACATAAACATGTCAAATATAACCTTTAATAATCTTTAGATAGTACTTTTGAATAAGTAACCTAAACTTAAGAGGGAGATTTTAAAAGCAAGGTTGAATGTCACAAAAGTAGGCGGTGGGGAGAAGGTAAAAGGAAAATCTGATTCACATATATTTGTATAAAAATATAATGGAACCCATTATTTATACAATGAAAGCTAATAAAGCTAGCACACCCCCAATAGAAAAAAAAAAAACTAAAAAAAATAAAGTGATTTGTGTATTCTGACCACAATTCTCAAAGCTTTTTTAAAAAATAAAAATGTAATTCTGGAGCAAAAATGGTGTTACGGTATAACTATTATAGGTCGATTTGCTTTTTTTTGGGGGGGGGATGGGCTCAAGGAAGAGTTTCACTCTAACCCAGGTCAACCTGGAATTCAGTGTAGTCTCAGGCAGGCCTCGAACTCAAGGCAATTGATCCTGCATCCTGCTATCTTTGCCTTCTGAGAGCTGAGATTAAAGGTGTGCGCCACCACAACCAGGTGGTCAATTTATTTGTATTTTATCTCATATGTAAAATAAGCATAATATCTATCTTAAAGGTAAGATTACCCATTCAAGGCAAGCTGAATGCAGTGGCCAAGAACATGCTTGTCGTTCCAGCTACTAGGGGTGAGGATGAGCTGAGGCAGGTCAGTCACTTGAGGCCAGGAGTTCAAGGACAGCTGAGCACGAGCCAACCCTATTTCTTTTTTACAAAACACTCTAGGGCTGGAGAGATGGCTTAGGTGCTTGTCTGCAAAGCCAGGGGACCCAGGTTTGATTCCCCAGTACCCACGTAAGCCAGATGCACAAAGTGGTGAATGTGTCTAGAGTTTGTCTGCGGTGGCTGAAGGCCCTGACATGCCCATTCTTTCTCCCTCTCCACCTGCCTTTTTCTCTCTCTCTCAAAAAAAAAATTTTTTAAAAAAAAGAAAAAACAAAAACTTTATTTGCAAGCAGACAAACAATGAGAGGGAGGGAAGGGGCACAACAAGGCCTCTAGCTGCCACAAATGAACTCCAGATACATGTACCACCTTGTGCTCTACATGGGAGTTACTTTGGGTCATCAGGCTTTGCACGCCAGTGCCATCTCTCCACCCTTCAACCCCATTTCTTAAAACCCAGCAAAAATTCTATCTGTTATGGATATCTAGTAAGCGTTTACAAAGCAAATAGCCTTGTACACAGTAGTAAAATACTTATCCTCTTCTGCCTGTTATATACCTCAGATCTGATGTTGCTTTCTCTGGTAAAATGTTTTTTACGTGGACTAGTATTAAGATTCACCTCTCATCGGAGTCCAGTTTCCTATGCATTCTAAAACACTACAGCTCTAACAAAAGGGGAGTTGTGAAGCATTGTTTTACTGAAATCACTGAAACTATAAAAAGGCAAAGAAATTTCTCAAGGCAAATCCTCACAGGGCATCTGAATAGCAACTTTCAATTTCTACTAAGAAAAAAAATTATTTGCAAACATAGAGATAGAGCTTTACTTGGGTACTTGGAAATTAAACCCCAGTAATTAGGCATTGCAAACAAGCGCCTTTACTACCAAGCTCTCTCTCCAGCCTTCAACTTCTTTTAAAATTTATTTTTCTAAAGTTTTTTTTGTTTTGTTTTTTGAGGTAGGGTCTTGCTCTAGCCCAGGCTGACCTGGAATTCACTGTGTAGTCTCAGGGTGGCCTAGAACTCATGGCAATCCTTCCACCTCTGCCTCCCAAGTGCTGGGATTAAAGGCATGCGCCACTATGCTGGCTAAACTTTTTTTTTTTAAATTATTTATTTGAGAGAAGAGGCAGATCGAGAAAAAGTGTACCAGGGCCTCTAGCCATTAAAAACAAACTCCAGATGCATGTGCTAACTTGTGCATCTGGCTTACCTGGGTCCTGGGGAAATCAAACATGTGTCCTTTGGCTTTGCAGGCAAGCACCTTAACCGCTAAGCAATCTCTCCAGCCCCAGCCCTCCTTTTGCACTCTGAAAAGCCAACTGGGTAAGTTGGTGAGACTAGGGGCTTACGCTGTTTTCTTTTTAAAAGATTATCACATATTTTTTTTTCATTTGTCTGCTTTATAAGACAAGGTCTTGCAACAAAGCCCAGGCTGACCACAAACTCTTGCCTCTCAAGTCCTGAGATTGTAAAGTGTGTGCCACCATGCCCGATTAAGCACTCTTAACTGACTTCAACACCACCCCACATGGCTATAGAACCATCACTTTTATGAACACAGCATATTTCTAATTTATGAAAACCTGATTTAATGCTCTTGATTTTTTCTAAATGGTAGAAAGAAGTACAAGACAGTAAGGGGACAAGACTGATGGGAAATTGAGGCTAGTTCATCATTATTACTATTCTCATTTATTTATTTAAGGTGAGAGTCTCTTGAAGCCTTCTTGTTGTTGCAAACAAACTCCAGGCAAATGTGCCACTGTGTCTGGCTTCATGTGGTAGTAAGGAATTGAACGGGGCCAATTACATAAAGCCAAAATTTTGTTTTTCATTTTTGTTACCTTTTTAGGATGTGAAATGTCTATGATCCTGGGTGGATGGGGAACTGAAGGGTATTTAGTACATTCATTATAAAGTGTCCGACATAACTGCTCATTTGAAAGTTTATTACAATTATTATTTATGGTATTTCACAGTAGGGTTTCACTCTATCCCAGGCTGCCCTTGAACTCATGGCGATCCACCTACCTCTGCCTCCTGAGGGCTGGGTTTAAAGGTGTGCACCACCACTCCCGGCCTAAAAGTTCATCATTAAATTACACAAACATACATTCAGGTTTGTATATATAGTGCACATAAAACATAAATTACAGCACTTGGAGGAAGGGGTGAGGTAGGAGGATTGCCATGAGTGTGAGGTCACCCCCAGACTACATAGCCAATTATAGGCCAGTCTGTGCTAGAACAAGACCCTACCTTGAAAAAAACAAAAACAAAAAAACATAAATTTGAATACCATTTAAGTATTTGACCAAAAGGAATTGTCATATTGCACTTTTAGCATGATGAAAGTCTACTTGACTTTTCCAAGTAGGCTGTTTATGTTAATGACCCAGCAAAGTGAAGGACCACATACTTTTTCTGGAAAGGTTTTGCTCACACTGGTCTTGAAATCATGATCTGTCACACTTTGTCCTACATAGTGGTGGGACTACAGCTGTCTATCCCTATGTCTAGCACAATATGCTTATTTATTTTGGAGGTGTGTGTAGTTTATGTGGTGCATATGTGCTAATTCCATGTGGAAGTCAGGAGATGTCAGGTGTGGTCCTCTATCATTCATATGACTTATTTCCTTTAGACGTGAGTCTCTTACTGAAATCAAGAGCTTTGTTTTTGTTTTGGCTAGACTAGCTGACCAGCAAGCTCTAGCAATTGAGTTACAGGAACGCAAGAGCCACATACAGCATTTTATGTGGGTGCTGGGTATCAAACTCAGGTCCTTTTGCTTACACAGTTAGTGCTCTGACATACTAACTCAAATCCCTAACCTCATCATGTGATCACTTCAGTGTCTGCTTAAGACTTCAATATAAGAACCAAAGTGATTACAGTTTACCTAATGTGTCACCTTAAGTATAAATGTATATATATGTGCAAAGTATATGCTAACCATACTCTAATCATTAGCTTCCTAGCTAATCCTATAAAGCTGAACATCTGATCCTATTATTACAAGATAGTAAATAGGGCCAATAATCCAAATATATACAGTACTAACAAAATACATGTGGGAGGACTTTCACACACTAGCATACAGTGTAAATGTGAGCCTTTTTAAAACAAGGTAAATCCTCTCATCATTTTCAAAGTTAAAAAAAAAAATCCATGTTTAACTCTTAAAGGTCAAGAGTCAGTATTATATCTAGGTATGGTGGTACATGCCTATAACCTAACACTTCTTGCAAGGTGGAGGTTGGAGGATAAAGAGTTCTAGGCCAGCCTAGCAAGAGTCAGTATTGAGGCCTAACTGTTACAAATGCTTTAGTCTTATGAAACAAACCTTAAACTACTAACAGATTCTTGGGTACAATACTTGCCTTAGGTGGTTTGAAGGGGTAGTCTGTAGGAAAATGAATTGTCAAAAAGAATACACCGCCTTGATAAGGACTGTCATTCTGTAAGACAAAAAAATAAAGACTATAACTTTAATTCCAATATTTCTATTTTACCTACTACATATATTACCTAAATTATCTTTTTAAAATTCAATTCACACTATGGGAAAAAATTTACTACAAAGTAATGAACCCCTAATTTGCAGATCTATGATTTAACAAGTTATCAGTTTTGTAAAAAGGAAAAACCACTGTTCTAAGTCCAAATGAGAATGTATACCTAGCTGTAAGTTCTCCATGCACCATTAAGTGTCAGACTATTAATTTAAAAGCAAAATGTTACATGTGTAGTTATCTTCTTTAATGAAAGTTGTGTATGTAGAAATGGTTTTGCAACTGAACAAGTCTTTCTTCTCAATAGCATACCAAAATATTACCTTTTCTAATAATACCTTAAAGAGAAGGTAGAATATATTCAAGGAAGATTAACTGGTTCCTCAACATTTCCTGTTTAAAACCATAAATGCTTTTCTTCTAAAGCATAATCAAATCTTTATGGCAAGTCGGTAGACTTAGAAAACATTGAAATTTCTGCCTACAGCCATACTATGCTGAAACTACCTGCTGTTTTCTAAAATTTCAAGTTACACGTCAGTATTCCTTTTCAGGTTTCCTCAGTATGCTCTGATCACAAACATATGTGACAATGTTAGTATAAACTAACATTTGACAGAACCACCTGCTTTGAGCACATCATTTTAACAAGTATCAGGGAAAAGTGTCCATTTAAAGACAGGCGTGGTGGGGCACGCCTTTAATCCCAGCACTTGGGAGGGAGAGGTAGGAGGATTGCCATGAATTCGAGGCCACCCTGAGACTACAGAGTGAATTCCAGGTCAGCCTGAGCTAGAGTGAGACCCTACCTCAAACAAAAAAACAAAAACCAAAACCAAAAACTGGGCTGGAGGGATGGCTTAGCGGTTAAGGCCTTTGCCTGCAACGTCAAAGGATCCTGGGTCAATTCCCCAGGACCCACGTTAGCCAGATGCACAAGGGGGCGCACCCACTCTTTCTCTGTCAAAAAAATTCCTTAACTGCTCTCTAGGTTGTGTGTGTGTGTGTATTCACAGGTCTTTTCACTTTATCTGCCTTCAATGTCAGAAAAAATCTTTTTGCATATGAGTATGTGTGGTACGTACCAATGTGTGCATCTAGTGCTCCCTGCCCCTCCAGTGATCATCTAAATGCTTCCGTGTCATTATTCACTCCTTCAGGAGCCCCAATGATACTCTTTTTTGCTTTCCACTGGACGTGGGTTATGGGCATGTGGGGCCATGCACAGCTCTTTATGTGTTGGAGAATCAAAGTTATGGTCACAGGCACCCTCAGGACCTCTATATTTAAATGTATTTATATTTAGGGAGTGTGAGATCTTACTTGCTGAACCATTTCTATAGCCCAATAAAAAAATATGTCAATCCTCTGCAAAAGTTCTAGTTACTCCAGTACCTGTTAGGTATGAGAAAGAGAACCCATTTAAGATGCCCAAGCAACATGAGAACTCTAAGAGAAAATAAAAATAAGGCACTGACCTGAAGGTATCTGCTAAATAGTAAAGCTACACAAACTGAGAGAGGTTTTGTATAGCACCTCAACAAGACCTACCTAGAAAAACAAACCCCAAACCAAAGAAACGAAATACTCTGGGGCCAGAGATATGGCTTAGCGATTAAGGCACTTGCCTATGAGGCCTAAGGAACCACATTTGATTCCCCAGATCCTACATATCCAGACACACAAGGTGCGTACACATCTGGAGTTTGATTACAGCGACTGGAGGCCCTAGTGTGCCAATTCTCTCAAAACAAAAACAAAACTCTTGGAGGGCTGTGGAGATGATACAGTGGTTAGAAGATGCTCACTTGCAAAGCTTGTTGGCCTGGGTTTATTTCCCTAGTACCCACATGAAGCCAGACACAGTGGCACACACATGCCTGGAGTGTGTTTGCAGCAGCAAGAGACCCCAAGACCCTCAAACTCTCTCCTTCCCACCTCAAACAAATGAAAATAGTAAAATAATACTGATATAGCCTCAATTTCCCATCAGTCTTACTTGTTTGCCTTGCTATCTTGTATTTCTTTCTAGCATTTAAAGTTCTGCTAGGCCTAGAGATCCAGTTTCTGCTTCGAGCTTGTGGCCCTCTAGTGCCTACTGAATGTACTTGGCTCTTTCAATACATGCATTCTAATCTCAAACTCCATCTACTCAACCCTATTTTTCATATACTACAATAGAAAGCCATATGCTGGGATCTCAGCTGATTCTTCCAGTCTCATGACTCAAAGTTGCCCTAAAGAACTTGAAGACTTCCAGATATAGTGGCTCATGCCTATAATCCCACCAAGTGGGAGGCTAAGGCAGGATAACTGCTTCGAGTTTGAGGTTACTCTTGGTTAAGTGAGAGCCTGACTTCAAACATCAAAAAGAACTCTGCAGCTTCTTAGTGTCTTCATATCCAATGTCACCATTTTAGCTCAAAATGCATGAACATGTACAATGGCACATGAGGTTTTGTGAAAGGTCCACTTTAAGATCAGTCCTTGTCTTTCTTGTTTGAGGACAGGGTTTTTCTCTTTGTATATTCTTGCACTGCTATCTTGGGTGTAGTGAGCTTTGAGAATGTCTCTTGTCTCCCACCAGAATTAGGATTACAGAGCCTGCTATGACTTCTGGCTTTTTAACTTTTTTTTTCTTTTCCCCGAGGTAGGGTCTCACTCTGGTCCAGGCTGACCTGTAATTAGCTATGTAGTCTCGGGCTGGCCTCGAACTCTTGGCGATCCTCCTACCTCTGCCTCCTGAGTGCTAGGATTAAAGGCATGTGCCACCACGCCCAGCTAAGTGGCTTTTTAACTTTTTACATGGGCTCTGAGGATGGAACTCAGGTACTCTTGGCTTAAGCTGTGCTTTATCCACTGAGTCACCCTCTCCAGTCCCAAAAATGCCAGTTTTTAAAAGATAAAAACTTATAGTAGTAAATATAAAGGGCGTTTGATGATCTGGGTTCCAACCAATCCAGTTAAATTCATCTTCTTCTCTAGAACATACTCCCTAAGTAGTTATAACTCAATTTCACACTGATTTTCAATTTTTCCCTCTATTTTATATCATTCCTTAAATAATATAGACCTTCCTAAAGAGTCCAATTTGTTGGCTACCCTTTCTTTACACCTCTCTATATACTAGTCAGAATACTAGTATTTATGTATAGTTCCTTCTTCAACTGGACTAGAAAGGTCTCTATAGAGCAAGGTAAGAAGGACAAAAAAAAACCCTTGTTTATTTAGGAAATGAACACATATATTTAGAGTAAGTTGAAACAATATTTATGTACTGGTAAAAAATAATACCTCTTATTTTATTTCAGATGCCTGCAGTAGTTGATATGGTCTATTATTCATGATACAGTTTTCTCTTCTACAGCTATACCACAGACTAAGGTAGAAATTAGTGCAGTTCTTCCAAATAATTTCAACATCTGTCAATTTACCTTTCCAACTACAGGAAAATCAGGCATTGTAAATATCAGAAGCAATATGTAAGGAAACTTAATTTCTGCTGATTACATAAATTCTCAGTGAGAATCACTCTAAATGAAATACAATTATCTTCAAACATCAAAACCAGCTCACTGGCAATCCTGTCATGTCAATTCTTACAAGTTTAGTTTCTAATCAGTATTTGTGGTTCCAAAGTATCGTCAAAGAATAAGCCAATACATACTATATAAACTCCAAGCATTTATATGTGTAGCTTCAATAATCCAGTATGTTTCCTGAATGTAGCTCACTAAAACTTTGCACGTGCAGATAGATTTAAGAAGTAATTTAAAATGTTACTAATGTAGGGCTGGAGAGATGACTTAGCGGTTAAGCGCTTGCCTGTGAAGCCTAAGGACCCCAGTTCAAGGCTCAATTCCCCAGGACCCAAGTTAGCCAGAGGCACAAGGGGGCGCACATGTCTAGAATTCGATTGCAGTGGCTGGAAGCCCTGGTGTGCCCATTCTCTCTCTCTCTGCCTTTCTCTGTCTGTCGCTCTCAAACAAACAAACAAACAAACAAACAAACAAGCAGAAAAATTAAAAGGCGTGTGGCATCACACCTGGCTGAAAAAAAAATGTTGCTAATGTAAAATCCTACAGTTATGGTACATATTTTTGTCAATCAGTTCTGAAATCCATTACTTGTGTTTAAAAAGCAAAACAGGGGCTGGAGAGATGGCTTAGCGGTTAAGGCATTTGCCTGCAAAGCCAAAGGACCTCGGTTCGATTCCCCAGGACCCACGTTAGCCAGATGCACAAGGGGGCCACATGCATCTGGAGTTCATTTGCAATGACTGGAGGCCCTGGTGCGCCCATTCTCTCTCTAATATAAATAAAGTTTTTTTTTTAAGCGAAAGTTATCTACATTAAGTGTCTTGAAAATAATTAGCAACAGTCAGCCTTATGAAATAAATGAAAAAACAAAACCCCCAAAATCAGAGTCCCGAAGGGGCTGAGATAAGCTCCCAGGCCAGTCTGTGCTTGTGCAATAGCACCAGCTCTTGTCTCAAAACCATAACAATAAAAAATAAAAGTCAAATTTGTCAAGGTAAGTAACATTCTGTCACACTAGGGTTCTTTTTTTTATTGTTGTTGTTGTTGTCCCCCCCCCCCACCGCCCCGTAAGTTAAGTCTTGCTGTAGCCCAGGCTGACCTAGAATTCACTATGTAGTATCAGGAAGGCTTTGAACTAAGGGCGATCCTTCTACCTCTGCCTCCTAAGTACTGGGATTAAAGGCGTGCGCCACCACGCTGGGCTGTCACACAAGTTTTAAAGATTTGTTTTGTAGGCTAGGCCTGAGCATGTGCTCAGTTGAAGAGTGCTTGCTTAGCATGCAAAAAGCCCTAGGTTCCACCCTGAGCACTGTGTAAAACTTGCTTTGGTGATCAATGCATGTAATCCCAGCACTTAGAAGCAGGAGTTTAGAGGAGTCATGGTCATCTCAGACAGGATGAGCTGGAGATAAATATTAACACTTAATCTCAGCACCCAGGAGGACCACAAGTTTTGAGTTCAAACTGGGCTACATAGCGAGAACCTAAACACCATATTATACATCCTTTTTACTTGTGTGTCTTGTGTGGGCGTGCCAGGGTCTCTTGCCACTACAAACACCAGATCGGCAGGCTTTGCAAGGAAGAACCTTTAACTGCTGAGTCATCTTGATTACCTGCAGTAAATGTTTTCTTAGTATCAAAAGTAATTTTTATAATTAGACTATCCTATAAGGTACAGACTATAGCAAATATCACACCTAAAACAAAGTAGTAGCTGCTATTCAATCCTTAGTCATCCTGTTTCTGAATGACAGCCTAGTCAGAGGGGTTTAATTCCAAGGGCAACAACAGTTAAAATGTTGTATGAATCCAACTGGAATGCTCCACTGTGGTTCAACCCCTATAATCCTAGCACTCGGGAGCCTAAAGCAGGAGTTCAAGGCCTGCCTGAACTTTTTTTGTCTTAAACAAAAAAAGACCAACCAATCTGTCCAAACCAGTACCTCCTGATGTAATCCATTCATTATAAATAATTCTTTCAAAGGAATTTTCTCCTTTAGAATTGCAAACTACTTAATGATTTTCCTGTCTAGCACATTACTGCCATTAAATAGAATTTCCACAAAGTGAAGAAAATTTTCCATAAGACACACATGTAACTAATAGGAACCCTAAAAGTATTGTTTATAGAGTTTTACTTTCAGTTGATTTGCTATGTTCCAGTCCTGATATTCTTTAGATGATAGTCATAACTGTGAAATCAATTAGCTAGCATTATAGTTTCTTAATCTGCCCATTAGAGAAGGAAATTTTGCTATAATCAAAATATCACTTCCTGTTTAAATAAATTCAAATTCTGTATAACCCTAAAAAACTAAAATAGGTGCCAGAGATGGCTCAGTGGTTAAAATACTTGCTTGTAAAACTTGATGACATGAGTTCGATTCCCTAGTACCAATGTAAAGTGAGATGCACAAAGTGGTGCATGCACCTGGACTTCATTTGTAGTGGGCAGGAAGCCACGGTGCACCCATATTTACTCTTATTCTGTCTGCCTCTATCTGTCACACTGTCGTAAATAAATACATAAATATATATATATAAAAAACTAGCCGGGCGTGGTGGCGCACGCCTTTAATCCCAGCACTCAGGAGGCAGAGGTAGGAGGATCGCCATGAGTTCGAGGCCACCCTGAGACTCCATAGTGAATTCCAGGTCAGCCTGGGCTAGAGTGAGACCCCACCTCGAAAAACCAAAAAAAAAAACAACTAAAAAACAAGTCAGGCATGGTGGCACATGCCTTTAACCAGAACGTGGGAGGCAGAAGTAGGAGGACTGTGGTGAGTTCAAGGCCACCCTGAAACTACATAGTGAATTCCAGGTCTGCATGGGCTAGAGAGACCCTACATCGAAAAACAAACAAACAGCCGGGCGTGGTGGCACACGCCTTTAATCCCAGCACTCGGGAGGCAGAGGTAGGAGGATCGCCGTGAGTTCGAGGCCACCCTGAGACTCCATAGTGAATTCCAGGTCAGCCTGGGCTAGAGTGAAACCCTACCTCGAAAAACCAAAAAACAAACAAACAAACAAACAAACACCTTAAGATTATATAGATTAAAATCTTAGCAGGTACAAGAAATAGGTACAATTAGAAGCAGTAAGTTGACTCTTTAAAGGGAAGTGCAATAATTGCTTTTCACTACCATAAAGGAAAACTGCGAATGAAGCAGATAAGGCATTTATTATGGTAGGTCCAGAGATGCCATACTCTAGACAGCAGAACCTCATCACAGGGATACATGCCAGGTGCATTTAAGAAATGACTACAGTGAATTCCAAGTGAGCCTGGGCTAGAGTGACACCTACCTCAACCCCTGTACCCCAAAATGATTTATTCTTTTTTTACTGACTTATTCGCTTTCAAAACAGTACAACTATGGCATATTCAAAACAGAGTAACTATACATAAAGCCAACAGTTAAAAGTTACAGCCAAAAAAATGATTTTTAAATTAAAAAAACAAAATTTAAAAAAAATTTAAATACTTACAGGTCCCATAATTGTGGCTTGCCAATGAAACACTAGAAAAAAGGGGAAGAAATTAAGAAAAACCTCATTACTCATACCATACCACCTTTTCTAAAGTTAGGCCATAAAAATCAACTTAAAAATTACTTACTATCATCCCCAACTGGACCTGCAGAACATTGTGCTGGAGGGTCACGGGCCAAGTCACTAAGTTCCTATACAAAAAAGAAAGAAAATGATAGGTCATGTAGTTTTAAGCAAACATAAGCAATTAAACAGCCAACTACTTTTCCAGTTATTTTTATTACCTCGTATTTTTATTAAGTGATATGTAATCACAATTAACAAACAGTATACTCCATTAGGGCAGGGGGTAAAAAAAGTTAAGTAATTCAAATTCCCAGTTCCTGAACATGGTGAGTGGTAGCAGATACATACTGAAATAATCATCATCTTGGTTAGGGCTTTTAAAAGTTATTAACGTTTTTATATCAAAGTGTATTTGGGAAAAACAAAACAGACCAAAAGAACCACAAAACTGTCATATAACAAAATGCTTTCATGTAACATTAAGGCAGGGATCAATTCTGAGGAAGCTTCCTAAGGGCCCACACATGCTAAACAAGTACTTTATCACTAACTTACATCTCCAACTCAAGGGAGTTGTTTTTTTTCTTTTTGATTTTTTTGAGGTAGGATCTTACTCTAGCCCAGGCTGACCTGGAATTCACTATGGAGTCTCAGGGTGGCCTCGAACTCACAGCAATCCTCCTACCTCTGCCTCCCAAGTGCTGGGATTAAAGGTGTGCGCCACCACGCCCGGCTTCAAAGGAGTTTTTTTAGGTATGGTCTTCCCCAGTAGACCAGCTTGGCTTCAAAATCCTACCACCCCAGCCTCCCACACAGTTCCACCTTGAGCATCTGGCTTATGTGGGTCCTGGCCAATCAAATTTGGGCCTGTTGGCTTTGCAGGCAAACACTTTAACCACGAGGACATCACTCCAGGCCCACTTTATAAATTTCAATTGAAGCCAGGTGTGGTGGCCCACACCTCTAATCCCAGCACTTGGGAGGCAGTGGTAGGTGTATCTCCACGAGTTTGAGGCCACTCTGAGACTACATAGTAAATTCCAGGTCAGCCTGGGCGAGAGTGAGACCCTACCTCAAAAAACCAAAAAAATAAAATAATAAAATCTCCAATCCCCAATTCTACTCTTGTGTTATAGAAATCTAGGTACTGTTCAGCCTGTACTACTGAATAAAATCCTCTTTTGCAGGTTACAGATAACTTAATGTCCAGGTATATTTATTGAAAATCCATGTTTGAAAAAATTTTAGCACTCAAATGTGGAAATTGCCAAATTAAATGTGTAATTACGTCAGAACCCTACTACTTTTATCAAATGTAAATAGGTACCTAAAAAACTCAAATGAGTTATGGACTTTACAAAATGCCTAGGAACCCTGCTTTTACCTATCACATTGGCATGGCACCAGGTTTACTTTTCCCTCCCTTTAACGTTTTCCTTAAAACATTAGCTGTGGGCTGGAGAGATGGCTTAGAGGTTAAGCGCTTGCCTGTGAAGCCTAAGGACCCCAGTTCGAGGCTCGAGTCCCCACAACCCACGTTAGCCAGATGCACAAGGGGACGCACGTGTCTGGAGTTCGTTTGCAGTGGCTGGAAGCCCTGGCACATCCATTCTCTCTGTCGCTCTCAAATAAATAAGAATAAACAAACAAAAATATTAAAAATAACATTAGCTGCATAAAGCAGAATAGGGGACCTTCATTTTGCTCAATTGAAGATTCTGCCTTTCTGAAAAATTCTAATAAAAGGTATACTGCAGGGGGCTGGAGAGAGAGCTTAGTGGTTAAGGCACTTGCCTGCAAGGCCAGAGGATCCTAGATCCATGTAAGCCAGATACACAAGGGGGGGGGGATGCATCTGAAGTTAGTTTACAGTGGCTGGAGGCCCTGGCGTGCCCTCTCTCTGCTTCTTTCTCTCAAATAAATAAAGGTATACTGCAGTGAAAAGAATGTTGTAACACATGATAAACTCTAAAAGATTACCAACCTTTTTCCCCCTGGTCCTTTTTGGACAAAAGGCAAGTATTCTCTTCTCAATAGGACATCTAATAAGGGCCATTAAAAACAAAGTTAGCTTAGATATGAAGGCTCTAACAGCCAACTCCTCCAACCTTGTAAAACTGAAAATATGGCATTGGCTACTTTATGCCACCAAACTCAAAGCAATCCTCTTAACCCTGCTTCCTGAGTGCCGGGATTAAAGGTGTATGCCACCACACCCAGCAGAAATCTTTTTATTAGAGTATTAGTGGAGGGAGGGGGTACAATGAACATGGCAGGGCCTCTAGCCATTACAAATGAACTCCAAAACCATGTTCCACCTTGTGCATCTGGCTTATGTAGACGTGAATACTGGGGAATCGAACCTGGTCCTTAGGCTTTGCAGGCAAGCACCTTAACCATTAAGCCATCTCTCCAGCTGAATTTTTTTTTTTTTTTTTTGGTTTTTCGAGGTAGGGTCTTGCTTTAGCCCAGGCTGACCTAGAATTCACTGCCTCCTGAGTGCTGGGATTAAAGGCGTGTGCCACCACACCAGGCTTGTTTTAAGTTTAAAAACAAATATATTTTTTTTTCCTGAGCAATCTCAAAGCTCTAGCCCTGGCTGACCTAGAATGTACTTTGTAGCACAGGATGGTCTCAATTATACTACTACACCAGCCTGCCAAACATTAGGATTAGGTGTAAACCACAGCTGGCTTGAATTTTTTCCCCCCCAAGATAGGGTCTCACTCTACCCATATTGACCTATGTAGTGTCAGGGTGGCCTTGAACTCACTGCAATCCTCCTATCTCTGCCTCCCAAGTGTTGGGATTAAAAGCATGCACCACCACGCTAAGACTAGTGTTTTGTCTTCTTGCAAAGCATGAGGACCTAGAATCCACAGTGTGGTAATGGAGGACTGGGGAGATAAAGACAGCCAGATCTCTGGAGTTCACTTGTTCAGCAAATATACCTAATTGACAAGTTCTGTCTCAAAAAAGGTGAGCAGCATTCTTGAATAAAGCTGTCTCACTGGCATTATTCTTCTTGAATAAAGGAAACAATCTGAATGTAAATTATCTGGGTTTAAATACTTGTCTCATCTTTTTTGTGGGGAAATAGGATCTTGCTATTGCTGGGCATGGTGTCTTAATAAACTTTTAATCCCAGCATTGGGGAGGCAGAAGTAGGAGGACTACTGTGAGTTCCAGGCCACCCTGAGACTGCTTAGTGCCTGAGTTAGGCCAAAACCCTGCCTTGAAAAAACCAACAAAAACGGATCTTGCTATGTATCCCATGGTGGCCTTGAACTCAAAAAGTGATCTTCCTTACTAAGCCTTAATCTAAGTGCTGGGATTAAAAAGCATTAACTATTGGGCTGGAGAGATGGCTTAGCACTTAAGACAGTTGCCTGCAAAGGCTAAGGACCCATGTTTAACTCTTCAGATCCCACAAGAGCCAGACACAGTAAGGTGAGGCAATCGCAAGGTTGCACATGCACCTAGAGTTTAATTTTAGTGGCTGAGAGGCCCTAGCGTGCCAATCCTGTCTGTTTAAATTAAAACAAACAAACAAACAAAAAAAAAAAACAAAAAACACACACACAACTGAGAAATCATGCTGGAGCTGACCTGAAAACCTCCTCCCTTTAGACCAGCTGACAGAAAGCTGGAAAAGGCTTACACTGCATGCAGTTTCATGGAAAAGAGAGAAATCACCAGTTCAGGTAACAGTAGACATCGCAAGCCTTAAATTTGGCCAGCCAGGCCATATGAGCCAACAGGTCCAATAGTGTCATGTCTGTTATGGGGAAAACCAACTGCCCTCTAATTGGACTGGAGGCCTGCTCCACAGGAGGAAATACATGCTTGATACTTAATACCTATGACAGGGGAAGTCATGAGCCCTAGGGGTATAATGTCTGCTGGTGTCTGGTAAATGTATATACTATGCTCACCAACTTTGTTATGATGGCATATGATGCCATGTATTAATGCTACTCTCACTTTTAGTTAGAGAAGCTTCTCTCTTCAGATGGTGGTGACCTTGGGATGATTCCAAAGGCACCATACTGCTGAGAAGTGACAGAAGAGTGGTCACTATTGCAATATCTCTATCACACCTTCCAAGGCTCAGCGTCCACTGTGGAAGAGGTAGTGGAAAGAATGTAAAAGCCAAAGGAAGGGTAGGACTCCTTACAATGCGCCCTAATCCAGACACAAAATGGCCTGGATATCCATGTCCTCACAGTGCCTGACACTACCTATGCAGGACTATCTTAGGAGAAAAAGATGACATCAAAGTTAAGAGAGAAAATGATTGAGGGGGGAATAGGTGTGATGGAGAGAGCAGCTGCAAAGGGCAAAGTGGGAGGAAGGACGGAATTACCATGGTTTATTGTCTGTAATTATCAAATAACAAATGAAAAAGAAAAGCTTAAAATGTCTTTTTAAAAATTATGGTTCTGGGCTGGAGAGATGGCTTAGCGGTTAAGCACTTGCCTGTCAAGCCTAAGGACCCTGGTTCAAGGCTCGACTCCCCAGGACCCACGTTAGCCAGATGCACAAAGGGGCGCACGCGTCTGGAGTTCGTTTGCAGTGGCTAGAAGCCCTGGCGCACCCATTCTCTCTATCTGTCACTCTCAAATAAATAAATTAAAATAAAATAAAATTTAAAAAAATTATGGTTCTGGGAATATAGTGGAATAGTTGAAAGTGTGCTTTGAGGCCTCAGAGCTCTAGAATTGGAAAAATTAATAGTTTAAGACTATAATCAATAGACTGCTTGCAGCCCTCAAAGACAGGCTATTTACAACATTAAAACAGCAGCATCTGATATTAGCCTAACAGCTGTTAACTGTATAGCTGCTCTATTTTGCTTTCTTTAAAAATTCAGTTTTCTTGCTGTGTTGCTAACGTTGGTCTCATGGGTTAAAGTGATCTTAGCCTCCTGAGATGGATCACAAGCCCAGCTAGATATTAGGTCTTGATCATCTATGTAATAATTCCACCAAAAATTAATTCCAGTTTCTGCTCGATAAATGAACTTTCAAGATATAACATGCGTGAGCTCTACATGGTGGCTCACACCTACAATCTCCAGTTCTCCAAGTTTAGATAGGAAGGACTGCCTTGAGTTTAAGGACAGCTAGAGAGAGATCGTGCCTTAAAAAAAAAAAAAAAAAAAAAGCTGGGCATGGTGGCACATGCCTTTAATCCCAGTCCTTGGGAGGCAGAGGTAGCAGGGTAGCAGTGGGTGTGAGACCACCCTAAGACTACAGAGTGAATTCCAGGTCAGCCTGAGCTCAAGTTGAGACCCTACCTCGAAAAACCAAAAAGGCAGGGGCAGCCACACACACAAATAACACCAGCATCAAGAGGAAGAACTTACTCATTGGTCAGCCAGCTGGCTGAGAGACCAATGAAAAGTAGGTAGACAGCAGATTCCAAGTTCAACAGCCTGGCTTAAAGACAAGAGAAAGACACTTGAGTGTGCTCATTGGGTACCTGCATTTATGAACATGCACATACTAAAAAATGTTAAGCCAGGTATGTAGTGCACACCTTTAATCCTAGCACTGGGCAGGTAGAGGTAGGAGGATCGTGGCGAGTTCAAAACCAGCCTGAGACTATAGAGGTCCAGGTCAGCCTGGGCTAGAGCAAGATCCTTCCTTGCAAAACCAAAATAAATAAATAAGAGACAATGTTTAGGGTAGAAAGGGAGGGTTTTAAGGTAGGGTTTCATTCTAGCCCAGGATGAGTTGGGTTAAAGGGCTGCACTACCATGCCTGGCTTAGCAATGAAATTGTTGATTGACTCAATGTGGAAAGGGAATTTATTTTTGTGTAAAATGGTTGTGTGGTATGTGCATGTGCATATGCCCATATGGCACTCAGTGTACATGCATGTGGTGGAAAGAGGAACATTGGGTGTCTTCCTCTCTTCCACCTGTTCACTCACTGATACCAGATATTGCTTTCTTTTCTTTCACTCAGGCCAGCTATCCTCACAACTAACCCCTATGAGACTGGGGTTACAGACTTTGTAGTCATACCAAGCTGTTTATATGGATCCTGGGAATCAAACTTCAACAATGCCTCAGGCCTACTTAGGCCTTCATGTTTGCAAAGGGACCGCTTTTATAAGGCCTTTTGCACCATCTCTCCAGGTGGCTAGTGAGGTTTTTTTGTTTTGTTTTGTTTCAGTGACAGGGTCTTGCTTGCTTTAAGCCAGGCTTATCTGGAATTCACTATGTAGTCTCAGGTTGGCCTTGAAATCACATCAATCTACCTACCTCTCTCTGCCTCCTGAGTGCTGGGGATTAAAGACATGAGCCACCAAACCTGCCTATGCCTAGTAAGATTTTTTTTTTTTGATGTAAGCAAACAAAGCATGTATGGTGGTTCCAATGTCAAATGTCCAAAGTGTTTGTGATTATACTCCCTAGCCTCCAGGTGGTGAAGCCTTGCTGAAAAAGGTGTCATTGGGGCAGGCTTTGTGGAATATTAGTCCAGTCCACTGGGTATTATGAACTGGTTCAACAACTTCCTTCTGGGTAACAGTTGATGCAATACCCAGCTGCCTGCTCTACCATGCTTTTCTTCACCATGGTGAACCTTCCCAATCACTATTAAGCCTTATCAAGACTATGTAGGTTGGGAGAACAGGCTGGACACAAATTATCACCTAGAAATAAGTATTTATAGTTATTAGAATTGATGAGTGTACTCTGTGATACCAAGTCCTAGGAATGAAACCCAAAAGTAAGGGATTAGGGGGCTGGAGAGCGAGCTTAGTGGTCAGGGCGCTTACCAGCGAAGCCCTAAGGACCCAAGTTTGATTCTCCGGATCCCACATAAGCCAGATTCACAAGGTGGTGCATGCCACCTGGAGTTTGTTTGCAATGTCTAGAGGCCTTGGCATGCGTATCCTTTCACTCTCTCCGTCTCTAATAAAATAAAAAAATAGCCAGGTGTGGTGGTGCACGCCTTTAATCCCAGCACTCAGGAGGCAGAGGTAGGAGGATTGCTGTGAGTTTGAGGCCAGCCTGAGATTACATGGGAATTCCAGGTCAGCCTGGGCTAAAGCCAGACCCTACCCTTGAAAAACCAAATAAATAATAAGCTGAGCATAGTGATACACACCTATAATCCCAGCACTCAGGAGGCGTAGGAGGATCAACATGAGTTCTAGGCCACCTTGAATTAAGACTACATAGTGAATTCCAGGACAGCCTGAACTAGAGTGAAACTCCAACTTGGAAAAAAAAAAAAAAAAAAAAAAAGAAGGGACTAGGAGAGCTGGAGAGCTGGCTCGGTGGTTAAGGTACTTGCCTGAGAAGTCTAAGGACCCATGTTTGATTCCCCAGTAACCATTTAAAACAGATGCAGAGGTGGCACATGCCTCTGAAGTTCGTTTGCATTGCCTGGAGGCCCTGGCATGCCCATTCTCTCAAATTAAAAGAGGGGAGGGAAATTAGGAGCTGGGCACTACCAGCACTTAGGAAGCAGAGGTTAGCAGGATTGCTGTGAGTTCGAGGCCAGCCTGGGCTAGAACAAGACCCTACTTCAAAAAAAAAAAAAAAAAAAAAAAAAAAGCCGGAAGAGGTGGCGTGTGACTTTAATCCCAGCACAGGATCACTGTGAGTTGGAGGCCACCTGAGCCTGAAAGAGACCCTACCTTGAAAAACCGAAAAAGGGTCAGGAGCTGGGGATGTGGCTCAGTGGCAGAATGCTCAACTAGTGTGTACAACGGCCTGGGTTCAATGCACACCCCTATAAAAAAGGACCAGGTGCTATAAAAGTGATGTGAATAATAAAAAAAAAATGAACTTCAAGAAAAGCAATGGCAGGCTGGAGAGATGATGACTAAAGGCAACTGCTTATAAAACCTGTGGGCCAGTACCTTTGTAAAGCCAGATGCACAAAGTGGCACACATGTCTGGAGTTCATTTCAAGAGACAAGAGGCCTTGTCATGCCCCTTATATCTTACTTTCTCCTTCTCAAACATTTTTTTTCAGAATTTTTTTTGTTTGTTTTTAAGCAATAAGAGATAAACAGAACAGAGACAGAATGGGTGCACTAGGGCCTCCAGCCGTTGCAAATGAACTCCAGATGCATGCGCCACTTTGTGCATCTGGCTCTATGTGGGTCCTGGGGAACTGAATGTGGGCTGTTAGGCTTCTCAGAAAAGCACCTTAACTGCACAGACATCTCCTCAGTCCCCAAATATAAGAAAAATTAATAGCTTCTTACTATTAACCTGTTAAATAAGCAGAATATGGCCCCCCATTTCTACTGCATGAGCAGTAAGTATTTGCCTTTATCTTACACTGCAAACATTTTAAATAAAAAAAATGAAATATAGGATGTCAATACTAAAGGAGCAAGAACTGTCCTGATGCTCAGTCTGGTTCTGAAAAACTGCTCATTCCCAAGATCTAAAATCTTAAGATGATCAAATCAAACCTTTAGCTCTACCATATAAAAAGACCTTCAACATGAATTCAAGAATGGGAAAAAAATCCACCAAGTATTTTTAAGACTTTAGTCAACAGGAATTATAGAATTTCTAATCCACCTCTTTATACACTTTATATAAGTTCTATCAAAGGTAATTTCGGGGCTGGGTGTAGTGGTACAAACTTTTAATCCCAGCACGTGGAAGGTAGGGGTAGGACGATCACAGTGAGTTCAAGGCCATCCTGAGCTACAGTAAGACCCTACCTCAAAAAAAAAAAAAAAAAAAAAAAAAAAAAGAGGTAATTTTGTGTAGTTTTTAGTGCTACCTGTCAAGATTTGGTCTGAAAATTTCTATTTAGGGCATTATGATGGCACTCAAAATTTTGAGTTTTATAGATGTTTACAATTCAAACATTCTAACCCCATCTGAAAACTACATTTTTTTTAGGGCAACTTAAATTTACCAACTACCTAGTTATTGAGCAAATGACTTTTAAGTGAGTGTTCCAGGTCAGCCTGAATAGAGTGAGACCCTACCTCAGTAAGTAAGAAAATAAATACAAAATACCTTTATTCATGCAATGTAAATGGTCAAGGGCAGCAATGAAAAATAAAAGTATAGTGAGTATGTGCTTCCCTGATTTATTAGTATGGAGTCTCACTTTGAGAAGACGAGAACAAGACTTGAAGCACTCTGACACAGCATCTGGCAATTAACATACTTGATTTCCAACAAATAGTCCATTCATAGAACACTCACCTTGAAGGCATGCCTGGGTAAGGCTCTTAATTTATTTGTTCACTGAAAAATGCAAAACTTTCATAAACAGGTTACATAAAGTAGCCTAGCTCAATCTTTGGAGTACATGAAATCTTTATGCTTAGTAGTCTAAAATTTATAAGTATTTTAATTCAAATATTAATATTAATAATTCAATGTGAAGTTTTAAATCTAATAAAATTTTGTTTAAGCTGAGTAAGGAAAAACCTTGTTTGTTTGTTTTTGATGTAGGGTCTCACTCTAGCCCAGAACTCACACTGATCCTACCAAGTGCAGGGATCAAAGGTTTGTGTAACCACACCCAGAACATTTATTTTTAAATAAGAAACAATTTAATGATGGTTGGTCTAAACAAAATACCCAGTAATGATTTCACCTACTAAATACTTAAGGTCAGAAAAGTATAATAGATATTAGAAGTTAAAGAAGTGAGTATTTGCCGGACGTGGTGGCACATGCCTTTAATCCCAGCACTTGGGAGGCAGAGGTAGGTGGAGTTCCATGAGTTCGCGGCCACCCTGAGACTAAATAGTGATTTCCAGGTCAGCATGGACTAGAGTGAGACCCTACCTTGAAAAAAACAAAAACAAAAATATTTTATTTTATTTTAACTTATTTATTTGAAAGTGAGAGAGAGAGAGAGAAAGAGGCAGAGAGAATGGACACGCCATGGCCTCCAGCCACTGTAAACGATCTCCAGATGCGTGTACCCCCTTGTGCATCTGGCTAACGTGGGTCCTGGAAAATCGAGCCTCGAACTGGGGTCCTTAGGCTTCACAGGCAAGCACTTAACCGCTAAGCCATCTCTCCAGCCCAAGAAGTGAGTATTTTTAATACAGTGTTATTTATGAACTTATAGTAAGCCTTTAAATGCTAGTATTTTCATTTCTTTAAGGAAGTAATTTCATAGTTAATGCTGTATTTTGGCTCTTTAGTCTTACCCTCAAATCATTTCTAAGTGCCTTATTTTTCAAATTCTCTGCAGGAATAACCAAAGCTCTAAAATTAAGCCAGCAAATGTAAATAGAGTACACCACACACACACACAATCTAGTCTGTGAAATATTTTAAAGATCAAAACAAAGGAAAGAAGGCTATAATCCCAGCACTTGGAGGCAGGATGATCAGAAATTCAAGGTCATCCTGGGCCTACATGAGAGCAAAAAGAAAAAAAAAATGCTATTCTACTTTGTTTCTCACCACTTAAATATTACCTAATGACAATTAAATCATGTACCAGCACATATCTTGGAGCTATCAAATAGTTTTTACCACACTGAGCTTTAGAAAAGATTTAGGAAACAGACATGCAACCTGTCTCTGATTATGTATGTAGGGATTGTTTCCTACAGATATGCCTTAGATTGTAAAGTGTCCTAATTTCCTTCTAATCAATTCCTTAACCTGGGTCATGCCAAGAAAGGGGGTGGTGAGGGGAGAGCAGGGAGAGAAGTCATCCTAAGAAAAGTGCAACCTCATCACCTTTACCAAGTACATAGATCTTATCTCACCAAAACAATGTGCTGCTTGAATCTTGCAGGAACATATTAAGAAATGAAGATGCAAGTCTTAAGTTAGAGGAGTGACCTATTCCATTGAGTAAGGAATAAGCATCTATCATTGCAACTACATTAATTTCATTGCATTTCTAACATGCAAAGTGTAATTAAGCTACTAGCTAAAACTCACTATCAAATCGTTTTATTCCTTACATCTATATTAAGACCTTTTCTTTAGAAACTAACTTTGCTTGGCAAAAATCATTATGAACACTTTTTTCCTAAGTATGTTCAATACTAAAAACACTGAGAACACATAAAGCCTAACAAAAAGGCACAAAACAAAAACCTTCAAAATAAGAGCTTCCAGATGCACAAAGTGGCACCACATACCTGGAGTTCATATGTAGAGGCAATAGGCCCTGATGTGCCCAGTCTCTCTCACTCAAATAAATGAATAAATATAGTAATACAATAAAAAACATTCAAGTATTTGTCTGGATTTAAAATAGTGATTTTACCAAAGAGGAAGAGGTGCTAAAGAACACAGGTTAGAAAAATTTCCTTGAAGAACAAGTACCACAGTGTGATATATAACCAGTGAAGGAGAAGCCAGAAACATAGATTTTTTAAGAACCTTGAATTTTACTTCTATCACAAAGGCAGTAAGAAGTAATTGAGTTTTTAAATAAAACAGAACCAAATTAGGATGTCTAAATGTACTGGTAGCATACCAAAAATGATACTGTCTTTTTTCAAATTTTTTATTAACAACTTTCATGATTGTAAACAGTATCCCATGGTTAATTCACATACTAAAAATACTCGTGATCATTAATCCCAAAACTAATATTCTTATTACACTTCTTCCCATTTTAAGAACCATGACAAGCCAGGTATGATGGTGCAATCTTTAATCCCAGCACATGGGAGGCAAGAGTAGAATCACCATGAGTTCGAGACCACCCTGAGACTATAGTGAATTCCAGGTCAGCCTGGGCTACAGTGAAACCCTATCTTGAAAAAATCAAAAAGAACCATGACAAAACCAGATGTATGCCTAAGGTAATTCTATCACTCAGGAGGCAAATGTACGAGGTAGCTTTCAAAGTCAGCCAGGGGTACCAATGGTATCTCGTATGAAACTCACAGGAAAAAGGAAAAGCAAAAAGGAAGCAAAATGTGACAGAAGGGGTGAGCAGTATGTGCCTAACATGCACAAGGTTGAGTATAATCCTAGAGCACTATTAAAAAAAAGTAAGGGCTGGAGATGGCTCAGCAATTAAAAGCACTTGCTTGTAAAGCCTGACAGCCTCATGTAAAGCCAAATGCACAAAGTGGCCCATACATCTGGAGTACGCTTACAGCTGTAGGAGGCCCCAAGCATGCCCACTCTCTCTCTTCAAGCTTTTAAAAAAAGAGAGAAATAAAGAAAATTTCAAAGAGAATATATTTTTTTTAAAAAAGAGAGCATACAGTACTATTTATCAGGTTTGCAAAGTTTAAATGCTATATGACCATTTAAATCTTATTTACCCAAGTGACTAACATTTCTGATAAAAAAAAAAAAGACTGCCAACCTTGGTTTCCCACCATGAATAGATGGTAAGACCCTATTGCTGAAGACTCCACATACTTGGGCTGCAACGCCACTGAGAAATCCTGCTGGAACTGAGCTGAAAACCTCCTCCATGTAAACCAGCTGAGAGAAAGCTGGAAGAAGCCATTCTACATGTAGTTCAATGGGAGAAAGAGAAATCACCTGTGAAGATTCTCAACAGTGGACACTGCAAGCCTTATAATTGGCCTGCCAGGCCAAATGAGCCAACGGGTGCAATAGTGGTACATCTGTCCTGGTAGAAACCAACTGCCCTCCAATTGGACTGGAGGCCCACTCCATGGGGGGGGGGGGGGAATATATCCTTGATACTGAAAACTTAAAACAGGGGTAGTCATGAGCCCTAGGGGTGTAACATCTGCTGATGTCTGGAAAAATGTATACACTATGCTTATCAAACTGCCCAGTAAGCACTTCTCTTAATATTTATACCCTTATATTAATGCTACTCTCACTTTGGTAGAGAATCTTCTCTTTTCAGATGGCAGTGACCTTGGGATGACTCAGAAGGTATAGTGCTGGAAAGAAGTGACTGGAGTACTGAGTAACATCTCAATCACACCTTTCAAGGCTCAGGATCTAATGCGGAAGAGGTGGCGGAAAGAATGTAAGAGCCAAAGGAAGGGTAGGACTCCTTACAACGTGCTCCCTCCAGACATAAAATGGCCTGGATATCCATGACCTCATAGTGCCTGACACTACCTACACAAGACCATCATAAGAGGAGGAAAAGATCATTATATCAAAATAAAAGACTGATCGAGATGGGGAGGGGACATGATGGAGAATGGAATTTCAAAGGGGAAAGTGGGGGGGGGAAGGAGGGTATTACCATGGGATATATTTTATAATCATGAAAATGTTAATAAAAATTGAGAAAAAAATAAAAATATCATTAAAGAAAGGGGGGGAAGTGGAGGAGGGTACTACCATGGGATATTTTTTATAATCATGGAAAATATTAATAAAAACTGAGAAAAAAAAAAGACTGCCAAGAAACCCCTAAATGAACATGCTCACACCAAATTTTAGCTTGTGGGATGTGACAGATCTTCCTTACCCACATTGTCAGATGAGAAGGCAGGTGAGTATGGAACTAATATTCAAAACCTACAAGAGGAATTTGTGTGAAAGAACAGTTACTGGGGAAGGAAAAGAAAGATTGTGGGTAAGGAAGAACTAAGTACAAGGTTTTGCACAAGCTAGGAAAACACTACATCAGAGGTATACCTCAGCCATTAAGAAAAGATCTCACGGCTGGAGGGATGGCTTAGTGGTTAAGGTATTTGCCTGCAAAGCCAAAGAACCCAGGTTCAATTCCCCAGGTCCCATGTTAGCCAGATGCACAAGGGGGCGCAAGTGCGTGGAGTTCATTTGCAGTGGTTAGAAGCCTTGGGGCGCCCATTCTGTCTCCCTCTTTCTCTGTCAAATAAATAAAACATTTCTTTTTTAAAGAAAAGATCTTAAATACCAAGCATTTTATTCTCACAACACCTTATCCCATTAAAGTTCAATGTTTTACAAAAGAGCCCCTTAAGGAAAAAGAATGATTATGGAGGCTGGAGACATGGCTCACTGGTTAAGACACTTGCCAGTAAAGGCTAATGACCTGGGTTCGATTACCCAGTACCCATATAAAGCCACATGCACAAAGTGGCACATGCATCTGGAGTTAATTTGCAGAGGCGGCCCTGGCGTGCTCATTTTCTTTCCCCCTTCTCTCTCTGCTTGTAAATAAATATTTCAAAACAGAATAATTATGAAGGCAAGTATAGGTTAGGACACAAGAGCTTCAGCATACACAGAATAAAGTATAATATAAACTAGACTGAGAAAAGGACTGGGACATAAAAATTCAATCACACCACCCAAACATTATTAATGAATAGATATGGAAAAGTTAATGTTCTTAACCTTGGCTCAGTTCTCTTGAAGCTATCCAATTGGTATGCATCAAATTGTACCAAGTATGAGTATAGTGTTAACCATTTTTCATGTTGCATGGTTTTAAAATCATACTGAGACAATGATCTCTTCCACTCTAAGGAAACTATGTGATGGATTTGTGCTTGATTTCCAATGAAGTCTCCACTCAAAGATTTTTCTAAAGTAATTTTCACCTTATAAAATGAATTTTCACAAGCTTAGGGACAAAAACAATTATAAAATTGTTTGAAAAACATGCTGTCAATGCTCTGTTCCCAGTAGAGATCAGTAGTGACAAGGACCAAAAGAACAGCTCATTCATAGCACCCATAAAATTTTCATCCTCTGCTGACACCCCTCCAGCTAGGTATTAGCATTGACCCCTCATGTTCTTGGCCAAATATTTAAGACAAGTGAAATTACAAAATAGCCATTCAACAGTTTGGCACATATTAGAAGTTGCTAAAGGCTCTACTCACTTTGAAGGGCCAAAGAGATCAATTAAATACATACAATTAGGGACCTATGCTAAGAAACTGTACATCACCTATTTAAAAGGTTAGCCACGCCGCACATTGTTCTCTTTTGGAGAAAAATTCTCCGTTAGAATTTTTGAGTAGTTTCTCCTGAAACAGTACATACATGAGCACTTATTGGGAAACATTTTATTTTCTTCCTTTTAAACCCTATGTATAGGAAAGGATGTCAGACTATACTTACTGTCTTCAACTAAAGCAAATGAGATTCTAAAAGCTCTCATGTGGTCTTGTTAGGTTTAAGATGACACAAAAGGACTTAGTAAAACGGATGCCATATACCTGAACTATTTTCTGAAGGCTGCATGGCAAACACTGGCACTACATTAAAACAATTTGCCAAATAAAATCTTTCTGGGTTTGATAATACTTAAGGCCAGTGAACATTCTCATCTGCACAAACAGAATTAAATCCTAAGGGACTACATAGTGAATTCCAGGTCAGCACGAGCTAGAGTGAGACCCTACCAAAAAAAAGAAAAGAAAAAGTTTTGAGATTAAGCATCAGCCTTTCGCTGTCCATTAGGCAAATAGTAACTATGAGAACTAGTTGTGTGAAGATCCAGCTTACCTAAATCTTTTTAATCTTCAATATCCTGAATTTTTGTTAACTGGAGTGAAATTCTTGTGAAGATAAGGAAACAGTTTTCAGAAACATAGTTACTAGCAAGTATTTTAAGATAGTTGGCAAAAGATTATGATTTGAGGGCTGGAGGGATGGCTTAGTGGTTAAGGTGTTTGCCTGCAAAGCCAAAGGACCCAGGCTTGATTCCCCAGGACCCACGTTAGCCAGATGCACAAGGGGGCAGACCAGTCTGGAGTTCATCTGCAGTGGCTGGAGGACCTAGCGCACCCACTCTCTCTCTCCCCACTATCTCTGCCAAATAAATAAATAAAAGTAAAATATTTTTTTAAAAAGATTATGATTTGAACTTAAGAGAACTCAAGAATCAAAAGAAATAATGTCTTTTGGCTGCAACTGGTAGCATATGCCTGTATGCAATCCCTGCGCTTGCAAAGGGAGGCAGGAGGAGGAGTTTGAGCCAAACCCAGGCAACATGTGACCCCTTCTCAAAACATCAAAACCAAAATAACGAGGAGTCATCCCTTCAAAATTCAATCTATTTGCAAGTTGTTTTGAGAAACCCCAAATTTCTTTAATCTTAAAGATTAACAGGTAGGTTCTGTATACTGTTGTCTGCTTACATCACCGACAAAGCATTAACTTCCTGTTTAGTTCTAATTATAGGTGAGACAAGTATGCTTGTTTATTAGACAAGGCCCTAAGAATGGCCAGAGTGAATAATACTACAATTTTCTTTCTTTAGATCACCCAAGAAGGTAATTAGTTAAGATGTTTTCAGGTAGGAAGGAGCACATGATGGAATGCATGTGTAGCCCTACAGAGGTCATTCTAGGTAACAAAGTGAAGGAACATCTCAAAAATGAATTCACTATGTATGTAGTATCAAATTCACAATGATCCTCCTCCTCCTGCCTCTCTAGTGCTGTGACTAAAGTGCACCATCACGCCTGATTCTGTTCTTTTTTAATAGCAGCAGTAACTTTTTAGACTAAGAGAGTCAAATTAATGTTCTAAGTTTTGATCAATGAAGTAAGGCCTTTCATGGATATGAAAAACAATCAAAGCGTACACAGTAACAAAGAAATAACATTGCAAAAGTTATTCAGCTAAATTTCGATGATAACCTGAATGTGAAGACTCACTTTGTATAAATATTTCTAACAGACTTATGTTCTAAATAGGTAAACTATTAAAGTGGTAAATACTGGACTGGAGAGACAGCTTAGCAGTTAAGGTGCTTGCCTGCAAAGCCAAAGAACCCAGGTTTGATTCCCCAAGGCCCATGTAAACCAGATGCATAAGGCGGTGCACACATCTGGCGTTCATTTGCAGTGGCTGGAGGCCCTGGTGCGTCCATTCTCTTTCTCTCTCTCTCAAATAAATAAATAAATAAATGAAAAAAAATTTTAAAAAAGCATCAAATACTAATTAGTCCTATTTGTTTTCTCTACTTAAGAGGACAGCCTTTCATGACAGTCTTTTTCTATTGGTTTTTCAAGGTAAGGTCTCCCTCTAGCCCAGGCTGACCAGGAATTCACTATAGTCTCAGGGTAGCCTGGAACTCATGACAACCCTCCTACCTCTACGTTCCAAGTGCTGGGATTAAAGGTGTGTGGTACCACGCCTGGCTCCAGTCTTCCTTTTATTTTATCCTGGGATAGATTATTGTTCCTAATACCAATTATGACCCCAGTTAAGTACTGATGAAATGACTAACCCCTATAACAGGGGTTCCTAACTAAAAAGGGGCTTTGGATTCACCTAGGGATTATTTCACAATTATGTTTGTATATAGAGGAGGATGAAATATTAAGTCCCAATACTGCCATACTCTTTAAAAACTCATAAAAATGCAACCCATCAAAACCTAATTAAAGTCAGGTATGGTCGCTCACGTCTTTAGGGGGATCCCCATGAGTTCCAGGCCAGCCTGGGCTAAACAAGACCTTACCTCAAAAAAACAAACAAAAACCACCAGTTTTTGTATACATTAGTACAATAAATTTCTATTAAAACTACATGAGGGGGCTGAGGAAGATGGCTCAATTGAAGTGCTTACCTGGTAAGCCATGAAGACAAGGACTTTGGATCCCCACTATCCATGCAAACATTAGGCATTACAGTGTGTGCTTGTAATCCTAGCTCTGGGAAGGCAGATGGAATCTCTGGGGGGTTCACTGGGTAGCTAGTCTAGCTTAATCAGTGAGCTCTAAATTCATCAAGAGACACTATCTCAAAAAGAAGGAGAACTGAGAAAGACCCCTCATGTTTGATTTCTGGCCTCATACACCCACATACACGTGCCCACACAATGAAGGAAAAATGTAGCTAGCTGGATGTGGCAGCACACACCAATAATCAACAATCAGGAGGTAGAGGCAGAAGAGGACTTTGGTAAGTTCTGAGCTGGCTTGGTCTACCTAAGAGTTCCAGGCCAGCCAAAGCTACGAAAACAAAAACCCTGCCTCAAAACACAAAATGAAGTGAAGCAAAAGCCAATCCATGGAGCTGGGTATAGTGGCTCAGACCTGTAATCCCATAATCATAGCATTTGTGAGGGTGAGGCAGGAGGACTGCCTTGAGTTTCAGGGCAGCTGACTACCTTGCATCAAAAAAAGGCTGGGCGCGGTGACACACACACCTTTAATCCCAGCACGTAGGAGGAGGATCACCATGAGTTCGAGGCCACCCTGGGCTAGAGTGAGACCCTACCTGGGGGGGGGGGGGAGAGGGCGCAAGACAGAATTGTAAAACTGAATCTGAAATATGTCCATCTCCGTGTTAGGAATCTAAATGACAGCAAAATACTTTGAACAACATTGTTAAGAATTGATTATATCTGGGCTGGAGAGATGGCTTAGAGGTTACGCATTTGCCTGTGAAGCCTAAGGACCCCGGTTCGAGGCTGGATTCTCCAGGACCCACGTTAGCCAGATGCACAAAGGGGCGCATGCGTCTGGAGTTCGTTTACAGTGGCTGGAAGCCCTGGCGTGCCCATTCTCTCTCTCTGCCTCTTTCTGTTACTCTCAAATAAATAAATAAAAATAAACAACAAAAAAAAAATAAAAAAAAAAGAATTGATTATATCTTGAACAAGGGACAGCTGAGCCTAGGAATTAACGCAGGAAGTTTTGTGAACATAGTTACACAAGCAGCTTTCCCCAGTGCTATATGAAGAATACTCAACTCTACAAATGTGTGAAGAACAAAAACTAAATTTACTGTAACAATCATGATGAAAACAACAGTGTGTGCGTGTCACCTTTTCTTAAATATTGAGGTCATTATAAAATCAACATCTCTCAGTAACAATATCCTCAAGTAGTAAGAAATAATAAGATGGGTGTGGTGGGGCACGCCTTTAATCCCAGCACTTGGGAGGCAGAGGGAGGACGATCACTGTGAGTTCGAGGCCACTCTGAGACTACATAGTGAATTAATTCCAGGTCATTCTGAGCCAGAGTGAGACCCTACCTCAAAGGGGGGGTGGGGGGTGTAGCCTTGAAGATCACAAAAGAAAGCCTATCCAGCCTAGACTAGGGAGCAAGAAATGCTGTTTTGTTCACTTAAGATACCCCTAGCACCTAACAACCAACATAGTATCTTTTAGCCCTTAAAGAAACTTACATTCAGCTGGGTGTGGCACACACCTGGGGAAATCAAACCTGTGTCTTTTGGTTTTGCAGGCAAATGCATCCCTCCAGCCCCTTACAACACAATTCTTAATTCACAAATTAGCTATAAACCCAAGAACAAGGCTGTTCCTATTAGTTAAATACAAAGTAGAGAACTTATAGTAAAAACTAAAGCCACACTCATTAATAGGAACTGAAAGGGACTAAAACATAGAGTGACCTTTTTTTAAAAGGTGGATTATCTGATTAAAATCTCAAGTTACTTACTTTTGTGACTAGACATATTAACTTCTGTGCCAGTTATCTCATCCATAAAGTGGAGTATTCTCACATGGCTATCTCAAAAGAATAGTACATACCAGAGTCCACATGCTAGGTTTTAGCCTAAAGAGTGGTATGAAAGTATAGTGTTTTAGAGAACACAGTCTGCAATAAGGCCTGAATTCTAATCCCAAGTCTGCCACAACATGAACCAAAGTGTGTGTTTTTAAAGACTTCTCACATGTGTTAATAAAATTAAATTACTTAATAGAAATTACTGCTTACAGTAGTTATAAAAGTTACAAAACTATAACGTCTGAAAACCATGGGTTTGGTTCAAGAGTTTTAGGTTAATATAAAGTTCTTCTCAAACATCCTCAAAATGTTATGTAAATAGTCATTTCATTTTGGGAGTGGTAAAGTTGTTTCAAGGTCCCAAACAAATTTAGAATTCTGCTTTTTGATTGTTTAATAACGCTATTTAAGAACAGGCTACAGACTAGTACAAATGAATACAGCTAAAGATAGAGTAAGGTTATCTGGTCAGTCCAAGACCCGGTCAAACAAAGAATGGAACCTACAGAAAAACATTAATTCAATGGCTTGTTCAAATTTATTACTGAAGCTTTAAAGAAGTACATATAAACATTTTAATAAAATTTAAGTGAGGAACATATGCTAGACAAGTTACTATGTTTCTGGTGCAATGGGTAAGGATTAAAAATATACCAACAACGACACACAAAAATCATACTATCTTGATCCATTTTTAGAAAAAAAAAAAAAAGAAAGAAAGAGCACCCCCTTTCTGAACCATCCCCTCACCAAAACTATGTCTGGATCTGGGATGTATTTTTAAAGGGTTCTCATGTTCTGACAGCACCAGCTGGACGGGAAAAATTCAAAACACATACACATGGCATTTTTTTTAAACCATGGGCCACCTAAACAGTTTCACAATTTAGAAAGTGTGTATCAAGTATCAGCGCTACATAATTCTTTAAAATTTTTAAACCTGGTATCAAAGTCTACCAGACCAGAAATTACAGTTCTAAAACAGTTTTTCAGTATACATTGTACTAATCAAAGAGCACTGTCATGTGCCAGGCCTGTTCATAGCTGCACACTAATCCATTTAATCCTAAAAAAAAAAAAAAAAACCCTAGGAATTTAAGACTTATTTTCACTACTGCTATCCCAGTATCTAGAACAGTGGATGCCCCCCACACACATAGTAAGTACATAGATAAACTTGCTCAGAACTAGAATTCTAACTGAAGGATTTTTGCTTAGCCACTGCTGCCTCTCTAGAGCTTTAAACCATTAAAGTGGTGTCATAGCAGCTGGGTATACTTGTAACAAATAATAAAAAAATGTTGAGACCTTCCTTTATAAAAAGTTTTTAGTTCTACATGCATAAAAAGCTATATACTTGAGATTATTTCACATCAGACTGGCCCATACTAATTCGTTTTAATTTGTAAAAAAAAAAAAAAAAAAAAAGTGGATGTTGTATTTTGCATGAAGTATGCTGAAAAACACAATGCTTCTCTAATGTTGTTTGTTTGCCCTTAAAAGTGTGCACAAAGTGGTTATTACTTAAAAATAATCTTTTACTTTAATCCTAAAGTTTTCTTCTTTTCCTTTGCATAGTATGAACAAGAACATTTTAGTATTTTACATAAACCTACAATACAATGTCCCTAAAACAATGGAAGATTTCAACACTGATGCATTTAGAGTCAAAACTTAACTTTTGTCTTCCATAGAACTGTTGCGGAAATTAAACTTAAGTCATACTTAACTGAGTAACTATAAACGGGGTAGCATCAGGTATGTTTTAGTAAAGCCTGGTCCTTGCCATTTTTTCCATATAACTTTTTATAAAATATGAAAACAAATCTCTAACACATAACCTTCACTATTTTTTCTATTAACGTTGAATTTATTCCATGACATTTTTTTCAAGTTAGCTGTAAATACTCCACCCTCCTCGATTGTGCAACAACCAAATACACTACACATACACAACTTAACAAAAAAAAGGGGGGAGGGAATACAGTTGAGTTAGAGTTTAGGTTAAGTCTGAGGAAAGTCTTAGGACTGATAAAGTTAACACTTAGCAAAGAACAGTACTTCACATTTGTTGGGAAAGGAGATACCAAAAGAACCCGAACCAGTTAAAGCAGCCGCCATCTTAAAATGCAGGATAGAAGTTGGGAGCAAGAAAATGAGACTAAACCACCGGAGGCGTATGCTCCGCTTACCTCAAAAGCTTCGAAAAATTCTAGCTTTTCCCCAAAGCAGATTAATTTACTACCACAACAATCCCCCTTAAAGGTGGTTCTAGGTGAAAAGTGGTGTCTTCCTTACAGCCACACCTCCGGAGCCCCCTCCCGAGCCAAACGAGAAAGGGACGACCTTCCAGATCGCATTCACATCAGTTCCCGGTGCCTCTGATAAAGAGCTTCGGGTGAAAGGAACACAGGAAGCGGCAACACAGCCTCCTGCCAACCCCACTTACGCTTGTGTAACCTGCCCCGATTTGGTGGTCTCAGACGCCTTCACTACCTTTAAGCAGCCCGGGGGATTTCGTACTCAGTAAGTTTGTGACTGACAACTGTTTGGTACCTTTTCCCACTTTAGAAGGCCCACGGCCGCCGTTCTACAGCTAAAGGAAGTTTTGAAGCACCAAGAAAGGAAGCAGCACCATGACATCTGCTGGACGGCACCTCCACAAATCCATCTCCCCAACCCGACCACGAAAAACCACGGGCTCCTTAACTCACTCGCCTTCGTCCTCCTTTAAACCCAGTTCAACACATGCGTGGGTAACACTCGCTGGCTACCAAGCCGGTTCCCAGCGCTGCACCTCACATCACAAAGTACACACGCGTTAGCTGCATTAATGAAGGCTCAAAGAGAAGTACTTTCAAAATTAAGAGTCCCCCCGCCCCACAAGGCTTGAGGTTTCCTCTCTTCCCACGACCCCATTTCTTTCAGGCCCAACAGTACCTTATTAATCCGTTTCAGCGCCATAGTCTGTGCTTCTCGCCTGGGTCCTCACTGTCTCGACGTGTGCTCAAAGGTCCGGCCAAAACTCTTGATTATCCAGGCGACGAGGAAGGATTGTCTTTTCGTCTCACAGCGGCTCTGCCAGACACAGGCGCCTTTTGCAAAAAATAAAAAAAAAAGCCAAAACAAAAAAAACAAGAAACGGAGCAGATGAGCCAGTCGAACAGGCCCCGGAGAGCCCCTGCCAGCTCCAGATCCCCGAGAACGGTCGCGGTGCGGCCGGGCTAGGCCCCCAACGGCCTCTGTGGGCGCTGCGCTCCCGGTGGGGGCGAGGGGACGCGAGGAGCGGCGACGGGCGGCAGTCGGGGCTCACTTCCCGGCGAGCGTCGGAGGAAGCACCCGGGACGCGGGGGGAAGAGGCGGAGGAGAAAGGGTGGGTGCGGGGCAGGGTCCGGAGCCGGGCCTAGTCAGCGCGAGGCCGGCGTCACTCGGGCAAAGAAAGGCGAGGGGGGATGGGAGACGGGCGGCTCGGGACGGACGGACCGACGGCCTTCTTTCGCTTTCTGCTCCCAAGGCTTGGCCAGGAAGCGGAAGGAAGCGGGACTGAGCGTGTGCGGCCTCTCCGAGGCTCGAGCTGCGGTGCGGCCCGTGACACCGCCGTCCACTCCGCCTTCCGGCGCGGCCGGGTGCGCGCGCCCCGCCGCCTCCCCTCCCCTCCCCCCCACCCCACCCCACCCCGCGGCCCGCCGCTCGGGGTTCCCGCATCACCCCGCTCGCTCCGCCAGCCCGCGCGGGGGGGAGGGGGAGCCCAGCCCGCCTCCCTTCCCTCCCACCCCCGTTCCCCGGCTGTCCACACCCACGCGTACAGAGGGCCGGGGCCTCCCTCGAGCTGCGGCCTCGGCCTCCTCCCCGCGCGGCAGCTGGTGCCTCCCCGGCCCTACGGGGCTCACGCGCGCACGACACAGCCACAAGATGTCCGCTCTGACGGAACTACTGCCAGCTGCCACGCTCCGCCCCTCCCCCTCCTCCCGCCTATTCACCGCCGCGTATCCGTCCGCCGACGCCGGCGTCGCGAGAGCTGGCCCCGTGCAAGGGCGAACGGGAGCCGTTTGCTTCCCACGTCCGCGCCCGAGTGGCGCCGCGTTTTCTCCCCCCGCCCCCTTCTTATTGGAGCAGCACCGTCTAAAACCGAAAGGATCGCAGGTCGGGCTGCGCGGGCGGGGGACGGAGGCGGGTCATGGGCTGAGGGTGGAGGGCAAGGGTGGACGAGTGGCGGAAACCCTTAGACTCAGAGAAGCATCGAGAACCGGAAGGAGACCTTAGGGGGAAGGTAATGGAAGCGGCAGCTGCGCGGTCGGGCCCCACGCCCCTCCCTCCAGTGGGGGCCCCCCCAGTTTCCTCACTTGGTGTTGAGGAGGCGGATCTCGCGAGAACCTCGAGGCAGGCTAACCGGAGCCGTCGGTCTGCAATGACTTTAAGGGCAGTTTTGTGCTCTCTTCCTGGCTTGGGCCCGCCCCCAGCTCCGCAAAGTCTCGCGAGACAGGCTGGGAACTCAGGCTGGCCCTGGGCGGGCCGCGGCCGGCGAGCGCCGCCCCGGGATGATGCTTACAGCGGGTGGGAGGGAGAGGAAATGGAATTCCCGCGATTGGTGTGCGCGCGCGCGGACGCAGCCCTCGCTCGGCCGTCCAATCGGAAACGTGGCCGTGGGCGGCGCCCGGGGTGAGTTACTAGATTCCTTTAGTCAAGGTTGAGCTGGGTTTTGAGGTTTCCGATGCGAACAGGTGATCGATATTTACACGAGGCCCGCCCGGACGTGTTAACCTACGGGAAGGAGGCTCCCCTCGAGTAAGAACAGTAATTCAAAACACCCAGGCTGACCGCTGAAAGCCCTGCCACGTGCCCCAGGGCCGAGCTCTGTCGACCCAAGGGACCCATCCTGAGAAAAGCAGTCCCTTGGACGGGTCTCACAATCAGAGCAACTTCAAAATCAAGCTTAATTTAGTGAAGTGAACAAGATGGAGACGACGAGGGCTGGGCGGGCTGTGTGCTTCCATCGTCCATCTCCACCGTCGGTGCTAGGCTCAGGGGAGGGACAGCCGGAGTCATTCCTCAATTTCCTTTACCTCCTGTTGCTGTTTTCAGTTCTTGAGCCGGAAAGCAAAACTGTCAGGAAACGAGGTAGCGTTTGGGGTCAGAAAAATCGGTGCTTAAAATAAAGAGCATGTTGGGATTAATATGAGAAATACTGACCTATTTTAATCTGCGGATGTAAGGTACTGTAGGTCATTTTTGCTGTCCACTCCACTACAAATAAGACTTTAATCTTTGAAAGGATTTTTAAGGATGGTAAGCACCAACCTTTTCAAGGTGTTTTTTTTTTTTTAAAAAAAACTCCTTTAATTACCCCAGTTAAATCTTTCAGTATTACATAGAAATAATATTGATTTTTAAAAACCTGTTGCAGACAATATTCCCTAATGATAGCTGATCTAATATCTATCCTTCAAGTGGCTGTCTAGTGTTACTAGAGCAGTTAGTAAAGCACTACTCCCAACTAGTGACAAATCACCTGAAGTTTTCTTTAAATGCCAATGCTTTTGATTTAGTAGGCAAGTCTAGGAGCCGAAGATTCTACAAGTCCGACAATACCCAAGTGATTGTTGTATGCCAAAAGCATTCTATGAGGAGCAAACCGCTGAGAATTCACCACATGGCCTATTGGACGCCTCTGACCCTTCCTCCTCCCAAGCAATCCATTGTTCTCTTCTAGCAGGCAAATTATAGCATAAGCACAGGATTAGGCAAGGTTTGAGTTCTTCCTTATTAGTTTCCATTTGTGATAGTGGTCTGGTTACTCATCTGCGTTTGTTTCTTCATCAAGCTAGATGTAATAATACCTGCCCTTTCTCATGCAATTATTGTGTATTTTCAGTGTCATAATGTTCAAGGATACTGTAAACTTTAGAGTGCTGTATAAGTGGTTTTTATTCTTTTCCAGTACATAAAATATTCTCATTGTGACATTTTGATACACATACATCATTATAGTTTGTTCATTCCCTACAGCCCCTTCTTTTCTCCTTGCTGTATTATTAAAATAATCACTCAGATATTAACTGACTTAATATAAATGAATGTAAAATAAATGTTAAATAGGTATAGGTAGTAATTGTGGAACTTATGGACTTCTGTACTTAAGTTATGTTAACATATGTAGTAGGTATGCTGAAGTGGCAGAAGTAGAATGAGAACTCATTTGTTGAATAAGATGTTTTATATTTGTGCTTTAGGTTGATATATGAATCTACTCTTTGATTCAGTTTTGTTCTTTCAGAAGTGAGGGTACAACGATTAGTAGACAACCTTTGTACCTGCTAGTGGGGAACTCATATCCAGGGAGGACAATAGAAGAAAGGTTCAAAGAAACCAGTTGGTGTTACACTAAACAAGCTTCAGTATAAAAGTGTGCTGGAGGGCTGAAGGGATTGTTAAGGCATTTGCCTGTAAAGTCAAAGGATCCAGGTTCAATTCCCCAGGACCCAGGTTAGCCAGATGCACAAGGGGGCGCATGAGTCTGGAGTTCGTTTGCAGTGGCTGGAGGCCCATTCTCTGTCTCTCTCACTCCCTCTGCCTCTTTCTCACTCTCAAATAAATAAATAAATAAATATTTTTTAAAAATGTGCTGGAACACTGCTGATATGCATTAATAGGGCACAATACAATGGGACAAATTTGAGGTCAGGATGCTTAGCTTTTTTGTGTGCCTTAAAAATTTGGGCAGAAGCAGAACATGAGGGCTCACAATTTTAATCCCATCATTTGGGAGGTAGACTGGGCTACAGAGTGAATTCCAAGTTGGCCTGGGCTAGAGTGAAACTGACTTTAAAAACATGGGCAGTTTAGTGGAGCTGTGGAGTCTTCTCAGAATGATTTGTTATATGTATATCATGATGTTATAAAGGAAAACATTGAAAGTATAGTTATCAAAATTGTAAGGAAAAACCAATCCATGCACTCACATGTTTTAAAACCCTAGATTGAAATTTTAACATAGAACACTAATTGATTTTCATAACCATAGGTATTCATTAACGAAATGTTTAGTTAACATCCAGTATTCTTCTGAAAGTATGTAAGTGGGTAGCAAGTTCAGGCAACGGTTTTATCCCATTTGATGATTCTTTTTTCTATTTTATGAAAATACTGTGGAAAATCAATCTATCAAAAATTATCAGAACAGGTGTGCTGTTGGTGGTATAGTGGTGAGCATCGCTGCCTTCCAAAATGATCAGAACAATTCATTTCTGAAAAAATCTAAGTAAGTTAGGCTTTAAATACAATGTATGGAAGAAACACGGTGAAAATAATCAAGAATGAAATAAATACAGAGTCTTGTATTTAAGTTTTCAAATAAGTCTTTTCATTCTTTTTTTTTTTCTTTTCTTTTGAGATCATTGTGGTCCAAGCTGGCTTCAAACTCATAGCAATCCTCCTGTCCCAGTTTCTCAAGTTTAGGATTATGTGCATGAACCACTATACCCAACTGCAGATAAAATTTTCTAATCAGCTGAAGCATTTAACTATATTCTGGGTCCCTTGATTTGTTGTCTTGCCAAATTCTAAGTGTACAGATGAAAACACTCAAGGTAATGCCACTAATCAGTAGTGGAATTGGGATCTCTAGGCAGGCAAATCTTGAAGGCCACACTATTTTTTCTGTTTTTTAAAAAATAATTTTATTTGAGCTGGAGAGATGGATTAGTGGTTAAGGTGCTCGCCTGCAAAGGCAGAGGACCTAGTTTTGATATCTTAAGACCCATGTAAGCCAGATTCACAAGATGGCACATGTGCTTGGAGTTTGTTTGCAGTGGCTAAGAGGCCCTGGAGTGCCCATTCTCTATCAGCCAGCCTCTCCCTCTCTTTCTAGAAAAAGAAAAATTATTTCTTTTTATGCAAGGAGAGACAGAATGAACAAGCACTAAGGCCTCTGCATATGAACTCCATATGAATGTACCACTTTGTACATCTGGCTTTACATGGATACTGGCGAATTGAACCCAGACCTGCAGGCTTTGCAAGTGAGTGCCTTTAAATTCTGAGCCATCTCTTCAGCCCACACTCTTTTTTTTTTCCAATTTTTTTTAACAACTTCCATGATTATAAAAAATATACCATGGCAATTTCCTCCCTCCCCCCATTTTCCCCTTTGAAATTCCATTCTCCATCATATCCCCTCCCCCTCTCAATCAGTCTCTCTTTTATTTTGATGTCATGATCTTTTCCTCCTATTGTGATGGTCTTGTGTAGGTAGTGTCAGACACTGAGCTCATGGATATCCAGGCCTTTTTTTGTCTGGGGGGAGCACGTTGTAAGGAGTCCTACCCTTCCTTTGGATCTTACATTTTTTCTGCCACCTCTTCCACAGTAGACCCTGAGCCTTGGAAGGTGTGATAGAGATATTGCAGTACTGAGCACTCCTGTCACTTTTTTCCAGCATCATGATGCCTTCTGAGTCATACCAAGGCCACTCCCATTTGGAAAGAGAAGATTCTCTACCAAAAGTGAAAGTAGCATTGACATAAGGGTATGAACATTAAGAGAAGTGCTTAATGGGCAGTTTGGTGAGCATAGTATATACATTTAGCCAGACAGCAGCAGATGTTACACCCCTAGGGCTCATGACTACCCCTGTTTTAAGTTTTCAGTATCAGGGATGTATTCCCTCACATGGAGTGGGCCTCCAGTCCAGTTAGAGGGCAGTTGGTTTCCACCATGACAGACGTGCCACCCGTTGGCTCATTTGGCCTGCCTGGCCAATTATAAGGCTTGCAGTGTCCACTGTTGAGTATCTTCACAGGTGATTTCTCTTTCTCCCATTGAACTGCATGCAAATCAGCCCACAATCTTAACTCTTAGCTCTTGAGCTAATATTAATTTCCCCATTAGTACAACACATACAAATTTACTAACTGAAAATTTCTATGTACTCATTAATATCCCAAGTAAAATTCTACCCCAGGATTCAATGGGTTTTCCCACAGTCTTCCTTTACAACCGGCACTAATTAGTCCCACGTGGGGGCTGGAAAAGAGTTTGCTTTGCAGAATTTTTGTAATAAATCTTTTAAAAATATTTTATTCATTAATTTATTCACTTGAGAGAGAGAGAGAATGGGTGTACCAGGGCCTCTAGTCACTCCAAACTCCAGGCTCATGTGCCACCTTGTGTATCTGGCTTTCATGAGTACTGGAGAATTGAACCCAGGTCCTTAGGTTTCACAGGCAAGTGACTTAACTGCTAAGCCATCTCTGCAACCCAGAAATTTTTGTAGTGCTAAAAAAAAAAAAAAAAAAAAAAAGTCTCCCTGGCTGTTATACATACTTTCACATTTGAAGTCTAAACTTTTGTTTTATGATAGTGCCACTGTACTTAATATTATAAAAATATGGGACTGGAGAGATGACTTAGCAGTTAAGGCTCTTGCCTACAAAACCAAAGGACCCAAGTTTAATTCACCAGTGCCCACATAAAGCCAAATGCATAAGGTGGCTCATGCATCTGGAGTTCATTTGCAGTGGCTAGAGGCCCTGCCACACTCATTCTCTCTCCCCTCCTCAAAAAAGTAAAATATTTAAATTATATATATATATATTCATGCATTGGTGTTGCCTTCAGTCCCAGGTACTTGGGAGGCTGAGGCAGGAGGATTATTTGAACCCAGAGTTTAAAGCTGGACAGCATATTGAGATCTGGTCACTTAAAACTTCAAGAAAGGGCTGGAGAAATGGCTTAGCAGTTAAGCGCTTGCCTGTGAAGCCTAAGGACCCTGGTTTGAGGCTCGATTCCCCAGGACCCACGTTAGCCAGATGCACAAGGGGGCGCACACGTCTGCAGTTCGTTTGCAGTGGCTGGAGGCCCTGGCGCACCCATTCTCTCTCTCTCTGTCTCTCTCTCTCTCTCTGCCTCTTTCTCTCTGTCTGTCGCTCTTAAATAAATAAATAAAATAAAATAAAAACTTCAAGAAAAGCTGCTGAAGGGATGGCTTAGTGGTTAAGGCATTTGCCTGCAAAGCCAAAGGACCCACGTTAGCCAGATGCACAAGGGGCACAAGCATCTGGAGTTTGTTTGCAGTGGCTGGAAGCCCTGGTGCGCCCATTCTCTCTCTCTCTGTCTCCCTCCCTCCCTCCCTCCCCCCTTTTCTCTGCCAAATAAATAAATAAATACATGAAAATAAACTTCAAAAAACGGACGGGAGCTGGAGAGATGGCTTAGCAGCTAAAAATGCTTGCTTGAAAAGCCTCTGGCCCGGATTCTGTTCCCTGGGGCCCATGCGGAGCCAGATACACAAAGTGGCACATGTATCTGGAGTTTGTTTGCAGTGGGAAGAGGTCCTAGCATGACCATTGATAGCCTTATATTCTATTTCCCCTTTCTTGCAAATAAATTTATATATATATGTATGTGTGTGTGTGTGTGTGTGTGTGTGCGCACGCGCGCGCGCGCGTGCGAAAGAGAGAGAGAATGGACACTGCAGGGTCTCTAAAACAACTCCAAATGAACTCCAGATTCATGCACCACCTTGTGCATTGGGCTTACATGTGTTCTGGGATATTGAACCTGGGTTCTTAAGCTTTGTAGGCAAGCACCTTAACTGGTAAGCCATCTCTCCAGCCCAATAATATTAAATTTTAAAGATTATATAAGAAACTATATATGAAATAAATAATGAAATACAGAGTTCTAGATTCCCCATGTTTGTTGAGGAAAGTTATGGTGTAATGCCAGGTACATTTTTTAGCACTATTATGGAAGCTATTGGCCACTCAAGCTTTCTGCTTACTTGGTTTGTTGCATGCTTTAGCCCACTTTGACTCACTTTTGAGAAAGTTAAATTAAAAAGAGCATGGCCTAGAAGCAGTTTAAAGCATTATGGTAAAGCAGGCTAGAATGAGCTCAAAATCTGAAATGTAATTGTACATAAGCATAATGTAGATAATAGGATACATTCATTTGTAGTATATCTATGTTTTCATATATCGGTAAAATTGTTAAAGAATTATATAACTTGCATGGACACTAGGTCTTAGTATACTGTATATTATATATAACATTTTATAGGTTTAACTAGGTTTTTTGTTTTTGTTGCTTTCCTTCTGGTGGTGATCAAACCTAGGGCCTTGCACATGTAAGGCAAGCACTTTACAACAGAACTGCACCCCCAGACCTTATCTTTTTAATTAAATTATAAGTGCTATGATCATCATTTTATATCCAGACCTCATGTTTCCATATTCTACTTGAAAGGATAGTTTTTGGCTCAAGTCAAAAACTTCATATTTCTTACATAGCAATCAAATTAATCTGGGCCTAGGGGCCACACACCTTTAATCCCAGCATTTGGAAGGCAGAAGGAGGAGGATCACCATGAGTTTGAGGCCAGCCTGCGACTACAGATTGAGACCCTATCTCAAAAAATAAATAAAAAATAGAAGGGCTGAGAAGATGGCTTAGTGGTTAAGTCACTTGCCTGTGAAGCCTAAGGACCTGGATTTGATTCCTCAGTACCCATGTAAGCCAGATGCACATGATGGCACATGTGTCTCAAGTTCATTTACAGTGGCTAGAGGCCCTGGCATGCCCATTCTCTATCTGTGTCTTTCTCTCAAATAAATAAAATATTTTTAAAAATAAAGAATTTTTGGCGTGTTTTGGGGAGCGTGTGTGTATGACGTGCGTGTGCATATTCATGTGTGTGCGTGCAGGCACATATACCAGACCCCATGGAGGTTGGATAACAACTTTTGGGTGTCTCTCCTTTTTTCACCACTGTTCCTTTTGCCATGCTGTCTCCACTTGACTTCTTGCCTGGAATTACAGACACTAGTACTACAGTATCCAGCTTTTATGTGAGCTCTGGGGATCCAAACTCACTCATGATTGCATGGCAAACACTTTATCCACTGAGGAGTATCCCCAGTCTGCAAATGAATTTTAATGCTTGTCAGTTCATAGTATCATTTTTATAAAGTTAATGTTTGACAAAACTGTAGTTTGGCTAGATGTTGTGTTGTATAGCTCTAATCGTAGCACTGGAGAATCAGAAATAAGAGATCTGTTTGAGGCCATTCTGGACTATATAGAAAGACACTGTTTTAAGACAAACTGCTTTTTCGCTAATAACATCATTATGACCTTAATAGGGTTTGGACATGTAATGAGCCATGTAAAAATCCTTAATATAAAAATGAATTAGGACATTTTTCCACACAAATATCTATTAAGCACAAATGTTAAATGACATCTGTTTCAGTCAGGTTCGCATTGCTGGCAGAACTCACCTGACCAAGAGCAGCTTGTGGGCAAAAAGGTTTATTTTGGCTTACGGACTCTAGGGGAAGCTGCATGATAGCAGGGGAAAATGATGGCATGAGCAGAGGGTGGATATCACCTCCTGGTCAACAACAGACCTACCGTAGCAACAGGAGAGTATGCCAAACACTGGCAAGGGGAGACTGGCTATAACACCCATAAGCCTGCCCCTACCAATATACTGCCCCTAGGAGGCATTAATTCCCAAATCTCCATCAGCTGTGAACCTAGCATTCAGAACACTTAAGTTTATGGGGGACACCTAAATCAAAACACCACATTCCGCCCCTGGCCCCCATAAAATGATAACCATCATGATATAAAATGAAATACATCCAGTCTATCTTTAAAAGTTCCCATAGTTTTTAATCAAGCCTAATGATGTTCAATCATCCCCATAATCCAAGGTCTTTTAACTGAGCCAAAATACCAAAATATCCCTCCCCCCAAAAAATCCATAATGGTACAGAATAAACACTCATACTGCAAAAGGTAGCATTAGCATAGCAAAGAAATACTCAAAACAATACAAGATTTATTTTTTATTTATTTATTTTTTTTTTTTGGTTTTTCGAGGTAGGGTCTTACTCTAGCTCAGGCTGACCTGGAATTCACTCTGTAGTCTCAGGGTGGCCTCGAACTCTTGGCGATTCTCCTACCTCTGCCTCCCGAGTGCTGGGATTAAAGGCATGCGCCACCACGCCCGGCCAATACAAGATTTAAACAGGGCAAACACCAAACTCTGTAACTTTTTTAAGTCCAACGACTCTAGCCAGTGACAAGTCTCCAAGTCTGATAATTCTAACTAGAAACATCTCTGGAGTTCCAAGTCTCCCTACTCACAGTCCAGAAAAACTTCAGCCAAGGCCAGCAGCTCTCCTTAGCAGCCATCTGGTGGTGCCAGCATCTTCACTGGGTCTCCACTGCAACCTGCGGTTGGACCATCCTCATAGCTCCATCAGGTCTCTGATACAGGCATCCAACAAACCTGCTTCACACCACCCATGGCTGTTTCCAAAACACAAGGCCATGTTACAAACTGAATGACGCTCTCTTCCTGCATTTCGTATACTCCACAATACCAGGTAGGGTGCCAATTTGTTAATCCGGTGGGGGGGGGGATAAAACAGATTTTGAAGAACAGGACACTCCTTGAGCACTCAGGACCGTTCAAAAGAGTCTACAGTCTTCCTGTTGCCCCAGTGCAGGTCAGCTGGCCCAATCTCAAAGGTTGTAATCTCAATTGCAACTGAAGGAGCAACAGTTTCTACCCAAAGGTTTCATTTCTGTGCCATATACCTCTGCTCACACCAGTCTGTTTCTATGCAGTGCAACCCTGCACAAATTCTCAGGATGGGCATAACAGCAAGCCTATCACACAAACTGCTTCTAGTCCAGTCCAGGCAAAGGTCTTTCTCACCCTCATAAGCCAAACCTCACAGTCCTTAGTTCTTATTGCATTTAGATCTTTTAACTCTGACCAGAATAACATCCATAAATTAGAAGCAACCTAAGTGTCCACCAGCTGGTGTTTAGATAGAATGTTATATATCCACGGGATGAAATAGTTTTAATAAGAAAGAAGAAAATACTGTGTGGTGGTACATACCTGTAATCCTGGCACTTGGGACAATCCTCCCCCATTGCCTGGGAAATGAAGAAGCTTGGCCTAGCTGACCAAACATGAGGCTTGCAGTGTCCACCGTTTTTACCACCGAAGACTTCTGTCTCCTATAGGGTTGCATGCAGTGCAGCCTTTTCCAGCTTTCTGTCAGCTGGTCTACAGGGAGGAGGTTTTAAGCTCAGCTGCAGCATGATTTTGCAGTGACCTTGCAGCCCAGGCATTTGGAGTCTTCAGAAACAGGGTTTTTCCATCTATTTCTGGTGGAAACCAAGAGAGTTGGCAATGGCCTGTAATGTTTTGGGGGCATCAGGAACCTCCCTGGCCAAAAACTCACTGGGAGTCATCCCATCCCCAGCACTGAAATTTTTCTAGTAACAGTCTATGGCTTCTGGGTGTGCCATTATCCAAAAAAGTAGGTTTTCATATGGCTTATTCTCAATATCTTGAATTTTGATTAACCCTCCCCCCGCCCTTCTTTTACTCAGTCTTCTGATCTTGCTTAGGTCATTCTACACCCAGTAATCTGTTCGTCTACTTACATATATACAATCATATCCCCTTAAGTCCTCCTCTCTCCTCTCTTCCTTAGAGCTCTTTTCTAGGATACTGTCCTCTGCAAATGATTTTTGGTTCCAGCTCACATACAAGTCTAAACATATGTAGCTAGGATCCACATATGAGAGAGAACATGTGATATTTGGCTTTCTGGGCCTGGGTTACTCACTTAGTATAATCCTTTCCAGATCCATCCATTTCTCTGCAAAATTCCTAATTTCATTTTTCTTTACCACTGAATAGAACTCCATTGTATAAATGTACCACATCTTCATTGTCCATCATAAGTTAAGGGACATCTAGGCTGGTTTCATTTCCTAGCTACTGTGAATGAAGTATCAGTAAACATGGATGAGCAAATGTCTCTAAAGTAGTGAGAAGGGTCCTTAGGATATATATCTAGGAGTGGTATAGCTGGGTCATATGGTAAATCTATTTTTAGCTATCTCAGACCTACACACTGATTTCCACAATGGCTATATGAGACTACATTCCCACCAGCAGTGTAGAAGGGTTCCTCTTTTTCCACATCCTCACCAGCATTTACTGTCATTTGTTTTCTTGATGATAGCCATTCTAACAGGAGTGAGATGGAATTTCAAAGTAGTTTTAATTTGCATTTCCGTGATGGCTAAGGATATAAAACACGTTTTAGATGTTTATGTGCCATCTGTATTTCTTCTTGTGAGAACTCTCTATTTAGTTCCATAGCACATGTTTTAATTAAGTTGTTTGATTTGTTATTATTTAGCTTTTTGAGTTCTTTATATATCCTGAATATTAATCCTCTGTAAGATATATAGCTGGCAAACATTTTCTCCCATTCTGTACGTTGCCTCTCTATTCACAATGTCCTTTGCTGTACAAAAGCTTTGTAATTTCATGAGGTCCCAGTGGTTGGTTAGTGGTTTTATTTCCTGAGCAATTGGGGTTATATTCAGAAAGTTGTTGCCTATGCCAAGATGTTGAAGGGTTTCCCCTACTTTTTCCTTTAGCAGTTTCAAGAGTTTCAGGTCTGATAATAAGGTCTTTAATCCATTTGGACTTAATTCTGCATGGAGATGGATAAGGATCTATTTTCGTCATTCTACATATAGATACCCAGTTTTCCCAGAACCATTTGTTGAAGAAGGTGTCTTCTTCCCAATGAGTATTTTTGGCATTTTTGTCAAAGATCAGGTGGATGTAGCTGCCCAGACTTACATCTGGGTCCTCTGTTCTGTTCCACTCATCTACATGTTTGTTTTTGTGCCTGTACCATGCTGTTTTTGTTACTATGGCTCTGTAATATTGATTAAAATCAAGTATGGTGATTCTATGAGCCTTATATTTGTGGCTCAATATTGTTTTGATTACTTGAGGGTTGTTTTGTGTGTGTGTGTGTGTGTGTGTGCGTGCGCGCGCTTCCAAATGAATTTTAGGATTTTTGTTTTTATTTCTGTGAAGAATGCTATTGGAATTTTAATGGGGATTGCATTAAATGTGTAGATTGCTTTTGGTAAGATTGACATTTTTACAACATTGATTCTTCCAATCCAAGAACATGGGATGTCTTTTCATTTCCTAATGTCTTCTGCAATTTCTCTCTTGAGTTTTTTAAAGTGTTCATTAGAGATCCTTCACTTCCTTCACTAGGATTATTCCAAGGTGTTTTTTGTTTTGCTTTGTTTTGTTTTCCTGGAGGCAATTGTGAATGGGAGTGATTCCCTGATTTCCTCCACATGTTTGTTGTTAGCATATAGGAAGGCTACTGATTTCTGTGTATTTATTTTGTATCCTGATACATGGCTATAGATGTTTATCAGCTTTAACAGTTTGCTGGTAGAGTTTAGGGTCCTTTATGTATAGAATGATATCATCTGCAAATAATGATGACTTGATCTCTTCCTTTCCAATTTGTATCCCTTTTATAAGTGTCTCTTGCCTTATTGCTATAGCTAAGACTTCTAGTATTACATTAAATAAAAGCGGAGCCAGTAGACACCCTTGTGTTGTTCCTAATTTAAGTGGAAAAGTTTCAGGTTTTTCCTCATTTAGCATTCATTATGTTAGCTGTAGGCTTGTCATAAATAGCCTTTATTTTATTGAGATGTGCTCCTTCTATTCCTAGTTTCTGTAAGACTTTTACTATGAAGGGATGTTGGATTTTGTCGAATGACTTTTCTGCATCTCTTGAGATGATCATGTGATTTTTGTCCTTCAGTCCATTTATATAGTTTATTACATTTATCAGTATGTATATGTTGAACCATCCCTGCCTATCTGGGATAAAGCCTGTTTTGTCTGGGTGAATGATTTTATTGATACCTTCTTGTATTCTGTTTGCCAATATTTTGTTCAGAATTTTTGCATCTATGTTCATGAAGGAGATTGGTCTGTAATTTTCTTTGTCTGGTTTTGGCATCAGGGTAATGCTGGATTTATAGAAGTTTGGTAGTATTCCTTCATTTCTATCTTATGGAAAAGTTTGAGAAGGATTGGTTTCAGTTTTTACATGAAGGTATGGTAAAAATTTACCAGTGAATTCATCTGGGCCTGGCCTTTTTTTAGTTGGGAGATTTTTTAAAATAACTTCTTTGATCTCTATACTTGTTATAGGTCTATTTAAATGGTTTATCTCATCTTGATTTAATTTTGGTAGGTCATGTAAATCTAGAAAATCATCCATTTCTTTCAGATTTTCAAGATTCCTGTCTAGTGATTTTTGGCTTGCCTTGTTCTTTTGCCATGGCCTGAAGGTAAAGCATTAAGTTGTTTACTTGCGACCTTTCTGATTTCTTTTTTTATTTTTGGTTTTTCGAGGTAGGGTCTCACTCTAGCCCAGGCTGACCTGGAATTCACTATGGAGTCTCAGGGTGGCCTCGAACTCACGGTGAGCCTCCTACCTCTGCCTCCTGAGTGCTGGGATTAAAGGCGTGTGCCACCATGCCTTGCTTTCTAATTTCTTAATATAGGTACTTAAAGATATAAATTTCCGTGATAGGACTGCCTTCATTGTGTCCCAAAGGTTTTGGTATTTTGTGTTCTCATTATCATTTGATTCTATGTTTTTATTTCCTTCCTGATTTCTTTATTGACCCATTCATCATTTGGTAGTGTACTATTTAATTTCCATGAATTTTTTTTTGTTGTTGTTATTGTTGTTGTTTGAGGTAGGTATTTACTCTAGCCCAGACTGCCCGGGAATTCACTATGTAGTCTCAGGGTAGCCTTGAACTCATGGCGATTCTCCTACCTCTGCCTCCCTAGTGCTGGGATTAATGGTGTTGCCACCATGCCCAACTGTTTCCATGATTTTGTATATGTGTTATAGCTTTTCTTATTGTTGTTTTGTAGTTTAATACCATTGTGATCAGATAGAGTGCAAGAAGTTATTTCAATTTTGCTGAACTTGTTAAGATTTGCTTTGTTTCCTAACAGACCATAGTCTGTTTTAGAGAATGTTCCATGTGCTGCTGAAAAGAATGTGTATTCTATAATATTTGGATGAAAACTTCTGTAGATACCTGTTAGGTCCATTTGTTCTATGACACCATTCAATCCAGATGCTTTTCTGTTTAATTTTTTGCCAGGACAACCTCTCAATTGATAAAAGTGGGGTAGTGAAGTCACCCACTACAATTGTGTTTGGTGTTATCTGTGACCTTAATTCTAATAGTGTTTGTTTGATAAATTGGGAGCCCCCATGTTAGTAGTTGCATATATGTTTAAAATTGTCATGTCCTCCTCTTGGAGGGTTCCTTTAATCAATATAAACTGACATTCTTTTTTTTTTTTTTTTTTGAGAGAGTGAGAAACAGGCAGGGGGAGGGAGGGAGAGAGAGACAGAATGAGTATGCCAGGGCCTCTAGCCACTGCTGATGAGCTCCAGATGCATGTGTCCCCTTGTGCATCTGGCTTATGTGGGTACTGGGGAGTCGAACCTGGGTCCTTTGGCTTTGTAGTCAAGCACCTTAACCAATAAGCCATTTCTCCAGCCCCTAAACTGACCTTCTTTATCTTTCCTAACTAATGTTGGTTTGAAGTCTACCCGGTCAGATTTTAGGATAGTGACAGTTGCTTGTTTCCTAGGCCCATTTGCTTGAAATACTATTTCTATCCTTTCACCCTAAGACAGTGTCTTTTTATTTATTTATTTTTGAAGGGTGAGTTTCTTCAGGGCAACAAATAGAAGAACCCTGATTTTTAACCTAGTTTGCAAGCCTGTGTTTCTTGGTTGGGGCATTGAGGCCATTAATATTAAGAGTTATTATTGAAAGGTGTGCATTTATTTTTGCCATTCTTCTTGTTTTGTAGTTCTTCCTGTTTTTCCTTTACTGCCTTGTATTAACTATTATTTGAGTATGGTTTATTTTTTTCCTCTTTCCTCATGTGTGTGCTTTCCTTTCTATTCATCATGAAGGATACTTTCAAGTACTTCCTGTAGAGCTGGTTTAGTGTTCATATATTCCTTTAGCCTGCTCTTGTAGAATGTCCTTATTTCTCCATCAATTTTCATGGATAGCTCTCCTGGATAAAGTAATGTTGGTTGACAGTTGTTGTATTTCAGAACTTGGAATACATCATTTTTAAGCCCTTGTGGCTTTTAAAGTTTGTGTTGAGTAATCTGCTATTATCCTGATGGGCTTGCCTTTACATGTGACTTGATTTTTCTAACTGCTTTCAAATTATTTACTTTGGTTTGCATGTTTTATAGTTCAATTATAATATGGTGGTAAGAGGTTCTTTCCTAATTTTGTCTGTTTGGCGTTCTAAAGGCTTCCTGCAAATGTATTAGCATCACTTTCCCTTCTTCTTCTTCTGTTTTTTTTCCAAGGTAGGGTCTCACTATAGCTCAGGGTGACCTGGAATTTACTATGTAGTCTCAGGGTGGCCTCGAACTCATGGTGATTTTCCTACCTGTGCCTCCTGAGTGTTGGGATTAAAGGCATGCACCACCATACCCGGCTCCACTTTCCCTTTTGGGGAAGTTTTCTTCTATGATTTTGTTGAAAATACTTACTATGCCTTTGGCATGAAATTCTATTATGCCCTGAATTCTTACATTTGATCTCTTCGTAGTGTTCTGAATGTCTTGAAATTCCCATTTATGCCTTCCTATTAGTTTGTCTTTCTCTTTGTTGGACTGTATTAGATCTGCCACCTGGTCTTCTAGTTTAGATATTCTGTCCTCTCTTTGATCCATCCTACTGGTGAGACTTTCTACAGAGTTTTCTATTTGACTTAATCTGTTTTTCATTTCTAGTTTTTAAAAATTAATTAATAATTAATTTATTATTTTTGTTTGTTTTTTCAAGGTAGGGTCTCCATGTAGCTCAGGCTGACCTGGAATTCACTATGTAGTCTCAAGGTGGCCTCGAACTCATGCAATTCTCCTGCCTCTGCCTCCCGAGTGCTGGGATTAAAGGCATGTGCTGCACACCTGGTCATTACTAGAATTTTTTTTGACAACTCCCATAATTATAAACAATATCCCATGGTCCCAGCCTGTGTTTAGCAATGCCCAACAGGCAATTCCCTACCCCCCCCCCACATTCCCCTTTAAAACTCTACTCTCCATCATATCCCCTCCCCCTCTCAGTCAGTCTCTTTTATTTTGATGTCATGCTGTTTTCCTCCTATCATGATGGTCTTATGTAGGTAGTCAGGCACTGTGGGATCATGGATATCCAAGTCATTTTGTTTGGCTCTTACATTCTTTCCACCACCTCTTCTGCAATGGACCCTGAGCCCTGGAAGGTGTGATAGAGATATTTCAGTGATGAGCACTCCTCTGTCACTTCTTCTCAGCACAATATTGTCTTCTGAGTCATCCCAAGGTCACCACCATCTAAAAAGACAAGCTTCTCTAAACAGAAGTGAGAGTAGCATTAATATATGGGTATGAACATTAAGAGAACTACTTACTGGACAGTTTGGTGAGCATAGTGTATACATTTAGGCAGACACCAGCAGATATTACACCGCTAGGGCTCATGACTACCCCTGTTGTAGGTTTTCAGTATCAGGGATGTATTTCCTCCCATGGAGCGGGCCTCCTATCAAATTAGAAAGCAGGTGGTTTCCCCCAGAGCAGATGTGCCACTATTTTACCTGTTGGCTCTTTTTGTCTGGCTGGCCAAATATAAGGCTTGCAGTGTCTGCTGTTGACTATCTTCACTGGTGATTTCTCTCTCTCCCATTGCCTGCAGTGTGGCATTTTCCAGCTTTCTGTCAGATGGTCTACATGGAGAAGGTTTTCAGCTCAGCTCCAGCAGAATTTCCCAGTGACCTTGCAGCCCAAGTATGTGGAGTCTTCAGCAATAGAGTCTTACCATCTATTTCTGGTGGGAAAACAAGGGCCTCAGCAATGGCCTATAATGTTTTGGGGGCATCAGGGACCTCCCTGGCCAACAACTCACTGGAAGGTATCCCATCCCTGGCACTGAAAATTCTGTAGTAACTGAGTAATACTCAGTAGGCTCCTGAGTGTTACATTGTCCAAAAAAGTAGGATTCCATATGACTTACTTATATCCTCTTAGATTTTGATTAGCCCTCCCACCACCTTTCCTTAATCTTTTCCCCTGACCTCACTTAGCCCTTTTCACCCCCATTAATCTGTTCTTCTACTTAAATTATATACAATACCATCCTATTAAGTCCCCCACTCCCTCCCTTATTTATTTATTTTGTTTTTTTGAAGTAGGGTTTCACTCTAGCTGAGGCTGACCTGGAATTCACTATGTAGTCTCAGGGTGGCCTAAAATTCATGGCAAACTTCCTACCTCTGCCTCCCAAGTGCTGAAATTAAAGGCATGCACAAACGCACCCGGCTTCTATTCCCTTTATATTTCCTTTCTAGCTTACTGGCCTCTGCTACTGAATTTTCTTCCTACTCACATAGAAGTCCAATCATTTATAGCCAGGATCCACATATGAGAGAGAACATGTGACGTTTGGCTTTCTGGCCCTGGGTTACGTCACTAAGTATAATACTTTTCAGATCGATCTATTTTCCTGCAAATTGCATAACTTCATTTTTCTTTACTGCTGAGTAGAACTCCATTGTGTAAATGTGCCACATCTTCATTATCCACTCATCAGCTGAGGGACATCTAGGCTCGTTTCATTTCCCAGCTGTTGTGAGTAGAGCACCAATAAACATGGCTGAGCAAGTATCTCTAAGGTAATGAGAGGAGTCCTTAGGATATATGCCTAGGAGTGGTATAGCTGGGTCATATGATACATCTATTTTTAGCTGTCTTAGGAACATCCACACTGATTTCCATAATGGCTGGACCAGATTGCATTCCCACCAACAGTGTAGAAGGGTTCCTCTTTTTCTGCATCCTTGCCAGCATTTATGGTCATTTATTTTAATGATGGCAGCCAATCTGACAGGAATGAGATGGAATCTCCACATAGTTTTAATCTTCATTTCCCTGATGAGTAGGGATGTAGAACATTTTTTTTAGATGTTTATATGCTGTGTTAGTCAGGGTTCTCTGGAGGAACAGGACTGCTAGGATGAATTATTTTAAAAAGAGAATTTATTGGATCAGCTTACAGTAGTCCATTAGCAGTTGTAGGCCCGATAATCAAGGAACCTGGTAGCTGCTCTGTCCGCATGGCCAGATGCCTCAACAGTCCCAATCCGGTACTGAAGGCCTGGAGGCTTCCTGAGGAGCCACAGGGATTTGATCCATGTGGATCTTCAGTTGATACTGGTCTTCAGTCCACGCTGGTCTTCAGTCAGCAGGCAAGTGGGAAGAAGGAAGGGGCTCTTTTCACCCAGAGCTTCCTTATATAAAGTCCCTCTCTAAAAGGGGCCACCTGCTCTGGGGGAAGGGTCACTTTTGGGGGAAGGATTTCCTCCTTCAGTTAATCCTTCCTGGAAACAACCTCAGGGACCAACCTGAAGGGATTTCTGTGGATTACTAAACAGATCAAGTTGACAACACCTCACAAGTCAATTTGTCATCAAAACATATCTCTTTATCCGGGCGTGGTGGTGCATGCCTTTAATCCCAGCACTCTGGAGGCCGAGGTAGGAGGATCACCATCAGTTTGAGGCCACTCTGAGACTACATAGTTAATTCCAGGTTAGCCTGAGCTAGAGTGAAACCCTACCTCAAAACACCAAAAAAAAAAAAAAAAAAAAAAAAAAAAAAAACTCTTTATATCATACTTAATTTCCTAATGAAAACAGTAACAAGCTCATAATTCCGCCTAACATGGTATAACTATTCCATGTACAACGGGAACCTAAGGTCACGTGGCCTTAGCTAGTATTTGTAACTGCCGCCTTTTACTACCCATTCTGTATTTCCTCCACCTTCCTGCAATCACCTCAGTAGGTCTTGGTTCTTTACTGGAGGGGTGACCCATACCTTCATTCCTGAAAGATTTGGGCCATTTACCACAATACCTCGATCGGGTTGTTGCAGTTTTCCATTGCCTTTGAGAACAGGGCACGGTAACACCAAGAGATGCCCTAAAGGATCTCTTGCACTCCAGACATACTCTTTCTTACCTCCATTGTGGAGGAGCAGTCCAATTTCCCCCTGGTAGTGTGGATCATTCACCCCTACTATCACAGTAACTCCTTTCTCAGCCTGTTCACTCAAGGGCATCAGGAGCCCAAAGTGGCCAGGAGGAAGTCTTAGCTTCCAGTTTAATGGAATGTTCTTTATGTCTCCTGGCCAAAGTACTCCCCCCTCTGGAACCAAGACTTGTAGCCCAGCAGAGCTTAAAGTTGTGGGAACAGGAAGCAAAAATCTAGCTAATGGGTCACTTGGGGTGATGGTAAATGGGACCATTCCCATTTCCACCCCTTGATTCCTGGACCCGTGAATCCAGGCTATTGGAAAAACAGTACCATATATAGGATGCTGACTCAGAGCATATACAGCCTGCTGGAGGACATTCCCCCAGCCCTCCAAGCTGTTGCCACCTAGTTTTCACTGTAGCTGTTTCTTTAAAAGGCCATTCCACCATTCTATCAAGCCAGCTGCTTTAGGGTGGTGGGGCACATAGTAAGACGAGTGAATTCCATGATCGTGAGCCCACTGCCATACTTCTGTGGCTGTGAAGCGAGTTCCTTGGTCAGAAGCAATGCTGTGTGGAATGCCATGATGGTGGATAAGGTATTCTGTAAGCCCATGGATGGTAGTTTTGGCAGAAGCACTACATGCAAAAAAGGCGAGTGCATACCCAGAATAAGTGTCTATTCCTGTAAGGACAAAACGCTGCCCTTTCCATGATGGAAGTGGTCCACTGTAGTCAACCTGCCAGTAGGTTGCTGGCTGGTCACCCCGAGGAATACTACCATATCGGGGGCTCAGAGTTGGTCTCTGCTGCTGGCAAATTTGGCACTCAGTAGCCATAGCCAGGTCAGCCTTAGTGGAAGTCCATGTTGTTGGGCCCATGCATACCCTGCATCTCTGCCACCATGGCCACTTTGTCCATGGTCCCATTGGGCCATGACAGGGGTGGCTGAGGAAAGAGGTTGACTACTATCCGCAGAACAGGTTAGCTTATCTATTTGATTATTAACTCATCCTCTGATGAGGTCACCTTGTGATGAGTATTAACATCCTTTGCCCATTCAGAGAGTTCTATCTCCATACACCTTCCCCAAATGTCCTTCTCACCAATTTTCCAATTGTGCTCTTTCCAAGTCCTAGACCATCCAGCCAAACCATGAATCAGCGTATAACCGCACATTTGGCCATATTTCTTTCCAAGCGAAATGCACAACCATGTGCACTGCCTGAAGTTCTGCCCATTGTGAAGACTCCCCTTCACCACAGTCCTTCAGAGTTGTCCCAGAAAGGGGCTGTAATGCTGCATCTGTCCACTTCTGGGAGGTGCCCGCATAACATGCTGAACCATCTGTAAATCATGTCCTAGTCCTCTCCGCCTCAGTCAACTGATCATAGCCCACACACCATGCCATAGGTGCATGCTTGGGCACAGAAGGCATTGTTACAGGAATAGCAACCAGAGGCATTTGGGCAATTTCCTCATGTAACTTACTCCTACCTTCAGAGCCTGCTTGAGCCCAATCACGTATATACCACTTCCACTTAATGATGGACTGCTGTTGTGCACGTCCAACTTTATGGCCTGGTAGGTCAGATAATACCCAGCTCATAATGGGCAGCTCAGGCCACATACTAACTTGATGGCCCATTGCCAAACATTCACTTCCACTAAGGCCCAATAGCATACCAAGAGAGCTGTCCCTCAAATGGAGAATAATTGTCTGCAGATGATGGCAGGGCCTTGCCCCAAAATCCCAAGATCCTCCATTGTGATTCACCTACAGAGGCCTGCCAAAGGCTCCAAACAGCATCTCTATCTGCCACTGACACCTCAAGTCCCATCGGATCTGCTGGATAATATGGCCCAAGGGGCAGAGCAGCCTGGACCTGGTTTAAGAGCCACAGTCCTTCACAGTTGTCCCAGAAAGGGGCTGTAATGCTGCAACTGTCCACTTCTTCGAGGTGCCTGTATAATGTGCTGAACCATCTGTAAACTATGCCCTAGTCCTCTCCTCCTCAGTCAGTTGATCATAGGCCACACACCATGATGCCACAGGTGCATGTTTGGGAACAGAAGGCATTGTTACAGGAGTAGAAACCATAGGTATTTGGGCAACTTCCTCATGTAACTTACTTGTGCCTTCACGGTCTGCTCAAGCCCAATCACATATATACCACTTCCTCTTGATGATGGAACTGCTCCTGTGCTCATCCAACTTTATGGCCTGGTGGGTCAGGTAACACCCAGCTCATAATGGGCAGCTCAGGTCACATAGTAACTTGATGGCCCATTGTCAAACGTTCAGTTTCCAATATGGCCCAATTGCAGGCCAAGAGCTGTCTCAAAGGGAGAATAATTGTCTGCAGATGATGACAGGGCCTTGCTCCAAAATCCCAAGGGCCTCCATTGTGATTCACCTATGGGGGTTTACCAAAGGTTCCAAACAGCATCCCTACCTGCCACTGACAACTCAAGTACCATTGGATCTGCTGGATCATATAGCCCAAGGGGCAGAGCAGCCTGGACCTGTTTAAGAGCCTTCTCTTGTTCTAGGCCCCACTGAAAACTAGTAGCTTTCTGAGTCACTTGGTATATGGGACAGAGTAAGACACCCAAATGAGGAATGTGCTGTCTCCAAAATCCAAATAGGCCCACTAGACATTGTGCTTTTTAGTGGTAGGAGGGGCCAAATGCAACAATTTATCCTTGACCTTAGAAGGAATATCTCTTCATGCCCCACACCACTGATCTCCTAGAAATTTCACTGAGGTGGAAGGTCCTTGAATTTTGGATGGATTTATTTCCCATCCCCTGATGTGCATATGCTGGACCAGCAACTCCAGAGTGATTGCCACCTCCTGCTCATTTGATCAAATCAGTATCATGTCATTGATATAATGGACCATTGTGACACCATGTGGATGGGACAGGGGATCAAGATCCCTGTTAACTAAGTCATGACATAGGGCTGGACAGTTAATATAACCTTGAGGTAAAACAATAAAAGTGTACTGCTGACCTTGCCAGCTGAAGGCAAATTACTTCTGGTGATCCTTATGGAGAAGAAAGCATTAGCAAGATCAATAGCTGCAGGAGATGTGTTAATCTGCTCAAGTACAGAAACCACATGTGGTACAGCAGCTGCAATTGGAGTCACCACCTGATTTAGTTTCCGGTAATCCATTGTCATTCTTCAGGATCCATCTGTCTTCTGAACAGGCCAAATAGGAGAGCTAAAGGGAGATGTGGTGGGAACCACCACCCCTGCATCTTTCAAGTCCTCTGTAGTGGCATTAATTTCTGAAATCCTCCCAAGGATGCGATACTGTTTTTGATTCAGTTTTCCCTGGTTGTGGGAGCCTCAGTGGCTTCCATTTGGCCTTTCCAACCATAATAGCCCTCACTTCACAAGTCAGGGAACCAATGTGGGGGTTTGACTAACTCCTAAGTATATCTATCCCAATTATGCATTCTGCGACTGGGGAAATAACCACAGGGTGAGTTCTGGGGCCCACTGGACCCACTGATAGTTTGCTAAAACTCCATCGGTCACCAGATCTCCATAAGCACCTACTTTAACTGGAGGGCCACAGTGCTTTTTGGGGTCTCCTGGGATCAGTGTCAATTCAGAGCCAGTGTCCAGTAGGCCCCAAAAGGTCTGATTATTTGCTTTTCCCTATTTTCCTTTTCTCTAGTGTACAGTTACCCTAGCAAAAGGCTGCAGGTCCCTCTGAGGAAGGTGTAAGCTTAATATTGAAACTTTTGGGGGTTGTAGGAGGGTCCTTCCTCAAGGGGACCCAGCCACCTCTTCAATCAAGGTGCTTAGGATCTGTAAGCTGGCTCAAGTCTGGGAACTGATTAAGAGGTCTTGATTTTCAGTTGCTATAATTCAAAGTGGCTTTATATTCCTCTGCTCTGGAACTTTTCTGCTTATACAGATCAAGAAGGAACTCAGTAGGCTTCTTATCTATTTGACTTCTGGGAACAATATTAATCAGCCACTTCCAAAGGTCCACATGAGTCATACCTTTATGTGCATGATTTTGCCTATGCTGTCTATTACGTTTACCCCGCCTTTGTTGATTCAGCGCTGCCACGTGGCCCTTGTTACCCCAAGATCCAGTTATACCCATTGCATCTAAGTCACCTAATGCAGCAACTGCAGCTCCCACTGTGAGGTCTTCTTTACCTAAAAGACCAGTGGTAGGGGATTTTAAGTATGCTGGTGCTCCCCTCACAAATCTGTTTCTTACAGTCTTAGTGAAGGGAACATCTTCTGGATGCTCCCATTATGGGGGCAAAGATGAGTGTACATGGCAAATCCACTCCAGCATTCCAAGTTCTCTGAGCCTTTTAACCCCTTCATCAACATTAAGTCAAAAAATATCAGGTAGCTTGAGCTCATTCACAGTAGGCCATCTTTGGATCCATACTTTAGCCAACCAGTCAAACTCTTGGCACCCCTTCCAACTGCATGAACTGTAGTGTTAAATCTAAAATCTCTGCTCAATGGACCCAATTTCAGTAAATTCAGTCTGATCTAATCTTATGTTCCTTCCTCCGTCATCCCACACCCTTAAAATCCATTCCCACACATATACCCCATGCTTCTGCCTGTACAAGTTAGAAAACTCCTGAAGTTCTTTAGGGGTGTACCTCACCTCCTCTTGTGTCACACTTTTTATCTCACCTTTAGGGGCCTGTCTATCCTTCCATCTGGTTATAGGCCTAGAGGCAAAGATGGGTGGGAACTGAGAAGCATCATCACCTCCTGCTGATTCCTCCCACAAAGGGGAATTAATTCCCTCAGGCAAGGATGGGGAGGGTAATACTTCAGGGTGTGGAGGTGGGGATACAACTCCTGCTAAGGGAAAGGAGGTAATATTTTCATCCAAAACAACTTCTTCAGAATCTGACACTTCAATGTCCCCAGATTCTTCAGGGTCTTCCCACACATCACCATCCCAAGTCACAGGATCTCACTTTTTTCCAATCAATGCCCTCACTATAACTTCTGATATCTGGTGAGACCAGGACTTGAGTTTATGTTGCAAGTTAGCCAACCTTACAATGAATGAGAGTTTGGGTTTGGTTTTTTGCAGTCTGAGCCCTGTTCTGGCTAGAGAGGAGACTGTCCTCCAGGGCTCCCTTAGAAAACTTGAGATCAAGTACATGGGTCTTAAGCTTGGAATTTTCCTTTTTGAGCTTCTGCTGTTCCTTCACTAGTTTGTCCAGAGATGCAAAAGCAACCAACCAGCCTCATCATTTGTCTTACTTTTCAACAAATATTCAAATGTTTTAAATACAGAGTCACTCAATTCCTTGCTCTTCACAAGACATGACTTGGAATCACTAAATACGTCTATCTCATGGGGTTCTTTAAATAGTGCACACCATGGATTATTAGTGCCCTCCTTATTTCCAATAAAAGCGCTCTCCTTATCACCAGTAGGGTCTTTAGTAGCATTGAAGTTAGAAAGCTAAGCCCAAATAGCACCAAGCCCACTAGAGAAATCCATCCTTACAATTCTCTTTCTCTAGAACCACTCCTGGTACCAAAGTCTGTATTAGTCAGGGTTCTCTAGAGGAACAGAACTGCTAGAATGAATTACTTTATAAAGGGAATTTATTGGATCAACTTACAGTAGTCCACTAGCAGTTGCAGGCCTGAGAATTAAGGAACCAGGTAGCTGCTCAGTCCGCATGGCCAGATGCCTTAGCAGTCCCAATCCTGCACTGAAAGCCTGGAGGCTTCCTGAGGAGCCACTGGGTTTCGATCCATGCGGGTCTTCAGTTGATACTGGTCTTCAATCCATGCTGGAAGGGAGCAAGCAGCTCTGGCAGCCAAGTGGGAAGAAGGAAGTGGCTCTTTTCATCCAGAGCTTTCTTATATAAAGTCCCCCTCTGAGAGGGGCTGCCTGCTCTGGGGGAAGAGCTCACTCTGGGGGAAGGACTTCCTCCTTCAGTTAATCCTTCCTGGAAACAACCTCAGGAACCCACTTGAAAGGATTTCTGTGGATTACTAAACAGATCAGGTTGACAACACCTTAACTATCACATATGCCATCTGTATTTCTCCTTTTGAGAACTCTCTATTTAGTTCCACAATCCATTTTTTAATTGGGTTGTTTGATTTCTTATTATTTAATTTTTTTTTTTTTTTTTTTTTTTTTTTGGTTTTTCGAGGTAGGGTCTTACTCTAGCCCAGGCTGACCTGGAATTCATTATGGAGTCTCAGGGTGGCCTTGAACTCATGGCGATCCTCCTACCTCTGCCTCCCGAGTGCTGGGATTAAAGGCGTGCGCCACCACTCCCAGCTTATTATTTAATTTTTTTGAGTTCTTTGTATACCCTAGATATTAGTCCTCTATCAGATGTATAGCTGGCAAAGATTTTCTCCCATTCTGTAGGTTGCCTCTTTGCTCTATTCGCAGTGCCCTTTGCCCTACAAAAGCTTTGTAATTTCATGAGGTCCTACTGGTTGATCTGTGGTTTTATTTCCTGAGCAATTGGGATTATATTTAGAAAGTCTTTGCCAATACCAATATGTTGAAGGGTTTCCCCTACTTTTTCCTCTAGCAGTTCCAGAGTTTCAGGTCTGATATTAAGGTCTTTGATCCATTTGGACTTAATTCTTATAAATGGAGAGTGATAATGATCTATTTTCATCCTTCTACAGATAAATATCCAGTTGTCCCAGCAACATTTGCTGAAGAGGCTTTTTCTCCAGTGAGTATTTTTGGCATTTTTATCAAATATGAGGTGGCCATAACTTCATGGACTTACATCTGGGTCCTCTATTCTGTTCCATTGATCAACATGTCTGTTTTTGTGCCAGTACCATGCTGTTTTTTGTTACTGTGACTCTGTAATATAGGTTAAAATCAGGTATGGGAATACCACCAACCTTATTTTTGTTGCTCAAAATTGTTTTAGATATTCAAGGTTTTTGTGCTTACAAATGAATTTTTGGATTGTTTTGTCTATTTCCATAAAGAATGTCATTGAAATTTTAATGGGGATTGCATTAAATGTGTAGATTGCTTTCAGTAAAATTTCCATTTTCACAGTATTGATTCCTCCGATCCAAGAACAAGGGATGTCTTTCCATTTCCTAATGCCTTCTGCAATTTCTTGCTTGAGTGTTTTAAAGTTTTCACGTCCTTTGTTAGGTTTATTCCAAGGCACTTTATTTATTTATTTATTTATTTATTTATTTATTTATTTTTGATGCAATTGTGAATGGGAGTGATTGTGTGATTTCATCCTTTGGGTGTTTGTTGTTAGCATATAGGAAGGCTATTGACTTCTGTTTATTTTGTATCCTGCTACATTGCTGTGTTTTTCAGCTCTAGCAATTTTATGGTGGGGTATTTAGGGTCCTTTATGTATAGAATGATATCATCTGCAAATAATGATAACTTGATCTCTTCCTTTCCACTTTGTATCCCTTTTATGTGTGTCTCTTGCCTTATGGCTATGGCTAAGACTTCCAGTACTATATTAAAAAAAAAAGTGCGGACAGTGGGGCTGGAGGGATGGCTTAACCATTAAGGCATTTGCCTGAAAAGCCAAAGGACCTGGGTTTGATTCCCCAGAACCCATGTTAGCCAGATGCACAAGGGGCCACATGTGTCTGGAGTTCATTTTCAGTGGCTGGAGGCCCTGGTGTGCCCATATTCTCTCCTTCTCTCTCTCTCCCTCCCTCTTTCTCTGTCAAATATAATAATAAAATTTTTTTAAGTTGGGACAGTGGACACCTTTGTCTTGTTCCTGATTTTAGTGGAAAAGCTTCAAGATTTTTTACAGTTAGTATTATGTTGGCTGTAGGTTTGTCATAAGTAGCCTTTATTATGTTGAGATATGTTCCTTCTATTCCCAGTCTCTGTAGGACTTTTATCATGAAGGGGTGTTGGATTTTGTCATATGCTTTTTCTGCATCTAATGAGATGATCATGTGATTTTTGTCTTTCAGTCCATTTATATAATGCATTATATCTATAAATTTGCATATGTTGAACCATCCCTGTATCTCTGGGATAAAGCCTTCTTTTCAGGATGAATGATCTTTCAGATATATTCTTGTATTCTGTTTGCCAATATTTTGTTCAGAATTTTTGCATCTATTTTCATGAGGGAGATTGGTCTGTAATTTTCCTTTTTTTGTTTGTCTGGTTTTGGTATGGGAGTGATGCTGGATTCTTTGAAGGAGTTTGGTAGGATTCCTTCTTTTTCTATTTTATGGAAAAGCTTAAGAAACAATGGTGTTAGTTCTTCCTTGAATGTCTGGTAAAATTTACCAGTGAATCCATCTGGGCCTGGACTTTTTTTAGTTGGGAGATTTTTGATAACTGTTTGGATCTCCATACGTGTTATAGGTCTATTTAGGTGATTAATCTCAGCTTGATTTAATTTAGGTAGGTCATATAAATCAAGGAAATCATCCATTTCTTTAAGATTTTCAGACTTAGTGGAGTATATGTTCTTATAGTAAGTCCCTATGATTTTTTAAATTTCTCTGGTATCTGTTGTGATGGTGTCTTTTTCACCTCTAATTTTATTAACTTGTATCTCTTCTTTCTTTCTTTTGGTCAGATTTGCTAAGGATTTATCAATCTTGTTTATCCTTTCAAAGAACCAACTTTTTGTTTCATTGATTCTTTAGACTTCTTTTTGGTTTCTATTTCAGTAATTACTACCCTAACCTTTTTAAAAATTTTTGTTTATTTATTAGAGTCAGAGAGGGAGGGAGGGAGGGAGGGAGGGACAGAGAGACAGACAGAGAGAGAGAGAGAGAGAGAGAATGGGCGTGCCAGTGCATCCAGCCACTGCAAACAAACTGCAGACATGTGCATCCCCTTGTGCATCTGGCTAGCATGGGTCCTGGGGAATTGAACCTGAGTCCTTTGGCTTTGTAGGAAAGTGCCTTAACCACTAAGCCATCCCTTCAGCCCTGCCCTAATCTTTATTATTTCTTCCTATCTACTGATTTTTGGTTTATCTTGTGCTTCTTCTACCAAGGCTTTAGAGTGAAACATTAAGTTGTTAACTTGTGACCTTTCTAACTTCTTTCCAGCACCATGATGCCTTCTGAGTCATCCCAAGGTCACTGCCATCTGAAAAGAGAAAATTTCTACCAAAAGGGACAGTAGCATTAATATAAGGGTATGAACATTAAGAGAAGTGCTTACTGGGCAGTTTGATAAACATAGTATATACATTTAGCCAGAAAGCAGCAGACATTACACCCCTGGGGCTCATGACTACTCCTGTTTTAAGTTTTCAGTATCAGGGATGTATTCCCTTACATGGAGCAGTCCTCCAGTCCAATTAGAGGGCAGTTGGTTTCCTCATTGCTAGTATTTCTGACTGGTTTTTCTTTATTATTTCTCTTTCCTTATTTATGTCTTGTATTGATCTTCTTATTTCATTAAATCAATTTCCTGTGTCTTCTTTGATTCCTTTGAACATATTTATAATTATTCTTTTGAAATCATTCTCACTGGAGGTCATTTCTGATGCATTAATACTTTTTGGTGGATTTATAGTGTCTTGATTTTTTTTATTAATTTTTTTTTGTTTTTTACGTATTTATTTATTTGAGAGTGACAGACAGAGCGAGAAAGAGGCAGAGAGAGAGAGATACAGAGAGAATGGGCACGCCAGGGCCTCCAGCCACTGCAAACGAACTCCAGACACGTGTGCCCCCTTGTGCATCTGGTTAACGTGGGTCCTGGGGAGTTGAGCCTCGAACCGGGGTCCTTAGGCTTCACAGGGAATCGCTTAACCACTAAGCCATCTCTTCAGCCCTATTGTCTTGAATTTTGTTGTTGTATTATAGCAGTTTTTGCATCTTGGAGTAATGTAATGCTTGGATTTTCTAATTATCTGCAGTATTATTAGATGTATCAACCAATCTGATGTTATATATCTTCAGGGTAGGAGCTTCCGGTGCTAGGTGTGGCTCTTAAGATGTCAGAGTAAATACAAAAGTGACCCTTGGTGTTGGGTATGCCTGCTATGAGAATATTCAAGTAGGCTGAGTAGAACAAAATACAGGCAGATTTTAAAATTTAACTAAACAATGTATGCATTCAATGAAAAACAGCACAGAGTATTTATGGAAGAGAATGTATTATGACAACCAGATCCTCTAACAAAGTCTTAGTCCCTAAGGATGTGTATTGCCCCACACCCTTAATCCTGTCAACTGGGAGGCTAAGATTTCTGGTCTGTAGAAGGTTCCAAGTCAGATTGTGACCAAGTGAGACCCTGCCCTGGTGTAATCCCAGTTACCTTTTGGGATGGTTTTGGTCTCAATGATGCTGTGCTCCTTCTTGGGTCCCTCTTTGCTGCGCTGTGGGTTCGGGTAGGCTGGCTGGGTCACTGGGTCACTGCTCTGATCACCTGTGCCAGGTGCTATGTTGGTGAGCTCTGTTCCCCAGCTCTTTGGTGCTTGCTGTTGCTTGTGCTGGATGTGGGGGAAGGGAGGCTGTGGATGGTGGCTGAAATTCTTCAGCCGGTCCTCGCAATCATCTTCCTCACAAGCCGCTATGTTGGTCTCTGCCATTCTCCCTTCACATTTCTTAAAATACATATTATTTTTTATTTTTAATTATTTGACAGAGAAATAGGGAGAGAGAGAGAATGGGTGTGCCAGGGCCTCCAGCCACTGCAAACAAACTGCAGGTGCCTGCACCCCCTTGTGTATCTTTCTAACGGGATCCTGGGGCATCGAATCTGGGTCCTTTGGATTTGCAGGCAAATACCTCAATTGCTAAGCCAGTTCCCCTTCACGTTTCTTGAGTTTGCGAGGAGGAGGCTGGTGTGGTGGAGAATCTCCTCACCTGGTTCTTCCTGCAGCTCAGGCCAAGCCTTGCGGCTATGGCCATGCAGACCTGGTTCTGCCACTGCTGGAGCTGCTTCTGCCTGCTTCTGTGGGCTCTAGATGCTCTGAACCTCTCCTACTTCTCTGCCACAGTTGATAATTTCTTATACACCTCACTTTTTAGTAGAAGAGTGTATTTTGCTGTATGTTTTTTTCTTTTTCTTTTTTGCCTTTTTCTCCCCTATGCTACTTTGACATGGTTCCTATAGTGCCATCTTAACTGGAAGTCCATTTCTAGTATTTTAAAAAATATATTTATTATTCTTTTTATTAACAACTTCCATGATTGTAAACAATATACCATGGTAATGCCCTCCCTCCCCCCACTTTCCTCTTTGAAACTCCATCATATCCCCTCCCCCTCTCAATCAGTCTCTCTTTTATTTTGATGTCATGATCTTTTCCTCCTATTATGATGGTCTTGTGTAGGTAGTGTCAGGCCCCATGAGGTCATGGATATCCAGGCCATTTTGTGTCTGGAGGAGCACGTTGTAAGGAGCCCTACCCTTCCTTTGGCTCTTTCATTCTTTCCACCACCTCTTCCACAATGGACCCTGAGCCTTGGAAGGTGTGGTAGAGATATTGCAGTGCTGAGCACTCTTCTGTCACTTCTTCCCAGCATCATGCTGCCTTCTGAGTCATCCCAAGGTCACTGCCATCGGAAAAGGGAAGACTCTCTACCAAAAGTGAGAGTAGCATTCATATATGGGTATGAACATTAAGAGAAGTGCTTACTGGGCAGTTTGATGAGCATAGTATATACATTTAGCCAGACAGCAGCAGACATTACACCCCTAAGGCTCATGACTACCCCTGTTTTAGGTTTTCAGTATCAGGGATTTATTCCCTCCCATGGGGTAGGCCTCCAGTCCTGTTAGAGGGCAGTTGGTTTCCACCATGACAGATGTGGAGAGAGAGAGAGAGAGAGAAAATGGGCACGACAGGGCCTTTAGCCACTGCAAACGAACTCCAGACTCATGTGCCCCCTTGTGCATCTGGCTAACATGGGTTCTGGCAAATCGAACCTGGGTCCTTTGGCTTTGCAGGCAAATGCCTTAACCACTAAGCCATCCCTCCAGCCCATCATCATCTAGTATTTTTGGTTGACATGCTTTCATTATTTCTATTTCCTTAGTCATGTCTTGCATTGATCTCCTTATTTCATTAAGGTTTCCTGTGTTTGCTTGGAATTCATTCAGGAGTTTGTTTTCTTCTTTGATTCCTTTGAGCATAGATATAATAATAGTTATTTTTCTGAATTATTTGTCAGCCATTTTTCATCTAAAATAGTCCCATTGGAGGTCATTTTTGGTGGATCCATAATTTTTGGTGGAATTGTATTGTCTTGAGTTTTTGTATTTCTTGTAGATATTTTTGCATCTTGAGTTAATTTGATGCTTGGGTTTTCTAATTATCTGAAGTATTCTTAGCCATGTGAATCCAACTCTATATATCTTTAGGGTAAGGGTCTAAGGTTCCAGGTGTGGCTCTTCTATTCCCAGAGTAACAGCAGAAGTGATCCTAGGTGCTGAGTTTGCCTGCAGTTCAGGTATTCTAGTAGGCTGGGAAGAGTAAATTATTGGCAAATTCTAAAATCCAACTGAGCAATATACATATTCAATCAAAACCAGCACAGAGTATTTATGCAAGAGTAGGGTTTAAAACAGATAATGTAATAAAGTCAAAGTTCCTTAGGTTGCCCCACACCCTTAATCTTTTCAACTGGGAGGCTGAAATTTCTGGTCTGGAATGGGTTCCCTGTCAAATTGGAGCTGAAGTGAGGCCCTGCCCCCCAATAATGACAGAAGAAAAAACAAAAGCCTTATAAGAAATGTCAAAGGCAACAATAGTCAATACCAAAATACAGCTTGAGTATGGTAAAGCCAACCAAAAATACATCAATCAAATCTACACATAACCTGCCCTGACATGGAAGATGAGTTTAGCACTTCCAGTGCAGACCTATTTACATGCCTTTGTGTAAGTAGGCCCTATTACCTTTTTGAATGGCTTCCAATCTCACCAATGCTGTGTGCCCACCTTGCTCCCTTTCTATTATGCTCTTCATTCAGTTAGGCTGCTTGGCTCACTGGATCTGGTGTTCTGATTGGCTGTGCTGGATGCTGTGTGATTTGGGGGGGGGGTGGATAAGTTCTCCAGTAGTTCATGGCACTGGCAGATGGGGAAAGGGAGGCTGTGTAGGGTGCCTGGAGTTAGACCAGATTTGCTCAGCTGGTCGTATTTGTGCTTTCCTTCAGCAGCTGTTCAGCTGGTCCCTGCTGTGTTCCTCTCCAGGTTTCTTGACTTTGCACGGATGATGCTGATGTGAGTGAAAAATCCCTTCACCTGGCATCTCCTCCTGTGGCTCTGTGCTGTACCAGGCTGTGCGGCGGTGTGTACTGGGGGCTGCTGGTTCCCCTGCAGGAGGCACTTTTGTGCTTCCTGCTTGCTAGAAGTTCTGAGTATCTCCTGTTTCTCTGCTCTGGTTGATAATTCCTTATATCCTCAGTTTTCGGTAAAAGAGTGTATCTTGTTGTTTTTGTGCTTATTTCTTCCCATAGGCTGCTTTGGCATGGCTACTATGCAGCCATCTTACCTGGAAGTCTCAGAAATGCTCCTCATTGAAGGTTTTTTTTTTTTTTTTTTTTTGGTGTTTCAAGGTAGGGTCTCACTCTGGTCCAGGCTGATCTGGAATTCACTATGTAGTCTCAGGGTGACCTCAAACTCACGTGATCCTCCTACCTCTGCCTCCTAAGTGCTGGGATTAAAGGTGTGCACCACCACGCCCAGCTTTTTTTTTTTTTTTTTTTTTTTTTTTGAGGTAGGGTCTTACTCTGACCCAGGCTGACCTGGAATTCACTGTGTAGTGTCAGGTGGCTTCGAACTCACAGTGATCCTCCTGCCACTGCCTCCCGAGTGCTGGGATTAAAGGCATGTGCCATCATGCCCAGCTCTGAAGTTTTGAATAAAATAAAATGGTAGCAGGTGCTGGAGAGATGGCTCAGTCATGAGAAGTATTTGCATGCAAAGCCTCTTGGCGTGAGTTTGATTCTTCAGCACCCATATAAAGCCAGATGCACAAAGTGGCGTATGCATCTAAAATTCATCTGTAGAGACAGGAGGCCCTGGTGCACCCATATAGTCTCTCTTCCCTCTCCCTCTCTGTCTCTTTCAAACAAATAAACTTCTTAAAAAATGGCAGCAGAGCTGGGCGTGGTGACACATGCCTTTAATCCCAGCATTTGGGAGGCAGAGGTAGGAGGATGGCTTTGAGTTTGAGGCTACCCTGAGAGACTACATAGTGAATTCCAGGTCAGTCTGGGCTAGAGTAAAACCCTACCTCAGGGAAAAAAAAAAAAAAAAAAAAAAAAAAAAAGCCTGGGTATGGTGGTGCATGCCTTTAATCCCAGCATTTGGGAGGCAGAGGTAGGAGGATCACCATGAGTTCGAGGCTACACTGAGAATACATAGTGAATTTCAGGTCAGCCTGAGCTAGAGTGAGACCCTAACTCAACAACAAACAAAACAACAACAACAACCACAACAACAACAACAAAAAATAAAACAGAAAAGAAGAGAAAATGGCAGCAGAAGGGCAGAAGAGATGGCTTAGCTGTTAAGGCACTTGCCTGTGAAGCTGAGGACCCATGTTCTATATCTCTCTTCAAATCCCATGTAAGGCCAGATGCACATAGGTGACATAAGCACAAGGTCGCACATGTGCACGAGGTGGCACAGGCATCTGGAGTTTGATTGCAGTAGCTGAAGCATCGGTGTGCCAATTCTCTCTCTTGCTCTCGGTAAAAAAAAACGGCAGCAGAAGAAAATTTGGCTTCTTGTTTGAGCTGGTATATCTGTCTTCTGTCTTCAGGTAGATATCAATACTTCTGGTTCTTTGGTCTTTTGTTTGATTACAACTGTGACTTTTTTTTTTTTTTTTTTTTCGTTTTCTGAGGTAGGGTCTCACTGTAGCTCAGGCTGACCTGGAATTCACTATGTAGTCTCAGGGTGGCCTTGAACTCTCGGTGATCCTCCTACCTCTGCCTCTCGAATTCTGGGGTTAAAGGCATGCGCCACCACGCCCGGTTACCAACTGTGACTTTTTTTTGATTGTTTGTTTTTTGAGTTAGGGTCTCACTCTAGCTCAGGCTGACCTGGAATTCACCTTGTAGTCTCAGGGTGGCCTCGAATTCATGGCCATCCTCCTACCTCTGCCTCCCAAATGCTGGGATTAAAGGCATGTGCCACCATGCCCGGCTCCCAAGTGTGACTTTTGTAGTGTTCTCCCTGCTAGTTCTTAGGCCTTTGGACTTAGACTGAATTATACCACTGGCTTTTCTAATTCTCCATTGTACAGACAGAACACTGTGGGACTTTGTGGCTTTTTAATCATCATTTAAGCCAATTCTAGTGTTTTTTTTTTTTGTCTCAAAGAATGACCTGGTAGATTTGAATTATGTGTGTGCATATATGTGTGCTTTGCATACATGTGAAAAGATGAGACAAGACAGGGTTAAAAATGTGACTAAATTTTGGGTTCCTTGTATTCTGTGGAGGATGAGATGGGGCAGTTGAATTTTTAGCTTAAAAAGCTTTGATTAGGCCGGGCGTGGTGGTGCACGCCTTTAATCCCAGCACTCAGCAGGCAGAGTAGGAGGATTGCCATAAATTCGAGGCCACCCTGAGACTACAGTGATTTCTAGGTCAGCCTGAGCTAGAGTAAGACCCTACCTCAAAAAAGCAAAAACACAAAAAGAAAAAAGCTTTGATTAGGGCTGGAGAGATGGTTCAGCGTTTAAGGTGCATGCCTGTGAAGCCTAAGGACCCCGGTTCGATTCCCCAGGTCCCGCATAAGCCAGATGCACATGTTGGCACATGCCTCTGGAGTTTTGCAGTGGCTAGAAGCTCTGGCGTGCCCATTCTCACTCTCTCTTTCTCTCTTTCCTTCTTTCTGTCTCTAATAAATAAATAAAAATAAAATCTTAAAAAAAGCTTTGATTAGATTTTATTCACAAAACATATAGCAGTGTGAGAGATGTATCAAAAATGTGTTGGAGGGCTGGAGAGATGGCTTAGCGGTTAAGCGCTTGCCTGTGAAGCCTAAGGACCCCGGTTCGAGGCTTGATTCCCCAGGTCCCACGTTAGCCAGATGCATAAGAGGACACGTGCATCTGGAGTTCGTTTGCAGTGGCTGGAAGCCCGGGCGCACCCATTCTCTCTCTCTCTCTGCTTCCTTCTCTCTGTTGCTCTCAAATAAATAAAAAATAAACAAAAAAAATTAAAAAAAAATGTGTTGGAGGGCTGGAGAGATGGCTTAGCAGTTGAGGCGTTTGCCTGCAAAGCCAAAGACCTCACTTCGATTCTCCAGGACCCACGAAAGCCAGATGCACAAGGTGGCACATGCACCTGGAATTCATTTGCAGTGGCTGGAGGCCCTGGCATGCCCATTCTCTCACTCTCTCCCTGTGTCTTTCTCTCTCTCAAATAAATAAATACAAAAAAATAAAATATTTTTAAAAAATGTGTTGGACGGGCTGGAGAGATGGCTTAGCGGTTAAGCGCTTGCCTGTGAAGCCTAAGGACCCCAGTTCGAGGCTCGATTCTCCAGGACCCACGTTAGCCAGATGCACAAGGGGTCGCACGCATCTGGAGTTCATTTGCAGTGGCTGGAGGCCCTAGCGCGCCTATTCTCTCTCCCTCTCTCTATCTGCCTCTTTCCCTCTCTGCCTGTCACTCTCAAATAAATAAATTAAAAAAAAAATGTGTCGGAGGCCTGGCTGTGGTGGTGCAGGCTTTTAATCCCAGCACTCAGGAGGCAGAGGTAGGAGGATCTCCATGAATTCGAGGCCAATCTTAGACTACATAGTGTATTCCAGGTCAGCCTGGACTAGAGCAAAAACCATACTTGAAGAAAATTAACAACAAAAAATGTGTTGGGGTAGATATTAGAAAAAAGCAGGAACAGTTGAGATACTCTAGTTAGTTAGTATTAGAATATAACAAAATAACGTGAAAACATAATAGAATACATCACTAATGTAAGACAGGACTTAGTATAAACTCTGTGCTTTTAGCTCTTAAAGAATTGTGAAATTATGGGGCTGGTGAAATTGCTCAGCCAGTTGCATAACCATGAGGGCCTGAGATTGAGTTTAGTTTCCCAGCACCCTCATAAACAACTAGGTGTGTCCACACATGCCTGTAACCCTAGTCCTTTGGGGGAATAGAGACCAGACAATCTCTGGGGCTCACTGGTCAGGCAACCTGAATGAAAACGGCAGCTCTGGCTGGGTTCAGACTCTAACTCAAACATGCAGATGAGTGATAGAGGTTCACATCTGCACATATGTGCATACACAACACTACACATACTACACATGTGAAAAAATAAAACCTGCGAAACTAAAGTTTAGATATTAACCAGTCATGGTGGCGCACGCCTTTAATCCCAGCATTTGGGAGGCAGAGGTAGGAGGATTGCTGTGAGTTCGAGGCCACCCTGAGATTACATAGTATAATTCCAGGTCAGCCTGAGCTAGAGTGAAACCCTACCTCGAAAAACCAAAAATAAATAAATAAATAAATAAATAAATAAATAAAGTTTAGATATTAAATGTAGAAAAATGTAGTTTGTGTGTGTTACACTTGTCTAATTAAATTGCCTCTTGAAACAGATAGAACTAACTGCCTCAATTTATTTTCTTTAATGTTAGTCTATCTATATTTATTGTTACATCCCATATAGTTTGATTCTCCTATTTACTTCTCTTGGTACAAAACTTTGCAAGAATGTTTTCATTCCTTAATGAATGTCTTTTTGCTTTTGCATGGTCAGAAATAACCTGTTCCTCTTCTCATTTGCCTAAAAAGGAGTACTGCTAATAAGATCATGAACCTGAGTTCTCTAGCCCAGGCTGACCTGGAATTCACTCTGTAGTCTCAGGATGGCCTTGAACTCACAGTGATCCTCCTACCTCTGCCTCCCAAATGGGATTAAAGCCGTGCGCCACCATACCTGGCTCGGTTGTGTTTTCTTTTTTTAAAAAATATATTTTAGTGGGGTGTGGTGATGCACACCTTTAATCCCAGCACTTGGGAGGCAGAGGTAGGAGGATCGCTGTGAGTTCAAGGCCACCCGGAGACTATATAGTAAATTCCAGGTCAGCCTGAGCTAGAGTGAGATCCTACCTTGAAAAAATATTTATTTATTTATTTATTTGAGAGAGTATTTGAGAGAAAGAGGCAGATAGAAAGAGAATGGGGGCTGGAGATATGGCTTAGCAGTTAAGGCACTTGCCTGTGGAGTCTAAGGACCCCAAGACCCATATAAGCCACATGCACAAAGTGGCACATGCATCTGGAGTTTATCTGCAGCAGCTGGAGGCCCTGGTGTGCTTATTCTCTCTCTCTCCCTCACACTTCTTTCTCTCCCCCTTTCTCTCATGTAAATAAATAAAAATAAAAAAAGAGAGAGAATGGGCATGCCAGGGCCTCTAGCCACTGCAAACAAACTCCAGACACACGCACTACCTTGTGTGTCTGGTTTTGTGTGGGGACTGGGGAATCAAACTCTGGTCTTTAGGCTTTGCAGGCAAGTGCCTTAACTGCTGAGCCATCTCTCCAGCCTAGGATGTATTTTCTTATAGAAAAGTAGCAATGTCTATAGATCAACATACAGAGCTTTTTTCCTGTAAATCCACCCTCTCTGTATGTGTTACATTCCTGTGCAAAGGTGCTCCATGAAGATACAGATAGATTCAGCAGAGTGCATTTACTCTTCTGGCCATCAGAATGAGCCTCCTACCTTTCTAGTCTGTTGGTAGAATTTCCGGCTTAAAGCAATGGGAGTAATTGCAGAAGCTTACAACAAGTATGCAAACACAGTGGGAAAAACAAGATAGAATCACACTGACTTGGGTGAAAGCTTTAGACAGTTGGAGACTGCTGACCAAGGAATCTATGCACTTAACCCTCTCAAGTGTCATTGTATTTTGGGATTCCTTTTCTTTTTGTAGACCACAGGTTGGTTCATTTGCATTCCTCTCTATTGCCATTGTCAATTAGTTCCTACCAGGAACCAACAAGATACCCTGCTAACTATGGAAAAAGAGGATTTATTTTTGTTTATTTTTATTTATTTGAGAGTGACAGACAGAGAAAGAGGGAAAGAGAGAGAGAGAGAGAGAATGGGCATGCCAGAGCCCCCAGCCACTGCAAACAAACTGCAAACACATGCGACCCCCTTGTGCATCTGGCTAACGTGGGTCCTGGGGAATTGAGCCTCAAACTGGGGCCCTTAGGCTTCACAGGCAAGTTCTTAACCACTAAGCCATCTCTCCAGCCCTGGAAAAAGAGGATTTTATAGGATTACAAGTTTTATAGAATTCAGGCTGGAGAGATGGCTCAGCAGTTAGACACTTGCTTGCAAAGCCTGATAGCCTGAGTTTGATTCCCCAGTACCCATGTAAAGCCAAATGCACAAAGTGGCACATGTGTCTGGAGTAACTTTACAGTGGCAGGAGGCCCTGGCACACCTATATTCACTCACTGTCTCTCAAATAAATTAATAAAAATAATTTTAAAATTTAAATTATAGCATCATAAATACACCTATGTGCAAATAACTAAATCATTTTAAAATTAGGTTTAAAATGGAGACCCATCATAGGCAGAGGAAAGATAGGCTATGGTATAAGAGTCAGGCATGAAGGAAAGTGGGGGGGGTGTGTGGAAATAACTACAGAAGGAAAATAAGAATCAAAAAGAAAATGGGGGCTGTATAGATGGCTTAGCAGTTAAGACCCTTGCCTGCAAAGCCTAAGAATACATGTTCAAATCTCCAGGTTTCATGTAAGCCAGATGCACAGTGATGCAAGTGCACAAGGTTGCACATGTGCACAAGAGAGAGCGCACATCTGGAGTTCGTTTGCAGTGGCTGAAGGCTCTGGAATACCCGTTCTCTCTCTCTCTTTCTCTCAAATAGATTTATTTATTTATTTATTTATTTATTTATTGGAGAGCGACAGACAGAGAGAGAAAGAGGCAGAGAGAGAGAGAGAGAGAGAGAGAGAGAGAGAGAGAGAGAAAGAGAATGGGCGTGCCAGGCCTCTAGCCACTGCAAACGAACTCCAGATGTGTGTGGCCCCTGTGCATCTGGCTAACGTGGGTCCTGGGGAATCGAGCCTCAAACCGGGGTCCTTAGGCTTCACAGGCAAGCGCTTAACCACTAAGCCATCTTTCCAGCCCATCAAATAGATTTTTAAAAAAAGTTTAAAAAAGAAAATGGTGTTGCTGAGAGCCTGAAGTAGGCGATCATGAGTTTCTGAGAACATTTGCTTGTGGTTGTCAGTACTCTTGGAGTTTAGAGGCCTTAAATGTATGAGTATATGTTTAGAAACATTCATTATTACTCAGTGGATGAATATGTATGGAAATCAGCATTTTTAAAATGGTATACTTAGTATATTGGTGATTTTTTTTTTTCTGTTTTCATTTTATTGTTGTTTGGTGTTGTTTTTTGTTTTTTAGTTTTTCAAGGTGGGGCCTGACCTGCAATTCACTATGTAGTCTCAGAATGGCCTCAAACTTGTGGAGATCCTCGTATTTCTGCCTCCTGAGTGCAGTGCTGGGATTAAAGGTGTACACCACCACACCTGGCCTTTTACTGGTTTTGAGGCAGTGTCTTCTTGGGGAGGGAGCCATGGCTGGCTGGTGGCCATGTACTCTAAGTAGTCCAGGCTAACCTCAAACATGAGGCAATCCTCCTGACTTGGCATCTTGAGTGTTGGGATTACAGATATGTGCCTTGGTGCATATTTTTGTATTTTAGTATAAAATTAGTAGCTTAAAAAAATATTTGTGTTCCCATTTCAAGAAACTCAAATAACAGGGGAAAATACATGCTTATATGCTAAGAGGGGTAAAATGGAGAACAAGAGAGGCGTTATAGGTGGGCTTGTGTGTGTGTGTGTGTGTGTGTGTGTTTCGAGGTGGGGTTTCACTGTAGCTCAGGCTGACCTGGAATTTACTATATTGTCTCATGGTGGCCTCGAGCTCATGGTGATCCTTCTACCTCTGCCTCCTGAGTGCTGCGATTAAAGGTGTGCACCACCATGACCAGCTTTTTAAATTTTTTAAAATTTTTATTTACTTGAGAGAGAGAAAGAGGCAGATATATAGAGAGAATGGGTGTGCTGGCACCTACAGCCACTGCAGATGAACTCCAGGTACATGTACCACTTTGTGCATCTGGCTTACATGGGTCCTGGGGAATTGACCCTGGGTCCTTTGGCTTTGCAGGCAAGTGCCTTAACCATTAAGCCATCTCTCTAGCCCAACATTATAGTTTTTGTTGTTTGTTTTTGAGACAGAATCTCATGTATTTCAGGCTGTCCTCAGAATTGCTATGTATCGGGCTGGAGAGATGGCTTAGCGGTTAAGCGCTTTCCTGTGAAGCCTAAGGACCCCAGTTCGAGGCTTGATTCCCCAGGACCCATGTTAGCCAGATGCACAAGTGTGCGCGTACGTCTGGAGTTCGTTTGCAGTGGCTGGAGACCCTGATGTGCCCATTCTCTCTCTCTCTCTCTGCCTCTTTCTCTCTCTGTCTGTCGCTCTCAAATAAATAAATAAATAAAAAAAAAAAAGAATTGCTTTGTATCACAGGCTGGCCTTGAACTCCTGATTCTCCTCCTGCTTCCAACCTCCCAAGTGGTAGAATTACAGTCATATGTTGTCACAACTGGTTTACAATTCAGTGAAGATTTAATCCATATTTGTTGAGCACCTACTATTTAATCAGTACTAGATTTTGCATTATAGATAAAACAGATAATTTTAGTCTTTTTTTTTTAACTTAGGAATCCTTAGTCATGTAATAAAACTAAGTTTTTATGGTTGGAGGCTGAAGCCTTGCCCACTTAGATTCTTTTTCCCTTTCCCTCTATCTCCATCCCCTACTCTCTCACTCAAGATAGCCTGGATAGTTGTGTGGGTACCCACAGTGTTTACTCAGCACAGTCTGGAAAACCAACAGTCTCACTACAAGTCATGCATGTGAAGTATATATACTGAGGTAATTGTAAAGACAGGCACTCATGAAGAGAATCTGGTTTAACAGAAGGTACATAATAAAAACATGAGATTTTCTATACCTGGCATCAATATAAGTCAGCAATATACTATGGTTGCCTAAAGAAACTATGAAGTTTTCATTTTCCATGGTATTCCACAGCTAGATTGTGTGTGTGTATGTGTGTGTATGCACACATGCACATGTTTGAGTGTGCACATGTATATCAATGCAAATGGTTTTGAAGGCCAGAGACAACCACAGTGTCATTCCTCTTTTTTTTTCTTTTATGAGATAGAGAGTGCGAGAGAGAATTGGTACACCAGGACCTCCAGCCATTGCAGTTGAACTCCAGATATGTGTGCCATCTTGTGCACATGTGTAACCTTGCTTGCTTGTGTCACCTTGTGCGTCTGGCTTACATGGGATCTGGAGAGTTGAACATGTGTTATTAGGCTTCACGGGCAAGCTTTAACCGCTAAGCCATTTCTCCAGCCCTCTTCTTTTTTGGGGGGAGATTGTTTTTTGACGTAGGGTCTCATTTTAGTCCAGACCGATCTGCAATTCACTGTATAGTCTCAGGGTGACCTCAGACTCATGGTGATTCTCCTACCTCTGCTTCCTAAGTGCTAGGATTAAAGGTGTGTGCCACCAGGCCCAACCCTCTTTTTTTTTTTTTGAGACAGGGTATTGTGTGAAACTTTGCTTGGGGAGATGTGAACACATATCTACTCACCATACTTAAGGCACAGATGACACTCCAAAGACAATTACACTGAAGTCCAGTTTTGGTGAGCCAATGAGTTTATTGGCATAATTTACAGAGCTTGGTGAGGGGTTATTTACAGGAGCATGGATGACACAAAGGCAGCTACACCACCACAAACCTCACTCCAGCACACAGCTCATGGATGCTGCTGGAGCGCTCACTGCACAGGACCTGCAGGCAGCTCTGCTGGTTGGAGTCTCCTCCTCCCACTGCTTCTGTAATCTTTTGTTTGTTTGTTTGTTTTTCGAGGTAGGGTCTCACTCTAGCCCAGGCTGACCTAGAATTCACTATGTAGTCTCAGGGTGGCCTCAAACTCAGTGATTCTCCTACCTCTGCCCCCCGAGTGCTGGGATCAAAGGCATGCGCCACCACGTCTGGCTCTTATTTTTTATTTTTAAAATATTTACTTATTTGCAGACACACAGAGTGAGAGAGAGAGTATGGGTGTGCCAGGGCCTCTGGTCGCTGCAAACTCCAGATACATGCACCACTTTGTGCATCTGGCTTTACCTGGATACTGGAAAATCGAACCCAGTTGTTAAGCTTCACAGGCAAACACCTTAGTCACTGAGCCATCTCTCCAGCCCAAGCTTCCAGTTTTGTTCCAGCTTAATTTCTCCACATCCTATAGCCAAAGAATGTCTTTAGCACTAGGATCTTACCATCTAGTTCCTAGGGTATAACCAATAGCAGTGGGAATAACTTGTACATTTTGGGGAGAGCCTCAGAGTCAGTCCTCCCTGCTGAACAACTCCTGTGGAGGTAGTCCACCCCTTACACTGGGATATTTATTCAACAAAATTAAGGCACCTGGGCATTCTTTTTCTCACCCAGGTAGGATACCTTCCTTTAAATCCCTTAACTGCTGTCTTTATCCTCCCAGATTCATTTCCAAACTTCAAGAAACTCAGAGGTAGTAGGGTGTGGTGGTGTATGCCTTTAATTCCAGCACTCGGGAGGCAGAGGTAGGAGGATTGTGAGTTCGAGGCCATCCTGAGAATACACAGTGAATTCCAGGTCAACCTGAGCTAGAGTGAGACCCTGCCTCGAAACACAAGCCTGGGTTCTTAAGCTTTGCAGGCAAGTGCCTTAACCATTGAGCAATCCAGCCCAGTCATTAATTTTTAACAATAACTATTTAATAATCACTATGCAAAATTCTTAAAATTTTTCTAAACTGGCACTTGTAAGCCAGTATAAGGCATTTCACTCTAGCTAGATTAGCCAATACAAGTTGAAATTGTTCTACTACTGTAGCAGACAGATTCAGATTCGCTGAGATGAACTTCCAGACCAGGCACAGTTATGGAGAAAGAGATATTTATTGAAGCTCACAGATCCAGAGGAAGTTCCATAAATGGCAGAAGAAGCTGGCCTGCCTTCACAGGTCCAAGCAGAGAGAGAGAAGTACAAGCCTAACGGTCAAAAGCCACAGCACACTTCAGGAACTCCAGCTAGGCACACTTTGCATATCTTTAGATTGAAATCTGAAACCTACCATGACAGCTTAAGATCCACCCAGTGACACTGACTCCAGCCATGTGGCTGCAGATGCAAACTACAAACAAATAAACAACTGAATATATTGGGGGCCGTCTATTCCATTCAAACCACCAGAACTACCTAATGATAAAAGAAATAGTACTCAGATTTACATAGCCAAATTTTAAATTCTGCTCTTGCAAAGTAAAATCTTTCACTTGGGCACAGTGGCACATACTTATAATCCATTTGAGAGGCAGAGGCAGGAGAAATGAAAACTCAAAGCCAACCTAGATGGCACCTTGCCTGCTCTGACAAGACTAGAAACTGCATATCTGATGCAGTCTCACCGAAGATGGCTACAAGTAACAACCCCTCAGTAGCGCTTCCTGCCTTTTCCTCAGTTTAGAGTGTGGGCTTCCTGATTCAGTCTCTTGAGCCCAGCAACCAATCAGGTCTCTCTCCCTTACACACTGTGGCCTGATGATGAAGCTCATCCTAATTCGATGTTCATTCCATATAAATGGGCCTTGCCAGGCGTGGTGGTGCTCGCCTTTAATCTCAGCACTTGGGAGGCAGAGGTAGAAGGATTGCCAAGAGTTCAAGGCTACCCTGAGACTGCATAGTGAATTCCAGGGCAGCCTGAGCTACAGTGAGACCCCGCCTCAAAAAACAAACAAACAAAAACATATAAATGGGCCTGGCTGGCATACGTAACCTTCTTGGTTCCATAGTCCTGGCCTTCTTTTTTTTTTTTTTTAATTTTTTTTTAAGTTTTTTTATTTATTTGAGAGAGAAAGAGAAAGAGGCAGAGAGAGAGAGAGAGAGAGAGAGAGAGAATGGGCGCGCCAGGGCTTCCAGCCACTGCAAACGAACTCCAGACGCGTGGGCCCCCTTGTGCATCTGGCTAATGTGGGTCCTGGGGGATTGAGCCTCGAACCGGGGTCCTTAGGCTTAACAGGCAAGCGCTTAACTGCTAAGCCATCTCTCCAGCCCAGTCCTGGCCTTCTTCTTGGCTCTTTCCCAATATAAGAAGGGTCCTCTTGGTTTCCTGGAAACTCTCCTTTCCCAGCAGAATTTTTTTTCCCAGGGGCTTTCCTGGTTTGTTTAGGGTGTTTTCCTGCATGTGTGATCTCTCTAGGCTCTGACCCCTATGCCAGGTGGATTGCTTGTCTTGGGCTCTCCTGCTTTGCTTTCTTGTGGCTTCTTCCCTAGAGATCTCTATGTGAGGGAGACTTTACTCCACCTTCCTTCCTCCTCAGCCGCATTGAGAAAGGGGATAACAACTTCTGGATTGGGCCTTGCTTCTTGCCTTCCCTCTGGATCCTAATTCTCCCGAAAATAAACCCTACAATTCATAATTTACCCACGTTTTAAATTCTTTGATAACTTGGACAAGGATGCAAAGGTTGGGGTCCACGGGCCTATGGCTAGAGCAAGAACCTACCTCGAAAAATCAACAACAACAAAACCCTAAAAAATGATAGGAGGCAAAGATGTTAAAGGAAAGCTTATTACAACTTCAAATCAGCATTTTAATGGTCTCCTATATCATTATAGACCCCAATCTTCTGCATCAAAAACACTTGGGCCTGAGAGAACCTGAGACCATTGGAGCTTCATTCTCCAGCACCCACTTAAACAGCTGGGTGTGGCCACACACATCTGTAACCTGTTCTGCAGGGTTGAAACTAGAGAATCTCTGGGCTCTGGATTGAGTAAGACTCCATCTCAAAGAAATAGGCAGATGAGCATAAAAAGGATACATGTGCATACCCTACACACACACATCACGTCCCACATACTGTATACAACATACACACACACATACATGCTAAAAAAAAAAAAAAAAACTAAAGTGGGTGTGGTGGCACATGCCTTTAATCCCAGCACTAGGGAGGTAGAGGTAGGAAGATTGCTGTGAGTTTGAGGCCAGCCTGAGACTAGATGAGTGCCAGGTCAACCTGGGATAAAGCAAAAGCCTACCTTGAAAAACCAACAACAACAACAAAAAACCCTAAAAAATGACAGGAGGCAAAGATGTTAAAGGACAGTTTATTGCAACTCCAAATCAGCATTTTAATGGGTAAAGTAGTTCTATCCACAGTAGATATTGGATGCTATTAGGGACTAAGTCATTGGACAAATTTAGTTAAATACTATGGCAGTTGGCAGTCCAGACATATCTAAATAGACTAAGGTAGACAAGTTCTGAGTGCTTGTGAGAAGATTTAGAGTTACTATGAAGGTTGCTTGTCCATGATAATTTTTAAAAATATGAGGAAAGGGCTGGAGAGATGGCTTAGCGCTTAAGCGCTTACCTGTGAAGCCTAAGGACCCCGGTTTGAGGCTCGATTCCCCAGGACCCACGTTAGCCAGATGCACAAGGGGGTGCACGCGTCTGGAGTTTGTTTGCAATGGCTTGAGGCCCTGGCATACCCTCTCTCTCTCTCTGCCTCTTTCTCTGTTGCTCTCAAATAAATAAATAAAAATAAACCAAAAATTTAAAAAAATACGAGGAAAAATTAAGGATTTAAAAAAGTACAGAAAGTATCTTACTTTTTTTGGACCTCAATGAAAGGTAAGTATAGATAGATAGATTTCAAATTTAATTGTATATTATACATATATATACTTAAAATTTAAGAGAAACACATTATGCATATGATTCTTAAGGTACTCTGGCCTTATAGAACTAATATGTCCTCAAGTTGTTTGCCTGAATTATAAATATAGCACTAGTGTGTGTGTGTGTATATATATATATATATATATATATATATATAGAGAGAGAGAGAGAGAGAGAGAGAGAGCGCGAGCGCTATTAGTGGTGATAACTAGTGCGACACACAAAAAGCACAGCTGTTGGGATTAAACTATGAGAACCTGGCAGATGGAACCTGAGTAAGTATAATGTGTGTATTTTTAAATTTTTTTATTTGCAAGCAGAGATAGAAGAGGGACAGAGAATGGGCACGCCAGCTGCTGCAAACAAACTCGAGATGCATGTGCTACTTTGTTCATCTGGCTTTACATAGGTACTGGGAAATTGAACCAGGGTCATTAGGCTTTGCAGACAAGCACCTTAACTACTAAGCAATCTCTCCACATGTGTGTTTTTCTTGTTGTTGATAGCTGTTTTTGTTTTAAATAGGAATACGAATTCTTTTGAAGGTATGTCTTTCTCAGGATCTTAAAATTTTTCGAAGATTGAATAATCTCATGTGAAAAATACTTAAGGGGAAAAAGAAAGATACCTAAGAATATATGAAATTAATATGTCATATATGTTAACAGAGTGCCTGCTGGGCATCTCTACAATTAAAATTTAACCAGTATTATATATTCTCTAACTCTTGTCTTTGTTTTCAAAAATCAATTCCTATTCTGATTAGGCTACTAGCGTGAATACATTTTTCTAGTCACTAAGACTCAATGTACTATTTGCCATCTGTCACCCTTTTTCCTTATCAGCTTCATTTCTACTTGATGCTTTCAGTGCTAAATTTTAAAGTTTATATGTTAAACTTTTTCATCATTAATATAACAACTCCATGGGTTAATTAGAAATTATTAATATTTTATCCAAATGCTTATTGTGGAGTTAATCAGGAAGGTGCATCACATAGGTAAATAGCTTACTGAAGGTGACAAGATCAGTAATTATTATCAGTCCTGTGACTGTAATGCCCACCTTCTTTTAATTCTCTGTCACGCTTCTTCTCATCAACTCATATAGTCCATCACTGTATATGCCTCTTGGCTGTTTTTCCTTCTCAAGTGTATTAGTTACCTTCCTGTTTGCTGAGACAAAATACCTGACAAAAATCAGCTGAAGGGAGGAAGGGTTTATTTCAGCTTACAGTTCTAGGTTATAGTCCATCATGGAGAGGAAAGCATGGTGGTAGGAGCTTGATGCAGAGCTGGTCACATTCAGTCCACAGTGAGGAAACAGAGTGATGAATGTGGGTAAACAGCCAGCTCTCTGTTTTTTTATACAATTCAGGGCCTTTGGCCCATGAAGTGGTGCTGCCCACAGTTAAAGTGGGTCTTCCTACCTCAACCTAATCAAGGTAATCGTGCACAGGTGACTCTTTCTAGGTCCTGTCAAGCTGACAATCAACATAAACCCTCACATCAAGTTTATTTTGCTTATTATCGCCAGATAAAACACAGCTTTCATTACAATGTAGCCTAGTGAAGTTTTCAATGTTTTGTTACTGTATAAAAGAGGAAAATCAGAGCCCAGTATGATGGTTTACAACAGTTATTCTTAGCACTCTAGACACTGGGCCAGGTTGTTTTCCATGAGTTCTAGGCCAGCCTGTGCTACTTATTGAAACTGTGTCTCAAAACACCAACCAACCAAATAGATAAATCAGACCTTTATCTTTTAAGAATAAAACCTCTAATCAGACTCTGATTTACCTGAGAGTATGTTTTTGCTTTTGTGTTTCCCTTTGAGTTACAAGTTCCTTTGGGGGAAGGGTATGCATATGTGCATGTGGAGTCAGATGTCTTCCTCTATTACTCTCTACCTTATTCTAGGAGACTGGGTTTTTCATTGAGCTTAGAGCTCATGGATTTGGCCAGACTTGCTAACTTGTGAGCCCCCGGATTCCCTGTCTCTGCCACCCCACTGTTGGGTGTACAGGTGTATGCCACCACACCCAGCATTTTCACATGGGTGCTGGGAGTCCAAACTCAGGTCCCCAGAATTGTATGGCAAGCACTTTACCCAACTAAGCCATCTCTTGAGCCCAAAGTCATTAAAAAATGTGTTTGTGTAGGTCAGAGATCAACCTCAGGTGTCGTTCTTCTATAACACTGGTCACCATTTTTGTTGAGACAGGGACTCTGATTGGCCCGAAGCTTGTCAATTATGCTAGACTTGCTGGCCAGCAAACCCCAGGGATCCACTTTTGTCTGCCTCCCGAGCATTGGAATTACAAGTGTGGTCACCATGTCTGGCATTTTTACAAAGGTTCTGGGAATCAAATTCAGTTCATGATGCTTGTGAGACAAACAGTTTGCTGACTGAGCCATCTCCTCACCTTGAGTTGCAAATTCTTGAGTAATAGTTATTGCACTGGAGCTAGACACATGTACCAAACATTATCTATAGACTAAACATATATACAATAACTATCTTGTGATTTAACCAAAACAAAATTAGCAAAGTTTCTTTCAGCTGTAGTGGGAGGCTCTGGTGTGCCCATTCTCTCACCCTCTCTCAAATAATTATATATAAAAATGAATGTATAACTGCTACAGATACCAGTGTGGATGAATGTTACAATTCTAAGTGAAACCAAACATAAACTACACTAAGAATAGATACTACACTAGAACTTAGCTAAAGGCTGAGAAGTGATATAAACTACAGTATGTATAACTTGTATAAAGGTTAAGTATGGGCAAAGCCAATCAAGGAAATGACTAAGAAAGGATGCTGTAAGAAACTTTTCCTCTGGGGAGAAGTGAATACATGTCTTCACCCCAAATAGGGCTTAGATGGCAGACCAAAGTATGATTACACCAATACCATTTTGGTGAACCAGTGAGTTGGTTGTTTATAGGAATGTGGAGCCCCCCAAAGCAAACACTTTGATGTGTCAAGATTACTCCTTAGTTGTTCCTCCCTGAGCCTCAAGATGAGGGTTTCTTACAGAGCACGGGGACCTCAGAATAGCTGAACCACTGAGAAGTCTCATCCTATCCTGAATGATGACTTCCCTGTAGCATGTTTCAGAAGCACCTTGTCTGCTGTCCAGGAGTATGATACCCTAAAGCAACACACTTCAGTGGGGCTCACTATATGGGGATTACCCCCATGGATGCTCCTCTCTCAGCCTTGTGGTGAGGGCTTACTTACAGAGCATAAGACCCCAAAACAGCACTTCAGAGGGGCTCACTATGGTGGGATTTCCCCAGCGGACGCTTTTCCCACATTCTCAGGTGAAAGCTTACTTACAGAGTGGGAGACTCAAAAGAAACTGTGTTGATGGAACTCATTGTTTCTTGATTTTTCACCCCATATATACTATTATCTCCCCCTGAGGTCACAAGACCTTGTGCACTTATTGTATATAGCTGGTTCAGGGGGCACCTGACTCTCTGGTAGAGGTCTTATGACCCTCCCCCATGTCCTGTCTTGTGAGTAGACCCAGATATTTTTGATGAAGCTGACAATAGTTGTTTACCCTTTTCATGGTGGAGGAAATTTGCCATACAACAAGGGGCATAGTAATGTAATTATTAATGTACGTGGTAGTCACAGCTTCTTTTTTTTTTCATTTATTTATTTATTTATTTATTTGAGAGTGACAGAGAGAGAGAGAGAGATGAGAGAGAGAGAGGCAGATAGAGAGAGAGAGAGAGAATGGGCACGCCAGGGCTTCCAGCCACTGCAAACGAACTCCAGATGCATGTGCCCCTCGTGCATCTCGCTAACATGGGTCCTGGGGAATCGAGCCTTGAACTGGGGTCCTTCGGCTTCACAGGCAAGCGCTTAACCGCTAAGCCATCTCTCCAGCCCACAGCTTCTTTTTTGCTAAGTCACTATGCAGAACAATTTGTGTACTTTTCTGTATGTATACCATGCTGTCATGCTTCCATTAAAAGCTTATTTAAAATAAATTTATATATGAGCTAGGGATGTAGCCCAATGGTAGAGCTTTACATGCAGGCAATCCTGGGTTTGATCCCCACTACCAAAAAAAAAAAAAAAAAAAAAATCACATGCTTGCCCTCTTGTATGTGGTATATAACTTCTCTGGCTGTTCCTAAGATGCTTGTTTTACCAGTTGATTTCAGTGGGCAGGAGTGACTTACTTGTGGTTTGCTGAACTTTGAGAATGTGTCATTTTATGCATTCCACCCAATTTGGAAAATATTTTGCCACTATTTTCTTTATAAATTAAGAAGCAGCATTTAAAAAAAAAGACAGATCATTCTTATTGCCACTCTGCATAACTTCTGGGAAGCTCACACCTTGTTTTTTAGTTTAGGAACATACCTCCTTCTAGTATTCAGCATTTCAAAGTTGCAGTTTTCTCCCAGCTGCTCCCTTAAACTAATTATCTACTTTGTTTTCTCCAAGTTCCTGTTTCTTAATATTTTATTTTTATTTGTTTATTTATTTGACAGAGAAAGAGAATGAATGGTCATGCCAGGGCCTCCAGCCACTGCAAATGAACTCCAGATGTGTGTGCCCCTTTGTGCATCTGGCTAACATGGATCCTGGGGAACTGAACCTGGGTCCTTTGGCTTTGTAGGCAAATGCCTTAACCATTAAGCCATTCTTCCAGCCTTCAAGTTCCTGTTTAATCCATCCAGTTATAAGCTAATGACCGGGAATCAATATATATACCCTTACCTCAGCCATGTCTCCTAAAGTTCTTTTCAACTGTATTTTCTTTTGCTATCATGTTTCAGTACTGAGTGGTACTGTATATAGTAGTGACTACTAACATCCAGCTCCTGCTGGCTCTGTACAGATCCTTTCATGAACCACGAGCACTCATGTTCTCTCTTCCATTCTTTATGAGGCCAACTGCCATTTTTTCTGAGGTAGACACATGCTGAAGAAGGGGAAGGACTATAGGAGCCTGACTCACTCATCAGTTCACCTGTGGCCATGGTTCTGTCACACAGTAGCCTGTGGTGCTCATCCAGTTGTATGGTTTGGTGGATCAATATCACCAGTTCATCATGTTCAGTTTGGTTCACACGGCCACTTGTCCCATAGTCAGGTGTTTCTATCTTTTTCAGGTAACAGCTGTTCTAAAAGCAAAAATAAATAAATAAATAAATAAATACAGAAACTAAAAAATAAAAGGTAAGGAAAATACTACATTGTTACTTCAAATCCTAGGGTCTGTATTGTGATTATTCCACTGGACCTTTGTAGTGGTTTCATGTAGTATCTTTCCCTATTTTCCAGGAAATATGACATCTTGTAATGACTACTTACTAGTTCTAGTTCTAGGTGTATGCTTTATTCTGTAGTTCAGCATGCCAACTTTTAATGAGCTTAGTATCATAAAAGCTTCATTCTTGTGCTGGGAAGATGGTTCAGGGGTTAAGGCACTTGCCTGCAAAGCCTAATAACCTGGGTTCGATTCCTCAGTACCCACGTAAAAGCCAGATGCACAAAGTGGCACTTGCATTGAGTTTGTTTGCAATAGCTACAGGCCTTGGTGCACCCATTCTCTCGCTGTCACTGCTTGCAAATAAATTTTAAAAAATTAAGGGCTGGAGAGATGGATTAGTGGGTAAGGCGCTTGCTTGTCTGCAAAGCCAAAGAACCCACATTCCATTCCCCAGGACCCACGTAAGCCAGATGCACAAGGTGGCACATGAGTCTGGAGTTCAATTAGCAGTGGCCGAAGGCCCTGGTGTGCCCATTCTCTATCTCTCTCTCTCAAATAAATGAAAAAAAATTTTTTTCTTAAAGTTTCATTTTTGTTTGTTAAGTGTCTCTATCTATAGAACCCTGCTCCTTCTCTACCAGTGCTCTATCCTTACAGTAAGAAACTATAATGACAGCTTTTAACCAAAGCCACAAATCCACCCATCTGTCCAGTGACTAAAGATAAGGCTCCTTCAAAGTTGCAGGGAATTCTGACTCTCCAAATGCATTCTTAATTGTTTATTCATAGTTTTGCTTTTTTTTTTTTTTTTTTCCTTTTCTTTCTGAGATAGGATCTTGCTCTAGCCCTGGCTGACCTGGAATTCACTATGTAGTCTCAGGCTGGCCTTGAACTCACATCAGTCCTACTTCTGCCTCCCGAGTATTGGGATTAAAGGCATGTGCCACTATGCATGGTAGAGAGAGAGAGAATGGGTGCATCAGGCCTGCTATCTACTGCAAATGAACTCCAGACACATGTGCCACTTTGTCCGTCTGGCTTTACATGGATACTGTAGAATCAAACTTGCACAGTTATACTTTGCAGGCAAGCTCCTTAATGGCTGAGCTATTTCTCTAGCTTGAAATAAAATTTATAAAGCAAAACCATGGCTGCTGGAAAGATGGCTCAGCTGTTAAGGTGCTTGCCCATAAAGCCTAATGACCTGAGTTCAGTTCCCCAGTACCCACATGATGCATTTTTCTGTAGTTCCTTTGCAGAGGCTGGAGGCCCTGGTGCCACATGCCTTTAATCCCAGCACTCGGGACGCTGAGGTAGAAGGATCAGTGTGAGTTCTGTGGGTTCAAGGCCAGCCTGAGACTCATTCCACATCGCATCAACTTGGGCTAGAGTGAGACCTTACCTCCAAAAAAACAAAAACAAACAAACAAACAAAAAACCCAAAATACTCTGTCTCACACACATCTGCTTCTTTCTCTCTCAAATAAATAAATAAACATTTAAAAAAAACTAAATAAATAAACCTTATAGGAGCAAAAGAACAGCCACATGGGTGTACAATCTTTTTTTCTTTTTTTCGAGGTAGGATCTCACTCTAGCTCAGGCTGACCTACTTTTTTAAAAAAATATATATAAATTTACTTGGGAGACAGGGGGGAAGGCAGATATAGAGTGAATGGGCACACCAGGGCTTCCAGCTGCTGCAAATGAACTCCAGATGCATGTGCCACCTTGTGCATCCGGCTTACATAGGTCCTGGGGAATCAAACCTGGGTTCTTTGGCTTTGCAGGCAAGCACCTTAACTGCTAAGCCATCTCCCCAACCCAACAATCTTTTTCTTTTTGTTTGTTTTTGGTTTTTCAAGATAGGGTCTCACTCTAGCACAGGCTGACCTGGAATTCACTCTGTATTCTCAGGGTGGCCTCGAACTCCAGCAGTCCACCTACCTCTGCCTCCTAAAGGCATGTACCACCCAGCCTCAATCTTTTTTTTTTTTTTTTTTTTTTTTTTGAGAAACGTGGTGGAGCTACAATCTTTATAACTATATAATTACCATGGTGACACATTCTTTCTACCCTCCCTCCAACCTGTATTATTTACTGGTGCTGTGGTTTGAATGGTGCCCCACTTCTCCCCAACCCCCACCCCAGCCAAGGAGTCATTTGGTGGAAGTTTGGTCCTCAATGTGAAGTTTTAGAGATGGAGAAACCTTTTAAGAGGTGAGACCCAGTGGGAAACAATTAGGTCATTGGGGCCATCCCTCTTGAAAGTGATTAAGGTAGTTTTCAGTACACTCAGTTCCTGAGGTATTTCCCCCCCCCCCAGGGGGGTTTATAGGTCTAGACCAGATCCTCCCTGTCCTTTGAATTGGGAGGTTGTAATCCAGAAAAGACCATCTTTACCAGTCAGCCTGCCCATAGATTCTAAAGAGGTTTTCAGATCTTTTGTTCTTTTGGGTGCGAAGTTTTAGGATTATGTGCCATCTCTCAACCCTAAAAAGCTAGGCCATGTACTACAAGGCTTATGCTTCCCCTGCCCCCACCAGAGAAGTATTCAAGGTGTGTACCTTCCCTCCAGGCCAGCAGAGAAAAGCCAGTTGCTGGTATGTGTGCTGTCTACAGGGGCCTACATATACATCGTAGGGGAAAGTGGAACAGTGGCTACAGTTGTGGGAGTGTGCAGTACTGAGGGTGTTTGTCAGCTAATTGATGTCTGCAGGTGAGGCATCCGGAGAGGTTCATGACCAGGCTTCTTAGAGGAGTCTGAGAGCCAATTAGAAGGATTCTGCCATTGTTCCAGCTCCTAGCTATCCCCATACTCTTTAGCCATGAAGATTCCCTCCATGCTCTGGGCTCTTGGAAGCATCAAGAAAGGCTAGCAAAGCTAGGCAGTGACTGTTCTCACTCTCCCCTAAGAAAACTGAGCCAAAGGTGTGTGTGTGGGGGAGGTGGGGGGTGTTGGGTGAAAGTCCTGGCACTACCCTGTACTGTGCGTGGGAGGATGATGTGAGTAAAGTGAAACGAAATTGTTCTTACCCTCTTCAGAGCATTTATTCTTGGACTTTTTTTTTCTTCCCCCATCAGGGTGCTAGAAACTCTTAACTGACCTGAGTTCCATAAAGGTATTCCTATCTGGGGGTGGTGGTTAAAATTGGTGCTTTGAGGGCTGTGACCTCATATTCCACCATCCAGTTGATGTCAGTCAGGGTCTTTTTAATCCAATGATATTATTCCACACAAAATGATGCCTGAATTTACTTGTCCAAAGGCAAAATTAAAAGTTTGGCAGCATTTATCCAGAAATTTATTCTGTGCACAATTGTTACAAAGCATTTGATTTTTAAGTTTTTTGTTGTCGTCTTTTGAGACAAGGGCTCCCTGGCTGGTCTTGAACTTCTCACGCCTTAGCCTGCTGAGATTACAGGCATGTGCCACCATGACTAGCTTTTGTTTTAGCACATCAGCTCCTGGAGTAAGCTGATTCCATAAACTTGAGGCAAGAATCTTCCCTATTTAGTTATCAGTAGTTTATTGTTTCATTATTGGTTACATGTACAGAGTATAGCGAGCATTAAACTTTAGTAGTTTTTAAGACTGGGTCTCAATATGTATGTAGCTCAGGCTGCCCTGAACTCAAGATTTTCCTGTCTCAGCTTTTCAAGTGCTGGAAGTCCAAGGTGTGCACAACTGGCTCAGTCATTCCAACTTACGATTGCAAACGTGATGTATCAGTATTCGCTTGGAGAATTAATATTAGAGAGCTTTTTCAAAGCTCCTTCTATCATATATCTAAGAATTTTGTATAAACAGTTCTATAACTTCTTGTTTTTAAGCACAATAATTATAGAAAATAATTTAAAAACAGTTCAACCATATGTTACTAACCACTTCTGTTTCTCTAACTTTTGCCTGTTTCCTGCACTTCCTTTTAAAAGCTATGTAAAGACAAGGAAGTTTACATGGAGTTACTCACAAAGGGGAAGTTTAATGCAAAAAGGGCAAACACTGAAGTCAAAGTACTTAAAAAAAAAATTGTTGAATGGGTGCACCAGGGCTTCTAGCCATAGCCACTGTAAACGAACTCCAGACGTGAGCGTCCCCCCTTGTGCATCTGGCGAACGTGGATCCTGGGGATTGAGTCTTGAACCAGGGTCCTTAGGCTTCACAGGCAATTGCTTAACCGCTGAGCCATCTCTCAAGTCTGTACTTTTCTTTTTTAAGCTTTTTTTTTTTGTTTTTTTGAGCTAGGGTCTCACTCTGGCCCAGGCTGATCTGGAACTCAGTATGCAGTCTCAGGGTGGCCTCGAACTCATGGTGATCCTCCTACTTCTGCCTCCCAAGTGCTATGATTAAAGGCAAGTGCCACCATGCCCTGCTGAAGCACTTTTTTTTTTTCTGGGGTAGGGTTTCACTATAGCTCAGGCTGACCTGGAATTCACTATGTAGTCTCAGGGTGGCCTCAAACTCACGGCAATCCTCCTACCTCTGCCTCCTGAGTGCTGGGATTAAAGGCATGCGCTACCACGCCCGGCTCTGACTATGAATTTTTAAGTCTACTCAGTTCAGTACATTCACCTGTATATGCATCATATGAAACCTATTCTTCCCCACTATAAACTTGTACAAGTTACTCTTGGTCTTTGTAGAGAAGTTATAAAAGGTTAGATACAAAGAGTTTCTGAAATTATGTGGGTATTTCTTTTTAATTTCCTTTTTTAAAAAGTTTGAATTTATTTATTTGAGAAAGACAGAAAGAGGCAGACACAGAGAGTGAGTATGGGCACTGCAAGTGAACTTCAGGCACATGCACCACTTTGTTCATCTGGTTTTATGTGGTTTCCAGAGAATTGAACCCAGGCCAGTAGGCTTTGCAAGCAAGTACTTTTAACCATTGAGCCATTTCTCCAGCCCTACATGGGTATTTTTTAAACATTTATACTTACCAAAATCTTATGTCATAAGGTAGGTATTATCACTTCTATTTAGAACATAATGTTTTCAGGCACCCTGTTTTATGTAAAGCCAAAAAAGCAGGGTATGGAAATAAATAAAACACAAAAATTTAAAAATATTTTTATTTATTTATTTGAGACCAACAGACAGAGAAAGAGAAAGAGGGCTGGAGATGGCTAAGTGGTTAAAGCGCTTGCCTGTGAAGCCTGAGGACACGGGTTCGAGGCTCGATTCCCCCCAGGACCCACGTTAGCCAGATGCACAAGGGGGCGCACGCGTCTGGAGTTCCTTTGCAGTGGCTGGAGGCCCTGATGTGCCCATATTCTCTCTCTCTCTCCCTTTGCCGCTCTCAAATAAATAAATAAAAATTAAAAATTAAAACAAAAGAAACAAGATTTAAGTTTTGAAGGGAATCTTTAAAAAAAATAAAATAAAGATCTTTTTTTTTTTTTCCAAATAGGCAGGGTCAGGAACTATCTCGTTTAGCAACAGCACAAACAACTAAGATATCCACACTTATTTTTAAGGTTTTCCCATATAAGCTTTCATCTACTACATTCTTTTCCTAATTAAAACTGTTTAACCATTGCCTTCACTTACTAAGGGGAAGCTGATCACACAAAAAAAATTATGCCCTATGTAATTCCTCTTCTAAAATGTGCAAAAACATGCAGAGCAAAACAATGGCAGTGGTGGTGCTGAGTGGGTGATAACAGGGGGAGCCGTCTGGGGTGCTAGACATTTCTATCTATTGATGTGGGTCGTGAGTACGTGGAATTGTGACTTGGCACTTGAACATTTTACTACATTATATCTCTAAATTGAGGTATCTACTTTTGTTTTTTATTCCTTAAATATAAACAACAAGGAGGTCTTGAGATCTTCATTTCAACACAGTTGTTTTACCCTTGTCAAGATGACAAAGCCAGTAATTAAGAGAAACTATTCAATGGCCCTTTAGGCTTCTTCCTCCAACGCTTTCAACCATCTCTACAAGGGTGGTACAATTATTTATCAGCAGATATTAAAGATTATAGCCAACAGAACAAGTTGAATTCAGCCTTTTTAGGACAAACAACCCCAAATTCCTTCCCTCAGAACTGAAAGCTCTCAAAAGGAAATCCTATTGTACACACTATTCAAATCACTTTTGTGTATCATCCATATTGCTGTAGCTCATGAACACGTTTGTATCTTAACATCTGCATGCTCAAATTTTGACAGGTTAAAAATGATAGAAATCAAGCCAGACATGGTGCCGCATACCTTTAACAACTTCAGTCCCAGCACTCGGGAGGCAGAGGTAGGAGGATTGCTGTGAGTTCAAGGCTACCCTGAGACTACATAGTGAATTCCAGGTTAGCCTGGGCTAGAGTGAGACCCTACCTCAAACAAAAAAACAAACAAAACAAAACAAAACAAAACAAAAAAAGCTTAGCCTAGATTTTCTTTATTGCTACATCTTTTTTAGTGAAAAATAGTCACTCCAGAAATGGCAGTTTGCTTTCAAAAGAAATCCATTATCTTTCCTATTTTCAATTAAAAACAATTTTTTTTTTTGAGAGATAGAAAAAGAGAATGGGTGTACCAGGGCCTTCAGCCACTGCAAACGAACTCCAGAAGCATGCACCATCTGGCTTACATGGGTCCTGGGGAAATCAAACCTGGGTCCTTTGGCTTTGCAGGCGAGCACCTTAACCACTAAGCCATCCCTCCAGCCCTATCTTTCCTATTTGAAATAAAATTCCAAGGAGAAAATAAATAAAATTATAACTGGCTATTACGTTGTCAGTAAAAAAGAAAGAAATAGGGTATGTTATATAACACTTTGTGAAGGTCTTTGGTACAGTCCCCTCAGCTCCCCGGTTCTTGTGATCTCTGTCAAAAGAACACAGACAAGACACAGAGTATAGTATAGAAGACAAGTAGAGTTTATTACAAGGTAAAGTGGGGCACTTTCAAGGGTGAGAATGGGAATGGGCAATGGCCAAATGAGTCACTGTGGAGGAAAACTCTCTCAAGTAGAATGGCACCAGGCGTGGTGGCACACGCCTTTAATCCCAGCACTTGGGAGACAGAGGTAGGAAGATTGCCATGAGTTTGAGACCACCCTGAGACTACATAGTTAATTAATTCCAGGTCAGCCTGAACCAGAGTGAGACTCTTACCTCAGGGCGGTGGGGGGGGGGGGGGGAGTAGAGTGGCCAGACAGACCACTATGCCAATCAATATGCTTAAATAGCCTTTATTTCTTAAAAGTTTCTAGAACAACCTAGGCATAGTGGTACATGCCTTTAATCCCCATTTGGGAGGTAGAGGTAGGAGGATTGCCATGAATTCAAGCCACCCTGAGACTACATAGTGAATTAATTCCAGGTCAGCCTGGGCTAGAGCAAGACCCTACCTTGAAAAAAAAATAATTAAAGTCTCTAGAACTGTTTTGCTGTCCAGGTGATTAAGAAGTCCTTTGGATTAATTGGTTTTGTGTGTGCACAATTGCATACCTGTGGCCAGAGGTCAGTGTTGGTTATCTTCTTCATTTACTCTCCATTTAAATGAATTGTTCTTTACTAAAAAGCCTCTGCTCAATAATAATCTATGCTCTTTTGAGCAGTTTAGAATGTCATGTCTCTCCACCCAAGCCAAAGATAAGATTTAGATCTCTCGCCCCCCCCCCTTTTTTTTTTTGAGGTAAGGTATCTCTCTAGTCCAGGCTGATCTGGATTCACTATGTAGTCTCAGGTTAGCCTGGAACTCATAGTGGTCCTCCGGTCTCCGCCTCCCAAGTGCTGGGATTAAAGGTGTACACCCCTGGGCTAGATCTCATTTTTAAAAAATTATTTATTTTTTCAGGTAGGGTTTCATTCTGGCCCAGGCTGACCTGGAATTAACTATGTAGTTTCAGGGTGGCCTCGAACTCTCAGTGATACTCCTACCTCTGCCTCCCAAGTGCTGGGATTAAAGGCATGTGCCACCACGCTCAAAATTATTTATTTTTGAGAGAGAGAGAAAGAGGCAGGGCGCAAGGGAGAGAATGGGCGCATCAGGGCCTTCAGCTGCTGCGAATGAACTTCAACCAAGTGCCCAGTATTCAAAGTCCTACAATTTCAATCCCTGGTTTCAGAAGCTGTTGATTATGAGGGAGAAGTCCATCCTAGATGACCTTCAACCATGCTAATATATCTAACTAGCTATTGCTGTTGGTCCAAGAACGAGGCATAACACTGACATCACACATCATGTGCACCACTTTGGAGATTTTGACTTCACCCACAATATGAAAAAGTTTCAGGTCCATCACCTTAACCACTCAGCAACAGCTATTTTAATAAGGAAAATGTTTTCTGGCATTGCAGCCATCTCTTTTCACCTTTCAGATTTTTTTTTTCTTTTTTTGGTGGTGGTTGTTTTTTTCGAGGTAGAGTCTCACTCTAGCTCAGGCTGACCTGGAACTCACTATATATTCTCAGGGTGGCCTCGAACTCTCAGTGATACTCCTACCTCTGCCTCCTAAGTGCTGGGATTAAAGGCCAGAGGAAAAAGTCGGGTGTTTGCTCGCTCCATTGCGCTTCTGCCGGTTCTCGTTTGAGCCAGAGTCTCTGATACTAGAGTTTGCTGATGATTCCCTGGTCTCTGGTCCACTTTGCCAGGCTGGGGTTAAAGAGCCTCTAGTGGCCACGCTCTCAGGCTCACATGCTTGCTGAGCCATCTCTCTAGCCCTCATTTTTTTTTTTAAAGATAAAAAGTAAAACATATGGCCTTTCACAAACACTTCAGATTTTAATATTTTATTTTTATTTATTTGAGAGAGGGGGGAGGGAGAGATACAGAAACGGGCAGGGAAAGAGAGAAAATAGGCGCACCAGGGCCTCCAGCCACTGCAAATGAACTCCAGATGCTTGTGCCCCCTTGTGCATCTGTCTTACGTGGGTCCTGGGGAGGCGATCCTAGGTCCTTTGGCTTTGCAGGCTAGCGCCTTAACCGCTAAGCCATCTCTCCAGCACACCAGATTTTAGTAGAAGCCTTTGCACGTAACAGTATAAAAACCAAGTACGATAATCTCGGCACTTAATAGGTGGAGCCCTCAAAAAAAAAAAAAAAAAAAAAACCGACGGGTGGGGGAGGGAGGGTACGTGCAAAAAGGAAATGAGAGGGAACGAAGGAAACAGGATATATTATCACTTTCCTGAAAAGGCTTTAGTTAATTGAAAAAAGAAAAAAAAAAAAGGATTGACCTGCAGAAGGAAATGAAAGTATCTAATCAAATACTATTAAGGGTCCGTTGGAGTAGCAAAAACCTTGACACTTGAGCATGATTGCACAGAGGTGTCGAAGAATAAAAAGCTGTAGGCCGCTTTTGTCTAGGTAATTAAAAATTTTATTCACTTACTTGCAAGCAGAGCGGGAGAGGATAAGGGCAATGGGTATGCCAGGGCCTCTCCGTGCTGCAAACGCACGTCTGGCTCTATGTGGGTACTGGGGAAACGAACCTGCGCTGTCTTGGCAAGCATGCGTCTTTAGCCGCCGAGCCATTTCTCCAGCCCCGATGTCTTTCTTTTCATTGGTTTGTGAGGTGAAAGAGGAATTATGCCGTGCGGAGTGGGGACGCCAGCAGCTGTGGGAAGGGGCGGAGAGGAAAAGAGGAACGAAGAAGAAACTCACTTTCGTAAGGCGCTTTCTGGCTCCGGCTCCCAGCTCACACTCAGCTTCCCAGACCTGCCGCGCGCCCACGTCAAGGGCCTACGCCAGCGCCCCGTCCCGGCCCGGCCGCGCAGGCGCGATGCCCGGCGCGCTCCCACCGCGCGCACGTCACCGGCCGCCGCCAATCGCCGCGCGGCGGGTCAGCTCTCCACCCGGAGCTGCAGCCCCTCCCGCGCCGGCAGGGCCGCGAGTGCCTGCGGCCGCTTCCGCTGTGGCGCAAGCGCGGCGGCCGGGGAGAGCGGCGCGGCCGGCGGCGGAATGGTCCTGCAGAGCGTGGCCCGCATCGTGAAGGTGCAACTCCCTGCCTACCTCAAGCAGCTCCCCCTCCCGGAAAGCATCTCAGGCTTCGCCCGGCTCACAGGTACCCCTCGCGCCCGGGCCCCCAAGCTCGCACGCCGCCCCGAGGGGAGCCGGAGACCCTGGAGCCGGGGGCGGGGCGGGGTGGCACGTGACCCGCGCCTGGCGGCGTGCGCAGGCGCCCGCGTCCCGGCGCGGAGCTTTCCGTTGGTGTCCGGCCGCCGGGTCGTTGTGCTAGCTTTTGTCCCCGCGCCCGAGGCCACGTTATTACAGAGCTGCCGAGTTAGGAGCGGGCGGGCCTCGTTACCCCCACGTGCGCCTCGCTCCTTGCGCTGCCTTCAAACCAGGTTGCTCCGGGGATCCGGATGACACGTAACGCGTGTACAGTTTTCATTAAGTAACGAAATTAGAAATGACCTCCATCCCCAAAGGTGCAGTTGACTTATCATGGATGCATATGGGGTCACCTCCATTGCTGCATGGAGCACTTGGAGTGGCAGAGAAGATACCCAGGAAGTATTCCAAGGCTGTTTGGTACTGGTCAAGTCTAGAAAATGAATTAGTGAATAAATGTTATGCTATAGTTAAAGGTCCTACCTATACGAAGAAGATCCACAACTCATTATGTCGCATCTTGAGAAAGAAAAAATGTCAAAATGCAGTCAAAACTTGATTTTGTTGGGTTCTGAGCGATACAGTGTAAGGAAGATATTTGTGAACCACATCTGTCTGTCTAGGAGGGTGAGGAAAATCAAGCAAAGACTGATTTCCTGAGTCCTAGGTATTCCAGGAATGCAGAAGAGAATTAGGACAATTCTAAGTTAAGTAGGGCTGCTTAGCACTGCAGCATTCTAGAGATCTGTCGTAGCTAAAATATAATTGAGAGACCGGTGGAAGAAAAATAAGATTTGTTCAGTGTAGACCAAAAAAATAAAATTAATACTACATTGGGCTGGAGAGATGACTTAGGGGTTAAGGCACTTGCCTACAAAGCCAGAGGACCCAGGTTCGATTCCCCAGGACCCACATAAGCTGGATGCATAAGGTGGCACATTCGTGTGGAGTTCGTTTGCAGTGGCTAGAGGCCCTGGCTCTCCTGTATTCTGTCTTGTTCTCTCTATATAGCTCTCTTAAAATAAATAAATATTTTAAAAAATTAATACTGTATTGACCTGGAATATTTAGAGGTGGATGTCAGCTCCAGTACAAGTAAGAATATGTTCCTTAAACAGGTGTGCTGTAAAGCTAGCCCCTCTCGGTGAGAGAGACCACCTGGCTGTGGGAGTGAATGGATTTAGATGACACATACTCTTCCAAATTTAGAGATTTTTTTATGGTAACAGCTGCCTTGGTAATAAATAGATTGGGAGATTTTAACACTTTAAAAGTTAAAGGACTTAGAATATATGCAATTAAACAAAAAGTATGATAACTGAATAATAAGCACTAAAACAACATGTAAACATCAGAAATGACATGAGGAAAAAAAAAAAAAACTTTCAAATTTCCAGGTGTCTGTAAGCATAAAAACCTTTTGATTCTACTGTTTCATTCTATTAGAATTGTAGCAATTGTGGAAAAATCTGACTTTGCCTTTATCATTTTTAAGTACAATATTTAAACACTATTCATTTATTTGAGAGAGGGGAGAGAGAACGGGCACTCCAGGGCTTCAAGCCACTGCAAACTAACTCCAGATGCATGCGCCACCATGTGCATCTGTGTACTGGGGAATTGAACCTCTTTAGGCTTCACAGGCAAGCACCTTAACCACTAAGCCATCTCTCTAGCCCTACCGTAGTCTTTTTTAAAAACATTATAGGGATGGAGGGATGGCTTAACAGTTAAGGCTTTTGCCTGCAAAGTCAAAGGACCCAGGTTTGATTCCCCAGGACCCACATTAGCCAGATGCACACGGGGGCGCATGTATCTGGAGTTCCTTTGCAGTGGCTGGAGGCCCTGGTGCGCCCATTCTCTCTGCCTCTCCCTCCCTCCCTCCCTCTCTCTGTCAAATAAATAAATAAAAATATTTTAAAAATATTATATTTACAAGGAGGGAAAAAGACAGTATATGGGTGGTTTTTGTGCACACAGACTCAAGATGCATGAGCCACTTTGTGCATCTGGCTTTATGTGGGTACTGGGAATTGAACCTGAGGAAGCAGGCTGTGTAAGCAAGCACTTTAACCAATGACTCATCTTTCTGGCCCCCATTTCAGTAATCTTCACCATTCTCCTGGAGCTGGAAATTTAGAACACTAATTTTAATTTAATTTAATTTTATGAGAGAGAGAATGAATTGGTGTGCCAGAGCCTCCAGCTACTGCAGTCAGACTCCAGACACGTACGCTACCTTTTGCGCATGTGTGACCTTGCAAGCTTGTATTACCTTGTGTGTTTGGCTTACTTGGGACCTGGAGAGTCAAACATGGGTCCTTAGGCTTCACAGACAGGCACCTCAACTGCTATGCTATGTTTCCAGCCCTAGAAGGCATCTTTAAAAAAATTTATAATGTAATAGATTAATGTCAAGTAGCCACATACCAGTTGTTGTTTCTTACCTCTTTGAATTATATATTCCTGGTTTTATTCACTAAATTGGTAATGTAGCGTCTAAAGGGTGACATTTTTTTCCCTTTTGCCAACTTACTGTAATAATATCCATTAGCTAGCTTCTATTATGCAAGGAAGGAAAGTCTTCTTACTTTTACTTAACTCCAAGGCCACCTGAATTACATGTGTTAGTCCTAAGTAGTTTCAGTTTTTGTTTTTGTTTTTTTTTTTTTGGTTTTTCAAGGTAGGGTTTCACTTTAGCCCAGGCTGACCTGAAATTCACTCTGTAGTCTCAGGGTAGCCTCGAACTCACGGTCATCCTCCTACCTCTGCCTCCCGTGAGTGCTGGGATTAAAGGCGTGCACCACCACGCCCGACTAGTTTCAGTTTTGATGGTAATTGAAACAAATCAGAAAGTGACACTGAGATAAGTGCCTAGAAGATTTTAGTCAGCATGTTTTCTAGAACATCCTTCTGTTAACTGATATTTAATTCCTATTTAAGCCATTCAGGAAATGTAGCCATAACTTTCCCCCTCTTTAGGATATAGTAGCTTTCACTTTAAAATTATTAAATGTTTAGTGTAAGGACTGCTTTTCAAAAATCATGACAATAAAAGAGAGAGAGAGGGAGTGAGCGCGCGCTGGACAGTAGGAGGATTGCCGTGAGTTCAGGGCCATCCTGAGAATACACAGTGAATTCCAGGTCAGCCTCAGCTAGAGTAAGACCCTGCCTAGAAAAACCAAAATAATAATGACGATCTTTATTATATTTATTTATTTGAGAGAGAGATCAACAGAAGCAGATGAGAGAGAGAGAGAGAGAACACAGGCACGCCAGGGCCTCTAGCCACTGCAAATGAACTCCAGATGCATGTACCACCTTGTGCTTCTGGTTCACGTGGGTACTGGGGAATTGAACCTGGGTCCTTAAGGTTTGCAGGCAATTACCTTAACTGCTAAGCCATTTCTCCAGCCCAAGGAAAAAAAATTTGAAAAAGAAATACTCTTGGCAAAAAATGTTCTAGCTAATGACATTTGGCTTCTTGAGTGAGCTCCTTGTAGAATCCACAGTACAGACTTTTGTTGAAATTAAATCCAAGAAGCTAGCTTCTCAGCAATTTATTGAAGTATATAGAAGATAAAAAAGTATTCTCATTTTCTCCTATGAAAGTTAGTCAAAAAAGTTTTAGTTAAGCCCGGGTGTGGTGGCACACGCCTTTAGTCCCAGCACTCAAGGCCACCCTTGAGACTACATAGTGAATTCCAGGTCAGCCTGAGCTAGAGTGAGACCCTACCTCGGGGGAAAAAAAAAAAAGTTTTAGTTATAGTTCAGGTTGATAGTGCCTTTATTTCTTTCCTTGTTTCGATTTTGCAGAGTTTTTTTTTTTTTTTTTTTTTTAAGCAGCTGGCTTTCATGATGACTCTGCATTCTTAGAAAACACATGAAGATCTTTAATTACCATGGAGGATTTAGATAAGATATTCTTATCTTGCTGTTTCTTTTTCAAGACTAAGGCCTTTAAGATAAGTACGTATAATTATGCCCTTTGGAAGTACAATGTATTTTAATAGTTTGGCCCTTAGGAAGCATTTTTTACCATCACATATACTTTTTAAAAATATATTTAGTGAGAGTGAGATGAGTTGAGAATGACCTAGAACTGTGTAGCCCAGGCTGCCCTTGAACTCACAATAATCTTTTGCCTCAGCCCCTGAGCTGGTTATAGACATGAGCCACCAAAAGACATGAACCTAGCAAAAATATTTTCTACATTTGAGAAAGACATCCTTTCCATGTCTGAAAGTGTTATAAAATTAATAATCAAGTTAGTATTGTTTTGTGGTATTATATGTAGCTTTTGTAAGCTTGAAAAGGAAAAGAAGCTCAGCATGGTGGTGCATGCCTTTAGTCCCAGAACTTGGGAGGATGGCCATGAGTTCAAGGCCAGCCTGGAGCTACAGAGTGAGTTCTAGGTCAGCCTGGGCTGGAGTGAGACCCAGCCTTGAAACAAAAAAGTTTGCCCTGGGGTTGGAGAGATGACATAGCAGTTAAGGCACTTACCTACAAGGCCAAAGGACCCAACTTCGTTCCCCAGAACCCATGTAAGCCAGCTGGACGAAGTGGTGCATGCATCTGGAGTTTGTTTGCAGCAGCTGGAAGCCCTGGCGCACCCACCCATTCTCTCTTTCTTTCTCTCTCTCTCCCTCTCAAACAAATAAATAGAAAATTTTAAAAATGTTAAAAAAAAAAGTCTATCCTGATTCTTAGAACATTATTTTATAGGCAAGGGGTGTAGCTCTGTTGTAAGCGTGCATGCCCAGCATGTGCAAAGCTCTGTGTAGTGGTCCTTGCCTATAATCACAGCATGTGGGAGGTGGAGATAGGAGGAACAGAGGTTCAAGATCATCTAGTAAGTTTAAGGTTGCCTAGGACACATGAGACCCTGTCTCAAAGAAAGAAAGGAAAGAAAGAACATTATTTCTCCTTGAGACCCACATGTGTCTGTGCATATTCTAAATACTATCTATATTTTATAGTAAGTGATTGTTTGGCTGGGAGTGTAGTTTAGTGGTAACATACATGCTTATCATTGTGTGAGGCCATGGGTTCAATTCTCAGTGCTAGAAGGAAAAAAGTATTTTTTTATGTATCTTGATTAGAAATAGGATGTCGTATGTCACTGTATTAGACCTCATTCTTTTTCTTTATGAAATACTTTTAGAAATTTTATGTAAAACTGCCTTCTGGTCATGCTACTTTGAGATCTTTTCTCTTTGATTTTGTTTTTCTGATGATGCTGGTTATTCTCTCCCCACCCTTTTGACAGAATCTTAATGTCACCTAGCCTGTCCTCAAACTTGCTTCGGGTAACATTGAACTCATAATTTTCCTGCCTCCATCTCCTGAGTGCTGAGATGACAGGTGTGTACCACCAAGCCCAGTTAATGCAGTGTTGGTAATTGAACCCAGAGCTTCATCCATGCTAGCAGAGCACCCAGTACATCCTAGGTACATCCAAGCCCGTACTTTTATTTATTTATTTTAATTTTGTTAATTTTAAAAAATTTATTTATTTATTTTTATTAACAACTTCCATGATGGTAAACAATATTCCATGGTAATTTCCTCCCTTCCCCCGCTTTCCCCTTTGAAACTCCACTCTCCATCATATCCCCTCCCCGTCTCAGTCAGTCTCTTTTATTTTGATGTCATGATCTTTTCCTCCTATTATGATGGTCTTGTGGAAGAGTGCATTGTAAGGAGTCCTACCCTTCCTTTGGCTCTTAAATTCTTTCTGCCACCTCTTCCGCAATGGACCCTGAGCCTTGGAAGGTGTGATAGAGATATTGCGCAGTGCTGAACACTCCTGTCACTTCTTCCCAGCACCATGATGCCTTCTGAGTCATCCCAAGGTCACTGCCATTTGAAAAGACAAGCTTCTCTAACCAAAAGTGAGAGTAGCATTAATATATGGGTGTGAACACTAAGAGAAATGCTTACTGAGCAGTTTGATGAGCATTGTATATACATTTAGCCAGATAGCAGCAGATGTTACCCCCTAGGGCTCATGACTCCCTGTTTTAGGTTTTCAGTATCAGGGATGTATTCCCTCCCATGGAGCAGGCCTCCAGTCCAATTAGAGGGCAGTTGGTTTCCACCATGACAGATGTGCCATTGCACCCATTGGCTCATTTGGCCTGGCTAAGCCCGCACTTTTATCTTTATCTCCTTATCTGTTTTGTTTTGTTTTGGTTTTTTTGGTGTTAAGTCTCACTGTAGCTCAGGCTGACCTGGAATTAACTATGTAGTCTCAAGGGTGGCCTTGAACTCATGGCGATCCTCCTGCCTCTGCCTCCCAAGTGCTGGGATTACTTTTATCTTCTTATTTAAATATTTTACTTATTTATTTGAGAGAGAATGAGAATGGGTGTTCCATTGCAAGTGAACTCCAGATGCATGTGCCACCTTGTGCATCTGGCTTGTGTGAGTACTGGGAATCGAATCATCTCACCAGTCCTATCTTCTTGAATCTTACTGTTTATCATAATCATAGGATATCAAAGTCAATATTGATACCAGGGCTCTACTCATCAATAATCTTTTTCTTTCCCATGAGAGAAAGTAAATATTTTGGAAGTGAAAAATTTCCAATTAAAGCAACGTTTTAAGAAAAATTCGATCTTTTTACATTGGATTGAAAAGCAAAATGTGACCTAATTGGGAACTTTTAAAAAAATAGATTGAGGGGCCGGGCATGGTGGCGCACTGCCTTTAATCCCAGCACTTGGGAGGCAGAGGTAGGAGGATTGCTGTGAGTTCGAGGCCACCCTGAGACTCCATAGTGAATTCAGGTCAGCTGGGCTAGAGTGAGACCCTACCTCGAAAAACCAAAAAAAAAAAAAAAAAAAAAAATAGATTGAGGGGCTGGAGGGATGGCTTAGCAGTTAAGGTGCATGCCTGCAAAGCCTAAAGGACCCATGTTCGATTCTCCAGGTCCCACAAAAGCTAAATGCACATGGTGGCGTCTGGAGTTTGTTTGTAGTGGCTAGAGGCCCTGGCGTGCCCATTCTCTCTCTCTCTCACTCTCACTCTCTCTCTCTCTCTCTCTCTCTCCTTCTCTCTGTCTCAAATAAATAAATAAATAAATACAAATCTTAAAAAAATAACTTGAAGGCTGAATAGATGGCTAAGCAGTTAAGGTGATTGCCTGCAAAGCCTAAGGACCTGGGCTCGTTCCCTAGTACCCATGCAGAGCCAGATGTACATGGTGGCACATGTGTCTGAAGTTCGTTTGCAGTGGCTAGAGGTCCTGGCTTGTCCATTCTCTCTCTGTGCTTCTTTCTTTCTCAAATAAATAAATAATATATTAAAAAACAGATTGAATGTTAAGGTCATCCAGTTCCAGCAATGTAACTTAATTATAGTCAAAATATATTTCTCTCCAACCTCACTTTCAAACTTTAATTTTCAAATCCTGGCTTGTTTCCTAATCCATGCTATTTTTTCACAAAAGCACCTCTTTGCCATAAATGGAGCAAAGCTCATCCCAAGGAAACTACTGTAGCTGAGTGACAACTTTTTTTTTGTGCATGTGTGTGTTCGTGTGGATGCAAGTATACAAAATGCATGTGGGTGCACATGTGTGTGAAGGCCAGAAGACAGTCTCAGGTATCTTTCCTCAAAACACTGTCCACCTTTTTGTTTTTCTTTGAGACGAGGTCTCTTACTGGCCTGGAACTCTCCAATTAGGCTAGATTGGCTGGCCAAGTTAGCTCCAGGGATCCTCCTATTTCTGTCTCCTCAGCACTGGGATTACAAGTCCATGCCATGGTGACTTGCATTTTTACATGGATACTGAGGTTGAACTCAGGGCTTGCAAGGCAAGCATACCAACGGTGTTATGCCTCATCCCAGCTGAAGCCTTTTTTAGCCCTCCTTGTGGAATGTAATAGGCAGAAAAACACCTTTTCTGGCTGTGATCAGCTCCTTTCATGCAAATACTGTTTCACAGGAAACTCTGAGCTCAGCCTCTGCTATCATCAGTATTACCCACCCCTTTTGTACTGTTGTCTGTGCACTTCTAGTCTCTCTCCTACATTCTGTTTTTAAGTGTGTATGTGTGCATATGTACATACCCTCTGTGCATGCATGCAGAGGCCGGAAGAGGACATTGGGTGCTGTGCCCTCTATTACTCTTCCCTCTTATTTTCTTGAGACAGGGTCTCTTATTGAACCATGGTGCTCTCTGTTTTTTGGCTAGACTGGCTGAACAGCCAAGTCCCAGTGATCATCCTGTCTCAGCACCCTCAGCACTGGGGTTATGGGTGTGTGTGTGGCATGCCTTGTTTCTTATGTGGGGGCTGGGAATTATTCAGGTCCTCATGCTTGCACAGGAAGCACTCTTACCCACTGAGCCATCTCTCCATTCCTCTTCTACATTCCTTAATTTATCCTCTCCCCCTCACAACACTCTCTTTTTCTGTTTGCTTCCTCCTTATAGCCACAGTACATACATAAATACTATCTTAGGGGTTGTTTTTGTTTCTATTTGGGAACTTCCATCCATAAAATGAAAACAGTAGTCTAGAATCATGAAAGAACTTCACCTCTTCCATGTTCCATGTAAGTTAACCACCAAAACCAATAGATTTTCCTACTTGAGCTAGTATTCCTTAAAATTTCCTGGAGATGAGCCACAGTGTGACACTGTGCCTGTATTGAAGCCACTCAGGAGGCTAAGGCAGGAAGATCAGGAATTTGAGATCAGCCTGGGCTGTACAGTGAGTCCCTGTCTCAAACAAACAGGTAAGCACATTTAAAAAAAAAAAAATTTAATTATAAAAAATACCCCATGGTAACGCCCTCCCTCCCCCCACTTACCCCTTTGAAACTCCACTCTCCATCATACCCTCTCCCCATCTCAATCAGTCTCTCTTTTACTTTTGTTTATTTTATTTTAATTTATTTTTTCTTTTTCTTTTCTTTTCTTTTCTTTTTTTTTTTTTTTTTTTTTTTGAGGTAGGGTCTCACTCTAGCCCAGGCTGACCTGGAATTCACTATGGAGTCTCAGGGTGGCCTCAAACTCACGGCGATCCTCCTACCTCTGTCTCCCGAGAGTGCTCGGATTAAAGGCGTGCGCCACCACGCCCGGCTCTCTTTTACTTTTGATGTCTTGATCTTTTCCTCCTCTTATCATGGTCTTATGCAGGTAGTGTCAGGCACTGAAGCACATTTTTTTCGAGGGGATGTTAGTTGATCTCAAGACCTACTTTGAGATCTTTTTTTAAAAAATTTTTATTTAATTTATTTGAGAGAGAAAGAGAAAGAGAATGGGTGTGCCAGAACCTCCAGCCACTGCAAACAAACTCCAGGTGCATGTGCCACCTTGTGCATCTGGCTTACATGGGTCCTGGGGAATCAAACCGAGGTCCTCTGGCTTTGCAAGCAAGCGCCTTAACTGCTAAGCCATCTCTCCAGCCCCTACTTTGAGATCTTAATGAAGCTATGGACTAGCCTCAGAAAATGCACACACGCACACACATTGTTCTATGAAGTGTCTGGGAATCTCAGCAGAGACTTTCTCACATTTGTCCTTTCTTTGCTTTAGTGGGTATACTTTCAGGTAGTTTTTTTTTTAAGTTCCTTCTTTTCTTCTTTTTGTTTATTTTTAAAGCTTTGAGACAGTGTCTTCTTGTATAGCCTAGGCTGGCCAGGAACCTGGGATCCTCCTACCTCAGCTTCCTAAGGGCTGGGATTATAGCCATGTCACACCACACCAGTCTCAATTGTATTTCCAGTAGGTTGTGTTGCCTGTTTGTTCTCCCACCACCCTTTTCTGCCCTTCCTTATGTCCTCTTCTAACCCATCTTCAATCAGATACCAGCTTCATTTCATAAATGCTTTCCCAGGTAGATTTATATTTTAACATTGCAGTGGGTTTCTGATAGGCACAGGATAGATTCCTACCTACCAATTGCGTGTCACACCTTTTCATCTTACGGCACTGCTCACATCTGTAACCCTGTCTCATCTTTATTGTATCCAGAGCACTTAGTTTCCTCATCCATCCATGAATGCCTTACCTGCCTTTATCATACTGTTTCCTGCATGTGGAATGCAGTCCCTCCTCTCTCATTTGCCTGTGATCTGTTCTCTTACTCATCTTTCAGAAACTGTATAGGTGTCAGAATCTGAAGTTTTTGCTCATCTCAGCAATGACTTATCACTTCTTCCTGTGTGTGGCTTACATGTGAGTGCCCATTTTATGCGCTATAGTAATCCAACCTTTTTTTCCTATAGTGATTTATTTATTCTAGAATGAGAAGCTCTTTTGTGAAAGGAACTTGTTCTATAATTTAGAGATCTTTAGCACCTGGCAGTTCATCTAGCATGTTAATGAAGTTTTCTTTTCTTAGTTTTAGAGGGTACTGAAAGCTTTTTTCTTTCACATTTTGAAGTCTTCCTGTATTTTTACTTACATAATTGTCATTCATGAGCTGTGAAAAAAGGTTAATAAGCCCGATGATAGAAATGGTCTCAAATTTCAATTTAATGAACTACAAACTCAATTTATCTAAAATTTATTGGTGTTAGTTTATGTATATCTGTTGAAGGACAGAATTAGGGATTTATCTTTTCCTTCAGTGGGAGAGTAGACTGGCATTTCCATGTAACTGTAGCTTCAAGGTAGAACACATTAATATCTTTCTTTAAAGTAGTTTGTATAGTTTTTACTGACTGCTAAATTGGAAGATTTGTTTTTTTTTTAATTTTTCAAGGTAGGGTCGCACTGTAGCCCAGGCTGACCTGGAACTCACTATGTAGTCTCAGAATGGCCTTGAACTCATGATGACCCTCCTACTTCTGCCTCCCAAGTGCTAGGATTAAAGACGTACACCACCATGCCCGGCTCTTGGACAATTTTTTTAATATACCTATTCTCTGTGACTTGAAAACTCTTGAATATTTGAGCCCTTAGCTTCTCCTTACTTTTCAGATCTCTTTTTTTCTTAAAGTTTCTTTGGGCTTTTTCTTGTTTTTGCTTTCTTCCATAAACCATTCCTGATTCCCTTACATAAAGTTATGATCTACCCCCAGGTTAATCTTATTTTTTTTCCCTTTGTATAATCTTGTTTGTTTTCTTCATAGCTCTTGGTATAGTCTATGAATATCTTATTTATTTGCTCTCTTATTATCTGTCCCCTTTTCACATGTCTATCAGCATACATTCCTATCTCAGTGTACAAACTGGAATGTAGTGGTACTTACGAGATATTGTTAAACAAGTGAGCATAATTTGTTGTTCCTATTTTACATATAATTGAAGCCTGACTCCAACTACAGGAAAATCTGGACCACAGATGAACTGGTACTTGAAATCCTTCTATGTTCCCAACACTGCACCATGCACTGGATGCAGAAACAGACGGCTGCTACTGCTGCATTGCCACATAGTAGGTTACTTAACTACTTACTAAAAATTTAAAAACAAATTAGCAATAAAAAAAATTCACCAGATTTATTTATTCATAAAATGTTTATTATGTACTTAAGTTGCTAATCAAAATAAGAAAGGGAGTTTGGATGAAAAGGTATAAGAAAATATTTTCTGGATGTACTTACATATATACATACATATGTATGTAACATATTTTGTTCTAGGTAGTATTTACAGATCCATATAGTTTTTTTGTTTGTTTGTTTTTGGTTTTTTCGAGGTAGGGTTTCACTCTAGCCCAGGCTGACCTGGAATTCACTGTGTAGTCTCAGGGTGGGCTTGAACTCATGGCGATCCTCCTATTTCTGCCTCCCAAGTGCTGGGATTAAAGGCATGTGCCACCATGCCTGGCAGATCCATATAGTTTTGAAACTCATCATACTGAGCTGGAGAGATGGCTCAGCGGTTAAGGCACTTGCCTGAAACTCATTATACTGACCACTGTACACAAAGCTCAATAAACTGAGCTTACATGGTATATATCTCAAGCCAGGCATGGTGGCTTATTCCTATAATGCAAGTACTGGGAAGGCTGTGGTTGGAAGATTGCTGTGAGTTCAAGGCCAGCCTGGGATACAGAGTGAATTCCAGGTTGGCCTGGGTTAGAGTGAAACCTGTCCAAAAAAAAAAAAAAAAAAAAAACACAAAAATGAGCATGATGGCACTTGCCTTTAATTATATCACTCAGGAGACTGAGGTAGGAAGATAACTGAGTTTGAGGTCATTCTGGACTACAGAGTGAGTTCTAAGTCAGCCTAGGCTGGCCTAATACCTTCAACAAAATAAAAAAATGTCGGGCTGGAGAGATGGCTTAGCAGTTAAGCGCTTGCCTGTGAAGCCTAAGGACCCTGGTTCGAGGCTCAATTCCCCAGGACCCATGTTAGCCAGATGCACAATGAGGTGCACGCATCTGGAGTTCGTTTACAGAAGCTGGAAGCTCTGGTGCGCCCATTCTCTCTCTCTCTCTCTGCCTCCTTCTCTCTGTTGCTCTCAAATAAATAAACAAACAAAAAATTAAAAAAATAAAAAATAAGTAAAAAAATGTGGATATACACATACACACATTCACATATATAAAACATCTCAATAAAAAAGTAAGTACATAGAAGCAGGCATTATTTAGGTACTGAGGATACAGTGGTGATCTAGACAAACAAGGTCTGCCTGTGCTCTTGTAGCTCTTGTGATTGGAGAAGTTAATAGATAAAAGTCGTCATTAAAGCGGAATTAAGAGAAAGACTCTTGGGCTGGAGAGATGGCTTGGTGGTTAAGCACTTGCCCGTGAAGCCTAAGGACCCCGGTTCAAGGCTCTGTTCCCCAGGAACCATGTTAGCCAGATGCACAAGGGGGCGCACACATCTGGAGTTCCGTTTGCAGAGGCTGGAAGCCCTGGCACGCCCATTCCCTCTCTTTCTCTATCTGCCTCTTTCTCTGTGTCTGTCGCTGTCAAATAAATAAATGAAAAATGAAAAGAATTAAAAAAAAAGAGAGAGAAAGACTCTTAGAAGGGAAGTAAGACATATTCTACAGCATGGGTGTGGGCGTCTCAAAGAGGAGTTACAGAAAGTAAGACATAACCAAGTGGAGAGTAAGGGCTTTTCAAGGGAGAGTTGTCAGTGTTACCAATTCTTTTTTCTTTTTTTTAATTTCAGAACTGTTTTTTTATTATCCCAAATCAAAGCTCTGGACCCATTAAACAATAACTCCCTGACCCCAGTCCCTGGCAACTCTAATGTACTTTCTATTTGAGTGAATTTTCCTATTCTGGGCTCCTTATAGAAGTGAAATCATATAATAGAGTGTTCTTTTCTGTTTAGTTTATTTCACATACGATACTGCAATGTTCATCTATGTTGTCACATGTGCAAGACTTTTATTCCCCTTTAAATCTGAATAATATTCCATTATATAAACATGCCACATTTTGGGTCTCCATCCATCTGTAGATATTTGGGTTGTTCCTACTTTTTAAAAAAAATTTTAAATTCTTTTATTAACAACTTCCATGATTATAAAAACTACCCCATGGTAATACCCTCCCTCCCCCCACTTGAAACTCCACTCTCCATCATACCCCTTCCCCATCTCAGTCAGTCTCTCTTTTACTTTTGATGTCTTGATCTTTTCCTCCTCTTATGATGGTCTTATGCTGGTAGTGTCAGGCACTCTGAGGCCATGGATATCCAGGCCATTTTGTGTCTGGAGGGAGCATGTTGTATGGAGTCCTGCCCTTCCTTTGGCTCTTACATTCTTTCCGCCACCTCTTCCGCATTAGACCCTGAGCCTTGGAAGGTGTGATACAGATATTGCAGTACTGAGCACTGCAGTCATTTCTTTCCATCACCATGATACCTTCTGAGTTGTACCAAGGTCACTGCCATCTTAAAAGAGAAGATTCTCAAAAAAAGTGAGAGTAGCACTAATATAAGGGTGTGAACATTAACAGAAGTGCTTACTGGGCAGTTTGATAAGGATAGTATATACATTTGGCCAGACAACAGCAGACGTTACACCCCTAGGGCTCATGACTACCCCTGTTTTAAGTTTTCAGTATCAGGGATGTATTCCCGTCCCATGGAGTGGGCCTCCAGTCCAATTAGAGGGCAGTTGATTTCCCCTATAACAGACGTGCCACTATTGCACCCATTGGCTCATTTGGCCTGGCTGGCCAATTATAAGGCTTGCGGTGTCCACTGTTGAGTATCTTCACAGGTGATTTCTCTTTCTCCCATTGAACAGCATGCAGAATGGCTTCCTCCAGCTTTTTGTCTGCTGGTCTACATGAAGGAGGTTATCAGCTCAGATCCAGCAAGTTTTCTCAGTGGCCTTGCAGCCCAAGTATATGGAGTCTTCAGCAATAGGGTCTTACCATCTATTTCTGGTGGGAAACCAAGGGCCTCGACAATGGCCTATAATGTTTTGGGAGCATCAGGGGTTTCCCTGGCTAACAACTCACTGGAAGCTATCCCATTCCTGGCACTGAAAATTTTCTAGCAACAATCTACAGCTCCTGAGTGTTCCATTGTCCAAAAAAGTAGGATTACATATGTTTTATTTGTATCCTCTTAGATTTTGATTAGCTGTCCCTCCGTCTTTCCTTTACTCAATCTCTTCCCCAGACCTCATTTTGGGCCTTTTCACCCTCATTAATCTATTCTTCTACTTACATATATACAATACCATCCTATTAAGTACCCCCTCCCTTCCTTTCTCTTCCCTTTCTATCTCTTTTCTAGCTTACTGGCCTCTGCTACTGAGTTTTTTCCTTCTCACACAGAAGCCCAGTCATCTGTAGCTAGGATCCACATATGAGAGAGAACATGTGACGTTTGGCTTTCTGGGCCTGGGTTACCTCACTTCGTATAATCCTTTCCAGATCCATCCATTTTCCTGCAAATTTCATAACTTCGTTTTTCTTTACCGCTGAGTAGAACTCCATTGTATAGATGTGCCATATCTTCATTATTCACTCATCATTTGAGGGACATCTAGGCTGGTTCCATTTCCCAGCTATTGTGAATTGAGCAGCAATAAACATGGTAGAGCATGTTTATTGCTGCTCAATTCACCAATTCTTGCCAATATGATTTGGATTAACTTTGCTTTATTTTTATGCTTTTATTTCTAAATTTTCTACATTTTTATACCATGGATTTTTACAATTCTAAAGCAGAAATAAAAATAGGCTATATAGGCCAGGTGTGGTGGCGCACGCCTTTGATCTCAGCACTTGGGAGGCAGAGGTAGGAGGATCTTAGTGAGTTCAAGGCCACCTGAGACCACATAGTGAATTCTAGGTCAGCCTGGGCTAGAGTGAGACCCTACCTCAAACAAACAAACAAAAATTGCTGTATAAAATCTACAATATTTTAAATTATTTTATTTTATGTACTATTTATAATTATATATACTATGTATGTATGTATGTATTTATGTACTATTTATAATTAGTAGGTAATATTTTCCTCCAAAGTTTCTGAAAGCCCAATATTTATCAAATATGTTCAAAACAAATAGTCTGTCTTAAAAGCTTTTTCTTATTTCTTTTTTTCATTTGTCGAGGTAGGGTCTTACTCTGGCCCAGGCTGGCCTGGAATTCACTATATAGTCTCAGGGTGGCTCAGAACTCAAGGCAGTCCTCCTACCTCTGCCTCCCTAGTGCTGAGATTAAAGGCCTGTGCCACCATGCCCGGCTTGGTTTTTCATTTCTTGTTTTATTCTGCTGTATTTTATTTTCCTCCCTAAAAGTCATCTTAACAACTACTCTTAAAGTGATTTGACTTGAACTTTATAGCCTATGTTGCTTTTATTTTATAGTTTGAAACTTAATACTACTTGAAAAAGTAGATTCTTCTATAAGTTTTATAAGTTACTATTTTATTATAAGTGATAATATCTCATTATATCATATTATCAATGAATTTTATTCATGAGAACATTTTCGGAAGTAGATTTAAGAGTCTCTTGCTCTACTTACTGAGCTAGCTGGGCCTGAAATAGATTTAAAAAATATTTTCATTTACTTGTTTGCATAGAAAGAGATAGAGAGACAGACAGACAAAGAGTATGGGTACCCCAGGGCCTCTTGCCACTGCAGATGAATTCCAGATGCATGCACCACTTTGGTGCATCTGGCTTTACTGGGTACCAGGGAATTGAATCTAGGCCAGCAGGCTTTGTAAGCAAGAGCCTATAACTACTGAGCCATCTCCCCAGCCCCTGAAGTAGATTTTTAAACAATACTGATACCATTTGTTTCCTGAGATTTGTAGACTGAGACAAGAAATATGTTTTTGTTGTTGTTTTATTTTTGTCACAGACTCATCTATCTCCCAGGTTGGTCTGAAACTCACTATGTAGCTGAGGATGACCTTGAACTAAATCTTTGTGCCTCCAACTCCTAAGTGCTAGGACTATAAGTGTATGGCACCATTTCTGGCATTAGTAATTAAAAAAAAATTACACAGAAGCTGGAGAGATGCGTTAGCAGTTAATGCACTTGCCTATGAAGCCTAAGGACCCGGCTTTGTTTACCTAGAACCCATGTAAGCCAGATGCACATGGTGGCACATACGTCTGGAGTTCATCTGCAGTGGCTAGAGGGTTGGGTGCACTGATAGCTCTCTCTCAAATAAAAATATTTTTAAAAATTACATAGAATAATAACATTTAATGTTATGTATTAAGCAGACATTTATTACATAGCTACTATTTCATTATATATGCTGCATACTGGGGCCAGTTGCAACCTGAGACATCTGTTGCCTGGTAGAGAAGTTAAATAAAAATGAACAACAGAACAATATGTAAGGGGAAAGGGGGCTGACTTGTGCTCTCCATTTATTCAGTAAACGTTCATTCAGCATCTACTTTGGGCCAAGAAGAGTAGAACAAATCTTTTCCTTTGGCCTGTGGAGCACACAGCTTTAGAAACCAGAGATTTCTGGAAGAGATAATATTTGACTCCAAGCTTGAAGGATCCATGAAAATTAAGTAAGTCAGAGTTAGAGACATTGTAAGTAAAGAATTTCACTTGAAGAGAATGAAAAAAGGCTGTTACTAGGCAATAATGTTGACCCAGCTTCAAGTACACAAAAGAAGGGGTGTCTGTATGAACTGAAACTGAAAAAGTAGCTTAATCTTGCTGTGAAGATGGTACTTTATAAAACCAAGGATATGGAGGAGTACTGTTTTAAAAATATTTGTGGTGGGCTAGGAGGAAAGTTCACTGGACAAGGTGCTTGCTGTGCAAGTGTGAGTCCCTGGGTTTGGATCCCCAGAACCCATGTAAAGCCAGATGCTGTAGCGCAGGCATCTGTAATCCCAGGGTGCCTATGGTGTGCCCATGGGAGGCGGGGGAAAGGGTCTTCCTTGACAGCTCACCAGCCAGCTAGACTGGTGAAGGTAGCAGGGAATGAAGACCCTGCTTCAAACAAGGTGGAAAGCAGAGGCTGGTACCTGAGTAGTCCCCTGAGCTGGACACACATGAGCCATGGCATGTGCATGCCTGCACTTTACACACATATACACCCCAAAAAAGTGTGCTGATGGAAGTGTTTGCTGTTGGTATTAAATATGGTACTCACTGAACACAAACTGTTGACCCTGTGAAAAGTCATCATCATGTATTAGACATGGAGTTTATTTTTATTTATTTGTTTTTAGTTTTGCAAAGTAGGGTTTCACTCTAGCCCAGGATGACCAGGAATTAATTCACTATATAGTCTCAGGGTGGCCTTGAACTCACAGTGATCCTCTTACCTCTGCCTCCCGAGTGCTGGGACTAAAGGCGTGCACTGCCACACCTGGCTTTAGACATGGAGTTTAGACTTTACTTCTCTTCTCTGTGTATGGTGAGCACATGTGTATGCATACTTGTTTGTGTGTGGGCCTATGTGTGTGTGTATGGTGTGCACATGTATTCACATGCATTTGAAGGCCAGGTGTTGACATCAGATGTCTTCTCAGTTTCGCTCTACCTTATTTTTTCAAAACTTTTATTGACTTTCATAAATATAAAAGTATCCCACAACCCCCTTTTTTTCCTCCCAAGCCCCCCCTCCACTGAATCCCTCTTTTTTCCCCCTCAGTTTTCAAAGTTCTTTGCTAATTTGATGTCATCATTTTTTTCCTCCTATTATGCAGGTCTTGTGTAGGCACCATCAGCCACTATGAGGTCATGAATAATAAGGCCACTTTGTATCTGGAAGACAGTATTGTAAGCAGTCCTTCCCTTCCTTTGCCTCTTACATTCATTGCATTACCTCTTCTGCATTGGTCCCTCAGCCTTGGTGGGTATGATAGAGATGTTTCATTTGGTGCTGAACAAATACTGCACTGTCACTTGGTCCACCTTATTTTTTTAGACAGGTTCTCTCACTGAACTTGGAGCTCACTAATTTTGCTAAACTAACTAGTCATTGAGCTCCAGGGATTCCTCACCTCCTCCCCAGCTCTGGGATTATGCTGCCCACCACCACACTGAGCTTTAAAATAATTTTTTAATTTTAATTTATTTATTTAAGACCACATATGTATATTAATCAACCTTTTTATTTTTCATATCTTGGAGGCCTTGTTGGCCATAGAGCAACTACCCATCCCAGGACTGATTAATTCCTGTATACATGAAATAGTTCGCTTTGCCCCTAAGTATACCTTTTATGTGCAAACTACCCAAACCAAAGCTCCTCCTTTGTGTAACTCATACATCAAGATAGTATTTCCTTCCCTAAATCATTTACCCTGGGGACGGAACTAGACAGACCTAACCCTATTGCCTATACCCACTGAAATATTCAAGCTAGCAAATCCAGACTGCTGTGTCATGTGCTTTTCCATGGAAACCAAAATATAGGCTTTTGCTCATGTTTTTCTCTTACCTCCTTCCTCCTCCAAACCAACCCTGGTAATTCGCCATGTTGCCTCCTCCTCTTAGGAACTATAAGTATCCCACTGTATTAGGGTTCTCTAGAGGACAAGAACTGATAGAATAAATTACATTAAAAGGGAATTAGGGCTGGAGAGATGGTTTAGTGGTTAAGGCACTTGCCTGCAAAGCCAAAGTACCCTGGTTCAATTCTCCAGGACCCATGTAAGCCAGATTCCCCAATGTGGCATATGCAAAAAAAGGGGGGGATTGGGAACTGATTGGATTAGTTTATGGCAGTCCAACAATAGCAGTTTATAGGCCTGAGAGTCAAGGAACCTGGTAGCTACTCAGTCCATGAGGCTGGATGCCTCAGCAGTCCCAGTCCATCACTGAAGGTCTGGAGGCTTCCTGGAGAGCCGCTGGTCTTCAGTCCATGCTGGTCTTCATTCCACACTGGAAAGCAGCAAGCAGCACTAGCAGCCAAATATACTTTCCTTCCCAAGCTTCCTGAGATAAAGCACCCCCGATGGGAGGGGCCGCCCCCTCTGGGAGAAGGGCTCACCCTGGGGAAAGCACTTTGTCCTTTAGTTAATCCTTCCTGGAAACAACCTCAGAGACCTACTTAGGAGGAATGTCTGTGGATTCCTAAACCTACCAACTTGACACAAAACTATCACACCTACCATACTTGACTAAAAGGGATGGCTTAGTGATTAAGGCATTTGCCTACAAGCCAAGAGACCCAGGTTCAATTCCCCAGGACCCACATTAGCCAGATGCACAAGGGGGCGCATGCATCTGGAGTTTGCAGTGGATGGAGACCCTGGCACGCCCATTCTCTCTCTCTCTCTCTCTCTCTCTCTCTCCCCCCCCTTTCTCTGTCAAATAAATAAGTAAATATAAAATATATTTTTAAAAAAAGAATCTTAGGTATAAACAGTGCTTCCTTATGGCTACCATATTAGAAAGAACAGTTCTTTTCTCCCCCAGGAAACAGTTATTCTGTGAAACTTTGATTTCTTTATGAAATGTCTCCACTTTGGTGAGTGGTTATAAGGAAATAGGGTAATTAGAATAGGATCTTTTTTTTTTTTTTTGGTTTGAATATCTTTTTTTTCCGAAGTAGAGTCTCACTCTATCAGGCTGACCTGGAATTCACTATGTGTCTCAGGGTGGCCTTGAACTCAACAGCAATCCCCCTATCTCTGCCTCCCAAGTGCTGGGATTAAAGGCGTTCGCCACCATGCCTGACTTTTATTTTTGAATATTTTTAATGGGTACAATATGATAGGATATTTGGAATAGGATCTACTTATGAATATTTTTCATTTCACAAGTCTCCACTTAGCCTACAATAAGATACTCCTAGTAGACCTGGGTTTGTTCTGTGATGTGTTGTGTTTTACAGGTAAGTGAAATAGGTTAACCAGAGAAACATCACATAGAGAATGAGCTCAGGGATGGAACTAAATACACTGTTTTCTTTGACAAGAGCACCATGGATTCTGACACTGTGTACATGTTTAGTTTCAGAATGGCTTCGGTTATTGCCTTTTCTTGGTGTACTCGCCCTTCTTGGCTACCTTGCAGTCCGTCCATTCCTCCTGAAGAAAAAACAACAGAAGGATAGCTTGATTAATCTCAAAATACAAAAGGAAAATCCCAAGGTGGTGAATGAAATAAACATTGAAGATTTGTGTCTTACCAAAGCAGCTTATTGCAGGTGTTGGCGTTCTAAGACGGTAAGACGTTCTTTGGCACATACAGTGAAATTTTGTGGAGTGACAATTGCTTTGCTTTTTAAATTTATTTTTATTATTTTGTTTTATTTTATTTTAAAAGAAAAACTCATTTGCAAGGAAAGAGAGAATGGGCATGCCAGGGCCTCTTGCTACCACAAACAGATGTACTCCAGATGCACCACTTTGTGCATCTATGGCATTACGTGGGTATTAGGATCTGGACCTGGGCTGAACATGGACCAACAGGCTTTTGTAAGCAAGCATCTTTAACCACTGAGAAATCTCCTTAGTCCTGTTTTGCTTCTTAAATCCCCAGTTTTGAGTCATTTCCCTAGTATTCTGTATTAAAAGTCAGTATTCCCAAATTGAAGTTTGCTTGATAAAACCCAAATTAGAAAACTTAAAACAGCAAAGAATTTGTCTAGAGTATCATATTAAAATGTGCTTATTTTTGAAATAACTCTGAGATTTAATGGAAAGGAACTTGAGCTTTAGAGCCAGGGAAATATTCAAATCCGATCGACGCCTGTCACATGGGCAGGTTAGGCAAATTGCTAGCTTGGATTGAGCAAATTACTTCATTTTTTAATATCTGATTTTAGGTCTTTTAAAAAATCTGCTACTCGAGCTGGGCGTAGTGGTGCAGGCCTTTAATCCCAGCACTTGGGAGGCAGAGGTAGGGGGATCCTTGTGAGTTCAAGCCCACCCTGAGACTACATTGTGAATTCCAGCCTTGAGCTAGAGTGAAACTCTACCTCAAAAAACAAAACAAGCAAAAAACAAACAAACAAAACATCTGCTACTCATTGTTACAGATATTGAGAATTTAGTGAAATGATATATGTAAAATACTACCATCATGTGGGCTAGTAAATGGGAGCTATAGTTATGGATGTTTTAATGAGGCAAGAAGGAATTTGGGGTGACAGGTTTAGGTTGATGAAGTCTGTTTTTTTGTGTTAACTTTGATGACAGGCTGAGTGTTTAAGTACAGTTCTCATTACAGTATCCTTTGTAATAGCGAAACTTTAGAAACTGATAACTGGCAACAATTGAAGTGTAACACAAATGATGGAGTATTAGAAACCCAACATGTCATGTCTTAAAGAAATATGTAGTGATATGAGATCCTACTTGAATGTAAGACTTAAATATAAAAAAAATGTTACTACAATATGATCCCAATTTGGTTTTATAGAACATGAACACCACAGTAAAAACAGAGGAAAATATATGACAGACTATTGTTTATACCTATATTTGTATAAATTCTATTTATTTATTTATTTATTTGCAAGCAGAAAGGGGGAGGGAGAGGGAGGGAGGGAGGGAGGGAGGATGGGCACACCAGGGCCTCTACCCACTGCAAATGAACTCTAGATGCATGTGCTGCTTTGTACATCTGGCTTTACATAGGCACTGGGGAATTGAACCTGGGTCATTAGGCTTTGCAGGCAAGTAACTTAACTGCAGAGCCATCTCTCCAAGCCAAGAATATATCTTTAAATTTTACTTTGAATAGACATTTCATTCTTTTTAAATTAAATTGAGAAATGTGCTCAAATGTAGAGCTGCATAGAGACAAAAACTTACTTTGATTCAATATTTTATTTATTCGTCTGAGAGAGGAAGAGGCACATACAGTAGAGAATGAATGGGCACACTAGGGCCTCTAGCCACTGCATATGAACTCCAGATATATGTGCCACCTTGTGCATCTGGCTTATGTGGGTACTGGGGAATCAAACGTAGGTCCTCAGGCTTTGCAGGTAACTGCCACCACACCTGGCTCCTTGATTCCTTTTTAAGCCTTTATAGTCATTCATGGAATTAGCTAAAGATTTTTCTTTAAAATCTAAACCAAATAACGAATTATTTAGAGTGTTAGATAAAGCTGGGTGTGGTGATGCACACCTTTAATCCCAGCACTTGGGAGGCACAGGGAGGAGGATCGCCATGAGTTCGAGGACACCCTGGGACATCATAGTGAATTCCAGGTCAGCCTGAGCTAGAGTGAGACCCTAGCTCAAAAAACAAAACAAAACAAAAAAGGGATAGAGTGTTAGATAATGCTATGTATGTCAAAGTATGAATCGATGATCAGTGTGTCCATTACTCAGGGAAATTCTCTGATGAACTTGTTTATTTTAGCATTTCACAAATGTTTCTACTTAATGAATTGTATTTTAACAATAACACTTGCAATTCTTTTTCCTTTTAGTTTCCTGCCTGTGATGGGTCCCATAATAAACATAATGAGTTGACAGGAGATAATGTGGGTCCACTCATACTGAAGAAGAAAGAAGTATGACAGGAGTCATTTAGGATTGGCTCAGTTGTGTGCTGTATAATTTTACAACAATATTTTCTCATGTTTTGTGTACAGAAAAATTTTAATGGTGGTCTTAATTATCCATAGTTGAATAATTATTTCTGCCAATTGTTTTCTTGCTACGCTATTGCTTATATTTGATACTTGTACAGTCAGGCATTTGTATAGAAATTAAAGTCAGCCTCATTCCAACTTCAAGGAATTAATGTATCTTCCAGAAGTAAACTAGTTACTTCTGATTTTAATTAATTGGTACTCTAAGTTTTGGAAATTGGCCCAAAATTATTTGACTATTAATATTTCAAAAGAATGTATACTTAAAATCTCCCCTATACTGTAAAATATATTTTGCCTATTGATTTTGGTTTGGTTATTTGAAGTAGTACCACTACCACCCTTTGGCCATCCATGGGACTCTACCTTTTTTTTGTGAATTATGAAAAATGTTATCAGGAATTACTTGAGTTACAGAAGTAAATTTACTTTACAAAGATTGTTGTCTCATTAATATGAATATCCCAAGTTAAGGAAGGAAGTAAACTGAACATAAGAAGTTCCAATGAGGAAGTTATTTGCATGGTAAATGATTTGTTTACTTTTCTAAATGCATGTCACATGTGTTTGTGTGTGTGTATGTTTGTTGAGCTGTTTAACTCATTTACAACTGAGCTGGCAAGAACACTGTCAGCTAAACTTATGGGCTGCTGCAGTTGAAGGTCAGTTAGAAATAAAAATAAATATTTAAATCTAGATAAGACAGCAGAAAGAGTGATGATGAGAATTGTGTTATATCTCTGTAATAGTAACAGTTTTTGAAGGTTTTCAAAATAAGTTTACTGGAAAATTTGAAACATTTGTAATTTTTAGCATACAATTAGAAGTCTCTCTAGGTTTGTTTTACATTGCAATTCTCATGTAATAGGTATATTTAAGTCTATTAAAGGTACAATTCATTCAGCTCATGGTGTTTTCTTCTAGTAATAAAGCTAAGAGTAATTGAGCATTTATGTCTATCAGACACTACACTTTGCATGGTACTAGGATTTTAAATATATTATATATAAAGTCAATGAGTTTTACTCTGTGACTTTAAATTCTTCATGACTAACAGCAAGACGTTTCAACTTAAGAGAGCTGGAGAGATGGCTCAACAGTTAAGGCACTTGTGTACATGCATGAGGGTCTGAAGGGCCCTGAGACTGCTAGAGTTCAAATCTTCAGATCCCACGTAAAATAGCTGGCATGGCCACATGCATCTGTAACCACATTTCCTCAGGGGAGCACAGACCTGATAATCATCAAAGCCTCCCAAGTTCTGGACTCAATAAAAAGAGACCCTGGCTCAAAATAAGACCAGGCAGAAGAGTGGTGGAACTGGACAGCCTTGGTTCCACTCCAGCCACCACAGGTGGATGAGCGGGGCGCCATAAGGACACATACACATTCATACATCACCCACATGATTAGTAAATAGAGTAAATAGAGATGTAGTCTGTGGCTTGGGAGAAATTTTACAATGTGTACATTGGCATTACTTTTCTTGTTTCTGTGACAAATACCTGATAAGAAGCAACTTAAAAGAGGAAGAGTTTTTCAGTTGATAGTTTGAGGAGATTCAGTACATGGTGGCAGGAGAAGGCATGGCAACAGGAGTGAGCCAACAAGACTGTTGCTGAGTTAGCTTTCTTCTTTTTATTAAACCTGGGACCTCCAACCATGGAATGATGCAGCTCACATTACAAGTGATGGATCTTCCCACCGCAATTAACATAATGTAGAAACTCCCTCATGAACAGGCCCCAAAATTTTTTTCCATGGTGAATCTAAAATCCATCAAGTTGACAGTATCACAGTTCCATCCTTTGTCAACTTGACACTCAAGCACATCACTTCAAATTAAGATTCCATCCCTTGTTCCCATAGGCTCATGGCCATCTCATAATGCAAAATACATTCAGTCCAACTTCAAAAGTCCCTATATTTGGGGAGAAGGGCTCTTGAGACACTATCCCTCTCAGAGGCCCTATGGGCAGATAATGGAAGCTAATGACAAAGGGCTCATGAGGCCCACCCCTCCCTGAATATTTATAGGTAGTTAATAGTCACTGGGGGGAGAGATCTTTTCTTCAGATTAGTCATTGGTAAGGAGCTCATGGTTCTGTGAATAATCCCTCATGTAGGATCCTGTAAAGCAACCTTGATGAAACTGATTGGGTCATCTAAAGAAGAGAAAGGAAGAGATAGGAAATTACAAGGAGTAGGTGGGAAGCTGGGCGTGGTGATGCATGCCTTTAATTCCAGCACTTGGGAGGCAGAGGTAGGAGGATTGCTGTGAGTTCGAGGCCACCCTGAGACTACATAGTGAATTTCAGGTCAGCCTGAGTTAGAGTGAGACCCTACCCTGGGGGGGGCGGGGGGAAAGGAGGGCTGAAGAGATGGCTTAGCGGTTAAGCATTTGCCTGTGAAGCCTAAGGACCCCCGTTTGAGGCTCAATTCCCCAAGACTCACGTAAGCCAGTTGCACAAGGGGGGGCGCACATGTCTGGAGTTCGTTTACAGTGGCTGGAGGCCCTGGTGCACCCATTCTGTCTCTCCCCCCCCCAACTTTCTCTCTGTCTGTCACTCTCAAGTAAAAATAAAAAAATTAAAAAAAAAGAAGGAGTAGGTGGGAAGGAGAAGGGGATTATCAGGGAAATAAGAAGGGTCATGAGAGATGAATATAATAAAAATATATTGTATTTATGAATATGCTATGATGAAACCCATTTTCATGTGTAATAAAAACTTTTGTTTTTTGAGGTAGGGCTTTAGTGTATGTAGTCCAGGCTGACCTGAAGTCACTCTGTAGTCCCAGGCTGGCCTCAAACTCAGTGATTCTCCTCCTTCTGCCTCCCAGGTACTGGGATTAAAGGTGTGCGCCACCACACTCACCTCATAAATCTTACAGTTTGAGGTTACAGTCCACAATGGGGGGAAGGCAGCAGAGCATGAGGTGACTAGTCACATTATATCCACACTCAGGTAGCAGAATGATGGGTGCTTGTGCTCAGCTTGTTTTTTTCCCTTGTTATTCAGTCTGAGACTCCTGTCCATGGAATGATGCTGCACACAGTTAGAGTGGGTCTTCCCATTTCAGTTAGCCTAGAAACTTCCTAGTGGATATCATCAGAGGTTTGTTTCTATGGTGATTCTGAATCCTATGAAGATGACAAGATTAACTATCACAGCATTCAAAATTGTTAACTTTGCTTTCCATCTGTCATCTATCATCTCTCACTTTTTTGGACTCTGGGTATTTTTTCTAAGACCTTTTATTTAATCCTCTTAAGAGCCTTCATTGTCAGATTAACGAGTTGTTTTTCCACAGTCAGTCACAAAACTTTGGGGGTAAAGTTCTCATCAGAAGTTTAGATATCCTTGTCTGTAACCCCTTACTGAAAAACACAGAAACATGTTTTTAACATGTTCTAGTAGTTTCCATACTTAGATTTCACAGAAAGTAAATTTACTGAAAACGTGTAGTCCCAAATAAAATTATCAATTTTTAATTTTATCAAAACAAAAAGTTACAAAAATGAAATGAATTCTCGCAAAAGGTAATTTTAGTGAACCAAAAGAAAAATGATTTTTGCTTTCAGAATAACACGTTTTTCCCTTTCCACATTTTCCACTATTAAAATAAATATATTAGGCTACATGTTTTTCCACCTGTACAACATTTTCAGAAAATGGGTTGGTAGTGAGCTGTTATTTAGTAACACCTTTATATAAACATGGTCATCAGTTGCCATCAATTGTGATTTTGCCAAATCTCTCATGTTTACCTTAAAATACAGACATTATATTACCAAACATGTCTGTATTGACACAATAGAAATAGTTCTTCAAATGTATGTTTGAGGTTTCTAGAACCTTGAACAAGGAACCTAGAACAAGGAACAGCCTTGTTACTCATGCTTGTTTTGAGGACTGCCTCTCCTCAGAAGCCAGTCATACCTTACTCAGCAAATAAGCACCATTACAAAATACCAGGTATCCCAAAGTGTTAGTAGGCGAGGTATTAATGATTCACTCATGGATATTAAATGAGTTGTATTATGAAAAGCACATTACAATTCAGCTTTGAGTTTGGTATCTCATGTGACGGATGATTCATTGAAGTGCTTTTGTATTCTGTAACCTAATTTGTTAATAAGTTTATGCAAAGCTAATTATGACAGCTTCTGTTCTATATAAATTTTCCATACATTGGAAATGTGCTGTTCAACTTGATTCCTTTACAAATAATTTTAAAACTCCAGTGTTCAACAGGATTTGCAACAATAATAACAATAACAAATATATATATATAAAGAAAGAGAGAGGATATTTTGGTACCTACCGGAAATATCTCACTATCTTCAATTAAGTCACTCAGAATGCATCTGGGGATGCATCATTGATAGAGAACAGCCCCGGATGTGTTACTAATGCATACACCTTACTCCAAAGTTAGGGCCTGAGTTTCCCATCTGCAGTCTATGTATTTTTCTTTAACAGCAAATTCTCAAATTTGATTTTTGCTCCTGAACAAATAAATGACAAATCTCAAGAAGATTCTGCCTAGAGGTGAGTAAACAATAAACTGTGACAGCTGATCGCAGAAGAGATGACCAAAAAACAAATCTAAATTGAGCATTAAACGGATAGCAGCTTGGGGAAGTTTAATAAAGGATCATGCATACCATGATCCTTGAGGACATTGTCATGATCATATTATACAAGTAATGTTTAGTGGTAAACTTGAATTGTTGTGTGTGGCATTTTAGGAGGCAGAAGATGTAGTACATTCAGTAATACCACTATCCAATTTAGTTAAAAGCTTACTGCTAGACACAGTATATTTAGATGGAAATTAATGCAGAATATATTTTAACTCAGCCCTTGATATGTGGGCCTTTAGTATAGGAAGTTTTTCCTTTCGGCTAACTTACTACACAATTTATGTCTTTAAGTAAGTGGTTAAAGACCAGGCTAGGGAGATGGCTCAGTTGATAAAGTGCTTGCTGTGTGAGCATGAGGACCTAAGTTTTGATATCCAGCCACTACGTAAAAGCCAGGTGTCATGGCATGTGTCTATAATTACAGTGTCAGGGAAGCCAAGATAGAATTGCTGGTTAGGTAATCTAGCCAAATCAGTGAGCTCCAGGTTCATTGAGAGACTCTGTATCAAAAGATATGGTAGAGAGCAGTTGAGAAAGACATCTGGCATTGACCTCTGGCCTACACACGTGTACACATGTACATATGTGTACATTCAAGCACAGACATGCACACCACCGGCACACATACATGCTAAAAGTAGCAAAAACTAGATTAAATTAAGACGGATTTAACCCACATACATTGTGTTAGATGACCTCTGGTTTAGCAAAGATTAAAATCTATGTTTTAGGGCTGCAGATACAGCTCCGTTGGTGGAATTCCTGACTAGCGTGCATGAAGCTATAAATTTGATCCCCAGCAGCACATACATACATAAACTAGGTGTGGCTGGGAACGGTGGTGCACATCTTTAATCCCAGCACTCGGGAGGCTGAAGTAGGAGGACCACTGTGAGTGTGAGGTCAACCTGAGACTACATAGTGAATTCCAGGTCAGCCTGGGCTAGAGTGAGACCTACTTCGAAAAACAGCAAAACTAGAAGTGGTGGCACATGCCTATGATTCCAGCACTCTGAAGGTAGAAGCTGGAGCATCAGAAGTTCAAGGCCAGCATGGACTAAGTGAGACCCTGTCCCAAAATAATTCGCATTTCAAACCACATGAATAGCTGTTCTGTGACTGCCATGAGGCCTTTGCCACACAGGCGGGGTTACAAAAGACACCTGCAGCTAGAGGGTGTTACTTGACCTTGCACATGAGGCTGTGCCTTAGTTTAGCTTACCAGACTTTTCTTGGAAGCTCACTTTACTATGTTCAGCAAGTCAAGCTGTTTTATCTTTTGCTGAAATCTAGTGAAGTCATGTAGCAATCATTTAATACGGTGTACACACTAGGCAGCCCATCTTAGTTATTGGTTGTATATAATTTTATACTACATTGGTAAGGACATTGAGGATATGTTCAGAAAGGTATCTCTTTCAGCCAAGGATGACTAACTCCTGTGGTTTAAGTGCTTTGGTTTATTGTTTACTATAAAAATGATGCTGTGGCTGGAGAGATGGATTAGCGGTTAAGCACTTGCCTGTGAAGCCTAAGGACCCCGGTTCAAGGCTCCATTCCCCAGGACCTACGTTGCCAGATGCACAAGGGGGCACACACATCTGAAGTTCGTTTGCAGTGGCTGGAGGCCCTGGCCATTCTCTCTCTCTCTCTCTGCCTCTTTCTCTCTGTCACTCTCAAATAAATAAAAATGATAAAACAACAACAGAAAATGATGCTTTAAGCAATTGTACTGAGAATACATTTCTAACTTTCCTAGAACACTGTGGTCAGACAGATGAGCCACGATGTTAACAAATTCTTTGTCTCTAAAACACCATAATTTTCCAAAACAATATAGTAAAAGGGGGATAAGGGAGTGATAAATTGCATAATTGTAGAGATGAACCTTCTACTAGTAACAAAAATGTGAAAAACAATTCAGTAGAATTTTAAATTTTATGTTTTTCTAATCTAAATACATTTTCTTCCATGAATACACTAAATATATGAATCAGTCATAATCATTGAATAAATTAGAGAAACTCAAAACTTAAAGTACGGAGGCTTTAAATTTGTAGAATGCTGCCACAAAATAAGATAAATATACTTTTGCAACTATATATCTAAACACTGGAAATATAGAGGAAATGAGCATTTCTTAGAAAAAAAACAAACAAACCTAGATGACCAGAACTGACTCTGGAAGAAATTAAAAATGTTAATAGATCAGATACAAAGTAGAGGATTGAATATGAATTTTAAGATCTCTGATTTGGGTAAATGGAAATGTGGCAAAGCCCCAACCTAGCACATAGAAGGCCCTGGGTTTGACCCCAGCACCACGAACAGTAAATAATGGAGCCATAATGGAAAAGGAGTAAGTTTCCAAGGGTTATATCAGTGTGGCTTAAAGTATCTCATTTTCTTAATGTCAGATCTTTGGTTTTTTAAAAAATATTTTATCAATTTATTTACTTAAGGGAGAGAAAGAGGGCAGAAGAGGCAGATAGAGAAAGAGAATGAGCGTGCAAACAAATTCCAGATACATGTGCCACTTTGTGCATCTGGCTTATATGGGTATTGGGGAGTCAAACCTGGATCCTTAGGCTTCACAGGCATTTCAGGGCTGAATGTTTTTTAAAAGTGAGATGATTGGGGCTAGAGAGATGGCTTAGTGGTTAAGTCGCTTGCATGAGAAGCCAAAGGACCCATGTGTGACTCTCCAGATCCCATGTAAGCCAGACGCACAGGGTGATGCAAGCATGCAAGGTCGCACATGTGCACAAGATGGCACACACGTCTAGAGTATGACTGTAGTGGCTGGAGGCCCTGGCATGACAACTCTTTCTCTTGTTAAAAAAAATAATATATGAACTGGGCGTGGTGGTGCCCACCTTTAATCCCAGCATTTGGGAGACAGAGGTAGGTGGATTGCCATGAGTTTGCGGCTACCCTGAGACTACATAGCAAATTCCAGGTCAGCTTGGGTTAGAGTGAGACCCTACCTCAAAAACAACAACAACAACAATATATATATATATATATATATATATACACACACACATACACATTTCAAAGGCTGGGGAGGTGGCTCAGTAATTAAAGGCACTTGCTTGCAAAGCTTGCTGGCCCAGGGTCAGTTCCCCAGAATCCACATCATTAGATGCTAAGAGGGTTGCTGATGTGATCCAGGAGCCATTCCTAGTGAAGATTTTTCAGAAAAATGAAAAAAAATTACTTAAACATTTATGAAAAGTCTACAATAGTCATTTTAAGATATAAAACATTTTAATGGACAGCAGTAACTATAATGAATGTCTGGTATTGAAGTGCCATTTTATATAAAAAGACTATCTTTAATGATGTAACAAAGGCCAGGCATGGTGGCGCATGCATGTAATCCCAGCACTTGGGAGGCAGAGGTAGGAGAACTGCCATGAGTTCGAGGCCAGCCTGAGACTACACAGTGAATTCCAGGCCAGCCTGGGCTAGAGCAAAACCCTACCATGAAAAACAAACAAACAAACAAAAAAAGTAACAAGATAATTGATAAAATAACCAGTGCAAATTTAGGAGAATAGAAAACTTTTTAATACGATCACATGCTTGTTAGGAAAACAGGAAAGAGGAATCTTGGTGAGGTGCTTAGAAACAATATGACTACACAGAATGTATTAGCAATAGGTACCCTGAAGTGTTAAATGGGAAAAATAAATCATTCACATTAGCAAGAGTAACTTATCAAAAAAAGCTACAAGACCTTTTATGAAAATGCCACCAAAACAGGCACATGTAAACACATGAAAACAACACATGTAAATATAAAACTCTCAGAAAATTCTATTTAAATTCACATCAGTCACAAGAACATTTAAAAATTGATTATCTTAAAGGTGATATAAAGGACTTAAAAAGTTGTGGAAAAAAAAGACTATTCAAGTGCTTTTCTCACTAGATATGAATGTGCAATAGGAAGTCATTGGAATCAAATCAACAAAAAACTATTAATAAGCTAGCTTGGTGGTTTGTGGGGGAGGTGCTATGGAGATGGTTCAGTCAGTAAAGTGTTTGCCCTGCAAGCATGAGAACCTAAATTCAGTCGCCACTACCCATGTAAAAATGCCAGGTAGCATATGCCTGTAATCCTAGTACTGGGGAGGTAGAGACAGGAGGATCTCTGGGATTTGCTGGCCAGCTGGCCTAGCCTAATTGAAAGAACCTTTGCTGCAATGACAGGATTTCATTCTTTTTTTCCTAACGTTTGAATAAACTGCATATTCTTTTAAAAAATTTATTCATTTATTTGAGAGAGAATGGATATGACTTGACCTCCAGTCACTGCAAAGAGCTCCACCTTGTGCATCTGTCTTATGTGGGTACTGGGGAATCAAACCTGGGTCCTTAGGCTTCACAGGCAAGTACCTTAACTGCTAAGCCATTCCTCCAGCCCCTAAACTACATTTTCTTTGTCCAGTCCTGAATTGATGGACATCTGGGTTGGTTCACTGTCTTAGTTATGAAAATAGATCTACAGTAAACATGAGAGTGTAGGTATCTCTTTGATAAGGTGATTTTACTTCTTTTGGATTACCCATAGGTAGGACAGCTAGATCATACAGGGAACTATTTTTAGTTTCAAAGAACTCCACAGTCTTCAATAGTAGCTGTATAGTAATTTACATTCCTACCCTTCCCTTTCTCCACAGCCTCACCAGTATGTGCTTCTGTTATATTATTTATATACGTTGGTGTGTATATGAGGGGGCACCATGGCATTGTGTGGAAGTCAGAGGACAACTTCGAGGTGTCTCTTCCCACCTGTAGGGTTTCTTGCTTGCTGCTGCTTTTGCTGTGACCTATATTCTCTTAGCTTTGCCTGTCATTGGTCTGGGCACCGTGAGATTATGCACTGTGTGCCTGGCTTTACATGGGCTTTGAGGAGGATCAAAGTTGGGTCTGTAGGCTTGTAAGCAAGCTCTTTTAACAGTGGAGTCATCTCCACAGCCCTTTTGTTTTTTTCGGTAAGAGCCATCCACCTGGGGTGAGATGATAACTTATTGAGGTTTTGGTTTCCTAGAGGCTGGGGTGGAGAGACAGAATTAGGTTAAAAGGTTCCAAACCACAACTAGAGGTAAAGATTTAGTGTTCTGTAGTCCATTTGGACAACTGAAGTTCACACCAATCTATTACTTTATGAGTATCTAGAAAAGAGGAGCTTATAGGCTTCAAAGTTATAATAAGGAAATAGGAATATTATTTTGATTTGATCAGTATATATTGAAATATCACACTGTATCCCCAAAATATATACTTATTTTATGTTAGTAAAATCACTAAAGGGGGCTACAGAGATGGCTTAGCAGTTAAAGGGATTTGCTTGCAAAATCTGATGGTTTGGGTTCAGTTCCCCAGCACCCACTTAAAGCCAGATGCTCAAAGTGGCCCATGCATCTGGAGTTTGTTTACAGTGACAGGAGGCCCTGGCACACCCACTCACACACACTCTCTCTCAAATAAATTAATTAAAAATATTAATGCTTAAGCAGATGGAAATGCTAATTGCTCTTCTATCATTACACACTTCACACACATATGGACTTATTACAATTAAAATAATTTTAAATGTGCATTAACTAAACAGCCAGTTAGTCCCATATTCAAATGTTTACATATTCAGTTGCTTTAACAGACCAAACAACACTTTTTATTTATGTATTTTGCCATTTATAGTCTGCTTGCTTTCTCTCTTTCTTTCTTTTTTTTTCTTGGCTTTTCGAGGTAGGGTCTCACTCTAGCTCCAGCTGACCTGGAATTCACTATGTAGTCTAAGGGTGGCCTTGAACTCCCAGTGATCCTCCTACCTCTGCCTCTCAAGTGCTGGGATTAAAGGCAAGTGCCACTACGCTGGATCAGTCTGCGTTCTTTACAAGTCCTGTGATGTTCAAATCTGCTTCCCACAGATAAGCCCTGGGCTATGAAGACCCCGAGCTGCTGCTGCCTTCTGGGCTTCTCTGACCCAAAAGCTCCACACCACCTGCTGCTCTGCTGAGTGACCTCACTGAGACATCCATGCCCCTTGTGATCTTTCTTCTACCACCCCTCTGGAGTTATCTTCCCCCTTGCCCTGCAGCATGGTGGCTGGCCCCAGGTCACAAGCCCTTGGTTGGCCTTTGGTATCTCCACCTGCAAACCCATCAATATTGACAGAATGCTTGTGTGTACTACTGCCACCTCATGGCCAAGTCTTCTTAATACATGGCTTGCCTGCAAAGCCAAAGGAGGATCTCTGCAGGTACTGGGTACTGGGGAATCAAACCCTGGTGCTTAGGGTTTGCAGGCAAGTGCCTTAACTTCTGAGCCATCTCTCCGGCCCAAAAGAATTTTTTAAGTGAGGAGGACACTGAATAATAAACAAAAAAGTTGATGTTTCAGACCATAATTATTTCATTAACTGTGTTCTTCATTGCTAGTAACTCTGACTGGTTTTTCTTTATTATTTATATTTTCTTATTTATGTCTTGTACTGACCTCTTTATTTCATTAAATTGGTGTCTTGTGTCTTCTTTGATTCCTTTTTCATTCCTTTGATTTCTTCTTTGACTTCTTTGAACATATTTATAATCATTCTTTTGAAATCTTTCTCAGGCATTTCCTCTAACTCATTCTCACTGGAGGTCATTTCTGATGCATTAATACTTTTTGGTGGATTTATATTGTCTTGATTTTTGGTGTTTCTCATGTTATAATGTATATATTTTTTCATCTTGGATTAATTTAATGCTTATATTTTCTAGTTAGCTGGGGATCATTAGATGTATCAATAAATCTGATGTTATATATCTTCAGGGTAGGAGCTTAAGGTGCTAGATGTGGCTCTCCAGACTCTCAGAGTATCTACAAAAGTGAACCTAGGTGTTGGGTTTGCATGCTATGAGAGTATTCAAGTAGGCCGAGTGGAACAAAACACAGATAGATTCTAAAATTTAACTAAACAATGTACACATTCAATGAAAAACAGCACAGAGTATTTATGCAAGAGTAGGTATTATGACAACCAGATCCTCTATCAACAAGGAGGTTAAGATTTCTGGTCTGTTGAGGGTTCCAAGTCAGCTTGTGACCAAGTGAGACCCTTCCCTAATGCATAACAGAAGAAGAAACAAAGCCACTATAAATCAAAAAGCAACAAATAACAAGCCAAAAATATAGCTTATTTAAGAATGGCGAATCCGACCATCCATCAGATTTAAGATATAATTTATCCTGATATGGAAGGTGCAATTAGCACTTCCGGTTCAGGGCTATATACCAGGTTTATTAGGCGGGTACTGACCTGGTGTAATACCAGTTACCTTTTGGGATGATTTTGGTCTCAGTTTTGGTTCTCTCTTTGGTGCACTGTGGGTTCAAGTAGGCTGGCTGGGTCGCTGGACCGCTGCTCTGTTCGCTGGAGCTGGGCACTGGTGGTGGCGAAGGGGAGGCTGTCGATGGTGGCTCTAATTCTCTCGCTGGTCTACGTGATCCTCTACCTGGTGATCTGCTCCTCCGTTGTTCACTGCTGTTCTCCCTTCACATTTCTTGAATTTGCGAAGAGCTCTGGTGTGAGTGGAAAATCCCTTCACCTGGCTTTTCCTGCAGCTCAAGCCAAGCCTGGCAGCTGTGGCCCTGCGGACGTGGTGCCGCCGCTGCTGGAGCTGCTTCTGTCTGCCCGTGTGCGCTCTGGATGCTCTGGATCTCTCCTACTTTTCTGCTGCAGTTTTAATTTCTTATACACCTCCCTTTTTAGTAAAAGTGTGTATTTTGCTGGTATTTTTTTTTTGCTTTTTCTCCCCTAGGCTGCTTTGGTGTGGTTCCTATGCTGCCATCTTAACCGGAAGTCCTCAGACCATAATTAACAACATATTATGATATACTTGAAACAGACCACAATTGTCATACCCATAAATATGATTTGGTCATGCTGGCCTATAAAAGAAAAATAATTTTCAGTTCTAAATAGATTGGCAGTCATCCTGCATGTTTAAGACATGTGCTGCACCCCCCCCCACCAGACAGGTTCTAGGCATGTGTGGCCACACCCAGATGTTTATGTAGGTGCTGGGGCATCAAACTCAGGTGGCCTCAGGCTCACTTGCTTATATAGTAAGTGCTTTTACTCACCAAGCCATCACCTCAGCCCCTTATCTTAATTTTCCCCTTTCTTTCTCTCTTTCCTTCTTTCCAAGGAGAGAGACAGAAAGAATAAGCAAGCCAAGGCCTCTAGCCACTGCAAAAGGACTCCAAATGCATGTGCCACTTTGCGCATCTGGCTTTACAGGGATACTGGGGATTCGAACTCTGGTAGCTAGGCTCTGCAGGCAAGCTCCTTAACTGCTAAGCCATCTCTCCAGCCTCCATCTTAACATTCTTCATATCAAAAGTAACATAGTAATTCACTTAGTTGGACTCAGTTAGTATTCTTCCTATTTTTTCTCAGAGGGAAGAAATTTGGTTTGGACTCTATGAATTTGGCTTTGGTAAGATAAAAACGTCTTTTTGAATTAAAAAAATAGATTTGAGCTGGGTGTGGTGGTGCATGTCTTTAATTCTAGCTCTCGGGAGGCAGAGGTAAGAGGATCCCCGTGAGTCATCCTGAGACTACAGAATGAATTCCAGGTCAGCCTGAGCTAGAGTGAGACCCTACCTTGAAAAACCAAAAAAAAAAAAAAAAAAAAAAAAAAAAAAAAAAAAGATTTTAAATTTAAACCCAAATTATGTTGAATTAGAGAATTCTTTTATGAAAGTAAAACTGAATCTTTTTAAACATCAAGGATTGGCTCAAGTAAGATAGAGTTATTGGTAAGCAAATGGACATCACTTGTGTCTTCACTAAACCCAAGATTGGCATTGAAATGTAACAAAGGAAATTCCAAATATCCTAGGAATTTAAAAATGTCTAAAATCCAGGCATGGTGGCGCACTCCTTTAATCCCAGCACTTCGGAAGCAGAGGGAGGAGGATTGCTGTGGGTTCAAGGACACCCTGAAACTACCAAGTGAATTCCAGGTCAGCCTGGGCTAGAGCAAGACCCTACCTCGAAAAAAAAAGTAAATATAAATCTATTTAAGAAATAAAGAAGGTAAGAATAGAGACAAAATGTCAGAGGTTTAAAAAAAAATTTTTTTTTTTGAGCTGGGTGTGGTGGCGCACACCTTTCTTTAATCCCAGCATGGGAGGCAGAGGTAGGAGGATCGCCATAAATTCAAGGCCACCCTGAGACTACATAGTGAATTCCAGGTCAGCCTAAGGTAGAGTGAGACCCTACCTTGAAAACACCAAAAAACCAAAAAGAATATGTGTGTGTGTGTGTGTGTGTGTGTGTGTGTGTGTGTGTGTATTTTGTGAGCAGAGAAAGGGAGGGAGAGAGAAAAAGAAAGATAGAGAAAGAAAGGGCACACTACAGCCTCTTGGTGTTGCTAACAAACTCCAAATACATGCACCACTTTGTACAGCTAGCTTTATGTGGGTATTGGGGTATTGAACCCCAGCTAGCAGGCTTTGCAAACAAGTACCTTTAACCCCTGAGCCATCTCCCCAACCTGTCAGAAGGGTTTTGAATTCAGTTAGTTGGGTTACTCAGTTATTAATGAGGTTGAAGATGAGTATCAAATAGCTTTCCTGAGGACCATGTGGATGCTTTCTCAGAAGAAGTTGGCACAAAATTGAGGTGCAGAATATGAAATCTAACAGTTCATTTCCTGACAGTTTTGAAGCACAGGAATTGGTTAGAAGTACCTGGTAGTGTCCTTTCCTTCTAGACTGATGGTTTTTCAGTAGGGGTAAATTTTAGAAAAACAAGGAGTATTTTGATTAAAGAAGATGAAAGCCTTAGTCAATTTTTTTTTTTTTTTTGTTTGTTTCCTGAGGTAGGGTTTCACTCTAGCCCAGAGTCTCAGGGTGGCCTCGAACTCACAGCGATCCTCCTACCTCTGCCTCCCAAGTGCTAGGATTAAAGGCGTGCGCCACCACGCCTGGCGCCTTAGTCAATTTTGATAATTTATTAGTACCATTTGCTTATGTGACCATAAATCCAAAGACTTAATCATCCTCCCAAATACACTGTAAAAAAATAACATTTATTTATTTATTTATTTATTTTTGCTTCTTTTTTTGTTGTTGTTGTTGTTTGTTTTTCAAGGTAGAGTCTTATTCCAGCCCAGGCTGACCTGGAACTCACTATGTAGTCCCAGGGTGGCCTCGAACTCACGGCGATCCTCCTACCTCTGCCTCCCATGTACTGGGATTAAAGGTGTGCGCCACCATGCTTGGCCTACTTGTTTGTTTTTTGAACAGGGTGTCTAGCCCAGGCTGGCCTGGAAGTCACTCTGTAGTCCCAGGCTGGCCTTGAAGTCACAATGATTCTCCTACCTCTGCCTCTCCAGTGCTGAGATTAAAGATATCACCACACCTGGCTCCTAAACAGATTTTTAAATGACCATCTTCCCCTTTAGTCCCAAATTTTTAGAGTTGTGTCTTATCTAGGCTTGTTCAAGACATGGGATCTGAGGAATCTCCTTTTAAAAAGTGGCAGTAGGGCTGGAGGGGTGGCTTAGTGGTTAAGACATTTGCCTACAAAGCCAAAGGACTCAGGTTCAATTCCCTAGGACTCACATTAGCCAGGTGCAAAAGGTGGCACATGTGTCTGGAGTCCGTTTGCAGTGGTTGAAGGCCCTGGTGTGCCCATTTTCTCTCTCCCTCTCTCTCTTCCCCTCTTTTGCTGTCAAATAAATAAATATATATATTTTTAAAAAGTGGCAGTAGCAGTCAAAAATCATCCAAAAATGTTTACGTTTACACACACACACACACACACACACACACACACACACACCACATCTCAATCAGGCATGCCAAGAGCAGTACTTTTAGAATCCAATAAGTTAAAAAATATGAAAATTAAGTGGCATCAGATATTGTTATTTAGTTATTCTTTGGAATTTTAGGGGCAGGTTGTATTTTATCCCATGTTGCTTTTGATGCAAAAGGAAACAAAAACAATGACATGGATAGTTATCATGAAAATACATTACACTGTTACATTAGATAAGAGTGATCAGTTTAAAAAAAACAGAGGATAAAGATTTATCTTGTTTATTTATCTGCATCTCTTTTGAGTGCAATAAAGGGCTGCCAGTAGTAGGAGATATTTTTATGAATGGGAAGTTTGAATGTAGTGTGGGCTGGCTTTTCCACTGTCAAACCAGCAATAGCAAACTTTCTCTTTGATATAAAATTTTGTTCTGCTTGGAAATAAAGAAAGAAGAGGCGGTTTGCAGTGGCTAGAGGCCCTAGCACACCTTTTCTTTCTCTCTTCCTCTGCCTCGTTCTCTATCTCAAATAAATAAGTAAAAAAAAAAAATATTAATTAAAACAAAAAGAAAAGAAGCCAGGTGTGGTGGTGCAGGCCTTTAATCCCAGCACTTGTAAGGCAGAGATAGGAGGATGGCCTTGAGTCTGAGGCCACCCTAAAATTACATAGTGAATTCCAGGTCAGCCTGGGCTAGAGCAAGACTCTGCCTTGAAAAACAACCAACCAACCAACCAACCACCACCATCACCACCATCACCACCACCACCAACACCACCAACAAAAAAAGAGGCAATGTCACAGAAGAATAGATGAAAGTATGAGGCAATGAGGATAGATTTTTCTAATGCAGTAACAGTTTCATGAAATTTTTGTGACAATATAACTGAGAAAGTCTTATAAATCAAGTCACTTTAAAAAATTTTTAAATTTAGTAGGTAGGGTTACAGCCAAGTGGGGCCATCTCTATCACAGACCTTAGATGCTAAGACCTGACATGCTTAGACTTTGGGTTGGTGGAAGCCAGTGGTCTGTTAGCACGTTCTAAAAGATTTACCTTACAGTCACAAGGAGGTTCCATCAAACACAGAGGTGGGCAATGAGTGGCTGTTAAGGGGCCTTTGGACCTGCAACATCGCAGCTCTTCACAATTAGAAAGATCTAGTAAAGCAAGCAGCCTTACTGAATCTTAAACACAGGTGGTGGTTGGTTTGGTGGCCTGTCAATATCCAGTCAGAAGGGGAAGGAAGAAAAATCCATGAGGCCCTGACCCTCCCTGAGCTCTTATGAGTAGTTAATGGTAACTAAGGGCCGGGGACTGCTGAGGCTCCAGCCCTCACTAACTTAGCCTCCCTAGGTTTATGGGAGGGATATTTCTTCCACTGGTAAGGAGCCCATGCTGCTACAAATAATCCCTCACCCAGGATCATGTGGCAACCCTAATGAAACTCATTGGGTCACAAAAAAATTTTAAAAAACAACATAAAACAGAAGGGGAACTGGTTGGGAGGAGAGAGGGGAGCCTTGAGAGTGGAAAGGGAGAGGAGAGGGCAATGGGGTGAGTGCAATAAAAATACATTTTATACATGTATAAAAATGTCATAATTAAACCCATTGTTACATCCAATTAACATATGCTTCCTTAAGGGGCTGGAAGATGGCTTAGCTGTTAAGACACTTGCCTACAAAGCCAAAGGACCCAGGTTCAGTTCCCCAGTACCCACATAAAGCCAAATGCACAAAGTGGCACATGCATCTGGAGTTTGTTTTCAGTGGCTGGAGGCCCTTATCTACCTCTCTCTCAAATAAATAAATAAAATATTTAAAAAACTTCCTGAAACCTTGGTATCTTAAATGTAAAATGTAGCCGGGTGTGGTGGCGCACGCCTTTAATCCCAGCACTTGGGAGGCGGAGGTAGGGGGATCATCGTGAGTTCGAGGCCACCCTGAGACTACATAGTGAATTCCAGGTCAGCCTGAACTAGAGTGAGACCCTACCTCAAAAAACAAAGCAAAACAAAAAAACAAACAAACAACATAAATAAATAAATAAAAGTGACACTGGGGGCTAGAGAGATTGATCAGTGGTTAGGCACTTGCCTGCAAAGCTTAAGGACCCAGGTTTGACTCCCCAGTACCCACATAAAGCCAGATACACAATGTGACACAGGTGTCTGGAATTTGTTTGCAGTGGCTAGAGGCCCTGATGGCCTATTATCTCTCTGTCCACCCCATTTCTCTGCTTCTTTTTCTCTGAAATAAATAAAAAATAATTCATTTTTGTTTATATTTATTTATTTATTTGAGAGCGACAGACAGAAAGAAAGAGGGAGAGAGAGAGAGAGAAATGGGCGTGCCAGGGCTTCCAGCCACTGCAAAGGAACTCCAGATGCGTGCACCCCCTTGTGCATCTGGCTAACATGGGTCCTGGGGAATCGAACCTCGAACTGGGGTCCTTTGGCTTCACAGGCAAGTGCTTAACTGCTAAGCCATCTCTCCAGCCCAATAAAAAATAATTTTTAAAAGGTGCTGCTGGGTTTGGTGGATTGCATCTTTAATCCCAGCACTGGGGAGGCAGAGGTGGAGGATCACTGTGAGTCTGAGGCCAGCCTGAAACTATATAGTGAATTCCAGATCAGCCTGGGCTAGAGCAAGATCCTACCTTGAAAAAAAAAAAGTGCCACTCGTAGGGCTGGAGAGATGGCTCAGCAGGTAAGGCACTTGCCTGCAAAGCCTAACAGCATGGGTTCAATTCCCCAGTACCCAAGTAAAACCAGGTTCACAAAGTGGCACATGCATGTGGAGTTCGTTTGCAGTGGCTAGAAGCCCTAGCAACACCTATTGTCTCTTACTTTGTCTCTCTCTGCTTGTAAATAAATAAATAAAAACATATTTTAAAAAGTGCCACTGACAGCCAACTGTTTTAAGATTGGTCAAGAACCATGAACAAAAGCTAGGCATGGTGGCGCACGCCCTTAATCCCAGCACTTGGAAGGCACAGGTAGAAGGATCACTGTGAGTTCGAGGCCACTCTGAGACTACATAGTGAACTCCAGGTCAGCCTGGGCTAGAGCAAAACCCTACCCTGAAAAACTAAAAAGCAAACAAACAAGCAAACAAAAAACATGAACGAAATGTTCTTTCTTGAAAAAAAATCTAAACATAAATACTTTCAGTATTATGGAAAAATTACATATTGTAAAATATATTTTAAATGGAGAGGAAAATTTGACCCTTATACACCAAGAGAATGGCAAGTGTAGCAAACATAACGGTTCCCAGATTACACACAGATCCCCTCACAGTAGTAAGATAGAGAAACATTACTGTTTTACAGACTCTGGGGAAAACAAAGTACAAAAAATGTAAAACATTCTTTAATTTTATATTTTCTTAAAAAAATAAGGATTTCTTTTTAAAATTTTTTTCCTTTTATTTATTTACTTGTTTTAGTTTTTTAAATTTTATTTATTTATTTGCAATCAGAGAGAGAGAGAGACAGAGAGAGAGAGAGAGAGAGAGAGAGAGAGAGAGAGAATGGGCATGCCAAGGCCTCCAGCTACTGCAAACGAACTCCAGATGTGTGTGCCCCTTGTGCATCTGGCTTAAGTGTGTCCTGGGGAATCGAACCTGGGTCCTTTCGCTTCACAGGCAAATGCCTTAACTGCTAAGCTATTTCTCCAGCCCAGGATTTCTTTTTTAAAATATTGTATTTATTTGAGAGAGAGAGAGGCAGATAGAGAATGGATCTGCCACTGCAAACCAATTCCAGACGCATGTGCCACCTTGTGCATCTGGCTTTTCCTGGGTAGTGGGGAATCCAACCTGTGTCCTTTGGCTTTGCAGGCAAACGTCTTAACTGCTAAGACATGGCTCTATCTCAAATTTTCTAATTCTTTAATGTAGAATGGCTCAAATGTCACTGTTTTTTTTTTTTAAATAAGAATTTGTAAGCAACATTATAAAATCTACTTCTGAGGAAGAATGCAAGTTAGATGTTGCCACTGTGCGAGCCAGAGAAGGAAAAGTCTCATAAGAAGAGGAGAGGAAGTGTTTTGGAAATTCACACAATAGAGGCAGGATACCTGAAAGTGCTGGAAAAAGAAGGGCAGAACAGGAAAAGCAGCCTCAGGCATCAGCTCAAGGTCTGCAGCTCCCAGAAGGGGAGAGGAAAAAGACTTCAGAAGTTGTGCCATCAGGAAAGCCCACAGCCAAACAATACTCTAGACCAGTGGTAGCTTTCAGTGACCTCTCCCGCAGTCAGGGGAGCCATGGACAGGAATCTCATTTGTCACTGTTTTTTTTTTTTTTTTTTTAATTTACTGTTGTATTGACAACTTCCATAATTATAGGCAAAAACCCATGGTAATTTTCTCCCTCGCCCCACCTTCCCCTTTGCAACTCTTTTCTCCGTCATACCCCTCCCCCCTCTCAATCAATCTCTCTTTTGATGCCATCATCTTTCCCTTCTATTATGATGGTCTTGTGTAGGTAGTGTCAGGCACTGTGAGGTCATGGATACCCAGGCTATTTTGCCTCTGGAGGAACTCACTGTAAGGAGTCCTACCCTTCCTTTGGCTCTTACATTCCTTCCGTCACCTCTTCCGCAATGGACCCTGAGTCTTGGAAGGTGTGAAAGAGATATTGCAGTGCTGAGCACTCCTGTCACTTCTTCTCAGCACCATGGTGCCTTCTGAGTCATCCCAAGGTCATCACCATCTGAAAAGAGAAGCTTCTCTAACCAAAAGTGAGAGTAGCATTAATATATGGGTATGAATATTAAGAGAAGTGCTTGCTGGGCACTTTGGTTAGCATGGTATATACAGTTAGCCAGGTATCAGCAGACCTTATACCCCTAGGGATTACTCCTGTTGCAGGTTTTTAGTCTCAGGGATGTATTCCCTCCCATGGAGCAGGCCTCCAGTCAAATTGGAGGGCAGTTGGTTTCCCCCATTACAGAATTGCAACTATTGCACCTGCTTGCTCATTTGGCATGGCTGGACAAATTTAAGGCTTTGATCCATGGTTGAGTATCTCCAGTGGTGCTTTCTCTCCCTCCCTTTGAACTGCATGCAGTGTAGCTTTTTCTAGTTTTCAGTTTCTAGTTTCTCTCTCTCTCTTTTTACTTCTTTGGTTTTATTTTATTCTCTATGAAACTCATGGCTGATTATATAAACGTCTTAAAAATTTTAAACATATTATAATTTATTTGAGTGAGTGAGACAGTGTGACTTCAAATTTAGTTTTATTTATACAGAAATATCCTGTCTTGGGATAGCCCTGAATTAAAATTTTTTTTTATTGATAACTTCCATAAATATAGACAATAACCCATTGAAATTCCCTCCTTCCTCCCATTTTCCCCTTTGCAACTCTGCTCTCCATCATACCCCTTCGCCCTCTCAATCAGTCTCTCTTTTATTTTGATGTCATCATCTTTTCCTCCTATTATGATGGTCTTGTGTAGGTAGTGTTAGGCACTGCAAGGTCATGGATATCCAGGCCATTTTGTGTCTGGAAGAGCATGATGTAAGGAGTCCTACCCTTCCTTTGGCTCTTACATTCTTTCTGCCACCTCTTCAGCAATGGACACTAAGCCTTGGAAGGTATGGTACAGATATTTCAGTGCTGAGCACTCCTCTGTCACTTCTTAGCACCATGGTGCCTTCTGAGTCATCCCAAGGTCACTGCCATATAAAAAGAGAAGCTTCTCTAATCAAAAGTGAGAGTAGCATTAATATATGGTATAATTCTGTAGCAGACAGCTTCAGGCTCACTGAGATGAACTTTCAGACCAGACACAGTTATGGAGGAAGGGATAATTATTGAAACTTACAGATCCAGGGGAAGTTCCATAATGGCAGAAGAAGCTGGCCTGCCTTCACAGGCCCAAGCAGAGAGAGAGATAAGCACAAGCCCAAAAGCCAAAAGCCACAGCACACTTCAGGAACTACTGCTAGGCATACTTTGCATATCTTTAGATTGAAATCTGAAACCCACCACCACACCTTAAGATCCACCCAGTGACATTGTCTCCAGCCAGGTGGCTGCAGAATGTAAACTACAAACAATAAAGACCTGAATATATTGGGGGCCATCTATTCAAACTACCACATTCCACCCCTGGCCCCCAATAGATTTATAACCATTACACATTGTAAATTGTACTCAGTTCAATTTTAAAGGTCCCCACAGTCTGGACCAATTTAAGATATTAAGACCTGTAAAATCAAACAAGTTAAACACTTCTAACATATAAAGGCACAGAGTCAACATTTTCAACTGGTATAAGGCATAGCAAGGAGAGACTAAAACAATGCAAACTCAACCACCATCAAACAAACATCAAACTTTTGCAGTTCAAGTCCAATACAACCAGGGACTGATAATCTCCAGATTTTCCAATTATGCCCCTCCAGCTGGGCAGAGTAGCCAGGGAGCACTTCCAACTTAGGCCAACAGTGTGCTCTATGGTAGCACTTTCATAGTCTTGGTATATCCAAAACATCTTGAGGTTTTCATGCAAACCCCAGTCCATCTTCCAAAGGCATCAGCCTATCAGGGCATCATGCCCTGCCTCATGCTGCATCTTAGCAGCAGCTCCTGGAACTGTGTGCAATTCATGACCACTCCTCACATTTTTCATGCTTCTGAATCCAATACCAGGTGTACAGGACACAGCCATATTCTTAATTCACAGACAAAATAAATATAATCTTGAAAAGCAGGTTTCTTCTCCAGTCAAGTCTTTCCAAAAGTGTTTGCATTTCTATGATAGTCTTTTCTCAGGCACCTTTCCATGGTGAAGCAATTGGACCATCTTCCTTTAAGACTGCTAATGTGTTTGACAATAGCAGGTTCAGTAACCTAAAACCAGTCTCAATGCCTGTAATTTTAACTTGCTTGAGGTTTTCCAGCTTAAAATCTTAAATCTCTCAGTCCAATATCTCTAGCCAAGCACATCAGTCCATTACAAATTTAACCTTGATCGTTAAACTCTCTGGGCCTGGGCAGCAGGACGCAGCCAGACCTTATGCCATTAGCCTAGTTCCAACAAAGTCCTCTGCAGTCTTTCCTTCCCCTTAGAAAACTCATAAGCCAAGCCTCGAAGTTCAATGCTGTCTGCAGTTAGCATTCTCAGACTCTCATCAGAATAGTCCATAAAACTTGGCTTACCACTCCATAAGACATCTTCAGTTGCAAGCACCAAGTCCATGCCTATTCCTCCAAAACAAAGGTTCCAAAATATCAACATCCACATGGTCAGGTTCATCTTAGTCCACTCCTCGGTACCAAGTTCTGTAGCAGACAGCTTCAGGTTCGGTGAGATGAACTTCCAGACCAGGCACAGTTATGGAGGAAGGGATTTATTGAAGCTTACAGATCCAGGGGAAGTTCCATAAATGGCAGAAGAGGCTGGCCTGCCTTCACAGGACCAAGCAGAGAGAGAGAGAGAAGCACAAGCCAAAAGCCAAAAGCCACAGCATGCTTCGGGAACTCCAGCTAGGCACACTTTGCATATCTTTAGATTGAAACCTGAAACCCACCACCACACCTTAAAATCCACCCAGTGACACTGCCTCCAGCCAGGTGGCTAAAGATGCAAACTATAAACAAATAAACAACTGAATATATTGGGGGCCATCTATTATATTCAAACCACCACATATGGGTATTAACATTAATAGAAGTGCTTACTGTGCAGTTTAGTGAGCATAGTATATATATTTAGTCAGACAGCAGCAGACATTACACTCCTAGGACTCATGACTACCCCTGTTGTAGGTTTTCAGTGTCAGAGATGTATTCCCTCCCATGGAGGGGCCTCCAGTACAATTAGAAAGTGGTTGGTTTCCCCCATAACAGACATGCCACTATTACATCCATTGCCTCATTTGGCCTGGCTGGACACAGTTAAGGCTTGCAATGTCCACTGTTGAGTATCTCCACTGGTTATTTCTCTCTCTCCTATTGAACTGTGTATAGCATAGCTTTTCCCAGTTTTCTGTCTGCTGGTCTACATGGAGAAGGTTTTCAGCTCAGCTCCAGCAAGACTTCTCAGTGACCTTGCAGCCAAGCATGTGGAGTGTTCAGAAATAGGGTCTTACCATCTATTCCTGGTGGGAAACCAAGAGCCTTAGCAATGGCCTGTAATGTTTTGGGGACATTAGGGACCCCCCTGGCAAGCAACTCACTGGAAGGTATCCTATCCCTGGCACTGAAAATCTATTGCTTCTGGGTGTACCAGTGTCCACAAAAAGGAGGTTTCCATATGATTTATTCATACCCTCTTAGATTTTGATTAATCTTCCCCCACCTTCCTTTTACTGAATCTCTTCCCCTGACCTCACTTAGGCCTTTCCATCATTAATCTTTTCTTCTACATTATATATATACACAAATATATATATATATATATATATATATATATATATATATATATATTGCCATCCTATTAATTCTCCCCCCAACCTTTCTATCCCTTTTATCCCCTTTTTAGCTTACTGGCCTCTGCTACTGAGTTTTTTTTTCTCCATTTTATATTAATTTTTCATGATAACAAAAAAAAATCCCATGTATTACCCTCCCCCCTTTCCCTTTGAAATTCCATTTCCATCATAACCCTCCCCATCTCAATCTTTCTACTTACATATATACAATACCAACCTAATAAAAGCCCTCCTCCCTTTCTTTCTCTTCCCTTTCTATCTCTTTTTTAACTTTACTGGCCTCTGCTATGAGTTTTTTCCTTCTCACACAGAAGCCCAATCATCTCTAGCTAAGATCCACATATGAGGGAGAACATGTGGCGCTTGCTTTCTGGCCTGGTTACCTTCTACTGAGTTTTATTCCAACTCACATAGAAGGACAGTTAATTGTAGCTAGGATCCACATATAAGAGAGAACATGGGTTACCTCACTAAGTATAATCCTTTCCAGATCCATCCATTTTCCTGCAAATTTCATAATTTCATTTTTCTTTACTGCTGAGCAGAACTCCATTGTGTAAATGTGCCACATCTTCATTATCCACTCATCAGTTGAGGGACACCGAGGCTGGTTCCATTTCCCAGCTATTGTGAGTAGAGTAGCAAAAACATGTTTGAGCAAGTATCTCTAAGGTAATGAGATGAGTCCTCCTTCTTCTCATCCTCCCTAGCATTTATTGTCATTTGTTTTCATGGTAGTAACCACTCTGACAGGAGTGAGATGGAATCTCAAAGTAGTTTTAATTTGCATTTCCCTGATGGCTAGGGATGTAGAACATTTTTTTAGATGCTTATATGCCATCTGCATTTCTTTAAGAATTCTGTATTTAGTTCCATAGTCCTTTTTTTTTTTATTTTTTTATTCGAGGTAGGGTCTCACTCTAGTCCAGGCTGACCTGGAATTCAGTATGGAGTCTCAGGGTGGCCTTGAACTCACGGCGATCCTCCTACCTCTGCCTCCCAAGTGCTGGGATTAAAGGCATGTGTCACCACCCCCAGCTTCCATAACCCATTTTTAATTGGGTTGTTTGATGTCTTATTATTTAGTTTTTAAAGTTCTTTGAATATCCTGGATATTAATCCTCTGTCAGATGTATAGCTGGCAAAATTTTTCTCCCACTCTGCTTGTTGCCTCTTTGCTTTATTCACAGTGTCCTTTGCCATACAAAAGCTTTGTAATTTCATGAGGTCCCAGCAATTGATCAGTGGTTTATTTCTGGAGCAATTGGGGTTATATTCAGAAAGTCTTTGCCAATGGGTGGAGGGATGGCTTTGTGGTTAAGGCACTTACCTGCAAAGCCAAAGGACCCAGGTTCGATTCCCCAGGGCCCATGTTTGCCAGATGCACAAGGTGGGACATGTGTCTAGAGGTCGTTTGCAGTGGCTGGGAGCCCTGGCACACCCATTCTCTCTCTCCCTCTTTCTCTCTGTCAAATAAACAAACATTTATAAAAAAAGAAAGTCTTTGCCCTTTATATCTCTTGTCCAGCTATTTTTTTTTCTTATTGCTTTCAATATATTTTCTTTGGTTTGTAGTTTAATTGTAGTATGATAGTGAGAAGTTCTTTCCTGATTTTGTCTGTTTAGCTTTCTATAGGCTTCCTGTATCCTTATTGGTATCTCTCTCTCCCTACTTGGGTCAAGTTTTCTTCTATGATTTTGTTGAAAATACCTGTTGTGCCTTTGGAGTGAATTTCTTCTCCTTCTCCTATGCCTTGAATTCTTGTTTGTTCTCTTTATAGTGTCCCAAATGTCTTGATAGTCTAAGTTATGCCTTCTTGTTAGTCTCTCTTTCTTTTTGTTGGATCATATTAGGTCTGCCACCTGGTCTTCTAGTTTAGACATTCTGTCCTCTCCTTGATCCATTCTACTGGTGAAAATTTCCACAGAGGGTTTTTTTTTTTTTTTTTCTTTTGAGGTAGGGTCTTGCTGCAGTCCAGGCTGACCTGGAATTCATTATGTAGTCTCAGAGTGGCCTTGAACTCATGGTGATCCTCCTACCCCTGCCTTCCGAGTGCTGGGATTAAAGGTGTGCGCCACCACGCCCGGCTTCCACAGAGTTTTATATTTGACTTACTCTGTTTTTCATTTCTAGTATTTCTAATTGTTATATTTTCATTATTTCTATTCCTTACTCATGTTTTGTATTGGCCTACTTATTTCCTATGTTCTCTTGGGATTCCTTCAGGAGTTGGTTTTCTTCTTTGATTCCTTTGAACATAATTATTATTTTGAAATCTTTGTCAGGCATTTCATCTAAAGCAGTCTCACTGGAGGTCATTTCTGATGGATTTATAATTTTTGCTGGGATTGTATTGTCATGATTTTTTTGTTTCTTGTATCATAATGTAGAGATTTTTGCATCTTGAGTTAATTTGATGCTTGGGTTTTCTAATTATCTGCAGTGTCCTTAGCTGTATAAATTAGACTTTATGTATCTTAAGTGTAGGAGTTGAAGGTGCCAGGTGTAGCTCTTATACTCCAAGAGAAACAGCAGAAGTGACCCTACGTATTGATTTTGCCTGCTATTCAAGTATTGTAGTAGACTGGGTGAAGCAAATTACTGGCAATTTCTAAAATGTAACTGAGCAATATAGATATTCAATCAAAACCAGCACAGCATGGGGATTTATTTATACAAGTGTGGGGATTAAACTAAACAGATAACCTAGTAAAGCCAAAGTCTCTAAGGGTGTGTGTTGCCCTCCACTTTTAATCCTGTCAACTAGGAGGTTGAGGTTTCTAGTATGAAATGGGTTCCAAGTCAGCCTAGGGCCAAACAGTTCCAGGCAGCCCCCAGTAGTGACTTAAGAACAAGAGAAAGGCTTTAAAAATCTGGAAATATCAAAGGCAACAATAATACACACCAAAATTCACCTTATTTGAGAAGGGCAAAGCCAAACAACAATATATCATTCAAATGTAATACAGAACCTTTCCTGACATGGAAAGAGAGATTAGCACTTCCAGTGCAGACCTATGAATCTGGCTTTGTATAAGTAGGCCCTGTTACCTTTTGAGATGGCTTCCAAGCTCACCAATGCTTAGTGCCCACCTTAGTGCCAGGTGGCCAGGGCTGAATGAGTTCTCACAGCCCTGATGGTAGGGGGATCGGAGACTTTCAGGGTGTCTGGAGTTGTACCAGAGCATCTGGGTTGGTCCCATTGTGTTCTGCTTCAGCCCCTGCTCAGTTGGTCTCTGCTGTCTTCCCTTTCAGGTTTCTTGACTTTGTGAGGAGGATAATGTGAGTGGAAAATCCCCTCACTTTGTTTCTGCTCCTGCCTCTCTACACCACTGGGCAGGTTAGTGGATTAGGGCTACTGGCGCTTCAGTGGGATTCTGGCGGATTCAGTGGTTTCCTCCCTTCTGGAAGATCTTGGTCTCTCCTGCTTCTCTTTTGTGGTTGATAATAACTTATATACTGTCACTTTTCAGTAGAAGACTGTACCTTGCTGTGTTTCTCTTTATCTCCCTCCCTAGGCTGCTTTGGTGTGGCTAGTATGCTGCCATCTTTCCCCGAAGTCCCTCATTTTTCACTGTTTGTGATTCTCAGGGCAGGCCACATGCCACCTTGTGGGCTACCTTGGGGGTGATTCTCAGGGCAGGCCACATGCCACCTTGTGGGCTACCTTGGGGGTGGAGTCAAAGTCTTAACTGGCCCCAGCTCTGGGGTGAAAAATGGCCCTGGGAGGCTACTTAGAACATTGTAAATCCCCCTCATAGGCAGTGAAGCATGCAGGAAAAGTGACGCTGCCCTTGTTGCCAGGAGCAGATCTCGCTTGAGAACAGCCCTAGAGCTGCTGGCCCTGACCCTGAGGTCCACAGGTGGTCACCCTCAGGAGCAACTCTGCCACTCACTGCCGCACAGCCCCAAAGCCTGGAAGTCTACATTTTGCCCCTGAATGAGACTTAGGAGGCCTTGAAAGCCTACAGGTCTTCCACTATGTAGATCTCAGTGCTTAGGTTGCCTCACGTACTCTCTATACACCTGGAAGACAGGCCAGTCAGGAGTATGAACAGGAAGAAAACGTGCGGGGCTCATAGACTGCAAAGCTAAATGTGGCCAGTAGAGGGAGAGGTATGCAAAGAAATGAAGCTACTAAAAATGGAGACAGTTTGGAATATAGTCAATGAAATTATAACAGAAAATTTCCCAAATCTAGAGAGACAGCCAAACACAAGAGGCATTTAGAAACTCAAATAGAAATTACAAGGAAGAGTCTCTCCACAATATTTCAAGGTATCAAAATACAAAGGAAAAAAGAAGATTGAGATGTATATGGGGAAAATGCCAACTCATCTTCAAAGAAAAACACATCAGGTCTCTTATCAGTAACCCAAGAAGCCAAAAAAAGCATAGAATGCTGTATTTGAAGCTCTGAAATTAAATAACCACCAAACAAGATTGTTGTATCCAGGAAGTCTATCTTTTAACATCGATGTAGAAATAAAGACATTTCAGGACAAGTGTAAACTAAGGCAGTTCATTACCACCAGGCTAGCACTGTGGCAGATACATAAAGCAACACTATTCACAGAGGAGAAAGAAAGTCTGGACCATGAAAGGTTAGGAAAGAATAGTTTTCATGTAAGGAATAGGTTCACAAAGATGATCTAATAAGGAACTCATAATGTCCAACACAGAAAGTAAACTAGCTAATCCCGACTGCTAACAGAGGAGAAAGACAAGAATAAACAACAAACCAAACAACCAGAAGTATTACAGGAACAAGTATAGATCTCTTAATAGTAACTAACACAACTCACTAATAGAGACACAGTGGGGCTGGACAGATGGCTTAGCAGTTAAAGTGCTTACCTACAAAGCCTAAGGACCCAGGATCCACTCTCCAGAACCCACATAAGCCAGATGCACATGGTGGCACATATTTCTGGAGTTTGTTTGCAGTGGCTAGAGGCCCTGGCAAACCTATTCTCTCTATTAAGTAAAAAAAAAGTATATATATATATATATACACACACACACACGCATATGTATGTATGTATTTTATTTTTATTTATTTATTTGACAGAGAAAGAGGGAGAGACAGAGACAGAGAATGGGTGTGCGAGTGCCTCCAAGCCACTGCAAACAAACTCCAGACATGTGTGCCCCCTTATGCATCCAGCTAATGTGGGTGGTCCTGGGGAACTGAGCCTGGGTCCTTTGGCTTTGCAGGCAAACACCTCAACTGCTAAGCCATCCTCCAGCCCAAATAAAATATTTTTTTAAAAAAAATGCAGAATGGAAGGCTAAATTAAAACTAGATCTGATTGTCTAGTGTCTGTAAGAAAAGCGCCACACTGGCACACACACTTGCTGATAACTAAGGATGGAAGATGTATTAGTCACTTTTTCATTGCTCTGACAAAAATCAGTTGAAGGGAGGAAGGGTTTTTTAGCTTACAGTTCCAGGTTACAGTCCATCATTGTGAGGAAGACATGGTGGCAGGAATTTGAAGCAGAGCTGGTCACATTCAACCCCCAGTGAGGAAGCAGAGTGATTAATATATTCTTCTCATCTAGCTCTCTCCTTTTTTCTTTTTAATTGGTTTTTCAAGGTAGGGTCTCACTCTAGCTCAGGCTGACCTGGAATTCACTATGTAGTCTCAGGGTGGTCTCAGACTCACAGTGACCTTCCTTCCTCTGCCTCCCAAATGCTGGGACTAAAGGCATGTACCACCATGCCCAGCTCTAGTGCATGATTTTAATACCTTGTCTTTACATAGGTTATCCAAATTACAAACTAATAAAAACCCTTCAAAGTTAAGGTATAATGCAGATGCAATGGACTTAACAGATATAAATAGACCTCTATGTTCATGAGTTGGCAGAATTAATATGCAGAATTAATATTGTGAAAATGTTTATATCCGTTACTTACAGATTTAATGCAATCTTCATCAAAATCCTAATGGCATTCTTCACAGAACTAGAAAAAGAATCCAAAAATCATACAGAAGCACAAGCCCTCAAATAGCCAAAACAATTCTTTGTAGAAGGAGCAATGCCAAATCTCAAATTGTACTACAAAACCATAGTAACAAAGACTGCAGAGTTCTGGCACAGTGGAGTAGAAGAGAGAACCTAGAAATGTTACAGCAACCTGTGTTTTGATAAAACATGCATTAGAGAAAAGACCCTTTAAACCAATGGATCTGGAAAAACTGGATTTTAACATGTAGAAGACTGAAACTAGATCTCTCTCATCCTGCACAAAATCAATTCAAAATGGATTATTCACCTTAATGTAACACCTATAACTTTGAAAGTGTATGGATATACACATATTATTTAGAACCCAAAAGTAGACAGAGAGCTAAGAATGGAGGAAGAGGCCTAAAGGAAGCAGCAGTGGAAAAAAGAAAGGGTAATGGAATATATGTGACATACAGAAGGGACTATTTTAGGTGGAAATGGACTACCAGGAGGGGAAGAAAAGGGGAATGAGGGAAGGCATTGGGCAGTGGCAAAAAGAAAAAAAATTAATGACACACATATATGAGAATGTCACAAACCAAGTACTTTGTATAATAACTAAAGATAATAATAGAAAAAGCAGATATGTAGTGAAAAAATGAAAGAAAACAAGATGGATATTTTGGTACATCCCTATTCCTATCTTTTGAGGCAAAACATGGAGGATAAATATAGCAAAGAAATTGAAACACTGAAAATGAAGCAAACAGGAATTCTGGGGAGGAAAAATATCAATTACTTAAATAATCTCATCAATGACATCATCATTGACAAAACCATCATCAATAGACAAGACCATACAGAAAATCAAACTTCAAAGGTGGAAGACAAAATTAAAAATTCACACAGACACACATAAAGAAGAAAATGTGCATGCACATGCTCACACACACGCACACACACATAAAGAACATGAGCAGTATTTCCAAGAAGTCTGGGATACATTCAGGAGACCAAGCCATTGGGTTCATGGGGTAGAAGGAGCTGAGATTACATGTAGAGAATTGAAGAATTATTTAATTATTTCATGTAATCATAGCAGACATTCACTAAGCCTAGAGAGGGAAGTCATCACACATATACAGGAAAGCTAAACATACACGACCCAAGAAGGCCCTAAAAAGAAAATACTAAAAGCTGTAAGGGGAAAAAAATAATTCACGTTAACAAGAACATCAGAACAACTCTAGATCTTTCTCAGCATCCCTAAAAGCCCAAAAAGCATTGAACAATTCAGGCTCTGAAAGTAAACTTCCAACCAAGACTGTTATACCCAAGCAAAATTATCTTTAAAACTTGATGGAAAAATAAGGATATTCCAAGGAAAACAGAAATTAAGGCAATTCATGACAACCAAAACCAGCACTACGTAAAATTCTTTAAAAAAATATATACATATATATATTGACAACTTCTATACTTACAGACAAGAAACCATGGTATTTCCCTCCCTTTCCCTCCCCTTCCCCACTTTCCCCTTCATAACTCTGCTCTCTGTCATATCCCCACCTCTCTCCATTAGTCTCCCTTTTAATTTGATGTCATCATCTTTTTCTCCTTTTATGAGGTCTTGTGTGGGTATTGCTAGGCACTGTGAGGTCCTGGATATCAAGGCCAAATTCTGTCTGGACAGTTGTATGTAAGGAGTGGTACCCTTCCTTTGGCTCTTACATTCTTTCTGCCTCCTATTCTGTAACAGACCCTGAGCTTTGGAGGATGTGAGATGTTTCAGTGCTCGAGACTCCTCCACCCCTTCTTTTCAGCACTATGTTGCCTTTGGGATATCTCAGTGGTCATCACCAAGAGAAAAGAGAAGCTTCTCTAACCATAAGTGAGAGTAGCATCAACATATGAATATGAACATTAAGTGTAGTGCTTTCAGGGCAATTTGGTGAGAGTAATATATGCATTTATCCAGACAAGAGCATGCTTTATACCCCTAGGGCTCATGATCTCCCCTGCCAAAGGATTTTGATTAGCATTTCAGTACCACGCACATATTCCCTCCCATAGAGTGGGCCTTCAGTCCAATTAGAGAGCAGTAGGTTTCCCTCAGAGAAGACATGCCACTATTGCACTTGTTCAGTCATTTGACATGTCTGGCCAAACTTGAGGTTTCCAGTGTCCATTGTTTTCACTACTGATGACTTCTATCTCCCATGAGACTGCATACAGTGCAGCTTTTTTCAGCTTTCAGTTGGCTGGGCTACAGGGAGAAGGTTTTCTGCTCAGCACCAACTTGATTTCTCAGTGACTTTGCCGCTCAGATATGTGAAGTCTTCAGCAATAAGGTATTACCATCTCTTTCTCACAGGGAACCAAGGGCCTTGGCAATAGCCTATAATGTTTTGGAGGCAACAGGAACTTCCCTGGCCAATGACTCACTGGGAGGAATACCAACCCAGGCACTGAAAATTTTCTAGTAATAATCTATGGCTTCTGGATGTGCCATTATTTAAGAAAGTAGATTTTCATATGTCTTACTCAGAATATCTTGAATTTTGATTGACACTCTCTCATCTTTCTTTTACACAATCTTTACCCTGACCTCACTTAGGCCTTTCCCCTCCCTGTAATCTGTTCTTCTACTTACATATATACAATACCATGCCCTTAAGATCTTCCCTCTCCTCCCTCCTTTATAGCCTTTTTCTAGCTTATGGGCCTCTGATACTGATTATTGGCTCCAGATCACACACAAGTCTATACATTTGTAGCTAGGATCCACATATAAGAGAGAACATACAATGCTGCTTGGCTTTCTGGGCTTGAGTTACTTCACTTAGTATAATCCTTTCCAGATTCATCCATTTTCCTGCAAATTTCATAATTTCATTTTTCTTTACCAAGGAATAGAACTCCATTGTGTAGATGTACCACATCTTTATTATCCATTCATCTGTGGAAGTAAATCTAGGCTGGTTCCATTTCCTAGCTATTGTGAATACAGCAACAAAAAACATGGTTGTGCATGTATCTCTAAGGTAGCATTAGGACATATGCCTAGGAGTGCTATAGCTGGATCACATGGCAAATCTTTTTTTAGCTGTCTCAAGAACTCCACACTGATTTCCACAATGGCTGTACCAGATTACATTCTCAACAATAGTGCAGAAGGGTTCCCCTTTTACCACATCCTCACCAATATTTACTGTCATTTGTTTTCTTGGTGGTAGCCATTCTGACAGGAGAAAGATGGAATCTCAAGGTAGTTTTAATTCGCATTTCCCTGATGGCTAAGGATGTAGAACACTTTTTTAGATGTTTATATGCCATCTGTATTTCTTCCAGTGAAAACTCTCTATTTAGTTCCTTAGCCCATTTTTTGACTGGGTTGTTTGATTTCTTAGTGTTCTGTTTTTTGAGTTCTTTGTATATTCTGGATATTAATCCTCTGTCAGATGTGTAACTGGCAAAGATTTTTCCCATTCTGTAGGCTGTCTCTTTGCTCTATTCACAGTGTCCTTTGCTGTACACAAGCTTTGTAATTTCATGAGATCCCAGTAGTTGATTAATGGATTTATTTTCTGAACAACTGGGGTTATATTCAGAAAGTCAAAAATCAGATGGCTGTAGCTACCTGGATTAACATCTGGGTCTTCTATTCTGTTCCATTGATCTATATGTCTGTCTTTGTGCCAATACCATGCTGTTTTTGTTACTATGACTTTGTAATATAGCTTAAAATTGAGTATGGTGATATCACCAGCCTTATTTTTGTTGCCCAAAATAGTTTTGGTTATTCGAGGTTTTTTGTGCTTCCATATGAATTTTAGGATTTTTTTTTCTATTCCTGTGAAGAATGCCATTGGAATTTCAATGGGGATTGCATTAAATGTGTAGATTGCTTTTGGTAAGATTGACATTTTCACGATATTGATTCTTCCAATCCAAGAACATGGGATATCTTTCCATTTTCTTGTGTCTTCTGCAATTTCTCACTTGAGTGTTTTAAAGTTCTCATTGTAGAGATCCTTCACTTCCTTAGTTAATTCCAAAGTACTTTATTTATTTACTTTTTTTGAGGCAATTGTGAATGGAAGAGATTCCCTGATTTTATTCTTTGCAGGTTTGTTGTTAGTATATAGGGAAAGCTACAGATTTCTGTATATTTGTTTTGTATCCTGCTATGTTGCTAAAAGTTTTTATCAGCTCTAACAGTTTCCTGGTAGAGTTTTTAGGGTCTTTTATGTATAGAATCATATCATCTGCATATAGTGATAATTTGATCTCTTCTTTTCCAATTTGTATCCCTTTTATGAGTGTCTCTTGCCTTACTGCTATAGCTAAGATTTCCAGTACTATTTAAATAAAAGTGGGAACAGTGGACACCCTTGTTTTGTTCCTGAATTTAGTGGAAAAGCTTAGAGTTTTTCAACATTTAGTATTATGTTGGTTGTAGGTTTGTCATAAATAGCTTTTACTATGTTGAAATATGTTCCTTCTATTCCCAGTTTCTATGATATATTTACCATGAAAGGATGTTGGATTTTGTCGATTGCCTTTTCTGCATCTACTGAGATGATCATGTGATTTTTGTCCTTCAGTCCATGTATATAATGTATTACATTTATTCATTTGTGTATGTTGAACCATCCCTGCATCCCTGGGATAAAGCCAACTTGGTCTGGGTGAATGATCTTTTTGATATATTCTTGTATCCTGTTTGCCAATATTTTGTTCAAAATTTTTGCATCTATGTTCATGAGGGAGATTGGTCTGTAATTTTCTTTTTTTGTTCTGTCTGCCTGGTTTTTGTATGAGGGCGATGCTGGCTTCGTAGAAGGAGTTTGGTAGAATTCCTTCCTTTTCTATTTTATGGAAAAGTTTGAGAAGCATTGATGTTAGTTCTTCTGTGAAGGTCTGGTAAAATTCACCAGTGAATCCATCTGTGCCTAAGCTTTTTTTAGTTAGGAGACTTTTTATAATTCCTTGGATCTCTGTACTTGTTATAGGTCTATTTAAATGGTTTATGTCATCTTGTTTTAAATTTTGTAGGTCATATGAATTAAGGAAATCATCCATTTCTTTCAGATTTTCAAACTTAGAGGCATATATATTCTTAAAGTATGTCCTTATATTTGTCTGAATTTCTTTGGTATCTGTTTTAATGGTGCCTTTTTCATATCTAATTTTATTAATTTTTGTCTCTTCTCTCTTTCTTCTGGTCAGATTTGTCAAGGGTTTATCAATCTTGTTTATCCTTTCAAAGAACCAACTCTTAGTTTCACTGATTCTTTGGATTGATTTTTGGTTTCTATTTCATTAATTTCTGCCCTAATCTTTATGATTTCTTCTCATTTACTGATTTTTGGTTTGCATTGTTCTTCTTTTTCAAGGCTTTAAGGATGAGCATTAAATTATTATTTGTAATCTCTCTAATTTCTTAATATAGGCATTTACAGCTATAAATTTCCCTCTTAGGACTGCCTTCATTGTGTCCCAAAGGTTTTAGTATGTTGTATTATCATCATTATTTGATTCTATGAATTTACTGATTTCCTCAATGACCCATTGATCATTTAATAGTGTACTGTTTAGTCTCCATGAATTTCTGTATTCTCTGTAGCTTTTCTTGTTGCTGATTTGCAGTTTAATCCCATTGTGGTCAGATAGAGTACAAGGGATTATTTCAATTTTCCTGTATTTGTGTAGATTTTCTTTGTGTCCTAATATATATGATTTATTTTAGAGAATGTTTCATGCACTGCTGAGAAAAAATGCATATTCTGTAGCATTTAGATGGAATGTTCTGTAGATGTATGTTAGGTCCATTTGTTCCATGACATCATTTAATTCAGATATCTCTGTTTATTTTTTGCCAGGATGACCTGTCAATTGATGAGAGTGGGGTATTGAAGTCTCCTGCTATAATTGCGTTTGATGTTATCTGTGACCTTAAGTCTAATAGTGTTTGTTTGATGAAACCCCCATGTTAGGTGCATATATGTTTAGGATTGTAATGCCCTCTTACTAGAGTGTTCCTTTAATCAGTATAAAATGACCTTCTATATCTTTTTCTCACTAATGTTGTTTTGAAGTCTATTCTGTCAGATATTAGGATAGCAACCCCTGCTTGTTTCCTAGGCCCATTTGCTTGAAATATCATTTTCCATCCTTTCACCATAATGCAGTGTCTATATTTTACTGACAGATGAGTTTATTAGAGGGAACAAATGGCAGGATCCTGCCTTTAATCCAGTCTGCAAGTCTGTGTCTTTTGGATGGTGCATTGAGGCCGATGATATTAAGAGTTATTATTGAAAGGTATGCATTTATTCTTGCCATTCTTCTTATTTTGTAGTGTTTCCTTTTTTCCCTTTACTCATTTGTTTTAGCTGTTATTTGAGTGTGGTTTATTTTTTCCTATTTCCTCCTGTGTGTGTTCTACTTTATCTTCACCATTAAGAATTCCTTCAGGGCTGGAGAGATGGCTTAGTGGTTAAGCACTTAACTGTGAAGCCTAAGGACCCCAGTTCGAGGCTCAATTCCCCAGGATCCACGTTAGCCAGATGTGCAAGGGGCACATATGTCTGGAGTTCGTTTGCAGTGGCTGGAGGCCCTGACATACCAGTTCTCTCTCTCTCTCTCTGCCTCTTTCTCTCTCTGTCTGTCAGGTCACTCTGAAATAAAAAAATAAAATAAACAAAAAATTTTAAAAAAAGAATTCCTTCAAGTATTTTCTGTAGAGCTGGTTTAGTTGTCACAAATTCCTTTAGCTTGTTTTTGTTGTGGAATGTCCTTATTTCTCCATCAATTTGGATAGATAGCTTTGCAGGATAAAGTAATCTTGGTTGACAGTTCTTATCTTTCAGAACTTGGAATATGTCATTCCAAGCCCTTCTGGCTTATAAAGCTTGTGTTGAGTAATCTGCCGTTATTCTGATGGGCTTCCCTTTGTAGGTGACTTGCTTCTTCGCTCTAACTGCTTTCAATATATTTTCTTTGGTTTGTGTGTTTAGTAGTTTAATTATAACATGGTGAGGAGAAGTTCTTTCCAGGTTTTGTCTGTTTAGTGTTCTAAAAGCTTCTTGTATCTGTATTGGCATTTCCTTCCCAATTTAGGGATAATTTTCTTCTATGATTTTGTTGAAAACACATACTAAGTCTCTGGACTGAAATTCTTCTCCTTCTGTCATACTCTGAATTCTTGTGTTATTATGTATATATATATTTTTTGCATCTTGGATTAATTTAATGTTTGGATTTTCTAGTTAGTTGCAGTATTATTAGATGTTTCAAACAATCTGATGTTATATGTCTTCAGGGTAGGAGCTTAAGATGCTAGGTGAGGCTCTCAAGACTCTCAGACTATCTACAAAAATAAAACTAGGTGTTGGGTTTGCCTGCTATGAAAGTATTCAAGTATGATAAGTGGAACAAAATACAGGCAGATTCTGAAATTTAACTAAACAATGTACACATTCAATGAAAAACAGCACAGAGTATTTATGCAAGAGTAGATATTATGACAACCAGATCTTCTAACAAAGTCACTGTCCCTTAGGGTGTGTGGTACCCCACACCCTTAATCCTGTCAACAAGGAGGTTAAGATTTCTGGCCTGTTGAGGGTTCCAAGTCAGCTTGTGACCAAGTGAGATCCTTCCCTATGTACAACAGAAGAGGAAACAAAGCCACTATAACTCAAGAAGCAACAAAAAAAAGCCCAAAACATAGCTTATTTAAGAATGGCAAATCCGACCATCCATCAGATTTCACATATAATTTATCCTGATATGGAAGGTGCAATTAGCACTTCTGGTTCAGGCCTATATACCAGGTTTATATGGTGGGTACTGACCTGATGTAATCCCAGTTAGCTTTTGGGATGATTTTGGTCTCAGTTATGCTGCACTCCTGTTTGGGTCCCTCTTTGGTGCACTGTGGGTTCAAGTAGGCTGGCTGGCTCATTGGATCACTGCTCTGGTCTCCAGTGCTGGGTGCTGTGAGCTCCCTTCCCCTGGTCTCTGGTGCTTGCTGGCACTTGTGCTGGCAGTGGGGGAGGGGAGGCTGTGGATGGTGGCTCTAGTTCTTCCGATGGTCCATGTGATCCTCTACCTTGTGATCTGCTCCTCTGTTGTTTGCTGTGGTTCTTCATGTTTTTTGAGTTTGCAAAGAGCTCTGGTGTGAGTGGAAAATCCCCTCACCTGGCTTTTGTGTGGCTCAAGCCAAGCCTTGCACTGTGGCCCCCTGGACCTGATGCCGCCACTGCTGAAGCCACTTCTGCCTGCCTATGTGGGTTCTGGATGCTCTGGATCTCTGCTACTTCTCTGCTGCTGTTGGTAATTTCTTATATACCTCATTTTTTAGTAAAAGAGTGTATTTTGGTGTTTTTTTGTTTTTTTTTTTTTTTCTTTTGGCTTTTTCTCCCCTACACTGCTTTGGCATGGTTCCTACACCACCATCTTAACCAGAAGTCCTCCTGTATTCCTGATCTTTTCATAGTGTCCTGGATACCTTGAGTTTCCCATTCATACCTTGCCATTATGTTGTCTTTCTCTTTGTTGGACTGTATTAGATCTGCCACCTGGTCTTATAGTTTAGATATTCTGTCCTCTCCTTCATCCATTCTACTGGAGAGACTTTCCATAGAGTTTTTTTTTTTTTTTTTTTTTTTTTTAATTTCATTGACTATATCTTTAGAGCCTGAATTTCAGCCTGGTTTTTCTTCAGTGTTTCTATTTCCTTACTCATTTCTTGTAATGACCTCTTTATTTCATTAACCTGGTTTCCTGTGTTCTCTTTCAGAAGTTTGTTTTCTTCTTTAATTCCTTTGTTTTTTTCTTTGATTCCTTTTATTTCTTCTCTGATTTCTTTGAGCATAGATGCCATCATTTCTTGAAATCTTTGTCAGGCATTTCATCTAAAACAGTCTCATTGGTGATAATTTCTGATGGATTTACAGTTTTTGATGGGACTGTATTGTCTTGATTCTTTGAGTTTCTTGTATTATATTGGAGTGATTTTTGCATCCTGAATTGATTTGATGCTTGGGTTTTCTACTTACCTGCAATGTTCCCACACATGGCAATCCACTTCTGTATACACTCAGGATATGAGTTCAAGGTGCCATGTGTAGCTCTTGTCACCCAATCAAGCCACAGGAGTAATCCTAGGTGTTGAATTTGCTTGCTAAGCAAGTATTCTAGTGGACTGGGTGGAATAATTTACTGGCAAACTCTAAACTTCAACCAAGTAACATACACAATCAATAAAAACCAGCACAAATATGCAATTGTGGGAATTAAAACAAACAGATAGTCATATAAAGCCAAAATCCCTAAGTGTGTGTGTTGTTCTACACCCTTAGTCTTGTCAGCTGGGAGGTAGAGATTTCTGTTCTGAATTGGATTCCAGGTCAACCTAGATCTAGATCCTGCCCCCAATAATGACAGAAGCAAGAAACAAAGGCCCTATATATATGAAAGCACCAAAGGTGAAGGCTTGGCTTGAGCCACAGGAAAACCCAGGTGAGGGGATTTTCCATCCACACTGCAGCTCCTCACAAACTCAAGAAATGTGAAGGGGAGACCACAGCAAGCAATGGAGGACCAGATCATGAGGTAGAGGATCAAGTAGACCAGTGGGAGAACTAGAGCCACCATACACAGCCTCCCCTCCCCCACCACCAGCGCAAGTGCCAGCAAGCACCAGAGACCTGGGGAAGGGTGATTACAGCACCCAGCACTGGCGACCAGAGCAGTGATTCAGTGACCCAGCCAGCCTACTTGAACCCACAGCACACCAAAGGGAGAGCCAAGCAGGAGCAGAGCATAACTGAGACCAAAATCATCCCCCAAAGGGATTACACCAGATCAGTACCCACCAAATAAGCATGGTATATAGGCTTGAATTGGAAGTGCTAATTGCACCTTCCATATCAGGATAAATTATATGTGAAATCTGATGGATGGTCAGATTTGCCATTCTTTTTTTTTTTTTTTTTTTCTTGTTTTTTCAAGGTAGGGTCTCATTCTAGCCCAGGCTGACCTGGAATTCGCTATGTAGTCTCAGGGTGGCCTCGAACTCATGGAGATCCTCCTACCTCTGCCTCCCAAGTGCTGGGATTAAAGGCATGCGCCACCATGCCCGGCATATTTGCCATTCTTAAATAAGCTATATTTTGGGCTTGTCATTTGTTGCTTCCTGATTTATAGTGCCTTTGTTTCCTCTTCTATTCATTAGGGAAGGGTCTCACTTGGTCAAAAACTGAGTTGGAACTCTCAACAGACCAGAAATCTTGGTCTCCTAGTTGACAGGATCAAGGGTGTGGGCCACCACACACCCTAAGGGACAGTGACTTTGTTAGAGGATCTGGTTGTCATAATACCTACTCTTGCATAAATACTCTGTGCTGTTTTTCATTGAATGCATACATTGTTTAGTTAAATTTTAGAACCTGCCTAAATTTTGTTCCACTCAGCCTACTTGAATGCTCGCATAGAAGGCAGACTCAACATCTAGGGTCACTTTTGTAGATACTCTGAGAGTCTTAAGAGCCACACCTAGCACCTTAAGCTCCTACCCTGAAGATATATAATATCAGATTGATTGACACATATAATAATACCACAGCTAACTAGAAAATCTAAGCATTAAATTAATCCAAGATGCAAAAATATGTACATTATAATACAAGAAACACAAAAAATCAAGACAGTATAAATATATCAAAAAGTATTAATTCATCAGAAATGACCTCCAGTGAGAATGAGTTACAGGAAATGCCTGAGAAAGATTTAAAAAGAATGATTATAAATATGCTCAAAGAAGTCAAAAAGGAAATCAAAGGAATCAAAGAAGACACAGGAAACCAATTTAATGAAATAAAGAGGTCAATACAAGACATAAATAGGAAATGGAAATAATAAAGAAAAATAAGTCAGAATTATTAGCAATGAAGAACACAGTCAATGAAATAAAAAAACTCTGTAGAAAATCTCAGCAATAGAATGGTAAAGGAGAGGACAAAATATCTAAACTAGAAGACCAGGTGGCAGATCTAATACAGTCCAACAAAGAGAAAGGCAAACTAATAGGAAAGCATGAATGGGAATTTCAAGATACTCGAGACACTACAAAAAGATCAAACATAAAAATTCAGGATATAGTAGAAGGAGAAGAATTTCACTCCAAAGGCATAGTAGGTGCTTTCAACAAAATCACAGAAGAAAACTTCCTCCAAATTGGGAAAGAGATGCCAATGCAGATACAAGAATCCGTTAGAACACCAACCAGACAAAACCTGGAAAGAACCTCTCCTCACCATATTATAATTAAACTACCAACATACAAACTAAAGAAAATATATTGAAAGCAGTTATAGAGAAAAATCAAGTAACCTACAAAGGCAAGCCCATCAGGATCACAGAAGATTACTCAACACAAACTTTAAAAGCCAGAAGGGCTTGGAGTGATGTATTCCAACTTCTGAAAGATATCAACTGTCAACCAAGGTTACTTTATCCTGCAAAGCTACCCATTCAAATAGATGGAGAAATAAGGACATTCCACAACAAAAACAGGCTAAAGGAGCATTTGAAGACAAAACCAGCTCTACAGAAACTACTTGAAAGAATCCTCCATACTGAAGAGAAAGAAATGCACACATATAAGAAACCTGGAAAAAACAAACCATACTCAACACTGTTTCAAGCAAATGGGCCTAGAAAACATCTGACAAGGTAGACTTCAGTCCAACTTTAGTTAGGAAAGATAAGGAAGGTCACTTTATATTGATTAAAGGCACACTCGAACAGGAGGACATTACAATCCTAAACATATATGCACCTAACATGGGGTCTCCCAACTTCATCAAACAAACACTGTTAGAACTAAGGTTACAGATTACATCAAACACAGTTGCAGTGGGTGTCTTCAACAACCCACTACAGAATCAATTGACAGGTCATCCCAGCAAAAAATAAACAGAGAAGTATCTGGATTAACTGAGATCACAGAACAAATGGACCTTACAGATATATACAGAACATTTCATCCAAATGCTGCAGAATACACATTCTTTTCAGCAGCATGTGGAACATTCTCTAAAACAGACTGTCTATTAGGACAGAAAGCAAATATTAACAAATACAGAAAAACTGAGATAATTCCTTGCATTCTATGTGACCACAATTTTCTTCATGGGAATAGAAAAAACAATTCAAAAATTCATGTGGAAGCACAAAATATCTCAAATATCTAAAACAATACTGAGCAACAAAAATAAGGCTGCTGGTATCACCATACCTGATTTGAACCTATACTACAGAGCCATAGTAACAAAAACAGCATGGTACTGGCACAAAAGCAGACATGTAGATTACTGGAACAGAATAGAGGACCCAGATGTAAGTTTGGGTAGCTATAGCTACCTGATATTTGACAAAAATGCCAAAAATACTCACTGGAGAAAAGACAGCCTCTTCAGCAAATGGTGCTGGGAAAACTGGATATGTATCTGTAGAAGGATGAAAGTAGATTATTCTCTCTCTCCATGCACAAGAGTTAAGTACAAATGGATTAAGGACTTTAGTATCAGACCTGAAACTCTGAAACTGCTAGAGAAAAAAGTAGGGGAAACCCTTTAACATATTGGTCTTGGCAAAGACTTTCTGAATATAACCCCAGTCGCTCAGGCAATAAAACTACAGATAACTGCTCAGACCTCATGAAATTACAAAGATTTTGTACGGCAAAGGACACTGTGAATAAAGCAAAGAGGCAACCTATAGAATGGGAAAAAATCTTTGCCAGCTATACATCTGACAGAGGATTAATATCTAGGATAGACAAAGAACTCAAAAAATTAAATAATAAATAAAAAACCCAATTAAAAAACGGGCTATGGAACTAAATAGAGTTCTCAAAAGAAGAAATACAGATGGCATATAAGCATCTAAAAAAGTATTCTACATCCTTTGTCATCAGGGAAATGTAGATTAAAACTATGTTGAGGGCTGGAGAGATGGTTTAGTGGTTAAGTGGTTGCCTGTGAAGCCTAAGGACCCCAGTTCGAGGCTTGATTCCCCAGGACCCACGTTAGGCAGAAGCACAAGGGAGTGCATGCATCTGGAGTTCATTTGCAGTGGCTGGAGGCCCTGGCACACCCATTCTCTCTCTCTATTTGCCTCTTTCTCTCTATGTCTGTTGCTCTCAAATAAATAAATATGAATAAACAAAAAAAAAATAAAACTATGTTGAGATTCCATCTCACTCCTGTCACATTGGCTACCATCATGAAAACATATGGACATAAACGCTGGTGAAGATGTTGAAAAAGAGGAACCCTTCTACACTGTTGGTGGGAATGCAATCTGGTCCAGCCATTGTAGAAATCAGTGTGGAGGTTCCTAAGACAGGTCAAAATAGATCTACCATATGACCCAGCTATAGCACTCCTAGGCATATATCCTAAGGACTCGTCTCATTACCTTAGAGATACTTGTTCAACCATGTTTATTGCTGCTCAATTCACAATAGCTGTGAAATGGAACCAGCCTAGATGTCCCTCAACTGATGAGTGGATAATGAAGATATGGCACATTTATACAATGCAGTTATACTCAGTGGTAAGGAAAAATGAACTTATGAAATTTGCAGGAAAATGGATGGATCTGGAAAGGATTATACTAAGTGAGGTAACCTAGGGCCAGAAAGCCAAGCATTGCATGTTCTGTCTCATATGTAGATCCTACCTACATATGATTGGACTTCTGTGTGAGTAGGAAGAAAACTCAGTAGCAGAGGCCAGTAAGCTAGAAAAGACATATAAAGGAAGAGAAAGGAAGGGAGGCAGATACTTAGTAGGATGGTATTGTATATATGTAAGTAGAAGAATAGATTAATGGGGATGAAAAGGCGCAAGTGACGTCAGGGGAAGGGACTGAGTAAAGGAAAGGCAGAGGGAGGGGTAATCAAAATCTAAGAGGGTATAAATAAGTCATATGGAAACCTCCTTTTGGACAATGGAACATTCAGGAGTTGTAGATTGTTACTAGAAAATTTTCAGTGCCAGGGATGGGATACCTTCCAGTGAGGTCCCTGATGCCCCCAAAACATTACAGGCCATTGCCGAGGCCCTTGATCTCCCACAAGGAATTGAAGGTAAGATCCTTTTCCTGAAGACTCCACATACTTGGGCTGCAAGGCCACTGAAAAAATCCTGCTGGAACTGAGCTGAAAACCTCCTCCATGTAGACCAGCTGACAGAAATCTGGAAGAAGCCATTCTGCATGCAGTTCAATGGGAGAGAGATAAATCAGTAGTGAAGATACTCAACAGTGGACACTGCCAGCCTTATATTTTGCCAGCCAGGCCAAATGAGCCAATGGGTGCAATAGTGGCACATCTGTCACAGGGGAAACCAACTGCCCTCTAATTGGACTGGAGGCCCACTCCATGGGAGAGAATACATCCCTGATACTGAAAACCAACAACATAGGTAGTCATGAGCCCTAGGGGTGTAACGTCTGCTGCTGTCTGGCTAAATGTATATAGTATGCTCATCAAGCTGCCCAGTAAGCACTTCTCTTAATATTCATACCATATTATGAACCATATTAATGTTACTCTCACTTTAGTAGAGAATCTTCTCTTTTCAGATGACAGTGACCTTGGGATGACTCAGAAGGCATCATGGTGCTGGAAAGAAGTGACAGGGGTGCTCAGCAATGCAATATCTCTATCACCCCTTCCAAGGCTCAGGGTCCATTGCAGAACAGGTGGCGGAAAGAATGTAAGAGCCAAAGAAAGGGTAGGACTCCTTACAACTTGCTCTTCCAGACACAAAATCTCCTGGATATCCATGACCTCACAGTGCCTGACACTACCTACACAAGACCATCATAATAGGAGGAAAAGATCATGACATCAACATAAAAGAGAGACTGATTGAGAGGAGGAGGGGATATGATGGAGAATGGAGTTTGAAAGGGGAAAGTGGGGGAGGGAGGAAATTACCATGGGATATTGTTTATAATCATGGAAGTTGCTAATAAAAAATAATTAAAAAGAAAAGAAAGCACCAAAGGTAACTATATTCAATCGCCAAATACAGGTTATTTGAAAATGGTAAAGCCAACCAACAATATATACCCCATAACCTACCCTGATAAGGAAAGAAAGATTATCTCTTGCAGGACTGTGTGCCTGTTTTTTTTTTTTTGGGGGGGGGTCAGTCAGACTCCTTACCTTTTGGGGTGGCTTCCAATCTCACCAATGCTGAGTGCCTGCCTTGATCCCTCCATGTTGTGCTGTGCAGCTGCACCTATGATCTGCTCTGCTGGCTGTGCTGCCACTGGAGTCTGAATGCTGGAGGTTCGTGGTTCTGATGGGGAGATGGGATAGTTCAGACTTCTGGAGTTGCTCGCAGTTTCAGTTGCTCTTTAGTTGACCTCAGCTGTCGTCCCTTCAGATTTCTTAACTTTGCAAGAAGACTGATGGAGTTGAAAAATCTGTTGCTTGGTCTCTGCTGCTGCTGCCACCTGGCACTCCTGGCACTCCTGGCAGGACTGCGCTGGGTGGGCACGCTGGTCATGGACTGTGATCGCCTCAGTGAGACTCTGGCCATTTTCCTTCTTTCTGGTGGATCTTGGTCTCTCAGGCTTCTCTGGTGTGTCTAAGAATAACCTATACTCCTTCACTTTTCAGAAGAAGAGTGTATTTTGCTAGGGTTTTGCTTAAATCTCTCCCTAGGCTGGTTTGGCATGGCACCTAAGCTGCCATCTTACTCGGGACTTGGAAAATTCTTAATGGAATATTATGCAGAGAGGGAGAATAAAAAGTCTCATCCATGAGTATGCATGGAAGAACACTCACCAAGAAGGAAACAAAGGATAAAGAAGACCTGGACATGAATGAACAGCAAGCCAGCAAACCTCCAAAACTAAGAGGGGAGGTGAAAAAGAAAATACCAATCACTCAGCCAACCAGAACCTCACCCAATAAAACCATAGGCAAAACCCTCTCAATAATAATATTAAATGTAAATAGCCTTACTACCAGTAAAAAGACACAGATTAAATGGTTGGATTCAAAAACAAAATCCAACTATCTGTTGTCTTTAAGAAACACATGGTGGTAGTTTGAATATATGTCCCCCATAGACTCTGGTGTTTTATTAAGCTGTAACTTGGGTCTCCAGGGCCCTCGTTGGAGCAAGTGTCATTGGGAGCTGATCTTGAGGTCCAGATCAGAGTGTTTTTGGGGATGGATCTAATTCCAGACTAAAGGTGTGTGTAAGCAATTTGAACTCTGGGTTCAGGTTTGCTGCTTTTTGGTGTTTGCTGGCTGTTTGGTGATATTTCTCTGCTTGGATGTATGGAAGCAGCTACTTCTGTTATTGATGCAGCTTCCCCTGGATCTATAAGCTTGAAATACCCCATTCCTCTCATAAACTGTGTCTCTTTGGAAGTTCATCCCAGCATTGTAGAGCTGTCTATGACACACATCTAGCTAGCAAAGACAGTGTGGACACTGTCAAAGGATAGGAGGTAACCTATCAAGCAAATCGAAAACATAATCAAGTGGGTATGACTATTTTTTAATCTGTTATTCTAGACTTCAAACCAAAGCTAATAAAAACAGACAAAGAAGGACATAATATGTTAATGAAAGGAACAATTCCTAAAAAGACCCAATAATTGTAAATATCTATTCACCAAATATTGGGGTTCCCAATTTGATGAATGCTAAAAGGTCACATTGCTCCATACACAATAATAGGGAAGACTTTAAACCCCATTCACATTCAGACAGGACTCCAAACTATTGTATATATATAAGTAGACAAACAGATCACTGGGGGTGGAATGGCCTAAGTGAGGTCACTGGAAGAGACTGGGTAAAAGAAGGGTGAGGAGAGGGTTAATCAAAATTCAGGATACTGTGAATAATCCATATGATAACCTACTTTTTTGGATAATGGCACACCCAGAAGCCATAGACTGTTACTAGAAAAATTTCAGTGCCAGGGATGGGATAACATCCAGTGAGTTTTTGCCCAGGGAGCTTCTGATACCCTCAAAACATTACAGGCCTTTGACAAGGCTCTTGGTTTCCCACCAGAAATAGATGATAAGACCCTGTTGCTGAAGACTCCACATGCCTGGGCTGAAAGGTCACTGAGAACTCAAACTGGGCCAGAGCAGAAAACCTCCTCCATGTAGATGAGCTGACAGAAAGCTGGAAAAAGCTGTGTGCAGCCCTGTGGAAGATAGGAGTCATCAGCAGTGAAAACAGTGGACACTGCAAGCCTAAAGTCTGGCCAGCCAGGATAAATGACCAAATGGGTGCAATCGTGGCATAACTATTATGAGGGAAAACAACTGCTCTCTAATTTGACTGGAGGCCTGCTGTATGGGAGGGAATACATGCCTGGTATTGAAAACCGAATCAAAAGCCTATGGTGGGGAAGGTCATGAGCACCGGGAGTATAATGACTGCTCTTGTCTGGCTAAATGCATAGATAATGCTCACCAAACTTCCTTAAAAGCACTTTTCTTAACATTTATACCCATATATCAATACTACTCTCAATTTTGGTTGGAGAAGCTTCCCTGTTGTTTGTAAGCATGGAAGCTGTTAATAAAAACAAGTTAAAAATTACCAAAGATACTTCAGAGCTAAATTATACCAAATACCAGCTGGATTTAACAGATATTTACAAAACATCTCATCAAAGCAATACAAAATATACATTCTTCTTGGCAACACACGGAATCTTCTCCAGAAATGACCACATGATAGGCCACAAAGCAACTTTGACAAATACAAAAAATTGGTATAAAAAGGAATTACACCTTGTATTCTATCACAGCACAGTGGGATAAATCCAAAAACCATTAGCAAGAGAAACTTCAGCAACTACACACACATTTGGAGATTGAACACTAACATTTCTGTGTGAATAGTTGATCACTGAAGAAACTGAAGTTAATGAGAATGGTAACACTACTTACCAGACCTTCTAAGTACCATCAAGGCAGTCCTAAGAAGAGAGCCCACAGCCAGAAGTGCCCCCATGAAAAACTCACAGAGATCTCAAATAAACAATCTAATGATATAAGGGAACATTATGGAAACTTATATTCCAAAAAAATTGAAAACCTAGGTGAAATGGATACACTTATAAATGCATATTACCTACCAAAACTAAACCCAGGAGATATAAATAGACAGACTCATAACCAGCAGAGTTTGAATTTGTAATTAAAAGTACCTACAACAGGGCTGGAGAGATGGCTTAGCAGTTAAGTGTTTGCCTGTGAAGCCTAAGGACCCTGGTTCAAGGCTCGATTCCCCAGGACCCATGTTAGCCAGATGCACAAGGGGCTGCATGCGTCTGGAGTTCATTTGCAGTGGCTGAAGGCCCTGGCACACCCATTCTCTCTCTCTCTATCTGCCTCTCTCTCTCTTTCTCTCTGTTGCTCTCAAATAAATAAATAAAAATGAACAAAAAAAAATTTTAAAAAGTACCTACAACAAAAAAGCTCAGACCCAGATGGAGTCAATGCTGAATTCTATCAAACCACTAGTAAGAAGAAACACAAATAAGATTCACAAAGTTTTTTCTAATACTTTGGTCATTATTGTTTCAATGTTCTAAAAATACATGGGACACAAGATTTAATCTCAAAAAAGTGTTCAAGGTGAGGTACAATAACATATGTGTCAGTTGAGAAAGATAGACTTAAGACTATATAATGACAGATGGTAACATTTAAAGAAGGGCAGCCATATTGAATTTTTTTTCTTTTTCTTTTTGGGTTTTTCATGGTAGGGTCTCGCTCTAGCACAGGCTGACCTGGAATTCACTCTGTAGTCCCAGGGTGACCTTGAACTCATGGAAATCCTCCTACCTCAGCCTCCCAAGTACTGGGATTAAAAGTGTGTGACACCGCGCCCTGCTGTCTTGTCTTTTTTTTTGAAGAAGGGTCTCACTCTAGCCCAGGCTGACCTAGAATTCACTCTGTAGTCTCAGGGTGCCCTCAAACTCATGGCGATCCTCCTACCTCTGCCTCTTGAGGCGTGTACCACCACGCCCGGCCCATTTTGAATATCTTTATGTAGTGTAGTCTTGTTTTTTTCTGAAATTTTCTTTTCCATCTAATCGATATTTTAAAAAATCAACAAATACATGCAAATAGAACACATTAGAGACATTATGCATCATGACCAAGTTGGTTTTATACCAAGGATGCAAGGTCTGTTCAAAATATGCAAGTCAATAATATAATTCACCATATAAATAATATTTTTTGTGTGTGGAGGGTTTGAGGTAGGGTTTCACTCTAGCTCAGGCTGATTTGGAATTTACTATGTAATCTCAGGGTGGCCTCGAACTCATGGTGACCCTTCTACCTCTGCCTCCTAAGTGCTGGCAGTAAAGGCGTGTGTCACCATGCCTGGCCATATAAATAATCTTAAGGACAGAAACTATATAATTATCTGTATAGATTCAGTGGAAGTAAACAAAGTCCAACATGCATGCCTTCATGATGAAAGTTCTGAGGAAATCAGGAATAGGTAGAATATACTTCAAATTAATAAAGGCTACATATGACTGTAGCCAACATATTATGTAACAGGCTATAGTCAACATTCTGAATGGAGAAAACAGGAAAACATTTCCTCTAAAATCTGCAATAAGACAGGGGTTCTTACTGTCTCCACTCTTATTTAATATAGCTCATGAAGTCTTTGCTAGCACAATAATATAAGAGAAAATATAAAAGGGCTAAAGTTAAGAGAGAAAGAAATGAAATTATTTCTAATAACAGATGATATGGTTCTATACTTACATAACCTCATACATAGACTTTACCAGAAAATTCTTAAAATTAATAAACACTTTTAGCAAAGTTTCAGCATACAAAATTAACACGATAGCTTTCATTGATTCCAACCATGAATTTGTAGAAAATGAAATTAAGAAAAATGTCTCATTCACAATAGCTCCTTTCAAAAATAAAGTGCCTTGGAATAAGTGTCACCATGAATGTGAAAGGCCTCTAAAAAGAAAACTTTAAGACACCGAAAAGAAGACACCAGAAGATGGAGAGACTTTCCATGCTCCTAGATTGGCAGAATCAATATTGTGAAAATTGCTATATAACCAAAAATAATCTACAAAGTCAATGCAATTTCCATTAAAGTTACAATGATATTCTTCTCAGAACCAGAAAAAGCAATCTAACAATTCATATGGAAACACAAACATGCATAGCCAAAGCAGACCTAAAAGAAAATTGCTAGAAGTATCATAATTCCTGATCTAAACTCACTGCATGGTTTTGGCACAAAAATAAACACACAGTCCAATGGACTAGAATATAGGACCTAGAAAGAGATGCACACCTATGGTCATGTAATTTTCAACAAAGACATTAAAAAAAATACACTGGAGAAAAAACAGCCTGTTAAACCAATAGTACTGGCAAAACTGGATATCCACCTAAAGAAGAAAGAAGTTAGATCCACATCTCTTATCCTCCTCAAAGACCAATTCAAAATCGAACAAAGACTTTTACATAAAGGCCAAAATGCCAACATTACTAGAGAAAAACATAGATAATAAAGTGAAAATTATAGTTATAGGTAAGGACTTTCTAAAAAGGAATCAAATAGCATAGGAAATAGTTCTAAGAATCAACAAATGGGACTATATGACATTAAAACATTTCTTCACAGCAGAGAAAACTATTAGTAGAGAAACAGAAAGATGACAGGATGGGAGAAAATCTTTGCCAGCTATTCCTATGACAGGAGTTGATTTCTAGAATATTTAAAGAACTGAAAAAACTGCACCCCTAAGCCCCTGCCAACCAATAAATAGACTAATGAAATGAGTAGACGGCTGTTAAAAAGAGAGGCACAAATGACCAATAGATATTTTTAAAAGTGTTCACCATCCTTAGGTACCAAGGAAATGCAAACTAAAACCACTTTGAGATTTCATCTCATCCCAGTCAGAATGGCTCTCAATAAGAAAACTCATGACAATGCTGGTGAGGTTGTGGGGAAGGGGATACTTATTCACTGTTGATGGGAGTGTGAACTGGTGTAGCCACTATCAATGTGGAGGTTTCTCTAAAAGCTACCAGGCCATACTGGTACCCTGATCTCAGATGTTTATCCTCCAGAACTGTAAGGAATAAAATCTACTATTTAAGCCAAAAAAAGGTAAGAATTGAACTACCATATGACCCAGCTACACTGCTCATGGACACATACCCAAAGACTGTGTATCCTCCACAGAGATACTTGTGCATCCAAGTTCATTTCTGCTCTATTCATAAAATAGGAAATGAATCAAGTCGATGTCCATTAACTGATGACTGGATAATAAAAATGTACCTATACACAATGGAGTTTTACTCTGCTGTAAAGAAAAATGAGGTTATAATTGATAGAATTGGGAAAATTACACTAAGAGACATAATCCAAGCACAAAAAGGAAAAAAAAATCCCATGTTCTATTACATGAATCCTAACTTTGAATGTTTGTATGCAGATGTAAAATAAGGGGATATGAAACTGAGTATAGGCTATGATTTGAGATAGGAGACCACAAGAGGGGACAAGAGGTGATGAGAAGTGGGGAAAGTACAAAAGGAAGCATGGAGTCTAAGAGCAGAAATGAGGCTATGTTGAGGGGGCATAGGTAGTGGGTAATAGGGGAAAGTGGGGCAAAGGGAAATGAAAAACAGAATTTGTTTGAAAATATCATAAGGAAACTTAACTCATTGCGTGCTACTAAAAATAAATACAAGCTGGAGAGATGGCTTAGCAGTTAAGGCATTTGCCAGCAAAGCCAAAGGACCAGGTTCAACTCCCCAGGACCCATGTAAGCCAGATGCACAAGGTGGCACACGTGTCTTGAGTTTGTTTGCAGTGGCTGGAGGCCCTGACACACCCATTCTCTTTCTATCTGCCTTTTTCTCTCTCCTCTCTCTCTCTCTCAAATAAATAAAAATAAAAATGTTAAAAATAAATAAATAGGAGCTAGAGAGATGGCTCAGCAGTTAAGGCGCTTGCCTGTGAAGCCTAAGAACTCATGTTCAAATCTCCAAGTCCCATGTAGCCAGATGCACAAGAGCACAATGCTGCACATGTGCACAAGGGGGCGCATGCACCTGGAGTTTGTTTGCAGCTGCTGAAGGCCCTGGGTGCCCATTCTCTCTCTCTCAAAATAAATAAAAAAATGCAATACAATACAAGAAGCATGTGGGTGATGGCAAATTTTTTAATGATATTCAAAACTTTTCATAGGCATTGTTATTTCGCTTGTGTCACTGTGTGTAAGTATTTTGGGTCCCAGTATGCCAATCAGGAGAGCTCCATTTGGAGCTGTGATCAAGATGGCTAAAAAGGCCATTGTCATCACATCCCTTGAATACAATTCCAAGTGGGGTGCGCTGAGCCTTGCTGTTTCTAGAACCAGAGGACCTAATACAGCCTGCAGTTGGGGAAGAAATGGGCAGAAAGAAAAATGTAATCAGAGTTAACATATAATAAAAATGGCTCTGTTAAAAACAAAAGGCAAACACCAAAACAAACAGACAAAAAACCACCCCAAACTGACCACCTAGATTACTAGAGAGTAAAAGAACTAAAAATGTTGAGCAAGTTACTCATCAATTCTGTTTTTGTAGCAAATATATTTGGAGACAAGGAATAATCTTCCCAAATCATGTGGGCAGACATTTTTGTCCCCTCAGGCTTCCTCTACTTCAATATCTCCTGAGTGCTCACACTGCTCCCAGAATCTTAGGAACTGCTGTTGGATCAGGGTTTGAGTTTGTTGCCTCTACCATGTGCCACTAGGTTCATGGCTGCACCAAGGTAACACAAGATCCTGAGTCTCTTCAGGGCTCCAGGGTGTGCTGCTTTTCTCAATGTTCTGAGTACTTGTGAAGTTGTGGGATAGAGACTGACAGGTCCTTTGGAATCTGGCAAAATGACTTTGAATTGAGATCTTGCCTCAACTAAATGAGTGAACTTTTTAAAAGTCATTCATGTTCTGTAACCCAATTATTTGTCAGTTCAGCCTCATAGTACATTACAAGACAATTGTGAGGGTTCTACACGAGAATGCAGAGAACACCTGGCACACAGTAGGTAGATAATTTTAAATTACTGTTCTCACTTGTTCTTCCTCCCCTGTCAGGGGGTTCACTCTTTACATTCTTTGTTTTATAGTGACCCTACTGAGTCATAAAGTACCCCCCACCAGGTATGTTCTTGTCATTTATTTATATACTTAATTTTGTTGTTTTTGGTGGTCTCACTATGTAAGATCCATTAGGGTGTCATCTAATTTATGATTATCCTGTGTCTGTCTCTTGAGTGCCGGTATTACAGGCCTGTGTTGTGCCTGGCTTATATTTAATTTTAAAACTTCTTTATATTTAGTTATTTTTTATATTTACTAATACAGCTAAGAAATTGCCTTAAATATTCAGGGACTAAATAAAAATCTACCCTCTCTATGGAGGCACAGAAAAATAGTCCAGAGGTGGAAACAGTACCCCTGAAATGGGACATTATGGCAAAAGAAACCTGCAATTTAAGGTCAGTGTCCAAATCTCAAAGCAATGGTTGAAGGTGGTATTTTTCTCACATGACAATGGAAGCCAGTGTGCTGAATGCTCAGGAGAAAAGGATCAATATCATAGAAAACCAATTCTAAAGTGTCTAACAATTTAGAAGAGGGTCTGTACAGATGAGAAATACCAGGAAACCAGTACTGTTGAGTGATGATGACCATGGCATGAATAATGTCATTTATCATTACATGGCACTTGCCATATGGTAGGTTCTATTCTTTTTTTTTTTTTTTTTTTTTTTTTTTGAGATAGGGTCTCACTCTAGCCCAGGAATTCACTATGTAGTCTCAGGGTGGCCTCAAATTCACAGTGATCCTCCTACGTCTGCCTCCCAAGTGCTGGGATTAAAGGTGTGCGCCACCACGCCTGGCTGGTAGGTCCTATTCTTAAAGCTTTCCATTTATTAATGTATTTACTGCTCTTGACAAACCTGCCACTGGGAACTACTATTAGCTGGTGAATGATTCCCACAAAAATAACTGAGATTTAGTACTATTTCCTTAGAAAATCTAATTTGCAAACACATCTTACATTTATAAACTAAATTCTTTATAGCTCTCTTAATGTCTTTTATCTTTCCACTTTAATTTTCAGCAGTATCTCTGAGTAGAGGTACAAGGGAAAGGACTGAGGCTTAGTCAATTTTATTTCAGGGCATAAAATGGAAGAAAATGATCAAGGTTAAGACATGTCACATTTAAAATATTTGATCTAACTTATGTGAGACATCATCATGTCTTCTTCTTATGACTCTACTCGTACAAAGAATGTTGGCTGGTAGTTTAGTTTATTGGTGGGGCACTTGCCTACCATGCACAAGATCTAGAGTTTGATCCTCAGCACTGAAAAAAAAGTTACTAATTGTTTTGCGAGTTCTTGGAACCAGCTTGATATTCTCTGTTTGTAAGACAGCCTAGCTCAGCCCTGGGGAAGTATCAGGCCAAAGCAAAGGGATCGAGCAGGTCCTGGGTGAATGGTTTCCTTCTTCATACTTGCTTATCTTCTTTCCTGCTTTAGGAAAATGATGAGCGATGAAACAAAGCTCCAAGTTTGTTGTTGGACAAATGGAAAGCAGATACAGATAGATATTCTTTCTGCGGACTTATTATCCCTACAGCAGAAGTTAAAACCAGGCTATTATTTACATTACTTTGAAGAAAAAAATAATTATAATGTTGTTAAATCAGCACCATCATGTGCCAGAAACTGTGCTTAGCATTTTCCATGGATTATTTTATTTAATCCTCACAATACTGCTGGTCAGAAAATAAAATTATAGATCTCATAGTAAAGTGAGAAAATTGAAGTTTTGATAATGTAAGAGGTTACTTGGCTAAAGTTGTAGACAAGCAACATAGCACTCAGAACTAACAATAGAGCCTTAAAAGTCTCACATGCTAACCAGAATGGAGAATTCTGTTGTATAGACATTTGTAAGCTTCTGTTTTGTAATAACAATGGAGTAAAGAACTCCAGAAAATCGAGGTATAATGTTGCTAGGATAAACAATCTAACAACAAGAATGAGGGCAAAACAGCCACTCTTCCTACATGTTCACTCATTCATTTTAGTAGACATATATAGTCCATATTTATCTTCTGGCCAGGTACTGGGCGAAATGCTGAGGGGGTGAGGGGAAGGTGGAGAGACAGCAAGGGAACAAACAAATAAAATGCCAAAAAACAGACACTGTTCTTGTTCCTCCTATATAGTAAGTTGGGGCAGAGGAGATTCAGTTATTAATCACAAAGATTTAAAAATAAATGTATAATTAAAAACAGCATACATACATTTATGTGATAAAGTGAGTAGAAGGGTTAGGAAAGATATAGTAAAAACATTATGAATAAGGTTATAATATTTAGCTTTATAATATTCAACAAAATATTTAAAATCCCAATTTTCGAATTTTCTTATTTTATATTTATATTTGAGAGAGAAAGAGGCAGACAGAGAGAGAATGGGCAAACCAGGGCCTTCAGCCACTGTAAACAAACTCCAGAAGCATGCGCCACCTTGTGCATCTGGCTTACTTGGGTCCTGGGGAATCGGACCTGGGTCCTTTAGCTTTGTAGGCTAGTGTCTTAACTGCTAAGCCATCCCTCCAACCCCAAATTTTCTTGTTTTATACTTTAAGAAAATAGAAAAAAATTCATAAAACCTGGAAATTATTTGTCAACAATTTTAGCCAGGTATGGTGACATACTCCTTTAATCCCAGTACTCAGGAGGCAGAGGTAGGAGGATCGCTGTGAGTTTGAGGCCAGTTGGGGACTACAGAGTGAGTTCTAGGTCAGCCTGGACTGGAGTGTGACCCTAACTTGAAAACAAACAAACATACAAACAAAGTACAATTTTAAATTTCAGAATAATTGTTTTTAAAAGTGAAAAATTTAGAAAGTTAGATTAAGTTTTAGTAAATATCTATCATCAAACCTATTAAAAGTAAGGTAAGAGGGGCTGGAGAGATGGTTTAGCAGTTAAGGCACTGGGAAGCCTAAGGAACCAAGATTTCACATAAGCCAGACACACAAGGTGACACGTGTGCAATGTTGTACATGTACTCAAGGTGGTGCATGTGTCTGGAGTTCGGTTACAGTTGCTGCAGGCCCTAGCACTCCAATTCTCTCTCTCTCTTTCTCTTACTCTCATAAAAAAAAAAGTCCACTCTGTTGGGCTTACTTCGATTAAAAAAAAAAAAAAAAAGGAGGGTAAGTTAAGGAAAATTAGCCCATAATTTGTGACGGGAATATTTTTCATTTAGAATTTTAAAAAAATCATCAAAAATAAAATTATTATCATGACTTAGTGTGTTCTTACCTGGACTGTAGCTTTAGGGATCCATGCTAAAGCAATAAATATTTTCTCCTTAAAACTGAACCCAGCAAATGACATCAATGTGAATGTGGCTAGAACCCGAACACATAATGCCAAACTCAGGGTAGCAATGCAAGTGCCTGCAATGCATCAGAACAAATATAAGATGTTTGGGGACCAGGGTTTTCCATACCTAGAAGAGCAACTTCTAAAACCATTGGAACAATTTTAAGACTGTTGTCACTTATGTCTATTTTTATATCAAAATAATGAAGAATATAACTATGATTGAGACTTCCAGCTAAAGTGTTAGAGATTATCTGATGGGGTGCCATGAAAATAAGAAAGATAGCTGGGCGTGGTGGCGCACACCTTTAATCCCAGCACTCGGGAGGCAGAGGTAGGAGGACTGCCGTGAGTTTGAGGCCACCCTGAGACTCCATAGTGAATTCCAGGTCAGCCTGGGATTGAGCGAGACCCTACCTCGAAAAACCAAAAATAAATAAATAAATAAATAAATAAATAAATAAATGAAAATAAGAATGATGACTTTAGTTCGTTTTGAAATTATGTATTTTGAGTGGAATTTATTTAATTTTTTTTCTGAAGTAAGGTCTCACTCTAGCCCAGGCTGGCCTGGAACTCTCAGTGATCCTCCTACCTCTGTCTTCTGAGCGTTGGGATTAAAGGCATGGGCCACCACACCTGGCTTTATTTAATTTTGAACTAACAGACCTTTCTGGTTATGCAGTAAAATAACAGCAATTTATTTAATTTTGAACCAACAGACCTTTCTGGTTATGCAGTAAAATAACAGCAATCAGAAGCATCTTATGAAATTCAATATTTTCTCTCAAAATAAATATTAATCTCTATTTCTTTGGATCACTTGGGAGATATTTAGGGTTGTCTTTGATTAAAAACAAACACAAAGGGTTAAGGAAAAACAAAAATATTAACATGTGTTCCAAGTTTATTTTATTTATTTGAGAGAGAAAAAGAGGGAGAGAGAGAGAGATGGAGAATGGGCATACCAAATGCATGTGCCCCCTTGTGCATCTGGCTTACATGGGTTCTGGGAAATAGAACCTGGGTTCTTTGGCCAAATTTGCAGGCAAGCACCTTAACTGCTAAACTATCTCTCCATCCCAGAATATGTTGTAAATAAAAGTAAAATGTGAACTGGGTGTGGTGATGTATGCTTTTAATCCCCGCACTTGGGAGGTAGAGATAGGAGGATCACCATGAGTATGAGGCCACCCTGAGACTACATAGTGAATTCCAGGTCAGCCTGGGCTAGAGTGAGAACCTATCTTGAAAAACAAAAACCAAAATAAAAAAAATAAAAAATAAAATGCACTTATCATTTTCTTGAATAGTTTTATATTTTATATATTTTTGCTCTAATTATTCTTACCAACAGAATTTGATTCAAGAGAGTCAACAGCTACTTCTGATCCCACTAAGCCAAAAAGAAGAGGTTGAAAAATACTCCATGTATGTGAAATAATGTTTTGGATACTATCCTGTAAAAAAGGGAATTACAATTTTTAGTTATTGTGGCACATAAAGATAAATTCATTTCAGAAATGTAAAGTCATTTTTAACTTTTAATAAACTTTGATAAACTGGTAATGTTTTATTTTTAGGAGAAATGTTATAACCTAATTAGTAAAAGTCAAGTAAGTTCTTTTACTGAAACATGCAAAACTTTGGTTAAAAGAATTATACAAAGCTATATAGAAACCACTATTATTTCATTGTATCACAGAAAAGGTACACTCTGGACTTTCAGAACTAATCCAGGAAGACTTCTAGAGATGGAAACACACCATGCCAGATGAGAACATCTGGCTTTTGGTAAGAGCATTGTGAAGACATTCCAGGAGGGACGGTAATACCATGGGATATTTTTTATAATCATGGAAAATATTAATAAAAATTGAGAAAAAAAAGACATTCCACTAACAATTATGGAGCCCAATCCCATGACAATGAACCTCGAAACCAAATTCTGCTAGTTTCTTAGGCCTGCTTCCCACAGGCACAGGATGACCACTTAAAAATTATCTTTTCTTTAAGACTACCCTAAAACTATGTATTAGATTCTTCTTTGTTTTTGTTTTCAGTTTTTTCAAGGCAGGGTCTCACTGTAGCCCAGGCTGACCTGGAATCCACTATGTACTCTCAGGGTTGCCTTGAACTCATGGTGATCCTCCTACCTCTGCCTCCCGAGTGCTGGGATTAAAGGCGTGTGCCACCATGCCAGCTAGATTCTTCTTTGGATACCTGCTCTGCCAACGGAAAGGTTAGAGGAAAGGCCCTTAATGGTGCTCACACTGTAGGATTCAGGATGAAGATTTGGGTCTCAGGCTGAGCTCATCTTTCTTTACAGAAGATACCTAAGAATTTTGTTGTTCCTCCTTTGGAACATAAACTATCTTCATAATTTTTTCCCTTATGAATATATATTACATAGCTAGGACATATATATTACAAACCAAAGGGAATAATCCAAGAATTATGGGTAAAGAATATAAATATCTAATTTAAAAAGAACATATAAAAAGAAGGCTAATCTACCTAGAGAAATGTAAATTATAACAATGACATATGTTTCCTTTTCTTTTCTTTTTTTTTTTTTCAAGGTAGAGTTTCGCTCTAGTCCAGGCTGACCTGGAATTCTCTATGTAGTCTCAGGGTGGCCTCGAACTCACAGTGATCCTCCTACCTCTGCCTCCTGAGGGCTGGGATTAAAGGTGTGCGCCACCACACCCGGCTCATATGTTTTCTTATACATCTAACTGTGCAAAAAGAAAACTAGTTGAGATATTACTAGCACTCTCCTATATTGTTGGTAGGAGTATAGATAATGAAAATAATCTGAAATGATAATTTGACAGTATCCATCAAAATAAAAACAGATTCTTCTTTGAAATCCAGAAGTCCTATTCTAGGAATTCTTACAAAAGTACTTTTTTTGGGGGGGGAGTTTCGAGGTAGGGTCTCACTCTAGTCCAGGCTGACCTAGAATTCACTATGTATGTATGTCTCAGGTGGCCTTGAACTCTCAGTGATCCTCCTACCTCTGCCTCCTGAGTGCTGGGATTAAAGGTGTGCACCACCATGCCTGGCTTCAAAAGTACTTTTATATATGAAAAAGACATATGAACAAAACTGTTCATGGTAATATAATTTTTATTTTTAAAATAGAAAATGTCTAACTATCTATACATAGAGAATTGGTTAGAAGAAATGATTAATTGGAGAAATAAACTTGATACTTAATGGGGATGAAGGAATATTTTGCATATTATTCCATGTGATATATATGTATAATATTTATGAACATATATATATAAATAATTTTTTTTTGGTTTTTTGAGGTAGGGTTTCACTCTAGTCTAGGCTGACCTGGAATTCACTATGTAGCTTCATATGAATATGTTTGCTACATGAATATGTTTCGTCTCGAACGCATGGTGATCCTCCTACTTCCTTCTGCCTCCCAAGTGCTGGGATTAAAGGCATGTGCTACTATGCCTGGACATACAATTTTTACATTGTCATTTAAAAATAAATTCAAATCAAAAGTTCATTATGAAATGAAAGAAAAATCAAAGCATAAATAATGGACAGAATTTAAGAACCACTTTGTAGCATACTTAACTCAAATAATAACGTAATGGAATAAAAAAACTAATAAGAGAATTAGCAGCATATAAACATTAAATTTTATGAGCACGTTTACATGGATGAATGGTATAAAAAGTTAAAGAATAGCTCTGAATTGCCTGGTCACTTGGGAACTTCCAGGTGCTGGTGGGTTTCCCCTCAGCTCAGCCAGGCCCAGTCAGGCTGAGCAGAGGGGAGAACCCTCTAGCCTTTACTCTCTATATGGGCTATTTCCCCCTCCAACTCTCCACATGGCAGTAGCACTTTGAACTTTCTTTTCTTTTTAAAAGTATTTTATTTATTATTATTATTTATTTTTAATTTTTTTCTTTTTCTAACTCTAGCCCAGGCTGACCTGGAACTCACCATGTAGTCTCAGGGTGGCCTTGAACTCATGGCAATCCTCTTACCTAAAAGCGTGAACCACCCTGCCCAGCTTATATTTTATTTATTTATCTGAGATAGAGTGAGAGTGCATATAAGAGAGAGTGAGAGCATGATGGGTACACCAGGTCCTCTAGCCACTGCAAAGCCCAGACACCTGTGCCACCATGTGCATCTGGCTCACGTGGGATCTGGAGATTCAAACCTGGGTCCTTAGGCTTCGCAGGCAAATGCCTTAACCGCTAAGCCATCTCTCTAGCCCTCTCTTTTCTTTCCATGGTTTTCCTAGGCCCTCCATGTGGGATCTTTAGCCACATGGGTGCCTTTCCTGGGTTATGTACTTCCCTCAGTAAATATAATAATTTAATAAAAAGAAGAGCTGGGCATGGTGGCACATGCCTTTAATCCCAGCACTTGGGAGTTAGAAGTAGGAGGACTGCCTTGAGTTTGAGACTACTCTGATAGTACATAGTGAATTCCAGGTCAGCCTGGGCTAGAGAGAGACCCTACCTCGAACCTCCCCCCAAATAAAAAGTTAAAGAACAAATTAATTAATTAAAGCCATATAATTATATTACATAAAACTTGGAAGAAAAGGAAGCCCAAAGTATTTCAAGATGTTTTTCTTAAACACCTTGTTTCTTTGATTGATTCATACATGTCCTGAGAAAGTAGAACATCTTCCAATTAGAATGAGGAGATTTCTTACATGTCCATTATGCATTTCAAAAGACAGTTGTTTTGTCTCATTTATATATTCACCTTCTCTTCAGCCCACTTTGTTGCTGCCATGAAAGACAACACTAGTGTGCACAACCCTCCTGATCCGTGTAAGCCAATGTGTTGGCTGCCTAAGACGACAGAGACACATATACTCAGGACAAGGAAGGCTCTCTTCAGTGTATGTCTTTCCTAGAAACATATTTAGAAGTTGTTTTACATTAAATATATAAGTCTTAGCATTATCTATCATTTATTTTTGACCGATTACCATATTTCTAAATGTCAGATTAATGTCTAAAATGTTGCCTCTATTCCTCATCAAAAAATTCTGGCAGATGTGGCACCAAATTAAGAACTTTACAAATATTAAACTTCCATCCTCTGATATACCTCTGATGCTGACACCAGTAAAGTGGTTATAATACTTTAACTGACAGTGAAGAAAACCTTCTATATAAGCTTCCATTCCACAATGAATTATTAAAAATAAAAATTTTAATATTTCTTCAGTTAAACTAGTTATAGGTAAGTTAGGATGAAAGTTACCAAAATGTAAGTTAAGGCATATGACAATCAACAATTATGAGGTCAAGGCCAGTCTAAGCTACATAGTGACACTTTGTTCTTTCCCCCCTAAAAAAAAAAAAGAAAGAAAAAAGCAGGTCTAAAAGCCATTGTTCAAAGAAAGTGGGAACAAATTTAAGTCAGAAATTATGGAAAGCTCAATGGGAATCTATCTTTTTCAAAACTGCACAAGGAAAAGTTTGGGACAAAAAAGATCAGGAAACATTATTAAGCATGAACAAATAATTTAGTGGAGAAAAGGGTGGGGAGAATGAAGATGGGTATTTGGAGCTATATACATTTTTCTGAGATTTATTTGCCGTGTTGGAAAATAGGGAAATATGGACCTGAATCAATTACTACTGTGCTCAGTTTTAAGTGAAAAGAGGGTAGTGGAGGCGACTTTTGGGAAAAAAAATATTAAGTTTGTAGCTCTTTCCAAAGTTCAACTCTTAGAAAGGAATGTCCAGTACTATATGTATGCTATGGTTTGGATATTGAATGTTCTTTAAAAGTGTCTGGGTATAAGCTTGATCCCCATGGTGGTGGTACTGGAAGGTTGTAGAATCTTTGGAAAATGGGGCTTGTGGGAGGTCAAGACAGATTGTGAGGCTCCAGGGTTCTTGATAAGATGGTTTTGCTCTGTTACTCACTCTTTTTTTTTTTTTTTATAGAGGTAGGGTCTCACGCTAGCCCAGGCTGACCTGGAATTCACTGTGGAGTCTCAGGGTCGCCTCGAACTCACAGCGATCCTCCTACCTCTGCCTCCTGAGTGCTGGGATTAAAGGCGTGCGCCACCACGCCCGGCTCTGTTACTCACTCTTGCAATGGTAATGCATGGCCTTGACTCTGCCATACTGTTCAATTAGTCATAGACTAGAGTCTTCAAAACTGTGAGTCCAAGGAAATCTTTCTTTGTACAGGGTTACTGATCTTAGGCAGCCAGTATTGTGATGGGAAATTGACTAACACATTACAGTTCTACAAATCAGATTAAGTTTTTATTTACCTGGTCTCCGCTTGGAAAATGTTGAACAAAAAATCCCATGGTAATACCTATCACCACACCAATAAATACGTCCCGCAAAGATGATAAGATGTTATTGATTACAGTACCTGTAAGTACACAACAAGAAAAACTTTTCACAGAAAAATATTTTTATGTATACTTTACGTTAAAAAAGTAAACCTAGATGGTTCATGAAGAAAGCATTTTATAGAACAAATTACAAAACTGGACCATGTATGAAAACATATTTAGATATATTCGAAGTTAAATGTGCATTCTTAAATAATTCAATATAAACATACAACTTGGAAATTCCCATTGTAAAATTGAATTCAAAACTAAAGAAATAATAAGCCACAATGTGTTCTTTTCATGTCATATTTATCTTCTCATTGCTGGTTCAAAATACTGAACCAAAGCAGCTGATGGGAGGAAAGGTTTTATATTGGCTTATAGTCTTGAGGGGAAGGTTCCTCATGGCAAGGGAGAGATGGTAGCGCAGAGGCCGGGCACCACCTCCTTGCCACAGCAGGTGGAAGATAGTAACCTGAGAGTGAGCTGAGCTGTGGCATGGGGAAGCTGGGTAGAGCACCCAGAAGCCTGACCCCAGAAACAAGCCTCCTCCACAAGGCTCCACCTTCCAATCTACCACCAGCTGGAGACGATGCATCCAAAACACATGAGTTTATGGGGGACACCTGGTTCAAACTACCACCCCTAACAACAGAACCCATCAAACCAGTGAGGCAGGAGACTGCATAGTAAAAGCTAGCGGAGTACCAGTGGCACTTCTCACAGGGCTGGTAATTCTTAAGATGAATATACATTAAATGTAAAAAGAACAACTTGACAACAACAATCATTCCAGGGTCAATTCTAGAAACAGATGTGCCACTTGAGTTCTAAATTGATTTTCTTTCTTTCTTTTTAAAAAAAATTTACTTATTTATTTATTTATTTTAGAGTGACAGACGAGAGAGAGATGGGGGGTGGATAATGGGTTCATTAGAGCCTCCAGCCACTGCAAACAAACTCCAGATACATGTGCCACCTTCTGCAGCTGGCTTACATGGGTACTGGGGAATGGAGCCTCAAACCAGGGTACATAGGCTTCACAGGCAAGCACTTAACCGCTAAGCCATCTCTCCAGTCCCTGTAAATGGATTTTCTATGCATACATATTGTATATTCAGATTCATAATAGCAAGAAAATAACAAAAATCTTGATCCTCAGTTTTGCCTGAGCATTGAACTAGCTAACATGTGTGTGTTCATTAGTTAAATGATATCACTTTGTTAAGTAGTGTTTTTTATTATCTGCTGTAGCATCTTACCAGGTTTATCATGAACTTTCTTCACAGAATAAAAAGGTGTTAAACTGAAAAGTCTTTGTTAATAAGGAAGCAAAGTCAGAAATCCAGCTAAATTACAAAAATATAAGTCACAAATGGCAGATACATTTCTTGACTACCTGAGGAAAAAACTATGCTCAAGAATGTGCTGAATCCAGTGATAGCAACAATATCGTCCAGACTGCTAGCTGCGTTCAGTAAAGTTGGAATGCCTTTCTTGATGCCAAACCCATTTTTCTGTAACAGCAGCATGGAAGGGACCACAACGGCAGGAGAGACAGCGCCTAGGACAAAACTATAAGACAAACTTTGAAAGCCATTTAAAAATGTCCTTTTAACCAGAATCTGTTACATAAACTTCACAACAAATCTATTAATCTTTTCTTATGTATTTATTTTTTGTTTATTTTAAGACCAAATTGATTAACATATTCACTGTAGAATATTTCAAGCAAATCTATTAATCTTTTAAAAAATATTTATTTGACATAGGGAGGGAGGGAGGGAGAGAGGGAGAGAGAGAGAGAGAGAGAGAGAGAGAGGCAGATAGAGAGAATGGGCACACCAGGGCCTCCAGCCACTGCAAAGGAACTCTAGATACATGCACCAGCTTATGCATCTGGCTTACGTGGGTACTGAGGACTTGAACTTGGGTCCTTTGGCTTCACAGGCAAGTGCCTTAGCTGCTCAGACATCTCTCTAGCACCTCTATTAACCTTTGAAACAATTTCATGTAAAATCATTCTGCATTTGGGTGAAAGCAATTTAACAGAGATGAAGAACACATTTTGGTGCTGGCTAAAATCTTATAGAAATGTGGTTCAAAGCTGGATGTGGTGGGGTATGCCTTTAAATCCAGCACTCAGGAGGCAGAAGTAGGAAGATTGCCATGAGTTTGAGGCCACCCTGAGACTACAACCTGGGCTAGAGCCAGACGCTATCTCAAAAACAAAACAAAACAAAACAAAACAAAACAGAAACAACAACAAAAAGAAATGTGGCTCAAAAAGTTAGACTAGGGCTGGAGAGATGGCTTAGTGGTTAAGCGCTTGCCTGTCAAGCCTAAGGACCCCGGTTTGAGGCTCGATTCCCCAGGACCCACGTTAGCCAGATGCACAAGGGGCGCACGTGTCCGGAGGTCCTTTGCAGTGGCTAGAGGCCCTGGCGTGCCAATTCTCTATCCATCTATCTATCAGCCTCTTTCTCTCTGTCTGTCGCTCTCAAATAAATAAATAAATAAATAAAACCAAAAATTAAAAAAGTTAGACTAAGCACGTATTGCAGGCCCTCCTCTGTTCCTGTTACTTTTAAAATTTAAATTTCAATTCATTTTTTTAAAGAGAGAGACAGATGGAGAGAGAAAGAGAGAGAGAGAGAGAGAGAGAGAGAGAGAGAGAGACAGAAAGAATGGGCACACCAGGGACTCTAGCCACTGCAAACAACCTCCAGACGCATGTGCCACAATGCGCATCTGGCTTACATGGATTCTGCTGAATGAAACCTGGGTCCTTAGACTTCACAGGCAAGCATCTTAATGACTAAGCCATCTTGATAAGAGGACATAAAGGCACTAGAAAAGTCCATAACCTAGTTAGAAAATAAAGGAAAATCCACAATGCACAAAAACTAAGTATTCCAACAAGATAAATAGTAGATTAGGGTTTAAAAAGGAAAGCACAAGCCAAAATGTGTATGATTGCTGAGAAATATATATATTTTAAAGGTACTCCAAACTTAGAACTAGCAGATGTTAGGTCTTTGGGGGAAACCAAATGGGGGAATATTTGCATTTTTATTAAGAATGACCCCAATAATTTACCTTCTACGCATTCCTAGTGCTTGAGTCATTAAGAAGCAAGGTGCTGACCTCAAAGAATATCTTATCAAACTTTGGCTCATCTCTTCTACATTCACTTTACAATGGCTGGAGTGAACTCTTGGGGACATCTCTGGTGCCCTTATAAGCCAGTGCACAATTGCTCTCACTGCTACCTGTAGTCTTATGCCAGCACTATGGGTTTCCAAGAGCTGTGGGCTGCTGACAAAAGCTTGGGGATACTACAGAGGTTCTGCCACCCTTACCCCCAGGAGAAGGTCGAATGGTGGTTTCCAGACTGGAGCGATGTGAATTAGTCTAGACAGTGCATATAAGTAGAATACACAGTAACTGCATTATTGTGACCAGTTTATTTCAATCAGCATACTGTCTGACTCCATGGTGTACTAGGTGGTGGACTTTTTCCTTCTCATGGCTGAGTAATGTGTGTCTATAGTACATTTCTTCATCTTTTGATCTTTAGATACACACTAGGGCTGTTTTTACCCTTTGGCTATTGTGAATAATGTTGAAATAGACACAAGTTTACAAATATCTCTTCAAATTCTGCTCTCAGTTCTTTTGGATATATACCCAATAGTGGGATGGCTGGATCATGTAATATTTTCAGTATATTTCTTTTTTCCTAGATATTTATTTGATGTTTGATATGTGTGTGCATGCGTGCATGCACCTGCCATGATATGTATGTTAGAATCCAAGAAAACTTTGGGATCATCCTCATGTTCTACCTTGCAAGCTTCTAGAATATTCTCTTATCTGTCTCCCTCTTCTCAACTAGGTACACTGGGATTACAGAAGCCTGCCACAGCTTCCTGTTTTTTAATTTTTATTTTTATTTATGAGACAGACATAGAGATAGAGATAGAGATAGAGATAGAGAGCGAGAGAATGGGCACTGGCCTCTAGCTACAGTAAATGAACTCCAGATGCATATACCACCTTGTGCATCTGGCTTATGTGGGTCCTGGGGAATCAAACCTGCGTCCTTAGGCTTCTCAGGCAAGAGCCTTAACTGCTAAGCCATCTCTCCAGCCCATAGCTTACTGTTTTTATGTGGGGTCGCAGGAGCCAAACTCAGGTCCTCAGGCTTGTTCTTTATCTACTGAGATATCCCCAGCCCTTCTTTCAACACACACACACACACACATACACGTGCACAGTGATAGTTTGTTTTTGCCTTGCATTTCCCAATGATTACAAATGTTAATAATTTTTCATATTCTTACTGGCCATTGTCAAGTAATTTGCCCATTTCTTTTTGTTTACATTTTTGAAACATGACCTTATTCTGTATCTCAGGCTGGCCTTGAACTCAGACAAACTTCCTGCTTCAGCTACCCATGTTCTGGGATTATAGACATGAGCCACCATGCCTAGCTTCCCCATTTGATGTGTTTTTGTTGTTGCTGTTGTTGTTGTTACTGAGTTGCAGAAATTCATTTATTGTAGATATTAAGTTCTTATCGGGAATGTATTTCTCAATCCACTTCCTTATTCTGAGTGCTGTTTTATAAAAATATTTTTATTTATTTAAGTGAGAGAGAGATAGAGAGAGAAGGAGGGAGAGGGAGAGAATGGGTGCGCCAGGGCTCCAGCCACTGCAAATGAACTCCAGACACGAGTGTCACCTTGTGAATCAGTCTTATGTGGGTCCTGAGGAATTGAACCTAGGTCCTTTGGCTTTGCAGGCAAGTGCCTTGACCACTAAGCCATCTCTCCAGCCCAAGTGCCATTTTCTTCATGTTATTTCATCTGCTATGCAGATGCTTGAATGTTTGATGTGGCATTCATCTATATTTGCTTTTGTTGCCTGTAACTTCCAAAAAATCAATGCCTAACTCAATGTCATGGGACTTTCCACTATATTCTTTTACATGTAGATAGTCAGTTTTCCATCTTTGTTTTTTGTTTGTTTGTTTTTTTCAAGGTAGGGTCTCTCTCTACTCCAGGCTGACCTGGAATTCACTATGTAGTCTCAGGGTGGCCTTGAACTCACAGCGATCCTCTTACCTCTGCCTCCCGAGTTCTGGGATTAAAGGCATGCGCCACCACGTCCAGGCCTTATGACCATTTCTTTTAAATGAAGAATATGACCATTTTTTGATGAAATTTTCCTCTCTCCATGTGATCTTGGCATCTTTATCCATGATCACTTGACCACATATGTGAAGACTTCATTCTGGGCTCCCCATTCTGTCCCATTGGTCTGCATTTGTCTTTGTGCCATCATCTCAGTTTTTGGTACTGGAACTTAATATGTTTATGGCATTTCATAAGTCTTTTGGGTTGTCTTCATATTCTTTCATTTTTAATATTTTTTAAATTTAGTTTTTTCATTTTTTTATTTTTACAGAAAAGACTTGGTAATTTCAAATTATCTTTATGTTCACTGACTCGTCTTGTTGCTGATCCTCTAGTGAACTTTCCAATTCAGTTCTTGTAGTCCTTGGCTCTAGGGTTTTTGCACGCTTCTTTTGATATGGTTTCTATCTTGTTAATATTCTCACTTTGTTCATGTATCCCTTTCTGACTTCATTTTGTTGTCTGTACATATTCTTTTAGCATGCTGAGGACCTTTATGATGAATATTTTGAACTGATGTGGAACCATTCATGCATCTACATATTTCTCTTTGTTTTACGTTGCATTCTGTAGACTCACTGCACTGAGACACGAATCACTTTTTATGTTTGCTTTGTTATTTGCTTAATTTGTGCATTTTGAAAAATTGTCACCTTTCCCAGTCTCTTTTGTTAGAGAAAGAATTCTACCAAACAATCAGTCTATTTATTTCTGGGGGCAGTCTTCTCTGGTCTGGTAGTCTTGTTTTCGCCAGCTCAGTAGGTCACTGTTTTGTACTGGGGAGCTGCTTCTGGGTCTTGATGGTACTGTAGTCTCTCAGTGCATGAGTCCCTTTAGCAGCTTACCTTTGTTCTCAGTGGACCCAAGGTATCCAAAATGTTCCACTTTCCTGTAAGTGTTCCTAGGCAGTGAAATAGAAGCCAGTCTCTTGCATGTTCCCTGAAAAACCAAAACACAGGTCTCATGTTCACCCTTCTTTCCCTCTTAAGGAAGACACTGGAAGGTGAGTATTCCCCCACCATTGTTCCAAGCTGTGCAGAGAGGTGAAGAGGTGTAGTGGTTAAAAACATCAGATTTTCCTACTCTCTCATTCACTTCTTCTCAGTTTTGCATTTGCTTTGGGTCCTCTAACCTCTATTCTTACACCTAGGGTTCTCACAAGGCAGTATGTTCCATATGCTGTTATGAAGGTGGTGTTTCTCTTATTGAAGGAGAGCTGGAAACTTCTGATTCCACCATTTGCTGCACTATCTCTGCTGCGCTAGAAAATTTAAAAGTGCTCCAAGTAAATTTAATGGTAGAAAAGTAGATTTTCCCAAGTGTTATCTGACTTCCTTCACTAAGAGTTTTCTTCTGAGAGCTTCTAACATATGACTTGCATTAGAGTCCCGATCTCAGACTTTGCTTCTAGGAAACAGGATTCCTTGCTTGGTAATAAAATTGGCCTTTGTACCAGTAGCACAGACAGTCATCGCCAGTCATTAAAAGTCTTAAATATGCAAATAAGCACCCACTGGCACCTATTAAAGTGTCATGAAAATTTTGAGGAAAGCCAACACTTTGAATTAAAGGATTATGTTCATTACAAAGAAAAATGTCTGTGAGGAACGGGGCATCGTATAATGAGAACAACCAGAATATGACTTTAGAGTAACTATCAGTGTTCTCCAAATAATTGAAAGGATATTGAATTCAAAATACACTGAACCCATAATGTTCTAAGTATAGTTCTTACATTGCAACAATCCACTTTCAAAATGTAAAAAATATGTAGGTATTTGGGTGTAGCTATAGACTTAATTAAAGCTGGAAGACTAAATAGAATTTGCTATTCTGGGGCTGGAAAGATGGCTTAGTGGTTAAGGTACTTGCCTGCAAGGCCAAGAACCCAGGTTCAATTTCCTAGTATCCATGTAAAGCCCAATTCAAAAGGTAGCGCATGTGTAGCAGTCAGCTTTAGGTTCGCTGAGATGAACTTTCAGACCAGGCACAGTTATGGAGGAAGGGATTTATTAGAGCTTACAGATCCAGGGGACGTTCCATAAAAGCAGAAGAAACTGGCCTGCTTTCACAGGCCCAAGCAGAGAGAGAGAGAAGCACAAGCCTAAAAAGCCACAGCACACTTCAGGAACTCCAGCTAGGCACACTTTGCATATCTTTAGATTGAAATCTGAAACCCACCACCACACCTTAAGATTCACACAATGGCACTGACTCCAGCCAGGTGGCTGCAGATGCAAACTACAAACAAACAACTGAATATATTGGGGGCCATCTATTCTATTCAAACCACCACAGCATGCAACTGGAGTTCGCTTACAGTGGCTAGAGGCCCTGGTGCACCCATTTTCTCTCTATAGCTGTCTCTGTCTCTGTCTCTTCTCTTGCTCTCAAATAAATAACTACAGCATATTTTTAAAAAGAAGTTGCCATTCTGTCCTATATATATGTAAAGAGGAGGTCAATATTATTATTTTACAGAGATGTTATAAGGATTAAATAAATAATAATACTTCACTGAATATCTGGATTCACAAGCATTACACAAATATTTGCTGGGATTAGTATAAATATAAGGAACAAAGATGAAGACCAAAACTTCATGATAACCCCGCAGAAGTTTTAGCATGGAGAAAACTTAAAATAACCATGGATTAAAAATCCAGATTAGGGCTGGAGAGATGGCTTAGCAGCTAAGCGCTTGCCTGTGAAGCCTAAGGAACCCAGTTTAAGGCTCAATTCTCCAGGACCCATGTTAGCCAGATGCACAAGGGGGCACACGTATCTGGAGTTCGTTTGCAGTGGCCGGAGGCCCTGGTGTGCCCATTCTCTCTCTCTCTCTCTGTCTGGCGCTTTTAAATAAATAAATAAAAATAAACAAAAAAGTTAAAAAAATCCAGATTATATAAATTGATGAGAGACTATATGAAAGAGCAGAGGAAAGAGAAAACGTGCTTTAAATTTTATTCTGTTTTCCCAAATTATGCATAAGCACTGGGAAAATGAGTTTTCTACCTTCCAAATATTTTTTAGTAGAAATTGACAAATTTATTCTAAATTATATGGAAACATAAAGGGCTATGACTATCAGAGGCACTTTGGAGGTCATGAAGGTGACAAGTTTTGTTTGGAAAACATCAAGATTTATGGTAAAACTTTCCTGCTGCTGCTGCTACTGCCATCCTTTGCTGACATCAGACTCTACGTTCTTTAGCCTTCTAACATAGACTGAATGCCAGGGACTCTCTGGGAATCGTCCATGCTTTTAGCACCAGACTGGTGCTATTGAGAAGCTACTAGGTTCTCTGCCTCTCCAGTGTATAGAGAGCCATTATTGGACTACCCAGCCTGCAATGTGTAAACAAATCTAATAGATGCTGTTATAATACATTTACATTCTCTATGCTATGTTCCTCTAGAGAACCCTGCCTAACACACCTTCATTTTTTGGCAAATTGTTTAACTTTATGATTCTTATGGAGAATATAAACATACTATGCACATTTAAAATTTGGTTAGGGCTATAGGTCAGTCGTAGAACACTTGCATAGACTATATGGGGCCTGTAGCAGACAGCTTCAGGCTCACTGAGATGAACTTCCAGACTAGGCACAGTTATGGAGGAAGGGATTTATTGGAGTTTACAGATCCAGGGGAAGTTCTATAATGGTAGAAGAAGTTGGCCTGCTTTCACAGGACCAAGGAGAGAGAGACACCACAAGCCCAAAGCCAAATGCCACACAGCACATTTCAGGAACTCCAGGTGGAACTAGGCACTTGGAATATCTTTAGATTGGAATTTCAAACCCACTACCACACCCTAAGATCTGCCCAGTGACACCTCCTCCAGCCAGGTGGCTGCAGATCCAAACTCCAAACTAATAAAACACTGAATACATTGAGGCCATCTATTCAAACTACCACAAGACCCTAGATTTAATGCCCATCTTGACCAAATAACCCTTATCTCTATTTCAAGGTGAATTTATTTATTTATTTTTTGTTTTTTGAGGTAAGGTTTCTCTCTAGCCCAGGCTGACCTGGAATTCACTATGTAGTTTCAGGCTGGCCTCAAACTCACAGCAATCCTCCTACCTCTGACTCCCAAGTACTGGGATTAAAAGCATGTAGCACCACACCTGGCTTGTTTTTGTTTTTTGAGGTAAGGTCTCATTCTAGCTCAAGGATGACCTGGAATTCACTATGGCCTTGAACTCACAGTGATTCTCCTACCTCTGCCTCCCAAGTGCTGGAATTAAAGGCATGTGCCACCATGCCTGGTAGAGAAAAGAGAGAGAGAGAGAGAGAGAGAGAGAGAGAGAGAGAGAGAGAGGTGTACCAGGGCCTCTAGCCCCTACAAATGAGCTCCAGATGCATGTGCCACTCTGTGCATCTTGCTCTACGTGGGTACTGGGAAATCAAACTCAGGTCATTAGACTTTGTAGGCAAGTGCCTTAACTGCTGAGCCATCTCTCCAGACCTCAAGGTAAAATTTAAAAACCATTTTAATACAACAGCAGCAAAAATATAATTCTGAATTTTTTTTTAAGGCAGAGTCTCACTCTAGCCCAGGCTGACCTGGAATTCACTATGTAATCTCAGGGTGGCCTAGAACTCACAGCGATCCTCCTACCACTGCCTCCCAAGTGCTGGCATTAAAGGCATGTACCACCATGCCTGGCTTAATTTTGAAATTTGAAAAGAACTAAACTGAAAATCTACAATTAAATTATTCTTATATTTCATTTTTAAATTTTATTTACTAGAGAAAGACAGAGACAGAGACACATAGAGAGACAGACAGAATGGGTATGCCAGGGCCTCCAGATACATGCACATCTTGTGCATCTGGCTTATGTGGGTCCTAGGGAATCAAACCTGGGTCCTTTGGCTTTCCAGACAAGTGCCTTAACTGCTGAGCCATCCCTCCTGCTCTAGTCTCATATTTCCTTTTTTAAAAATTCTTATTTACTTATTAGAGAGAGAGAGAGAGAGAGTGAGTGAGAATGGGTGCACCAGGGCCTCTAGCCACTGCAAATGAACTCCAGACGCATGCACCACCATGTGCATCTGGCTTACATGGGACCTGGAGAATCAAACCTTGGTCCTGAGGCTTCACAGACAAGTGCCTTAACCGCTAAGCCACCTCTCCATCCACCATATTTCTTTTTTAAAAAATATTTATTTACTTGAGAGAGAGGAAGAGGCAGAGAGAAAGAGAGAATGGGCATGCCAGGGCCTCCAGCCACTGCAAATGAACTCCAGATGCATGTGCTCTCTTGTGCATCTGGCTTACGTGGGTCCTGTGGAACTGAACCAAGATCCTTAGGCTTTGCAGGCAAACACCACTAACCACTAAGCCATTTCTCCAGCCCCATATTTCTAAGTGATATTCTAAAACAGATACTGCTTCCTTTCTTTTCTTCTCCTCTCCTCTCCTTTCCTCTCCTCTCCTCTCCTTTCCTTTTTCTTTTCCGTTCCCCTTTTCTTTCCTTTCCCTTCCCTTCCCTTTCCTTTTTCCTTTCCTTTCCCTTTCCCTCCTTCCTTCCTTCCTCCCTCCCTCCCTTTCTTTCTTCTTTCTTTTCTTTTCTTTTTGTCTGGGTTTGTTTTAAACACACACACATTCAGTTGTACAAAGCATTTTAAGTTAGTAATATTTCATTCACTTTTTTTGAAAGAGAGTTTTCAAGATCTAAGAAACCTTAACAACTGAAGTTCTAAATTCAGTACATATGCTGGCCAAAAAGGCTAAGTTAACTGTAGCAAATAAAATTCCTACTTACCCTCTAAAGCATGCGACAGTCTGCAACAAGTATTTTAGAACAGGTCTCCTGTCTTCTAAAAGTAATTTGGAAGCCAGGCGTGGTGGCGCACACCTTTAATCCCAGTATTCGGGAGGCAGAGGTAGGAGGATCACCATGAGGCCACCCTGAGACTACATAGTGAATTCCAGGTCAGCCTGAGCTAGAATGAGACCCTACCTCAGAAAACCAAAAAATAAATAAATAAAAGTAACTTGGTTCTAAGTGTTTAAGAAGAAGGACATTTGGATATGATTAAGTACGTCTATGTGAAATGTTTCTTTTGTGTTGACTCCCTTGAGTGATCTAGTTAGTGAATTAATTACTAATAATTTGGTCATCAGGTAAATCAAGTTACCAAGAAAAGCAACCTTTAACTGTGCTATAGTCTAAACCTAAACACAGTATTTATTTATAATGGGATCATATAACTTTCATATGAAATGCCTATATTTAAGGTATGTTCAAATGAAGACCTGTGAGCTACATATAGCCCAAGATCACACTGAATGCAGCCCAACACAAAATCATGGACTTACTTAAGATGTTATGAGACTTTAAAAAATTATTTATTTATATATTTATTTGCAAGGAGAGAGAGAGAGAACGAGAATGGGCATCCCAGGGCTTGTACTCACTGCAGATGAACTTGAGATGCATGCACCACTTTGTGCATCTGGGTGCTGGGAAATCAAACCTTGGTCCTTAGGCTTTGCAGGCAAGTGCCTTAACCACTAAGCCTTGTCTCCAGTCCTTTCACATTTTTTAAAATAACTCAATTCTGTGGTAATTGAACTTTGTAGGTGACAATGTTATATTGCAATGTCAAAAGGCTGGACAATGTCTGGGAAGCACTTCAAGACCAAGACAGCATCTTTTCTTCTAAGGTTTAGGTTTTGTACAGAATTCCTGACATATGGACGCCACTGCTCACATAACAAAGTTGGGTCGCTATGCACATACAGATTATATTGAGGGACATTTTTGTACCTTTGTGACCATTGTTGCAAAACCTATCATCCCAATAGGGACAAATGGTGCCTCTTTAAGTTCTCAGATAAATTTAGATCCCTGATCTTTATCATATGAAGAAAAGGGAAGATCTGTTGGACCTGTGCTTGCTGACATCATAATGGCTTTGGAATCTTTGGAAAGTGACAAAACTTCTTGTAATCCAACTGGCTTCTGCATGCAGCATTTCTGATTTTGACAGCTTCTCTCTGTACCAACATTCATATCTTGATTATTCAATGTACTACACACTTATGTACCATGTGCTTTTCTGAATATCATTTATGTTTCAACAAAAATGTTTATGAATAGCCGGACATGGTGGCACATGCCTTTAATCCCAGCACTTGGTAGGCAGAGGTAGAAGGATTGCCATGAGTTCAAGACCACCCTGTGAATCCATAGTGAATTCCAGGTCAGCCTGAGCTAGAGTGAAACCCTACCTCAAAAAAAAAAAAAAAAAAGTTTATGAATTAAAAGACAGAAATTTAAGCCAGGTGTGGTGGTGTACAACTTCAATCCCAGCATTTGGGAAGAAGAGGTAGGAGGATTGCCGTGAGTTTGAGGCTACCCTGAGACTACACAGTGAATTCCAGGTCAGCCTGGTCTACAGTGAGAACCTACCTTGAAAAACCAAAACCAAAAACAAACAAAAAAGACAGAAATTTATCATAAATAAAGAATACCTAAAACAAAACAGGCAAAGAAAAAACAGTATTTGGCAGAGCAGAATTCAAAATAAGTAAGTATTAAAATGAACAAGGACGCAATATTGATTTTACAAGTCAGTAGAGTGGCTGCCTGGCTGGCTTAGACAGTACAGCATGAGATTCTTAAAAAAGTCAATAAAATGGAGCCGGGCGTGGTGGCGCACGCCTTTAATCCCAGCACTGGGAGGCAGAGGTTGGAGGATCACTGTGAGTTCGAGGCCACCCTGAGACTCCATAGTGAATTCCAGGTCAGCCTGGGCTAGAGTGAGACCCTACCCCGAAAACCAAAAAAAAAAAAAAAAAAAAAGTCAATAAAATGATATAGTAACCATTGACATAATAAACTAGATTCTGAAATACAAATAGCAAATGGGTCATATTTTTCTGGATACTAAACATTAGAAGAAACAGATCAAATAAGTATAAAAACATATTAACCAGGTACAGATAAAAATAATAAAACATCTGATACAAGAAATTTTTTTCTATTCAAATATTCTCACCAAATTAGTTGTGACATATCTCTAATTTTTTGAAACAAATAAGTATTCATATCTTATAAAATCTCAGAAAAAGCTAACACCAAACAAATGTGTGAATATATATGTATATATATATATACATATATGTATTTGGAGACATGGCTTAGCAGTTAAGGTGTTTCTCTGCAGAGCCAAAGGACCCAAGTTCAATTTTTTACCTTTTAAGAGTGGTTGCTTTCTGTTGAAGTCTTTAGTTCACTTATATCTTATTTTTCTCAAATAGTATTTCAACTATTTTGTATACTTGCTGACTAAACTTCCTTATTCATACTTGACACATCATTTTTATTTTAAATGTGAAATATATACTACTTGTCCAATCACATGGAAATGTAAGGCCTGGAGTCAAACTATAAGGTAATTACAGTCACTTCAGGCTGTGAGGCCCTAAGTAAATTATGTAACCATTCTATGCCTAAGTTTTAAAATCTGTAAAACTGGAATAAGGTCAGAATAAAATCATCCTGAGGATTATAATATATATGAAGTACATAGAAGCATGTGTAAAATTTAGCAAATACTTAAAAATGCCCGTTCAGCAGGGTGTGGTGGTGCACACCTTTAATCCCAGCACTTGGGAAGCAGAGGTAAGGAGGATTACCATGAGTTTGAGGCCACCATGAGACTACATAGTGAATTCCAGGTTGGCCTGGGCGAGACCCTGCCTCAAAGAAAAAAAAACAATAAAAAATATGTCCATTCATTGTTGCATTATAAGATATAAAATGAAACACTAACAAAATTTCAGATGGACATTGTTGGTGTTTGAGAACTGGGCATCCACCTTTGTTTCATGAGACAGGACCCTCAACTCTCATGTGATAATACCACTTATAGAACTTGTTTGGTACCTGCTGCAGTCAGCTCCTCCTTGCTGGGACAAACATTCAACTGGATACAGCTTCTGGGAGTAAAGGGGTTTATTTCAGGCTTATAGAATGCAGGGGAACCCCATCAATGGTGAAAGAATCTGGTTCCTTTTCATAGATCCAAGTAGAGAGACACAACTGCAGCAAGCAAACACCAACACCAACACCAAGAAGCAGTAACCCCCAAGCAAGCTGAAGATACCTAGCAGGGCTGGACTCAGGCCCACCCCCAGTGATATGCACCCCATAACACAGATCTGCCTGCTGGGGGCTCAGGTTACAAGCTCAATGTTTTAAAATTGTATTTTGTTATTTATTTGACAGACAGGCAAAGAAGCAGATATAGACGATAGATAGATTAGATAGATGGTAGGTAGATAGAGAATGGGCATGCAAAGGCCTTCAGCCATAGCAAACGAATTCCAAACACATGGACCACCCTGTGCATCTGGCTTGCAAGATCAATTTTAATAAAACATCTGAGTCTATGAGGGTTGTGGTAGTTTCATTCAGGTGCTTCCCATGAACTTATGTTTTTAATGCTTGATCCCCAGCTGATGGCAATTTGGGAATTGGAATGTTGTTGGAGGTGTGTTGTTGGGAGCAGGTTTATGGGTGTTACAACCAGCTGCCCTTGGCCAGTGTTTCTCATAGTTTCTTGCTGCTGTAGCCCACCTGATGTTGGCCAGGAGGTGTCCAGCTTCTGTTCATGCCAGGTTTCCCCTGCTATCATGAAGTTTCCCCTCAAGTCTTTAAGCCAAAATAAATAACTTTCCTACCATCAGCTGCTTTTGGTTCAGTACATTTTGCTAGCAATGTGAAAGTAACTACAACAGGGCCATACGTTCAAACTATCACAGTGCCCCTATGGTTAAAGGAATCTATTAGAAATGAATTATGTATTTGAATATCAATGGTTTAGAGAAGGAATGTGAAATCATTAGAATGTTAAAGAAAAGTCAGAATGAGAAAAAAAATGCTTAAGCTATTCCTATATTTATTTATTTAATTTATTTGAGAAAGTGAGTAAAAGTATGAGTCCACCAGAGCCTCCTGCCACTGCAAACAAACTTCAGACACATCACCACTTTGTACATCTGGCTTTATGCAGGTACTGGGGAACTGAACCCAAGCAAGAGCCTTTAATAGCTGAGTCATCTCTCTATCCCTATTCCTATATTTAATGGATAGAACTGTTACAGAAGATAGGAACAAAATTTCCTTGAATTGCACTGTTACAAACTGAACTGTGTCCTCATTTTCACAAAGTCATATGCTGACCCTTACCACCAGTGGGATTGTGTTTGGAATCAAAATAAAAGAGAGACTGATTGAGAGGAAGAGGGGATATGATGAAGAATGGAGTTTCAAAGGGGAAAGTGGGGGGAGAGAGGGTATTACCATGGGATACTGTTTACAATCATGGAAATTTTTAATAATAAAAAAATTAAAAAAAGAATAAGATAAGGAAAAAAAAAGAACCAATTAAATTATAAAAGGTGGGCTCCAAATCAAAGAGGACTGGTGTCTGTCCAATATAAAGATGCACCAAGGATACTAGCATATAAAACAATGCTCATTGTCAGTAGCTGTCAGAGGAATGTAAGCTAACTCCACAATAGGTCCACCCAACAGTCTCTAAAAATGCTAACAGTCAATAAACACGATCAATGTGTAGGACCTGGAGCTCCTACAATTTTATATACTGAAGGCATAATCAGAGGGAACTTCCCTTGGATCTGTAAAGTTTTACTTTATTTCATTTTTATTTATTTATTTGAGAGAGAAGTAGGAAGAGAGAGAGACAGATACAGAGAGAATGGGTGTGCCAGGGCCTCCAGCCACTGCAAAGGAACTCTAGAGACAAGCTTACGAGGGACCTGGGGAATTGATCCTAGGTCCTTTGGCTTTGCAGGCAAGTGCTTTAAGCACTAGCCATCTCCCCATCCCAAGTTTTAATTTTTTTTGTTTTTTGTTTTTTCAAGTGAGGGTTTCACTCTAGCTCAGGCTACGTGGAATTCACTCAGGGTGGCCTCAAAATCATGGCGATCCTCCTACCTCTGCCTCCCAAGTGTTGGGATTAAAGGTGTGTGCCATCACACCTGGGTAACCAAGTTTTAATTTTTTAAAAGACATATATGGATACAGGGATGTAGTTTAGTGATAGACTGCTTAGCTCATAGTGCTGAGGAACTGAGTTTGATCCCCAGCATTGAATACGCACACACACACACACACACACACACACACACACACACACACACATCATATGAAATTGATGGGTTTTCCAACAAATTTCACTGAAATAGATAACTAGAGGCATAAGTTTATAAATTCACTGGGCATGATGGTGCATGCCTTTAATATCAGCACTTGGGAGGCAGAGATAGGTGGATCACTGTGAGTTCAAGGCCAGCCTGGAGCTACAGAGTGAGTTCCAGGACAACCTGAGTTAAAATTGAGACCTGACCTAGGAAACAACAACAAAAAAGTTAATGAACTGAAAACCAAGGAGAAATCAGGAGTGGAAGACTCTGAGGTCAGGCTTGAAGAATTTGGACATAAGGGAATTGGATAATGGAAAAAATAGTTATGGGATTAAATCCAGAGAAAAAGTTGTTTATTTTTTATTTTTAATTATCTTAAAAATGAGAGTTTTAATTTACATACCTATTAAAAAATCTCTCTTATATACATACATGCATCATACATATATGCAGTAGTGTATGAGGAAGACACACAACACAGAAGAAAATGAATAAACTGAGGAAGTAGATTATCTTGACACTATACACCTAGGAACTATGAATGTTTGTCATGGACATAGTAGATATGTTCTTTGTCTTTTAAATTTTGTTTTTGAGATAGGGTCATGTTACATAGCTCAGACTGGCCTTGAATTAAATATTCTCCTGCCTCAGTCTCCCAAGTGCTAGGCTACAAGTGTACGTTACTATGTCCAGCTGGATTGGGCAGTTTGGGGACATAGTTCTGCTTTTGATCAACTAATTTTCAAGGATTCCCACTCACTACTGTGAAAAGAATTTTCCTTCCTTCCTTCTTCCCTCCCTCTGCCCCTCCCTCTACCTCTTCCCCCCTTCCTTCCTTCCTTCCTTCCTTCCTTCCTTCCTTCCTTCCTTCTTTCCTTTCTTTCTTTCTTTCCTTTGTCAATTCAGGGGATTGAACAAAGGGTCTTGTGGATGCAAGCAAGTGCTCTACCACCGAGCCACAACTTCTACCTTGTGAAAATAATTGCAATGAAGAACTTTTCTATACATTATTCTGAATCAGTCTTAACTGTACATTTTCATGAGGTGGAGAAAAACAATTACCCTAAGAGAAATCCCCATTGCCAAGGAAACTTCATAATGTAGTGTGAGAAAACAGCAGCTGAACACGCCTCAATGATGCATGGGCCGAAACACAATCTTAAACAAACTCCCTTCAAATGCTTCAAAGCCTGAAATATCAAAGGTCATATTTAGATAAGCTTACAAAGACCAACAAAATTATTTGAGAAAACATTGTAATAGAGCATCTTTTTTGATTAATAACACTTACTAAACTCTGAGTCTCATTTGGCCAGACTGTCCCGCTAGGATAGAAACTTGACTAGAGCTCATTTTATAAATTGTCATAGATTGGATTATAAACAATTTCACAATTTATGCAGTATTTACATAATAATTTTAAGAGATTTACTTCTCTATGATTATTGTTACCATCTTAATTTTCCTACTATACTATATGATGCTAATACTCTATTATTAGTTTTTTCTCATCAGTTATCAGCAACAAAAATTTAACTTAATAGTAAAAAATATTGAAAATCTTTAAAAAAATTATATATATATATTTTGAGGTAGGGTCTCACTCTAGCTAAGGCTGACCTGGAATTCACTATGTAGTCTCAGGGTGGCCTTGAACTCTTGGCAATCCTCCCATCTCTGCCTCCCGAGTGCTGGGATTAAAGGTGTGCACCACCATACCCGGTGAAAATCTTTTAAAAATATTGTATTTGAGAGAAAGAAAGAGAGAGAGAGTGAGAGAGAGAGAGAGAGAGAGGGAGGAAGAGGTAGATAGAGACTGGGTGTACCACGGCTTCTCTAGCCAATGCAAATGAATTCTAGGCGCATGCACCAACTTGTACATCTGGCTTACATGGGTACTGGGGAATTGAATCTGGGTGTTTTAGGCTTTACAGGCAAGCACTTTAATTGCTAAGCCATCTCTCCAGTCCTGAAATTATTTTTTAAAAATAAAAAAAAAATTATTTTATTTATGAGGGAGAGAAAGAGAGAGAGAGAGAGAGAGAGAGAGAGAGAGAGGAAGACGAGACAGATATAGAGATTGGGTGAACCAGGGCCTCTCTAGCCACTGCAAATGAATTCCAGACGCATGCGTAACTTGTGCATCTGGCTTACATGGGTACTGGGGAATTGAACCTGGGTCTTTTTGGCTTTACAGACAAGTGCTTTAATTGATAAGCCATCTGTCCAGGCCTGAAATTCTTTTTTAAATATTTTTTAAAATTTATTTTATTTGAGAGAGAGAGAGAGAATGAACTGGCATGCCAGGGCCTCTAGCCACTGCAATTGAACTCCAGATGCGTGTTCCATCTTGTGAGCATGTGTGTGTCTGGCTAATGCAGGTTCTGGGGATCTGAACCTGGGTCCTTAGGCTTCACATATGAGCACCTTAACTGCTAAACCATCTCTCCAGCCTGTGAAATTCTTTTTTTAAAAAATATTTTTTATTTATTTGTGAGGAGGAAGAAAAAGAGAGTATGAGCATGCCAGGGCCTCTTGCTGCTGCAAATGAACTCTATGTACATGTGCCACTTTGTGCATCTGGCTTTACATGGCTACTGGGAAATTAAACACAGGCCAGCAGGCTTTGCAAGCAAGCAGCCCATGAGATTCTTAATCTACCTTTAATAGAGGGAGGGAAAAAGACAAACCTTTGATAAGTTACTTGATCTTTTGTTAGTGAAAATTAAGTAGTAGTCCATAGAAAACATCCCAAATAGCATACGTGCTACACAAGGAACATTTACTACTATGCAAATAATTAAAGATGATCATAATAAGAGATTTTATCACAGTGATTTTTCTTTATCTAAGAAACAGTAATGCTTGAACTAGAAAGCATGGAGCCATCATTTCTACAAATCATTGTCCTCCTTTATCTGAGTGACTCCACTGAGAACAGCTAAAACAGAAATTTTGCCTCTTTCAGTTTCCTGTTATCTTCTAATATTTGAAAGAATTTTCTCAAAATATAGGAAATTTACCTGTGGATCCATTCCAAACCCAGCGTGTACTAGGATAACAGTTAGGGCACAGTTTCTTAAAGCTGCAGACCATGTAGTAGGAATATTGACATGTTCACTGATAAATGGAACATTCCTGACAACGAAACCAGCCAGTAACATCCCTATAAACAGAGGAAAGAAAGGAGAGAAAGAAAGAAAGAAGAAAAAAAAGCATAAAACAAGGTATATGTGATTAAGTTCATTTTTCCAAGAGAGAAAGACAAGGGCAGGTTGCTACTAGGGAAAATGGCATGGGCAAGAGAATGAAGGTTACACACAACATGCCCAAGGGCAGCACGGCAAGCAATCCAGTGTGGCTGATACATTAAGAACCAGGAGAGAGTGGGCAGAATGAGCTGGGGGAGCCAGATCAAGGAAAGATCCCTCCCTTTTGGCAGGCAGGCACTGTGGCAATTATAGATAGGAGATGATAGTGAGTCATTCTTTTCTATGTGATCATCTTGGTGAATAAGACAGAGATAAAATTGGGGAACAGAGACCAGTAAGAAGGCTCTGTATAGTCTATGCACAAATTGGAAACAGTCTGAGCAGAGTTTGTGAAGTTGTGAAGAAGAGGGAACAGATTCAATGAATGCTTAAGAGATATCAGGTGCAAGGGTATCTTGGACATAAAAACAGTGTGAGAGATAACATACAGAGATCATCTCTGCTGACAGTATACTGAATATTTAGATGTACGGATTATTTAAAAGAGAAAATTCTTCTGCTAACTTTCTTCTACCTACCTGGCTAGTTATAGAATAATGAAGATGATGAAATAGTGATAACATGGGAGCAGCAGACAATGCATCCAAAAATATAAACAGGATGCAAGTCACAGATACTAGTACCTGTCTCATACTCTTAAGTCTCCTAATTATAGTCAATTATATGATATACACATTTTAAAAAGTTTTAGTTTTTCTATAATGCAGTTAAAATTAAGTGAAAATTAAATTGGTAAAGCAATCAAATGACAATAATGAATATTTTTAAATTATTTTAAAATATATTTTGAAAAAAAATTTATATATAGAGAAAAAATATAGCTATAAAAGTGCTAGACACACATAGGTATAGTAGATAATTAAAAGGAAGCCATATAGATCATATTAAATGAAAACATTCTAGATTATATTTAGTTGAAATAGAAAATACTCAGATTTTGCAGTCAATAAAGAAAAGAGCTGATACTTACCAAGAAGAGGTGGAAGTGGAGGCATTAAAGGTATTTTAACGATTTCTAACAGTTTTCCCCCAAGGAAGGCACTATAAGAAATAATTAACAATCCAAATATAGTTCCTCCAGGGAGAGCTGAACTGCCTGAGAGTGACAAGAGTACAACCCATATCATAAGGAATATAACTCCTGAAATACAAAAAATATATTCATATGTATGTATACAAAAGATGAATTCTATTTTATCAAGTACATTGCTAGCCAGTCCTAAATAAATAATTCTATATAGTTCAGGGTAATGTTGACACTAGTATGGTTGAAGAATACCTGTTTGATATATTCCAAAGACCTTAACAATTTAAAGAACAAGTTTTACACAAAGTATTTTTATTTAAAAATATTTTTAAACTTGTAGCAGACAGCTTCAGGTTCACTGAGATGAACTTCCAGACCAGGCACAGTTATGGAGGAAGGGATATTTATTGAAGCCTACAGATCCAGGGGAAGTTCCATAAATGGCAGAAGAAGCTGGCCTGCCTTCACAGGTCCAAGCAGAGAGAGAGAAGCACCAGCCAAAAGCCAAAAAGCCACATAGCACAGCACACTTCAGGAACTCCAACTAGGCACACTTTGCATATCTTTAGATTGAAATCTGAAACCCACCGCCACACCTAAAGATCCACCCAGTGACATTGCCTCCAGCCAGGTGGATGCAGAATGCAAACTACAAACAAATAAACAACTGAATATATTGGGGGCCATCTATTCTATTCAAACCACCACAAAACTCTATATGAATTCATTATCTTTATGGTGCTGAGGCTTGAACCTAGGGCCTCACACATGCTAGGCAAGCATTCCACCACTGAATTACATCCCTAGTCCTCTACGTGCATTCTTTTATGGCACTAGACCTTTTTTTTTGTTTTTGTTTTTGTTTTTTGTTTTTTGAGGTAGGGTCTCATTCTAGCACAGGCTGACCTGGAATTCACTATGTAGTCTCAGGGTGGCCTCGAACTCATGGCGATCCTCCTACCTCTGCCTCCCGAATACTGGGATTAAAGGCGTGCGCCACCACGCCTGGCTGGCACTAAACATTTCTTATGAAATATTTGTTTCTTGTTTTTCTCTTGCTTTCCTTCTTTTTGTTTTCTCTGTTTTAGATTCTGGCTTTGTCACCTAGGTGGGTTTCAAAAGATCCCCCTGCATCATATCATAATAGCTGGGACTATTATATCTCTACCATACCCAGCTAATATTTGCCATAAAAGTCATCACAATATGATAAGATTTTTCTCTTTTAAAATTATTTTATTGTATTTTAATGAGATCTTCTTAATTTTAAGTTTTAAAATAACTTTTTCATAAAAATAATAGGATGATTAGCTGTCACATATATTCTCAAGTTTATTTAAGATCACAGTGACATAGCAGTAATTTTCTTTTTTAGTACTTTATTTACTTGCAAGCAGAGAGAGAGAGGCAGAGAGAGAGGGGGGAGGGAGAGGATGGGTGTGCCAGGGGCTCCAGCTGCTGCAGAGGAACTCTAGATGCATGTGCCACTTTGTGCATGTGGCTTTACATGGGTACTAGGAAACTGAACCCGGGACACTGGGCTTTGCAGATAAGCACCTTAACTGCTGAGTCATCTCTTCAGCCCAACAGTAAGTTTTTTTTTAAGCAGATTAAATTTGAACTGAAAGGATTACTTGCTCAATACTTCATATAGTTATATCAGAAAAGGTTTATGCTAGAAGAAATAAACCTGGATTTTTGTAGAAATAAGAATAAAGCACTTTATGTACAGGATATATTGGTGGACAGGGCAAGTGTAATAAGGCAATGTACAACTTGGTTCTGGCAAAGATAAACTGAGAAAAAGCCATCTTCACAGAAGAGGTTTCTGTTCAGGAAAAGTAATCACATCATAAATTTCCATGTGCCAATTAAATGGCCACTTTTACTAACTATGAATCCTAAGTATAAGTATTCTTTAGGGTTTGTTTGTTTGTTTCTTTGTTTTTTTCAAGGTAGGATCTTGCTCTAGCCCAGGCTGACCTAGATTTCATTATGTACTCTCAGAATAGCCTGGAACTCACAGCAATCCTCTTACCTCTACCTCCCCAGAGCTGGGATCAAAGGTGTGCGCCACCACGCCAGGCTCTTTAGGTTGTAAAACAGGTGAAGTGCATATTTTAGCTGTTACTTATTTTGGGCTGTATGGAACTATCAATGCAATCAAGGAGGATTTTGCCTGATTCAAGACAGGAGGTTTAAATTTATTTTCATTCTTCGTTTATTAACACCCTGAGAAACTAATATTTGAAGAGTAGAACTCTTAGTTTAAAAATAAACCAGAAAATATCATTCTAATGGCAAATTGAGAACTAAGGCAGTTTATATTAACTGGTCTGTTAGGTGGCCCAAGTATCTTTTGGAATCCATACTTAGACTAGGGCTCATTTATATTTACAGCCCAAGTTTACATGATTTGTGTGGACTGGTAACCCTTAAAGTCCTAAAACTAGCTAAGAACTACTCCCTCTAGCATGGAACTATACCAGGGCATTTATGAGATACTGCTCAAAACATCTCCATCATGCTCTCCTGAGGCCAGACTGCATAAATTCTCAAAAGTAAAGCTCCAATGAATATAAACGTAACACAAAAAGTAATACCTCATGAGCAAAAGATAGAAATAACAGGATTATATAAAGCTCAGCTAACAGAACCCTAGACACTATAATATATGCATTTTATTTATTTTTATATTTTTGAGGGTGTGTATATGTGGTGTGTATGGCATATGCGTGTATGTACACATGTGTGCACCTCATGTGCATCTGTGCAGAGGACAGAGAAAGATTTCAGGCCTTCTCTATCATTCTTTCACTTTATTTCCTTGAGACAGGGTTTCTCACTGAACCTGTAATAACTTGCTTTTTGGTAAGACTAGCTGACCATTGAACCCCAGTGATCCTACTGTCTCCACCCCACTCAGGGGTTACAGGCATGTGCAGCTATGCCCAGCTGTTGCAGTTACCGTCTCATTGCTGGGACAAACACCCAACCAGAAGCAGTTTGTGGGAGGAAAGTGTTTATTTCAGGTTTAAAGATTCCACGGGAAGCTTCATCATAAATCCACAACATAGAGAGAGAACATGTCCAGAACTCAAAATGGGACTGAACACACACCTAGGGATAGACTCAAGATTTGTCCGTAACCCTGTTACATAGTCTCCAGCAGGGCTCTGTGGTTGGTGACTAAGTAGGAAGCTAGCTTAATCAAAAATACCTGAGGCTATGGGGCCATTTACACTAAAACCACCACATTCGGCCCCTGGCCCCCATAGACACATCGCAAATTGCACTCAGTCCAACTTTAAAGGTCCCCACAGTCTTGGTCACCTTAAACAAAGTCCAAAGACTCATCTGAGATCCAAGATAGTCTCTCAACTGTAAGCCCTGTAAAATCAAAACACAAGTCACATATTTCCAATACATAATGGCACAGAGTAAACATTCCTATTGCAAAAAGAAGGCTTAACAAGGAGAGACTGGACCAATGCAAAATTAATAACCAGTAGGCAAACATCAAACATCTGCAGCTCTAAATCTGATATCTGGGTTTCCAATTCTGCCTTTCCAGCTGGGCTGATGACAACCTGGGGAAAATTCCATCCCAAGCTGGCAGCTATCCTTGCCAGTCATTGCATTGTCTTTCCACTAGCTCCATTCATAGTCTTACTAGGACTCCATACAAGAACTTCAACCTTGCTTAACACTGTCACATCTCAGCAGCTCTGAGACACTGTGGGTACTTGACCTGCTCCTCTAACTCCAAAACTCATAGCAGAGGAGGATGGCTCACTTTATCATAAATCTACATCAGAGAGAAAGAGAGAGAGAGAAAGAGAGAGAGATAGAGAGAGAGAGAGAGAGAGAGAGAGAGGACACAGCTAGAGCTTAAGCTGTCTCTGGTCATCTACCTAGGGCTGGACTCAAGATCTGCCCCCAGTTCCACACCACCTTCTAGACACTAAGTGGGAAGCTTAATCAAAAATATGCGAGGGCTGGAGAGATGGCTCAGTGGTTAAAAGTGTTTGTTTGCAGAGCCTGAAAGCCTGAGGTTGATTCCCCAGGACCCACATGAAGTCAGATGCACAGGGTGGCACAAGCTTCTGGAGTTTGTAGTGGCTGGAGGCCCTGGTATGCCCATTTTCTCATTCTCTCTCTCTCTGTTTATAAATAAATAATAAATAAAGCTGGGCATGGTGGCACATGCCTGTAATCCCAGCACTTGGGAGGAAGATGTAGGAGAATCTCTGAGAGTTCGAGGCCACCCTAAGACTACATAGTGAATTCCAGGACAGCCTGAGGTAGAGTGAGACCCTAATTCGAAAAAAAAAAAAAAAAAAAAATCTGAGGCAGCCTGGTGCACACCTTTAATCCTAGCACTTGGGAAGCAGAGGTAAAAAGATCACTGTGAGTTTGAGGCCAGCCTAGGACTACAGAGTGTGCTCCAGGTCAGCCAGGGCTAACCAGAGACCCTATAAATCAATAAAATGCCAGAGGCTATGGGGATCATTTACATTAAAACCACCCTTGCCTTCTACATGGTGCTGGGGATCTTAACTCAAATCTTTAGCTTGCACAGCCAGCAATCTTACTCACTGATCCAGCTGCCTCCAAATATGTAAAGGAAAAAAATTAAAAATTAGAGATGAAAAAATAATTGAAAGTAATGCAGAAAAATTAAATGGAATACCTATAAAAATTAAAATAAAGCTGATATTAGAAATGAGTCAATACCTTAAATGCAGGTTAAACATATCTGAAGGGAGAAATATAACAAAGTGATATAAAAAAATTCTGTACAGTGTAGTAAAAAAAGAAAAATAAGGTCAGAAAATGAGAGATTTAGATAATGGAAGAGGTTAAAATATGCCCAATAATAGCTCCAGACACAAAATACATAGAATAAAGGAGATAGAAGATTTGAGAAGTAAGTGGCTTCAAAGTTTATAGAATTGACTACAGCCATAATCAATTCTGTATTGAAAGGGCTAGAAATAATTGGACACTTTAAATACAATTTAAAAATATTTAATTAATTAATTTATTTGAGAGAGGAAGAGAGAAAGAGAGAATTGGTGCACCAGGGCCTCTAGCCACTGAAAATTAACTCAGACACATGTGCCACCTGTGTATCTGGCTTCACGTAGGTACTGGGGAATCAAACTTTTGTGCTTTAACTTTGCTGGCAAGTGCATTTTATATATTATGTTATATAATATATATTATATTATATTGTTGGCAAGTCCCATTTTATAGATTTAAAAAAATATTTATTTAGGAAACAAGTCAGAACCATATGCAAACATAAGCCCGTTCTCCATTATCAAGCTACCACCAATTGTGGGCTACAAGAGGGCCTACACCTATTAAATTCTCTATAAAAAAGTAAGCGTTATCTCATTTGTCGGGAGCTAACTTTACTCTCCGTTGGAGAATCTGCTTCTCTTTTTCAGACAGACGTAGATCCTAAGGAGAGAGCTACCCTATCATACCTCAAAAGGGCCCTGGCTGAAACTAAGAAAAATTGGCAAAACAAGCAAGGGTGCTGTTTTCCTGATGAACTGGATACCAGCACAAGGGGGAAGGAGATCAACACAGAGAAAAATCAACTCCTATCAAATCAGATATCCAGAGACCCAGAGGACCCCAACACCTCATCACTGAAGCAGACCAAAAATGAACCCAACATGGCTCAGGGAAATTTTGCTGAAGAGGGTGCGGAAAGAATGTCAGAGCCACATGTTGGGTCATGATATGCAGAGACATTTATCCTACCCATAACTGTGGGCTAACTCCACAATGCATGACCCATATACCTCAACAAGGAGGGGCCAGGGGGAGGGGGTAGGACATGGATGAGCCTAACAATGGTACCAAACTGACTGTATTAGCTGAGTACAAAACTAATTAATAAAAATATTTATTTATTAAATACAATTTTGAGATAAATTGCATACTTGAAAATACAAAAATAAGATCTTAAAGAATCCAGAGAAAGAAACATAGTGATTGTTATAATGGATTTGGTAATGATGGAAGCAATTTTGGAGGTGGTGGAAGCTACAATGATTTTGGCAATTACAACAATCAGTTTTCAAATTTTGGACCCATGAAGTGAGGAAAGTTTGGAGGCAGAAGCTCCGGCCTTTATGGCAATGGAGGCCAATACTTCCAGCAGCAGCAGTAGTTATGGCAGTGGCAGAAGATTTTCATTACTGCAAAGAAACAAAGCTTAGCAGGAGGAGAGCCAGAGAAGTGACAGGGAAGCTACAGGTCACAACAGATTTCTGAACTTAGTTAAGCACAGTGGTGGCAGGGCCTAGCTGCTACAAAGACGACATGTTTTAGACAAAACTCATGTTTGGGCAAAAAATACTTGAGGACTGTATTTGTGATTAATAGTACAAAAGTAGTTTAGTTTCTGTTCCATGGAAAATGTAAGAATTAATTAATTAATTAATTTTTTGTTTTTTCTAGGTAGGGTCTCACTCTAGCTCAGGCTGACCTGGAATTCACTATGTAGTCTCAGGGTGGCCTTGAACTCACGGCGATCCTCCTACCTCTGCCTCCCAAGTGCTGGGATTAAACATTTATCCAACATGCCCGGCTAAATGTAAGGTTTCAATGTAGACTTTCTTTTTTTTAACCCATGCTGTTGATTGCTAACTGTAATAGTCTGATCATGATGCTGAATAAACATGTCTTTTTTTTTTTTTTTTTTTTTTTTTTGGTTTTCTGAGGCAGGGTCTCACTCTAGCCCAGGCTGACCTGGAATTCACTCTGTAGTCTCAGGGTGGCCTTGAACTCACGGCGATCCTCCTACCTCTGCCTCCCGAGTGCTGGGATTAAAGGCGGGCGCCACCACGCCCGGCTTAAACATGTCTTTTTTTAAATGTGCTATATAAAGTTAGTGAGAGACCAAATATAACCATTTTAAGTAAAAAGGCCCAGGCCTGACTTAGATAGAGAACTAGCCAGCTAATGTGCTGCGCTTTGCTTCTATAAACTTTGTTTGCTTGCTCAATTGCTGCCTTTCTCCCTAAAGTTTCTGAGGAATCTCCATAGTCGTAAAGTACCACTGTTTGCTTAGCCGATCACAATGGAGATTACCTCATCTCCCTGGAGTGCCCCTAGCTCCTGCCCCCAACTTTGCCCACCAAAACCCCAAACCAATCAGAACTGTTTAAATCAACCAATCATGTATCTATCCCCTACTTCTTTGTTCGAATTCCTATATTAACCCCTTCCCCCCCCCAAAAAGGGGCTCTCTCCCTCACTACCGCTGTGCCGGACTGTAGGGATGGAGTCCAGGCCTAGGCTTGCGATAAAGAAACCTGTTGCTTTTACATTCGAGTGTCTCGGCTTCTGTGCGGTTCTCTGGGTGACTCCTGGGTGACTGGGGGTCTTGGCTCCTGGTCAGGGGACTTGGCACAACAGTTAGTATACTCTCGGGCCATCTTGGTAAACTTCCCCAACAGTGTGAAGTTAGAATTACTTCAGGGTGGTGCAAAGTTGACTTGAAATTTATTTACAGCTGCTTGGGTGGAGAAGCCATTGTCTTCAGAAACCTTGGTGTAGTTGAACTTACAGCTGTTATGACCTTGCTAATTCCACCACTGCAAAGGGTCACCCAAGCAGTCAGTTATTTGATTATAAGTGATTGTTGGCACATCCTGTGCAATATCTGAATTGAATAATGGTACCAGAAAAAATGGTAAGATTGGAATGAAGCTTGTATATCATCCATTATCATGTATAATCAATAAATAATTTAATTCTCATGAATGAAAAAAGGAACATAGAGTATCTACAATTGAACATTAGACTAGACACTTAATTCTTCAAAACAGAAAGGAAAGATATGAAATGAAGTACAGAGATAAATAAATAACCAATAATAAATTCTGCAGCCTGTTAAACTGTCATTCAAGCAAAAGACAAATAGAAAATATCATCACATACATCTAAGCACACCAGCTATTTTTACTGGGGGAAAAACAATTAAAGATATTTTAGAAGTATGACTTGGATAAAAATGGAAGGAAAGAGGTGCAAAGAAATTTATGACCATGTAGGTTAGCCTACATAAATGTTGACTATGTGACACATCATTAATGAACTGACTAGGGAATATAAAAGTAAGGGGAGGAGGAGACTTCCAACAGTGATGATGTGATTATGTTGGCATTTTTTTCCATATCCAAAAGTAAATATTAATCTACATATAAATTTTAAAAAAACCTCTCTGGGATGCAGAAGATTGAACAAAGTTAGTTAACACACAGCTGGGTGTGGTGGCGCATGCCTTTAATCCCAGCTCTTGGGGAGGCAGAGGTAGGAGGATCGCCATGAGTTCAAAGCCACCCTAAGACTACATAGTGAGTTCCAGGTCAGTCTGAGCTACAGTGAGCCCCTACCTCAAAAAAAAAAAAAAAAAAAAAAAAAAAAAGAGAAAGAAAAGAAAGAAAAAAAGTTAACACTTGATAAAAAGTGATCAGGTTTTGGGTTGGATCATTCAGAGTCTGAAGCCTTCCTGTCTTAGGTTGCTTCCATTTCTGTGCTCAACGATCCTTCCTCAAGCTTTTTTGGAGGAAAAATAACCCTTTGGTTTTGCTAATGTAGAATTGGATATAAAATGTGATTTTCTTGCTAGAGGCAAGGTGGATTTGTTATGGATTCAATGGAGAAAACCTCATAGCACTGTCAGCTATAAATAGCAAGTAGTGGGAGTCTTACAAGCTTGAACATGTCTCTTCCAAAATGATTAGGGACTACTAGGCTAACAACAGGCTCACAGGAAGCCTGTACGAAAACAGACCAAACAGGGCTGGAGAGATGGCTTAGCAGTTAAGGTGTTTGTCTGCAAAGCCAAAGAACCTTGGTTTGACTCCCCTGGACCCACGTAAGCCAGATACACAAGGTGGCACACGCATCTGGAGTTTGTTTGCAGTGGCTGGAGGCCCTGGCAGGCCCATTTTTTTTTCTCTCTCTCTGTCTGTCTCTTTCTCTCTCTCACTCTCTCAAATAAATAAATAAACTAAAAAAAAAGATAAAAAAATAGACAAAGCAACAGTAACCACAAAAGTGCTTATAAAACAAATTAGCTACTGAAGGCCATGAGGTAGAATGATTTTACAGTTTAAGTATAGGCAAATTGCCAAAATAATACAATCTCAAAAAAATAAAACTAAATTCAGACTTGGTACAATGTATAATTAAAATACTTTGTTATTAACCAAAACTTACATGCAAAGAGGCAGGAAAATATGGCCTATATCTGGCATGGAGGGAGGGAACAAAAACTGAGTAAGTCTAGATGTTAGAATAACCTAAGAGACAAAAATTTCAAAGTAACTTTTATACTTATATTCAAATAAAATTCAAAAACACGGCTGCAATGTTTCTTTTAATAGAAAATATGTGTTAACAGAGATGACTTAGTGGTTAAAACCACTTGCTATGTACATCTAAAAACTGGAGTTCACATCCTAAGAACCTAACTAAAGTTGGACACAAGCAGTGCACACATCTGTAATCTCAACATGCCTACAGCAATGAGGGGCAGGGTTAGGAGAATCCTGAAGCTCATGGGCCAGGGAACCTGGTACATGCAATGGCAAACAAGAGAAACCTTGTGTGGTGGTTTGATTCAGGTGTCCCCCATAAACTTTGGTGTTCTGAATGCTAGGTTCCCAGCTGATAGAGACTTGGGAATTAATGCCTCTTGGAGGCAGTGTATTTTTCGGGGCAGGCTTATGGATGGGTATTATAGCCAGTTTCCCTTGCCAGTGTTTGGCACACTCTCCTGTTGCTGTTGTGTACCTGATGTTGGTCAAGAAGTAATGTCCACCCTCTGCTCATGCCATTGTTTTCCCTGCCATCCTGGAGCATCCCCTCGAGCCTTTAAGCCAAAATAAGCCCCCCCTTTTCTCCCCAAAAGCTGCTCTTGGTTAGGTGATTTCTGCCAGCAATGAGAACCTGGCTGCAACAGTAATGTTGGTACCAAGGAGTGGTGTCATTTGCTGCTGGACACCTGACTGTGTTGCTTTGGCATTTTGGAGCTGATTTTCAAGAGGAATGTAGATGAATCTGAAACCTTGGCCTAAGAGACGCCTTGCAGTACTTTAATTATAGCTTGATAGACTATTCTGGTCAGAGTTGAAAGACCTGAGTGCAGTAAGAATTATGGACTATGAGGTTTGACTTATGAAGTTTTACCTTCATAAAGGAGCTTTGTCTGGACTGGGCTAGCACCTGTTTGTGTGAGAGGCTTGGTGTTATGTCAGTGTCCTGAGAAGTTGTGCAGTGCTGCAGTGCATAGAAATGGACTGGCGTGTGCAGAGGGATATGGTGCAGGAATGAAATCTTTGGGCTGAAACTTCTACCTGTTCAGCTTCAATTATATGAGAGATTACAACCTTTGAGATTGGGCCAGCTGACCTGCACTGGAACAGTAGGAAGATTCTTTTGAAGGGGACTGAGTGCTCAAGAAGTGCCCTGTTCTTCAAAGTCTGCTTTATTCCCCCCTGGATTAACAAATTGGCACCATACCTGGTATTGTGGAGTATAAGAAATACAGGAAAGAGGGGGTCACTGAGTATGCAACACGGTCTTGTGTTTTGGAAATGGCCATGGGCAGTGTGAAGCAGGTTTGCTGGATGCATGCATGGAGACCCGATGGAGCCATGAGGATGAACCATGGCTTGCAGTGGAGACCCAGTGGAGATGCCAGGACCACAAGATGGCTGCCAAGGAGAGATGCCAGCCCCCACGAAGTTTTCCAGGACTGTGAGTAGCCTAGGTGGAGGGGCTGAACTGGAACTCCAGAGACGTTGCTGGTTAGGATTATCGGACTTGGAGATTCATCCCTGACTAGAGTTGCTGGACTTGTAGCTACAGAGTTTGATGTTTCCCTCTTTAAATCTTGTATTGGTTGAATATTTCTTTTCTATGTCCAATGCCATCTTTTGCACTGTGAATGTTTATTCTGTGCCATTATGGGTATTTGGGGGATTTTTTTTTTTTTTTTTTTTGCTATTATGGCTCAGTTAAAAGACCGTGGATTATGGGGATGTTTGAATATCATTAGGATTGATAAAAACTATGGGGACTTTTAAAGTTGGACTTAATGCATTGTACTTTATATCCTGTTTGTATATCAGTTTATGGGGGCCAGGGGTGGAATGTGGTGATTTGATTCAGATGTCCCCCATAAACTTAGGTGTTCTAAATGCTAGGTTCCCAGCTGATGAAGATTTGGGAATTAATGCCTCCTGGAGGCAGTGTATTGTTGGGGGCTGGCTTATGTGTATTATAGCCAGTTTCCCCTTGCCAGTGTTTGGCACACTCTCCTGTTGTCCACCTTATGTTGGACAGTGGGTGATGTCCACCGTCTGCTCATGCCATTTTTTTCCCTGCCTTCCTGGAGCATCCCCTCAAGTCTGTAAGCCAAAATAAATCCTTTTTTTTTTTTTTTTCTGACAAAGCTGCTCTTGGTTGGGTGATTTCTGCCAGCAATGCCAACCTGACTGCAACACCCTGTCTCAAAGAAGGTGAAAAATGAGAGCTGACACCTCAAGGTTATCTTCTGACTTCCACATAGGTGCTGGGGCACACACATACCACATATTTCATACACACAACACTCATACACACACTTAAAAAATAAGAACACTTGGGGATGGAGAGATGGCTTAGCAGTTAAGGCATTTGCCTGCAAAGCCAAAGCAACTCAGTTCGATTCCTCAGGACCCATACAAGCCAGATGCACAAGGTGGCACATGCATCTGGAGTTTGTTTGCAGTGGCTAGAGGCCCTGGCATGCCCATTCTTTCTCTCACTCTCTACCTCTTTCTCTCTGAATCTCTCAAATAAATAAATGAATAATTTAAAAGAAAGAACACTGAATTGGCAGGCCTGGTGACACCTGCCTTTAATCTCAGCACTTGGGAGGCAGAGGCAGGAGGATCGCTGTGAGTTCGAGTCCACTCTGAGATACAAAGTAAATTCTAGGACAGCCTGAGTTAGAGTGAGAAAAAAAAAAACAACAAAAAATAATAGGAATATTGAATTGAAAGCTCTAAAAATTTAAATTAAAAATTCATTAGTTATGCTTAAGAATATACTCGCACTTGTTAAAGAAACAGTAAACTTGAAGATAGACTAATAGAGGTCAATCAACCCAAAGAACAAAGAAGAAAAATTAAATAGAAATCAGAAATTTTGATATATCACAGTGTTAACAATGTATAAATAGTGGAGTAGAGAAGGAATGAGAGGGCAGAAAAGCACTGGAAAATATAATTGAAAACATTGAAAAATTTAATGAGAAACACCAACCAAGAAATTTCAGAAGCTCAACAATTGCCAACTATGATAAACACAGAAAGAGCCATACCCAGAAATATCATTATGTAAGTAAACCAAAGATAATGAGAAAATCATGGAAGTCGGAGGAGAAATAAGATACAGGGGAACAAACTTTGAATCACAGTAACAATTCATTAGAAAAAAATGAAAAGAAAGACAAACGAGATATTTCAAAAGTGCAGAAAAAGTAACTGTGAAGCATAATTCCATACTCAACAAAACTAACCCTCAAAATGAAGAGAAATTATAATCTATCCAGATAAATAAAAATGAAGTGAATTCTTTCTTGCTAAAAAAACCCGACTAATATGTCTATTGAACACATGGCCCATGGGCTGCATGTGCCTCAAGATAGCCATGAATTCTGTCCAACACAAAATTGAATACTTACTAAAACATGAGATTTTTTTCTTGTGATTATTTTTGTGACTCAATTGCATATATTTCAAGTGTGGATATTGTAGGAGACAATGTTGTGTCACAATGTCAAAAGGTTGGACTATGAGGGCCTTTGCCAGTTCTGCAGGTAGAACACTTGCCACACAAACATCAGGGACTGTATGGGTCCTTAGCACCATATAAAAATGCTAGGCCTGATGGCGCATGCTGGGGAGGTAGGCAGAAACAGGAAATCACTGAGATTCACTGACTACTTTTCTAGCCAAATTGGTAAGCTCTAGGGTCAGTGTCAGAGCCTCCCTCAAACAATAAGACAGAGAGCAATAGAAGTAGACACCCAACATCAGTATCTGGCCTCTGCATGCCTGTGTACACACCCACATGCACCTTCATGCACATGCACCCACACACACTTGTGCTCATACACATACACACATGCAGACACACCGCACATTCATATGCATGCCAAAATAAAACAAACAATAACGTCAAAAAGAAAAGGCTGGACAGGCCTAAGGTGAAAGGAAGGTACTACACAATATCTCAGATTAATGAGAAATTTAGGTCAGGAAATGGTAAACAGAAGTATGAGCACAGAAGATTAAATGTATTTCTTCATTTTACCTTTTCCTTTAAGAAAAAAGCATCAGGGCTAGAAAGATAGCTTAGCGGTTACGGTGCCTGCCTGCAAAGCCAAAGGACCCAGGTTCAAATCCCCAGGACCCATGTAAGCAAGATGCATAAGATGGCTCATGCATCTGGAGTTTACAGCAGCTGTAGGCCCTGGTGCACCCATTCTCTCTTTCTGCCTCTTTTTCTCCCTTTCAAATAAATAAAAAAATTAAAAAAAAAAACTTAAAAAATTTTAAGTACCTTATTCCATATGGGGACTCTATGGGTGTCTACCATGGTCTCCCGCCCTGCCTATGCCAAGAAAAGTGATAGAGGGTGCTGACAACTGGGAACCAGGAAAACGAAGCAGTGCAGGGGGACAGAATATAAATGAGGTTACAGGCATGACTACTGCTGTGGTGGTCATCCTCACCAAAGATGTTCTAGAGAGGACAGCAATGAAGAAAGGAAAACCAAGATGAGACCCAAGGTCAGCATCTACCTCAAGGTTGGCAATGCTTCAACTAATTTACATATGTAATGTCCAGAGAAGCCTAAACCACAAGCTGATCACCAAAAATAGCTGGCCCACCAGCAAAAAAAAAGTGTCTGCTCTGAGGCTGAGCAGGGCGGTTCCAAGTAAATGTGGGATTAGCTCCTCTACCATCATCTGTTCAGTCATCCCACAAGAAGGAATGTGGAATTCTAGCAATAAAAAATGAAAAAAAGGCTCAAACTAAGGAACCTTAAGTGTTTGCTTTTTGCTTGTAATTAATCTTCATTGTCAGCTCAGTGAGATTTAGAATGATCATGGAAACATACCTTTGGGTGTAACTATGAGAGTGTTTTCAGCAAGGCTTAACAGAGTAGAGATGACTCACCCTGAATGTGGATGGCGCCATACTATGGGCTGGGGTCCTGGACTGAATAAAAAAGGTGAAAGTAAGCTGAGCATCAGCATGCATCTCTCCAGGCTTCTTGACTGCATATACAAGGTGATTAGCTGCCTCATGCTCCTGCTGCCATGATTTCATCCCCAGGGTGGACTGTACTCTCAAACTGTCAGTGAAAACAAACCCTTCCTTAAGTTGCTTTTGTCAGGTATTTTGTTATGGCAACAAGAAAAGCAGCTAATACCAAAATAATTGAAAACTTGTTTGAAGTGTCTAGCAGGGGGACCACAGCTATTTGAACACCCTTGACTGAAGACCAGTCCCCTCGTGTTTGCGGAAGGTTGTCCTCTTCAACCAAGCGTGCAGCTCTGGAAGGGATGTCCATGAAGCAGTGAGGGTATAAGAGGACACCAGTCTAGATAGCCAGATTAACCCTGCTGACCAACACAGTGACAGGTGTCACATCCAGATTGCCCTCACATCCCAGAAAACTTGAGTGGGGCCATTGCTGTGATAAATCCAACCATGTGTTTCTTAGAAGAAACATTTTCTTCTAGAAAATGGCTTATGGGAAGAACGTTGTACAGTTTATAACTGTGGACTTGCAATGCCCTAGAAAGCTTTATGGACTATTTTGGTGGGTGTTTGAAAGGTTGGAATGCAAACAGAAATGTAGATAATGGAGGCCCAGCTCATAAAGTTTAGGAGGGCAACAAGGACTCTATCGGGAACTATTCAGAAAGCTATTAATGTTATATTCTGGAAAAGAGTCTGGATGAATTCTGCCTGTGTCCTGAGAACTTGAGTGAAGCTGCATCCAAAAACTCACAGACTAATTAGGTTGGTAGAGTGAATTTTAAGACTGTATAGCATTCAGGTTGTAGCATAGTTATTGCTCACTATTCTTACCCATGTCTACAGTGAGATAGAACAAGTGGAGCACCAAGACATGAATAATGTGCCTTTCAGAGTAGAGAGAAATGTGTATAAATTTGCGGATAAGGCTGGTGCTGAGAACAGAGCTGTAATTATTAAAGAGAAACTTGAAGAAAAACTTTGCACTTTGCACTAGGACAAAAGAAAAGGTTCCTAAGGCAAGACCCTACCCATTAAAGGCTCCATTTTGTAAAAGTACAAAATCATTTGAAAGGAATCAGCATAAACTGAGAATTCTGCTAAAAGAGTTCCCTGCTTGCAAACAACCATCTAGGCACAAAAAGGCCACTATAGGTGGCTTTGGTAAATGAGGCCTTTGGTAAAAGAAGGCATAATTTAAGCTGGCTGTAGAACATGGAGGTATCATCTACATGGTACTAGTTTTATAGACATCATATAGATTTAGTGCCCTATTTGGGGGGCACATCCCTGAATTTAGAAAAGACTGACTTCTGCAACTTTCCTATCCAGAAGTGGTCAAACTGCTTCTAGGAGCAGAGCCTGAGAAGTGGGAGAGCTAACTCTTAGCACCCCCATCCCAGCAGTGGAACAGCTGTCTCAAGCAACAACCTGAGGGAAAGAAAAGCTCAAGAGAAGTTTAGTTTAAGCCATTAGTATACCTCCTGTATCTGCTGTCACCATTGCTCTGATGTTACTACAGCTATGACTTCTTCTGTATATAGGTGCTCATTGTCATTTTTATTAAACAGCAAAAAACCCAGTAATATGTGAACAAGTAGTACATTGTATCAGCAAAGGGTAAAGAACTTTTGACTTTGGATAATACCTAAGCATTTGTTAAAGGAAGGTATTTAGGGGTATGACTTGCTGGACTCTACTGATCCAGACACACATACACTCTGACCACAAATGCAATCACATTAAGCCCACCTGTTGTCTTCAACAGATCTGTGGGCCTGTAACTACTGACTTTGTTGTCTTCAATACTCTGGCCAGCCCTTCTTATGCATGTTTGCTTGCTTTGAGTTGAGTCCAATCAGGTCACTGTGGAACTGGGCAAAGAGCATAGCTTAAGATCAGTCAGCATCTCTAAACTTTGCTTGTCAATATTGGGCCCCTGTGCTCGTCAGGCCAAAGGTACACCAAGGCAGAGGAATCAAAGTCACATTGCTTTAAGTGGGTGGATTATATATTTGTAGATTAACTTTAGGGTAAGTTACAAATAAAGAATTCAGCATCTCACAACAATAATCTCAGAAAAATTATCTGTAAGGTCCATAAGAAATATTCCCATAGTTCATTCCCATATTTCATTCTTAGAGTTCATTCTCAATTTGTTCTTTCAGTTCATTCCCACAGTTTATCCCTACAATCCAATGGACTTTGACACCAAAGTTTCAATGAGCTGATAAGGACAGACAATGTGGGGCAGAGTCAGATTGCCTGATAAATCACTGTATACATTTGTTACAATGAAGCCCAAGTTTCAGTGGAGACCCCAAGATGTTGGAGATGCCAGGACCATGGAACATCTGCTGATGACAGTTGTAGGTATGGAGTGGAGTTCGCTGAAGAGAGAGGCTAGGTATGTTATAGACAGCAGAGCCAGAGGAGTAGGGAGCCCCTTGGATCCTGGATGATCCCATCAAAAATTCCAGATGGTGGGGCTGGAGAGATTGCTTAGTGGTTAAGGTACTTGCCAGCAAAGCCTAAGGAACCATGTTCAATTTTCCAGGTTCCACGTAAGCCAGATACACAAGGTGACTCAGATGTATTAGGTCCCACATGTGCACAAGATGGCACACACATCTGAAGTTTGATTGCAGTGGCTGGAGGCCCTGTCATGCCAATTCCCTTCCCCTCATAAAAAAGTCACAAAAACAAATAAAGTTTCAGATATTGGACATTGAGCTACAGGATTTGGTATCTGCCTTGCTGGGTTTTGGTCTTGCATTGGCCTGATCTTTTCTTCCATGTCCACACTTTTCTATTTTATAGGGGGAATGTTTATTTGGTACTTCTGAGCACTGGAAGCATGTAACTTTTTTTTGATTTTATAATGATTCACAGTTAAGGAGATTGCATTAGGACTCTGAAAGACTATGGAAACATTTAGAGATGAAATAAATGTCTCTTGCATTATGAAATGAAAATGAGTCTTTTGAGGTCAGGGGTGTCATGTTATTATTTACAGTGACGTGATCAAAAACCAAAACAGCCAGGCATGACGGTGAGCCCTCAGGAGGCTGAGGTAGGAGGTAGGAAAATTGTTGTGAGTTTGAAGGTAGCCTGAGACTATGTAACAAATTCCAGATCAGCCTGAACTACAGCAAGACCCTGCCTAGAAAAAACAAAACAAAACAAAACAACACTCCCATAAAACCACCCCCCCAAAAAAACAACAAAATGACGAGTGTCCAGTTGACAAGAGGTAGAGCTGAGATGGTTAATTGTAATTGTTAACTTGATGAACTTTAGAATAACTATGGAAACACACCTCTAGATTTGTCAGTAACAGTGTTTCCAGAAAGATTTAACAGAGCAAGGGTGACTCACCCTGAGTGTGGGTGACAACACATAATGGCCTGGGGTCTTGGACTGAAAACAAGGAGAATACATGAGCTGAACACCAGCATTCATCAATCTCAGTTTTCTGACTGGTGATGCAATGTGACCAGCTGCCTCATACTCCTGCTGCTATGAGGTTCCTGCCATGATGGACTGTACGACAAATCGTGGGCCAAAATCAATCCCCTTAAGTTGTTCTTGTCAGATATTTTGTCACAGCCATGAGAAAAATAATTAATACAACCAGATAAGTAACAATGATTTGCATTACTTATGCAGCATGGAGCTTTTATTTTTTATTATTATTTTTGCCTACAGATGTGTCTTTTTGAGGCAGAGGAGATGTCTCAGTGGTTAAGATGTGTCTTTTTGGAGTGATAAATGTAGTTTATTTAAAATATGATTGTATAGAAAGGTGTTTATACAAGCATATACTGTATTTAAAGCCAAGTTTTCCTCAATATACCTTTAGAAGTTTTACAATTCGGGGTGGAGAGATTGCTTAGTGGTTAAGACACTTGTCTACAAAGCCTAAGGACTCATGTTTGACTCTTCAGATCTCATGGAAGCCAGATGCACAAGGTTGCATATGCCTACAAGTTGGTGCTACCTCTGGAGTTTGATTACAGTGGCTGGAAGCTCTCTCTCTTGCTCACTCTTGCATTACCAAAAAAAAAAAAAAAAAAAAAAAAAAAAAAAAAAAGGGCCACTCTGCTGGGTTTGCCTCAAAAAAAACCAAAGTTTACAATTGTTTCAGATATGGTCATGTTAAGATTTTATGAACCTCATTTTATTTTTATTTTTTAAAATATTTTATTTTTATTTGTTTGAGAGAAACAGGGACAGAGAGAGAGAGATTGAAAATGAGAATGGGTGTGCCAGGGCCTCCAGCTGCTGCAAACAAACTCCAGATGCATGCACCACCTTGTGCATCTGGCTTATGTGGGTCCTGGAGAAGTGAACCTGGGTCCTTTGGGTTTGTACGCAAGCATCTTCACTGGTAAGCCATCTCTCCAGCCTTGAACCTCATTTTAATTTGTAACAAGTTTACAACTTGATTTTTTTCAACAATTTTACTTATTTATTTGAGACAGAGAGATATACAGAAATACGCAGGTAGAGAAAGAGAGAGAGAGAATGGGCATGCCAGGGCCTCCAGCCTCTGCAAATGAACTCCAGATGCATGCAACCCCTTGTGCATCTGGCTACTGTGGGTCCTGGGGAATTGATCCTGGGTTCTTTGGCTTTGCAGGCAAGCACCTTAACCGCTAAGCCATCTCTCCAGCCCACAACTTGATTTCTGAAAAAGAGTCAAGAGGTCTCAGTGGTTAGGATGCTTGCCTGCAAAGCCAAAAGACCCAGGTTCAATTCCTCAGGACCCCGTAAGCCAGTTGCACAAAGTAGCACATGCATCTTTAGTTCATGTGCAGTGGCTACAGACCCTGGCATGCACATTCTCTATCTGCCCCTTACTCTCTCTCAAATAATAAATAAATAAAAATATGAAAAAAGAAAGGTTGTCTAAAATTGACAATCAAAATTTCTACCTTGGGCTGAAGAGATGGTTTAGTGGTTAAGGTGCTTGCCTGTGAAGCCTAAGCCTAAGGATCCAGGTTTGATTTCCCAGTACCCACATAAGCCAGATGCACAAGGTTGTACATGCATCTGGAGTTCATTTGCAGTAGCTGGTGGCCCTAGCATGCTTATTCTCTCTCTCTATTTGCCCCTCTCTCTCAAATAAATAAATAACTTAAATCTTTTTAAAAAAATCTTCCTTGCTGGGCATGGTGGCACACACCTTTAATCCCAGCACTTGGGAGGCAGAGGTAGGAGGATCGCCATGAGTTCAAGGCCACCCTGAGACTCCATAGTGAATTCCAGGCTAGCCTGGGCTAGAGTAAGACCCTACCTCGAAAAACTAAAAAACAAACAAACAAAAACCTACCTTAAGAAGTTAGAAAAAGATGAGCAAACCAAACCAAATATAAGGTGCATGGAAGAGTGAAAATAAGAATGGGAAACAATAAAATACAAAGAATGAAAATATCAGAGAAAACCAATGAAACCAAAATTGTTATTTGATAATTCAACTAAATAGCCAGCCCATGTTTGAAGAATTTTTAACATCACTGATTTCATCTTTCACAGGCAAGTCAGGAAAATCAATTTTCTAACTTCTTTTGTAGTGGAGGTTTAAACAAATGAACTACACAGTGAATTTATATCTACATGTATGAAATTCTTGCCAGAATTTTTCTCAAGGGGGAGAAGGGAAATGGTACTGGGCAAGATTACATAGGAGGCTACAAGAGTAGCAATAATGGTTATAGGACATTATAATGACCATGGAAACTAAAGCAAAATATACATCTTAAGAAATTAAGGCAAGGGGCTGGAGAGATGCCTTAGTGGTTAAGGCACTTGCCTGTGAAGTGTAAGGTCTCAGGTTTGAGTCCCTAGAACCCACATAAGCCAGATATACATGGTGGCGCATGCATCTGGAGTTCGTATGCAGTAGCTACAGGCCCTGATGCATCCCCCCCCCAAAAAAAAGAAAATAAATTAAGGCAAGGGGCTGAAGAGACTTATCAGTGGTTAAGGCACTTGCCTGCAAAGCCTAAGGACCTGAGTTCAATTTCCCAGTAGCCACGTAAGATCAGATAAGCAAGTTGGCACATGCATGTGGAGTTTGCAATGGCTAGAGGTCCTGCCATGCCCATTATCTTTCTTAAACAAATATTTAAAAAAAAAAAAGAAATTAGGGGCTAGAGAAATGGCTTAGCAGTTAAGGTACTTCCCTGCAAAGCCTAAGGACTCAGATCCAATTCCCCAGTATCCATGTAAGCCAGATGCACAAGGTGGAAGAGAATGTATCTGGAGTTTGTTTACAGTGGCTAGAGGACCTGGCACATCCATTCTCTCTCTCTCTGTCTATGTGCCTCTTTCTCTCTCAAATAAGTAAATCACAGGGACTTCTGGGTAAGATGGCTGCATAGGGAGTCATGCCAATCCAGCCTAGGGAGGGATTTAAGCAAAACCACAGCAAAATACACCCTTCTTTGGAAAAGTGAAGGTGTGTAGGTTTTTATCGGCCACAGCAAAGAAGCAGAAGAGACCAAGACCTACTGGAAAGGAGGAAACTGGCCAGAATCCTGCTGAGGCATTTGTGGTCATGATCTGCACAGATCCGTGTGCCTGCTCGGCCTGGCACATGCCGAGCTGCAGGAGCAGAGGCTAAACAAGGGGATTTTCCAACCCCATAAGCCTTCTTGCAAAGTCAAGAAACTTGAAGGGGAGACAGTTGAGCAGTTCCAGTATACCACCAGGCTTCCTGAACTCTCCCATCCCCCAAACATCAGAACCGTGAACTCTGGAGAACTCATTCAGCCCCTGGCGGCAGGGCATCCAGCATAGCTGATCAGAACACCAGATCCACAGGGCAACATGGAAGGATCGAGATGGGCACTCAGCATTGGTGAGATTAGAAGCCACCCGAAAGATAACGAGGCTGAGTGACAAAAAAGCAGGTATATAGGCCTGCACTGGAAGTTCTAATCTCTCTATTTCAGGGCAGGTTATGGGTTACATATTCGTGGTTGGCTTTACCATTCTCAACTAAACTGTATTTGAGGGTTGACTGTTGCTTCCTTTGATACTTTCAGACTCAAAGGGACTTTGTCTTTTTCTTCTGTCATTGTTGGGGGCAGGGTCTGATTCAGATGCAGGCTGACCTGGAACCCATTTCAGAACAGAAATCTCAACCTCCCAGCTGACAGGATTAAGGGTGTAGAGCAATATACACATTAGGGATTTTGGCTTTATAAAGTTATCTGTTTGTTTCAATCCCCACACTTGCATACTCTGGTTTTTATTGAATGTTTATATTGATCAGTTGAATTTTAGAATTTTGCCAGTAGTTTTCTCCATCCAGTCCACTAGAATACTTGAAGAGCAGGCAAACTCAACACCTAGGATTACCTCTGCAGTTGGACTGGAGTACAAGAGCTGCACTTGGAACCTTAAACTCCAACTCTGAAGGTTCATAAAATTGGATTTCAAAGTCTAAGTGCACCTCAGACAATTAGAAAACCCAAGCATCAAATCAACTCAGGATGCAAAAATTGCTACATTATAATACAAGAAACACAAAGAATCAAGACAATACAATCCCACCAAAAAATTGTAAATCCATCAGAAATGACCCCCAATGAGACTGTTTGAGATGAAAAGCCCAATAAAGATTTAAAAAAGATGATTTTATCTATACTCAAAGAAATCAAAGAAGAAAACAAAGGAATTGAAGAAAGCAAACTCGTGAAGGAAAGCCAAGAGAACACAGGAAACTACCTTAATGAAATAAAGAGGTCATTACAAGACATGAGTAAGGAAATAGAAATACTGAAGAAAAGCCAGGCAGATATACCAGCTAGCGCTGAAAAGCATAGTAGGTCAACTAAAAAATTCTGTGGAAAGTCTCACCAGTAGAAAGGATGAAGGAGAGCAACAGAATATCTGAACTAGAAGACCAAGTGGCAGATCTAATACAGACCAACAAAGAGAAAGACAAGCTAATAGGAAGATATGAATGGGAATGTCAAGACATCTGGGACACTATGAAAAGATCAAACATAAGAGTTGATGGTATAATAGAAGAAGAAGAATTTCAATCCAGAGGCTTAGTAGGTGTTTTCAATGAAATCATAGAAGAAAAATTTCCTCAAATTGGGAAAGAAATGCCAATGCAGATACAGGAAGCTTTTTGAACACCAAATAGACAAAACCTAGAAAGAACCTCTCCTCGCCATGTTATAATTAAATTACTAAACATACAAACCAAAGAAAATACATTGAAAATAGTTAGAGAGAAAAAGCCACTCACCAATAAAGGCAAGCCCATCAAGATCACAGCAGAGTACTCAACACAAACTTTAAAAGCCAGAAGGGCTTGGAATGATGTATTCCAAGTTCTGAAAGATAAAACTGTCAACCAAGATTACTTTATCCTGAAAAGCTATCTATCCAAATTGAAGAAGAAATAAGGACATTCCACAACAAGAACAGGCTAAAGGAATTTATGACAACTAAGCCAGCTCTACAGAAAATACTTGAAGCAATCCTTCATGTTAAGAGAAAGCAAAGCTCACACATGAGGAAACAGGAAAAAATAAACGATACTCAAATAACAGTTAAAACAAGAGAGTAAAGAGCAAATAGGAAGCACTACAAAACAAGAAGAATGGCAAGAATAAACACATACTTTTCAATACTAACTCTTAATATCAATGGACTCAATGCCCCAACCAAAAGACACAGGTTTGAAGACTGGATTAAAAGGCAGGATCCAGCTGTTGTCTCCAGGAAACTCATCTCTCAATAAAAGATAGACACTGTTTTAGGGTGAAAGGATGGAAAACAGTATTTCAAGCAAATGGGCCTAGGAAACAAGCAGGGGTTGCTATGCTAATATCTGACAGGATAGACTTAAAACCAATATTAATAAGGAAAGATAAAGGTCATTTTATACCAATTAAAGGAACACTTCAACAGGAAGACATTACAATCCTAAATGTATATGCACTTAACATGGGGGCTCCCAATTTCATCAAACAAATGCTATTAGACTTAAGGTCACAGATAACACCAAACACAATTGTAGTAAGTTACTTCAATCCGCCACTCTCATCAATGGACAGGTCATCCCAGCAAAAAATAAACAGAGAGACATCTGGATAAAATGATATCATAGAACAAATGGACCTAAAAGATATCTACAGAACATTCCATCCAAATGCTGCAGAATATACCTTATTCTCAGCAGCACATGGAACATTCTCCAAAATAGACCATATATTAGGACAGAAAGCAAATCTTAACAAATACAAGAAAATTTAAATAATGCCTTGTATTCTATCTGACCACGATAGGATTAAACTACAAATCAGCAACGAGAAAAACTACAGAGCACACACAAATTCATGGAGACTAAACAGTACACTGTTGAATGATGAATGGGTCACTGAAGAAATAAAAAATGAAATCAATGAATTCACAGAATCAAAAGATGATGAAAATACAACATACCAAAACCTTTGGGACACACTGAAGACAGACCTAGGAGGGAAATTTATACCTCTAAGTGCCTATATTAAGAAATTAGAGTTCAAAAGTAAACAATTTAATGCTTCACCTTAAGGCCTTGGAAAAAGAAGAACAAGGCAAACCAAAAATCAGCAGATGGGAAGAAATAATAAAGATCAAGGCAGAAATTAATGAAATAAAAATACAAAAATCCAAAGAATCAATGAAACACAGAGTTGGTTCTTTCAAAGGATAAACAAGATTGATAAACCCTTAGCAAATCTGACCAGAAGAAAGAGAAGAGACACAAATTAATAAAATTAGAGATGAAACAGGCACCATTACAACAGATTCCAAAGAAATTCTAAAAACAATAAGGACATACTTTAGGAACAATACTCTACTAACTTAGAACATCTGAAAGAAATGGATGATTTCCTTGATTCATATGACCTACCAAAATTAAATCAAGTTGAGATAAACTATTTCAATAGACCTATAACAAGTATGGAGATTCAAGCAGTTATAAAAGGTCTCCCAAGAAAAAAAAGTTCAGGCCCAGATGGATTCACTGATGAATTTTGCCAGACTTTCATGGAAGAACTAACACCAATGCTCCTCAAACTTCTCCATAAAATAGAAAAGGAAGGAATACTACCAAACTCCTTCTATGAAGCAAGCATTACCCTGATACCAAAACCAGACAAAGACAGAACAAAAAAAAGAAAATTATAGAACTACCAAACTCCTTCTATGAAGCAAGCATTACCCTGATACTAAAACCAGACAAAGACAGAACAAAAAAAGAAAATTACAGACCAATTTCCTCATGAACATAGATGCAAAGATTGTCGATGAAGTACTGGCAAACAGAATATAAGAATATATCAGACACATTATTCACCCTGATCAAGTAGGCTTTATCCCAGAGATGCAAGTATGGTTCAACATATGCAAATCAATAAATGTAATACATTATATAAATGGATTGAAGGACAAAAATTACATGTTCATCTCAACAAATTCAGAAAAAAATATTCAACAAAACCCAACATCCCTTCATGGTAAAAGTTTTACAGAAACTGGGACTAGAAGGAACATATCTCAACATAATAAAACCTATTCATAACAAACCTACAGCCAACATAATACTAAATGGGGAAAAACTTGAAGCTTTTCCACTAAATTCAGGAACAAGACAGGATGCCCACTGTCCTCACTTTTATTTAATATAGTACTAGAAGTCTTAGCTATAGCAATAAGGCAAGAGACACTCATAAAAGGGATACTGACTGGAAAGAAAGAGATCAAATTATCATTATTTGCAGTTGATAAAGGACCCTAAAGACTGTAGCAGCAAACTGTTAGAGCTGATAAACATTTGTAGCAATATAGCAGGATACAAAATAAATACACAGAAATCAGTAGCTTTCCTATATAGTAACAACGAACATGCAGAGGATGAAATCAGGGAATTGCTCCCATTCACAATTGCCTCCAAAAATATAAATAAAATAGAAATAAAGTACCTTGGAATAAACCCAACCAAGGAAGTGAAGGATGTCTACAATGAGAACTTTAAAACACTCAAGCAAGAAATTGGAGAAGACATTAGGAAATGGAAAAACACCCCATGTTCCTGGATTGGAAAAATCAATATTGTGAAAATGTCAATCTTACCAAAAGCAATCTACTCGTTTAATGCAATCCCCATTAAAATTCCAATGGTAGGGCTGGAGGGATGGCCTAATGGTTAAGGCGTTTGCCTGCAAAGCCAAAGGACCCAGGTTCGATTCCCCAGGACCCATGTTAGCCAGATGCACAAGGGGGTGCACACGTTTGGAAATTCATCTTTAGTGGCTGGAGACTGTGGCGTGCCCATTCTCTTTCTCTCTCTCTCTCCGCCCTCCTCTTTCTCTGTCAAATAAATAAACAAATAAAAATTTAAAAATTTCCAATGGCATTCTTCACAGAAATAGAAAAAAACAATCCTAAAATTCATTTGGAAGCACAAAAAAACTTAAATAGCCAAGACAATTTTAATCAACAAAAATAAGGATGTTGGTATCACCATACCTGATTTTCAGCTATATTACAAAACCATAGTAAAAACAGCATGGTACTGACACAAAAACAGCATGGTACTGACACAAAGACAGATACATAGATCAATGGAACAGAACAGAGGACCCAGATGTTAATCCAGGCAGCTATAGCCATCTGACTTTTGACCAAAAAAAATGCCAAAAATATTCATTGGAGAAAAGACAGCCTCTTCAAGTGGTGCTGGTAAAACTGGTTATCTATATGTAGAATGATGAAAATAGATCCTTGTCTTTCTCTATGTACAAGAATCAAGCCTAAATGGATCAGGGACCTTAATATCAGACCTGAAACTCTGAAATTGCTAGAGGAAAAAGTAGGAGAAACCCTTTAACATATTGGCATAGGCAATGACTTTTTGACTATAACCCCAATTACTCAGGAAATAAAACCACTGGCATCTCATGAAATTACAAAGCTTTTGTGCAGCAAAGGACACTGTGAATAGAACAAAGAGACAACCTATAGAATGGGAGAAAATCTTTGCCAGCTATACATCTGACAAAGGATTAATATCCAGAATATACAAAGAACTCAAAAACCAAAACAATGAGAAATCAAGCAACCCAATTAAAAAAAGGGGGGGGGGGCTACGGAATTAAATACAGAGTTCACAAAAGAAGAAATACAGATGGAATATAAACATCTAGAAAAGTTCTCTACATCCTTAGCCATCAGGGAAATGTAAATTAAAACTACTTTGAGATTCCATCTCACTCCCGTCAGATGGCTATCATTAAGATGTGGAAAAAGGGGAACCCTTCTACACTGTTGATGGGAATGTAGTCTGGTACAGCCATTGTGGAAATCAGTGTGGAGGTTCCTGAGATAGCTAAAAATAGATTTACCATATGATGTAGCTATAGCTCTCCTAGGCATATATCCTAATGACTCTTCTCACTACCTTAGAGATACTTGCACAACCATGTTTATCGCTGCTCTATTCACAATAGCTAGGACATGGAACCAGCCTAGATGTCCCTCAACAGATGAATGGATCAGAAAGATTTGTTATATTTACACCATGAAGTTCTACTCAGCAGTAAAGAAAAATGAAATTATGAAATTTGAAGGGAAACGGATGGATCTGGAAAGGATTATACTACATGAGATAACCCAGGCCCAGAAAGCCAAATGTCATTATGTCCTCTCTCATATGTGAATCCTAGCTACAAATGTTTATACTTGTGTGTGATGTGGAACCAAAAATCGGTAGCAGAGGCCAATAAGCTAGAAGAAGGCTATAAGATAGGGAAGAGAGGGAAGGACTTAAGGGGATGGTATTGCATATATGTAAGTAGAAGTACAGGGAGGGGAAAGGCCTAAGTGAGGCCAGGGGAAGAGATTGAGTAAATGAAGGATAGGAGGAGGGTTAATCAAAATTCAAGATATTCTGAATAAGACATATGAAAGCCTACTTTTTTGGATAATTGCACACCCAGAAGCCATAGATTGTTACTTAATTTTCAGTGCCAGGAATGGAATACTTTCCAGTGAGTTGTTGGTCAGGGCGGTCCCTGTTGCCTCCAAAACATTACAGTCTATTGCCAAGGCCCTTGGTTTCCCATGAGAAACAGATGGTAAGACCCTATTGCTGAAGACTGCACATGCCTGGGCAGCAAGGTCACTGAGAAATCAAGTTGGGGCTGAGCTGAAAACCTCCTACCTGTAGACCAGCTGACTGAAAGCTGGAAAAAGCTGCACTTCATGAAGTCCTCAGTGGTGAAAACAGTGGACACCGGAAGCCTCAAGTTTGACCAGACAGGCCAAATGACTGAAAGGGTGCAATTGTGGCATGTCTGCTCTGGTGGGGGGAACCAACTGCTCTATAATTGGACTGGAGGTCTGCTCTATGGGGGGGGGGATACATGCCTGGTACAGAAAACCTAACCAAAAGCCTATGGCAGGAGGGGTCATGAGCATTAGGGGAATAAAGCCTGCTCTTGTCTTAGCTAAAAGCATATATTATGCTCACTAAACTGCCCTGGAAGCACTACACTTAATGTTCATATTCATATATTAATGCTACTCTCACTTTTGTTTCAAGAAGCTTCTCTTTCCAGATGGTGGTGACCACTGGGATGACCCAAAAGGCAACATAGTGCTGAGAAGAAGTGATGGAGGAATATACAGCACTGAAACATCTCTATCACACCCTCCAAGGTTCAGGGTCCATTGCAGAAGTAGTGGCGGAAAGAATGTAAGAGCCAAAGGAAGGGTTTGACTCCTTACAATGCAACTGTCCAGACAGAAATTGGCCTCAATACCCACGACCTCGCAGTGCCTAGGAATACCTTCAGAAGATCCTCATAATAGGTGAAAAAGACAATGGCATAATAATATAAAAGTGACTAAGGGAGAGAGGGAGGGGATATGATGGAGAGCTAAGTTGTGAATGAGAAAATGGGGGAGGGAATTATCATGGTTTTATTATCATATTTTCTGTAAGTATAGAAGTTGTCAATAAAAAATTATACAGAAAGGGCTGGAGAGATGGCTTAGAGGTTAAGGTGTTTGCCTGCAAAGCCAAAGGATCTCGGTTTGATTCCCCAGGACACATGTAAGCCAGATACATAAAGGAGGCGCATGTGACTGGAGTTCGTCTGCAGTGGCTGGAGGCCCTGGCCTGCCCATTCTCTCTCTCCCTCTCTCTGCTTCTTTCTCCCCTGCTCTCTCTCAAATAAATAAATAAAAATAAAGTTAAAAAATTATACAGAAAAATATGATATACACAGTGAATCTTATTTTTAGCCACAAAGGACAAAAAAATTATGGCATTTACAGGAAAACTAGGTAGTTACATTAAGTGAATTAAGTCAGTCTCAGAAAGAAAAGCATATGTTTCATTTATGGCTTATAGACTTTACAGAGATACTTAAAATCATATGGGTACATATGACAAGGAAGTAGAAGCAGATCCGCCTAGGGAAACAAGGGAGGATCAGAAAGAGGAAGGTAGCAGGGCATGCAGTGGTATGATGCTAAAATACACTACTGTATGACAATGTCCTTACAGAGCCCAATACCATGTACAATAGTATGGAAAAGTAAAAAACAAAAGGAGCTCAAAAAGGAATAAACACATTATCATAAGGAGCACTGGGAACGAAGAAACAGTAGTTATCATACTGTTTTAAAAGTGGAAAACAGATAGAGTAAGGCTGAAGGATAGCAAGAGTGAGCAAAGTTGTAGCCTGGTAGCTCCAAAAGAGGTCCTGTAACAGTGAGAATCAAAGTTTTCTCTTACACTTTTAACAAACATCTGAGGTAATTTATAAAATGCGGAAGTTTGTTTTGGAAGTCTTAAAACACAACTAGGTAAACACATTGCTTTAGTGCTTCTGGTGGGTGAGGGCTCTGGAGAGCAATGGAGGACAGAGGGAGTATTTACACTAAGGACAAGTAAATCCCCATTTGGCTCCTGGTAATGATTCTTCCTTGAGCATATCTGTTGCAGTTTCCTGGGTGGACATCACCCTAAGGCATCTTTTCAATTGTTTCAATGTAAAGCATTTGGCCAACCCTTAATGGTGGTAATCTATTTAACAATAGTAGCTTTAGCAACCTAAAACCTATCTCTGTGCCAGTAACATAAAATCTGTTTGAACTGTTTCAACTTTAAATCTTATACCTCTTAGTTCTATACCTTCTGCTAGGCTATTACTTAAAAAAAAATTTTAGTCATATGAAAATATCCTTTATTTAAATAAACAGCAAGATGTTAAGATCCCAGTGACAAGAGTTGCCACTGAAGTGAACTAGTCTATTGCTTTTCAATTTAACCTTGATCAAGCTCTCTGGGCATGGGCAGCAGAATGTAGCCAGCCTTTATGTCAGTAACCCAGTTCTAACAAAGTTCTCTACTATCTCTCCCTTTAAAAGTTCACAAGCCAACATAATTCTCTCTGCACTTAGTATTTTCAAGCTCTCACCAGAACAGCCCATAATACTTGGCTTTCACACTGTGAGGCTTCTGCAAGTAACAAGTTCCAAGTCCATACATATTCTTCCTCCTGCAAACAATTCCCAAAACATCAAAATACACATGGCCAGATTCATCACACCAACACTCCAAATCTTTGGAAACAGATTCTGTTGGAGTCAGCTCCACATTGCTGGGAAGAACATCCAACCAGTTTATGGGAGGAAGAGATTTGCTTCAGCTTACAAGCCCAGGGGAAACTCCATCAATGATACAAGTAGCCAGCTCCCTTTCATAGATCCAAGCAGAGGGCCACCACCAACCGCCAGCACCACCAGAAAGCATGACCCACCAGAGCTCAAACTACTCTCTCCCCACCTTAGGGCTGAACTCCAGAATCTGCCCCAGTGACACTTCCTCCAGCCAGAAGCCTGGAGATGCAAGTTACAAGTTTAATTTTAATAAAACACCAGTCTATGGGGCCATGCATTTACACTATCACATTCAAGCTACCACAATATTCTAGAAGAAATGGAGATTATTATTTAAAAGATTTTACTATTTATAATAGTATTAGAGTTAAGAAAAACTGAGTAGAAAATGCCACAATACTATACATTCCTCCTTTCATGCATGCCTACCTTTTCCACTAATATCAATACCATGCCTCAGAGTCATGGGAGAAATGATGAAGCAGCATCAGTGTCACCCACAGTCCATATGGTTGACTTCATTTTATACATTAGTTCAACAAGTGCATAGTGATGTGTATCCATCATAATTGACTCCTACAAAGTAGTTGCATAGCCCTAAAACTTCTGTGCTTTCTGTGCCTCTCCTCTGTATCAGTCTCTGGCAGCCAAGGAAGGTTTTTCTGTGTCTATAGCTTTGTTCGTCATAGTCACAAGAGAAGCAACCACTACAAAGTGTATGTAGATTTTGTTATGGACAGAAATGTTTGGCTCATTTGGATAAAGATCAATGGGGATTATGGTACCACTGTAAAGAATCAGATGGCTGTAGCTCTGTTGAGAAGTCCAACATTATGAGTGGGCTTTACCTCTGTAATAGTACTTTTATCCTGTAGATTTTAATATTGTTTCTTTGTTCTGCTGTCTTGGCATTTTCATTGTAACATGTGGGTTCTTTTCTGATTATTCCTCTTTTTATTGGGGTATACTTCTTTTCCTGGATGGGAGTTTTCTGCTATAATTTCATTAAATAGGTTTTCTTTTTTGTTGTGTATGTATAAAATATATGATGTTTGTGGGAGTGCATGTGCGGTGCATACACATGTGTTCAGACACACGTGCCCCACATGCATGCATGCAGAGGCCAGGGGAGAATGTCGGGTGTCCTCCTCTATTGCTCTCCACCTTAGTTCATTGAGAAAGGATCTCTCATTTTACCTAGAGCTTGCTGTTTCCCAATTAGACTGGCTGGCTGGTGAACTTCAGTGACTCTCCTGTCTGCACCACTTAGTGTTGGAGTTACAGGCATACATGGCCTTGCCAGGCATTCTACATATGTGCTGGGGACAGAACTCAGGTTCTCATGAATGTACTGCAAGCACTTTTATTTACTGAGTCACCTGCTCATCCCTGTACTATACTTTTGTGTGACTGGCAGTGTAATAGCTTTTACACCAACATCACCAAAAACCACAGAAATAGTAATGTAAGATGGCTGTGATGTCACAGGCAATAGAGACCTCTAAGTACGATTATAATCTTGTGGATCATATTGTATGGCAGTCCATCACTGTCATAAGTGGTATTACTTAGCACATGATTGTAACCAAGTATTCCTAATGTCTCTGTTCCATTTCTTGTATTACTGCTCATTGATTTCACACATGCACACACTATAGTCACTGAATATAGTGTTATTTTCAATTAACTTACCTGTTTGATAAATTTTAAAAAATAAAAACATTTTACCTTTATTTTTTTCAAATTTCTTCTTTATGTAAATCTGAGATGAGTTGCTGGCCTAAATAAATTTCCTTTTCTCTGAAAACCTTTTAAAATTTCTTACAAGGTATGTCTGACAGTATAGTGTCTCAATCTTTACAAAAATGTATCTAAGAAAAGTATTTATTTCTCTTTATTTTGGGTGGATAATTTTACAGAAACAGAGTTTTGGGGCAGTCCAATATTTCTCTTTTCCTCTCAACATTTTAAACATTTCACTCTTCTATTCTTTACTATATCATTCCTGAGGAGAACTGGATATAATTTGTATCATTACTTTCATATAAGTAAGGTTCTTCTTTGGCTTCTTGCAAGGTTTTTTTCTTTAACTTTCCGGTGTTTGAGTAGTATTCCTGCATGTAGGTAGATATTTTTCTTTTTTATAATACTTTTTTAAATATATTTTTTCTGAGCTTCCTAAGTATGATTTTGTATCTCACTCTTTTTTAAAAAATTTATTTATTTGAGAGCGACAGACAGAGAGAGAGAGAGAATGGGCGCCCCAGGGCCTCCAGGCACTGCAAACGAACTCCAGATGCGTGCAGCCCCTTGTGCATCTGGCTAACGTGGGTCCTGGGGAATCGAGCCTCGAACTAGGGTCCTTAGGCTTTACAGGCAAGCGCTTAACAGCTAAGCCATCTCTCCAGCCCTCACTCTTTAAAAATCATTTTATTTATTTATTAGAGAGAGAGAGAATAGATGCACCAGGGCCTCTAGTCACTGCAGACAAACTCCAGATGCATGTGCCACAACATGCATCTGGCTAATGTGGGACCTGGAGAATCGAACCTGGGTCCTTGTGCTTTGCAGGCAAACACCTTAACTGCTCAGCCATCTTTCCAGCCCAGTATCTAGCTTTCAAAATTCTGCCATTTCTCAGATATTTATTCTGCTCTTTTCTGTTTTTCTTTTTGGAATTATCAATTTACATATTCTACAACTCTTGTAATTTTCCTGTATTTATTAAATATTTTGCCCAATTTTTTAGCTTTTTGTTTCTAATTTTAAGTTTGGGGAGTTCCTGTTGATCAATCATCAGCACAGAGATCCTGATCTGATTTCAGTCTACCATTGAGCTCATCATGAAATTTTATTCATCTCTGTCAGTGTTGTTATCTGTACCATTTCTTTTCTACAATTTCTTTCTTTCTTCTTCTTCTTTTTTTCTTTTTCTTTTTCTTTTTCTTTTTTTTTTTTGATTTTTTTGAGGTAGGGTTTCACTGTAGCTCAGGCTGACCTGGAATTTACTATGTAATCTCAGGGTGGCCTCAAACTCACAGTGATCCTCCTACCTCTGCCTCCCAAGTGCTAGGATTAAAGGCGTATGCCACCACGCCCGGCTTCAATTTCTCTTTTTTTTAAAGATTTATTTTTATTTATTTATTAGAAAAAGGGAGATGGAGAGGGAGAAAGAGAGGGAGAGAGAGTGAGAATGGGCATGCCAGGGCCTCTAGCCACTATAAACGAACTCTGGATGCATGCGCCACTATGTGCATCTGGCTTGCCTGGGACCTGGAGAATTGAACCTGGGTCCTTAGGCTTTGCAGGCATGTGCCTTAACTGCTAAGCCATCTCTCTAGCCCTCTTCTCTACAATTTCTACCTTTGCCTACTATATCCAAATATTTTTACGGCTTGTCCAGTAGAGAATTAACATATTAGCCATAATGGTTTTAAACCCAGAACCTGATAATTCTGAAATACCTGCTTTATTTGAGCTGTCCTAATGCTTGTTCTTTCTCTTCAAGCACTCTGCGTTTAAAAAATTTACCTAACTTGGGCTGGAGAGATGGCTTAGCGGTTAAGCACTTGCCTGTGAAGCCTAAGGACCCCGGTTCGAGGATCAATTCCCCAGGACCCATGTTAGTCAGATGCACAAGGGGGCGCATGCATCTGGAGTTCGTTTGCAGAGGCTGGAAGCTCTGGCGCGCCCATTCTCTCTCTCTGTCTCTCTCTGCCTCCTTCTCTCTGTTGCTCTCAAATAAATAAATAAACAAAAAAATTAAAAAAAAATTTACCTAACTTTTAGTAGAAAGGCGAGGATGGTGAAGTTTAGAGAAATACTAGTGATCAGTAAGCCTTCACCAATACAGTGACAAGACCTGGGGTGGAGCGTGTACATTCTGTAGCCCTACAATTCAGTCTTTTACTGAGCCTGTGCTGTGGGCTAGAAATAAGCATTTCAAGACCCTACCTTGAACCCCCCTAAAAAATCCCCAAGAAATATGCATCTCAGTTTTCTTTTCCTCACTCCCTTCCTCTTCCTTCTCTTCTCTTCTAATATATTTTATTTATTTTTATTTTATTTGAGAGAGAGAAAGAGGTAGAGAGAAAGAGAGGGAATAGGCACGCCAGGGCCTCCAGCCACTGCAAACGAATTCCAGATGTGTGCGCCACCATGTGCATCTGGTTTACATGGGTCCTGGGGAATTGAACCGGGGTCCTCTGACTTCGCAGGCAAATGCCTTAACCACCAAGCCATCTCTCCAGCCCTTCTCTTTTCTTCTTTCTTCCTTCCTTCCTTCCTTCCTTCCTTCCTTCCTTCCTTCCTTCCTTCCTTCCTTCCTTCCTTTTTCTGTCTTTCTTCCTCTTCTCTTTCTTTTTTTTTCTTTCCCTTAATTGGCAATGGATAGTCAGAAGATGCTGGAGTTGGGTATTTTCCTTTCCTACACAGAGGCATAAGGTGTGGGAATTGGGTATTTCCCTTGCTCTAGGTTGGACAACCTCTGGAAAAACTGTATAGAGAGCAGGTCTTCCTAAGAACTGAATGTCATGATGCGTTTCACATTAGCAGTTTCTTCCCTGCTGGCTGGCCCCCAAAAGTGAAAGTACAAGTACAAAGCTTTTCTAGTCTGTGACTGGGTTCCCTCATGAGTTTTGTCCAGACCATTTGTCAGTTCAATTTGAGCTTTCTTACCTTGCTGTTGGCTCCCACAGATATTTCTACTGTAAATTACAGTTCTCTATATCTACCTGCCTATATCTATAATTTGGGGTGGTAGCAGTTTTCTCTGTGCCTCACTTCTTTCATGGGTCTAAAAAAGTTATGACTTTTTTATATTTTTATGTTGGAGCAAAGACTTTTAAGCTCCTTACATATGGAACCAGAAATTGGAAATCTTTGGAATAGTTTTGTGAGTGTATATATGGTACACATGCATGTGTATAAGTATACCACATGGGTGTATGTATGTACGTGTGCATGTACATACATGCATGTATGGACACCATCAGGAATCATTCTCAGTTGATCCCCACCTGATTTTTTTCAGACAAGGTCTCTCACTGAACCTTAGAGCTCACTGATTTGGATAAATTACATAGCTAACCAGTCCCTAGGATCCTCCTTTTATCATCCAGACTGTGCTGTTTTAAGGTGTATGGTTAGTCATCATGGCTGGATTTAGAATCATTATGCAAACAAACCTCCTGGGTGTCTTTGAGGGTATTTCTAGACTGGGGTAACTGAGGTGGGAAAACCTATGATAAATGTGGGCAGAGCAGCACTGCTACTCCACGGGCTGGGGTTGCAGACAGAATGAAAAGGAGAAAGAAAGCAGAGCACCTGAATTTGTCACTCTCTGCTTCTTGTCTGTGGCTCATGCTCCTGCCAAAATGCCTTCACCACCATGATGGACTGTATCTTCAAACTGTAACCCAAATAAACCTTTCTTTCTGTAAGTTCTTTTGGTCAGATTTAATCTCACATAAATAAAAGTATGTAAGACACAGGCATTTCTTTGATCATTTAATATTACTTATCCCCAGATTATCACTTACTCCATAAGGGTCAGAGTGGGATTCTTTTTTTTTTTTTTTTTTTTTTGGTTTTTCGAGGTAGGGTCTCACTCTAGCTCAGGCTGACCTGGAATTCACTCTGTAGTCTCAGGGTGGCCTCGAACTCTCAGCGATCCTCCTACCTCTGCCTCCCGAGTGCTGGGATTAAAGGCGTGCGCCACCACGCCCGGCTCCAGTGGGATTCTTGACAGTGATGAGTTCTAAGCACACAAATATGTATATGCACACACTCCAAACATACACACACAGAGAAAATAATTTATAAAAAGAAATAAGAGAAATCCTCTTCATAAAGATTTGGAAACAAAAAGATGCTTTAAAATTTTAATGGGCAAGAAAGTTCATTATAAATTTTATAAGGTTTTTCAAAAATTGGGGCCCAATTTTATGAACCTTGCTATTGCCAGGACAATGATGTTACTTCTAGCTAATCTAAGGCTAAGTGTCAAAATTAAGTCTTAAATAAAAATCTTTAATTAATGTTCCTTCTAATCTCAAAAATGTAACATAAGAATACACAGTAAATAGTAAAATGTAGCTGGACGTTGTGGCACATGCCTTTAATCCCAGCACTCGGAAGGCACAGGTAGGAGGATCACCACGAGCTCAAGGCCACCCTGAGGCTACATAGTGAATTCCAGGTCAGCCTGAGCTAGAGTGAGACCCTACCTCGGAAAACCAAAAAAAAAAAAAAAAGTAAAATATAAATCTCTTAAGCAATATTTTGGCTTTGATTTTGAAAGATTCAAGAGAATGTTTGTTTCTGTCCAAATATTGCTTATAGCAGAGCATGTCATGTGAAATCTATAGGTTAATCAGTGGCTTTGCTATCTTGTGTTTTATTATTCATCACATATATTTCTTATTTTCTCCCCACTTATGTTTCTTATTTCACATACCATCTGTAATTATTTTATTCAATTTTCCTTGTACACAAGAAAAATGTGTACTCCTGTTCACCTGTTGTATCGATTCCTCTGGTTTAAACAGTTCATTCTCCTTGGTTTCTTCATGTGCATTATTACTGGAATCACTGAAGATCTGAAGTAAAACAAGGAAGTCTTTTAAGAACTAGACTCCCCATACAATTTCATGAATGTAATAAACTACCACATCTCACAACCAATTCATATAATTACTGTCAACAGGGGAAATACACATTCATTCCCCATGTAAATAGGTCTTTGAGGCTATCAAAGCAGGACATTTTGTAAGGTACCATGATTAAGAGTTTGATAACACTTGAGTTGCCACCATTGTCACTTACTGCTTATAGATAATGAGCAAGGGAATCTATAATGTGGGCATAATGGTGAAAAGTGGCCAACCTTTGCTTACTATCCCCAATTTATTCACCAAAACTTTTCTGAAACAAAAATACAACTAAATTGGGAAAATATAACTAAATTTATCTAACTATGTTATGTTAAATATTACTTAGTAATTTGGGGCTCATTGAAAGAAAAATAAGAACTTTATAGGACAAGTCTCCAGAAATTCAAGCATGCCTCCTCTAAAATTTATTTTTTGGGGGGGTTTCAAGGTAGGGTCTCATTTTAGCCCAGGCTAACCTGGAATTCACTATGTAATCTCAGGGAGGCCTTGAACTCATGGCAATCCTCCTACCTCTGCCTCCTGAGTGCTGAGATTAAAGGCATATGCCACCACGCCCACTTCTCTAAAATTTATGTATAATATATTTGAATAGCTCAAGATTGTATCACAACCTTCCCAATGTTTTCTTGTTTTTAAATATTAATTTTTATCCATTTAATTATTAGAGACAGAGAGAGAGAGAATGGGTGCACCCGGGCCTCTAGCCACTGCAAACAAACTCTAGCTGCAGGTGCTACCTTGTGCATCTGGCTTACACGGTACCTAAAGATTCGAACATGGATCCTCAGGCTTCTCAGGCAAGTACTTAACCGCTAAGCCATCTCTGTAGACCTCTTTCCATTTTTTTAATGCTAGTAAAATTATTAAAAAATTATAAACTGTTGGCTCAGAAAAAAGCCTTTGGCTTAAGAGACTACTGAGAAGGTTCTCCCAATGTAAGCAAAAATGCAAACAATTATAATAGTTGCAATAAACCCAGAATAGAGTTAACCTTACACTCTACCTTATTGTTGCAATGATGATGTATATATGCACATACACCATGACATTATGAATATATTGCTAATATGTTTTTATATTTTATTTTAGAGAGAAAGAAAGAGAAAGAACACAGAGAGAGAGGTCAGGGCCTCAGCCACTGAAATCTAACTCCAGACACTTGAGCCACCTTGTGCTTGCCTCACCTTTGTGTGTCTGGCTAATGTGGGATCTGGAGAGTCTAACATGGATCCTTAGGCTTCGCAGACAAGCGCATTAACCACTAAGCCATCTTTCTAGCCCTAGTGCTAATATTTTGAGTGCACTGGGAGAGATATATATGTGTACAAACACCCTGGACACTGTGACTATACTGCTAATATTCTGAGTGCATTGGGAGAGAATATCACTTTGTGTAGGAAATGTAACAAAGGCTAAAGTGTATAGACAACTGAAGAAAGGGAGGGCCAGTATAAATGATGAAGACACACACATTACTGTATTTGATGACTAAATATGAACTGTGCAACTCTTTAAGACTGCAAAGTTTTCAAACCTGATTATCAATTTGCTGGTGTCCTGGTGAAAGACAATTTCTAGAGTATCTATCACTGTTTAATCAAGATAAAGAGCACAATGGTAAATTTTTATTATAGTTGGGAAAATCCTATAGAGCAACATTATAGCTTTTTGCTTTATAATTTCAGAATTTATAACAAATTGACTTAGACTAGGATGGATTCATCACAAACAGTGTAATTAGAAGCTATTTAATATTTATAATATTACAAAGTTTTTAAGCTCTTAATAACTGCAGAAGTTGCCCTCCCCCTTTTTGTTTTCTGAGGTAGGGTTTCACTCTAGCTCAGGCTGACCTGGACCTCACTATGTAGTCTCAGGGTGGCCTCAAACTCTTGGTGGTCCTCCTACCTCTGCCTCCCAAATGCTGGGATTAAAGGTGTGCACCACCATGCCTGGCTAGAAGTCCCCATTTTTAAAAAGAAAGCAATTTATACTTCTCATTGCAAGCAATTATTTACTAAAACTAGGCTAACAAAACATATGAGTTTATACACTTTAAAAATAAATAATCTTGGGTCTCTTTCACAATAAAAGACTTAGACTTATAGTTGCCTCTGTTAATTTAAAATACTGAATTTGGGCTAGCGAGATGGCTTAGTTGTTAAGGTGCTTGCCTGCAAAGCCAAAGGACCCAGGCTCAATTCCCCAGGACCCATATTAGCCAGATGTACAAGGGGCACACACATCTGTAGTTTGTTCGCAGTGGCTGGAGGCCCCGGCACACCCATTCTCTCTCTCTCTAATAAATAAAAATAAAAAAATAAAATATTGACTTTTTCTAACACACGGAATAATAAGCTATTTACCTTATTCCTAAAAATCTAACCTATTTGGCTCTAAAAAAATCTGCAGATTTTTTCATCTGCGCTATTCTTTCTGCTCATTTTCTACAAGTCATGAATACTAGGCATTTCAAAACTGGTACTTTTAAGCCAGGCGTGGTGGTACATGCCTTTAATCTCAGCACTCAGGAGGCAGAGGTAGGAGGATCTCCATGAATTCAAGGCCACTCTGGGACTACATAGTGAATTCCAGGTCAGCCTGGGCTAGAGTGAGACCCTACCTCAAAAAACAAAACAAAACAAACAACCAACAATAACAACAAAAAACCACTTGGTACTTTTAATTTTTTACACAGGCATATAGTAAACTAGAAATAAAATTTTAAATCCAATTTTATTTGATACAGTAGCTACATCTAGCCTGAAACTCAGGATCCTCCCAACTTCTGAGAATACAGGTGTGTGCACTCATGCCAACTCTGAATTTTATATCATATATTACAGTGTACTTTTAAGTTTTTACCTGAGCATCTGTAGATGGTTGCAAATTATTAACCTCCACATATTCATTTTTTGACTCTGCGGTATACATGCTAATATATAAAGATAAAATAATTTGAAAGAAAAAATCAGGTATATAAATTCACAGAAAACAAACTTGGTTAAGCAACAATATTTAAATTATTTTTTAATCAAAAAGCTTTATCACAGTCAAATCAGGTAAGTTAACAGTAAAAAAGCCCAAATATTCATGTTATAAATTATTAATGAAATTCAACTGTCTAAGTTTAAAAAGTGGTTATCATGGAGAAATTTAATAACTTACACTAGTTCTTAATGATGGACCATATATTAAAGGCATGTGTGAGAAAATATTTCAGTCACTGAGCTAGTATGTTTGAGACAATTTATTTTAACTTTAGCTTCAATCCAGTAAGAGACTCCAAGAAAATTTAAGATGAAACACTGAAGAGGGTTGACTATAGGACCTGCATAGGCTTACCTCCAAAAAAGTTGTTTCCCAAACAAAACAAGAGCTGGTATTTGGCTAAGAAAATCGGGAGAGAGTGCTAGACTGTAGTATGTATGCACAGAAAGGCTGAAGAAAGAGATCCAGGACAACCTTTTAAAGAAGGGAGAAAGGTACTTCACATTAATCTTGAAACTAGGAAAGTCTTCTCATGACAAGAGAAAGGGAAAGAAAGAAAGAAAGAAAGAAAGAAAGAAAGAAAGAAAGAAAGAAAGAAGAAGAAGGAAGGAAGGAAGGAAGGAAGGAAGGAAGGAAGGAAGGGAAGGAAGGAAGGAAAGGAAGGAAGGAAGGAAAGGAAAGGAAAGAAAGATAGAAGAGGAACTAGTTGGAAAGAAGAAAGGGTTCAGTAGAAGAGGACAGGGGAAGGTAGACAAAAGGTAATGGGAGAGATTACGATAAAAATATATTATGTATGTGTATGAAAATTGTCAATAAAAATTTTCAAAAATTAGATGGTAATCTACACTAATGCCATGAACACTTGATGTTTTTGCTGCTGGAGAAATTTCCTGTCTTTAAGAAAGAGAACACTGCCTGACTAGCTGCTCAACTAGAAAACAAGAAGTGATTCTCTCCCCCTTTGCTTTCCTTACCAACATTTAGCAAACTACTGTCATGTTAACACAAGCTACTAAATATTTCATATGTTTTCCATTTTGCAAAAAATTACCATGACTCTACTTGAGGCCAAAAGAACTTTTAATTGCCTTCAAACTTTTCTCCTTGTCTATAGTCTTCATTGTAACATTAACAATGAAGAATGAGCTCCTTAAATGCTAAACACAATACCCTGCTTCATGTTCATCAATGGCTTACAGAAGAAAAATCTCAAATTCCTGAAACTCGCCTTAATCTTGTCCCTGTTACCTTCTCACTCCTCACTAAATCCTATTTATTAAAATTTTCTATGCCTCCCATATTCCAAAACTTACTCATTTTCTGTGTTTTCTATACCAACAATCCTCTTTTTGACCTAGCTAATTCTTCAATACAACATTCATCAATACAAATATATTGGAAGGTACTTCATCTTCATAAACATGTTGGAAGGTATTTCTTCTAGAAGTTTCCCTTTCAATATGTCTCCTTATCATAGAACTTAGCCTGTAGAGCTTCCATCCATTCTATTGTAGTCGCTTAATTATCATTATTTTTTTATTGAACAAATATTGAGACTCCACTATATAATGTAAACAATATAGAAGCCCATCTGGGATATGTGAAAGGCCAAATAAATGTTTCTAAGTGAGTGACTTATATCTGTGCCCCCATGTACTTTCTTACTGAATTAAACCAGAGTTAACTTCATAATAATTTTTGGGTTCTTTGATTTACCTAATACAGTAAATGGTATATAATCTCATTAATTGTTGAATTATTGGGGTGTTGATGAGGAGGGAAATTAGGACCTCTTGGAAGCTATGCAAGTACTCTTTACTGAGCTACATGCCCAAGAGTCCATCCCTGTTAGATTTTAAGGAGGTTTTTTTTTCCCCTAAAAAAAAAAAAAAAAAAAAAGGCATTGTGAATGGCTGCTAACCAGCAGTTACTTTCAACCCAGCAGAATTTTTCTTTTATATCACTTTGGATACATTGAAATCTCCACTGTATCTATTTAAAAGCAAAAAGACAAATGACTATGGTGAAAAATATGGGACTTAGAATCAGAACACTGATTAATAATTTCTGTCACTTACTAGGAATATGTTCTTCATCAAGCCCCTTAACCTCTCTGATCCTCAATTTCCTTATCTGAAAAAAGCAGTTACAAAAATCAACTGAGATAAGAGAAAATAGAAGTATAGCAGAAAATGTAAAGGGCTATATAAATGCTACTGAGTTATTGCAGTGAATACAGATCTCTACTAACTGGTCTTCCTGACTCTATAAAGCAACAGGATTTCCAACTCCCATCTTTCATCCTCCCTCTGCCATTTAAGAAGTAGGCTTTTGCATTTTAAGAAACACAGATTGACAGAAATTAAAAACAGAAGGAAAACTAAATACAAAATTAATAAATATATATAAAGTTATTAAAGGGACAAGATGGAAGCACCAGCATATGAAAGCCTAGAATTTGGATGAATGGAGCAATTTCGAAAACTAGGCCATTTTTTTATATTTACATGTGTGTGCAAGTGTGTGTGCATGGGGGGTCAGAGTCTACAACTTTGGGTGTCTTACTGATCATTCTCCACCTTATTCTTTTTTAATTTTTTTATTATTTATTTATTTCTTAGGGAGAGAGGGAAAGAGAGAGAGAGAGAGAATGGGCACACCAGGGCCTCTAGCCACTACAAATGAACACCAAATGCATGTGCCACCATATGCATCTGGCTTACGTGGGATCTGGAGAATTGAACCTGGGTCCTTAGGCTTCACTGGCAAGCAACTTAACCACTAAGCCAGCTCTCTAGCCCTCCACCTTATTCTTTGAGAGAGTTTTCTTGCTGAACCTAAAACTCACCGATTTGGCTAGACTAGCCAGTTAAGTGAGCCCCAGGAATCTGCCTTCCCAGTGCTGGAGTTACAGGTATGTATCAGCACACCTGGAAGTTTTACATGGGTACTGTGGATTTCAAGTCAGGTCTCCATGTAAAGCAAGCACTTAATCCACTGAGCCATTTCCCTAGCCCCATAATTTTCTTCAAGATGTTAAGTGCAAGGGTAGGTGATAGAAAAGAAGAACACTAAGCATTCTCAGAAAATAGTAACCCACTGAGGTAGAAAATCAGAATATCTGGGTTCAAATGATACCGCAATAGTAACATGGAAGGTTGTGCAGGTAACATGACCCAACAAGAGGCCAGTTGCTTATAATATGTAACCTACTGATGATTTTATAGCCAGAATTGTTTTGGCACATATAAATGAGCAAAACAAACATAATGTTCTCCATAAAAAATGAACTATTTTAGAGTTTCATAGGTTAATTACAAAGGTAAGTTTAGCCATCAGTTTTGTCCAGTGCACAATAAGTGTCTCTGAATTTTCCTTTCCTTCTGTATCAAAATTTCTGAAATAGATGAAAGAAGTTAAATCACTGTAGAAAAGCAACCAGATTTTTTTTTGCATTGCTACTCCTCTTAAAGGCACACTGTCCCACTTTTGCTACCTTTGATAGTTGAACTTCCAGGATGTAAAAACAAAACAATTGCTTTTTTCCAAAGCAAAAAAAAAGAAAAAAGAAAAGAAAAAAAATCAATCTTGGTTCAAAGACTATTTTAGCTACTAACCACTAATACCCAGGTGATCTGCCCACCTACTCAACACTCCGGTCTTTCAGCACCTTGATCTCTTTGGCTCTCATGATCTTTTTTTTTTTTTTTGGTTTTTCGAGGTAGGGTCTCACTCTAGCCCAGGCTGACCTGGAATTCACTATGGAGTCTCAGGGTGGCCTCGAACTCACGGCGATCCTCCTACCTCTGCCTCCCGAGTGCTGGGATTAAAGGTGTGTGCCACCATACCCAGCATGATCTTTAATTTTTTACCCTATCTCAGCCACTTACTCACAAGGTCACTGTTGCAGTCAGGTTCACATTACTGCCAGAAAATACCCGACCAATAGCAGCTTGTGGGGAAAAAAAGTTTCTTTTGGCTTAAAGACTCAAAGGGAAGCTCCATGATGGCAGGGGAGAACGATGGCATGAGCAGAGGTTAGACATCACCTCCTGGTCAACATCAGATAGACAACAGGAAGAGGAGAGTGTGCCAAACACTGGCATGGGGAAATTGGCTACAATGCCCATAAGCCTGCCCCCAACAATTCACTGCCTCCAGGAGGTGCCAATTACCAAATTGCCATCAGCTGGGGACCTAGCATTCAGAACACCCAAGTTTATGCGGGACACCTGAATCAAATCACCACATTCTGCTCCTGGTCCCCATAAACTGATTACCATATATAATGTAAAATGCAATGCATTCAGTCCATCTTTAAAACTCCCCCTGGTTTTTATCAATCCTAATGATGTTCAAACATTCTCATAATCCAAGGACTTTTAACTGAGCCATAATACCAAAAATAAACCCCAAAACCCATAATGGCACAGAATACACTTTCACACCACAGAGGCTGGCACTGGGCATAGTAAAGAAATATTTAACCAATACAAGATTTAAACAGGGCAAACATCAAACTCTGTAACTCCAAGTCCAACAACTCTAGCCAGTGACAAGTCTCCAAGTCCAGTAATTTTAACCAGCAGCAAGTCTCTGGAGTTCTAATTCTGCCCCTTCCAGCTTGGCTACTCACAGTTCTGGAAAACTTCATCTGTGGTCGGCAGCTCTCCTTAGCAGCCATCTTGTGGTCCTGGCATGTCCACTGGGTCTCCACTGCAACCCACGGTCCACCCTCACAGCTCCACTGGGTCCCCATGCAGGCATCCAGCAAATCTGCTTCACACTGCCCATGGCCATTTACAAAACACAAGGCCACATTGCAAACTCAATGACCCTCTCTTTCCTGCATTTCTTATACTCCACAATACCAGGTAGGGTGCCAAAATTTTAATCCAGGGGAGGAATAAAGCAGATTTTGAAGAACAGGGTACTTCTTGAGCACTCAGGCCCCTTCAAAAGAGTCTACATTCTTCTTGTTGCCCCAGTGCTGATCAACTGGCCCAGTCTCAAAGATTGTAATCTCATATAATTGCAGCTGAACAGGCAGAAGTTTCAGCCCAAAGATTTCATTTCTGTGCCATATCCCTTTGCTCACACCAGTCCATTTCTACACAAAGCGACCCTGCACAAGTTCTCAGGACACAGGCACAACAGAAAGCCTCTCACACAAACTGCTTCTACCCTAGTCCAAACAAAGCTCTTTCTCACTCTTCATAAGCCAAAATCTCATAGTCCACAGTTCTTACTGCATTCAGGTCTTTTAACTCTGACCAGAATAGTCCATCAAGCTGTACTTACAGCACTGCAAGGAGTCTCTTAGGCCAAGGTTTCAAATATATCCACATTCCTCTTGAAAATCAGCTCCAAAAGGCCAAAGTCACACAGTCAGGTGTCTAGCAGCAATCCCACTCCTCTGGTACTAACTTTACTTTTTTTGTGGGGGGAAAAAAGGTTTATTTTGGCTTATAGACTTGAGGGGAAGCTCCATGATGGCAGCGAAAAACAATGGCATGAGCAGAGGTTGGATATCATCTCTTGGCCAACATCAGATGGACAACAGGAAGAGGAGAGTGTGCCAAACACTGGCATGGGGAAACTGGCTACAATATCCATAAGCCCACCCCCAACATTACACTGCCTCAAGGAGGCACCAATTCCCAAATTGCCATCAGCTAGGGACCTAGCATTCAGAATACCCAAGTTTATGGGGGACACCTGAATCAAACTAGCACAGTCACAAATCCCAAATATCCACTCAACTTTATCCCATTACGCTAATATACTTCTCTAGGATGGCTTCTTTCCATTTTCTAACATGATTATTTTTAGGCCTTTTTATTTTCTAAACTGTATTGACAACTTCCATAATATAGACAATATATCATGGACATAGTCCCCACCCAACACTTTCTTTTCACCCTCCTGAATTCTCCCCTCCACTGAATACTTTCTTCTTTCCAACTCATCTTACTTCTATTTTGATGTCACTGTTTTTTCCCTCCTATTATGCAGGTCTTCTGTAGATAGCATCAGCCACTTTGAGGTCATGAATACTATGGCCACTTTGTGTCTGGAATAAGCCTTCTTTTCTTCCCTTAAATGTATTACACAAAAAACTTTTCTAACCCTTTCTGGTTATACCTCATAATACATTGGGAAAGCTGGAGGGAAGAAGGGAGTTAAAGTGACAGAGACAGTGAAGGAGACAAAGAGAGAGAGAATATGAATAAATCCCTATCAGGCAGAAATACTCTCTCTTCTTCTGATCCTAAATCTATCCATTTATTTGTTCTTTACACATTTTCACTGCTTTTTTTCCTAGAAATTATATGGTCATATTTCCACACAAAATCAACATTTCTACATATTTCTCATCTTGTTTTCTCAAAGACTATATTCCTATAGCATACACTGTCTCAGTGAACTTTTTTTAATATTTTCTTTTCTTTATTTATTTGAGAGAGAGAGAGAGAATAGGCACACCAAGACCTCCAGCCACTGCAAACAAACTCCAGATGCGTGCACCCCCTTGTGCACATAGTTTACATGGGTCCTGGGGAATTGAACCTGGGTTCTTTGGCTTTGCAGGCAAGTGCCTTAACCACGAAGCCATTTCTCCAGCCCTCAGCATACTTTCTAAAATCCTAGTAGATCATTCACACTAGTCTTAACAAACATACTTCACTATCCCATATCTATAAGAACCCTTCTTCTATCACCTTTCATATTCCTCTATTACATCCAGTTCTCAGCTCTCCACTGGAAAATATCTTGAGATATCTCTGTCCCTACCCTTCCTTTTTTCTCTTTTTTTTTGAGATAAGATCTCACTATGTAGCACAGATTGGCATGGAATTCAGGATCTTTCTGCCTTCGCCTCCTAAGTATTGAGATTATAGGCCTGTGTCACCACGCCATTTAGGTTTATCTTTTCAGACATGGTGTCTTCATTGTACTTGTCAAAACACATACCAACTATATGTATCAAATATTAATACAAGTAAAATAAGCTCTATTTTACTTTATCCCTTAGCATGGTTCAATACCATTGGCCAATTTTGTTGTCTGGCTTTTCATCAACAGCTACCTCATGTTTTCTTCCTTCCTGTCTGCCTGTTCTTTCATCTGATCTGCATGGATATTACTTTCTTTTTGTAGTGCTGGGGATTGCATACAATGCCTTATATATACTAGGAAGTGATGTACAACTGAACTGTATTCCTTTGTTCTCTTCCTCTAACCATGGGGATGTCCTTGATGAGCACATTTGCCCTGGGTAATGTATTCTTACATGCTAGTTACTCCCAGTTTTGAATCTCTGGTCCCTTGCCCTCTGTACAGAATTCCAGGCTCAGAAATTACCTTAGATTTTCAGTAAGTGTGTAAAAAAAATAAGAGAGGCAAATAAAGCTCCTTCCTGAATTCTTCATGTGTCTTTCCCATTTGATAAATAGCTCAACCATCCACTAAAACTCAAAGCAAAAATCTAAGAGCTAAAAGAAATGCTTTCTATTGCCTCACCTCTATATTCACAATGTAACAAAATCTGTAGGTCTAGTCTGCAAAATATATCACATATACATCACATTCTGCCTCTTTAGCCCACACTGCCATTGATTCTGCTACAAATCTTTTACCTCATTCCCTGTGACCAACCAACTACAGAACAAACCTTTTCAAAATGTAAAGCAGATCATCTACTCCCTTTGACAAAACTTACTCCTGACCTCTCATCATGCTTAAATTCCAAACCTCATTTCATAGATAAATGGCTTATTTATCACCACATATGACATAGCTGCTACCCATCTCTCCAAGCCACCCAGTGTTACTTTCTGTACAGTCCAGCCACAGTACTACTTTATATGATGTCCTCTAAAGACCCAAGCTCTTTCCTTTTCACAGCTTTTGCAACTGGACATGCCTTTACCTATAATGATTTGATCACAATTATTTGTATAATTGGCATATACATCACTGAAGTTTTAACACAAATATCAGCTCTTCAGAGATCACTGGCCTAACCAGACTGTCTCTCACATTGATGTTTCCACTGTGTATACCACTTCCTGAAATTCTGCGTCCCTATTTGTTTTCTATCTGTTTACAGAATTTAAAATTCATGAGAACAGGAAGTTTGGTAGTCTGTCTTCGCAGTGTATTCAGAATACCAGGAAAAGCAGGTATTCTGAGCAATACCTAGTACATGTTCTAAAGCATGTCACTGGACTTCTCTACTTGGCTCACCTCTATACTTATGGACGACTACTTCTAGACTTAACTCTGGTCCAGGGAAGACAACAGTGGATAAGTCATGACTCAGAAAAATTTAATATTATATTATGTTTGTTTAATATTATACTATGTTTAAATTTAAGAGTTTAGCTCAACAACCAGTAATATGGGAATTTCTTGACCATTTATTTCTGTGGTGTACAATTAGAATGAGAATGAAAATAATATACAAAATAAGAAGTGCCATAAAAAGGGTACTTTATCTATTTACTTTTATCGTGCCTTCCTCTTTCCTTTTGTCTGGTAGTGGACAGGCACTTATGATAAGAATTAAGTGAAAATCTGTGGTATAAATTCTGTAACAGAAGGTAATAAATATGAATGCACCTTTTATAGGCACATAGTGACAAAAATGGGGAAGGAATTCCCCACATCCTATAAGGAGCCCTTCCCCTCCCCCACGTGGAAAATCAGGGAGTGTTAAAAGTGGTCTCCCTAAACGCCAGTGGGCCAACTGCCTCTCTTCACAGCAAGTGACTCTTTCACAGGATTTGGTGTCTTGGAAGGGAAATTATGTATGTGCTTGTAGTATATAACTATTAAACAAGGCCCTTTTTGACTGTCACACAAATGACAAAACCTACCTGATCTCTTTGAGGAGTTTGTACTTTTAGGGTTTGAGTTCCAGGCAGGAAACGTTACAATCTACTGGTCACACAGTTTTGCTGCATCTTAATAGGGTAAATATTCCAGAACAAAGTCACCATACACCAATGTCAGGACTGGACCTACAGAGTTCTTATAAGACTCCTCAACGACTGCCTGACACACGACAGAGGTGCAGTAGTCCTTAATCCTTTAAAAACATCGCTCTTAAGTGCTGTCCACTGTGACAAAGCCAACAGGAACAGACCAGGGTGATCTGTGTGGATGGAGGAACAAAAGCCTTTTTGAGATCAGCAGCCAATCCTGGAATACATCTGCAATCACAGGGGCATGTGAAGGTGCAGCTTCACCATTTGCACCATTAGCATTCGCCTAGTACGGGTAATTTTGCAGTCAATCTTGATAGAAAGATCTTCCTTACTTGCAAGAACCTGTAAGACGAGAGAAAGAAATGGAGGAGGGGAAAGAACAGAGGCATGCGCTGAAAGTAAAGAAGTCAGGGAGAGTACAGAAGAGGTCTATGTGTACGTCTACTGCGTGAGAAAGGAGGCCATGTGAGCTCACTTGAATGGATAGGACAGCGCCCAGGGCCTAGAGAAGAAGGGTGGGGAAAATGGGCACGCCTACAATTCCATTAGCATCCCACCCTTCCCAGGTGCCCAGCAACCGTTGTGTAAGCCTCGCGCAGCTCAGGGTGGCACAGCAGCCATGGACCCACCTCGGCGCCGGAAGCTGGGCTATTAGCCCGGGTCTTTTCCGGAGGCAGAAGGAAGGGGCGGGACCTACGGTGGCCAGCAGGGCCCATGCGAAGGGTGGGGCCTACCGCAGTGGGAGGCTGTGGGTTTGAATGACTATGCGTGATGGAGTTAAAAGTGTTCTTGGGCCGTGATTCCTTCTGGTGTGCTTTGTGTTTAGTCAACGCTTTTCTTCCAGATATTATCTATGGGGTTGTTGAATTCATTGACGAACTTCATATCGTTGGGCATTTTAGCCAGGACGCAGCACCCGGGGTTACTGCTCAAGGTAATTTGTCAAAACTGAAATCATTCGTTCCCTGAAATAAGCCTTAATGTATTTAAGGTTTTTTTTTTTTTTTAAAGGAATATTTTGAAAAGTTATTTGCAAGCAGACAGACAGGCAGGGAGAACGAGCACGCCAGGGCCTCCAGCCTCTGCAAACGAACTCCAGATGCATGCACCTCTTTGTGCATCTGGTTTTACGTGGGTACTGGGGAATTGAACTCCAGTCGTTAGCCTTTGCAGGCAAAGGCGTTAGCTGTTACGCCATCTGTCCAGCTCTGTTTATTCTTAAGAGCAATTTCCAGTTAAGAGCAGCTGGGTTCAAAGGTCAGCACTGTCAGTTTTTAACTGGGAGCCAACAAGGGCATAATCTTTCCGAGCTTGTTTTCTCAACTGCAAAGGTGGTTGTGGAGGTGGTGTGAAGTGTACAGGACAGGGCTTGGTACAAAGTCAACACCTGATAAACTTAGCAATATAAAACTTCTTTTATTTTTTGCTTATGAAATCTCATGCAAAAACGTTAATTAGAAACAAAAGGAAGCAGCTATTCTGGTTGGAGGTGGGCCTCAAAACTTCTAATTTGGGGTCCTAAAAGTTGTTCAAGTTCCGCCAGTAGAATGCCCAGGCTTCCTAAAATAGATGAAAAACAACTATTATTGTTTTCTTAGAAAGATAAGCTGCCTTTTAAAATATCACTTTTCTTCTAACACAAATGCAACTTTTTATTCCTGAATACTTTATTCCAGTTTTCTTTCATTTTCTCAAGTTATTTTGCTTACTGAGAGTACTCCCTTTCTCTTTTACAAGTTCGCCAATTAAGGTCTGTTTGGTTTGGATCTGTGTGTATGTGTGTGTGTGTGCATCTGTATGATGGCATGGATCTTAAACATCCTTCAAAGGCCATATAATTCAGGCTCTGGCCCTTCTGGGAGAATGTGGAACCAAAGGGCAAGGAAATTAAGTCCCTGGGGATGTGCCCTTGAAGGGGCAACTGGGACTCAAGATCCTCTCCCAATTTGATTGCTGCCTGAGGTGAACAAATTTGTGCCCTGCCATTTAGTTCTTCCTCAGTGCAGGCTCGAAAGCAATGGGGCCAATTGGACTGAAACTTCTGAGACTGTAAGCCAAAATAAGCCTTTCCATCTTGTAAGTTGGTTGTTTTAGGTAGCTTGTGACAGAAATAGAAAGCTAAGACAAAGTGCGATTCAAATTGCAACTCTTTCTTGAGTGACGATAAGAGGATTTTTTGTTTTTGTTTTTAAAGATTTAACACCTTCTACCTACAGATACCCAGTAAGGGTTGGACATTTTCTCTTGTGTTATAGGAGAGCAGACAAAGTTTTTGTAATATGGTTAAGGAAATGCCTTGGTCTCTTGGGGAAGGCAGTTAATTGCTGAAGGATAATGCGAAGAAGGACAAAACTACTGTGGGTAACAGCTGAGAAGGCAGACCACTTCTAGGAGTATGATGACCATCAGGGCACTGCTGTGTGCTGCAGAGGCAATGGTCTCTTGGAGACAGCGTGCTTTAAGGTCCACAGAAGGAAGATGAAGGACACACCAAAAAGAATTTTGGAATTATAAAGAAGTTAAAGGGCTCATTCTAGTTAGCCAAATTTATTAAAAATGTGATGTTAGGAGCCGGGCATGGTGGTGCACGCCTTTAATCCCAGCACTCGGGAGGCAGAGGTAGGGGGATTGCCATGAGTTCAAGGCCACCCTGAGACTACATAGTGAATTCCAGGTCAGTCTGAGCTAGAGTGAGACCCTACCTCACAAAACCAAAGATAAATAAATAGAAATTAAAAAATAAAAAAAAATGTGATGTGAGGGCTGGAGAGATGGCTCAGTGCTTGCCTGCAAAGCCTGACAACCTGGGTTCAATTCCCCATTACCTATGTAAAGCCAGATGCACATAGTGGCACATGCATCTGGAGTTCGTTTGCAGCAGCTAGAGGCCCTGGTACACCCATTCTCTCTGTTTCTCTTCTCTCTCTGCTTGCAGATAAATAAAAAATATTTAAACCAAACAAAAAATGTAAGGCTATATATTCCTAAATAACACTGAAGCATTTTCAACCTGTTACCTGTAAATGATTATATAGACTATAAAAATGATTATAGCAACATAATGATCAGAAATGTAAAAACAATGCCTTCCACTGATTTATAGACAATACAGGAGAAAAATCTAACAAAATGGTGAAAAGGAGTCATGCCAAAGAAACTTGGGGAAAAATAGGTAAAATATTGGGATGGCAGAGAATACCAAGGAGATCCAGGATATGTCCATACAACAAGAAAAGAAAGCCGATGGCCTACCACAAGATGGACCACCTCTACCCCATCTGCCAGGGCCTAGGAATCATTAAGAAGGAAGGAGCAACACAGTATTGTGCTCACTGCTAGTCTGAAAACCAGTCCCAAGGCAATGGTGACTGACACTGTAGTCACTCAAATCTCATCAAAACAGAAATCCTAAGGCTACAAAGAAATCAACATGAAATTAGATTTCTTTCTTTCTTTATTTTTTCCTTCTTTCTTTTTTCTTCTTGATTATTATTTTGAAATTAGATTTCTAACATGCCTGCCAAGGCTCAGGGAACATTGCTGAAGAAGTGGTGGTAAAATTGCAAGAGCTGAAGGGCTGGTGGGATTAGCCTGAAGCATTCCCCACCCCCATAGAGACTGACTGAAGTCTTCAGAACCCCACAGTGAATACCAATAACCCCACTTAAGAGAGTTCTCAGTGGAATGGGGGCAGGGAAGAGGGGATATAAGAGTATAACCTTTTATAAAACAAAATTAAATTTTATTTTAAAATTGGGGAAAGGGCTGGAGAGATGGCTTAGCAGTTAAGCACTTGCCTGCGAAGCCTAAGGACCCCCGTTCAAGGCTTGATTCCCCAGGACCCATGTTAGCCAGATGCACAAGGGGCCGCACGCATCTGGAGTTCATTTGCAGGGGCTGGGGGCCCTGGCGCACCCATTCTTTCTCTTTTTCTGCCTCTTTCTCTCTCTGTCTGTCTCTCTCAAATAAATAACTTTTTTTTAAAAAATGGGGGAAATCCTAGAAAGTTTCTAAAAGCAAAACTTGAGTTTGTAGTATGTGGAGTACTATACTGAATGCATGCAAATGAAATGATGTGTGGACACTTATTAGGACTTACAAGTATCCCAGAGATGACTTAAAGAATGTGAGAACATGTGCATAGGTTATATGCAAATACTATAGTAGTTTATATAAAGGACTTGAGCCTCCAATGGGTTTTGATATCAAAGGGGGTGAGTGGGTCTTGAAACTAATTCCTGGAACAAATCTATTTGTTGAATGAATATAGTTTTAGAACCTGCACTCACTTTATGGTGCTCCTCTACAGCACACTTAACAAATGAAGTTTACTTTGAAACCCTTTCCTGCCCTTTGGTATAAATTTGTCCAATCAATATTGCAAACAAAAACATTCAAGAAGTCCATTAAAGTGTGCCATTAAATAGCCAGAGTTAGGCTGACACTAAAATGAAGCTGGGTTAGGAAAAGAGAATATTAAGCTAGTTTTGAGTAGAATGGTGGGATATTATGGTAGTCTCATAAGAGAAGAATAGATAGGCTTTTTGCAGATTAACTTCGTGGGATTGGAATTTTATTCAGTTAATGCATATTTAATAACTTTAAAAATTAGATTGTACTTTGAATTGTAGAGTTTGAAAAGTAAGAAATAAGCATTGCAGGGCAACTTGGAGATAGCTCACTCAGTAAAGTGCTTGCCTTGAAAGCATGAGGACCTGAGTTCAGTCGTCAGAACCTGTAAAAACAAAATGGCAGATGTGGTGGTGTGCATAGACAATTCCAGTGCTGGGAAGGTAGAGACAAGTGTGTCCCTGGGACTTGCTGACCACCCCATCTAGCCTAATTGGTGAGTTCCAGGTCAGTGTGACTCTTTCTCAGAAAGAAGTGGACAGCTTTCTTGTAGATGACACGAGAGATTTTCTTCTGGCCTCCATCTTCAGGCACTCACACATGTGCCTATGCATATACAGATATTCATATCACATGCACATCAGACACAATGAAACATTTCAGGTATAAATGCAATATGATAAAACTGTGATTACTTTAGAAATTAGTCAAGAGGTGAGCTAGGGTAAAGAAGAACTTAGAGGATAAATTATGACCAATGTGGATAGCCCTCCCTCCCCATAGTTTTCTCTGCTGGCATATCACGACATCTGAAATTCTTTGCATAGAAGACATTCTTTTGGGGTTGGAGAGAGCTCATTCAGTAAAGTGCTTGCCATGCAGGCATGAGAACCTGAGTTTGGATTCCTCAGCACCCACCTAAATATCAGGCCAGAGTGGTAGCCTGTCTGTAATCCCAATGTTTGAGAGGTAAGACAGGATTCCCAGGGTGAACTGGTTAGCTAGACTAGCTGAATCAATGGGCGCTGGTTTTTAATTTCTAAAAATTTTTATTTATTTGTGAGAGAAAGAGAGAGAGAGAGAAAGAGAGGGAGAGGGGGAGAGGGAGACTGGGCATTCCATGGTCTCTAGTCACTGTAAACGAACTCCACCTGCATGTGCCACCTTACACATCTGGCTTACGTGGGTCCTGGTGAATTAACCCTGGGTCCTCTGGTTTTGCAGGCAAGTGCCTTAACCACTAAGCCATTTCTCCATCCTGAGCTCTGGGTTTTAATGAAAAGCTCTGTTTCAATAAGTAAGGTGGAGAGCAAGGAAGAAAGACACCCAACATCAACGTGTGGCATCCACATGCTCTTCTTACACATATGAGCACCTGCGCCCACACACATGCAGAAAAAGAACAAAAAACTGAAGTCATCCATTTGTCATTGTTTTTATACAAGTATATGTTAAGGTTTCATTGATGGTGGTGTGTTTGCTTTGATTTTTAAAACTGCTTTATTTATTTATTTATTTATCTGAGAGAGAGAGAGAGAATGGGCACACCAGGGCCTCTAGCCACTGCAAACGAACTCCAGACACATGCACCACCTTGTGCATCTGGCTTATGCTGGTATTGGGGAACTGTATCTGGGTCTTTAGCCTTTGCAGGCAAGTACCTTAACCATCATGCCATCTCTCCAGCCTTGCTTTGATTTTTTGAGATAGGATCTCACTCTTGCTCAGGCTGGCCTTGAACTCATGAGTGATCCACCTGCTTTGGCCTCCTGAGTGGTGAGATTATAGACATGAGCCTCCCTGGCATGCATATGTTGTTAAGTGACTGCAACACCCAATGGAATGTAATCACAGCTTCCAAGTATGATCTTTTGAGTTTCTTAGAGATATCAGTGCTGGGCTTCAGACTCTACCTCTTCACAGCTGGATAACGCCATCAGCAGTAGAAGAAAGAGGAGAAATGTGTCCAATTTCCATCTCCCTAAAAGTAAGTTGGTTTAGGCTCAATGTGGTGGTGCATTCCCAAGGCTGAGGTAGGAGGATCACAAGTTCTAAGACAGCTTGTGCTATATAGCAAGATGCTGTTTCATAAAGCAAACTTTTTTACACATGCTTTCTTTTTTCCTACTTCCTTCTGGCTAGACAGGAGATGTGGCACAGATTCAGTTTTAGTCCATGTCCTAAACTAGGGCATGCAGAGCTTCAGGACAGAAAATCCTGGGTCTTGGAGCAGCTCCATGAACAGAGCACCCATCAACATAAGCAAACAGCTAGTTTTGAGAGAAATGTAATTCTACTTTCTTCACTGAAGCAGCTTATATACTCCAACTAATATGACATGCACGAGGCTGGCAAGTATTTGAAAATTAATGCTCTCATCAGGATAAGTGGAAGAGCCTGAAGATGTGGGTCACAAACAAACAGGCAACTTTCTCATGGATAGTAGACCAACATGGATCACTGACAAGGAGAACTCTGGGTGGACATGGGTAAGGGAAGGTTTTCTCAAATTGCTCATTTATTACATGGATTTTTTGGTATCTTTTGGGGGGTGCTTTTTCAAAGTAAGGTCACACACTACCCCAGGCTGACTCCGAAATCTCTCTGTAGTCCCAGGTTGGCCTCAAACTCACAGCAGTTCTCCTACCTCTGCCTCCCAAGTGCTGGGATTAAAGGTGTGCAACACCATACCCCGCTGTTTTGTATTGTTTTAAAATAGTGTCTCGACATGTATCCCAGGCTGGCCTGGAGCTCACTATGTTGCTTAGGTTGGCCTTGAATTCATGGCAATTTTCCTGTATCATCTTCCAGAGTATAGGAATTTAAGGTGTGAGCTACTATGCCTAACTTTTTATTAAAAAAAAATTAGGTGTTTTGACAGCTACATGAGGGAAGTGTTACACTCAGTGAAACAATGAAGATAGTTCATCTACTTTAAACTTCTGATGCAACCAATCAGTCATAATATTTCATAGAAAGACGGTAAAAGAGCTGTGCGTGGTGGTGCATGCCTTTAATCCAAGCACTCGGGAGTTAGAGGTAGGAGAATCGCTATGAGTTCAAGGCCACCCTGAGACTACATAGTGAATTCCAGATCAGCATGAGGTAGAGTGAAAGCCAACTTTGAAAAACCAAAAAAAAAAAAAAAAAAAAAAAAAGAAAAGAAAAAAAAAGAAAAAAGAAAAAGAAAAAGAAAGAAAGAAAGAAAGACAGTAAAAGAGATAGAACTGGAAGAAGTCAGGTTAGAAGGCAACTTTGGGACAGAAATTGATGAGACTGTATTTTGGTGCGTAAGAGTGGGGGGGGGGGCAGGATGAGAATACGAATGAATCTGAAAACAATTCAATGTATGTTGGCCTAGGCAACCACAAAGCATAAAATTGTTCAGAGCTAACAGTAACTCAGAGAAGATTTTGGCAGCTAAAGAGGATGCAGAACTAGTATTTTGTATGTTAACTTTTTTTTTCATTTTTGAGGTAGGGTCTCTCTCTAGTGCATGCTGACCTGGATATGTAGACTCAAGGTGGCCTTGAACTCATGGTGATCCTCCTGCCACTGCCTCCTGAGTGCTGGGATTAAAGGCATGCACCACCATGTCCAGCTGGACCTATGTTAGCTTTTTGTCTTGTTTTGTTTCTATTATATTTGAACTGAAACCTTTATCCATCTGGATAAAGTTAGCCTCTGCTAACAGTTTCATATCATTGTGCCCAGAATTTTTCTCCTTTTACCTCTAAACTTGTACAGAAGTTTCTCCTTGCGCTTCCTCCTCATTGTGACGTTCAGATTTCTGGAGAAGTCTGGGTCCCAGCAAACCAATCAGCAGACTTCCAATTGGTGCTGTGATGAGGATGGCCAAAAACGCCACTGTCAGCACATCCATTCCATAGTCTTCTAACTGTTTATCTTCATGAGATCTTGCCATATCCAGAGCCACAGATCCGATTGCAGCCTATGAAAATTTCAGGGCAAGGGTGGAATGATGATAAGATGAGCACATATTTTATAAAGTGACTTATTTTATTATTTAAAAGAACAAGTTGCTTATTCTTTTGCTCAGATAAGAGAGTTGTCTTAGTCTTCTCTTAAAGTGTTCTGCAGCTGGTTTTGAACACTTACAAACTTTCCCTGCCTTTACATGGAGAGTAACCTTACCTGATGCAAACAGATACATGTGAGTCACGTACATATCAGGCATATGCACTTCAAAACACAGGGAAATATTAATCAAATATAACGTGAAATTCTATATACTAAATGTCTTACAGGGAAAGATGAAAGTTATTGCTTGTTTTACTTCTTATCCTTACAAATTTAGATTAAGAAAGAAAAAGATTACAATGTACATTAATGTTTATAGGAAGATGGTGAAGTTTTAAATCACTGTTTGTCTTAGAGCCTACAGTAACTGTCAAAGAATATGAAACATGGAAATTGTGAGGACTTTAAAAACCTGACCTTGGGCTGGAGAGATTTCTTAGTGGCTAAGGCGCTTGCCTGTGAAGCCTAAGGACCTAGGTTTGATTCCCCAGTACCCACATAAGCCAGATGCACATGGTAGCACATGCATCTGGAGTTTGTTTCCAGTGGCTAGAGGCCCTAGTGCATCCATTCTCTCTCTCTCTTTCTCTACCTATCTGCCTCTTTCTCTCTCAGATAAGTAAATATAAATAAATAAATAAACCCTGACCTCAATATTATTAGGTATTTGAATTCATTGCCTCAGGAGATGGTGAAATGCTTTACTTAATGCACATCTCATACAAAATGATAGTATATCCTCATTCTCTTTTAGAGAAATGCAATAGTAGTGATATGCGGAAAGATACATTTGTCAATCTGTATGCCTCCTCTTTTTTTTTTTTTGGCAGAGCAGTTAATGAAATAGGAAAGAAAACACTGTGCATCAGACACAAATGACAGAAACTACTATTTTCTTACAAATATCTGAATGACTGTGTCCCTTCTGTAACAGAACCTTAGAATTTGAGCTGGTCACATTGCTGATGAAACAGAGAACCGATATTTTTTTCAGTCTCTTTTGCAATTAGATGTAATTCTATATCTAAGTCCTGGCCACTAAGTGGTAGTAGAAATGAGAAATGCTACATGGATCGTTATCTGAAGAGGAATAGACACATGTGCCCAATCCCCCTTCAAATTGGGTGAAAATGGTAACAGTTGGACCTTTGTGTGGAAGGCATATATTGCAAATGGTGGTCACCCTGGAATACCCATGCTGAACTAGTAGCAAGAAAGAAAAGAAATCTAGTTCATTTAGTCCCTTTGTTATTTATTAGATTTTTCTTGTTCCATTGTTAGCTCTTTGTTATTATGGATTACACTGTGCATAAGTAATTCAGCTTCTTTTTTGGAAGAGAACTGCTTTTCTTTGTTATTATTTTAAAAATTTATTTTAAATATATTTTTGTTTTTATTTCTTTTTTGGTTTTCTGAGGTAGAGTCTCATTCTAGCTCAGGCTGACCTGGAAATCACTATGTAGTCTCAGAGTGGCCTTGAACTCCCAGTGATCCTCCTACCTCTGCCTCCCAAGTGCTGGGATTAAAGGCATGAGCCACCACACCCTGCTTAATCCAGCTTTTTTGAAATCTTGGCTACAACTTCACATTACATTAAAATGTCTATTCTTCTTTTAGCTCTCTATTTTGTATGCATGAGTGTGTATGCCAAATTGTGATTTAATATATATTTCTTATTACAGATCACATACTTAAACACACATATATATGACTTGTTTCTTATGTAGCCCAAAAAGAAGAAAAAATAAAATTTCATATAATAATATAATGCACCCATATTTCTATTGCTATGGGTTTTTTATGTATAAATTAAACTAATTACAGATCAAGAATAATAAAATTTAGGCTGGAGAGATGGCTTAGCAGTTAAGGTGCTTGCCTGTGAATCCTAAGGCCTCAGGTTCGATTCTCCTTCCCTCTCTCTGTCTCTAGTAAAAAAATACTAAAAGTTGTATTTGTATGAATATGTGCAGACAGTTATCTCATTCAGTAAACAATACAAGAACTATTTATATATATATATCACGTGTTATAAGTAATTTAGAGATTATTTAAAGTAGAAAAGATATATGCTCAAGTTATGTGTAAACACCAGTCCATTTTGGATAAAGAGCTTGAGTGTATACAGGTTTGGTATCCATGAGGAAGGTATCCTAAAACCTATTTCAACATAGACACAAAAGGCTGATTGTATTTACTGGCACAAGAAATATATTGCCCAGCACCTAGATAATTTCTCCTGATTTAAAAAATTCTTTGATGGTGGAAGAGTTCCAGCCTTCAAATTACAACATTAAGAAACAAGTGTTTCATGCCTAAGCTAAAGTCACAATTTTGATATTTATCTATTGAAGTTATTTGAAGTAGTTTGGAAACTAGAAAAACTATGAGTGGAAAATTCTTCTATTTATTGTACTGTACTATTGTCACAGTATTCTTAATTATTATGTATATTTTATATATCTTTGAACATCTGATGAAAAACAAAACAAAATAAAAAAACACTTCTTGGAAGTAATGCCCAAGTCCATAGCCAGATAAAATCTACAATATAATTACAGAGCATACATGTCCTTCAAAGCTTCCTAAATTAATAACATAACTATTTCTTTTTCTTTTTTCTCTTTTTGAGGTAGGGTCTCACGCTAGCTCAGGCTGACCTAGAATTCACTATGTAATCTCAGGGTGACCTTGAATTCATGGCCATCTTCTTACTTCTGCCTCCCAAGTGCTGAGATTAAAGGCATGAGCCACCATGCCTGGCTCCATAACTAATTTTTCAACATAACTGTTTTTTGTTACCTGAAAGTAAAAATTTGAATAGTTCAATGATTGCAAAATAATCAATGATAGGTTGATTAAGCTGTGTCTGACTTATTTAGTTTGAAAATATGTAATGTAATGAGAGACACCACATTTGCAACAAATTATAACCAGTAAATTCTAATGTAATAGAAATTACAGGTATTCTGGGGCTGGAGAAATGACTCAGTAGTAGGGTACTTGCTTATAAGACCTAATGGCCGGGGTTTGATTCCCCAGTGTCCATGCAAAGTCAGATGTACAAAGTGACTCATATATCTGTAGTTTGTGTGCAGTGGAAGGAATCCCTGGTGCACCCATTCTCTATCTACCTCTTTCTGTCTCTTTTTCAAATAAATAAATGAATGTAATTTTTAATTTAAAAAATTACAGATATTCTAATAAGTGCATGACCAACAACTTCAAGCAGCTATCTTTATGTTTTTATATTTTTTAATATTTTATTTGTATTTATTTATGAGAGAGAGAGAGGGAGGGAGGGAGAGAGAGACAATGGGTGCTCCAGGGCCTCTAGCCACTGCAGATGAACTCCAGAAGCATGTGCCACCATCTGCATGAGGCTTGCGTGGTTTCTGAGGAATTGAACCTGGGTCCTCAGACTTTACAGGCAAGTGCCTTAATCACTAAGCCATTTCTCTAGGCCACATGTTTTCTTACTTGTTCATTGGAGTGAACAAATTGGGACAAGTTGCCGGGTTCCGCCGGCGGGGGCAGGTAGTGCCGAGGGAAGGACCAGGCCTGCTGGTTCCTCCCAAGGGGCTGAGGAGGAGATGAGCGTCCGACGACTCAGACCTCTCCTGGCCACTGGAGAAAACCACACTGAGTCGGGAGTCTTGTCGAAGCAGGAACTCGATTTATTGTTACAAGCAATTGCCTATATAATGTTGAGGAGGAAAGCGGGGATTCTAGGATGGGGGGACAGGTAAAGGGCCAATAGTAAACTGTGACTATTGAAATGATAATTCTAACTTCCATGTGGAAGTAGCAGGCAAGAAGCCGTTAGGCGTCTTGCTGAGTCACGTCTGGCCAGAGGCAGATCACCAAACTTTAGCTAGGCTCAGGAAATTCCACTAGGCCTCACACCTGGGCCTTTCAGAGCCCAACAACAAGTGGCTCACCTATTGTCAGGCTAGTTGTATGAATAATTAATATCAACTAATACTCAGGAAAATCAATACAGTAGCCATGAGTGAGTTTTTTTACGGTCCAGTTACATCAGTGAAATCATGGATGCTACTAGAATCTTTATATATGAGGTTATTTCCTTATTAAGTCAAGAACTTTCACTTTTTAAACTAAACAAAGACCTTTATGGTTTATGGCATATGCAAATTGCTACAAACACAATTCCTGGGCTTTGATGCCATTATCAAGAAAAATCAGGGTCACTGGAACTCAAGCACCGCATTACTTCACCAGTTGATCTGATAAGTGAAAAGCTACTAAATAATAGTCTATAACATGGATACGCTGAATAAAGGGAGATTCATGCTCCTGGACAGGACAAAGCAAGATGGACCAGGACCATGTGACATCTCATTGTGTTACTTAAAACAGCATGTAATTTTAAACTTAAAAGTACTTATTTCTGGAATATTTCTGGAATACACACACACACACACACACACACACACACACACACACACATATATGGTTGTTTGTTTGTTGTTTTTTCGAGGTAGTGTCTCACTCTAGCTCAGGCTGACCTGGAATTCACTATGTAATCTCAGGTTGGCCCTGAGCTCTCAATGATCCTTCTACCTCCTGAGTTCTGGGTTTAAAGGCATGCGCCACCACTCCCAGCTTCCATTTAATATTTTTGACAGGGATAGTCATGGGTAATAAAAGCTACAGAAAGTGAAGCCATGGATGAAGGGGAATTACTGTGGAGCATTTTTTCTTTTTAAAAATATTTATTTATTTGGGAGAGAGGGAGAAAAAGACAGATAGAGAGAATGGACATGTCAGAGTCTCTAGCCACTGCAACCGAACTCCAGACATGTGTGCCACCTTGTGCATCTGGCTTTATGTGGGTACTGGGGAATCAAACCTAGGTCTTTAGGCTTCCTAGGCAAGCACTTTAACCACTAATCCATCTTTATAGCCCCCCCTGTAGAGCATGTGCTTGTGGTTTGTTTGCAGTGGCAGGAGGCCCTGGTGCACCCATACTCACTGCCAGCTTCTTTCTCTCTCAACAAATAAATAAAATAAAAATATAGCAAAAACTGAAGTTTAGAGTAGATTAGTGGAAACCCTTCATGAATTCGACTATGCAGTCTTTATTATTCACCTATTTCAGTCATTTACTAATTATTTACATTCTTCAAATTAAGATAAGCCTTCTTATTCAACATTTTAAGCTGACATATAGAAGCAATAGTTAAATTGTTATACTTTCCCATCCATCGTTACCTGGACTGTTGCCTTTGGAAGCCATGCAAAAGAAATAAATATCTTTTCCTTTATGTTAAAACCAGCAAAACACACCATCAGAAATGTAGTTATAATTCGTATCAATACTGCAATGCCCAAGGTTGCAACACAAAGGCCTATAAGAAAAACTCAGTTTAGAAACACTGAAATACTAGTGGAGAAATTACATCTCATGTATAGTTACCAATTCAAAATACTACCAATAGGAATATTTTAAGACAAAAAACTTAAATATAAAAATGATTCTATATAATTTATCAAGAAATCAACATGAAGAACAAACCATTTGTTTAAAATGTCTCCTCTAGATTAAAAACAGAACTTAAACATATTTGAATTCTTACAAAGGAAATTTAAATTTCCTTTAAATTTAGACCTTTATGTTCCTGTCTTCCTCTAACTTTGAGATTTATCAAGGGCAAGTCTGAACATTATGCATTTATGTGAAATAGAACCTGTACTTTATAGCAAGATCTACATTTTCTTCCACAGTTTATTTAATAAGAATTTATTAAATGACATAATGCATAGCAAGTTTTAAGTTAGGTACAGGCTGCACAAAAATATTTAAAATACAAAATTTGCTTTGATGAACCTCACAGATGAGGAAGACAGAGAAAAACATCTATTTCATATATTCCATAGTGGTTAGTTGAAGCATAAACAAACTGGTAAGGAGGCATAGGAAAGGTAACCTCAGTATTTTCACCAAAGTAGTTGAAGATTCTTTGCAGAGTTACAAGAGTAAATGTGACAGCTGAAACATGTATCAACCAGTACAGAGGAATGAGCCAGCCTACTGTAGATTATCTACCTGGAGCTCAGAAAGGATGAATGATTTTCTTAGGTTCTGTGGGTACACACTATAGAGTGTGTAAAACACCTTTTATAAAAAGATTTTGTTACTCTTTGCTGAAGAATATTTCCCTCAGGTTGGTAGGCATTAGAAAGCATTTGGTACTGGAAGCACAAGATACAAACAGTTGACTTTGGAATTATATCATCTATAACTGATATCACTGGTATAGGCAAGGTTGGAGATGTGATAGGGAGTGAGAGGTATGGATCGTTTTGGAAAAACGTGTTTAAAGGCAGTATACACTACATATGAAGTAAAGGACTATGGATAATAGAAGAATTCACTGGAAGAGTTTGCGGGAGGCAATAGTACCAAATACAGCCAAGAGCACAAGTGAAACAAGTCTGGACTTAGCAATGGAATCTTGCTGAGACCACTGGTGTGTGATGGGGCAAAGGCTGGACTGGGAAATACCGAGGAAAGGAGTGGGAGTTTAAGTGCCGCAGTAGAATGTGGTTACTTATTTTGAAAAGCTTACAAGAGGAAGAGTAAGGTAGTATGGCAATTGAGGGTGCAAGCAAAATGGAGAAAGTATCTGTATACTCTATCTATCTATCTATCTATCTATCTATCTATCTATCTATCTATCTATCTATATCTATCAATCATCTGTTTGCTATCTATAATTTCAATATATTTCATTTAAACAAAATTATCAACATGTACAATCTTTTTCTCTTTTTTAAATTAAATAAAATATTTCATTTTAGTTATTTGAGAGAAAGAGAGAGAGAGTGGCACAGAGAGAGAGAATGGGCACACCAGGGTGTTCAGCTGCTGCAAATGAACTCCAGACATATGTGTTACCTTGTGCATCTGGCTTACATGGGTCCTGGAGAATTGTACCTAGGTCCTCTGGCTTTTCAGACAAGTGCTTTAACTGCTAAGCCATCTTTCCAGCCCAATCTTTCTCTTTTTAAATGTACCTATCAGTAGCATTAATCTGTTTATCCTATTGTATACCCAATCCCAGTACATGTTCATTTTATAAAACATAAATGGTGTATACATTAAACAACTATTCATTTTCCTTTCTCCCTATCCCTGCAACCACAATTTGATGTTATCTCTCTCTGAATGTGACTGTACTGGATCCCTAGTGTTAGTGGAGTCAGGCAGCATTAATCTTTCTGTGATTGTCTTATTTTACTTAGTATGGTACCCTTAAAGTTCACCCATGTTTAGTAAGTATTAGAATGAAAGGATATCTTTTTGAGATAAGAGGGATTACAAAAATTATAAATTCTAGGGCTGGAGAGAAGGCTTAGTGGTTAAGCGCTTGCCTGTGAAGCCTAAGGACCCCGGTTCGAGGCTCGATTCCCCAGGACCCACGTTAGCCAGATGCACAAGGGGGCGCACACGTCTGGAGTTCGTTTGCAGTGGCTGGAGGCCCTGGTGTGCCCATTTTTTCTCTCTCTCTCTCTCTGTCTCTCGGCCTCATTCTCTCTCTGTCACTCTCAAATAAATAAATAAAATAGAAAAAATTAAAAAAAATATATAAATTCTAAAGATGAGAAACAGTAGCAAGGCTATTAAAAATGTATAAAAATAAGGGACAAATAATTACAATTCAGAAGGAGGCACAAGGGGTCAAGTGATGGTACTCTGGGTTAGATGGAGGAACACAAATTAACTGCAAAGTCACTTCTGTGATTCAAGATAGGGTTAATATGGCACTGTTTGAATGCATGAGTGGATAAAAGAATGAAGAAATAAAAACTGTTCTATTCCATGAGCATATATTATAAAACAAACTAGTTGTCTTTAAAATTTAACCTTTAATCAGAATAAGACTAAATGAACATTATTATTTTTGGAATGAAATTTAAGGCCTGAATTTTCACTGTCTTACATTAATAAGCATTATTTTCTAGATAACCATTCTAAAAGATGTAGATCATAGTTAATTTCCACATAATTGTAACAATTATGACCACTGGTTTTATTTTAGCACAACAACCGCTTTGAAATTCTTACCAACAGTTTCTGGCCTGAGAGATGCAATAGATACCTCTGCTCCAATCAGTCCAAAGAGAAGGGGCTGAAAAATGTCCCAGGCAACTGCAATGATCTTTTCAACCTCTGACTAAATGAAAAACAAAACAGAAAGAAATTTTTATCATGTTACAATTTCCAAGAATGTTATTCATTTGATAATCTGAATCATTTGATTTGAGATAGTCTTTATTTCTGTTAAAGTTCTGTGAATAGTTACAAAAGACCCAAACAATTGCATGAAGACATTTCTAAACCAGTAGAAGTAACAATGGGCAAAGAATTTAAGATGCCAAAAGTCAGTAAACACAGAAACAAATTAAAATGATGGACTCCATTTTTGAGGAGGGGAGTTCTATGCCATAGCAAAAATGTTCCCCCCCTCTCAATCCCTCCTCCTTTGTCTCTTTAGTCCCCCTCTCTCTTCCTCTGCCTCTCTCATGTATATACTACCTCCCTCTCCTTTTCTGCCACACTTCTTCTCCACTATTACAATAAAGTCTTGGATTCAAAAGAAAAAAAATTTTTAAGTTTCAATAAGGCCAAGTATTTTTTTAGATTAAAAAGAAATTCTAGCTAATTATGGTAGGAGAACAAACTTGATAATTTTTTGAGAAGGGGATTTTTCAAATAATAAGAATTTATATTTTCAGGTGATATTTTTATATTTACAATTATATACATTTAAGTGCCTGCCAAAGAAGGATTACATTGTTTCTGTATTTCCTTAATACTTACTATTTCTGGTACAATGATTAGGGTAAAGATTTTATTTCTGCTAGCTTATTATGATAGTTTATTTTGATTGTCAAGTTTAGACTGAGAAGTTCCAAGATTAGCAAATTACCCATCTGGGTGTAATTGTGAATGGCATTTCCAGAGTGATCTTGAGGGCTCTGACCTAATCAGTGGTTTACTTATTTTTTTATGAGGGAGAGAGAGGGAGGGAGAATTGGCATGCCTAGGCTTCCACCACTGTAATTGAATGCCAGACACTTGGGCCACCTTAAGCTTGCTTCACCTTTCTGCATCTGGCTAACAAGGGATCTGGAATCAAACATGGGTCCTTAGGCTTTGCAGGCAAGTGCCTTGACCACTAAGCCATCTCTCCAGCCTTGGCTTAATTTTTTATGGAATCAAAATTTCAAAAGACTAGCCAGGCATGGTGGCACCTGGAATCCCAGCATTGGTGGCACCTGGAATCCTTAGCATTGCTAAGGCAGGAGGATTGCCATGAGTTTGAGGTCAGCTTGGTTTATATAGTAAGTACCAGATCAGCCAGAGTTACCTAGAAAGACGCTGTCTCAAAAACAAATAAAAATTTAAAGACACTATTAGGAGGTTGTGAAAATATGGAAGGAGGGGGCTTAGTTGGAAGGAGTGTTGTTGGGAGGTATACTTTTGAAAGTGTATCTTGGCCCTAACCCCTTCCTATCATTATTTCTCTGCTTCCTGGCCAGCATGAGATAAACAGCTTCCTCTCCCACATTTTTCCAGGACTATGATACTCTGCCTCACCTCATGTCTACAGACTAAAATCCTACCAGCCAGCCAGCCGATTGTGGACTGAAATCTCTGAAACAGTGAGCCAAAATAACATCTTTCCATTTAGGTCGCTTCTCTTAGGTACTTATATAGCAACAATAGGTCTGATCAACACTCTTGGAAATGCTGAAGGAGATCACATGTTAGGGTTTGACTGAACTATAGGACAAAAAGGTTTTAAATTTGAGGCCTGTCTGGGCTACAAGAGAGTGACCCTGCCTCAAAGAACAAAACAAAACAAACATACAAAAAAGAAAGAAAGAAAGAAATGGGACAGAGAGATGGTTCAGCAGTTAAGGTACTTGCTTGAAAAGCCTAACAACCTGGGTTCAATTCCCCAGTACCCACGTAAAGTCAGATGCACCAAGTGGCACATGCATCTGGAATTTGTTTGCAGAAGCTCGAAGCCCTGGCATGCCCATTCTCTCTCTCTCTCCTTGCAAATAAATAAATACAATTTTTTATAGTAGTATCTTTTATTTTATTTATTTGAGAGAGAGAGAAAGACACACACACACACACACACACACACACACACACACACAGAGAGAGAATGGTGCACCGGGGTCTCTAGCCACTGCAAATGAACTCCAGATGTGCCACCTTGTGCATCTGGCTTATATGGGCACTGGGGAATCGAACCTAGGTCCTTACACTTCACAAGCAAGTGCCTTAATGACAAAGCTATCTCTCCAGTCCAAATATTATTTTTTCTTAATAATTTTTTTTAAATAGCTAATTAAGCCAGGCGTGGTGGCACATGCTTTTAATCCCAGCACTTAGGAGGCAGAGGTAGGAGGAGTGCCGAGTTCAAGGCCACCCTGAGAGTACAAAAAAAAAAACCTTAAAAAATGAAAAAATAGCCAATCAAATAAAATATTATTTTCATAAGGAAGAAGATTAGACATTCAGGAACTAGACAAGTAATTCAGAGGCTAGCTAAAATGATCAGGAGCCAGGACAGGAAAGTGCTGTTGTGAATGGATAGAATAAAAAGACAAGTTAGGGTAGTAGCACTTTGTGCTTAACATCAAGGGTGACCTGGGTCCAACCCCCAGTACTATTCATGTCCCATCCCACCAAAAGGGCAAAGTCAAAGTTATGACCAAAATCTGAAGACTCACAAGTAGTATACACATTGACCTTAGCCAAAGACCAAAAGCCAGGGTATAGTTTTATCTCATAGAAATACTAAGACACTAAGTTTAGGATCATGTTTAATACTATGACTATATTAGCTTGGCAGGTGATACTGGCAATGAATGTGCACTTAGCTGTAGGGTTGGACAAGTTCATTAATCCAGAGTGGACTGACAAATTGAGGAAAGAAGGCAGAGTGTAAGAAGCAGCCACACTCTCCAGAGCATGTCCCCTAAGACTTGATGGCCCCTTTCTTCCAGCTGCAAGTATGTCTAGCCAGCAGTTTTTGCATCCTGTTGAGATTTAAGGTGAGCTGAGCATTGGTGCCTCATGCCTGTAATCTTAGACTTGGGAGACTGAAGCAGGATCAAGAATTTAAGAACAGCCGGGCATGGTGGCGCATGCCTTTAATCCCAGCACTTGGGAGGCAGAGGTAGGAGGATCACCGTGAGTTCAAGGCCACCCTGAGACTACATAGTTAATTCCAGGTCAGCCTGGACCAGAGTGAGACCCTACCTTGAAAAACCAAATTTAAAAAAAAAAAAAAGAATTTAAGAACAACCAGGCGTGGTGGCGCATACCTTTAATCCCAGCACTCAGGAGGCTGAAGTAGGAGGACTGCTGTGAGTTTGAGGCCACCCTCAAACTACATAGTAAATTCCAGGTCAACCTGAGTAAAAGTTTTACGATGGCTCATAAACTGGTTGATTAGAGCCAGGGTGCAATAGAACCCAACAAAATCTAACACAGTACCTTTTCCCTTTACGAATTAATTGTGGAATGCAAATCTAGGTATTTTGTTTTTTTTGGGGGGGGGAAACAGTAAGGGTGAGAAAGGAAAGAAACACTTGTACTGATAGGTCATGGGACTATAATAAGTCATCTTAATTTAGCAAGTAAGCAGAAAATTAAAATGTTCAAAGAAATGGCACACTCCAAAGGTTGAAATGAGATTTTTCTTTGGTTCTCAGGGACCTATCCTGGAGCTCTAACTCTTGAACATTAGAGTTCCAAAGTTGTTTTTTTGTTTGTTTGTTTTTGTTTTTTGTTTTTTGAGGTAGGGTCTTACTGTAGCTCAGGCTGACCTGGAACTCACTATATAGTGTCAAGGTAGCCTCGAACTCATGGTGATCCTCCTACCTCTGCCTCCCAAATGCTGGGATTAAAGGGGTGCACCACTACTCCCAGCCCAAAGCTATTTTTTTCCTCTCAGGGCTCTCTGTGACACACAAAGAATCTCAAAAGTTTACATTCCATGCCAGTTGTGCACCCCACGAAGCGGTTAACAGTTCACAGTAGGTGTGTAGAATTAATTAAATCCAAATCTCCAGGCTCAAGGAGCAAGACTCCAAGAATACTTTTCTCTAGATAAAATCAGTTGCTGGGCTTCAGTCTCCAGGTGAGCTCAGATAGTGCCCAAGTCCTCTCTCCTCCACTGAGAAAGGTTGTTGGTGAATGCAGGCCTTAGTGGGAGATTCCCAGAGACTGCAACAGGTGAAAGGTGGATCCCAAGGCCCAGCCTGTCTCTATGTTGTTCACTTTTTTGGTGAGCTGCAAGAGGGTGCTGTCTGCAAAGCCAAAGCCCTCTTTTAACAAGGCTGTGATGTAGCTGAGATCCATGCAGAGAAAGGACTGCCTGAGGTGAAGTTCTCCAAGTTATCACACACTTCCCTGGCCTTCCTTTCAAAATCTTCAACTTTCAAAACACCCACCTTTTCATAATCAAGTGTGTGTCAACAGCTCAATCATAGTAGTAAGAGAAAGCATAGAAAGAGCCTCTCCGGATCTCCTCTGGCTGGTGAAGTTTTCCTTGTACCACCCCCAGCACTTCAGAGTAGCAGGGCTCAAAGCCCATTGCTCCTTCTTCGTTGCCACCATACTAGTATTTCACACCCCCCAAAATCCACTCTGCTTCCAACCATCTTGGTAAACAGGCACTCCGGAAAGTATGTCCATCAATCCCTTCTGTTTCCAGGGCTCCCAGAGTTGCTAGTCTTGCAGCTTTCAATCCGAATCCCAAGTAACTGTGTGTTTAGAGCTTAAAAGTGCTGTTAAACATCTCAAAGGAAGTGAGGTAGCCCCTAGGGGTTTGTTCCAGGGTTTTCTCAAACTGGGGCAGGAATGTGATTTGGGTGGAGGCACCTCCCAGGTCCAGGGTTCCTATAGTCTCCTGCCCTTGACCATGTAGTTGACCTGTTAGAAAATTCACAGTAACCCAAGCTAATATGCCTTCATAGGATCCATCCATGATACCAACGCAGTCATCTGGGATGAGGAAAGGTGACTTCTTGAAGATTTCCTCTACCTCAAAGAGCAGAGCCTGGGCTTTCTGTTCTGGCAGTAAATGTAATCCTGCTGTTGCCTTCAGAACCACTGGTATCCTTTTCCAGTGACTTCTGGGGATTGAATCTTTGGCCACCTCTAGGATCCTTGTGCCCTTTCAGCACCTTGCTTAGGTTGATCTACAAAAGCAGAGAGTCCTGGCTTCACAGAATCAAAAATTTCACCTTCCACAAAGGGCAGCTGTCCTGGCATTTTCTGCACAAAAGTGTAAACATGAATTCGAGTTCCAGTGCTCCCCGCATCAAACATAATTCCATACACAGTGCTGGCACTGACATTGATAGGGCACATGGAAGATAAGAAGACGCCCTCAAACCACGTCTGCTGTTCTCTGCAGAAGACCAAGCTGCAAACATGGGATATCACCAGCATGAAGAAGACTGCTACCAAGGAACTGGCCAAATTCTTCCCAAGATGCATTCACCCAAGGCTTTGTTGCAGAAGCAGTGTTGCTCACACTCCTGTAATGGATCTTAAAGCACTTCCTTTGGCTAGTTCTTCTTTTACAGCAAATGGGCTGGTCATGTAGATCAATTTAAATAACAGCATCATAATGACCTCATCTGCAAGGAGATTCAGCCAAGATACTCCATATTTCTATGTCACCCAAAAACTGTGAGAACTTTAGGACAGCGTTTGGCCTGGGGACGTCCCCAGGTGCGCCACCCCCGACCAAGCCCGCAAGGGAGAAGTGGGGATGGAGAGAAGCGAGGCGGGGGAGGGGAGGTCGCGACACACAGGACCCGCAGCCTCAGCTCAGACGACCACCGAGGATGCAGGTGGAAGTCCGGAGGCCAGGGCGCCCTGCCGCCTCCCGCTCGCGTTCCCGTTCGGGCAGGCCGCCTCCCAGCCGGCCGCCACCAAGCAGATTGATAATGTATATCAAAATCCTCAAAATGTTAGCTGGACAAGATGGCTCATGCCTGAAATCACAGCTATTCAGGATGCTGAGGTGGCAGGATTACAAAACCAAGGACAGCTTGAAACACTCAATGAGATCCTATCTGAACATAAAATTTTAAACAGGGATGGAGATGTAGCTCAGTGGCCAGTGCTCACCTATCACAACCTAGGTTGATCCCTAATACTGAGTGTAAAGTTCATATTATTTTTAAATTTTATTTTATTTATTTATTTGAGAGAGAAAGAAAAAAAAAAAGCAGGGCTGAAAAGATGGCTTAGCAGTTAAAGCTCTTGCCTGCTAAGACTAAGGACCCAGGTTGGATTCTCCAGGTCCCATGTAAGCCAGATTTATGAGGTGGCGCATGTGTCTGGAGTTTGTGTTCAGTGGCTAGAGGCCTTGGGTCACCCGTTCTCTCTGTTGCTTTCTCTTTGTACCTCTCTCTGTGTCTCAAATAAAAGTAAACTTTAAAAAATTAAAATTAAAAAAAGGCAGAGAGAGAGAGGGAGGGAGGGAGGAAGGGAGAGAGAGAGAGAGAGAACGGGCACACCTGGGCCTCTAGCCACTGCAAAAGAACTCCAGATGTATACAGCACTTTGTGCATCTGACTTATGTAGATACTGGGGAATTGAACTTGGATCCTTAGGCTTCAAAAGCAAGTGCCTTAACCTCCAAGCTATCTCTTCAGCTCCTAAATTCATATTATTTGATCCCCAAATTACCCCGTTAGGAATCCACTGAAGGAAATGATTGGATTTCAGCATAATTTATTATTATTTATTTGAGAGAGAGAGGCAGAGAGAGAAAATGGGCATGCCAGGGCCTCTAGTCACTACAAATGAACTCTAGATGCGTGTGCCACCTTGTGCATCTGGTATATGTGGGTATTGGGGAATCAAACCTAGGTCCTTAAGCTTTGTAGGCAAGCGCCTTAACCGCTAAGCCATCTCTCCAGCCCCATCTCTTTCTACATCCTAATTTTATGACCTTAGAGTTGTTACTTAAGTCTTGTACAAAGAAATCATATACTTTCCCAAAGATTTTTTTTATGTGAAAATGAGAATAATATCTACTTTAGTGCCTACTATAAACTCATAGAAAGTAGCAATAAAAATATATCAGTTTGGGCTGGAAAGATGGCTTGGTAGTTAAGACACTTGCCTGCAAGGCCAAAGGACCCAGGTTTGATTCCCCAGGACCCACATAAGCCAGATGCAGAAGGTGTCACATGTCTGGAGTTCGTTTGCAGTGGATGGAGGTCCTGGTGTGCCCATTCTCTCTCTCTCAAATAAATAAAAAAAAAATAAAATTTAGAATATACCAATTCCCTTTCCTCTATTTGCCAATATGATAATATGGTAAAAGAACCTGATATTAAATTTGAAGAGTTTTAGAGGTGATGACAGAAAACATTTACCTTTTCAAATTTGATTTGAATTGGGCATGGTTGAGCACACCTTTAATTCTAGCACTTGGTAGGTAGAGGTGGGAGGATTGCTGTGAGTTTAAGGCTACCCTCAGAATACATAGTGAAGTGACCCTACCTCAGAAAACCAAACACAAAACAACAACAAAAGAAACACTTAATTTGAAGATATTTTTCAGAAACAAAGTTGAGGGCTTTCCTACTGAATGATGAAATAAACCAAAATGTTTAAATCATTACTTAGATATTGGCTTTATGTGTTGGAATCATAATTAATTTTATTTTATATTTTTGATTTTTCAAGGTAGGGTCTCACTCTAGCCCAGGCTGACCTAGAACTCATCACGTAATCTCAAGGTGGCCTTGAACTCATAGCCATCCTCCTACTTCTGCCTTCCAAGTGCTGGGGTTAAAGGAATGAGCCACCACACCTGGCTTTGTTTGTTTTTTAAAAAGATATTTTATTTGAGAGAGACAGAGAGAGAATGGGTGTTCCAGGGCTTCTAGCCACTGAAAATGAACTCCAGATGCATGTGCCATCTTGTGCATCTGGCCTACATGGGTCCTGGGGAACTGAACCGGGGTCCATAGGCTTTGCAGGCAAGTGCTTTAAAATCTAAGCCATTTCTCCAGCCTTTATTTTTTTAAATATATTTTATTTATTTGTTTGAGAGAGAGAAAGAGGCAGACAGAGAGGGAGAGAGAGAATGGGCACTCCAGGGGCTCCAGCCGCTGCAAAAAAACTCCAGATGCATGTGCCCCTGTGCATCTGGCTTACCTGGGTCCTGGAGAGTCGAACCGGGATCCTTTGGCTTTGCAGGCAAATGCCCTAACCATTAAGCAATCTCTCCAGCCCTCTATTTTATTTTTAAGTTTAGAAATATTTTATTAGATTATGAACAGAATTTAAGAGAGAGAAGAAAGGCGGAGCTCCTGTACAGCTGGAAGGGTTTGTGGACATTGAAAGACCCAGAAAGTAAGAGAAGGAAGGAACACAGAGCTCTTGCCCAAGCGATGGCGGGAGGAGGTTATGGAAAATGAAATCCTTTTTGTAGTCTTTTTTTTTTTTTTTTTTGGTTTTTCGAGGCAGGGTCTCATTCTGGTCCAGGATGACCTGGAATTAACTATGGTGATCCTCCTACATCTGCCTCCCGAGTGCTGAGATTAAAGGCGTGTGTCACCACGCCCTGGCTCCTTTTTGTATCTTTTTTTTTCAAGATAGGGTTTCACTCTAGCTCAGGCTGACTTGGAATTCACTCTGCAGCACCAGCCTGGCCTTCAACTCACTGAAATCCTCCTACTTCAGCCTTCCAAGTGTTGGGATTAATGGTGTGAGCCACCATACCTGGCAAATTATAGTTGATTTTTTAATTTTTCTTTATAACTTTTAAATTTTTCTCTAGAGTTCAACAATGACCATATAGGACTTCTATATTCAGAAATACATTTTTATTTGAAAAAATACTATCTTTATTGTTATGATACTGTAAAAAGGGATACTATTAAGAGGTCAGGGGCAGCCTGAAAAATGCTAATGTCAGGTGAGGTGCTGAGGTGTTTGGAGGAGGGGTGCCCAAGCAGCATCATACCCTCACTAAGTGGAAATAGACCCCTGTCCTGAAGCAAAGCAGATGTGTGCTTCTAACTCACCTCAGCAAGTAACCCAGCCAGGATGTTAGACAGCAGTGAGCACTCAGAGAGGAGCAACGGCAGCACACCCCTAATCCTCAACTGAGACAAAGATGCCTTATAACTGAGCTTCAACCCACAGGGAAAGTGAAATCAGGGAAAACAAATGTTTTGATTAGAGCAAATGCTTATTAGAAGTATAAGATGTGTTAGCATCCAGCCACTATGACAAAGTACCCAAGGATAACAACTATCATAGAAGACTATTTTGGCTCCAAGCTTCCAAGGTTTTAGTCTAGCGTGTCTTCGGGCCAGTGGTGAAGAAAACATGGTGGCTAGAGCCAGTGGTAGAGCAACACTCATAGGAGCAAGGAGCAAGGAGGGAGAGAGGGAGGGCCAGGGAAAAGACATTGCCTTAAAAGACACATGCCAATGACCTGCTTTCTTCAGACAGACCTCAGCTCCTAAAGTTTCCTCAGCTTTCCAGTGGCCCATTAAGTTATGAACCAAAAAACAGATTAATCAGGATCCAGTTATCTCCCAAAGCCCCTCTCCACCCCACCTGGGAGCACAGCTGCGCTGGGAGCTGAACCATCAGCACACAGGCCTGCAGAAGACATTAAGATGTGCCCTATACCACAGGCTGGCAGAAATACAACTTAGTTAGTTATCATCATTATTATCATTATTGCTTTGCTCCTATTTGATATTAATTTGTTTGACATGAGAAAGTACAATTTAATACCACACATTCTTCTGGGGAAAAAAAAGACTCAAAAATAAGCCTTTTAGTCAAGCCTCCTGCCAAGGTAGCAATCCTCATGAAGGTAGCATCTAACAACTAGAGAAAACTGAAAAGAACTCCCGATCCCTGCCCCATGCCTCAGGCCCAAGCCACCTTGGACCACCTTCCAGAAGCCTCCTATACCCTTCTGGACACAAAGTTCCAGGCAGCCTCTACAAATTCTCCCCCTAAAGTAAGGTAATGCTCACCAATACTCATCTTTGTTCTACAGTCACCCTGAGAGATCAGCAACTACTATTTTAATGCTAGTTTCCCACAGTGGGGAAATAGTAGTTGTTCCCCTCCCCCCCCCCCCGAGGTAGGGTTTTGCTCTAGCCCAGACCTAGAGTTCACTATGTAATCTCAGGGTGGCCTGGAACTCATGGGACACATAAGGGAAGGAAGGATGTGCTTGTGTGCATTGGGTATACATTTCTGTAGGTATAGAGGAAAGCACTTGTGAAAAATTTCATTAACATTAAGAAAGTGTCTGTAGTGACTATTGGGGAGCTAGCTCAGTCCTCACAGTGCTGACCTCACAAACACGAGGACCTGAGTTCTAGCCCCCAAAGCCGCATAAAAATGTTGGCCTGGAGGCACATGCTTGTAACTCCAGAGCCGGGAGGTGGGGACAGGTGTTCATGAAGAACACACTCATGCACTCCCACAGCTCCAAACACGCACACACCCCTCACACACGAACACATGTGCAAATGAAAAATACAGTAGGAAAGAGAAGGTATCTGAAAAGAAAGAATCTGAAAAAATCATGGCAAATGAAATTAAGATGAAACTCACCTTTCTGTTACTCCATTTCATGCCTGCAAGGAAGGCCATGACCAGTGTGCACAGTCCTCCAGACCCCGGGAAACCAAAATGCACACTGCTGAACACAGCTAGCACAGACAAGCCCAAAACCAGGAAGGCTCTCTTCCACACAAGGTTATCCTTGAAGAGAAAAGGTTCATGAACTCAATTATTTCAAGTAATGTTCAAATAATCGATTATTCTCATTAGGTGAAAGTAAAAATGTCTTTCTGGCTAGGCGTGGTGGTGCACGCCTTTAATCCCAGTACTTGGGAAGCATAAGTAGGAGGATCACCATGAGTTCAAGGGCACCCTGAGACTACATTGTGAATTCCAGGTCAGCCTGGGCCAGAGTGAGATCCTACCTTGAAAATCAAAATAAAATAAAAAAAAAAGTCTTCCTGTGTTCAACATACTTTCTCTTTACAGAGTTAGCATGTAAATAAATGTAGGTTCTGCTGTTAGGCTTTGGGTTCAGATAGACCATTGTCAAAATCCTATCATTTTATGTTACTAACATAATTTCTCCAAGCTTTGTTTCCTCATGTGTGAAAGCATTTATAACACAGATTTCTTTTTCTTCTTTTACTTGTGTGTGTGTGTGTTTGTGTGTATGGGTAATGTGATGTGTATGTGGTACATGCATGCCCTTGTGATGCCCCATATCCTCACCTGAGGTGGGGGTTGCTTGTCTGTGGAGGCTGGAGTGGAACTTGGTTGCTCTTCCACCTGGTTTTGTTTTGTACCCCAGTCCCTTTCTACTGATTCTGGAGCCCACAAACCGAGATTATTCCTGGGTCTCTGCTCCCCTGCCGGGCTGGGGTTTCAGGTGCACATGGCTACACCCAGCTGTTTTACATGGTGTGATGGTTAGAATGTATGGTCCCACAGACTTAGGTATTTTAGGTTAAACTTCCTACTTGAGCCCCTAGCAGGCAGATCCCTGCTATAGGGGGCTTGTCACTGGGGGGGTGGGGGTGGGGGGGTCTTCAGTCCAGCCTAACGTATGTGGAAAGCAGTTTGAGCCTAGTTTGAGTAAGTGCTTGCAGGTGTTATTTTTTCTTTCTCTGTTATGCTGATGTATGATGGAGTGAGCCAGCTTCTTCTGTCACTGAGGCAACTTCCTCTGGATTCTGTAAGCCTGAAATAAACCCTCTCCTCCCATAAGCTGTGTGTGGTTGGATGTTTGTCCAAGCAACAAGGAGCTGACTGCAACACCCCGGATCTGAAGATTCGAACTTGGATGCAATCAGACCCCCTCAGGTTCACCTACTGGTGCAGGAAATGTATGTAAGCACTGAGTCGACTCCCCAGGTCCATCACAGGATTTTTGAGGTAAAAGATATGTCTAGACTGAAGAGATTGCTTAGTGGTTAAGGCACTTGCCTAAAAAGCCAAAGGACCCAGGTCCAGTTCTCCAGGATCCACGTAAGCAAGATGCACAAGGTGGCACATGTGTCTGGAGTTTGTTTGCAGTGGCTGGAGGCCCTGGTGTGCCCATTCTCTTTTCCTCTTTCCCTCTCTTCCCTCTCTGCCTGTCTCAGATAAACAAATAAAATTAATAAAAAGATATATCTCTATTTATTGAGTCTCTTTGTTTACTCATTTTTTTTTTTTCCTGAGGTAAGGTCTCATTCTAACCCAGACTGATCTGGAACTCCCTCTATAGCCCAGGCTGGCCTCAAACGCACAGTGATCCTCCTACTTCAACCTCTGGAGTGCTGGGATTAAAGGTCTGCACCATCATGCCTGGCTGTCTGTTTACTTTTTAATTAGATGTTCCCTTGATTTTTCTAACTAATATCAAGAAGCTTTAAGGGGGGACAGATTGAGGATACTTGGTTGTTGTTTTAAAATGGAAGAACCATGTATTTTCCCCCTTTACTTCTCACATTTGTTTACTGATTGTCTTCAAAAGCTGACTGACTGACTTGGCAAGCAAGCTCTAGAATGGATCCTCTGATTTCTCTCCCAGCTGTAATGCTTCTAGCCATTTGACCTTAAGTTTCTCATCCTGCCTACACCTCAATTTCCTCATCAGTTAAATGGTCATGTTAACAGTACTGTCTTTATGAACTACTATGTGGTTTGCGTGGGAATACCACTTCCTCTACAATGTTCAGTGATGATGGAAATGATCTATATCTGTGCTGTCTTTGGAAATATTCTTTATCTGCCACAGTAACAGGGAGATAATTATTGCCACAATGAAGAGAGGCCCTAGATGATGAATTGTTGTACTGCATCATTTTATGCACAGGAAAAAATAAAATATAAGCATCATTTTAATTTCAGTGTGTTATTACAATAATCCTATATGTCTTAGGCATTCATACAGTCATTGACAGGTGATTTTCCTTGTGGATTTTTGAAACATAAAAAAAATAAATTAGTATACACCCTGATTATAGAAACATTAATTTTCTTAAAGTTCTTGGAGTTACAGAGGGAGTTACAGGTCAGCCCTGGGCTAGAGTGAGACCTTGCCTCAAAACAAAAAAAAAAAAAAAAAAAAGAAAGAAAGAAAAGAAAAGGAAAAGGCTAGAGAGATGGCTTAGTGGTTAAGGTGTTTGCCTGCAAAGTCAAAGGACCCAGGTTCGATTCCCCAGTACCCATGTAAGCCAGATGCACAAGGGGGCGCATGCATCTGGAGTTCATTTGCAGTGGTTAGAGGCCCTGATGTGCCCATTCTCTCTCTCTGTCTATCTCCCCTCTTTCTCCTTGCAAATAAATTAAGAAAATATGCTTTTTTAAATGATTTAAAAAAAGAAAGAAAGAAAAGAAATTATGTGTATCATAAGGAACTTTGATCTTGGGATAAAATATTTTACTATAATGAGCCATTAGGAGTCTTATCTACTGATAGCACTACAATTTAAAGTATTTTGATACTAAAAAAGGAAGCCAGAAATTGATTTAATTGAATATTATGAAACAATGTTACTTGCATGTCCTATTATTTTGGAATTGATATTACTTGTTTCACAGTGAAATTTGAAATGTATATAATATAAATTGGAGAAAAAAATTCCAGGGCTGCATTAGGACATCATAAAACTGATAGACAGCACTAATAGAAAGCAGTTTAAAATTTGCTCAGCTGTATCTTGCATATTCAGCTTTGAGGAATGTGTTCTACAAGGTTTTTCCAGCGACGTTTAGAGGAGCACTTTCTCACAGATGATTTCTTTTACCTGGTCACTGCTTGGAAAGTACTGAATAAAAAAACCCAGGAAAGATCCAGTGGCCACACCAATCACCACTTCCAGGATGCCTCGGAATACATTAAAAAGTGTAGACCCTGAAAAACACGTGAAGAGAAGAGCTTCAGAGAGAATCCTAAATCCATACAGCCACCAGCTCAGCAGCTAAAGGTGCTTGCTTGCAAAGCCTATCAGCCCAACTTCAATTCCCTAGCACCCACATTATAACTGGGCCCAAAGTTGCATATTTGTCTGGCATTCATTTACAGCAGCAGGAGACTCTGGAGTGTCCCCCCCCATGCAAATAAACAAATTAATTAACTTAAAATATCATCATGTGAAGGATGTCACTCACATGGAAGACAATTCCTATAGACATTTCTTAATTTCTACATTTGAGCCTGTTTATGAGAAAACCATGCCTATTATTAAAGAAAAAAATCCAAAAGAAGCATAAGGTATATTTGTATGTTCTATATGATATTTGTATGTTTACTTCTTAGTTACTTTTTTGGTTTTGTTTTTTCAAGGTAGGGTCTCACTCTAGCCCAGGCTGATCTGGAATTCTCTATGCAGTCTCAGGGCAGCCTTGAACTCACAGGAATCCTCCAAGTGCTGGGATTAAAGGCATGCGCCGCCATGCCAGCATTAGGCATATTTTGTATTGTTTGTTTCTATAGTTGTTTATTTAAAGGACCAAAAAATTATAAAGGTAAAATTCATGGCTCGGAGCTAGCTTGTTCTTCTTCATTCTATGTGTAGCTTGAGCAGGTAGATCTAGTTAAGTTTCCAAATGACCAAGGCTGGGGCCAGAGCTCACTGGTAGGGTGCTCGCCTAATATGCATGAGGCCCTGGGTTCAAATCCTAGCATAGCACAAAACAAGTTTTCTAATAAGCATTTAAGAGCTTGATTTTTATAAAAACAATAGATGTACATTGATTTATGAACTCTGGTATTTAGAATACAATAACTTAAGCATCTGACAATATAAAGCTCAATGGTTAATTCTAAAAGTTAATCTGAAACAAAGCAGTTTTGTTACTTCCCTCAGAAGAATTTTTATTTGTGGTTTAACTTCTTTGAGGTATCATAATATAGAGTAAGTAAAACTTGAGTTTGTCCTCACGGCAAATCAGATTTGGGAAACTGGATTTAAAGAGCCTGCATTAGCACACTGTATAGAAAAATATACTAAAACTGCTCTAAGCCAGGTCTGGTGGTTTACCCCTTTAACCTCAACATTGGAGGCTGATGTAGGAGGATCACCATGGGTTCATGGTGAGAGTTTCAGGTCAGTCTGGACTAGTAACCCTACCTCAAAAACAAACACAAAAACCTCTGCTGGGGCTGGGTACCTGGTTTAGAGGTTAAGGCATTTACCTACAAAGCCTAATGACCCAGGTTTAATTTCCCAGCACCTACCTAAAGCCAGATGCACAAAGTGGTGCATGTATCTGTAGCTCGTTTGCAGTGGCTAGAGGCCCAGCACACTCATTCTGTCTCTCCCTCCCCCCGCCCCTGCTTGAAAATAAATAAATAAAATATATTTTAAAAACCTCTACTCAATACATGAAACCTGTAAGACAATTCTAAGAAAAATGGTACTAAATAGCTATTACTGTTTCTTTTTTGGTTCATTTTTAATTATCAGTGTTTCTTATTATAGGAAATGCTTTTCTTATTGAAAAAACCTCAAGTAATTTTACTTAGCTAATATAACTTTCCAATAGGTAAATGATGTGACTATCAAAAGCATCTAGCTGAAGGAGCTGGAGATGTATTTGGTGGTAGCACTTGTCTAGCATAAGCAGGGTCCTAAGTTCAGTTCCCAGTACTGCAAACAAAAGCATCTAGCTGTGATAGTTTCACCACATTCAAGCTATTACTGCTGTGAATGAGTTACTCTAGTATGTAGCTAATAAGCCTCAGTCTCTGGATCAGAAAGTTGTTTAAATAGAAAGAATTCCTGGACTTGCCCCTGAACATCCTAATTCAGTAAGTCTAGCCAGGCGCAAATCCAAAAGCTTTGAGAACATGCCTTTGAGTACATAATGGGCAGGGTACAGATAACACGACAGAGACAACCAGGAGAGCTATTCAAGCTACCCACATCTCCCAATCTATTCCACCCTAGATTACGAAAACCTCAAACAAACTCTCCTTCTTCTGTTTCTAGCCTGTCCTTCATCTCTCCTCCCTGACATGAAAGCCAATCCTGCTGCTTTGTAGTGATAGTTCCTAATCATGGCTACACTGGTTCCCGTTCCCAACATTCTGCTTTAATTTGTCTAAGGTGATGTCTATATAAGAGCATTTTTCTTACAATACTCCCTAGGTAATGCTAATTTGCCACTAAAGCGAAAGCTGTTGCTATAAAGGTATACATGAGGAAAGTAGTGGAGACCTAAGTTTACATAAATAGAGTTAAAATTAAGACGAAGCAGAGGTAGGAGGATCACTGTGAATTCAAGGCCAGCCTGGGACTACAGAGTAAGCGCCAGATCAGCCTGGGCTAAAGTGAGACTTCACCTCAAAAAAAGAAAATTAAGATGATGGGCTGGAGAGATGGCTAAATTGTTAAGGTGCTTCCCTGCAAAGCCTAAGGACCCAGGTTCTATTTCCCAGGACACATGTAAGCCAGATGTACAAGGTGGCACATATGTCTGTAGTTCATGTGTGGGTCCTAAAGTGCCCTTTCTCTCTCTCTCTCTCTCAAATAAATAAATAAAAATGAAATATTAAAAAGTTAAGATGAGCCGGGCGTGGTGGCCCATGCCTTTAATCCCAGCACTCGGGAGGTAGAGGTAGGAGGATCGCCGTGAGTTCGAGGCCACCCTGAGACTCCATAGTGAATTCCAGGTCAGCCTGGGCTAGAGTGAGACCCTACCTCGAAAAACCAAAAAAAAAAAAAAAAAAGTTAAGATGAGTATCTATAGGATCTAATAGGGAACTAAGGAATGTTTATTGATTATAGAACAAGAAAGTAACATTATGAATCAGTGTTTACAGAAGACAGCTTACTAGAACTGATAAACAGCTACAGGTGAGAGAAAGGAAAGTATTCCTGCTTTAGAGTCTCAGTTCTCTCACTTGGACAATATCTCTCATGTGTGCCCACTGAAAAACCTGCTTATCCTTTATGTGAAGTTTCTAGAATTCAACTTTCCCAGATCTCTCCAAGCAGAAGGTATTCTCTGTCTTCACACGCCACTATCTTGTGCAATATCCTGCTACTCGGGCAGACCACACCTACAGGGAAAAAGGGAGGGGAGAAGAGCTTCTATTCCTCCAGAGACATACCTATCTTTCCTTTCTGTGAGCCATCATGCCTGGCTCCTTTCTCTATATTTAATTTCCTTGGAGCAGGCTGGAGAGATGGCTTCCCAGTTAAGGCGCTTGTCTGCAAAGCCAAAGGATCCAGGTTCTATTCCCCAGGACCCATGCAAGCCAGATGCACAAGGCGGCACATGCGTCTGGAGTTCGTTTGCAGTGGCTGGAGGCCCTGGTGTCCCCATTCTATTTCTGTCTATCTGCCTCTCTCTCTATCTCTCTATCACTCTCTTAAATACGTAAATAGTAATAAAAAATTAAAAAATTTAATTTGCCTTGAGCAAGTGCTTAAGATATTTCAACATGTGTTCTATAGAACAGGAACGGCATATGCTGGACAGATTAGTTCACCTGTGGAAAAGGCCATGCCCAAGCATGTGTTGAAACCAGTGATGGCCAGTATGTCATCGAAGCTGCCAGCAGCCATGAGTAAAGTCGGGACCCCCTTTTCGACACCATATCCTCCATCCTGCAAAAGGAGCATGGAAGGCACCACCACAGCTGGCGAGACAGCACCTAAGACAAAACTGAGCATGTGGAGGGTCAGCAACTTGTGATAGTCTGTGGCTCACTGTTACAGCTGAAAAAAATTACAACCTCTACTGGTTTTTCCTGCACCTTAAAAGGTTAAACTTTGGGGGCTGGAGAGATGGCTTAGCGGTTAAGCGTTTGCCTGTGAGGCCTAAGGACCCCGGTTCGAGGCTCGACTCCCCAGGACCCACGTTAGCCAGATGCACAAGGGTGCGCACGCGTCTGGAGTTCGTTTGCAGTGGCTGGAGGCCCTGGCGCACCCATTCTCTCTCCGTCTCTCTATCTGCCTCTTTCTCTGTCTGTCGCTCTCAAATAAATAAATAAATAAAAAATAACAACAACAAAAAAAAGGTTAAACTTTGTACAATTATTGTCTGTAAAACAGCACAGAAATACCAAGCCAGAAACACATATATATGTGAAAGTTCTATGGAACACTGATTTTCAAAGTGCAGCCAGGGATAATGTGTTTTGAAATGACTTACATTGCTTAAAATATAAATGTCCTTATTAATGGTATATAATCCCTGATCAAGTTAGGCCCTAGAAGGTGACTTAAAACAACAAATAAACAACAGCAATAGCATTCTGTAGGCTTCAATTGCCATGAGCAATTGCAGGCAACACTATGAAGTGTCTACTTCATAAGAAGCGAGGAAGTTGAGGCACAGATAGACTGAATAACCTGTCAAAGATCACACACTCACTAGAAAATTATTACGCTGAGTCTTAACCATAAGAAGTGAGAAGAATTTCTTCTTGCCTATTATATCAGCACTAACTTCTTACTACATATTTTGTGTGTGCACGTGTGTTTGCATGCATGGTTTATGTTTGAATGTGTGTAGGAGCACATGTGTATGCAGGTGCTCATGAATGTATATGTGTGGAGACCAGAGGTTGCTGTCAGGTATCTTCCTTTACTGCTTCTCACCTATTTTTTTATTTTTTGTTTATTTTTATTTATTTATTTGAAAGTGATAGACAGAGAGAGAAAGAGGCAGATAGAGAGAGAGAATAGGCACATCAGGGCCTCCAGCCACTGCAAACAAACTCCAGATGCATGTGCCCCCTTGTGCATCTAGCTTATGTGGATCCTGGAGAATAGAACCTTGAACAGGAGTCCTTAGGCTTCACAGGCAAGCACTTAGCCACTAAGCCATCTCTCCAGCCCCCCACCTATTTTTTGACACAGGGTCTTTCACTGAACCTAGAATACACTGATTCAGCTAGACTAGTTAGCCAGCAAGCCTTAGATATCCATCTGTTTCTTTCTGTCCAGCACAGGGATTATGTATGCGCCCCTATGCTCCACCTTACTATATACTTTTTAGCTATCTATTGCCCATGGCTCTTAGCCATGCAAAGTAAAAGATAACAGAGAAAGGAAGATATAGAAGGACTACCAAGTCACAACAGTATGTGGCTGAAGGAGTGCAGTGGTGTGAGTTGCTCCCTAGTGCTATTTATTTGTGAAGACTCTGGGGTGGGATTCACAGGCATGGAATCAGGTGCAGACAAAAGGCTATAACTTCTCCAGTAGTTTGAATTATTGTAATCACTGCAAAAGTCAGCACCTATAGAGCCAGGTTTGTTGGTGCACATTTTTAATCCCACCACGTGGGAGGCAGAGGCGGGAGGATTGTTGTGAGTTCAAGGCCACCCTGAGAATACATAGTAACATCCAGGTCAGCCTAGGCTAGAGCAAGACCCTGCCTCAAAAAAAAAAAAAAAAAAAAAAAAAGACTTCTGGCCAAGATGGCGACTGCTTAGCTGCACTGCAAATCCCGGGGAAAGAAAGATAGATGTAGATCCTAAGGAGAGAGCCACCCCATCATACCTCCAAAGGGCCCCGGCTGAAACTAAGAAAAATTGGTGAAACAAGCAAGGGTGCTGTTTTCCTGATGAACCCGATACCAGCACAAGGGGGAAGGAGATCAACACAGAGAAAAATCAACTCCTACCAAATCAGAGAGCCAGAGCCTCAGAGGCCCCCAACACCTCATCACTGAAGCAGACCAAAAATGAGCCCAACATGGCTCAGGGAAATTTTGTGGAAGAGGGGGCAGAAAGAATGTCAGAGCCACATGTTGGGTCATGATATGCAGAGACATTTATCTTACCCATAACTGTGGGCTAACTCCATAATGCATGACCCATATACCTCAACAAGGAGGGGCCAAGGGGAGGGGTAGGTCACGGATGAGCCTGATAATGGTACCAAACTGACTGTATTTGCTGAATACAAAACTAACTAATAAAGAAAAAAAAAGAAAAAACAAAAGCCGGGCATGATGGTGCATGCCTTTAATCCCAACACTTGGGAGGCAGAGGTAGGAGGATCGCCATGAGCTCAAGGCCACCCTGAGACTACATAGTGAATTCCAGGTCAGCCTGGGCTAGAATGAAACCCTACCTCGAACCCCCCCCCCTCAAAAAAGTTAACACGTATAGAGACAGAGTCTACATTTTTTCTTTCTTTTTTTTTTATTTTGAGCCTACATTTTGAAGCTAGACTATTTAAATGATGCTATAATATCTATGTTAAGACTTATTATTCCCTATATTCTATATTCTGTATGTTCTCTACGTTATATGGAATTCAGCAAAGTTCCAAATGCCTCTGCATTTTTTTTCATATGACAGAGAAAAAGATTACCCCAATATAAATCCCCATTGCCACGGTAAACCCATCAGGAAGTGGGAAAGAAGTGCCGACGAGCATGCCTCCACAACGCAGGGACCCACGGACAGCCGCACACAGACACCCTTCAACTTCTTCAGAGCCTGAAAGTTAAACACGACATACTAATGTGAGCCTGTGAAGTCATACAAACAACATGACCTTCAATACCTTCTCAGACCATGTCTGTGCTAACGTAAATTTTCTTGGTAATTAATTTTATTTAGCAAGCATGCCAGCATTCTAAGTATTTTAGAGATATCTTATATAGTCTTCATAGTAACTCTTGGGGTAGGTAAATGTTATTATTCCCATATTTTGTATATAGTCTTCTAAAAAGACACAAAGTAAAGTCATTGGTTCCAGGTCATGAAACTGGTACACTGGAGTCAGGTTTGTAACAATGTAGGTGAGTTCCAGATCTGTGTTCATAAATCACATACTAGCTGACTCAAACCCTCTCAGTATTGGCTTTACTTATAATCGTGGCCCCAGAAGGAGATGAAGGTGAAGAGGCTTGACCCCAAGAACACTCATTCTTGCATTCAGAGGTATAAATGATAAATACATTCAAAAGCATACTTGAGACTCATTCCATATACTACGGAGTTTCTTGAGCCAGTCTAGTTAGCCCTGTATACTTGTATAGGGGTTTGCATGCTAAAAATATGCCCCCCAACCATTATTTATGACTATGACACATCTGTGTCAGAAGAAAGAAGACCCTTTATTTTGTGTCCCTCCCACACACATAGTGACTTCTTTCTCCAAGAAGCAGTATGGGAATAGACTTCCATGATATCTGACCTATAAAATAGCCCTGCACGAAACAAATTCTGATCTCTTCCTGAGATTGTCATGCAAAGTATCCACAGTCATCTCCTGAAGCTTAACAATAATAAATGCTTATACTACTGGAAGGACAAAATTCTTATTCAATAATTAGAAATGTACCCTTCATACCTTTGGATCCAGACCAAGGCCGGCACGAACCAAAATGACAGAGAGAGCTATGCTTCTCAGAGAGGAAGACCACCTGTGCTGGATCTGTACATTGTCACTGATGACTGGGAGATTTCTCAAGAGAAACCCAGCCAGCAGCATGCCTTGAATGGTCAAGGCAAACAAAACTAGTTAGTTTTCAAATACAGAAAGATCTTTCACACTTTACATATGAAAGACGCTACTATATAACATTTCATTATGCTTAGTCTTTGGAGACAATGATTATGTTAAACTTATAATTAAAAAATAATAGATTAGAGTAACAAAGAAATATCTTAACATACACAGTAAAAATGATTAGAGTAATTACTATTCTCCAAATAACTGAACACAGAAGGGAGACACAAGGGGCAGTATTTGGATAGAGAGAATTATTAAATCCTAAATAACATGCTTTAATACAGTATCAGCTCAGCCATCCCTTTGTGTGCAAACAGCTCATGAAGTCATTACCTGAAATATAAACAAGTACTTATATGGATTCTATCTTACCTTTATGCCAGATAATTTAATAAGAAATATGTAACACCTTGCAAGGGCCTTATAAGACCATTGTGGTAATGGTCTCCTGTCATCTAGTGACCATTCCTTTACTTACTTGTTCAACGTCTACTGAAACCCTTCATTATTTTAGACAGAATGGTGGACATGGTATCAGGCATAGACAAAATCACAAGTTCTGTCTATATAATAGACAAGTACTCAGAATCATATAACTCAACAAGCTTTCAGCCTTTTGGGGAACAAGACAAACTAAGATACCCAAAAACAAAGAATTGAGAAGAGAGGGGTGAGCAAAGAGGTCCAGAGATGGGGGAAGGAGTGGGGGTTCAGTTTAATGTCTCTGGAAGAGATCATGAAGCTATTAGTTTGCAAAGGAACTCTGCTCACATTCATGCCAAGAACCCTGATTTGTGACCTGTGCTGATTCCTCTGTTATAGGTATTCCCACACAGCTGATTTTAAGCTACCAATACGTTTAAGCTCCAACTGTGAAGTAAGAGAAGAAATGGTGAAGTAAGAGAAGAAATTATATGGTGTAGCCATAATCTCAAGTGCTCAGATACGGAAAAGCATCGTAAAAATTGAAAGTGAAAAAATGCTTAGTACTGATTACTCTTGTTTTATAATTTAAGCCACTGTCATTTTATATTATTAACTTTTTAGAATATTTTTATTTATTTATTTGCAAGGACAGAGAGAGAAAGAAAAGAGTGAATATGAGTGTGCCAGGGTCTCCTGCCACTGCATGCGAACACCAGAGGCATGTACCACTTTGTGCATCTGGCTTTATGTGGGTGCTGAGGAATTGAACCCAAGCTATCAGGTTTTGCAGGCAAGCACCTTAACCGCTGAGCAATCTCTCCAGGCCCTATTTACTTATTTTAGCGAGAGAGAGAGAGGGAGGAAGAGATAGACAGGGAGAGAAAGAATTGGTGTACCAAGGCCTCAGCCACTACAATCAACCTCCAGATGCTTGTATCACCTAGAGGGCATGTGCAACCTTGTGCTTGCCTCCCCTTTATGCATCTGGCTAACGTGGGGTCTGGAGAATCAAACATGGGTCCTTAGGCTTCACAGGCAAGCACCTTGACTGCTAAACTATCTCTTTAGCCCCTATTTCTTTTTTTAAAATCCCCACATTTAACAACTGGCTCATATTTAACATTTGGATTTTGGCTCCAGCATAGCAAATACAGAAACGTTTTGTTTCTTTATTTATCAAAGTTTTAGGAAGAAAACAGGAAAGTTCCAGCACTTACCAAGAAGAGGAGGCAGTGGAGGCAATGTTGGTAACTTAATGAGCCCAAAAAGTTTGCCTCCAGTGACAGAACAATAGAACAGGGTTATAATTCCAAACAGGTTTCCTCCAGGAAGACATTCCCGGCCAGTAATTGACCAAACCACAGCCCATAGAAGAACAACCATGGCACCTAAAAGAACAAGAAAACTAGTAGTCACATGCGAGCTTTGATGTAAACTAAAACTATTTTTTAAATAAGTACTGAATGCAGATGAAAACATATATAACATGTATAAATTATAAAGAACACTGGTCATATGAACAACAGGGTATACCAACCATTTTACAAACTAAGAAACTACCAGCCCCTCTGACTCCACTCATGTGCTCCTCCCCAACCTGTCCATCTTCACTGTCAGAAGGAACCATAATCCTGAAAGCTTCACTATTCCCTTGTTTCTCTCTGTGATTTGCTGCAAATGTAACAGCAGTTTTGTTATACAGAAAAACATGTCAGTACCTTTACCTTGTTGATAGGAATATGAGGGCTGGAGAGATGACTCAGCAGTTAAGGTGTTTGCCTGCAAAGACTAAAGACCCAGTTTCAATTTCCCAGCATCTACATAAAGCCAGATGCACAAAGTGGTGCATGCATCTGGAGTTTGTTTGCAGAAGCTGGAGGTCCTGGTGTACCAATTCTATCTTCTCTCTACGTCCTTGCAAATAAATAAGTTAAATAAAAAATGAAATATGAGAATATTTGAACTCCAGTCATACTCCAATATATAGTTCTACCTTCAATTATACATTGTCTTGAATTTGTTGTTGCAGTGCTGGGGTTTGAACCCAGGGCCTTGCACATGCAAGGCAAGGGCTCTACTGCTGAGCCCATGATTTCTAATCCCAGCCTATGATTTGTTTTTAAGACAATATTTGCTTAGAATTATCCACACCTTTTTTTAAAAAATCATCATTTTTGTGGAATTTTGAACTATTCACCTGAGGCAATTATCTCATTGTTGATACTTTAGTAAGCCTGGGTGATACTTTAATAATCACATTCCTGTGAGAATGTGATTTGAAAACTTGTGTTCTACAAAACTGTACTCTAAAAATAGAAAAGATCATGGGAAAAAAAAAAATCAAGTTAGGGCAGACCGCTCAAAAGTGGGCAAAGTGCTTGCTTTGCAAGCAGACACCTGAGTGTGAACCCACTTTAAAACGCTGTGTGTGGTGACATGCGCTTGTAATCCAAGTGCTGATGAGGTGGAACCAGGCAGATCCCCAGGCTCCCTGACCAGTCGAACCCACTTAAGCTCCAGGGCAACGAGAAAGCCTGTCTCAATAAGATGGCATTTCTGTGCAAGGACACCCAGGGTTGTCCTCTGGTCTCCGGCACTCTCACACACATGCTCCCTCACACATATGAACACGCACTAACGCAACACACACACACACACACACACACACACACAAAAATACTAGCATAGGGCTGGAGAGATGGCTTAGTGGTTAAGGAGCATGCCTGTGAAGCCTGAGGAACCAGATTCTATCCTCCAGATCCCACATTAGCCAGATACACATGGTGGCACATGTGTCTGGAGTTCATTTGCAGTGGCTAGAGGCCCTGGCGTGCCCATTCTCTCTCTCTTCCTCTCTCTTGGTCTCTAATAAATAAATAAGAATAAATCTTGAAAAAAATACTAGCATAGCTAACTCCACGGCCAGGTGCAACCCAAGAGCAATCTGTTCCTTGTAGACCTCAGTGGTACAAATTGCTCATTTCATTATCTGAAATTATCTTTATTCATTTTTTTTCCCCAAGGCAAGAACTCACTGCAACCCACGTTGACTTTGGAACTCAGTCTGTAGCTCCGGCTGGCCTCGAACTCACAGTGAACTTCCTACCATAGTTTCCCAATTTATTCATATTATTTTTTTCTTTTTTTTAAGGTAGGGTCTCATTCTATCCCAGGCTGACCTGCAATTCACTATGTAGTCTCAGGGTGTGCTTGAACTCATGGTAATTCTCCTACCTTTGCCTCCCAAGTGCTGGGATTAAATTTATGTGCCCAGCCCTATTCATATTCTTTTATTTTTTATTTTTATTTTTAGTTTTGGCTTTTCAAGGTAGGGTCTCACGCTAGCCCACGCTGACCTAGAATTCACTATGCAGTCTCAGGGTGGCCTCGAACTCACAGTGATCTTCCTACCTCTGCCTTCTGAGTGCTGGGATTAAAGGCATGCACCACCACACCTGGCTTCCTATTCATATTCTTAAAAGATAGTTTTTTTAAATGTATACCTTAGGCTTACTTCAAAATTTCAGGTGAGAATTATTTTCTTTTAGTACCTTGAAAATATTATTCCCTGGATTCCTGGATTTCATTTTTACTGTTAAGTCTAACTATAATTCTTTTTTTTTTTTGAACTATAATTCTTCTAAGAAATGCTTTTTCTTTGACTCTTTTTAAGACTTCTTGATTTTTAGCAATTCTAGAATGATGTGTTTAGATTTTTTTTGGAATTATGTATTGTGTCAGTTCTGGAAAAATCCTGTCTATGTCTCTTTAAATATTTCCTCTTCTCCATTTTGCTGTTTTTTTTTTTTTTTTTTTTTTTTTTTCTATACTGCTGCTGGCCAGCATGCTGTTTCCATGATGCTGAGTTTTCATATTTTCCACCTGGTTCTGTACTGCATTCTAGATGATCTGTTAGCCTCTGTTTGGCAGTTCACCTTTAATCTGCTGCCTGTTCTACTCATTGAATTACTGCATTACAGTTTTTACTTCTCAGAATCCAAGTTGGTTCTCTTTCAAATCTGTTCATTTTCTAGTTACTTGTTTTTTGATCATATTTGCTATTTTCTCCTTAAATTGCACATCTATCTATCTGTATTTCTATTTCTTTTGGTTTGTTTTTTTTTTTTATTTTTCAAGGTAGGGTCTCACTCTAGCCCAGGCTGACCTGGAATTCACTATGGAGTCTCAGGGTGACCTTGAACTCATGGCGATCCTCCTACCTCTGCCTCCCGTGTGCTGGGATTAAAGGCATGTGCCACCACGCCCGGCTATATTTCTATTTCTTGATAGTGCAATGTTATAAAATTTCTATGATGTTTTCTTCGCATGCTGTGATTTAAATTTTTTATTTATTTGCAAAAAGAGAGTGGGAAAGAGAGGGAGGGGGCATACCAAGGCCTCTTGCCACTGCCAATGAATTCCAGATGCATACACTATTGTGCCTATCTTTTTACATGGGTGCTGGGGATCCAAACTCAGGTCCTTATGCTTGTGTGGCAAGAACTTTACTGACTGAGCTATTTCTCCAGCACCTATCTAATAGTTTTTTTTTTTCCAATTTCTGACTTATTTTTATTTATTTATTTGAGACAGAGAGAGTGAGAATGGGCCCAGGGCCTCTAGCCACTGCAAACAAACTTCAGACACAGGAGCCACCATGTGCACCTGGCTTACGTGAGATGGAGAATCGAACCTGGGTCCGTAGGCTTCGCAGGCACGTGCCCTAACTGCTAAGCCATTTCTTCAGCCCCTATCTAATAGTTTTCAGTTTAAGAAAGAAGTAAAGTTCTTTCTGTCATTTTCAAAATATATTTTATTTTTAAAATTTTTTGTTTATTTATTTGAGAGAGAGAAAAAGGGAGAGAGAAAGAGAGAGAGAATGGGTGCTCCAGGGCATCTGGCACTGCAAATGAACTCCAGACACAAGCTTCACCATGTGCATCTGGCTTATGTGTGTCCTGGGGAATTGAATCTGGGTCCTTTGGCTTTGCAGGCAAGTGCCTTAACTGCTAAGCCTTATCTCCAGCATGCATATATATATATATATATATATATATATATATATATATATATATGTATGTATGTATATTTGGTTTCTCGAGGTAGGGTCTCACTCTGGCCCAGGCTGACCTGGAATTCACTATGGAGTCTCAGGGTGGCCTCAAACTCAGGGCAATCCTCCTACCTCTGCCTCTTGAGTGCTGGGATTAAAGGCATGCACCACCACACCCTGCCCAAAATATATTTTTATTTATTTATTTGTATAGAAAGAAAAAAAGAGTGAGAGAGAATATGAATGGACATGATAGGGCCTCTTGCCACTGAAAATAAACTCCAGATGCATGTGCCACTTTGTGCATTTGGCTTTAGGTGGGTACCAGAGAATCCAATCTAGGCCGACAGGCTTGGCAAGCAAGCAAGCACCTTTAACCACTGAGCCATCTCCCCAGCCCTCTTTCTGTCCTTTCAACCATATGATCTTGGGAACTCTTTGTTGTAACATCATCTTTTACCTTCTTTGTCCGAGTCCAACCTTACCAAGTACATACCATCTGTTATTACTCTGCCCAACAAACCATGTGGAGGGCAAGCCAATATATGTCTCAGGCTTTGCAAGCAAGTTGATGCTGTTGGTGACTCCTGCAGCTTTTTTTCACTGCTGTTCAACAGGTTACTTCCTTCAGGTGGGTTCATTTCCATCTACACCTTTAAGGTCCATAACTCTCTCCTCCTGTAATTAAAATAACTTTTAAAAATCCTTAAAACTGTGTGTTTCCTACTGTATGGCTCCCGAAAGGATAACTATCTGTGATCCAAAGAAATTCATGTTAATTCATCTGCATGAGTTTGAAGAGGGGAGAGAAAGAAAGAGAGAAGAGAGAAAGAGAGAGAGATTATTGTAGGAATTGGCACGGAACACTAAGCTTGTCCTTAGGTAGGGCAAGCTGCTAATGACTGTTAGTCACACCTACTCTGTGAGTGTATGAATTAAGAGTGGGAAAATCTTTTTTGCCCTTTAATCATCTTTGCCCCTTTTTGAGATGGGGTATCAAATTTAATTCTCTTTCTGATCACTCATTTGAGTGCTGGGATCACAAGAATGTGCCACATGCTCTTCTGGGAAAATTGTTAATTGCCTGTAAAGTGAGAAGAGCTCCACTCCAGCATAGATCAGAAATACACAGTGTCTTCCTTAAAGAAACAGCTGGGATTTTCCACACTTGACTGGAGACTTTGTCTGTTTCTCTTCTTTTCTTTTTAGGCAGGGTCTCACTCTAGCCCAGGTTGACCTGGAACTCACGCTGTAGCTCAGGCTGGCCTCATGGTGATCCTCCTACCTTGGCTTCCCGAAGGCTGTGGTTAAAGGTGTGTGCCACCACACTTAGATTTACCTGAGTTTCTTGCTGCATAGAAGCTGTGTGATTCGTTCCTGAGGATGGCTTTGTATGCTGACATTCAATTGTTTTATCTTCTTCTCCCATGATTTATAACTACGAAGATGATTCAGGGAAGAGAAAGAAGAGCTGTGCAGGAGAAGAAACAGCATTCACATTGAGCAGTAATTGAAAATTTTTGGAGATGAGTACAATATACTTATTTCTTCCCTTAGCACTGTGAGTGACTAGCCTATGTTGATAGACTATTCTCACCTTTTCAGTGTGGATATTTTTTTTTTTATTATTTTGGTTCCAACATATTATCTTCATTCTTATCTACCTTTTTACTGCTCTTGAAATAAACTTCTGTTGGCTAAGCACAGTTTTACTTCTTTCCCAGCCCAGCTTATGGGTTAAACTTCAAAACACGCAGAGCAATTTCACTGCTCAATTGTCCTCTCTAGTGGGATAGCTCTACAAGCAGGAAAGCAGGTAACTTTCCAGTGTTGATATGAGGAATGAGTCAGAGGAGGGCAAGCTCTCCAGATTCCATTAATTTTAGAAAAAACAGAGTCACTGATTTCTACCTGTTGCTTATTTCTAAATTAGACTTTAAAATATAACACTGGCAGTTGAGTTACCACCATGGCATAGATAATATTTCTTGCTAGTCACTAGAGATGACAAAATACAGTCTTTGTGCTTCGTAAGACTTCAGTATGTCAGTACAGGTAAATGCACAGCAGAAACTTAAAAACCTTAAAGGGAAGCTATAGTTTGACCCACAAACTCTTGTATCAGCCTCCCAAATGTACACCACCATGTCTGGCCTGTGACTATTTACCTATTCTATCAACAAAGATATGAATAGTTCCAACAATGCATATAGTTCCACACTGCTGGCTACTGTTTGCCATCTGCAGTTTCTTTTCTTGATTACCAAAATCCCTAAGATACTTTAACAAAAATGCTTTCTAGTAAGCATGACAAGATTTTCTAAAAATTTACTACTTAGTCCCATTAATTCTATTTGATTATTTCTTTTACCCTTCTAATTTCAAGACCAACTAATTTTTTTTTGTTTTGTTTCGCTTTTTAAAACAGGGTCTCATCTACTCATCCCAGATCAACCTTAAATTTGCCATCATCCTTCCTTAGCCTCCTAAGTGTTGGGATTACAGGTGTGTGCCACCACACTTAGCTAGAGTCCAACTTCTTTATCAGGTGAATGTTAACAGTCACTGTTATCAGTTCTTCACCTTCTCATTAGTAGAATTTCATAGGAATTCTTAAGCAGTGTCAACAAAATCACTTCTATCACATTCTCAACATCAGCCAACTCTTCCACATCTGAAGAACACTCCAACACTAACCAAGCAAAAATGATAATTCATGAGACTGACACGTGGCCTACTGTGCTAAGGAAGCACATTAAGTGGTAATTTATAGTAGACGTAGACTGTTGGCTAAAGAGAAATCTTTGAGCTGCGGACAGGGCTCAGTCGGCAAGGTGCTTGCTGCACAGGCATGGGCCCAAGTTCTGATTTCACGTAAATGTTGGGCTTGGCAGAATTCATGTGTTATCTTAGCACTAGGGAGGTGGAGACAGTGGAGCCCTGGAGTAAGCTGGCTTGACAGACTCACCATCCTGATGAGTTCTGGGTTCAGTGAGAGATCCTGTTTTAATAAATAAGGGACAGCACAATTGAGGCAGACATTCGACATCTGGCACTCCCTTGCATGCACATACATGTGTACATCCGCACTCACATGAGGCCACACATATACAAACATGCATAAACACATACATGCATAACTCACAGGAAAAAATAGAGTGTTGAGGACTTTATGTTATTATGGTCTTTCTAAACATAACCAAAATGTGGCATGTTGTATAATATATGTGACTTGTGGGAATTTATATAATTTTGTGTTACAAAAATTTCTCTATTTTCCCATTCTCATGTATGCCAAAGTACTCCCTTGAAGCAAGAAAAATACTGTAGAAAGAAATGGTAAAATGAAATACTAGACTTTTAATAAGTCCAATAAAAACAACTGTCTGGTTCCACTTATTCTCTGCTGTGCATCTAACGGACCACTGACCTGCCTGCTGCACCTCTTAAATGTGGGAAAATCTCAAGAGTTTTAGTTTTACTTGAAGCAACCACATTCATGACATGATTCATACCTACTGAGGTTTGAAATCATAATAGTATGTCCCCTAATACAAATGGTTTTGGAAAAGAAATTTAAACCATATGCAAAATTGGCTTTGAATGGACATAAGAAATGCCACTAAATCCTTCAGAAAGTTTATGCTACGTTCTTACAGAGAGGCTCTTGAGAACCCACCATCTCTACTGTTGACATAACTGGAACAACTGTTTACCGGATTTCTAAATCCTCAGAACAGAAAATGTTATAAATTAAGACACTGGAGGAAAATGCTATGAGAAAGGCCAAGTGACAGCAGCATGAGTGACAGGCAACAGCGATGGCTGACAGCAACCTAAGAGAAGGAAGGACAGGAATGAGCGCCCTTTCCACGGGGGACATTTGTAGTTTTGGCCTGCCCATCATCCCCTTCCTCTTTGGTGTGTAAAAATCCAATTCTCTTCTCTGTAGTCATCCTTCAATATGGTTCGAGTGAGGCCATCCTCCTCCTCCTCCAGCCCCCACAATGGCCCAGGGCTCCAGGGATGAAGACAGCCTGCTCAGTGAGGGAGCTCCTCCTGTAGTCACTAAGTAAGAAGGTATCAGGCAGGAACATGTGACTTAGCTGGTCAGTGGCAGTCAGCTTGGGGAGTTAACTGAAATCACTGGCACTCCTAAAACCTGCACTTGCAAGAAAAAATCCTGTGACTGGTTCCCCCCACCCCTGCCCAAAAGAAATCTGAAGACTGAAATGGTTAACAGTACAAAGTAGATTCTCAACATGAAAAGAGAATGAGAATGCTACAAATTAACCACGTTGTTGACACATCTGGAGGCAGTGATTTTATAGTTAGTTGAGCCAATGAATTAGTTTAAACAGCCAGCTTGGTTTGGATTTTCCTCACTTGCCACCAAATGAATCCTTAGGAATGACCTTCACACCTCAAGTGGACTTCAAAGACCTTCTGTATGATGACAGATGTTTGGAAAAGTGATTCTGCCTCCTGAAAAGGGGAAAGAAAAATACAGGACATGGGAAGATTTTCTGTTTTAAAAGGCATTACTAAAATTATAGTACAATTTAGAGGTTTTCATTAAGAGGAATGCTACACTGAACAAAAAATTTTGTATTCAACAAAACAGGTGCTGTTATTCAAAGAATTTAGTAACTACATTGGTTTTAGCAGTGTTAATTAAATGCTTTAATTATTTTTCATTGTGTTTATGGAAGTCTGTTAAAATACAAATCCTAAACTATTTCCTTTGTCCCAGAGATGGTTCAAAGAGATGATCTATCTGAGATGTTGGGTATTTAGTATGAATCTTTTTTTGGGGGGGGGGCAGGGTTTCAATCTAGCTCAGGTTGACCTGGAATTCACTATGTAGTCTCAGGGTGGCCTCAAACTCACAGCGATTCTCCTACCTCTGCCTCCCAAGTGCTGAGATTAAAGGCATGTGCCACCATACTTGGCAAAAATATCTTAAAGTGGGGTAAATACAGAGAAACTAGATGTTTTCCAAGTTACTAAAAGGCACAAATGAATGGAACACTTAGAGGTGGAAACACATTTAGAAACTATCAAGCCTCTATCTTCAATATTTAAATGAGAAAACTAAGGCCTACAGAACTAAATGGCTTTTCTCCAAGAGCAGAGCCAACATCAATGAGCTCTAATAGGAAATTGGTCAGGCTGTATTCTAATTACTGCCCATTCCCTTTGATTTCATGCAATGGACTCAAAATTAATCTTTTATAAAAAGTAAAATTGGCCAGGCATGGTGGCACACGCCTTTAATCCCAGCACTCAGGAAGCAGAGGTAGGAGGATTGCCATAAATTCAAGGCCACCCTGAGACTACATAGTTAATTCCAGGTCAGCCTGGGCCAGAGTGAGACCCTACCTCAAAAAACAAAAACAAAACAAACAAACAAACAAACAAAAAAGTAAAATTGTATGAACATTTGTGAAACTAGATGGTCCTTTAATCTAATCTTTGTGTGTGGAGGGGTTGTTCTGGTTTGTTTTGTTTTTTGCATTGCTAGGGATCTAACCCAGAGCTTTGCCGTGCTAGGCAAGCCCTCTGCCATAGGCCTAGCTCTCTAGTCCTTCATGTAACTTCTACAAGATTGGTGCATTATATTTTGACAGTCTGAGTTATAATATTTTATTTAAAATTACATATACATATCCACATTCAATTGTTTGTGAACACATTCCAAAAGCAAACATCAGTATTAGTTTTATATTGTTGCATTATATTCAGCCTTACTCTTTCCTGTTGTTATAGATGTATGATAGCTTTATATTACTATGAAAAGAAAAGCACACCTGACATAATCAAGTTGAAAAGAGGAGAGGTTTGTTTTGGCTCATGGTTTTGGAGGTTTCTATCTATGGTTACTTGGCCCCGTTGCTTTAGCTCTGTGGTGATACACTACATAGTGGAGTAAGCCTGCTCATCTTATGACAGTCAGGAAGCCAAAGAAAAAGAAGCCTCATTCCCATATTCCTTTTAAGTGCATACTCCCAGTAAATAAACTTCCTCCCACCAGGCCTTACCTCCCAAAAGCACCAAAGGCTGCCAGCCAAGTCTTTAACACATAGGTCTTTGGGTACAGTTACCCACCTCATGATAGAATGCTAAGGGCTTATTAAAGCAAAAGAAGTCATTAATCCCCTCAGGCTTTATTTCCCTGGTGGCAAAATGAATGCAGTTTATTTACATGATCATTTATATTTTTTTCTTTTTCATATATATATGAAGGCAACAGATTTTTCCTGCTTTTCACCCATGATATCCCATTATTAATATTGATACACATCTGTAAGTTATTAGAAAAAAATATCTTTTCAAATAAAAAAATTGTTTCATGCCTCAAAGGCAGATTTAAGTAGAAATGTGAGTTTCACCTAATCCAAGGAACTTGATCACTATGATTCTTGTGATGGTCCACTCTTGTTGATAGGTTACGAGGGCAAACAGATCTCATTGCTGGGACAAAATGCTTAAAGAAGGAAAGGGTTTATTTCAGTTTACAGTTGCAGAAAGTAGAGTACAGTACGTCAGGAGCAGAAAGCGGGCATCATATTGTCACATTAGCATGGAAAAAGTAGAGTAGAATGTCGAATGCTGCAGGCTCAGCTAGCCTTCTCCATTTAACCCAGTCCAGGAACCCAGCCTATGGGATGGTGTGGTCCAACTAAGGTCTGTCCTTCCACCTCAGCTCTAGAAAATCCCTTACGGACATGACCATAGGTTTATTTTCATGGTGATTCTAAATCCTATCATGCTGATAATCGGAGATTAACCATCACACCATTCATGACTATCAGTATAACTGACATCTAGAATTTCTTCAAGATTAATCTACATATTTGGAAACTACTGTGGTTCAATTTAAACTTAGTTTTCTGTGGAGTACATTAAAAAGCTATGAATGTGAAGGAATAATCTTAGCCATTTCTTCACGTAGAGAAAAACTGCATTTAGATGAAGAACAGGGAAAGTTATATATTTGTACATGCATGCAAATAAACAGGAAAAAAAACAAGCATGTTAATAGTTTGCTTTTTAAAGAGAGGATATGAAACTGGAATGGTTGCACTTTCATTTTTTTAAATTCAAAAGAAACTTTTTGTTATTGTTTATTTTTATTTATTTGAGAGTGACAGACAGTGAGAGAAAGAGGGAGGGAGGGAGGGAGAGTGAGAGAGAGAGAGAGGGAGAGAGAGAGAGGGAGAGAATGCGTGCACCAGGGCCACCAGCCACTGCAAATGAACTCTAATTGCATGTGCCACATTGTGCATCTGGCTTTACGTGGGTACTGGGGAATCATACCAGGGTCCTTCGGCTTTACAGGCGAGTGCCTTAACTGCCAAGCCAAACTCTCCAGCCCTCATTTTTATTTTCCATATTTTTGTATTGTTAAAATTTTTATTATAAGATTTTCACATGCAACTTTAAGTACATTTAGAACCAAATCTATGTAACTCTTAAGGCTTTGGAAGAAAGAAATGATATAGTTTTCCTTGGCAATAATATTTTCCTTAAATGCGTTCTGGTGATTTGATGTTAGATAACCTAAGAACCTGCCACAATTTAACAACGTTTTCTGCTCCTATTTTTCAAACATGAGGGAAGTGTCTAGAAATTTTTTACAGCAGGTTGCAAATACTCCTAAGCCAAGAATCTTTTATGAAACGAAAGGCTACCCTGAAGTCATAGAACTGGAAAAAAGGAGGGGCTTCAGGACCTGAGCCTTCCACCCCTTCTCCCCCCTGGCAAAGTGAAGTATACCTTGGAAAATGCTTCTATAAATATGCTCTCCTATACAAAGATATTTGTTCAAGCTGCCTTCTTTTCTTCAGTTTTTTTTTCCGCCAATATAAATGTTGGAAAGTACTTGCTGTGATACTTCAGAGGAAGGAAAGGAGCTATCAAGTTGCAAATGTCCATAGGTTCTTAGTCAAATATAATATGCTTACTCCTATAGATAAAGTTACTGCTTCATATGTTGGAACTTAAGGATTATCATTAAGAAGTGGAAACTTTAAAAAAATAAAGAAGTGGAGACTTTTAGGAAGGTGTGATGGTTAAGTTCTGTTGTCAACTTCACCAGATTTGGAATCAAGAGACAATACTCTTGGGTGGTTCTGTGAGGTTGTTTCCAGGAAGCATTAACTGAGGGAAGAAGTCCTTCCTCCAAAGTGGGAGGTCCTTCCCGAGGTGAACTCTATGTAAAGAAGCTGTGAGAGAACACAAGCCCCCTGATTTGCCTGGCTGCCCATGCTACTCAGTGGTGAGTGATTTTTACCTGGCTGCTCATGCATCTACCCCACTTTGACTATCCTTCACTGGCATTGGAACTGAGTTCCATTGGCCTGTCAATGTGAACTGAAGACTAGAGGCTCTCTAGGAATCGTTCAGGCCTTCAGTGCTGGGTTGGTACTGTTGAGGCAATCAGCCATGTGGACTGAGCAGCTACTGGACTCCTCCATGCTCAAGTTTGCAGAAAGCTATTGTTGGACTACCCAGCTCATATTCTGTAAACCAATCTAATAAATCCCCTTTATAATACAAATTCTTTCTGTTGGTACTGTTCCAGTAGAAAACCCTAATTCAAAAGAGAATGAGTTATGAATGCTCCACCTTCTTGAAAGGGATTAGTGCTGTTATGAGAAAGGCTAGAAGGAACAACTTTTCCCCAACTCTGCAATGTGAAGTCAGTGTTTCTCCCTTCCACCAATGAGGATCGAGCAAGGAGACACCATCTTGCAGAGAGGAAGTCCTTACTGGACACAAAATCTGTAAAAATCTTAATCTTGGAACTTCCAGCCTCTCAAACTATGAGAAATAACTATTACTGTATTTATAAATTAATCAACTTGTAGTATAGCTTGTGCTATATTTATGTATTCAAAAGAACACTGCCATGACTTTTCATTAACTGTTCTATAACAGTTATACAGTTATGGTAATAACAACCATTTACATTTAGTCTTCACCCATTCATGTGTTCAAAGCAAAGGTTCTAGGACTCATACAATATTTGTCTTGATTTTGCTTGTTTATTTTGAGACAGGGTCTTGCTATGTAGTCCAAGCTAGCTAGCATTGAACTCACAGTCCTCTTGCCTGAGGCTATTCAGTGTACATGTCCAGCTTTTCTATGGTATTTCTGATACAGCAAATATAGGTTATGCTTATTAACTGCAATCCAATGCTCATTAACCAAAAAAAGCCTTATTCAGTAATGAGGAATTCAGATCAGGTCATAGCAGAGGGCTTAAAACTTTCCTTGACAATTACTAAAATGACTAAGAATATTTCCCTATATAAGAATGACTTTATCTAAAAGTACTAGGTGTGTCAACTACATGGGGCCAAGTGACCAAAGGAAAACAACTATCAGGCTGTTTGTTTAATTACCCTAGTGACTTACAAGACAAACATTACTGAGATATGAATACAAAGAATTTGGGCAAGGTAAGGAGGGACCCAATGCTTACTTCTCTCTATTCTGCTCCCTCCCAAGGGAAAAAGAATTAATGGAAAGTTTAACTTATTATTTTTAGATTTAGGGTTGAATCATTGATGCAGGCACAACTTATTGCCTACCTAAAAGCCATTTGTTTAGGTGTGATGTGCGTTCCTTCATTGGCTCTAAGGATAGAGTTAGGACCAGTCTAAAGCAGTCTTTGTGGCATCATTTTCTTTGACAGTTGTTGGTTTAGAGCTGAGCATGATGTACTTTTGTCAATGCAATTTGAAGGCAAAGCTACTGGGGCTGATAGGGTAAGATTTTTCTTTGTAGTAAAATGATAGAAAGAGAGTCAGGTATGGTGGCACACACCTTTAATCCCAGAACTTGGGAGGCAAAAGTAGGAGCATCACCATGAGTTTGAGGCCACCCTGAGACTACATAGTGAATTCCAGGTCAGCCTGGACCAGAGTGAGACTCTACCTCAAAAAACAAAATAAAACAACAACAAAAAAGATAGAAAAGAAAGAGACAACCCTCTCTCCTTTCTTGGTTTTCAGTGCTCACTGGTGTTGGGCAGTTGGGAATTTTTGGGTATGCATGAGGACTGGGTTTCGTGGAACTCAAGCAAGGCTTCCTTCATTCACTAACAAAGAAAAAATCAAGATTGGTTAAGCACAAAGCAACTTAGATCCCTGACATCAGTGTGGAAATGAAGGTGTGTGCAGGGAATTCCATGTACATCTGTAACTATGAAATCAAGGTGCACAATGTAAGGAATCAGGGGAAAGGTAAATGTTAGTTCTTGAGGCACTGCTTCCCAGTCAGGATATTTTTTTTCAAGTTCCTTCACAAGGCTGCTTACGTTTCTTTCTGTTCAGAATGATGATGTAGAGATGATTTATTGAAGGTTGGGTCCACACATGGTGGCACTGTTGAGAGTGACTAGATGATGAAGGTACTAATTTTATCGATGGATTAATTCATTGATGATTTCATAGCCCAATGCACTATTAGAAGTTGGCTTGTAATAGGAGAAAGCGGTTCACTATGGGATGGGCCCACACCCACCCAAGAAGCTTAAAGGCATATTTTATTACTCAACTCTTTTGTCACTCTTTACTTATTGACTGCTATGAGATGAGAACTTTGTTCCATCATGCCCTTCCGTCATGTCTCTGTCTTGGCACAGGTTTAAAAGCAATGGGGCCAGCTGACTATAGATTGATATCTCTGAAACTCTGAGCCAAAAATCAATCCATTCTCCCTTGTTGAGAAAAATCTATATTTCTCAGGCATTTTATCAAGAGACACAAAGCTAATTGATCCAATGTCTCCCAGTTCCTAAAACAGTGTTGAGTAGACCGGAGTTCCAATACAGATGCCTCGCTCCTTTGTCTTCTTGTTATAAGCTTCTGTTAGAAGGAAGCCATTTCTGTACTACATTGAAGGGCATAGATAATGGGCACTGGTTAATTCACAGAAAAACAAACAAAATAATTTATTTTTTGAAAGACAAAGAGTTTTAATTATATTGAGAACATATACTCAATCCCTTGATAAGTGTAATAAAGTCTTTCTGGAACTCATTAAAATTGCAGTTTTCTTACTACAGTGTATGACATATGAACACTCAGTGCAGAACGGGCTTCGCAGGCAGGTCCACTACTGCACATGCAATACTCCCATGCTTTGTATGGAAACATGTAAGCATATAAATCTTTTGTTTCTCTCAGATGAAAAAAGAAAGCTCTGTTCCATCTTAGGGTTTATACAAATTATCAATAGCTGGCTATGCAACTAGAAATTCAAAAATCTCTTTTTGTAAAAAGTATTCTGTAATATTTTTCAGTGAAGAAATGTTTCACATTATACTTGTAGAGGAAGAAACTTCTGAGATCTAGTTTATTAGTAACAAACAAATGCTTTCAGAGGCATAAATAAATAAATAGGAGTTTAGTGCCAGGTATGGTGGCTCATGTCTATAATCCCAGCATTTGGGAGGCTGAGGCAGGAACACTGCTATGAATTCAAGAACAGCCTGGGTTACAGAGTTAGTTCCAGATCTACCTTGGCTAGAATAAGACCCTACCTCCAAAAAAAAAAAAAAAAGAAAATAGATTTAGATAATTCATAGAGGTTACATAACAAACACAGAAATGCTGTCAATGATAAACAAACAAGGAAACCCCCACCATTCCATATATTTTAAGCAAAAAGAAATTTTATACTGGTACATAGGTAACATGAGATTTTTAAACTTTATTTATTTATCTTTTTATTTGAGAGAGAAAGAGGCAGAGAGAGGGAGAGAGAGAATGGGCACACCAGGGCGTCTAGCCACTGCAAACGAACTCCAGATGTGTGTGCCACCTTGTGCATCTGGCTTACGTAGGTCCTGGGGAATTGAACCGAGGTACTTTGGCTTTGCAGGCAAATGCCTTAACTGCCAAGCCATCATGAGATTTTTGAAGTGTGAAGTCTAGGCTCCCAAGAATGACTTCCAGAATACTAACAACAAGTCATTAAGAAATGTATTACTTTTGCTATACTCAAGAGGTTCCACAGGGCCTATGACAGCCCAGAGCATCACGTAGAGGTTGGGGAAATGGCTCAGCAGTTAAAGGCACTTGCTTGCAAAGCCTGCCATCCTGGGTTCAATTCGACAGCCATCCAAATAAAGCTGGATGGGCATTCATTTACAACAATAAGAAACCCTGGTGTATGTCCCTCCCACCTTCTCTACACATAGGCAAATTAAAAGAGAGAGAGAGAGAGAGAGAGAGAGAGAGAGAGAGACACCAGGCTTTAATCCCAGCACCGGGAGGCAGAGGTAGAAGGATAGCCATGAGGTTGAGGCCACCCTGAGACTACATAGTGAATTCCAGGTCAGCTTTGGCTAGAGTGAGACCTTACCTCGAAAAACAAACAAACAAACAAACAAAAAGAAAAAAGAGAGAGAGAGAGAAAGAGAGAGAGAGAAGGTAGATTAGGACTGTACCTGTCACCTAGAGAAGACAGGTCTGGGACGTATCTGGATAGAGAGCACGGAACATGGGCACCTACCTCCCTCAACTGCCGCTTGAGACAAGATCTCACTGAAATACACCAGCCTCACGATTGATTCTTCTGCCTCAGCCTGCTGAGGGCTGGGATGAAAGACATGTGCCACTATGCTGCACTCCTTCTAGACAATCACAGGGCTGGCGACTACACAAGGCTGAGTCTGGAGGTATCAGAGGGGAAGTGCCTCCTGACATCCGCATTTGTCATGACTAACCCTGGCATCACCTGGACTGTCCTTGACAACAGAAAACAGCTAAAAATAGCAGGAAGATGCCTCAGTCTCACCCCTGCCTTTGAAACCTCTGGCAAATTATGTACTTGCTGGACTCTCCTTGCAAGACAGAACTCACTTGGGAGGAAGTTGGGGGCATGTTTTTAGTTTTCCATTATCTGCTGTGCAAGAATACACACTAGAAACAGGTGGTCAATAAGCCCATTTGACTTAATCATGTCTTTCGTGGAGCTCCAAAAATGATGAGAAAGGAGCTGACTTTCATATGTTAGAACGTTTCCTACATCGCTTTATGTCCCTAGTAGGGCATCAGTCTTAAGACCTAATTACTTCTTTAGGCACCTGCTGATCCAGGATTGGATTCTGAACTCGTACGGCATAGAAATAATATTCAATGCACAATTGTATCTCAGGCGTCTATGCCTGCTTGGCTCAGAGCAGTCTGCAGGCACTTGTTAAATCAAATCTTTCATTCCTGACTGAGAGAAACAGGAAGCCTGAACTCCGTGACCGCACTGTGTAGTAGCAAAAAACTGTCAGGTAGGGACCCCATTCTGGAGGGAGTCGGTTTCCTAGGAGTAGCATGAGCTCAGGCATCTCCCTTGTGTGGGAGTGCTGCTGACTTCTTGCTGGAAGGCCAAAAGAGGCAGCAGCTGCCATCCGTTAATATTTTGGAGCGACGAAGCCCAGGAGAGCCTAGAGCAAGGAAACGGGAGTCGGATGGCAAGCTGATACCTGGCAACTAAAAGAGCCACGGCATTGGCATTAAGAGCTTAGGCAGGCGCAATCTTGTCCAGTCCTCCCTCGGATCATCTGATTCTTAGGACACATGTAACGTATGTGTGTGCGTACACACATACACAAAACACACACACATAACACAGAAAACACACACCACACATACACACACCACACACACACACCACACACAACTCTGCCTCTCTTACTCCTCCGTGGTAAGGGTTGCAAGGCTCCCTAGGCCTGCAGGTCTCGCTGGCGGTGGCGTGCCGGTGCTAGCGCGCTCTCCCGCTCCCGGGGCTACTCACCCAGCGGTCCCCGGCGCTGATGACGCGGCTTCGGCTGCTTCCGCGGAGCCCCGGGTGCGCGGGGGCGGCTTCGGGGCCTCTGCCATCCACCCACGGAGCCAGACTCCGGTGACTGCGGATGCCCGGGCGGGAGTGGCAGGGTGCCCCGCAGGGAGGTCAGGCCCTCGGCGAGCGGAGCGCCGGGCTGACTGGCGAGCAAGCCTGGGCGGGCCCGGGCTCCCCGGCCGTCCCCGCGCCCCTCCCGGCTTCGGTCCGCGCCAGGCTCGCGCCGGGGCTCCAGGCGGCACGCGGGCTCCCCAGACCTGCCCCGGGAGACGCGGCGCCAGCCTGGCCGCTCTGCGGTGGCAAGCTGTGCGGTTCCCTAGCCTCGGTCCACACCCAGGTCTTAGGTCTTCCCTACCCTACTCCAGCGGAGAGACCTGTGACAAATGCCAGGTCGCCTTTATTACTGTTCACTGTGCTTTCCTGCTGTGTTATTATTTTTTTAAAATTTTATTTGTCTATTTGCAAGGAGAGGGAGGGAAGGAGGGCAGGAGAGGAGAGGAGATGAATATGAGAATGGGCGTGCCAGGCCTCCTGCCACTGCAAAGGGACTCCAGACACATGTGCCACCCTGTGCATGTGGCTCTACATGGATGATAGGGAATGGAACCCAGGCTCTCAGGCTTGGTGTCTCCAAACGCAAAGCCGTCTCTCCAGCCCACCGCTGTATTGTTTTAGATTGTACCCCTTCCATTAACAATTTCTTTTTCATTTAATTCTCACTTCCAGTTTTGTGTCTTCTTTTCATTTTAATCCTCCAAGAGGTGTGTGTGTGTGTGTGTGTGTGTGCGCGCGCGCGCGCGTGCACGCACTCACCCCTTTCCTTGAAACAAGTGTTAACTTCAGTCTTCTGTTCAAGTAAATATCTTCGCCAGACAGAAGTTGCCCATTGCTTCTCCTGTCTTTGTCAGTCTCACAGCACTTGTCTTCCTCCCAAACCAGGATATGGAAAATGAAGGTTTCAGAGTCGTTTCTACCCCTCCCTGTAAGCAAACTCAGGCCTGGGATCTTGGAATCAACACCTACTATGGGAGATTACAGGCCATAGATGGGAGGAGACAGCTCCTCCCTGGGAAGCTAACACATGGAAACCAAAACAGTGATCAAAGTCCGCCTACTTTTGGGATGGTATGATCCAGCATCATTTCCCACCTCCATGTGAAATGGGAAACTCTGGGCACCCCCAAAGCAGTGTAAGACCCTCCCCTCTCTAGCCGACCTTAAACCCTCTCTTTAGAGCCCCTTTCTAGGCACATCAGAGTGCTCTTTCCCTGCCTTCAGCGCTCTGGGCCTCGCCAGCCCTTTTGTTGGCTTAATAAAAACCATGGACCCAAAAAAGAAACTGTCTCCATGGTTGTCTAAATTCAGAACCTCACAGTCTTTTCTTGTAATGAATCTGGGTCCATCCAGTAACCCTCGTTGGAGGCTATTAAGAGATTGTTTTCCTAAACAAAGCCACGTTTTTGTTGCAAAAATTTCTAGTCACATCAAGTTTCTCTTTACTACAGGACTGAAATATAGGTTTCCTTTTCTTTCAGTCATTATGATGCAAAACTTTGGGGTTAGGAGGGGTCCTTAGGCTTATGAACCCCAAATTTTTGGTCCTTGTCCTATTTTAGCAAAGAATTGACAAAACAGACTTTGAAAGGGGTAAGTTATGAATTACTAATTTTACTTAGGAAGAAATCATGAATTATGAGATTTATTGTAGGGGAATTAAGATCTAGGGGGGAGGCTAGCAGAGAGACTCAAGCCAGAGGAGAACTCCCCTCCTCCCCTGGCTGGAAAGGGAGAGTGCAGACAGAGAATCTCCATCATCGAGAACTCTCCGGAGGTCAATGGCTCTGGAGGAGGCACATACACTCACATGTGGAAGGCAAAGAATATGAACTAAAAGATCCCCTTCACATAAAGCAGAAATCAAGAAGAAATCATGAAGGACTCAGAGGTGAAAGAACAACTGTGAGCAGGAAACACACAAGCTGAGAGAAGTGCTCTCCCCTTCCCAGCCTGGTGGAGTACTGGGATCAAGCCCATGGCAAGCTTTATGAGGAAGCACCTTTATCCGCTATGCCATCTCCCCAGCCCAATTTCAGTATAGGTAGGGTCTTGCTCCAGCCCAGGCTGAGCTGGAATTCACTGTGCAGTCTCAGGCTGGCCTCAAACTCACAGTGCTCTCCTACCTCTGCCTCCCAAATCCTGGGATTAAAGACATGCACCACCACACCCAGCCAATTTCAGTATTCTTATAACCTTCACTTTTCTACTAATTCATTAGAAGAAATCACAATATTTTGATCATGCTACACCATAAAGACAAGTCATTTCACCCAATTCTCTAATTTCATAAATCAGTAAACAGATCTGGTGGCACACTACAAAAATCCCAGCACTCTTCAGGCTAAAGTAGAGAACTATGAGTTCAAGGCCAGTATGAGCTACATAGAAAATGAAAATCCAGTATAAGTACATTGGGCTGGTATAGCTCACAGCCAAACCAGCTTACCATCTGTTTGTAGAATACCTGATCCAGAACCCTAGAGCAAATTTTATAACCAACTGAGCCATCAGCAGTGTTCTTCATGATGTCCTTTAATGTGTATTTAAGCTTGTAGTCATCAATGGCATAATCTTCTTTGTTCCCCAAATGTAATTCTTTCACTTTCCTTTTCTAAATGTTCATGGTTAGTTAAGGCTCTAGTAGACAAGGCCAAGAACAAACTCATTTATTGATTAGTACCACATGGAAACAAATATGCATCCCTAAAAGTAGAAACTTCTCACAATTAAAAGAAAATTCATTTATGGGCTAGAGAGATGGCTTAGTGCTTAAAGTGCTTGCTGCAAAAGCCAAAGGACCCAGGTTCAACTCCCCAGGACCCACGTAAGCCAGATGCACAAGGGGGCGCACACATCTGGAGTTTGTTTGCAGTGGCTGGAGGCCCTGGCATGCCCATTCTCTTTCTCTCTCTTTACCTGCCTATTTCTGTATATTTCTCTCTCTCAAATAAATAAAAAAAAATTAAAAATTTCATTCATAAATTCATGTAAACATTTTCTTGCAGATTTTATTTTCTATAATTACATTTGATACATGTTAATAATTTATTTGTATTTATCTAGAGACTATTTTTAAATTTCATGTCCTCTTATCTGTTAGACTGAATAATGGTTGAAAAAAATCTGTATTTAATCTTAAAAACTCAAATTGACAATATTTAAAGTCAATTAACTTTGTATTCTTATTGCCATGTTAGATATTACTGATAATATTAATAACGATTATGGTAGTTTGATTCAGGTGTTCCCCATAAACTTAGGTGTTCTGAATGCTAGGTTCCCAGCTGATGGAGATTTGGGAATTAATGCCTCCTGGAAGCAGTGTATTGTTGGGGGCAGGCTTATGGGTGTTATAGCCAATGTCCCCTTGCTAGTGTTTGGCACATTCTCCTTTTGCTATTGTCTTCCTTATGTTGGCCAGAGGATGATGTCCACCCTCTGCTCATGCCATTGTTTTCCCTGCCATCATGAAACTTCCGCCTCAAACCTGTTAGCCAAAATAAACCTCTTTTTTTTCCCACAAGCTGCTTTTGGTTGGGTGATTTCTACCAGCAATGTGAACCTGACTGCAACAAAGATCATTTAGACTAAAAAAATAGTACTTAGTAAGCAGCAACATCCATAACATTTAAATGCTTGGTTATTTTTCCTTTTATGTGACAGGACAAAAATGTAGTTCTGAATCTGAACTACCTTTACTCTGTTAGAACCAAACTCCTTCTTACCCTTAGTGAGCATTCATGATTATATAAAAATTTTAAGTTAGGATACACATACAGAACAATGCAGGATTGCACAAAAACATTTAAGTGCTAGAACATAAATTAAAATACAAATCAATGCTGGGTGTGGTGACACATGTCTTTAATCGCAGCACTTGGGAGGCTGAGGTAGGAGGATCACTGTGAGTTTGAGGCCAGACTGAGACTCTATAGTGAATTCCAGGCCAGCCTGGGCTAGAGCGAGACCCTACCTTGAAAATCAAAAACCAAAACAAAAAAACAATATTGTTCTTTATAATTTCATTTTTATATTCATATTTTAATATTATTATATGTTGCTATGGACTGTGTCCTTCCAACAGTCATATGTTGAAATCTTAACCTCCAATATGATGTTAGCCAGAAGTAAGGCTGTGGGGAAGTAATTAGGTAACAAGGAAGGACTTCTCATGATTGGGATGAGTGTCCACATAAAAACAAACAAATAAGAAAGAACTTGTTTTATCACTCTTTGCTTTGGTTATATGTAGACACAATGAGGTGACCACTTGGAATTGGACTGTCACTGGACACAGACCTTGCAGCACCTTGACCTAGAATTTTCTAGACTTCAGACTAATAAATATTTGTTCCTTAAGCCCCAAGCTATGATAATTTATTATACCAATAAGAAGTTTATGAAGCAGTTCACTTTGCAAAAGCTGAATTTATTTATGGTCATTTCAAAAGAGATTAGAAGACATAATACTTAAAGAATCAAACTTGTGAGAACAATCATTAAAAGGGGCATTTTTTCATTAATATCATTCAGAAGAGAGATGGCCAGTGGTAGTTTTCTTGAGAAACAGGTGCGCTGTGCATAAGAAGGGCCTGCCTTCCTTCCCGGCAAGGAGAATCAACCATGGCAGTCACAGGCTCCAGCCTCCATCAATGATGACAGGGTTGCCTGTTACGTAGGCCGACTGCAGTGACAAGCACAGAAGACCCAACAGTTAACCAAGGGCAGTTTTGAAGCCATTTTCTATGACTGGGAGGATTAAACAATTGACTCTCATGCCAACAGGAACTTCAACTTATAAACTGAATTTGGAGCAAAACAAAGTTTGGATGATTTAGAACTACTGAGTGTTCCTGTTGATCTGAAGCAAATGGCCTGTGGCTATTGCTCAAGTATGCTACATTCAACACAGGGTAAGTCAGGTATTTGGGTTCAGAATAACAAAATTAAGGAGTGGTTATATAAAGTGTAGGCTATGATTCCTTCTTTTCTTTTTTTAAATTTATTTTTGAATATATTTTATTTATTCATTTATTTATTTGAGAGAAAGAAAGAGAGAGAAAGAGAATGGAGAGAATGGGCATGCCAGGGCCTCCAGTCACTGCAAATGAACTCCAGATGCATGTGCCCCTTTGTGTATCTGGCTTACGTGGGTCCTGGAGAGTTGAACCAGGATCCTTTGGCTTTGCAGGCTAATGCCTTAACCACTAAGCTATCTCTCCAGCTGATACCTTATTTTCATTGTGAAACTCAGAACCATCCAAAACTAGCTAAGCTCTAGCCCACTAATCCTTTTTTTAAAACTCTCTGTTCCTATTTTAATTTATTTTGTAAGAGAGAGAGAGAGAGAGAGAGAGAGAGAGAGAGAGAGAGAGAGAATATGAGGTGGAATCGCCATGGCTTCTTGCTGCTGTAAACGAACTCTAGATGCATATTACTTTGTGAGCCTGGCTTTACATGGGAACTGGGGAACTGAACCTGGGCTGCTAGTCTTTGCAAGCAAGTGCCTTTAACTACTAAGCTATCTCCTGAGACCTAATCTTTTAAATATAAGCTTTTTAGTCATAAACTGACCATGCCAATGACCAAACAAACAAAAACAAAGTGGATATTAGTTGACTAATACATGGAAATGCACTAAATGTTTTTTTAAAATTTATATGAGCAATAATTGTTGCAAGGTATTAAGTTATGAAATAATGTTCTGTACCAGTTTTATATCTATCCAAATCTACATAAAAACGAAAGAATTAAAAAGATTCATTATTGGGCCAGGTGTTGTGGTGCATGCATGCCTTTAATCCCAGCACTTGGGAGGCAGAAGTAGCAGGATTGCTGTGAGTTTGAGGCCAGCCTGAGCTACATAGTGAATTACAGGACAGTCAGAGCTAGAGAGAGACCTTAAATGGAAAACAAACAAATGAAAAAACAAAACAAAGAACAACAAACAAAAGCAAAAACAAAACCAAAAAACCTGTTAATATAAATTAGAAGAACTCGGGGTTCTAATAACTAGGGGCTATTAGTCACTTTACCCAAGAAAGAAGTCCAACTTCTCTGGCTTTCCAGCTGTCTGTTTTACATATGAACTGTGCCTTGCCTCTATAAATGGACAAAAGTCCTTTTGCTTAACATTTCAAGTCAGAATATGTACAACCCAAGGGTTTTCTAGTTATCAGCTGAGCTGCTAACTCAAAAGAGCTTCCTAAAGAGTTGGCTTTGGAGTAATCACAGACTAAAACACTGGCTCTAGTTATCATTTGCCTAGTAATCACAGCAGTTCCCCGAGCTGCTCACAGCTGCTGCTAGCCCCACTGAGAAGTGGAGACTGCTCTTGTATTTGCCATTCACCAATCATCTGCTCAGCACTGAGTCACCATAGAGCGGCCAGTGCTAACTCATAAGTATCCTTGCCACTCCCACCTCTCCCTTTCCACCTCTTTATGCTCACAACATGCAAGGACATAAAGCAGAAGAGGAAGTGCTTTTCCTCTGCACCTTATAACATGGTTTTTACTTTGCCAGCTATATGCCATTACAAAGTACACACTGGCCACCAGGGAAGAAACAATCACTGGACAGATGCAACATGGAAGAGAGAGGGTTGGGAAATTTTACCCAGATGTCAAACAAGTAGGACTTGGAAAAATAGCCAGTGGACCTCTCCCGAACAAGTCCCCAGTAATACTAACTGCCACATGCCAGTCTGTGACCCCTGAACACAAATTGGCTAACCCACTTACCATTTCATCTGGAATACTCACAGTCCCCAAAGGTTTCTTTGTTTGACTAATGTTTAATTGGTTGTTTACCAATTTTAACTTTTGAAAGTAAATTTCTGAGAAAATAGAGCACTTTTAATTTTTCCCCACCCTTCATTTCATTTGTGATATGCTTCGAGACATATAAATGTGAATGAGGAAAAGTTGGTTTCACATAAAAGTGGCTTTTCTTTGGGAAAATTAAATCAAAACTTATTCCTACCTTGGAAGTGAAGCATGTTAGCAACATATGCCACAGACTCTCTAAAATGCCCTTATCTTAATGAGCAAATAGTAGCCTGTGGTTGAGAGTGATGAGTTCTGGGAAGAAGAATGCTTACTTCATCAGAGGCCAAGAACACGCAGAGCAGGGCTACTTCTTCAGCGGTCGCAAATCTTCCTGTTTTCTGTCTCTTTAGGAAAGAACTCAGTGCCTGTGACGAGAAGCCATTGCAGACGTGAGTGATATGGGTTGGCACAGGGGCTCCCCTATAGCTCCTTAAGGGGTTAAAAGCACAAGGAATCTACAGAGGGATTACTGAGGTTACCATGACATTTTCCCCCTGGCATTCAAATTGTTCATGACACACTAAACCCTGTACATACTGGGACAGTTGAAACGGATAATGATAACAAACAACTAAACAACTGCTGTTTCCTAAAACAACTATGGTCAATGATGGTGCATGCAGGCAATCCCAATTCTTGGGAGGTTGAAGCAGGAGGATTCAAGTTCAAGGCCAACCTAAGCTACATATTGAGACCCTAGCCCAAAAACAAATGTGGTAAGCACAAAAAAGATAAAATTTACCATGTATCCACTTCTAGTGCACAGTTCCAGAGCATTAAGTCCACTCATCTTATGTGCCGCTGTCACCCACTCTCCATAGAACTGGTTTCATCTCACAAAACTGCAAATCTACTAAGCCATATCTTTCCATCCTTCCCCCAGGCCCTGACAACCTCCACTGGTCTTTGTGTCCCTGTGAGAATCTATCTCATGCAAGGAAGAAAACGTTTCATGAACCAAAATGTCTGAACACATTCAAACTACTAGACATACCTCTTCAGGGTTTTCTCTGGCTTGGATTCTTTCTTGCAGAGAGGGGGTATCAACCGTTCCTAGACCAAAGAGGCACATTCAGCATGGTTACTTAAGTTGAGAAAGAAATTAAATTCTAAACTTTCTTTCCAATATGATACAACAATCAGCAAAATCCTTGCCTTTTCACTTAAAAATGTTCCATTTCCTCCACTTTCCTGGCCACTTATTTATTAGGATTATAACATCTTTAACAACAAACATTACTATGAATTTTAAAATCACACACCATGTTTCTTTGTGATGCCAGGCAGGGACTCTGAATGAATTACCTAGCACCATCAATGACATACGTTTTAGTCACATTATATTTACATGATGCTTTCTTGATATTAAATACTTTCATTTACTTTTAAAATATTCTATTTATTTATTTAATTGAGGGAGAGAGAGGGGGAAGAAAGAGGCATATATATATGGAGGGGGGAGAGAAAATGGGCATGCCAGGGTCTCTAGCCATTGCAAACCAATTCCAGATGCATGTGCCCCCTTGTACATCTGGCTTACATGGGTCCTGGAGAATGAAACCTGGGTCTTTTGGCTTTGCAGGCAAGTGCCTTAACTGCTAAGCCATCTCTCCAGCCCTTTAATACTTTTATATGAATTATTTTAGTAATCCCCACATGGCCCATAAGCACTTTACCAGTTTGTCTCAATGATCTCAAAACCATTCTGCTCTGCTGTCAAATTCACCAAGTCTTGGTGGGTAGTTTTACTGTTCTCCCAGACATATTAGTTTCAAATTCCTGTTTTTTTAAAAAACATATTATTTTTATTTATTTATTTATTTGACAGAGAAAGAGGGAGAGCACCAAGTCACTCCAAACTCCAGCTACTGCAAACAAACTCCAGATGCATGCACCCCCTTATGCATTTGGCTAACATGGGTCCTGGGGAATTGAACCTGGGTCCTTTGGCTTTGCAGGCAAACACCTTAACTGCTAAGCCATTCCTCTAGCCCTCAAATTCCTGTTTTTAACTACTGTTTTTAGTTTCTCATAAAAATATAATGGGGGGAGGAGAGACTGGGGAGGTGGTTCAGAGGTTAAAGGCACTAGTTTTCAAAGCCTGCTGACTTGAGTTCAAATCCTCACTACCCATATAAAGCTGGATGCAAAGTGTTGCATGCACCTATGAACCCAATGGGAGGTGGAGCCAGGAGAATCCAAAGCTCAAGAGCCAACCAGTTGGTATGTCTGCAGTCCGGCAGTTCGCTTGCAGTGGCAAGAGATCCTTCTCAAAGAAGGTGGATCACAGACAACCCAAAGTGTTTCTCTGACCTCTACAGCAGCACAATGGCATGTCTGCCCCACACCACACACACAAATAAATAAAGAATATATAATTCATTTTTCTTTAAAAAAGAAAATTGATGATTAAAAACTGTAAAATCTCAGTTGACATGTCTCTAGACTTTTTTCTTAATTTGATCTTTAAATTCTCTTAGAGAACCCTCTTCCAGAATGGACATTACTCTTGGGAACCATTTGATCTTTCTGAAGTTAGAAGAAACAATTTTATAGTCACACCTCAGCTTTATCTCTAGACCACACTCCTGAGAATGCCCAAGATTTAATCTTTGCTCTGGAGATGTTTGCTTTTTAAATTTTATTTATTTATTTTTACAGAGAGAAGGAGGGAGAGAGAAATAGGATGGGTGTGCAAGGGTCTCTAACCACTGCAAACGATCTCCAGATGCATGCACCACCATGTGTCTCTGGCTTACATAGGTTCTGGGGAGTTGAACCTGGGTCCTTAGGCTTTACACCCAAAGTGCCTTAACTGCCAAGCCATCTCTCCAGCCCTGGAGATGTTTCCTTCCTTCCTTCCTTCCTTCCTTCCTTCCTTCCTTCCTTCCTTCCTTCCTTCCTGCCTGCCTGCCTGCCTTCCTTTCTTTCTTTCTCTTTCTTTTTTTTTTTTTTTTTTTTTTGAGATAGGATCTTATTCTAGCCCAGGCTGGCCTAGAATTCACTCTGTATTCTCAGGGTGGTCTTGAATTTACAGTGATCCTCCTACCTCTGCCTCCCGAGTGCTGCCATTAAAAGCATACGCCACCATGCCCAGCTGATGTTTCTTAATTTTAGCATCTTTTGCCATTGTAGTGGAGACACGGAGAGTTGTTTATATCAGACATCCTGACTCCTGCTTGGAGCTCTTTCTTTAGATTCCCTGCAGTCTCATTTAACTCAAAGCATGTAGCACTTTCATGCTCTTGGTGGAAGCCATGTCAGATCACTCAGTCTCTCTCAGTTTCCTGTATTTTTTTTTCACTACCTTTGTCAATTGTCTCCTGAAAGTCCAATATGTTAGCTACCAGTATTGACCTTAAGCTTTCTGTACGCTGTCACTAGCCTCAAGATACTTACAGTTCTGATCTTCCTCCCACAGAGGTGAATGGATGCCACACTTTACACTCACCTGGTATCACTAACTACTAAAGAAAACCCATAGAACAAGCCCGTCTTCAGATTGACGGCATTGCCACTGTGTCCCTGGCCCAAAAGGAGAAACTATGACATGTCTGTACATGTCTGGCTGGAGATTCGAGATTCACAGTCACGAGCACTGTCCGGGACACTCACTGCTCCTTAGGATTCTTCTGTGATGGCTCCGTGAATCACCGAGAGTTCCTCTTTCCACAGCGCTTCGTAACACATTTTCCAAATCTTAGGAAAAATTCAGCTGTGGAAACAGCTGTGTTTTCCAAGTCACTTTGCCATTTGCTTTGAACGGCCAGTGGCACCAAGGTTAGCTACACTCAAGTGTCACCCACCAGTGTGCACATCAAAGTCAATGGAACCAGTCTCCAGTTCTTAGTACCCTCCCTTCTGTCAGTCAGTGGTTTTCTGTTTTCTTTCGTTCTTTTCTTTTCTGTTCTGTTCTGTTCTTTCTTTCTTTCTTTCTTTCTTTCTTTCTTTCTTTCTTTCTTTCTTTCTTTCTTTCTTTCTTTTTTGAGGTAGGGTCTCACTCTAACCTAGGCTGACCTGGAATTCACTATGTAGTCTCAGGATGGCCTTGAACTCACAGTGATCCTCCTACCTCTGCCTCCCAAGTGCTGGGATTAAAGGCATGCGCCACCACCCCTGGCCAGTCAGTGGTTTTCATCCTGAGAAGCATCAACTCATTCTCCAAAGCTTACCATGCCCTTTAAGTGTGGAAATGGTCCATGAGTAATTTAAAAATACTTCTCCATAGGGCTGGAGTGATGGATTAGTGGTTAAGGTGCTTGCCTGCAAAGCCTAAGGACCCAGGTTCAATTTTCCAGTACCCAAGTAAGCTAGATGCAGGTGGCTTATGCATCTGGAGTTCATTTTCAGTGGCTAGAGGTCCTGGTACACCCATTCTCTCTCTCTCTCTTTCTGCTTGCAAATAAATAAATAAATAAAGCATTTTTAAAAATAGTTCTCCAAACCACCCCATGCTGGCTGTGAACTTTTGAAAATCTTAATCCTGGATAAACAATATTTGTTTTCAGAGGGCAGTCATAATACTTTCTTTAAAAAATGTTTTATTGGGCTGGAGGGATGGCTTAGTGGTTAAGGTTTAGGTTAAGGCCTGCAAAGCCAAAAGGACCCAGGTTCAATTCCCCAGGACCCACATAAGCCAGATGCACAAAGTGGCGCATGTGTCTGGAGTTCGTTTGTGGTGGCTGGAGGCCCTGGTGTGCTCATTCTCTCTTTCTCTCTCTCTCTCTCTCTCTGCTCTTTCCTTCTCTCTTGCTCTTTCAAATAAATAATTAAATAAATAAAATTTTAAACAGTTATATTTATTTATTTGCAAGCAGAAAGAGAGAGAGAGATAGAGAAGAGTGACACAGAGAGAGAGAGAGAGAGGGAGGGAGGGAGGGAGGGAGCACGTGTGCCAGGGCCTCTCCCCTTTGCAAATGAACTTCAGATGCATGTGCCACTGTGCATCTGGCTTTACGTGGGTACTGGGGAATTGAACCTTGGTCATTAGGCTTTGTAGGCAAGCAATTTAACCACTAAGCCACCTCTCTAGCCCTAGTCATAATTCTTTCTATTTTTATTTATTCATTTGTGAGAGAGAGAGAAAGAGAGAGAGAGAGAGAGAGAGAGAGAGAGAGAGAGAGAGAGAGAGAATGGGTGCCCACTGCAAACGAACTCCAGATGCATGTGCTACCTTGTGCATCTGGCTTACATGGGTCCTGGGGAATTGAGCCTTGAACCAGGATCCTTAGGCTTCAAGGACAAGTACTTAACTGCTAAGCCATCTCTCCAACCCATAATTTTTTACTTTTTAATTTATTTATTTGAGAGAGAAAGAGGGAGAGAGAGAGAGAGAGAGAGAGCGAGCATGCCAGGGCCTTTAACTGTTGCAAAGGAACTCCAGATACATGCACCACCTTGTGCATCTGGTTTATGTGGGTCCTGGGGAATCAAACCTGGGTCCTTTGGCTGTGCACTCTAGTGCTTAACCACTAAGCCATCTCTCCAGCCTCCTCCCCAGCCATAATTCTTATTTGCCACACTTTATTCAGTTTGGATTGGTAGAACCAGGTTAAAGGCCACTCATAGTTACTGAAAAACATAACCACAGTTATTAAGAAAAGAAAAGTTCTGGGATGAACGTGGTGGTGCAAACTTTTAATCCCAGCACTTGGGAAGCTGAGGTAGGAGGATCACTGTAAGTTTAAGGCCAGCATGGGTTAGAGTGAGACCCTAATTTAAAAAAAAAAAAAAAGACACCAGGTGTGGTGGCGCACACCTTTAATCGCAGCACTCAGGAGGCAGAGGTAGGAGGATCACTATAAATTCAAGGCCACCCTGAGAATACAGAGTGAATTCCAGGTCAGCCTGGGCTAGAATGAGACCCTACCTCAGAAAACCAAAAAAAAAAAAAAAAAAGAAAGAAAAAAAAAAGAGGCAAAGTTCTACTTTTCCCTCTATAGAGGGGTCTTCACCTTTTTTAAAATATAAAGATAGCATATTTTTGGCTTTGAGAGTTGTTTGAGCTGTTGTAACCTTTTAACCCTGCCTTTGTGGTGGGAAACAGCCACCTCCAAAGTATGAGCAAGTGAGGTGAGAATGTGCGCCAGTAGAACTGCAGTTAGAAAACGGGCCCGAGTTTGCTGGTCCCTTTTTCACAGCACGAGTGAAGGTTAAGTCTTCCTTCCATATGAGCCAGGTGACTTCATGGCTCTGGTGACTCGTGTATTCAGAGAGGCTCCCCCGACTCTCCCTGCTGCCCGGTGGGAATGGTCCGCTTTGCATCTCTGTGCTGACGAGCTCCCCTGGTGTGCTTCCACAGCACCAGGCTCTGGCAACCTCTGCCACTTGATTCTAAGGGGTCCGGTGGGGTGGGACAGGGGTGTTAACTCCTTCACATCTGCTGCTCCTCCCAGGAGGCATGGGATCTCCTTCCCAGCATACAGCTGGGCCAGTACCTTAGCAAGGCCACACATCTCCTCAGATGGCACATGGTGAACCAGCATATGAGATGTTGTTCACATGGAGATAGGATGTCCCAAAGGCTGTGTTCTCCCGACTCACCTGGGCACACACAGTTGCACCTGATTCCCTGCTGGATGAAGTCTGCAGCCACGGACTTTGTGAGGCCTATCACAGCTGCCTTGGTGGCGCTGTACACACATCTATTCTCCACTCCTGGGGGAGAAGGCCAAGGTCAACATTTGGAGGAAGTATAGGCAGTATGCCCAGGCGGGCTGGCCCTGGAGCCTGCCCTTCAAATCTACAAACCAATTGGGTCTTCCCCGTGCAGACCTGACTCTGACAAAAGAACATATTTTCTTTCTTTCTTTTTTTTTTTTTTTTAAATTTTTTTGTTTTTTATTTTATTTATTTGAGAATGAAAGACAGAGAGAGAAAGAGGTGCAGATAGAGAAAGAATGGGTGCGCCAGGGCCTCCAGCCACTGCAAACGAACTCCAGATGCATGCGCCCCCTTGTGCATCTGGCTTATGTGGGTCCTGGGGAAGCAAGCCTTGAACCTGGGTCCTTAGGCTTCACAGGCAAGTGCTTAACCGCTAAGCCATTTCTCCAGCCCCAAGAACATATTTTCAATCATCCACAAAAGCTGTTCCCAGCCTTCTCTCTCTCCCAGCATCCCCTTGCTCTGCCTCTCCTCACTCTGGTCCCAGGCATACACATGAGACTCATGTCTATAATCCCAGAATATGGGAGGCTGAGGTAGGCAGGCTGACATGAGTTTAAGGCCAACCTGGTCTACATAGTGAGTTCAGGACTGCATGGGCAACACACCATGTGTTGGTACCATCATTTCCCTCCTCCCCACCCCCATTCCATGAAGTACCCTCCTTAGTGGGATTACTGGTATTCACCATGGGATTGTGGGTTATAATGGGGGCTAGAGAGATTGCTCAGTGGTTAGGGTGCTTATCTGCAAAGCCCAATGACCCCAGTACCCATGTAAAGCCAGATGCACAAACCGGCACATGCATCTGCAGTTTATTTTCAGTGGCTAGAGGCCCTGGCACACCCAATTCTCTCTTTCTCTTTACAAATAAATAAAAAATATTTTAAAAAGCCAATAATAGTTATTGTAAAATAACTAAAATTAAAAGGAATTTTGAAATTATATACAGGTTTTTTGAATTCCTCTATGCTTATTTCCAAAGCCCTAAGCTGAGAAATGTGTATGTGTGCGGCCATTACAAACCCTAGAGAAAGCATCCCTACCTTTGATGCTGGAGGCCACGGAGGACATGTTGATAATGTTGCCAGATTTCTGAGCAAGCATCTGCCAAGACAAAACAAGGAGCTCTACTCTGCAGGCCAAAAACACTACTGTTAAAAAAAATCCACTTATTTTTTATGTAACCAATTTGATTTTTTTCATTTTCCTGCTTCCTTCCCTCCTTCCTTCCTTCCCTTTGTAGTTTTTGAATTTTATTTATTCATTTATGAAAGAGAGAGAGACAGAGAGAATAGGTGCATCAGAGCCTCCAGCTACTGCAAACGAACTAGAGACACATGTGTCACCTTATGCATTTGGCTTTATGTGGGTTATGGGGAGTCAAACCTGGGTCCTTTGGCTTTGCAGGCAAGTGTCTTCACTGCTAAGCCATCTCTCCAGCCCTTCTTTTGTTTTTGAGACATGGTCTCATATTGTAGCCTGAACTGGCCTAGAACTTAAAATATTTCTACTATAGCCTAAGAGAACTAAGATTGCAGCATGCAGTACTCTGTCAGGCTCAACTTAACCTTAAGCTCTATGAAACACTTAAAAAATTTTTTTCCATTTATTTTTATTTACTTATTTGAGAGCAACAGACAGAGAGAGAAAGAGGCAGACAGAGAGAGAGAGAGAAAGAGAGAGAGAATGGGTGCACCAGGGACTCCAGATGCATGCGCCCCCTTGTGCATCTGGCTAACATGGGTCCTGGGGAATCCAGCCTCGAACTGGGGTCCTTAGTCTTCACAGGCAAGTGTTTAACCACTAAGCCATCTCTCCAGCCCAACTATGAAACACTTTTACCAGTAAATCTGAAACACTTAGCACATGCTTTGATGGGAACTGGTAAACACTTACTGACATTTCTGAGGGATGTTACTACCTTCTTGTGGTACCAGAGCATTAGCAGCAAGACCAAGAATGAATTCTGAGTTAAACAGAATATGAATAAAGCATTCCTGATATTGTCAGACTTTTACTCTATTCAGCATGTATTTAGTGAATATCTACTCTGCTCAGGTACTACACAGGAGGTTCAAAGATAAATGGACATGGTTCCTACCCATGGTGGGCAGCCAGCCTAACTGAAGAGGCTGACATAATTAGCTTTAGTGGTGACAGAAGAGGGTAGGAGGCTGCTCCTGGGCTCAGGGCATCCAGAGAGGAATTCCTGAGGAGGAGGGATCAGCACTGAATTTTGAAAACTAGACTATGAGTGAGAAAAAATAACAGACAAAAGCAGAGGTGTTCCATGGGGTACCAAAGGTATAAAGGCTCGAAAGAGGGACATGGGAGGAGTGATGGGACTGGCTGGAATGCAGGCCCAGGGAGGAGCGAGGCTGCAGAGAGGAGCTGATGCTGACCTTGGAAGCAGTGCAGTAATACTGAAGGGTATATGGCAGAAGTAGGGTGGCACATCCAGATTTGGGGGCTATCAGGATGACTCCGGAGCCATACAGAAAGCAGTGCAAGCATGTGCAGGGACTTGGGACAGCACGGTAAAGCAGAGCTGCAAAATTACTTAGGACAGAGTGGGAGTGCTGAAGTGGGATGGGCAGGCCTTGGTAAAGGGCTATCCCGTGAAAGCAGGTGCCACCCACTTGGGACTACGATTCCTAAGATGCCTCTTTCAGAATTCCCTCACTAAGATGTGACATTATCAAGAGAGGTCTTTATCTTCCTTATAGGGTACCCTGTAGGCAGTCAACATATTTGGGTGAGTCAGGTTCTCCTGATGCTGCCCCAACCTGCAGATGCTGCACCCTGTCCTAGATCTAAAGGAATGTATAATGAACAAAGTTGCTATAAATTTAAAAATGTTTTAAAATTATGGGCTAGAGAGATGGCTTAGTGGCTAAGGCGCTTGCCTGCAAAGCAAAGGATCCAGGTTCAATTCCCCAGGACCCACATAAGTCAGATGCATGCATCTGGAGTTTGTTTGAGGTGGCTGGAGGCCCTGGTAAGCCCATTCTCTCTTTTGCTTTCTCTTTCTCTTTCTCTTTCTCTCTCTCTCTCAAATAAATAAATAAAAATAAATAAATAAAAATGTTTTAAAATTAATTCCTACTTTATTAGCCACAACTCCAATGTATGTTTTTAAGACAACAGACAGGCAAGGGCATAGGCATCCATGATTATTCTGGGAGAGAAGTGGGAAGTTAGTGGAATTCCCAATTATTGGGTACCAAGTTTTCTGTGAAGTCACTGATGAGGCAGACTGCCAGGAAACAAGGCCAAGATGACGGAGGACACGAGAGAGGCCAAGTGTTCAAATAACTGCTGGGGAAGCAGGTCACAAAGTCAAGAACATGAGGCCCAACTTGTGTCACACTGAATATCAAGTGACGTCTCCATGCAATGAACGATCTCTACAGGTGCTGGAAAGGATCTAGAGCTCTGTCCCCTTGGGAGCACCCACCAGCTTTCAGGAACAGAACTGGAGGAGAGGAGACGTGTGGTGACAGATGGACCCAGGGCTGAGGGGGACATGATGATATACTTCTGTATGGTATTTTTCTTACTTTCTATTTAATGCTCCTAGCTAGTTGTACCCAGGGTTAAATCATGTACAATAACTCCAAGGCTTTGCACTGCAAGGACTAACAGGACGCAAGGAGAGGCAGGGGTGATCAGGCCAGGTCAAGGACCACAGCACAGGAAATGCAGCAATGAACTTCAGTGTGCTTTCTACCTGACATAGGAAATTGTAACCAAACAGGGTCCTTTTTCATCAAAAGACCTGGAATGTTAGTAGGATATAATTATGGTGAAAACCAAGTCTTAAAATTGTTCTTTCTTGTCCATTTTAACTGACATGACCTACCTTTGGTGTGAGCATCTTCGTGTGTATGTGTGTGAGCGCAGGCACAGCATGCGTGTGGAGGTCAGAGGACAATTTCTGGGTCAGTCACCAGCTTTCCACCTCATTTGAGGCAGGGCTTCCCTCTCTGGATCTTGCCCAGTGGTTTTTTGCTGTGCTCACTACCAAGAGCTTCCAGGACAGGCTCCTGTTTCCACCTGTCATCTTACCATCACATCAGTGTGCTGTGAATACAGAAGCCCAGATGCAGCTTCGTGCTTTGTACATGATGTCTGAGGATCAAATTTGGGTCCTCAGGCTTGAGCAGCAAGCAACTTATCCATGAACCATCTGCCTAGCCCCCTACTTGTAATACATAGAGAGTATGCACAGTTCATTTTAACAAGTAAAGATTGGCTCAGTTTCCGGTCTTTTGAAATGAAGCAATTCCCTGGACAAAACCCTTAGAACTCAGTCACTCTGGAGATGCTCATGATGCCCTTAACACTTGTACTGTCCATTCAGCCCAGGTTCATCTGCAGTTCTTGTCCTTGTCTCCATCCCGGCGGTCCCAATGCCAGCTCAGTTCCTGCTGCTATGATATAATTAAGTTACCCAGATCCCCATGTAATAGCACTCTTATGGGTATGGAAAGTGAAGCACGATTAACCTCCAAGAAACTTAAGTGCAGGCTACAGAGCCCTCTGAAGGGTCCTTTTGTCTGTATCAAGTTAGTCTCCTCAGACCCAGTCCTTCTGTCCCCATTGGAAAGACCTCAGCTCCTATCATTGGCAAGTCTTGGCCACATAAGTCTCTGCCTTCAGAGCTGACCCCCATCTGGACTGACAACTTTGATTCACTGATTCATTCGATAAATGTTGGCTGACTAACTCTATGTGCTAGCGACTCCCCTGAAATAAAACAGGGAGAAAAAACCCAAAGAAAAGCCGGGCGTGGTGGTGCACGCCTTTAATCCCAGCACTCGGGAGGCAGAGGTAGGAGGATTGCCATGAGTTCGAGGCCACCCTGAGACTCCATAGTGAATTCCAGGTCAGCCTGGCTTAGATTGACACCCTACCTTGAAAAACCAAAAAAAAAAAAAAAAAAAAAAAAAAAAAACCAAAGAAATAAACAAACCCAAAGAACAAAGACATCCCCAAGCCTGTGCCTTAGTGGCTGTTCTCTTGTAGTGGACCTTGAGCCCATGTTTACCTCTCCTAATAGAACTTTCATCCTGGTCTTTGCCCCTTGACTGATCCTCCCATCTATGATGGTTTGATGTACATCTTTCCATGAACAAAGAGTTTCCACAGGTATCACTCTGTGCTGACCAAGTAACTTTTATATATATGTGGGTTCCAAATCCTGACTTTCTCTGGAAATTTCTACTCTGGTGTTTATGTGTCAGAGTCAGTGAAAGAGAAAATCTTAGTTAGGACTGGAAATGATGTGCAGTGTAGATGACAGGCAGACACTGGCAGGACACAAGTGCCACATTCTACAGCACAAGGCCTAGGAGTCCAGAGTGTGCCCACAGATTTCTGACATCAGTGTGTGAGACCAAGAGTCAAGGTTCTCACGGTCATTTCCCCCCACATGACTAGATCTTGCACAGCCTAAACTGGTATCAAACTTCTAATCCCCCTGCCTCAGCCTCCAGAATGCAAATATTACTGATGTGTGCAGTGCACCTGGCTCAGTCACTTCAAACAAGTGACAAGGAATCCCTCTGATTCCATATCCTAGCCAATATATTTTTGTGTTAAAAAAAGAGTGAGTTACTGACTCACCTAGATTATTGTTAGGATGCTTTATTGTGGGCAAACTCACTAATCTATGAGGTGGCATCAGTATATTTTAAAAGTTAACATGGATGACACGTTTCAGTCCTACTCAGCTGTGCTCCTAACGTCCCTCCAAGCCACTGCTTGTGCAGGAATTCAAGCTTATAGCAGGCTGGATTGGAAAATGAGTTGTGCTCATGTCTTGCCCTGTGACCTACTTTTCTCTCACTGAGTGACCTTTTTTTGTCTTCAAAAATACTTTGAAATCCCCAAAAGCACAGATTCTCATAAACTCTAAATAGACAAGAAGGGAAAATATTTTAAAGGATATAATATATGTATGTATGTATATATGCATGGTCTCACTGTAGCCTAGGCTGGCCTCAAACTAAGAACAATCCTCTTAACTCAGCCTCCTGAGTGCTGGGATTAAAAGTGTGTGTCACACACTGGCTTATTCAATATTTTGGGAGCCTACCCAATGTCCTTTTAGGCACCAAATAAGGACTTTAAAAATCCTTTATTACCAAGTCAGTGACTAACTTTACTGTCAGTGTTCACATGGATTTTTCTTAACATTTGTTTGACTATCCAGAGCAAAGTGGCAGCCTCATCTGGCCATTAGCAAAGCTGTGTGCCTGCCATGGGTTGGAGAGCATCCATTCAGGACCACTGGTCAATCATCCAGTGCAGCTGAGGCAAAAGGAACGTGGCTCCTGTGTATTTCACCAGTTATCTGACAACCTGGAGCCAGGCTGGCTCTGGCTCAGTCTCTTTCACAATGTCTGCTACTGGTTTAGGTGCTCATTCAAAGCCAGGGCTGTGCACATCCCACATTGACACCATCACAGAGCATCCCAAACAGTACTTTGTACTCAAAGGTGTGTCAGTCTTGCTTGAAAGTGAAACTTAAAATCCTAAGGAGGTGGGTGAAGACTAGAGAATTCAGGGGAGGCTGAACTTAGAGGCCTGTGGTGGTTTGAATCAGATGTCCTCCATAAACTTATGTTTTGAATGCTTGGTCCCCAACTGGTGGTAATTTGGGAGGTGGAGCTTTGCTGAAGGTGTGTTGTTGGGGGTGGGCTTAGGGGTGTTACAGCCAGCTCCCCCTTGCTAGAGCTCTGTTCGCTCTCCTGCTGCTGTTTCTACCTGCTGTGGCAAAGGAGATGCCCATCCACTCATGCCATGCTTTCCCCTGCCATCATGAAGCTTTCCCACTAAGACTGTAGACAACCAGAATAAAATCTTTCCTCCCATCAACTGCTTTTGGTCAGGTGCTGTGTCCCAGCAATGAGAAGGTAACTACAACAAGACCCCACTCACTCTCTCCTCTCCAATCCCTTGTGGCTCAATTCAAAATAGAAGCAGGAGACTTCAGAGTGGAGAATAGCACTGGAGCTCATGCACCTTGACAGTGCGCACCAGAAGCTGGAATTGTGAAGGGATTAACTACCAGGCTTCATATTTTGCCCCCAATCATTTGCTGGTCATTAACTCAAAGCAAATTCCCTATCTCCTCAAGTTTCACCTTCTGTATATTCAGTGGATATGATAAAGTACCACATGCTTCACATGACCCTTCAGGTCCTACATGCCTTCTTTCTGGCTCTTCTGTCTGGAGACCTCTACTCAAATACTTACAGCATTCACTCCCTCCCTTCATTTCCATGGCTCTGAGCATCCCACCTTGCCAGTGATGTACTAGAGGCTCTCACTGGTATCCTTGCTCCTTTGACTTCATGGAACTCACAAATACTCCACATTTTATATGTCATTTGGATTACTTGTTAACCTGTCTCACTAATTCATAATGGGAACTATCTTGGGAAGAACTTAAGTTCATTACTGCAGTTCCTTTGTGTAGAATGGAGTCTGGTGAATAGAATGTGGCTAAAATATACTTCTTGAATGAAAGATCTGGAAAGTTAAATGAATCAATTTATATGAAATGTCCAGAGAATATTTGCCATTCTGTTAGCTATCATCACTCTACTACATTTGTGTTTCCTTCCTGAATCCCAGGAGGAGACTTCGCTCATTTCTTATCCTGGCAGTCCTCTTACTTTGGGAAGAAATGCCTTGATCATCAGGTACATGCTGCGGACATTAAGATTCATTGAGAAGTCCCAGTCTTTTTCTTCACAGTCTAGGATGGTTCCATGGTGGACAAAACTGAAGGAGTAATTAAACAGAGGGGAAAATACACTGTTAAAGGGCTGGAAATTGGGCTCTGTGGTAAAGCACTTGCTTAGCATGTTTGAGGCTCAAGGACTCAATCTTTAGCACCAGATGAGTGAACAACACAGCAGCAGCAGCAGCAACAACAACAACAACAACACACGCACACACACATGCACACTTGTGATTGGAAACTTCTGTATTCTAGAAAATGATCATTTTTACTGTCCTTTACTGACTTTGACCATCATCCCTTCCCCTTATCACAGCATTAAACAATTCACAGTAGTACCATTCAGCACATACTATGAATAACACCAACAACTTAAGCCTGAGCATTTGTTAAGTGAAAATACCATTCTTTAAGAGAAGAAGGCAAGGATCAGGGGTTGCTGAACATGAAAAACTTGTACCACATCCATTTGGAAACACCAATGCCATTAAAAAGCAAACAAGAGGGCTGGAGAGATGGCTTAGCATTTAAGGCACTTACCTGTGAAACCTAAGGATTCATGTCCAACTCTCCAGATCCCACATAAGCCAGATGCATAAAGGTGAGATAAGCACAAGGTCGCACATGTCCACTGGGTGGTGCAAGCATCTGGGGTTTGATTTCAGTGGCTGAGGGCCTGGGCCAATTTTCTCTCTCTGTGTCTCCTCTCTCTCTGTCATGTATGTATGTATGTATGTATGTATGTATGTATGTATGTATGTATAGAGCAAACAAGAGATGAACAGAACAAGAAGTCTGTCCTGTTTGACTCCCATTTCAAGAGTAGCAGTGCCCTCAGGTGGCAGAGGTATAACATTCTTCAGAGAAGTCAACATTTGAAGGAAAACAAGTCTTTTAATTTCTCAGGATAGCAAAATAACACTGGTTCTGTTGCTGCTAGTGGTGAAAACAGAACAAGAGAAAGTCCTTAAAATAACCCCTTCTCCTTTGTAAGCCTCACTTCCCCCAAGGAAGCTTTTAACATTGGCATCCTTACTGATTTGGTCCTCTGGTCCAAGATTACATATTAACTATAGAGCATGTGGTTTCCATGTATAGCAGGGCTTCCAGTTTAGCTACTCTGTCAGCTTCCCGCAGCAACAGTTCAACATTGATCAGATGCTGAGAAACCAGCTGCAAATTTGCTGTATCTCAAGATATAGAAGGATAAGCAGACTAATTATAAAATAGATAACCAGGATCCACTGCTTTACTTAAACTTCTATAGTCTAAGACATAGAGCTAAGACACACTTTGCATCAGTATCAAGTGTCTTCCATAGACTTTAACTGTCTCCAGGCCACAAGTCCCCATGAGGCACCATTTCTATTTCACTTGCTGTATCTTACTTGTAATGCAAATGCTTTCTGGAATGTGGCCAGACTTCCCAAGGAATTTCATGGCCGATAGTCAATCATGTTTTCATATTACCAATATGCACCTAATAAAGTCATAAAAAGCTTTCTGAAAATGAAATTAAATGGTTTAAATTACCCAGCAACGTTAAAGAGAACATCGACTCTCTCAACTTCGTTGGCAAACTGATCGATTTGTTTTTTCTTTGTGACATCAAGGACTCGTGTTTGAATACCTGAAGAATAAAGTAAAAGGCATTTAGCTATAAAACTATTTATCTGTATCTGTAAAAATGTATAGTCTTGATGGTTTTTCTGTTTTGTGGTGTGGGGAATGTGGTCCAGCCAGGATATAGCCAGTTATAGGTCAGCCTGGACCAACTAAGTGAGATCCTGTCTCAGAACAACAAAACCCCACCCCATCATTTTCCACACCTTTAATGCGCTTAATTTTTAGTTGTCAATTGTACCTTAGTAAAGGCAAAAGAAAAAGTAACAACAGGGCTGGAGAGATGGTTCAGTGCTTAAGGCATTTACTTGCAAAACCTAATTGACCCTAGTTTGATTTCTCAGTACCCACACAGAACCGGATACACAAAGTGGCACATGCATCTGGAGTTTGTTTGCAGCAGCTAGAGACTCCACCACACCCATTCTCTCTCTCTCTTTCTGTCAGGTATGGTGGTGCACACCTTTAATCCTAGCACTTGGGAGGCAGAGGTAGGAGGACCATTGTGAGGTCTTGGCCACCCTGAGACTGCATAGTGAATTCCAGGTCAGCCTGAGCTAGGGCAAGACCCTACTTCAAAAAACCAAAACACAGGGGCTGGAGAGATGGCTTAGTGGTTAAGCACTTGCCTATGAAGCCTAAGGACCCTGGTTCAAGGCTTGATTCCCCAGGACCCACGTAAGCCAGGTACACAAGGGGGCGCATGTGTCTGGAGTTATTTGCAGTGGCTGGAGGCCCTGGTGTGCCCATTCTCTCTCTCTCTATCTCTGCCTATTTCTCTGGCTGTCACTCTCAAATAAATAAATAAAAAATAAAAATGTTTTTAAAAACCCCAAAAAACAAACAAATAAACAAAAACACCCAACAATAGCAACAACAAAAGACGGAGGCAAGTGTGAAGATATATTCATGTGACCAGTAACCTCCCAGCACTCAGGAGGCTGAGGCAGGGAGATTGCAAGTTGAAGGCCAGACTGGCCTATATGGTAGAACTTTGTCTTCAGAAGAAGGAGAATAAAACATTCTCCTAATATGTTTATTATTAAATTATTTTCTACTTTTGCCAAACCTGAATTTGCAATTATGTGAGGATCTTACCATGTTACTATTGGGCGGGAGCAGAAGTGAAACATTACCATTAATGGTTAACGCTAACTGTTAATTTTCATACACAATTGTGTAACTGGGAACTAAAGCCCTTAATGTGATGCATGATATAACATCTTAAGTATACGCATTCAGATTTCTCCTTAAGGACTCAGATCTTGTTTGTTGGTTCATAGACTATAGATATGGTATCAAAGAGTCAGGCTGAGACATAGAGCTTTCTTCCAACATGTGAGTACCCTTGTTCTCTAATGCCTGGCTGACTGAGTGCCACGGCCCAGCTGCTGAGTAGCTCACCTGGGTACTCTTCCAGGTCTTGAAGTTTAGACTCATTGATATCCGTGGCTATGACCTTAGCACCTTCTCTTGCAAAAGCCTGGTGGACACAAAGTATGAATCAATCCATGTTTACTTGACTAAATTGCTCTGTAAAGAGAAGTCATTTGGTCTTTTTTATATTTATCACATTTTTGTTGTTTTTCATATAAAATATATGGAATGTAAGTCTGGTCTCATCTTCCCTTTCTCCCTGTTGTAATTATTATTTATTCTTTTTCATTTATTGGTCCAACATGATATACACTGTGCTTGTCATCTTCATTTGTCTCTTTATTATCAGACAAAATAGTGGAGTTTTTAAACTCTAATTTTGTTTATAATGTTATTACTGTGACAAGAGCCTTTATGCCATTTCCGAGTGATGACTAAACTCCGAATAAGAGAAGCACAAGTGATTTTCCCTCCTAGGAGTATAGGAGTCCATACATAATGTCAACCCACACCCACCACTATACTTCCAGTGCATTACTAGCTGGGGGAAGGCGGTACAGTGAGGGAGAAGTTGAGGTGAATCAGCAAAAGTGACCTTAGGGTGTCATGTCTGGGCTATGGCCACATGGTTCTGGGTCTTGGATGTGCCGGATTTCATTTGATCCCGATGCTAAGCAGTGTTGCTTCCTTTCCCTACCCCTGTGGTATTTGGATGGGAGTTTTATAACTCTGGAGTTCTGAAAGCTATGTATCCCTGCGGGGCCCCTGCAGAAAATTTCCAAGTCAAAGATTATCAGAGATGTCACGTAACAAGCAGAGCATACTCATTCCTTCATCCGTGTCAGGATTAGGGATTTTTTCTGAGCTCCACCCTTTCCCACTTTCCTTTGCCTCACTGCTCCATGAACTTTGATTTTTCTTCTAATTTAAGACACCAGAAGCATAAAAGTTAGAAAATGGAAACTGGCCAGGAATGCAGCTCAATGGTAAGAGTGTATACTTAACCTGCTCGGCCCGGGGTGCAATATCCAGCCCCTCCCCCACCACAGAGAAGAAAACTGAAAAGAACTGGGCAGAGAAAAAGAAAAATAGTACAGAAGAATCAAATAACCATGGCATTGGTCCATACAACTCAGTACTTTGTAAAAGTGAGAACGTAAACAAAAACAGTATCAACTCACTAGGGCAGAAGCGCGGCCGATCCCCTGGGCAGCGGCTGTCAGGACAATGACTTTCCCTTCAAGTCGTCCCATTAGGAACCTGCAGTGGAACCTAGAGACACGAGCAAATAATGCTTTCACTGCAGCAAAGGCCTCATGCAGGCAGAAACACCCGGAATCAGTCTTCAACGTGCTCCGTGACGAACGTGAGCACAGCTGCTTCAAGTCTCCCCAGACATGCATGCCTGCTTTTCTCAGGTCTAACTCGAAAGGCGTAACTTTCCCTTCTTCCCTTTTCTATCTCTTCTTTGGATCCTGACCAAAACCCTAAGTACATATGCCCTGAACTTCTAGGTTTTCTCACTGTTTCTGTGAAGACAACCTATCCTCAAGCATCTGCTTGCTGACATACATCCATTGCTGAACCTAATCTGTTTTCTGTACCCTAATTTACAAGGGGGAAGAACAAGCCAATGGCTTTCAGAGGCCTTATCTTTTTCTGCAGTTAGGAAGCACTCAGGAATGCCCACCTTTATTTCATTGACCACATCTGTGCAAGGTAGCAGAGGTGATGAGAAAGGAGAGCATTAGAGCAGTTTGTCTAGCCATAATACAGTGAAGAGCAGGAAGGAGAACTGCACTTGGTGGGTGTTGAATGAAACTGGTCAAAATAACCTTCACATTCCTCTGCTCAGCTGCTGGCGTGATAAAGTGCATGAAGCCTTGAGTGCTCACATTTCCTCCTGGCTTTTGAACTTTTCACTTGAGCCAGCTAAGCTTTGTTTTATTTATTTTTTGTTGTTTCACCCATGTACTCTTTTTTTTTTTTTTTTTTCCAATCCTCTACAGTTTGGTCTAAGCTATATAAGCACAAGTGCTTGTAGGCAGCTGGCATTGGGGGATTCATGAGAAGACAGTTATCTTTTCAAATTCACATTTTAGAAATATTCCTGGGTTGGTACAAGGCCTGGTAAATTGAGGGATTACACGTTTTGCCTTCCAATTACAGTTGAAGAAAAGGCCTCCTGGTTCTCCTGCCTCCAGTCGGCTTCTAAGTCTCCAGGGCTGGGCCAGGAGCCCGTGCTTTGTACACCACTGACTATGGGAGAGAACTGGTCATGAGGTCCCCTTCCCAGAGGCCATTCTCCACACCAAGGCAGCCCTGATTTCCCAGATGCACAGAGCTCCTTCTCCACATCTCCCACCCCATCTACCACCTTGCTGAAGGCCATCACGACAGCACAGCGGCCAAGGCTCTTCCACACCACCTACTTTGTTCCCTTCCTCTCTGACACTATGGTAGAAAGTTTCTCCCAGTCTTACCTAACTCCTTCCTCATTTCCTCTAACAAGATGCATGTCCGTGTAAGTCCATCTTGGAGGTTAATTTTTGGAGAACCAGCCCAGCGCAGTCATTTTATAACAACTAGCTTCTGGCTGTGCTCCAGGTATGTTCACAAGTGTTAGGGGACAGAAACTTTTTTTTTCCCCCAATGCCTCACCTACTCTGATACAATGCCTTTTCTTGTTCTTCTTGCACAAAACTTACTTCCCAGCATGGTCATTGGGGATGCTAGGCACAAGGCCCTGTGATAAAGACATGCCAACGTTTCCTTAGGGGTCTCTCTGCCCCCAGAAGCACCAGAAGCAGCCGCTCCCTGTCTGCTCACTTTGTGATCCTCCCTCCAGCTGGTCTCCAGGTTGTTCTGGGACTAGATTTTGGTACTGGAACCCTAACAATAGATAAGCTGCGCTTTTACTAAAATGGATTTCTTTTGGAAAAAGAGAGCAAATTCGGCCAGAAATCATAAGATGAGCCAATTCTTAACAAATCCAACGTGAAACTTGAGCACTTTGGCTTTCTCACTCTATTGGGAACAACATCATTAACTTTTGATTAGCGGGGGCTCAGAGCATTTTCAGGAATTCCTTCTATCTTCATAAACCAGAAAAAAAAGTTTACTTAGGAACGATAACGTGAAAGCTGTCTTTTTTGGCTGTTTTGAAAAGGTCTGGCAAATTCTTTATCCTTCTAACTTCTAACATTCATCTTGAAATAGGCATGTACAAAATAAATAACATCTAAAAGTTAAACGTGCCATTTCCCCCAAAGTTTTGTTTTAAAGCCATTAGAAAATCTTACTTTAGAATAGTGTAGTGAGTTGATGCAGTCCTCCGCTCCAGAAGCTGAGAACTTTGTGCAGAGCCGAATCACATGCTCAGGAATGCATGCTGGGATATGTAGTTCCAATTCTTTGTGGAGCACTAGCCAGTGCAGTTACTGTTTAAAACGGGTTGCAACAAATATGTACCTTATGTGACTACGTGCTTCCATCTAGTGGAAGATACGTGGAACTGTTAACTCTAAGCAGGTGAACCTTGGAAAGTCACGTTACAGATTTTATTATTTATTTATTTATGAGAGAGAGAGAGAGAGAGAGGCAGAGAGAGAGAGAGAGAGGTGTGTGTGGGGGATGGGGGAGGGTGCACCATGGCCTCCAGCCACAACAAACAAACTCTACGTGTATGCGCCACCTTGTGCATCTGGCTTAAGTGGATCCTGGGGGATCCAACCTGAGTCCTTTGGCCTTGCAGGCAAGCGCCTTAACCGCTGAACCATCTCTCAGGCCACGTTACAGATTAAGTTGCATGAATCCTTTTTTCTTTAGCTTCTTAAATCTCTAGCTTTTGTTAAATTTCTATCTAGTTTTTGTTACTATGCACTTATCTGGAGCAGTAAAAAAAATGTGGGACTGAGGAGATGTCCCAGTGGTTAAAGTGCTGGCCCCACTAGCGAAAGGGCCTGAGTTTTGAGTCCCAGCAGTCACATAAGAAGCTGGGCATGGTGACTTAGGCCGTAAACCCTGCCCAGGGGAGATAGAGACAGGAGGATCCCAGAGGTTGGATGCTAGTTAGTTTACTTCTGCAGAAGAGTGTGCTGTCAGAAAGAGTTTAGGCAAGCAACCACACCCCAGGCAGTTTGCTAGAGTCCTTGAGCCTCACTTTAATTTATTGGTCAAAGTTTGGCCTCACACTCTTACCCGATTGTCTAAAATATGAAATGGCGAGTGTTGCTGGGGGAAATCTAAGGGGAAGGCACTTTGGGGGGAAGTACTGTTGATCATTTTTGGTTTCAGAGACTGCAGACTTTCTGGGTTTTAAAAAAGTTTTTTTATTTTATCTATTTTATTTTATTTTATTTTATTTTATTTTTTAATTAGAGAGAGACAGAGAGAGAGCGAGCGAGCGTGAGCTGGAGAGCTGGCTTAGCAGTTAAGGTGCTTGCCTGAGAAGCCTAAGAATGCCAGACGCAAAAGTGACATAAGTGTGCAATGTCACACATGCGCACAAGGGGGCGCACAGGTCTGGAGTTTGTTCACAGTGGCTGAAGGGCCCATGCCATTCTTTATTTCTGTGGCTCTTCCTCTCTCTTAAAACTAAAAAAGAGAGAACGGAACAGGCAGATAGACATCGAATGAGTGCACCAGGGCTTTCAGCCATTGCAAGTAAACTCCAGACGTAAGCACCACCTTGTGCATCTGATTTAGGTGGGTTCTGGGGAATCGGACCTGGGTCCTTAGGCTTTGCAGGCATGCGCCTTAACCGGCAAACCGTCTCTCCAGCCCGGACTCTCTGGGTATTAAGGTTTGCTTACTTCTTAGGCCCCCAAGGACTTATGACTCAGCAGGAACTTGCTGCAGTAAACTGCTCTTCCTCACGGTCAAGATGTCCTTAACCCTTTGATAGAAAAGACAGCATGTCTATTTCTCACATTCCTCACAAGCTGAATCTGTGAGTTCCAGGTTCAGGGGGAGAACCTGACCCAAAATAATAAGGTGGGAAGTGATTGAGGAAGACACTTGATGTCAACCTCTGGCCTCTGCACACACATGCAACACACGTGCACATTCACATACACATGTACCCACGTACATATGAGTGTACACACACATAGAAAGAACTCAGCTCACTGAAGATTTCTGGTCATTCTTAAGAGCTTTATCCTAGATTGTCGTGAGGGAGAAGGAACCTTCCCTGAGGTTCAGGTACAGTTTGGGTTGTCAAGCTGTCATGCATACTGTAGTGTATTCTAATACTAAGGCAGGCGTAGTGGCAGGCAGCTGGGTCACTCTGGGGTGAGGTAGTGAAGCACACCAAGCTCCAATGGAAGTGTGAAGTTATGAAAGGAAGAACCTCTTGGTTAACAGCAAAAAGACAAGTTTGGCTGAAGAACACAATAGATACAGAAAGGATGAGGCTAGTGATGCTTTATCAAATTGTTGTGAGGAAGCTGAGTAATTATGTAGGTCATCTGTAAATGTCCTACATAAGTTTCTCAGTTCACCTCACTTTCCCATTGCTTTTTCCTTTTGAAGGCAAGAAAACAAAGCTATCAAATTCTGAGTCTTTTTTGTTGCTAGGCTGGCCTGCCACCCAGATCTAGCTATTGAAATGTAGGCTGAATTATCTGAGGGCTTCTTTCTTAAAGAGAAATGTGATGCCTCTCTACAGGCTCTTGTCCCTCCCCTTCTTTTCTCTTTGATGAGGTTATGAGGCTTTTGATATGAGCACAGCCACTGTGGTGTTGCTCCCAGGATCTGATGCACAAGATAAGGACAGAGCAGAGCAGGAAAAAGGAGCCTGGTCCCAAGAAGACAGTTCAGGGTGACTCTCTCCTTTGTGGGTTGTGTGAACTTCTGATCACTGTTTCTGTTTTACTTGTTGTCATTATTGTTATAAGGCTCTGGGTTCTGAGTGTGGTGAGATTAAAGGTGCCTGTAATCCTAGCATTTAGGCGGTGGAGGCAGGAAGGTCAGAGATTCAAGGTTATCTTCACCTACATACTGAGTTTGAGGCCAATCTGGGCTACAAGAGACTAGATCTGGTGAAGGAAGGCTAATTAAAGAAAAATTCCCTAGGGCAAATGCCAAGAGTTTTCCTCACTAGCTGACTGGGCAAGTCATTGTCAACGGAGTTTTATAATTGGTAATAAAGCTGCCCTTTTCAATCCCTGTGGTTTCTCCATGTGTCCTGTGAGGTCTTCTCTGACATCATTCTTCCCTGCTTTACTGAAGCTTCCTGTGATCTGCAGTCACATCCGGCTGCATGCTTAAACATACCTACCTTTGACTTTGGAGGCCTTTGGAAGAGAAACACATTTTAATAAAAGTGTAACCAGAGGTGTTAGATTCAAGAGTTTGGGCCCTTAAAAATATTTACTTGCGGGCTGGAGAGATGGCTTAGTGGTTAAGCGCTTGCCTGTGAAGCCTAAGGACCCTGGTTCGAGGCTTGATTCCCCAGGACCCACGTAAGTCAGATGCACAAGGGGGCGCATGGGTCTGGAGTTCATTTCCAGTGGCTGGAGGCCCTGGTGCGCCCATTCTCTATCTGCCTCTTTCTCTGTCTGTCACTCTCAAATAAATAAATAAAAATAAACAAAAAAATTAAAAAAATATTTGCAAGCAGATAGAAAACACACACACACACACACACACACACACACACACACACACAGAGAGAGAGAGAGAGAGAGAAATGGGCACACCAGTGCCTCTAGCCACTGCAGGTGAACTCCAGATGGATGCCTGCGCCACTATGCATCTGGCTTTACATAAATACTGGGGAATCGAACCTGGGCCATTAGGCTTTCCAGGCAAGTGTTTTATCCTTAATGGGCAAATTAAAGAGACGAATTAAGAGTGAAAGCAGATTTATTCAATGTGGCTTTTCCTTCCCCCAGCAAGAATTTGGCAGTAGTTGCCAACCATACACTTTCACTGTCTTACCTTGAGGATGTATCAACTCTCCAACAATTTGTCACAAATTTAGTTTGCAGGAATCTTGATTTCTTTTCTCTTCCACAAGATATTATACTGGGCCATTTATTACATTGATGATATGTTGAATGGACCCAATGTACAAGTAGTAGCATACTCTAGACTTTTTTGGTGACATCTTGGCAAAAAGGGTAGGAAGTGAATCCAACTAAAATTCATGTTTTCTACCTCAGTGCAATTGCTAGGGGTCTAGGGGTATGAGGTACATGCAGATATTTCTTCTGGTTGAAGGTTAAGTGGTTACACCTGGCCCCTTTTTAAAAAAGGAACAATACCCCTTTGGATTTTGGAAACAAGCAGTTTTCACTTAGACCTGTTACTCCAGCCCATTCATGAGTGATTAGAAAAGCTGCTAGTGTTGGTTATGGTCCAGAACAAAAGGTGGCTCTACAGTAGTTCCAGTCTGCTGTGTACGTTTCTCTGCCACTTGGGTCAGCAGATCCAATAGTACTTGAAGTGTCTGCAGCAGAGCAGGCACCTGTGTGGAGCCTTTGACAGGCTCCTGTAGGCAAGACCTTTAGGATTTTTGGATAAGATTATGCCATCATTTGCAGCAAAATAGCTCTTGACCTTTACCTAGATTGAATACTTGACTATGAGCCACCAAGTTACCATATGACCTGAGCTGCTTGTCATGAACTAGGTGAGATGTGTATGTGTACCATAAATTATGTGTAGCATAAACCATGAAGTTTGGTATGCAAGCAGTAGTCCCTTATCAAATGGAAGTACTATCTACATGATTGGGCCTGATCAGGTTCTGAAGGCACCAGTACACTTATATGAAGAAATGGCCTAAATAGGCATGATTTGAACCCTGCTGCATCACTTTCTATGTCCTTGTCTATACGTATAGCTCATGAGAAGCACCCTCTTGTCACCTGACAGAGGAAGACAAGGCTACAGCCTGTGTACAGACAGCTATGCATGATTTGTAGGCACCACTCCAAAGTGGACCAGTACAAGCTTGTAGCACTATTCCTGGACAGTGGTGTAAACTTCTCTGTGGGTGGAACTCAGGTCAGGGCATCTGTGTGCACATTGGGAGTAGGAATAATATTCCTATCATATACTTTTTCATAGGCTGTGGACAATGGTTTGGCTGGAGGGTCAAGGACATGGACAGAACATAATTAGAAAAATGGTTACAAAGAATGTAGGGGAAGAAATACATGGATAGACCTAAGAACTACACAGACTTGTCTCTGGACATTGTACATAACATGAAGCCCTTAACCCTTCCACACTGACAGGATGCTAAGAGAATGCTTTGATGAAATATTTTCTTTCTTGAGGTAGGGTCTCACACTATCCCAGGCTGACCAGGAATTCTCTGAGAGTGAGGGGTGCTGTGATTCACTCAGATGGACTGTGACTTACTGAGATGGAGCAGAGTGAGGAGTGCTGTGGTTGTAGAAACAAAGAACCTATAGCAACGTAGACCTATAGCATTAGGGAGACAGGTGAACTTCTCTAACTGTGAAATACCAGTATAAGCCTATAGTAGTTGTATGATCCAAAACGGTTTCAAATCCCCCATAATGTCTAATTGGCCTGATGAACTTACCAGCTTTCCAAGAAGTTGGTAATATAGATGTATGTCACTGTGCTTGGATTAATGCTTGTAGTTCATAAAACTCAGGGAGAAGAAACAAAAACAAAACAAGACAAAACAAAACAAAAACCCAGAGAAAGTTCATGAAGAACCAGGGCAACACTGTCCAAAGGATGAAAATAATTTTTCAGAAAATAATCCCAAATAAATGGGTATTTTTGAATTATCTAAGAAAGAAATCAAAATAATCACCTTATATAAACATATCAGTCTATAAGAAAACATATTATATATATATTCAGGGACCAATACACAAACAAAGTGAGACCAACTCAGAAAGGCTATATTAAGAGCATCAAACAAAATTTTCAACTAAGTAAAGGAATTGAAATGTTCAATGGGTTAATGGGTAGAGTTGATCAAGTAGGAAAATTAGTAAATTTGAAAGCATTAATTTGAAACTACTGAATCTGAAAAGCAAAGGGCAAGTAAGAGTTTGTGAATGTGCAAACAGAGCAAGGGAGTAACACACACTGTCTCAGGGATTGCATTACGCATTATGGGAAACTCCAACAGAAGGAAGAGAACAGTGCAGGCTGCATTGGGAGCAGCAACCTCAAATTCCCTAAATCTGAGGAAGGAAATGGGCATCTTAATTCAAGAATTTTGCAACATTCTGCTGGCCTGGATACTTGACATTTAATTATATTTTTAATGGCCTTAAAGGAGTTCTACTATGCAGGTTAACTCCAGGGTACTTTTGTTCAGTGGAGGAACATCAGGTCTATAGTAGTTAACATGTTGTGTTGGCCAAGGTAGAAAGGGAAGCCAGTGTACCAAGAGGCAGGCCTGAGGAGAAGAGACAAACAGGCTTCATTGTCCATAAGGCCTAGCAAAGGCAATGTGTAAGGGGAATCATGTCAACTCTGATCTATAACCTTCTGCAACTTGTTCTTTTAAATGGATTTTCAAGGCACTATAACATAAAAGTAATGTTAGCTAATTTCTAAAACCAAAGGTTTTTTTTTTTTTTTTTTGAGGTAGGGTCCTACTCTAGCCTAGGCTGACCTGAAATTCATTATGTAGTCTCAGGGTGGCCTCGAACTCATCACGGTGATCCTCTTATCTCTGCCTCCTGAGTACTGAGATTAAAGGCATACACCTTTTTTGAAGTAGGGTCTCCCTCTAGCCTAGACTGACATGGAATTCACTAAACTAGAGTTACCCAGTCAGATTTTATTTATTTATTTTTGTTGTTTTGGGGTAGAGTCTTGTCTAGTACAGGCTGACCTGGAATTCACTATGTAGTCTCAGGGTAGCCTTGAACTCAAGGTATTAAAGAAAGCTCATCATTTTGTTAATGCAAGGTTTTTGTTAACTTATATGCAGTGCTTTACAACTGTTATATAAGTCATATGTGAATAACCTTAACAAATAGAATTGCATAAATTTTGCTGGGTGTGGTGGCACACACCTTTAATCCCAGTACTTGGGAGGCAGAGGTAGGAGGATCGCTGTGAGTTCAAAGCGAGTTGGAGAGTACAGAGTGAATTCCAGGTCAGCCTGGGCTAGAGTGAGACCCTACCTCGGAAAACCAAAACCATGACAAACAAAAATGTACACCTTTTGTGTCTATATAGAAAGACTGGAAATGTTTTTTTTTTAAATAAGTTTATTCTTTACAATATATAAAAATAAATAGTCCAACGTTTTAAAATGTTAAGCATGAAAGCACATAGTACTGTTACAGTTATTTTAACTTATTGGAAAATGAATTTCTCGTTCCTTCATTTTCTCAGTTTAAAGACAAAGTGAAAATTAAACTGAAATTAAGTCGGACTATAACATTAATGGGTAAATGCATAAAGAAAGTTACTGGAAACATTGCGGGTTTCCAGAAAGTGTGGGAAGTCTACTGCATTTTGCAGTCATCTGTTTCTTCTCTTGAGGAGGGCCACAGATCTGGCTTAGCATCCACACTGTTTGTTTCTATTGTTTGTTCCTCTGAGAAAGAAAATAAAAATCAAAATTAATCCTACTACTTAAACCTAGAATAGCAGGAAGCAGAAAGGGTGTTAAAACAGAATATTTAAGGAATGAAAAATAGCAATGTGGTTCATGTGTTTGGTAACAAGAAAGATCCGTCACCATGTTAGAGAACCTACTTCCCACTCAGTCAGAAGATGAACTGCTAGGAAATGGTATTACATACAAAAGAAGTGATAAAATTTTATTTAGAATTAATTAGCTGGATATTTAAAGTGAATCAAATATGAACTAGTTGTCTTTTTAAAAAATCTAGTTAAGAAAAGGAATGCTAAACAAATAAAGTAGTCTTCCCTTGTACATAGTTAGCTTTGCCTGGTTTCATGTACCTGTGGTCAACCTCATTCCAAAACTATGAAATGGAAAACTGAAAAAGCAGCATGTCAGACATCTTTCAGTTGTATTCTGGGCATAGTGGTGCATGTCTATAATCCTAGCACTTGGGAGGCTGAGGCAGGCAGCCAGGAATATGGCTGTGAGTTAGAAGTGTGCTGACTAGACACATAGTGAAAAAAAAAAAAATCAACTGTGAGCTAGTCTGAGCAGTAATGAAACCTCATGCTGTCCCTCTCATCCTGGATACCAGTCATGTGTCCGTTCCACAGTGTCCACTGTGTGTACCCATCCATCCGCAGCCATCCCAGTGATCAGATGGGCTGTCACTGATGGTGGTACCTGTTGTCAAAGGAACCCTTACTGGGATAATCCCCTAAAGCCTAAGAGTAATGATGCCTGAGGTATGGAAATGCCAAAGAAGTTGTAAACTGCTTCCTTGGAATGAAAAAAGGTAATTTTATCATGAGTATTGTGAGTATCAATGCATGTCTAGTACTACTACTCAGGATGTTGGAGATGCTGGCGAGAAGCCTCCCCAGATAAGGGGGAGCTATTATAGTACGCATTTTACACAATACTGAGTTATCTTTGAGGAACTTTCTTTGAGCTGTGTATAGATTCATGCAGGTGAACATGAAGATGTGCAGCTTTTGTAAGTTGTGTCAATGAATTTTTCTCATTCTGAGAGCAAGTGGAGCAACACTGGGACTTTAAGCAATGGCAAGGGAATGGAATGAGTTGTAAGCTTTGAAAGCATCCCCTCAACTGTACAGTAACCAACAAATGACAAGAACCTCTTGTTGCTGCTGATGACAGCAAAGGTTCACGAGGCAGAATAACAACGTTCGGCACTGCCATGGAGGCCCACAGACAGCAGAGAAAGCTGCAGGACCTGCTTTGTGTAAACTGACCCCCTGGGACCAAAGCTTACAGATGACCACCACCTGCCATCACCTACCTGGGAACAGTCCCAAGCTGGAGTTATCGAAATAGCGAACTGGATAGCATGCCGGTAAAGACTTTGATCGGCTATCAAAAAATGACGATTTTGGAGATTCCTTTAGCACGAGGTCACGTAAATTCCCCTCCTTATACTGAGAAGGTGTGTTTAGCTTCTTCTTGGTGCCTGTTCTGGTCACTTTAGGAGATTCTGGAGAATTTTCACAAGTTCCTTTTTTATAAGCTCTACTTTTAAAGATTCTTTCCTTCCAAGTTTTAATCACAGTGGAAAGATGATGGTTTTCACTTAAGTGTAGGGAAAAAGAGAGATTAGACTTCGACTCTTAAAATATAGTCACACAAAAAACTTAAAAACAACTCTACTAAAATATACATCAAACTTACCATTTGCCACATTTGTATTTTAATTTCAACCTAATGCTTTCTCCTTTGGCTACTTCAGAAAGTGAAACTGAGAGATTTATTGATCATGTCAATAAAAAGTTAAAGAAAAGTGAAATGGAGCTATATAAATGGAATAATTGATGTAAAACTTTGTGGTCATAGTTTTTTTTTTAAATTTATTTTATTTGAGAGAGAGAAGAGAGAGTGAGAGAGAGGGAAAGAGGCAGACAGAGAGAATTAGAGAGACTGGGCACTCCAAGGCCTTCAGTCACTAAAAACAAACTCCACATGTATGTGCAACCTTGTGCATCTGGCTTATGTGGGTCTTAGAGAATCAAACCTGGGTTCTCTGACTTCACAGGCAAGAGCCTTAACTGCTAAGCCATCCTTGTGGCACAGTTTTGAGACAGAGAGAGAGAAAAAAAATCAATCCAAACTATGACTTCAGGATTTATAATGAATCTACCATCTCCCAGACTGGTTTATATATTTATAGTTTATCATAACAATTTGAAAATTAGTTTAATAGATGGCTTTTCCACAAACCTTTATAAAAATGTTATACTTTCATCTAGTCTAATTCCCATTCATTTCTTTTCTTTTTTTGTTCTTTCTTTTTTTTGGGGGGGGGGGTTTCGAGGTAGGGTCTCACTCTAGCCCAGGCTGACCTGGAATTCACTATGTAGTCTCAGGGTGGCCTCGAACTCAGGCAATCCTCCTACCTCTGCCCCCCCCCCCCGAGTGCTGGGATTAAAGGCGTGCACCACCACGCCCGGCTCCCATTCATTTCTTTAAAAATTATTTATTTGTGTGTGTGTGTGTGTGAGCACACACACAACTAAATGTGTGCCAGGGCCTCCTGTCACTGCAAACCAACACCAGATACTTGTGCCACTTTTTGTGTCCAGCTCACACAGATGGCTTGGGAATTACCTGGGCTAGCAGGCTTTGTAAGCAGGTATATTTAACCAGAGTCTCACCTTCCTAGCCCCTCTATTCATTTTTTACATTTTAGATTTTTGCTCATCACTTTACCACTTCCATACATCAAGATATGGTCAGATTCCTCTTTCATAATGTACTTAATAAAGTTCTGCCCTTTTTTTCTTTCTTTTTGAGATGGGGGCTTGCTATATATTCCAGGATGGCCTTCAATTTACTGTCTTGTCTCTGACTCCTGAGTGCTAAGATTACAGCTTTTTGCTATAAAACCACTGTGGATGATGCTGGATTCATTGTAAAACCTGAAGTCATATTTTGGATTTTTTTTTTCAAAACTATGGCCACAAACTTTATAGTTCAATTATTCCAAAATGCCTCTGGCCTTTTGCTTAATAGCACTCAAATTGAAAAGAAGTATGTGTTTTTAAAATTATTTGCTCCGAGCCATTTTATTCATTTCTTGGTGGTGTAAGGAAATTGAGCCCAGGGTCTTATGCTTGTAAGGCAAATATTCTGATACTAGGTGACACCCCAGCCATCTAAGTTATTTAAAGCCCATAGTACAGAGTTTGGTACATATGTGACTATAGAAGGCAAATAATTAAATTTGTTAGATTAGTTTGTACAGTAGGCAGTCTATGATGATGCACCTAAGGGCACTGAGCAGATCTGGTTCACTCTCTCAGCTGTTTCTTCAAAGGTCTTGATTGTCTGATACTTGCTTGGTTAGAAACAGGTCAAGGATTAAACAACAGACATTTGTAGCAGTGCCACTATATTCTGATTTCTTTTAAAAGAAACATTTTTATCACACAAAGTCTCTAAGTTACTTTCCCCATATTTTGTGAACTGTTGCCAACTGCACCAACATACTTAACGGCCATAAGCATAGTATTTGTCATATTAGGTTGACTTACCTTAACAGCTCATTGTTTTGCTTTGTTATCTCCTCGTTTTGCTGCTTTAGCTTGGAAATTTCCTTTTCCAGCCTTAAATATTCACTTTTCAAAATAAGAGCTTTGGTACTTTGTATAATTCCACTGCCACCTCCACAGGTTAAGGGCTTCACTGGAGGTTGTGAATCATATTCTGATGTCACTGTAGGAGGTAAAGACACACAGGGATGACACTTTTTTAAAAAATATTTTATTTTTATTTATTTGTTTATTTATTTATTAGAGAGAGAATGAGAATGGGTGCGCCAGGGCCTCCAGCCACTGCAAACAAACTCCAGATGTGTGTGCCCCCTTGTGCATCTGGCTTATGTGGATCCTGGGGAGTTGAACCTGGGTTCTTTGGCTTTGCAGGCAAGCGCCTTAACCATTAAGCCATCTCTCTAATAATATGTAGGCCAGGCTGGTCTTGGATTTGTGGTGAGCCTCAGGTTCCTGAGTGCTGTGATTCTACATGTGTGCCACCATGCCTTGCTGGGTTAATAACCTTATATCTTCACAAAGTTCAAAATACAAATCCGGAGCACCTCACTGATATGATCATTTGTTCTGCATCAACAAGATGTACTACCATAACAGGCTCACTAAGACTGTCCACTCTGACGGCACCAACAGCAACCTCCCACAACCTATCAACCCTGGGTTATCTATATACATTAGAGTTCTCCTACAGACTTGTTGTGTGTCACTTTGTAACAACATGCTTGGAGTCCACCCCTAAGAATATTATTTAAGCATATGTTAGTAAGTACTGCATACTATATGTGTAAAAGCAATGGAATAGCCTGTTTAGTAACTTATAGGGAAAAAAATGCATAAAAACATGATGTATCAATTATTTACTGGAATAACCCATTAAGTCATCAGGAATTCAGAAAATAGAGTATATGTGTGAAAGAGATTCTTGTTCATTTTCTTTAGAATTCAGGTACAATATCCATTGAGCATTCCTAATCAGAAAATCTGAAATACTCCAATATTCAAAATTTTGAGCATTCAGCAAGGACCCAGACTTTGGGTAAATTAACTACAGCTACTTGATATTTGACAAAGGCCCTAAGAATGTAGGCTGGAAAAAAGATAGCATCTTCAACAAATGATGCTGGACAAACTGGATATCCACATGCAGGAAATTGAAACTTGATCTGCACATCTTGCCATGCACAACAGTCAAGTCCAAATGGATCAAAGACCTCAATATAAGACTGGAAATTCAGTTACTACTGGAAGAAAAGTAGGAAACTTTCCATGATATAGGAATGGGAAAAGACTTCATGAACAAAATTCCAGTAACACAGGATCTTAATCACTCAACCATTGTGATCTCATGAGGCTGAAAAGTTTCATCACAGACAAACATACAATAAGCACAGCCAATAGATTACCCACAGAATGGGAGAAAAATTTTGCTGGCTATCCAACTCACAGAGGCCTAATTTCTAGAATCTACAAAGCACTCAAAAACTTAAACAATAAAAAGTCAAACAACCCACTCACAAAATGGAGCAAAAAACTGGACAGGCAGTTCTCAGAGGAAGAAATACAAATGGCAAACATACACTTAAGAAAATGTTCATCATCCTTAATCATCAGGGAAATGTAAATTAAAACAGCTATGAGATTCCACCTTACCCCAGTAAGGATAGCAAACACTAAAAAATCAAATGAAAATAAATACTGGCGAGGATGTGTAGAAATAGGAACCCTCATCCATTCTTGGTGGGAACGTAAGATGGTACAACCACTTTGGAAAGCAATATTGAGGCTCCTAAAAAGGTTGACTATAGAGTTACCAATGGACCCAGTTATTCCCTTACTGGGCATTTATCCTAAAAGCTCCATGCCTCAGTTCAGAGAGATATGATCAACCATGTTTATAGCTACTCAATTCATAATAGCTAAAAGTTGGAATCAACCAAAATGTCCATCATTAGACAAATGGATAACTAAGATGTGGTATATCTACAGGATGGGATTCTACACAGCAGTAAGAAAAAATGACACAATGAAATTTGAAGCAAAATGGCTGAACCTGGGACAGATCATTCTCACTGAACTCACCCAATCACAGAAAGATAATCATCATATAGTCTCACTCATCTATGGCTCCTAACCTGAATCTACCTGAGATGCTGACATACCTAACAAGCATCTCGAGGACCAGACAATAGGGTGGGTAGGGCGGGAGGGGACGGTAAGGGGCTGGGGAACACAAAACTGGACCCAAATGGCAATGGTACCATAAAATTGTACATCCTAAAAGACAGACTAAATGGTTGAATCTTCATCAGGCCCTTCGAGGGAATACCTGAACCACAGGACCCTGGAGAGAGTATGATGAAGACTGACCTTAATCTTCTCCTGTCTCTCTCTCTCCCCCTCTTCTTTCTACCTCTCTTATATTACTCATCTTTTACTTCCTTCTCTTCTTGGGCACTGACCTGTAAGTCCTAGTACCAGCATGTGGCTAACATCCACAATGAGCTATAGATCAGACAGACAAGGTTTCCCAAAAGAAGACAGATTTCTGTCAGAATACCCGATGACCTACCAAAGGTTATTAGTAAGGTCCTACTGCTGAAGACACAATACACTGTTGGTATGTAAATGGAATGAACTGGCTGGAATCTGGAAGAGAGTCAGTCCCCACATAGCTCATCTAGTGCCAGAAGATGCTATATGAGCAACTGGGGGAAAACGACCAACATCTGTCCAAGCAACTCCTGGTCTAAGCTACTCAGCAGCAAACAACCTGACATGATGCTCATACAAGTGCAATAGTGGTGCACAGCCATGGTGGGTAGCCAACTGCTCTTGATTTGGCTAACTGATCTGCTCAGTGGAATGGAACCCATAGCTGGAGCTGGAAACCAAGTCAGAATCATATCCAAAAATGAGCCTGCTGTTCATTATCAAGCTACCACCAGTCATGGGCTGCAAGAGGGCCTACATCTATTAAATTCTGTCTAAAAAAAAAAACAAAGGTTATCCCATTTATCTGGCACTAACTTCATTTTCCATTGGAGAATTTGCTTCTCTTTTTCAGATGGATGCAGATTCTAAAGAGAGAACCACCCCATTATACCTCAAAACGGCCCCATCTGAAACTAAAAGTAATTGGGGAAATGAGCAAGAGTGCTGCTTCTTTGGTGAACCTGGTACCAGCACAAGGGTGAAGGAAGTAGACACAAAGAATACTCAACTCCTACAAAATCAGATATCCAGAGACACAGAGGCTCCCAAGACCTCATCACTGAAGCAGACCTAAAATGAACCCAACATGGCTCAGGGAGATAGTGTAGAACAGAAGGTGGAAAGAATGTTAGAGCCACACGTTGGATCATGATGCACAGAGACATTGCCTCTTACCCATAACTGATGGCTACCCCCACAATACATGACCCATATTCCCTAATGTGGAGGGTCCTTGCAGAGGGGGGAGGACAAGGAGGAGGCTAACAATGGTACCAACATGACTGTATACACTGTGTACATAACTAATTAAAAACAACAAAAAAAAAATTTTGAGCATTCAGATGCACAAGGGGGTACATCCATCTGGAATTCGAATGCAGTGGCTAGAGGCCCTGGCGCACCTATTCTCTCTCCCTCCCTCTGTCTCTAATAAATAAATAAAAATAAAATAAATTTGAACATTAAAATGATACTTCAGGAGGAAATTTAGACTGTTCACATGGTGGCTGAGACAGTGACAAATTTACTTTCTTTTCTTTTTTGGTTTTTCGAGGGTTAGGGTTAGGGTTCGAGGCAAGGGCTCACTCTAGCCCAGGCTGACCTGGAATTCACTATGGAGTCTCAGGGTGGCCTCGAACTCACGGCGATCCTCCTACCTCTGCCTCCCGAGTGCTGGGATTAAAGGCGTGCGCCACCACGCCCGGCACAAATTTACTTTCTAATGGTTTGGTGTAAAACCTTTTTTGTTTCATGCAAAAAACTGTTAGAAACACTGTATCAAATTACCTTAAGGCTTTGCATTTAAGTGTCATTTGAGAAGCATACATGAATCATTTTGAAATAGATACTCAGGAAGTTCAAGCTGGAGTAGGTATCTGGCAACATCTTTTACATGGCTTTCTCTATTTTCTTTTTTAAAACTAGATAATAATACATACAATTATATATTTTGTTTGGCATTTAGTACATTTTTTTAAATTTTATTTTGGTTTTTCAAGGCATGGTTTCGCTTTAGCCCAGGCTGACCTGGAATCCACTATGTAGTCTCAGGGTGGCCTTGAGCTCACAGCTGCCATCCTACCTCTGCTTCCCAAGTGCGCCACCACGACTGGCTTGTTTGGCATTTAGAATTCTCATTGTGCTTTCACATATCTTTTGGTGTGATCCTAACAAGTGTGTGTGTGAGTGATATGGTTCTGAGCTCCACCTGTGGTGTGCCATAGTCTTTGAGGGCAGAGTTGGCAGCCTGGAGACTTGTTCTGAGCTTAGCTCAGTGGTGCACCAATACTAGTCAGTGCAGTCAATATCTTCTCAAATGAAACACAAGATAAGAAATACATCAAAGGCAGTATGAGGAGTGTATCTGTAGAAATGTGATCATTCAACCTTAAAACTGTGTTGAAGATAAATTTCAGATTTTTAAGAAATTACCAATGTTTTCAGTTTTTAAGAGCAAACAGGCTAACATTAACCTCTACTATGCAGCAGTTGTTATTTATTACTTGTGTGCATACATTTCAAATCTCTTTAGATATGCTTGACTTTTATTGGGAAGAACAGTTGAGCCATTTTTTTTTATAGTAGTTAAGTACCATCAGTAATAAGGAGCTAATAAGACCAGCACAATCACAATGATTCATTTTAAAAGTAGATTAGTGGTTCATTTAGATTTAATCTTGAATGCTATACTTACAAAAAGAGTCTATGTGTGGAAAAGTTAAATGAAAAGGATTGGAAAATACCTGCAGTTTTCTACTTACCTGAAGTATCTTGGGCCTGTTGATTTCTTCTGAGATTTTCTCGTAGTGCCCTTATCATTTCTTTTTGATATTCAATAGTAGCTTTTGTAGAATTAATTCTAATGAGAACAACAATTAAAATGTAAAAACCAAGTATATAATGTTATATGGAAGAGTAAGTAAAGCTATTGCTGAGGATTTTCTAATCGATATACCATACTGACACAATCTCCACAAGTAGTAGTAGTAGTCAGTCTCCTAGACAGCATACTGCTATCATGCCCTTGACTATAAAAGCCAGCCAAATAGAAACTAAGGCATGTAAAAGTCCTTAATGTTCACTTTGAAGTATACAATTTTAAGTTTTTACTGATAGATGATTCAGGAAGACATATTAAGAGACATAGTGACCAGAGCTGTGCTCATTATTTTCCTTTTCAGACTGGCTGTCGAAATCAGGGAGGGCCTTGTGCTTGCTAGGCAAGTACTCTACTACTAGCTTCACCCCAGTTTAAAATTTTACATGTAAGGTGACAATTGAATGAGTTTAAAATCTGTGGGCATTTGAATTTTCAAACAGTAATAACAATTATTTTCATAAGTTGCTTTTTAAAGAGTAAACTAATTAATGCTAAGATATTCATGTAGTTTAGAATGAAATGTTGTATGACTAAAGCCATGTTCAACAGAGGCAAAGACATACTCTTTTTCATGTTCTCTGGCATTTTTCATCTTTTCTAGGTCTGTTTTCACTAGTTTTGTTTTCAGGTCTTCAATTTCTTCTTTATAAGGTTTAGCTCCTACAGCAACTTCGTTCTAATTGTTATAGGAAAAAGAAAAGAAAAATAATGATTAGTTTTAATTTCTCCAGTTTGATTTTTTTATAAATTTATTTGAGAGAGAGTGAGAGAAAGGGAGACAGAGAGAGAAAGAGAGAGAGAGAGAAAATGGGTGCAACAGGGCCTCCAGCCACTGCAAATGAATTCCAGATGCATGTGCCACCTGGTGCATCTGGCTTACATGGGTCCTGGGGAATTGAACCTCGAACTGGAGTCCTTAGGCTTCACAGGCAAGTGCTTCACCACTAAGCCATCTCTCCAGCCCCTAATTTCTCCAGTTTTGAAGAGAGTTTGGCTACCTTTGCTAAGAATATCCAGTAATTTTCAATACATGAGACATAATGGTAGTCATTAACTTTAATTGAACACCTAAATATCTGATATAAAGTGTATCTGAAGGTAGTAAGTTGATATTTGATTTTTATTTCTTTTCTAGTTTTTTACTTGCAAGACGACAGAGATAGAAACAGAGAGACAGAGGATGAGAATGAATAAATATGGGCATGCCAGGGCCTCTTGTCACTGCAAATGAACTCCAGATACATGTACCACTTTGTGCATCTGGCTTGGCATGGGTACTGGGGAATACAATCCAGGAGATTGGGCTTTATACAGAAGTACCCTTAACTGCTGAGCCATCTCTCAGGTCCTTATAACACATACATTTTTTCCCAAGGAAAATAGTAATATAACTTACAAAATGAAACAGGATAAAAATGATGAGTGGGCACAGGCGGATGCGGAAAAGGAAAAATAGCAGTAGTGACACTTCACACAACAAAGCAGTGTGAACATCAGTGACTTCACACCACAAAGCAGTATGAACAGCCCTGACTTTTATGCCACAAAGGAGGGTGAGCAGCAGTGACTTCAGGCTACAAAGCAATGTGTGGTAGTTTGAATGTGAATGGAGGGCCCCATAACCTCAGAAGTATTTAAAAAAAATTATTTCTTTGTGAATGAGAGAGAGAAAGGGAGGGAGGGAAGAAGACAGGAAGGGAAGGAGAAAGAAGGGAAGGAGGGAGGGGGAGAGAGAATGGGTGCATCAAGGCACCCAGCCACTGCAAACAAACTCCAGATGCATAAGCCACCTTGTGCATCTGGCTTTAAGTGGATACTAGGGAATCAAACTTGGGTCCTTAGGTTTGCAGACAAGCACCTTAACCACTTAGATATCTCTCCAGCCCAGTTACTTTTAAGTAATTAATTTATTTGCAAGAAGAGAGAGAGAGAGAGAGAGAGAGAGGGAGAGAGAGAGAGAGAGAGAGAGAGAGGGAGAGGGAGAGAGAGAGAGAGAGAGAGAGAGAGAGAGAGAGAGAGAGAACACACACACACAGAGAATAGGAGTGCCAGGACCTCCAGCTGTTGCAAACAAACTTCAGACACATACCACTTTGTGCATCTGGCTTTATGTGGGTACTAGGGAATCGAACCAAGGTTGTTAGGTTTTGTAGGCAAGTGCTTACATTGCTAAGCTATCTCTCCAGCCCAGTATTTTTTATTTTTATTTTTATTTTTTTGGTTTTTTGAGGTAGGGTCTCACTGTAGTCCAGGCTGACCTGGAATTCACTATGGAGTCTCAGGGTGGCCTCGAACTCACGGCGATCCTCCTACCTCTGCCTCCCAAGTGCTAGGATTAAAGGCATGAGCCACCACACCCCGCTAAGTAAGTTATTTTTTAAAGAGTAAACTAACACATGCAATTCTAGCAACATGGAACTGACTATAAGACAGTATGAGCAGCAGTGACTGCACATCACAAAACATTATTGGGAATCCTTTTGTATCAAAAGATGGTTCAGTCATAAAAATATTATCTGCATGTGTTTTGGTTTGGTTTTTCGAGGTAAGGTCTCACGCTAGCTCAGGCTGACCTGAATTTCATTGTGTATTCTCTGGGTTGCCTCGAACTCACACTGATCCTCCTACCTCTGCCTCCCGAGTGCTGGGATTAAAGGCATGTGCCACCATACCTGGCTCAAAACTTTTATTTTTGAAATGATTTTAGCTTACCTGAAGTAACTGAATGGTTTCTTTTGATTTTTCAAGACATTTTTTTGATTCATTAACTTCGTTTTCAAGTTTTGCTATTATGTCATTAGTCAATTTTAGTTCTTCCTGCAACTTTACAATCTTGTCTTCTTTACGTACAGCACTTTCTTTAGCTTCATGTAGGGAAGTTTCTAGTTCCTGAATTTTCTGTTAGAGAAAACATATATCCCTAATGTGTATCTTAATGACAGTACATTTATTTGAGACAAACGACATTTTGGTATTATTAGTACATACTTCTGCAGTCATCTGTATGTGTCCTGAGGCAACATGCTGAGTCTTCCTGTTTGGTGTAGTAGAACAAATACAGACACTAGATTGAGAAGCTGTCAAAGATTGGTAGTCTTCAACTAGTTTTTCAGTTTTTTCTTTCAGGATGTTTAGGTCACATTTCCAGTCTTTTGATCTGATAGCACTTCTTTCCTCAAACTCTGTGGATTCATTTATTATGGCCTGTGAACAGTGAAAGGTCATTGCAGCTCTAAAATACTTTAAAAATCTAGAAACACGATGAAAAACACTAGACTCCCAGAACAGAGTATATATTGAAACTCATTATTTAGAACATTTTGGAACAGTGCTTACAACAGTGATGGCTGGAGAGGATTCATATTCATCTGTAAGCCAATCTCACTTTGTATGAAAAGAGAGTGCAGACCCATGCAGTTATAGTCATCATCTCTGTCATGTCTGATAAGGAAATACTAGCTGTATCTGAGAGCAGAGCATTCCTAGTGGACAAGAGCTAGCCCTTTTTCCTGCCTCACTCCAAATGTCAGTGCTCACATAGATCTAACTCACTTGGAATTGGTCTATAAATCTTGGGCTTTCTGTGCAGAGATCAACAATCAGTTTTTCTTTTACACTGATGGCTATGAAACTGCCACACCTTTTTACTTCCTAATTCCTAAGGACTGCACTCTTCACTCTCACCATGAATGTTTTACTGGTCTCATCCATAACTGTGTGGTTTTATGGTCATTCTCCAGGTCTGGATCTAACTTAGTTGTGTTCCTGCTGGCTTCTTGGACTGTCTTTGGTCTTTTTACTTCACACAATTCTTACTCCTGGTGAGCAGGTCCATACAAGAGAAACTCCTATTTCCTAGTTGAATCACAAATGAGCCCTCAATATTATAAGAAAAGTACTGCTTAAGCAGAGGTTATAGCCTTTCTTCTCTGTTGACTGTAGACTTATATGTGGACAACATCCATTTACTGTCTTATTATTTATGATTACTTAACATATTTGATGAACTATCCATGAGAAACTGTTTTCTTTTTTTTTTTTTTTTTTTGGTTTTGCGAGGTAGGGTCTCACTCTAGTTCAGGCTGACCTGGAATTCACTATGTCATCTCAGGGTGGCCTCGAACTCACGGCAATCCTCCTACCTCTGCCTCCCAAGTGCTGGGATTAAAGGCGTGCGCCACCACACCCGGCTTGAGAAACTGTTTTCTATAGGCATTTCAAACATATAAAATATAAAAACAACCTTGGAAACTATAGTATCAATCTAGTTTTTATGATTTCATAAATAACAAACACTTTGACAGTACATATTTTATTAACTATGCAAGAAAGGAAATATATCAGAAAGCAGAATGAATACACTCATCACTGTTAAAAACTGATTTGAGCAATACTGGCTCTTATGAAGCAGTGTTATAAGACACAACATCTGGTAAAGAATTATAGACAAGCAAACATAAGACGACTCCCAATTGGTGGGTGAATAGGTAAAGGAAGATGAGAACACAGGGATTTAAAAAAAAATTTAATTTATTTTTTATTTATTTATTTGAGAGAGGGAAAGGGGGGAGGGAGGGAGGGGGAAGGGAGGGGGAGAGAGAGAGAGAGAGAGAGAGGGAGGGAGAGGGAGAGAGGGAGACTGAGAGAGAATGGGTGCGCCAGGGCTTCCAGCCACTGGAAACAAACTCCAGATGCATGCGCCACCTTGTGCATCTGGCTTACATGGGTACTGGGGAATCAAACTGAGGTCCCTTGACTTTGCAGGCAAGCACCTTAACTAAGCCTTCTCTCCAGCCCAAGAACACAGGGATTTTTTATGGCATTAAAATGACCCTTCATGATAATGAGATGATAGATGATGTCATTACACATTATGAAACAGGATGTGCAGTACCAAGTGAGACTCTAATGTAAATCATGGCCTTTGGGTGCGAATGAAGTATTAGTCTAGGCTCACACACTGTGCAATTTTGGTGAAGAATGTTGGTAATGGGAGAGAGCAAGTTTGTGGAGGATGGGTGTGTGAGAATTCTCTAGTTTTGGCTCAGTTTTGCTGTGAACCTAAAATCACTCTATTTCTTTCTGTTTTTAAACTAATACTAACCCCACAAAGTCCAGGATTAGCACATATGGTAGTGAGAATGCTGAGGTAAAAGGCATGAGAGGTCCTGCCACAGATAGCCAGCAATGTTTATGGGCTTTCCCCCAAGTAGCTCCTGCTCAGAGCCTGCTGACACAGACTCAAGTCTCACCTCATCTGAGATTACTTGGGGGTAACGCTTGATTCTTCAGGAATGAGAAGGAAAAGGGAAAGTAAATAGCCAGCAAATTCAGGATTCCATAAGTGGAAACTGAGTATCACACACAGCAGTTGCTACTATAACAAGTACAGACATAGTTAAGGAAGCAGAATACATTAGAAGCTGTTCAAAATCAAAACTTTTTATAAAGCCTATATAAATAAATTAAGTAAATGTACTCAAAATCAAGTCATCCTAAGCCCTTTTAGGAATGCAGTAGAAAAACAAAAGCCAACAAGAGAAAGAATGAGGTAGAATAATGGAACATTGTACTTACAATTATCTTATCATTATAGAAGTTATTCACTCGAAATAAGCTATGATTTTCTTTCTGGATACCAAATTTAAGTTTTTCTATATCAAAAGGAGCACTCAACCATTCTTCTAAAAACTGACACATTTCTTTTTGATCATTTAGTAGTTGTTGAAATTCAGTTCTTATACTTGGGAAGTCATATTCTGAGAAATCTTTGAGAATTTCCTGTGTGAAAAGTAAGTATCAAATTGCTTGAAGATTAGGAAAGTTGAGACTCAAATGTCATATGAGAAATAAAATTGCCATAAAAAGGAGAAAATACCTAGTGGACTCTAATTCTTTATATTTTAAAGCAAATTAGAAATATAATTCTAACTTAAACTTTATTCTAGTTATTTGCTTTACAAAATGTGGCAATATAGTCTAATGTGACAGAGGGACATCTATAAATTCTAATTTGTGCCTAAATATCCCAATTCATATAGTGCTTCTAGAAGCTGCTGTTTTGTGTCTCCAGCAGGCCCACTATGCATGGTAGGAATTGGCTGTCAGCTTTGTACTGCTGGGGAGAGGAGAAGAGTCTTTGTGGGGCTGTGACAGAGATAAGACTTCTTTCAGTCACAAGTGTAGGAATTTTCAGAGGCATTAGAAAACCTATTCCAGTGGCCTATGACTCCTCATTTGCTAATGTTGTCGATTTCTGTGTCTATGACAGGAGTCTAAGACATCACTTGGTAATCCTATGTCTGGTCAGGTGTCACTCAGCAAGCTATTTTTAATTTTTTAAAAAAATTATTTATGAGAGAGACAGAGAAAGAATATGGGTGCCAGGGCCTCTAGCCACTGCAAACAAACTCCAAATGCATGTGCCAAATTTTGCATCTGGCTTATGTGGGTAATGGGGAATCGAGCCTTAGCCCTTAGGCTTTGCAGACAAGCACCTTAACCATTAAGCATTTTCTCCAGCCCTTATTTTTAATATTTATTTATTTTGTCTTTTCTGAGGAAGTCTTGCTCAAATTAAAATTGCTTTAGACATATGGAAAAGTACCTTTTTGTTTGATAAATAAAGGCTTAAAATCATTAAATCCATTTGAAATAAAATATACCTCAATATGTAGTTCGATATTTTGGTTCAATTTGAGATCCTTTAATTCTCTGGATGCTGGCGCATTGTAATCCATATCAAGACACTGAATTTTACTTTGCAATTTATTTTGCTTCTCTACTTCTTCAACAAAAGCCAATTCAAATTTATTGATGGTATCATGCTGTTCTTCCTTTATCCTTGTAACATGGCTTAACACATACTTGAAGAGAAAGAATAAACAAGCTGGAAAATGAAATTCTCACTGCATTTAGAGTATAGTTTGCGCCCTTGAAATGGTAAGGAAGCAAGTGGGGGAAGAAGGAAGCAGCTACTCTTTATCCTTAAATGTCTCCTCTTGCCATCTACTACTTCCATATATGACTTCCTATTGGATATGCCTCCTGGATGTCTTAGCAGGATCTCTTATTCAGTATGTTTAAAGTGCTACCTTTCTCCCTTTCATGTTGTCTCACTTTTTGTTAAATTGGCAGCCACCTAGATCAAGCATTGAAATATTCAATGCAGTATCCTGCCAAACTTGACTGGATAACCAAAACAGTGTCATATGCTTCTAGTTTTTGTTTCCAGCACAGTCAGATGTAGTACTGGATATCTGACTGTCAGGATTTGCAGAATGATTAACAGAATCTAAGGAATCAAGGTAGGTCAGATACATGCTTTCTCATTTCCTCAACCATTCCTTAACTTCTTATAATCTGACCAGACAACAACTTTCACTGAGCCTATTATCAGGAACTGAGGCAATATCTCCATGCCATAGTCCTGCTCTCTGAAGCATTTCCGCCCCAGGTAACTTCATCTCTGACATCCTCTCACTCATGTATCTGAGTGACAGTGCTTCTGCTTAGTTCTCTTCTGTCTCTTGGATTTATCTAGCTTTGATCCTATGTTTTGTTCCTTTTTTGGGGGTACTATCCTAGACATTTACATTTTTTGCTGTTCTCTTCTTATGCTTTCTAAATGATCTTACTCATGTTATATTATCACCTATATAGTGATGATTTCCAAATTTTAGCCTTGACTCTTCTCCTGAAAAGCCTAAGCACACACTAAGTGCTTTCTCGATTCTCTTCTTGAATGTAACCACAAGGGTGCTGCAACTTCAACTAGTCCAAATCAAACTCCTGATATCTCCTGTCCTCCCTACCCCTCTTCCTATCTACAAACCTAGCTAAGAAGTCATGTTGGGACTCCATTCAAACTTCTCCCCTTTACTTCTACTACTGACTACATTTTCAGCTGCTACGCATTTCCTTTAATCCCTGTGTTCACTTCACCCCTAAAGAACGTTCCCTAGATGTATAGTTAGTTACAAATCATACCCCATCTGGACCACTGTAACTCCCTCTTATCTCTTCTCGTACTGCCCCTCCCCCCCATTGGAATGGTAATCTCAGCATGTTCCTACCACTACTTAAAATGACTGTCCATAGGCTCTGTGTCACTTACAAAATGAACTCCAAGCTTTATTGCTTGAGTCTGGTTTCTACTACAGCCTCATTTTCTGTAACTTCTTACACATGGGATGCGTGCACCCCTCCATCACTGCACTCATTACCTGTGATACATCTGCCCCGCCAGATTACGACATCTTTGAGATGTGACTCATACCTGTCTCCTGAGCACCCTTAAACTGTTCAAGAGTTCAGGTTTTGTTTAATGAATTCTATTTTCAGAACCAAATAATCTTTAATTTGGTGATATAAACAGTACATATGTTACCTTCTAAAGAAGTGCTTAAATACAATGAAATGTATAGCTAAAATTTCATGTGGATATTAAAACAGGTGGTACCTTAAGTTTCTTCATGACTCTGTAGAATTCTATGGAACACCTTTGGTTTTCTGCAAGAAGTTTTTGAATCTGTTTGGTTTGTGAGTATGGAAGGTACAGGTTTCCTTTTACTCTAACTGAAAGCTCTTTTTGGGTTTCAATTTCCTTCTCCAAATCAAGAGACAATCTATCCAAGCACTCATAATCAGTATCCATTTCTGAGTATTTCTTCAGAAGCTCCTAAAGGAAATCAGAATACATCCAACTTAACACAAAGTAGTTCCAAAGTTAGAATTTAAACAAAACTCATACTTTAAAACTTTCTTTTGGAAAGAAATTAAGATCTTTGTATGTGAAAGAAATTAATATTGATTAATTTTTGAGTGAGGCAAAAGAGATTTATTGATAAGTGGTGAAAAAGTCCCAGTGTATCAGGACAAACATACTTAGGCTTTCAGCTGGTATCCAAAGAAGAAAAGGTAAGGGAAAAAGGAAAAGAGAAAGAAGAAAATTATGCTGAGTTAGAACTCAGAGAAGTGGGCAAACTCTGCTGTGAGGGTCTGTAAGCAATTGCCCCAATTGTGGATTATACAAATGACATATAACATGGAAATTAAAACAAATATTGGCAAATACAACAAAATCAGAAAATATTATAATTTTGAGGCATTTTCTAAGTTTTTTTAATCATGCATGATTTGAACAAGCAGTGGTAAAGTATGAAGAAAAACGTGAATTCACTTTGTGTGTATCACATTCAGGTTGAATGTTGGCTTATGTTTATATAATATAAGTGTTTTCTGGTAAAGCCAGGTTGGCATAGCCAGTTCACACATTTTGTGACTTGCCAGTACTGCTTTCTAAGCCTGTATCATCAATGGAGTTCAGACTCCAGTTGAATTGGGGAAGTCATTGAGTCATTTTTCAACAAAATATGATATCTACAATTGTTGGGAAGTTTTCTAGTGGATCAAGTAAAACACACACACACACACGTATAAGGTATGGAGTAGATACAAACATATCTTGAAGGAAATAAAATAAAAATTTTAAAAATATTTCTACCACTCCTAGGCATATATCCTAAGGACTTGTCTCACTACCTTAGAGATACTTGCTCAACCATGTTTATTGCTGCTTTATTCACAATAGGTAGGAAATGGAACCAGCCTAGATGCCCCTCAACTGATGAGTGGATAATGAAGATGTGGCACATTTACACAATAGAGTTCTACTCAGCGGTAAAGAAAAATGAAGTTATGAAATTTGCAGTATCTGGAAATTGATCTGGAAAGGATTATACTAAGTGAGGTAACCCAGGCCCAGAAAGCCAAATGTTACATGTTCTCTCTCATATGTGGGTCCTAGCTACAAATGATTGGACTTCTATGTGAGTAGGAAGAAAACTCAGTAGCAGAGGCCAGTAAGCTAGAAAGGAGATATAAAGGGAAGAGAAAGGAAGGGAGGAGGGCACTTAACAGGATGGTATTTATATATGTAAGTAGAACAGATTAATGGGGCTGAAAAGGCCCAAGGGAGGTCAGGGGAAGAGATTGAGTAAAGGAAAGGTGGAGGGAGGGCTAATCAAAATCTAAGAGGATATAAATAAGTCATATCGAAACCTACTTTTTTGGGCAATGGAACACTCAAGAGCCATAGATTGTTACTAGAAAATTTTCAGTGCCAGAATGGGATACCTTCCAGGGAGTTGTTGGCCAGGAAGTCCCTGATGCCTCCAAAACATTACAGGCCATTGCCGAGGCCCTTGGTTTCCCAGCAGGAATAGATGGATGGTAAGACCCTATTGCTGAAGACTCCACATACTTGGGCTGCAAGGCCACTGAGAAATCCTGTTGGAAATGAGCTGAAAACCTCCTCCATGTAGAGCAGCTGACAGAAAGCTGGAAAACCACACTGCATACAGCTCAATGGGAGAGAGAGAAATCACCAGTGAAGATACTCAACAGTGGACACTGCAAGCCTTGTATTTGGCCAAGCAGGCCAAATGAGCCAACAGGTGCAATAGAGACATGTCTACTATGGGGGAAACCAACTGCCCTCTAATTGGACGGGAGGCCTGCTCCATGGGAGGGAATACATCCCTGATACTAAAAACCTACAACAGGGGTAGTCATGAGCCCTAGGGGTATAATGTCTGCTGCTGTCTGGCTAAATGTACATACTATGCTCACCAAACTTCCCAGTAAGCACTTCTCTTAATGTTCATACCCATATATTAATGCTGCTCTCCCTTTTGGTTAGAGAAGCATGTCTTTTCAGATGGCAGTGACCTTGGGATTACTCAGAAGGCACCATGGTGCTGAAAAGAAGTGACAGAGGAGTGCTTAGCACTGAAGTATCTCTATCACACCTCCCAAGACTCAGGGTCCATTGCAGAAGAGGTGGCGGAAAGAATGTAAGAGCCAAAAGAAGGGTAAGACTCCTTACAATGTACTCCTCCAGACACAAAATGGCCTAGATATCCATGACCTCACAGTGCCTGATACTACCTACAGAAGACCAACATAATAGGAGGTAAAGATGATGACATCAAAATAAAAGAGAGACTGATTGAGAGGGGGGAGGGGAGGGATGGAGGGATGGCTTAGTGGTTAAGGCATTTGCCTACAAAGCCAAATGACCCAGGTTCAATTTCCTAGGACCCACGTTAGCCACATGTACAAGGGGGCGCACGTGTCTGGAGTTTGCAATGCTTGGAGGCCCTGGCATGCCCATTCTCTCTCTCTCTCTCCCTCTTTCTCTGTCAAATAAATAAACAAATAAAAATAAAATATTTAAAAAAAAGAGGGGAGGGGATATGCTGGAGAGTAGAGTTTCAAAGGGTAAAGTGGGGGGGGGGGAGGGAATTACCATGGGATATTGTTTACAATTTTGGAGGTTGTCAAGGGACATTGTTTACAATTATGGAAGTTGTCAATAAAAAAATTAGCAATATATAACCAAAGCCACAGAAAAAAAAAAAAGAAAGAGAAAGAAATCTGACAAAAAGGAAGCTGTTCCATAGACCTGAGAAGATCGTGACCCTTATCCATTCCTACTTAAACATCTGCTTTTCCTGTCGTAACATCTTCTGCCACCTATAACTAGAATGAAGTGTTGTTTTGGGTTCTGGTGTACATTACAATAAACTTTTGTAAAAACAAAACAAAACAAAACTGCAAAGTATTTTTACACCCAAGATTTAAACTTGGGCCTGGCAGAATCAAATTCTGACTTTACTAATTTACTTCTTGAGTAACACTGAGGAACTGCTAAACTTCTTCCCTTATCTTCTTTTTTCATAAATGGAGTAATAAAACCTATTTCCTAAGGTCAAGGACCTAGTATGGTACCTGGTGCAGGGGATATATGTAATAAACCTGAGCCCAAATGCTCAGGTAACTAAATACCAGGCAGGTGACAAACTGACCAGAGCACAGGGGAAGGACGAAACAGAAACAGGGAAAAAGGAGGGGGAAAGAACACAGCTTTTCACAATCTGTTCCTCAATCTGGGAGGTTTGGGGGATTCCTGCCTTTGTCTCATGATGAACTACCTAGCCATATGGAACAGCACATGAAATACATCTGCCACGAATGAGATAGCCTACACAAATAACAGAAAAGTTCTTAAAGCACTACTTCAATTACGTGTCCAGAATAGAAACACTTCTTACCACCAAATTTGCTACCACTCTACCACCTCTGGCTATATTACTAAAATGAGTCTTTTTGCTTTCACACAGTTTTCAATACAACATTCAGAATTTATCCTTTAAAGTCAGAAGCCAGGTGTGGTGTTGCACGCCTTTAATCCCAGTACTTGGGAGGCAGAGGTAGGAAGATTGATGAGAGTTTGAGGCCCCCTTTAATCCTAGCACTCAGGAGGCAGAGGTGGGAGGGCTGCTGAGAGTTTGAGGCCACCCTGAGACTAAATAGTGAATTCCAGGTCAGCCTAAGCTAGAGTGAGACCCTACCTTGAAAAACACAAAAACAAATAAACAAAATTAAGTCAGACTAGATTGTCTCTCATATGGTCAAAACTCTCCAGCGTGAACTCAGAGACCTTTTGCAGCCTCTTGGTCTGCTCCTTTCCATTAGCTCTGACTCTCTTCCTCACTGACCTTTCCTGGTCTTGATGCCCCTTGAACACTGGGCAGGCCTGTGCCCCAGGAGTCTAGTACCATTGTGTCTTCCATCTAGACAGCTCTTCCCTTAACTCCATGTCTGACTGGCTGAACCCTTTAGTGGTTTCAAGGATTGCTTAGTATCACTGAGGCCTAAAAATAATCACAAACTTGCCTTTCCAGAATCTTAGGTTAAAGTGACCAAGACAGGGTAGTAACATGATAAGGAACAGGGTGTAGGGGGAAAGCAAAAGAACACATTTGACAAGTAAACTGGTTGAGCACTCCTAATCTGATACCCAAAGTGGAAGGTTTCTGAGCACCTATGTATAAGTATACTCATGCATACTGTACCTGATAACAAGGCTTAGAAAAACCCTGGTAACTACCTATTCACTTCACATAGGCTCCCTTTACTCCACGCGAGGCTTTGGTATGCCTTTGGAATAGGAGTACATGCACATGAGTTTTTATAGAGGACACTTACTTTTATCTGCAGGCATTTTTCTTTCAGGCTTTCTGTAGGGTGTTGTTCTGCATCATATAGCAATTTCCTTTTGTGTTTTACCTCCCCTTTGCGGTTCTGATACAAAGAAGAAAAATGCCACAATGATATATTTGTATTTTACATTTCATAAAGAAGTATAAAACAAAATAAAAATCCCTCCTCCCTTACACAGCTTCTCCAAGTTGTGTGACTTGGTCACTTTAGTGCCTAGAAGAATGTTTGCTCATTAGGCTTGTCAAATGGATAAACCTGTCTATGAATTTACTTAGGACCCATATAAAGACAATTTACTAAGCACTTAGTGTTTCTGTTGATACTGAATATGATGTTTTCAACATTAATCTTCAAATATGAAATGAAAAAAATTAGATTCATTTCATTCAAGTATTTGTCTGAACTTTGTTGCTTTTTAGAGGATCTGACTGGGCTTAAAAAGAAATGTTTCAGGGCTGAGGGATGGCTTAGCAGTTAAGGCATTTGCCTGCAAAGCCAAAGGACCCAGGTTCAATTCCCCAGGACCCACATTAGCCAGATGCACAAGGGGGCACATGCATCTGGAGTTCATCTGCAGTGGCTGGAGGCCCTGGCATGCCCATTCTCTCTCTCTCTCTCTCTGTCAAACAAATAAAAAAAATTCTTTTTAAATAAAAAAGAGAAATGTTTCAAATATAAAAAGTCAAGAACCTCCCCCCTTTTAAAAAACAAAACAAAACTCTTATCTTACTTTTTTCCTTCTAACTTTACCAATGAAAAGCCGTATCTAGAATTCTATCATAGAGGTATAGAAACAGATAGTCTTTTTCAAATTTTATCCTTCATATATTTTTCCATTTACAATGTTATTTGTTTCAGAAAATGAAATCTTTGTTGTTTCCCTGTCTGCACATGTTTGAGTATTTGTATGGGTGTGTACATGTGTGAGTGCGTGTGTATGCGTGTACATATGTGGAAGCTAGAGGATGACATTGTGTCTCTTCTTCAGTCACTCTTCACTTGATTCTTTGAGACATGGTCTCAATGAACCTACAGCTCAACAATTCAGTGAGACCAGCTGGCCAGCTTGAGGAATCCTCCTGTCTCTGATGCCCCAGTGCTGGGATTGTAGGTACATGCCACCACACCTGGCCTTTACAAGGGTTCTGGGGACCAAAACACAGGTTCTCATGTTTACATGGTAAAAAATTTTACCCAGTGAGTCATTTCCTTGCCCCAACAAATCTTTTTTTTCTTTTTTTTAATATTTATTTATTTGAGAGAGAAAGAGGGAGAGAGAGAGAGAGAGAGAGGAGAAAGAAAGAGAGAATGGGTACACCAGGGCCTCTAGCTACTGCAAACTCCAGACACATGCACCACCTTGTGCATCTGGCTTACATGGGTACTGGAGAGTCTAACTGGGACTCCTTAGGCTTTGCAGGCAAATGCCTTAACTGCTAAGCCATCTCTTCAGCCCAAATCTTTTCTTAAAAATGAAGAATTAAATAGCATTTTCTTTTTTTTTTTTTTTGGTTTTGCAAGGTAGGGTCTCACTCTAGTTCAGGCTGACCTGGAATTCACTATGTCATCTCAGGGTGGCCTCGAACTCACGGCAATCCTCCTACCTCTGCCTCCCAAGTGCTGGGATTAAAGGCGTGCGCCACCACACCCGGCTTAAATAGCATTTTCTAACAAACATTTGGCCTCTTTAAAAATGAGGTTCTTTCTTGGGGAGGGACAATCACTTTCTTTTTTTAAAAAAAAAATCATTTATTTATTTATTTGTAAGCAGACAGAGAGAGAGAGAGAGAGAGAGAGAGAAAAGAGACAGACAGAGAGAGGATGGGCATGCCAGGGCCTCTAGCTACTGCAAACGAACTCCAGACTCATGTGCCACATTGTGCATTTGGCTTATGTGGGTACTAAGGAATTGAACCTGGATCCTTAGTCTTTGCAGGAAAATGTCTTAACCACTAAGCCATCTCTCCAGCCCAACAGTCACTTCTTTTATTTTATTTTTTATTTTTATTTTTTGGAGTGAGGGTTTCACTCTAGCTCAGGCTGACCTGGAATTCACTATGGAGTCTCAGTATGGCCTTGAACTTGTGGTATGGTGATCCTCCTACCTCTGCCTCCCGAGTGCTGGGATTAAAGGCGTGTACCACGACACCCGGCTGACAATTACTTTCTTTAGTGGTGTAGCCACTGGTCAGTTGCCCACACACACATGAATAACCTCCAACCCATGCTCATACAATCACTTCCATAACGTTCAGTGGATGGCAAACAACAAAGACATAAGGAAATATAAAGCCAGGCATGGTGGCTCCTGCCTTTAATCCCAGCACTCAGAAGGCAGAGGTGGGAGAATCACCATGAGTTCAAGGCCACCCTGAGACTACATAGTGAATTCCAGGTCAGCCTGAGCTAGAGTGAGAACCTACCTCAAAAAAAAAAAATATATATATATATATATATATATGCACATATATATATGTTTTAAATTATTAAAAACACAAACATTTAAATAAAATGTTTCTATGCTTCCTTTTCATCTAAAAATCATGTTGTTTTCCTACCCACCTTTACTGTTCTCAGAAGTTTCCAGAAAAATAAGATAAAAAGCAAAACAAAACAAAATTTAAATAACCCATTTTTTCAAAACAAACTAAATTCTTATAGTTATAAATAGGGGAAGATTCTGAACTCACTCTAGTTTTTGTTTTTCTTATGGATTCTCTGAATTGGTCTCTTTCCATTTTGAGAGACTCTTTTATCTTCCTTAGCTCACTGCATTCCTTAGCTACATTTTTTATTTCTTCAAGGTTTTCATAAACGCTTTTAATCAAGTGAAAATTGTTTGTAGCTATATTCTGCACAGACAAATGTTGGGCCTCATATTTTTTCTTCAATTGTTCTATTTCATTCATTTTGGTATAACTTTTACTGATATCTTCTTTAAAAAGCTGAAGCTCTTTCATCAGAAGTTCTTGGATCTTGAGATAATTATAAAATAAATTAGAATGCAAATATAATTTCTTCAAGGGAGGAAAATAGTATTTATTTCTTATCTATGCATATATAAAAAATTGAGCTTCCTTATCTGAAATGCTCGGTAGCACAAGTACTTCATAATGAGCTTTTGATCAGAGAGACCTACAAGGTTTCCTAAAAGACAGACAGATTTCTGTCAGAGTACTTGAAGACCCACCAAAGGTTAGTGGTGAGACCCTACTGCTGAAGATACCTTATGTGATTGACATGCAAATTAGAATGGCATGGCTGGAAGTTGGATGAGAGTCAGTCCCCAGACAGTCAGCGTGTCTAGTGCCAGAAGGTGCTACATGGGCGACTGGGGGAAATTGACCAATATCTATCGAAGCAACGCATGGTCTAACCTACTTAGCAGCAAATAACTTGTTGTGATGCCCACACAAGTGCAGTGGTGACACACAGCCATGGTGGGGAACCAACTGCTCTCAATTTGGCTAACTGATCCCCTCACTGGTATGGGACCCATAGCTGGAGCTGGGAAACAATTCAGAACCATATCCAAACATAAGCCCACTCTCCAGTATCAAGCTACTATCAATTGTGGGCTACAAGAGGGCCTACACCTATTAAATTCTCTATAAAAAAAAAAAAAAGTAAGGGTTATCTCATTTGTCCTGGTGCTAACTTACTCTCCGTTGGAGAATCTGCTTCTCTTTTTCAGATAGATGTAGACCCTAAGGAGAGAGCCACCCCATCATACCTCAAAAGGGCCCCGGCTGAAACTAAGAAAAATTGGAGAAACAAGCAAGGGGGCTGTTTTCCTGATGAACTGGACACCAGCACAAGGGGGAAGGAGATCAGCACAGAGAAAAATCAACTCCTACCAAATCAGAGAGCCAGAGCCTCAGAGGCCCCAACACCTCATCACTGAAGCAGACCAAAAATGAACCCAACATGGCTCAGGGAAATTTTGCGGAAGAGGGGGCGGAAAGAATGTCAGAGTCACATGTTGGGTCATGATATGCAGAGACATTTAGCTTACCCATAACTGTGGGCTAACTCCACAATGCATGACCCGTATACCTCAACAAGGAGGGGCCAAGGGGAGGGGGTAGGTCACGGATGAGCCTAATAATGGTACCAAACTGACTGTATTTGCTGAATACAGAACTGACTAATAAAAAAAAAAAATAAAATAAAAGCATGTACCACCACAAAAAAAAAAAAAAAAAAAAAAAAGAAATAGAGTGTCTGTGCTAACATCACTGGTTCAACACCCTTGATCTGAAATGCTCTCAAGACCAAGTTTTTGAGTTTCACAGGTACTCAGAAACCTTCCACTTCACTTATCAGATTAGGAGTGCTCAACTTGTCTTTACTTAAACATATCAATATCCTTTCTCATTCTACAAATGATTATGGCCATGGTTACTATCTTAACAACAATAAGATATATACCTTCTTTTGTAATTCATCTTTTGATTTATCTAAATCCTTCTGAATATCTGAAATTTGAGTTGTCTTTTCTGCAAGTTTCTCTCTGAGTTTATCAATATTTTCTTCTCGTTCTTTCAAGTGCATGTGAGCAATTTTTAGTTCTTGTTGTGTGTCTAGATCCTTTATTAGAAGAAAAATGTGATAATATAAAGGAACATTATTTTTCTTAATGATTAATTACTTTCAGCATAATTTAAGAAAAGTGTATGCTCAGCTAGAAACAAGTCCTATCTCGCGTCACAGATTGGAACAGGGCTGCAGGATATGAGGTACAAATTCCCACCCCTAACCTTTCCTTCCAGTCCTGCTCCTTGCTGGATTCTGCCACCTGCTCTTTTCCTTTCCTACACCCATCTTTTGAAAAAAGCACCCTATTCCTAGGCTCAGAATTCCTTTATAGGAGAAACTTCACCGACCTAGTGCCTTGTGGGTAGATACCTGGGTTACTTCTAGATTTTCATCACCACAAATCACAACTTCCTGAAGAATGTTATATTTTTGTCCAACGAGTGAAGAACATATTGGTAGGATAAATTCCTAGAAGTGGTACTTCCATGCCACCAAATACATGTACTTATAATTAAAAAAAAAAAAGACATTGCTGAGCTGCCTCTTAAAAGGTTGTAACATTTACCTTTCTACCTCTAATATATCTTGTATTTTCTAGGAAGAATAGTTTTGCATTAAGAATAGTGTGTACTGCTGGGCATGGTGGCGCACGCCTTTAATCCCAGCACTCGGGAGGCAGAGGTAGGAGGACTGTCTTGAGTTCAAGGCCACCCTAAGACTCCATAGTGAATTCCAGGTCAGCCTGGGCTACAGTAAGACCCTACCTCAAACCCCCCAGTCCCCCAAAAAAGAATAGTGTGCACTGGGTAGGAAGAAAGCACACCACTCACTTTAGCTATGATTTTCTCTAAGTTCTCCTTAAGTTGGTCTCTTTCCAGTTTGAGTATGTCCTCTGCTTTCCTTAGGTTATCTCTTTCTGTTACAACAGTCTTTATTTCTTCAAAGTTTTCATGAAGTTTTTGAGCCAAAGTTAAATTCTCCATCTCTATCTTACTCAGAGCCATGCCTTGTTCCTTGAGTTGTTTCTGTGCTTCACTGAGTTCTCCTTCTAATTTAAGAAGTTGAAGTTCATTTTCCTTCAGTTCTTGAATCTGAAAATATCATGAAACTACGTTAAGACACAGCTGTTTAAAAGAAAGGCTAAAGAATACTTTCTAAACATCTTAAGACGTTAGTTTTTCCATGTTATTCCTATTCTACATAAAGTCACATACTTTTCTTTTGAGTTATAATATAAAGTATTCTAATCTTCAGTGTGTAGCTCAATTGCCCTTGATGTATGCATGCATCTATAGCAGTATAACCCAGATCAAACTAAAGGACATCTCTAGCACTTCACAAAGTATCTATGTTCCCCTTCCTAGAAGTAACCCTATTCTCATTTTTATCAACTTGGATCAGTTTTGTTTACTTTTGAATGAATGGATGATAATACTATTATCTATTTTCTCATTGATAAATACTTAGATTGGTTTCATTTTCCCATTATTTTGAGTAAAGTTGCTATGAACATTCTTGTAGGTTTTTTAGGTACATACCCAATGAGTGGAAATGCTAGGCCTTACTGCAGGGGTATATTCACCAGCAGGAAAGTGCCAAGTTGTTTCTCATCATGGCTGAACTATTTATATCCCCAAAGGTTTTAGACATGAACAAACCAGATGCCAGATCAAGGGAGTGCCCTTTCCATTCCAAAAATACTTTTGTTCTTTTTTTAAAGTTAGTCTCTGAATATTCTAAATCCACTTTCATGTGGATTCTTAGAAACAATCCCCCTGAGCATGTTGATAGTTTCTTGGTGCTCTTTCTGAGCCATACAAGCAATTCTTAGTTCCTTTTGCTTTGAGACCCTTAAAAGAACAGTGACTCATCTGATTATTACAAAATAAAATTAATTATGTTTTAACTTGTTCATTACTGTGAAACTGGAGCTTGAACCCAAAGCCAGTGAATGCTAGGTAAGAGCTCTACTACTATGCAACACTGCCAGCCTGCTTATACTTCTCTATTGTTAGAAAACTCTTCCCTGAGCTGGGCATGGTGGCGCAGGCCTTTAATCCCAGCACTTGGGAGGCAGAGGTAGGAGGACTGCCATGAGTTCGAGGCCACCCTGAGACTACAGAATGAATTCCAGGTCAGCCTGAACTAGACTGAGACCCTACCTTGAAAAAACAAACAAACAAACAAACAAACAAACAAACAAAAACAAAAAAACTCCTCTTCCTGTGCTTATCTCTCCATGCTCTTTCTACTTCAAGAAATAAATAGCTGGAACTGTGAACCTAGTCCCTAGTCTATGGCTAGGAGGGTCACAGGCCCTTTTGTAGAAGCTTCTGCTGTTTTTTGGCTAAATGGACATGATGTGCCTATCAAGTGTCTTCTAAATAACCATATTTCTGCCTATAGATCAGTGCTGCTGACAGCTCTGGTCACAAAAATCTGCTTTTTGCAGTGGTCAGTTGTATCAGTAGAGCCTCACAGCTGAATAAAGTGCTGAGAATAAGTGATTGATACATGTCCAGCCATAAACAGGGAATCTATATTACTTACCCCAAGGCGTAGGGAATATTTCAGAAGGGGGTACAAAAGAATGTATGAGCTGGAAGAAATGGGAGAAAATGTGTGGAATGCTGACTTCCAGGCATATTGTAGTATTACTCTCTTGCTTCACAACAGCTGTGATTACCTTCTCAAACTGGGTTTCTGAACATCCTGTGTAGGATGGTGTGCCCCACCCCTCCCTGAGGATTTATACATAGTTAATGGTTAATGGGAGAGAGGGAGGCATTTTCTTCAGTGATGTAGCCACTGGTAAGGGACACAATGGTCTTGCAAACAAACTCTCACACCTGCTCCTGTAAACAACCTTACCGGGGTAAAAAAAAAAAAAAGTAGAAAAGGGGGCAAAAAAGTTGGGAAGAGGAAAGGAGGAGGGGGACAAAAGGAAAAAAAATTAGGGGTGAATTAAAATACATGTACGAAAACAACACAAGGGCTGGAGAGAAGGCTCAGGAGTAAAGTATGCTTCCTGTGCCAGTATGAGAGCCGGAGACTGTTAAGACTTCAAATCTCCAGATCCTATGAAAAACAGCTGGGCATAGCCACTGTAACCTCAGTCTTACAGGGGAGCAAAGACTTGAGAATCTTCAGAGCCCTGCAAGCTCCGGAATCAGTAAAGACTCTGCCCAAAGAAGACCAGGGGGAAGACTGATGGAGCAGGACATCCAATGTTGCACTGTGGCCATCACAACCAGGTGAGCAAATGGGGTGCTGCAAGGGCACATAATCATGCCTACAGCACACAAACCACACTACACATATACCACACTATAAAAACATGCACACAAGCAAAAAATAAACAACATGTCATTGTGAAACTCATTATTATACATAATTAATGCATGATAACAAAAACATTAAAAGGAAGCAAAGACATACATACACACACACACATATATGTAAAATTTAACAGCATGCTTCTCTGTTAGTGGTTAAGTTTTTGAGCTTCCAATAAGACTTTCAAGTTGGTTTCTTTTTTTAAGGCTTCTATAGGATTTTGACACATTACTAAGTTTCTTTCTAAGGTACATTGAGATTATTTCCCATTTTTATTACAAACCACTACAATAAACAACTTTATGGTATATATATTTGGGTGCATGTTTATACACACACACACATATACATATATGTGCACATAAATACACATTTCTTTATTTTGACAACTGAGTCAATATACAGGTGTAGGATAAAATTCATAAGAAACACTGGTTATAGAATTTAAAAAGTTCAAGGATACTGACAGATTATATTATTTCCCACTTGCCAACAATATCACTTGTTGCAAAGAAGGATGCATTATTGCCAGAAAACAACATTTCCCTGGTTGTGCATAACTTACACTGGCTTCTGCTTTTGTAAGGCTTTCCCTCAGTTGGTCTCGCTCTGCTCTGAGGGTTTCCTCCTCAATTTTTAGGTTATAATTTTCGTCAGTAATGAATCTTATTTCTTCAAGGTTTTCATTAAGTTTTTTGTTCAGTCTTAACTTCTCTATTTCTGTGCATTCCAGAAGTGAATTCTGGGTTTCGAGTTGTTTCTTCAGTTGCTCCATTTGATACATGAATCCCACAATATTATCATTTGCTTTAATAAGTTGATCTTCTTTTTCTTTAAGTTCCTGGATCTTAAGATAATCATACAATAAGTTCAGGCACACACACAAAAAGCCAAATAGGTTTACTATGGAAATTTTTACCTGCCTTCAGTTTTAGGTTAATTCACAGTTTCACTACACAGAAGAGCTAGCTGGTTCAGTCTCCTAGTTACTTAGATAAGTTTAAAATGCATACCTGTGCTTTTGCAGCAGCATTTGCATGTTCTAAGTCCCTCTGCACAGCTGCTAGTTCACCTGCCTTCTCAGCAATATCTTTCCTGAGCTTGTCGATAGTGTCTTGCTGCTCTTTAAGGTGCACGTGAGCAATTCTTAGTTCATCTTCTTTTTCCAGGTCCTTTATATTAGAGAAAGAAAGACTACACTGAGAGGAATACTATTCCAATAGCACAGGAATGCATGTGGTCTCCTTATCCTCCCTGAGGCCTTCTAGTCCTTACCCTCCAAGTTACTTTTGCATGTGAACATGTATTCTAGATATACTGCTACCCACTTAACATTTTCCCTAACAGAACACTTTAGAATGCCGCATTATGGTTCCACTTCACTTGTTATCCAAGGTGCAGCACTCCATGATCTGAACATACTTACTGAACTGACTCCTATTCATTTTATCATGTGAATATCCTTCTACAAATATCTGTGCATAATCATGCAATGCGTGTAGTACAACTAGCCACAACTAGACTCTCTGGAGCTGATTTTATACTTCCAGTCATCCTGGGGCACTGATCTTTTAGGGAAAGACAGATCAACTCACTTTAGTGATAGTTAGCTGAAGGTTTTCCTTGAGCTGGTCTCTCTCAGTTTTGAGAGTCTTCTCTACACTCTTCAGGTCATCCCTTTCTTTTATTACACATCTCATTGCTTCAAAGTTCTCATTTAGTCTTTGAGCCAACCTCACATTCTGCATTTCCATATTTTCCAGAGCTGACCTCTTGGCCTCAAGCTGCTCTTTCAAGTGTTCTGTTAGACATGTATTTTCTGCAGTGTCATCAATAGAATCTGTCTTAAGAAAGTTTTTCTCTTTCTCCTCAAGCTCTTGCTGCTGAGAGAGCAAGAGGGGGACACAGGGAGAACATTTTGTTTTTAAGAAAAAGGATGATGCATCTTAAATTAAGGCAAAAAAAAAAAACTTACATTTTAGTCTAATGCATGCAGCTTTCTTTGATCAGGGACATGAAGACAACAATGAGATGTCATTTTCTTTCCTTTTTTTTTTTTTTTTTTTTTTTGAGGTAGAGTCTCACTCTAGCTCAGGCTGACCTGGAATTCACTATGTAGTCTCAGGGTGGCCTTGAACTCACGGTGATCCTCCTACCTCTGCCTCCCAAGTGGAGATGTCATTTTCTAACTTAATAAAACAAAACAAGACCTGTGTTTTCCTGTAACTCTGCATCTGAGTTTCCCAAATCCCTCAGGATATTTGCTACTTAATCTCTTTCTTAAAATATTCTTTGCACTATGATTTCTGGGTAATCATTAAGATCTCTTGTTACAAGTAGTTCCCTAACTTGTTTAACTTCATACATATTTTCATGAGATTCCTGAGCTTTCATTCTATTAAGTTCTTCCTGTTTCTCATAAAGCTCCTGGATCTTCAAAATAACAATAAAAGAAGTTACTATCCCAAAATATACATGCATGTGTATACATACGTTTATTTTAAGGAAAAATAAAAGATAAGTTCCAAAATAGTTTGTTTGTAAACAATAGTATTACAGATAGCTGTCTCCTTCTCAAGGCTCCTCCCACTGTTCCTTACCCTCAATTTACCTTTCTCTGTAATTCATTATTGGCTGATTCTAGCTGCATCTGAAAGGTGGATATTACATATTCATTCTCTGATAGGTTCGCTGTCAATCTATGAATCTTGTCCTGTTGCTCTTTCAGATAACAATGAGCAATTTTAAGTTCTTCCAAGGCTTCCATATGCTGTAGTATTAGAGACAATTCCAAGAAATTTATAAAAACATAACCATTACAGTATAAACAACTTCTTTTGCCAAGCAGTTTTAAAATATTTGCTTACAAAAGATTTTAAGAAATTCTCAGTGCAAAGATGAAACCTACTTTAGCTGTGACTTCTCTTATGTGGCCTATTAAGTGGTCCCGCTCTGATGGAAGAATCTGCTGTGGTTGGTGTAGGGCATCCACTTTATCATGGCCTTCAAGGCTCCCAGGCAACTTTTCTATGTCTATTCTTGGTGGTGCTGAATGTCTGGCTTTGAACCGCCTCTTCAGTGGTCCTCTTTTACTTATTTTAGTAGTATCACCATCCTTTTCCCCCATAGTCAAGGAACGTTCTCTGTCTTGATCTTCTTCGATCTTAAGAGAATCATAGAATACAGTCGTTGCTCAGAAATATTTTAATTTAGGGAGAAAGAAATTCGGAAATTTTTTGAAACAACTGAAGCAGTATTCAGTGGCTCATTATAGAATCTTTCTTTCTTTCTTCTTTGTTTGGTTTCTGGCTCTAGTCCAGGCTGACCTGGAGTTCACTAGGTAGTCTCAGGGTAGTCTTGAACTCACAGCAATCTTCCTACCTCTGCCTCCCAAGTGCTGGGATTAAAGGCGTGTGCCACCATGCCCAGCCAGAACGATCTTTCTATTCCCCTATTCTTCCATTATTCAAGTAGTTAATGTCTTTTTAAAAGGACTAACTGTATGGTCAGGTATCTCATTAGGAGACTGGAGATTAAAAAAATACAAGATTTCATATGATTTCTATCATGAACGTTAAGGAAAAAGACAGATATTACCCTAAACATCAGTATACAGAGGTGCTGGGCTCCTAGAGCAGGGCATTAATATCAAACCTACTTATGGGTGAATAGAAAGGGTTTCCTGGTGGTGGTGGTGGGGGGGAGGTTCCCTGGGTCATAGAAAACTAAAAGCTGAAAGCTGTAGGAAGGAAGCACAAGTTCCATAATAGAGAGTGTGTGTGAATAGTGCAGGCAGTGAGTTGATACCACAGCACCCCAAAATCCCAAGAAGAGGTTTGTAGGAGAGCACTGTAGGGCTATAGTGAGGCCCAATAGCAGCAGGGTTCCTAGGCTACAAGTAAGATTCCGGTCTTTATTTCAAGAGTGACAGTAAGATAGCAACCAATCAGTGAAGAAAAGTTTGCTTGGGATCAGAATGGGAAATATGTCACTTATATGTCCCAGGATGGCTTGTAACTTGCAATCCCCTGTCAGCTTTCCAGGAGCTAGGAGTATAGTCCTGTGCTAAGATGACTGGGCAAATAATTTATTGTTGACTTTATCCTTTACTTTAATTCACCACTGCTTCTTCCAAATCAGTTTTGAGTATTTAAGAAACAGTTGCTTCTCTGAACCAATTTTTTTTCAGGTTCAAGAGTTTCTTAGCACTCATGAGCAATTTGTTGTAACTTTCCAGTTCCAGTCACTTAATGATTAAGAAACATTTGAAGAATATTGGCTGGCAGTGTGATTTTAACTATAACAGAACAGGCTTTTTATAAAGACTTAATTTTGATGAACTACTAATTAAATGGAAGGAAAAGGAGCTCACTTCAGCTGAGAATGATGTGCATGCCTGAAATCTCAGCACTAGGGAGGTGGAGATGGGAGGATCAAGGAGCTCAAGACCAGCCTTGGATACATGAAACCAAGTCTCAAAAAAACCACATCAAACAAAAAACCAACCAGCCAACCAATAGACCCACTGACCAACCAACCAACCAAAAACAAAACAAAAATCCCAAACTCTCACTTTAGCAAGAATTTCTGTATTGTCTTCTTTGAGCTGGGTATGTTCAAATTGAAATGCCTCTAACATTTGCCAGGCATCGCTTTGTTTAGTTAGATATCTTATCTCTTTCTTTCCTCCTTGAAGTTTCTCCGTTAGCCTGGGCCTTTCCACAGCTAAGTTTTCTAGTGATGTTGAATCCGTGGGTTTGGATTGTTCTTCTAGTGGCTCTAATTTATTCACTGTTTTTGGACATTCACTGAATTCTTTCACATTAGGAAGTAGCACTTGTTCTTTATGAAGCACTGCGATCTTGTAATATTAATAAAGTACAATGGTTACTATCTTGGCACTAGGATTTTGTAATATTAAAAGTATAAAGGTTACTCTCTAGGCACTATAATCTACTGATATTAATGAAGTACCCAGGCTACTATGTAGAGATTATTATCATTTTTTAAAAAGAAAAGATCAGAACATTTAACAGCAATAAAATGACCTTCAGGGTCTACCTTAGATCATAAACCTTTGTTTACTAATTTTCTTTAATTCCCACTGATGGTATTCATGAATCTTAGTGCCTTTATGCTATAACTTACTTCACTCCCGCTTAGATACAAAGAAAAGCAATCCTTATATCATCAAACTCTTAATTCAGATAGTGTTTGAGACTAGTTCCCAAACTACTTCCCTTTTTAAAATTTTTTTTTTTTCATTTTTATTTATTTATTTGAGAGTGACAAAGAGAGAAAGAGGCAGATAGGGAGAGAGAGAGTGAGCGCACCAGGGCTTCCAGCCACTGCAAACGAATTCCAGATGCATGCGTCCCCTTGTGCAGCTGGCTAACATGGGTCCTGGATAATCCAGCCTCGAACCGGGGTCCTTAGGCTTCATAGGCAAGTGCTTAAACGCTAAGCCATCTCTCCAGCCCTGCTTCCCATTTTTTATGGGGGCAAACTGAATCTCCTTTTCTCCTGATCTTAGTGGGACCATGTCATTTTGCATACCATATTTCTGCATAGGAATTGAGGGATTTTAAAAATATGTGTTCACTGGGGAAAAGGACACTTTTCTTTATAGCATAGTTTCAATGCTTGGCACACAGTAGTTTTATTAGAATCTGTCAGTCTCTACACAGCATTTATGATTATTTGACATCTTTATTTGATTGCTTACGTTTTGACATCTGAGTCAATATATATGTGTAGGATAAAATTATTAAGAAACACTGGTTATAGAATTTAAAAAGTTCAAGGATACTGACAGATTGTATTATTTCCCACTTGCCAACAATATCACTTGTTGCAAAGAAGGATGCATTATTGCCAGAAAACAACATTTCCCTGGTTGTGCATAACTTACATTGGCTTCTGCTTTTGTAAGGCTTTCCCTCAGTTGGTCTCGCTCTGCTCTGAGGGTTTCCTTCTCAATTTTTAGGTTATAATTTTCGTCAGCAAGGAATCTTATTTCTTCAAGGTTTTCATTAAGTTTTTTGCTCAGCCTTATCTTCTCTATTTCTGCGCATTCCAGAAGTGAATTCTGGGTTTCGAGTTGTTTCTTCAGTTGCTCCATTTGATACATGAATCCCACAATATTATCATTTGCTTTAATAAGTTGATCTTCTTTTTCTTTAAGTTCCTGGATCTTAAGATAATCATACAATAAGTTCAGGCACACACACAAAAAGCCAAATAGGTTTACTATGGAAATTTTTACCTGCCTTCAGTTTTAGGTTAATTCACAGTTTCACTACACAGAAGAGCTAGCTGGTTCAGTCTCCTAGTTACTTAGATAAGTTTAAAATGCATACCTGTGCTTTTGCAGCAGCATTTGCATGTTCTAAGTCCCTCTGCACAGCTGCTAGTTCACCTGCCTTCTCAGCAATATCTTTCCTGAGCTTGTCGATAGTGTCTTGCTGCTCTTTAAGGTGCACGTGAGCAATTCTTAGTTCATCTTCTTTTTCCAGGTCCTTTATATTAGAGAAAGAAAGACTACACTGAGAGGAATACTATTCCAATAGCACAGGAATGCATGTGGTCTCCTTATCCTCCCTGAGGCCTTCTAGTCCTTACCCTCCAAGTTACTTTTGCATGTGAACATGTATTCTAGATATACTGCTACCCACTTAACATTTTCCCTAACAGAACACTTTAGAATGCCGCATTATGGTTCCACTTCACTTGTTATCCAAGGTGCAGCACTCCATGATCTGAACATACTTACTGAACTGACTCCTATTCATTTTATCATGTGAATATCCTTCTACAAATATCTGTGCATAATCATGCAATGCGTGTAGTACAACTAGCCACAACTAGACTCTCTGGAGCTGATTTTATACTTCCAGTCATCCTGGGGCACTGATCTTTTAGGGAAAGACAGACCAACTCACTTTAGTGATGTCTTGAGTGGCCAGTGGCAGAGAAAAATCCCACCTTGTTAAAGACATAAAGGGCAGTGCTATCTTGAGAAGGATCTATTATTTAAAAGTGAACTACAGGGTCATACACACATTTAGAGTTCCTTTGCAGTGGCTAGAGGCTCTGGCGTGCCCCCATGCCCCACCTCTTTCTCTCAAATAAATAACATATTAAAACAAAACAAGACAAAACAAAACTGAACTATACTGGGGGTCTAAGACCCAAGAACATCTACAGGTTGGGGGTTTCAGTTTGATCTGCTACAGTTATGGGGTGAGGGAGAGTCCAGACAGGCATCTGTGGAGAATAAGAGGGCTGGACAGGGTATGGGCAGTGTTTAGATGTCAGGAGCAGTCTGGCTCAGACTATAAAGTATGGAAGCAAAGCATGTGTGTGTGTGGGAGGCGGGGGGAAGGCAGATCTTATCAAGTGAGATTTACCCTAGAATTTAATAACTGAGCTTGAGGCCAGAGGGTGAAACAAATTCTGGAAGCAACACTGTTGTTCACTGCTGTAGATCTGAATATTTTGAAGTCCTGGGGTGTACATCATAATTATAGCTGAATTCCTCCAGCAGGCCAATTAATATTTAGGAGGCTGCATAAGTATGGACACAGGTTCTAAACTCTTTTCAGTGCTATGGGTGCCCCCATACTCTCAACACACTTGGGAGGCATCCTTCAGTTTAAACATATGTATATCAATGAGCTTAAAATCAGCATCCAAGAACTGTTTTCTTTTTCAAAGAAGCAGATGAGAGACAGAGAGAGAGAGAGAGAGAGAGAGAGAGAGAGAGAGAGAGAGAGAGAGAGGGAGAGAGAAATAGGCATGTCAGGGCTTCCAGTAGCTGTAGACGAAGTCTAGACACGTGTGCCACTTTGTGTATTTTATGTGGGTCCTGGAGAATCAAAACTTTGGCTTTGTAGGCAAGTGCCTTAACCACTAAGCCATCTCTCCAGCCCAAGAACTGTCTTATACAATCCAAACACTAAACCTAAGATTCTACAGGACAGGAGTAGAGACTATACTGAAGGCACAGACAGGTCAACTCCCTGATCAGATCATTACACATTATACAGCAAAAGTGAAATATACTATGTACTGAAAGATGAGAGAGAACAGAAAACAAACTTTTGTATCTGAAAAGACATAATAAGCGAGGGATGGAGGTCACTGGTGGAGCACTTGTCTAATATGTAGAAGGTCTTGGTCTGATGCTCAGTAGAACATAACAAAACAGCATCATCAAACTATAAAAGTAACCTATGGAATGGGAAAAATACTTGTAAATTATATAATGAATACTACATAAAAAAATTCACAATTGGCCCTGCACTGGAGGGTGCACGCAGTGGGCACAGAAAGGCAGCAAGACTGGAGGAGATAAACTACCCTGTGCACTTGAGCCAAACCACAGCTGAATCCACACAGGAATGGGGAGACGAATAATAGTGCTGCTTCCATGCTGATCCCGATAACCAGCACCAGGGTGCAGGAGACAGACCCTGAGGATGCTCAACACCTACCAAAGCAGAGATCCAGAAGCTCCTAAGAGGTCATCACTGAAGTACTTAAAACTCACCCACCACGGATCAGGGAATTTTGCAGAAGAGGGGGTGGAATGACTTTAAGAGCCACAGGTTGAGACATCATGCCCAGAGACATTTCCTCCCCCAAAAGATAACTGACTGCTACTCTCTCAATGCATAAACTACAACCCCATGGGGAATATCTGCAACCCCACTGAGGAGCATCCCCAATGGAATGGAGCAGGGACAAGGGAAAAGAGGGTACCAACACATGATGCATCCATACGAAACATCTTGTTAATAGTATAAAAAAATTAATAATTAAGAATTCATTAAAAATTACAACTCAACAAACAATAGAAACAACACTCAGATATCCTGCAAATAAGATATAAAAATAGCAAAGATCTAGAGAAGGAGACTTTTCTTCTTTGTGTGGTTCTAACATCAAGCCCAGGGCTTTGCTCATGCTAGGTAAGTGTTCACAGGGAGGAACACAGCCAACGCAGAAGCTGGAACTATGTCCGCAGCTGGTGATTATACAAAATGGGACAGCCACCATGAAAAATATTGCCGTATTCTTCAAAAGCTTAGAAATACAATTGCCATATGACCCAGCAAGATATGCACACCAACGAACTGCAAGTGGAGTCTTGATATCTGCACACACATATTCACAGCAGTGTTAAGTTTGACTACTCACAGTAGTCAAAAGGTACAAGCACCCTATATGTCCTTAAAAGATGAAGGCATAAGTGTAGTGTATACACAAACACACACACAAATGTTATTATGCCATGTAAAGGAAGGAAAAACATATTGAGGCTTTGAGGACATTATGGTAATTGGAGACAAACCACCAAATAAGATAAACAGTGCATTATTCCATTTTTCCAAAGACCCCAGAGTAGTTAAGTTACAGAGACAGCACAGTCGAGTGGCTGTCAGGTCTGAGAAGAAACAGTTTCTGTTCGATGGCTTTTTAAAGATATCTAAACATCAAGTGTCAGGAAACATCTGATCTTCAATGTTTAATACATTTTTTCTCTTTCCTTTTATGCTGCCTGCTAGCAGTTTTACTCCATGTTACTTCAAAGATATTCAAGTTGGGCTCATAAAATTGTGAGCTATTACCACTTTAAATAACAGAAAAAACTGCGACCACCACTGCATATGAAGCATTTGCTGCTGCAGAGAAAGCTTCTATAAGAGAACATGGAAGAGTGAAACTCATCCTTTACCTCTTGCTGAAGTTCACCCTTAGCATCCACTGTATGCAGCGTCTCAGAAGAGTCCTCAGAAATTTTCCTTTTCAGTGTGTTAATTGTTTCTTTGTGTTGCTTCAAAGACTCGAGTGCAGTACGTAATTGTTCTTGAGTGTCTATGTTCTTTGTTAGAGAACATAAAACAATTTCCATTAGAATGTGATGCACAATGATTTTATAACTTTTATTTAATCAGAAAAATGATGCCTATAAAAGTGTTTAGAAGGGCTGGAGAGATGTCTCAGCGGTTAAGGCACTTGCCTGCAGAGCCTAATGACCTGGGTTCGATTCCCCTAGTACCCACATAAAGCCAGATGTACAAAGTGTACATGCATCTGGAGTTTGTCTGCAGTGGCTAGAGGCCCTGGTGCATCCATTCTCTCTTTCACCTTGCTTGTCAATAATAGTATTAATTTTTTTCTTTTATTAAAAGTGTTTAGGGCCAGGTGTAGTGGTGCACGCCTTTTATCCCAGCACTCGGGAGGCAGAGGTAGGAGGATCACTGTAAGTTCGAGACTACTCTGATACTACGTAGTGAATTTCAGGTCAGCCTGGGCTAGAGTGAGAACCTACCTCAAAAAACAAACAAACAACAACAAAAAAAAGTGTTCAGGAAAAAAAAAGGGTTAGCGAGGCTCTGACTTTTCAATGCTTAATCAGCTCAAACCTTACCGTATTTATTGTGTCCTGAATGTCATTTCTAAGTTGGTCTCTCTCAATTTGCAGGCTCTCTTGGAGTTGCTGGAGGTCATCTTTTTCTTGAGTCAAAGCTTTTACTTCTTCTAATGTTTGCTGTAGCTTTTCAGTTAGCAGGCTGTTCTCCTTTTCTACAGATCGCAGCATAGAATCCTTGTTTTCTAGCTCTTCCTTCAGTTGTTCCACCTCATCTAACTTGTCCTGACTCTTGGCTGTTTTCTGCTGGAGCTCCTGAGTCTTTCCAGAAAGCTTTAAAGAAAAAGTAATGTGATACAGTAAACACACACACACACACCCAAACCAAGAAAACAAAAGGTCATTATTTTTCTAGATAACATTTTGTACCAACCTCAGTTGTCAAACTTACACCAAGGCTTTCTGCATCTTTAGAGAGATTTCCTACCTCTTGTTTCATTTTCTTATTCTCTTCCAGGATATTTTCGTATTTTTGCTCAAATTCCATATGAAGGGTTTTGAAATTTTGAAATTCTTCGTCAATGTTCCTGCAATCCAGCTGGGAAGCTGCAAGGTCACCTTTAGTTTTCCCCATTTCTTGAAGTAAACTTTGAATTTTATTATCTTTATCAACTACTTCAGAAAACAATTTTTCTCTTTCTGAAGTTATTATAGTGAGCTCTTCAGACTTCTTATGTATCTGTGGAAAAGATGTAAGATTTAAAAATGTTTCCAATATATGACAGCTATCCTGAAACAAGTTTCAAGGAAAAAAAGCTGTTTAAATTACGGAAAGGCAATTATTACTATTTTTGCACTGCTGGAGCCGAGCACACTGTGCGTAGCAGGCAATCTCTCCTACTCAGCTTCATTCTCAGCTCAGGCCACATTCTTGCCACTACTCCTCTAACTGGGGCTATTTAACTTCATCTTCAATGCTGTCTTTCTATTCTCTTTGGGCTCTAGTAAGGAGGAGTATAGAGAAAAAAGAGCCAGTATAAACACTTAAATGAGTTCTGTCTTTGTTTCCTTAGCAATCATTTTGGATTTCCAATACTATCACATGGCAGGAATTTTGTGGTTTTCCTCAAAATTAACCAACCTTCCTTCCTTCCTTCCTTCCTTCCTTCCTTCCTTCCTTCATCTCTCTGTCTCTCTCTCTCTCTCTTTTTCTTTCTTTTTCCTTTAAATTAAAACTACTGAATGCAGCTGCTAAAGAGTTTAAAAAAAAAATTAATCTCCCAAGTACTAATCAGGACTGACCCTGCTTAGCTTCTAAGATCAGAGGAGACTGGGCGTGTTTAGGATGGTATGGCCATAGACTACAAAAAAAAAAAAAAAATCTATGGATAACATTCGTATAAAATTGTTCTCTAAAAAATATTATGGGGCTGGAGAGATGGCTTAGCGGTTAAGAGCTTGCTTGTGAAGCCTAAGGACCCCGGTTTGAGGCTCGATTCCCCAGGGCCTACATTAGTCAGATGCACAAGGGGGAGCATGCGTCTGGAGTTCATTTTTAGTGGCTGGAGGCCCTGGCGCACCACTCTGTCTCTCCCTCTGCCTCTTTCTCTCTGTCTGTCACTTTCAAATAAATAAAAATAAACAAAAAAAAATAAAAAAAATATTATGTAGGGGTGGAGGGATGGCTTAGCATTTAAGGTATTTGCCTGCAAAGCCAAAGGACCCAGGTTTTATTCCCCAGGGCCCACGTTAGCCAGATGTACAAGGGGGCGCATGCGTCTGGAGTTCATTTGCAGTGGCTGGAAGCCCTGGCATGCCATTCTCTTTCTCTCTGTTCCTCTTTCTCTGCCAAATAAATAAATAAATAAATAAATAAAATATTTAAAAAATATTATGTAAAAAAATCAAATAATCCATATTGAGTTGATGAATAGTTCACCACTGTGAAAGATTAACATGGAGGAAAATGAGCAAAAAAGAAAGCAGGACTGAAAAATAGCTCAGTGGTTAAGGCACTTGCCTTCAATGCCAAAAGACCCGGGTTCAATTCCCCAGTAGCCATGTAAAGCCAGATACACAAGGGGGCACATGAATCTGGAGTTCCATTTGCAGTGGCTAGAGGCTCTGGTATACCCATTCTATCTCTGCCTCTTTTCTCTCTCAAATAAATAAAATATTTAAAAAAGAGAGAACAAAGAAGAGACAAAGAAAAGGTATATTACAGAAGAAGGTATAGTTACCAGCTTCAGAGGCACATCAGTGTGAATCAACTATTTGATGTATTTTTCCTTTGGAGGGAAGACTAAAAACAGTACCCACTTTTGTATATCTTAAGTGTTGAGAAGTAAAAAAACTTAGATTAAATTTTTTGTTGTCGTTGTTGAGAGAGAGAGAGGAAGTGCGTGTGTACAGGCATACCAAAGGCTTATTGCTACTGCAAATGAACTCTTGATACATGTTCCACTTTGTGCATCCAGTTTAACATAGGTGCTGGGGAATCAAACCCAGGCCAGCAGGCTTCACAAGCAAGTGGTTTTAACCACTGAGCCACCTCCCCAGCCCAAGAACTTAGTTTTATGTTTATAGGACAGCTGAATGAAATGCTCCTGAGACTAGTAAGATCTCTGCCACAGAGTAGGCACTCCCATTCTCTCTTCATTTTTATAGAGGGAAAGGTAGAAAGAAAGGAGACACTGATGAGCCAGGGATTTACAGGCTCATTTGCTAGCCTGGAGTTTTATAGTGACTCTAAAAACTACTGGTGCTAACTTTCTCCTTTTCTTTTTGATGGTAGCACAAGCTGGCCTGGACAACTTCCAGCAAACTGGCTGCTTCAGCCTCCTCCCAAATATTGGGTACTTCAGGCATGAACTATCATGCTTAGTTACTTTTTGACTTTTTTCTTCAACATAGTTATATGATCAGTAACACCCCTCTCTCCCCACACCCAATAGCGACAACGACAAAAAGGTAAATACCAAGGGTAAGTAATAGAACTCTTCACATACATGACTACTGAAATGGCTGGAATATGAATTATGCTATTAAGTGTATTGGTAAATATATCTCTCTCACACACACACGAGTTTCTATTCAGTAGCATAAACACAGACTAGAAGATGAAGTATTTCTTTTCATTTCAGGTTGAGTCAAATGTTTAGTGTGTCTTTCCTAAATCTGCTTACCTCTGTCCTTAGCATTTGCACTTCAGAAGGTAAAGGTTTTAATTTTGACAGCAATTTAACTTCTTTTCTCAAAGTTTCATTTTCATTAGTTTCTTTATTAAGTTCACTTTGGAGGTCATCAATCTTTCTTTCCAATTCCAAATTACAGAGCAAGTCTAGGAAGTTTTTGATAAATTAGCCAATGTTGAAAAAATCTTAATTTAATTTTTAATAGATTCTGAACCACTTTTCTCAACATATGGTCCCTTATATTTGAAAAATAATTGTTAAACCCCTCAGCCTGTGGAAACTTTAAAATAAACACCAACAACAGAATGATATTGCAAGCAAGTATTGTTATTAAAAATCAGAACATTTTAATTATTGGAATGAAGTCAAATTATTTAGGTGCATTTCTATAGAAAGTCAATTTGAAAAAAGATGTCTGATATTGTAAACTACCTTTTGGAACTTTGCCATCTAGGAGGGACCTGAGTTTTCTTATTTCATGAAAAGAAGATTGCAATTCTTTATCCAGAGAAGCTTGCTTTCTTTTTTCTGTCTCCACTTGGCTTTGATATAGTTGAATATCATTGTCCAACTGCTTGCAGGTGTTTAAAAGTTTTTTCTATTGGAGAAAGATTGAAAATTCACAAAAAATGGAATAACCATTATAACTGCCTTATTATAAATGTGCGTGTGTGCACCATGATGCATGTGTTCAGGTCCAAGGGCAGTTCCTGGTGATAATCCTTGCCTTCCATTCTGAGGCAGAGTCTCTTGCTGTTCACTACTTACTGTTCTCACCAGGCTAGCTAGCTCCCAAGCTTCTGGGGATTCTCCTCTCTCTGTCTCCATCCACTGTAGGAGCTGTGGGGTTACAGACACTTGTGCTACTACACCGGCTTTATTCTCCTGACTCTGCCTCCACCCACTGTAGGAGCTCTGGGGTTACAGACACTTGTGCTACTATTCCAACTTTATGTGAGTTCTGAGGTCAGATCCTCACACTTGCATGACAAGTACTTTATCCCTTGAGCCATCTCCCCAGCCATGAAAACTTTTGGATAATTACTCACTACTTTCTCTTTCAGCTCAAGGTTTTCATTTCTAAGGAAGGTTGATTTTCTCTTGGCATAAAGGACTACAGCTTCAGTATCAACCAAAGTTTGTCTCATTTCTTTTAGGTCTTCAGTGGTTTCCTGATGAGGAGACACACAGGATCCAGTTAGATCCAATTTTGGTAGATTTGGAAATTATTTTGGAAAACATGTACATAGTACATGTACATATTGATTTACTGGGGATGTAGCTCAATTGGTAGATGGTTTGCCTAGCATGCACAAAGGTCTGGGTTCAATCTTCAGCACCACATAAATGCAGTTATGGTGGCAGCACACACGTAATAGACCAACATTGGGTACATGAGAACCTGAGACTCTGTCTCAACAAACCAAACAAAACAAAAAAAGATGTTGATTCTAGCTAATCAAAAAGTGTGAAACTTGGGGCTGAAGAGATGGCTTGGCAGTTAAGGCATTTGCCTGGCAAGCCTAAGGACCCACGTTTGATTGCCCAAGTACCCATGTAAGCTAGATGCACAAGGTGGTGCATGTGTCTAGAGTTCTTTTGCAGTGGCTGGAGGCCCTGGTCTGCCCTCTCTCTCTCTCTCAAATAAGTAAATAAATAAAAAAATTTTAAAGTGTGAGACATATGCTATTCAATATGAAAAGATTTTTTTTTTTTTTTGAGGTAGGGTCTCACTCTAGCTCACGCTGACCTGGAATTCACTCTGTAGTCCCAGGGTGGCCTTGAACTCATGGCAATCCTCCTACCTCTGCCTCCCAAGTGCTGGGATTAAAGGCGTGCCCCACCACGCCTGGCTTGAAAAGAAATGTTTTTCACAATGAAAACATTTAAGAGATTCTAGCCATCCTGTTCCATATCAAAAAATATATGCAAGTACAGTAATTTTTTATGTGTGTGTTCACAGTATGTGTGTGATGTATAGGGCATGCACATGTATGCACCTCGTGTATGCAGAAGACAGAGGACAATGTGGTGTTCCTCTCTATTGCTCATCTGAACATCTTCTTGAGACATGGTCTCTCCCTCAACCCAGAGATGCTGTCCATCAGTGAGCCCCAGTAATTCTCCAGTTTCTGCCCCCTGCAGACTAGGGTTCATAGATGTGTATAGCAATGCCCAGCTTTTTATGTAGGCTCTGTGGAGTGAAGTTTAGTTTCTGGTCCTAATGCTTAAGTGACAAGTGCTTTTAATTGCTCAGCCATCTCCTTGACCCTACAAGTATTATAACTTAAGACATCTGTTACTGTTTAATAAATGACTTAATTAATAGACCATGGAAGCAGTTATTTTGAATTATAATATTTTGGTCTCTATTAATCAAATGAAAAAAACCTCAACTTATTTATTTGAGAGGGAGGGAGGGGGAGACAGAGACAGACATACAGATAGATAGAGAACACAGATGGATCAGGGCCTCTTGCCACTACAAAAAATCTCCAGACACATGACTATGTATCTGGCTTTACGTGGGTACTGGGAAATTGAACCTGGGCCAGCAGGCTTTAAAAGTAAGTGCTTTTAGCCCCTGAGCCATCTCCCAGCCCATAAATTTATTTCTAAAAATCTATGAAGCGGTAATGACACTGACAGTATATTTTTCAGAGTTATTGACAGAATAAATATATTGAGTATAATCAAGCCCAGAATATAGTTGGTTCAATACAAGCATTTGCTATCATGATGATTATGATGGTATATTAGAAATGTCAAAGCAATCACATAAAAAAAATAAAGCCAAATTTTACCGATGAATATGACATGTCCATTTTTATAGTATTAGAGTTTTGTATGTCTATGCGTTTCTGTAGATTCTTAATCTGCTCTTCTTTATCTTTAAGAAGTTCAACTTTTGAACTTAGTTCATTCTAAAAGAATGAGAGAAAAATAAAACAGTATTTAGTATATAACTTGAATTTAAAAGGATTAAAAATAACACACATAATATTTTGAATTGGTCAGAACTCAGTTGGTAATATTAACAATGTAATCCTTTTATTTTCTATAACCCCACGTAATTACATAGTACACATTTTATAGCTACAGTTACTTATCAACAGAAAGATTAGCGTTTACCTCCAGATCCTCATTATATGCTTTTGCATGCTTAACTAAATCCTTTAAGTTGGAAATTTCATGAATTAGTTCCACCTGTAAGAGCACATGAACAGGAAACAAAGCAAGTCAATAGTTAGTGAAGCAAAATAAATAAATGAATAAAAATTCTTTAAAAAGGGTATGGGGAAGAAAACCCGAGAAGAATCCCAGCTTCAGAATCTCCCACACAGGTGACTGAGAGATCACTTCCTAAAGCTACTGCAACAGAGCACCTCGTGATTTACAATGTAAGAAATACCACCTAAGCAAAACAAAACCTACAAAATAAGAAAATAGGACAAAAAAAAAACAAAAAACCTACAGAAAGCCTTGGCCATGATCTCATAAAGCTACAATAATGTTATTAGCAAATTAGTCATCACCAACCAGAGGAGACAGTACAGTGTAATCACAATTTTTAAAATATACATTAATGGATTTTGTTTAGAGTATGTTTATTCTATATGGCTTTTTTTTTTTTTTTTTGGTCTTCCCAGTAACCATTTACTTGGCTCTATACTAACATGCTTTTGCATAGGTGTGATCTGGAATCAATGTTTGAAGTAGTGTCATTTCATATAGGAACTTTATAACATCATTATCACTCAGCCAAGCTGCACAAGTTTGGGATTATTAATTATTACTCTGTGAGTTATATAGGAAATATTAGGAAAATGGTGCTACTGCTTTATATTGTTTATCTATTTAAGAGTATACAGATGAAAGTATTTATCTTTAGTTTTGTTTCCACCAAAATATCTGTAACTTAATTTTTGAGTACCAGAAAATCTTGTATTCAAAACTAGTAAACCACAAGTGATCAAAGAAAAATAAATGTTCCCTTAGAATCATTTAATAATAACATTCAGACAAACACTTAAAGTCTAAAAGCAAAGTTTCTGGGTACATATGCATATACTGGCATATGTGTATGTGGTGAGCTTGTGGAAGTCAAATTTCAATGTCACGTTTTTTTCTCAACTGTTCTCAACCTATTTATTAAGACAGGGTCTCTGACTGAATCCAGCGATCACCCATTTAGTTACTCTAGCTAGTCAGTTTGCCCTGAGGATCCATTTGTTTTTGCACATTCATAGGTGTGCATCACCATACCATTTGGTCCTTATGTTCATGAGGTTAAGTGCTTTACCAACTGAGCCACCTCCTCAATGGAAAAGTATTTATCAACGGAAAAAGCATATTCTAAGGAAATGTAAGGGATTTAATAAAATGGTATCTGTTTAGGACATTTTTTGGAGGCCTAACTCAGTTCTGGTGAGTTTTAGACTTCAGACTAGTGCTATAATTGACATTCCTATTTAAGTCCTATCCAATAAAAATGTAAGAAAGAACCCCTGAAAAACATCTTAGCACTATTTCTGAGTGCTTATAGTCTAATATTTTCTAGATTAGTTCATCTTAACATGCAACATAATATTAAGTAGCTAGAAAGTTTAAGTGACATGGTTCATTTCTAAAGAACTCCTTTAGTAGGTCTTTCTATATATTTTAAGACTATTTTAACTACTTATGAATATACTTTTTTTTTTTTTTTTTTTTTTGGTTTTTCGAGGTAGGGTCTCACTCTAGCTTGGGCTGACCTGGAATTCACTATGTAGTCTCAGGGTGGCCTTGAACTCATGGCAATCCTCCTACCTCTGCCTCCTGAGTGCTGCCATTAAAGGCGTGCACCATCATGCCCAGCTTATGAATATACTTTTTAAAGTGAAAAATCATTAATCCAAAGCATCCACATGTATAACAGTTACCCACATAGTAAAATTCCTATTGGTCTCAGCAGGAAATGAGGTGCTCTGGGCAGCATCTAGAGTGCCTTCAGTAACTACTTAACACAAATAACCAAGAGACACAGCCCCACGCTTCCCCAAGATGTTCCTGTAAGCATGATGGAAACAAATATGTGTAACTATGTTAAAACAAGGTAAATAAATTCATTCTTAAATCCTCCGGTTGTGTGTATCTGCTTACTTCTGAATCTTTTAAGAGAATGACACTTCTGCTAAGTGTGGTTTCCATTTCAGCTTTACCATTTCTCTTCCTCTTACCTCTTGATCTTTTTTACCTTCTCTTTCTACAGTCTCAACTTCACCTACATCTTTTTTTTCTGTTAATTTCAATTCCAGGTATTCATTTTGTCTTCGTAGCTGTTCATTGTCTAATACCAAATTATCATATTTAGCATGAAGTGAATTCAGCTCGCCTTCTAAGTTCTCCTATTATAAACAAAACCAAATTTTCTATGAGATTTTCAAAGCACAAATTTTTTATTTCCTTAAATATTTAGATGAGTTGAAGGCCTAGGGCATTCTCTTCTTCAACTTTTCTAATACTTGGGCAAATTTGCTAACTTTGAATAGCTTATTTTGGAAGGAGCCTAATAAATTAACAATCATACAAATAAATCATAACTCTGCCTGTGCCAGATAGGGAAAGTGCAATTGCAAAAGCAGAGAAAATACTGATAAGCCCATATAAGCACAAGTTAAACTCAGTAATTAAGCTGATTATTTAGCTGCTCATCTGTCTGACTCATTTCTCAGATGGCTCTGACTTCAGGAAGAACAGAGATATTAGGTTGACCTCTAAATCTCTAATGGTTACTATGTTTTATGATATATCCTTAGAGAAGCCTGTTTCTATGTCATTTTGAGAAAAGCTGTGATGAGGCAAAAAAGGTTAAACTGAGGATTTGAAAATATGCTGTATTGTTTTTATTTTTTTAATTATTTATTTATTTATTTGGTTTTCTGAGGTAGGGTCTCACTCGAGCTCAGGCTGACCTGGAATTCACTATGTAGTCTCAGGATGGCCTCAAACTAACAGCGATCCTCCTACCTCTGCCTCCCAAGCGCTGGGATTAAAGGTGTGCACCACCACGCCCGGCTTTGCTGTATTGTTTTTAAATAACAAACTCTAATTTCTAATGTCTTAGGGATACAAAAACACTTTGTCTTTAATATCTTATAGTCATCAGTAATGGTAAACATAAATGCAGAAAGTACTTAAATTATATTTCAAAATTAAAATAAAAATTTCTTTAATATTTACAGAACTATACTGTATGTTTGAATATTTTGTCACTTTTAAATCAGCCCTATATCCTCATGGCATTTCCAAAATCAAACTTAAAACTAAAACTATCACATATACTAAGATCTGCTGGTAAATTTGCAACTTATTAGCACACACCTGTAGCATGGAATGTTTAGCCTACCTCTAGATGTCTCGTAGTTATTAACCAGAGAGGTATAAAATGAGATAAACCTTCATTACAATCAAAATTTTCTAAGATATTGTCAAAGTTAGCAACATGCTACAATAATAAAATCCAGTAACAAATTTAAAGACAATTATTCTGTAAAATATTTTAAGTTACCTGACTTAGTAGTGTTGTTGCTGAGCTCCATTCTGTCTCAGTTAATGGTTCGAGAGTATTACTAAAGGTATCAGACTCAAAATAGACAGCTATAATTAGAAAAAGACATGTCTATAGGCATTTATACATGTACATATATAATTTACATACATACATATTTATAAATAATTTTGCTCCAATTCAAATGCATGATTACTGAAAACCATTCTGAGCAGAGGTAAGGCCATAGAAACCCATGGACTCTGAACATAAACACTGAGCATACACTAACAAAAGATGTGCTTAACTACAACACTGTGAATTAAGACAGCTGGATGGAACCAGTACAGTGATAAAATATATCCTTGAAATCCAGGTGTGGTGGTGCAGGCCTTTAATCCCAGCACTCAGGAGGCAAAGATAGAAAGATTGCTGTGAGTCTGAGGCCAGCCTGAGACTAGAGTGATGTCACCCTGAGCTAGAATGAGACCCTATTTCAAACATCCCTCCCCACACAAATATTTTTATCTCCTTGACACAGTGTAGATTTTTGAATTTAATATTTGATCATTATCAGTAGATCTTTAAACACCTCTCAAATATAATGCTGGAGACATAATTCTGAAACAAATTTCTATATAAATACCACTCTTTAAAAACTGGAAAGGCTTAAGGCAGATGTTCCATTCCAAATGAGTAACATAATATAAAGAAAACATATGACTCATGATTCCACATTCTGTTATCTTCTTTTCTTTCTTTTTGAGACAGGGTCTCACAGTGCAACCCTGACTGGCTTGAAACTACATAACTCATGCTGGCCTTGAACTTGTGGTAATCCTCCTACTTCAGCCTCCCAAGTGCTGGGATTATAGGCCTGAGCCACCATACCCAGATAATTAAGAGTTCTGGAATTAAGAGAGAATATTTTACAACTGTTTGCTTTCTTAAAATTACTTTTATCATAATCTTGTAATCAGATGTACCATAAATGCATTTTATTTAACCATGTTTAACATATTGACTGAGTTAGTGTATCTCTATGGAGAAGCTTTTATAATTAAATGCGGTTCCACTTAAAGCACTCACATTCATCGCTTTCTCCTAATACAGTTATGGAAGATTTGTGCGTTCTTGTTGTTACATTTGTTGGCACTTCAAATTCATTTACATCAGTTGAATCATTCATTTTGTTAACTTTGCCTAAGCACCAAGTAACTCTTCGCTTCTTTTTGGCCTATAAAAAAAGAAATCAAAATTACTTCATACAGATCTGGGCTCAGACATTAATAAAACAAAAGAACTAATTCCTGGATGTAAAAGCAGCAGTGTGACACCATGTTCAAAGCGAAGGAAATGGAAAGTGAGGATCAATACCTGAAAGCTGTCCTCTGACCTCCACCTGTGTGCTGTGGGATAGGTTCTTTCTTTCTCTGATGTGTGCACATAACCGTCCCCCCACCCCGAAAAAAAAAAAGCCACTAATTTGATAGAATTCTTCTTAGGTCTACTTTAGGTCCCTCTACATTAAAGAAAATATACTCAAAATTTTCAAATCAGTAATCACATAATGCATTTGGTAAAATACTTCTTTTGTTTGTTTTAGTTTCCCAAACGACAACCGTTATTGGAAAGTTACAAACCTAGACTCACTCGTCTAATGTAGTTGTTATCCTTTCAGTTTATCTGTTCTGTTAACCCCATGATGGCTACTTCCTTAACACGGTCTGCCTCTTGCTGCATCATGTTCTTCCTGCCAACTCCTCTTGGTTCTCAGTAGTCATTCCAGATTCCATAGATTATCAATTTCACCATGTTTGTTATTTCAGGTTAGTATCCTCAAACAATTTGGCTCCTCTGTCCCTCAGCTAGCTCATGTAGCACATTTGCGGCTAGATCACACTGCCTTTAAGTTTCTACCAGCTTCCTACACACTGCCAGAGTCACATAGCTGGACAAGTAGGTGCCAACATTAAAAGTCTTTAATCCTCCCTGGCAGGACTTTTTTTGCTTGTCAGATTTCTTTCCCGCTTCTAACAAAAACAAGAATATTCCAATTCTTGGACTATCTGGGAAACCTGTGATTCTGCCTTTACCTTCCACCACAGCACACAAGTAGCCTGGATTTAGAAAAGCAATGGTTTTCTTCCATGAGTCCTTCCAAAAGACAGTCTCTCTCTTTCATCTAGGACCAGCTCCCTCTATTATATTCAAGAGTCCACCCTAGCCCACAGCAAGGCAGCTTTTTACCTTCACCACATAACTCAACTTACTTTTGGATATGAGTTCCCTTTTCCTAAATGCAGAGGGCTTTTATTTATCTTTATTTAATTTCTTGTCAGAATGTGATACTATTGTCCATTCCTTACTTGAAATCTCTTCTCAGCTGTGACAGTCATCTTAGTTCTTTCTTAACTCTAGAGCAGAATTTAGGCTCCTTTCTAGTTTCTTCCCTTCTTGTCTCTGCCTTTAAGGTTTGTGCTGGGTCGCATGTTTCTCCTCTGTGCTCTTCTTTTTCTTTTTTAAAAATTTTATTTATTTATTTGTAAGTACAGAGAGGAGAGAGAGGAGAGCAGGGAAAGCGTAGGCACAATAGGGCCTAGTGCTGCTGCAAACTCCAGAGGTATGTGCCACTTTGTGCATCTGGCTTTACATGGGTGCTGGGGAATAAAACCCAGGCTGCCAGGCTTTATAACCAAGTTCCTTTAACCACTGAGCCACCTCTCTAGCCCTGTGTTCTTTTTTTAATGTAGATATTCCAAGTACCTCTTCAGTTTCTCATTGCATTAATGAATTCTGGCCCCCCAGCAAGCAAAGCAATGATTGCAGGTCTTTTTGGGTATCTCTACCTCCAAACATTCACAAAATGCTGCTGAATCTACCTCTCTTCTCCCAGAATGACAATTTTTGCATAGGCTCAACTAATCTGATATACCCAGTAGCCACATCTTTCTAAACAGCAATTCTGTTATAAAGCTCTTTCTTGTCTTTAGCATATCACATTCAAATTCTTCAGTGTGACTGGATATGCCCTGGTCACCAGAACATTTTTTAAGTCCAAAGAATGTGTCATGCATGTTCACAAATCCAGGCTTTTGTTTATGTAGGTTTTCCTGAAACACTCTTCCCGTACCTTCCACTAGGCTATTTCCTACTTATCACCCAATCTACCAATAATTCTACCTTATAAACACTGAGTATGCTGACTGATACAGTATGTCTAATAATAACAACAATCATATTTACAGCTTACACTTATAGAAGATTTGCTGTGCTGAAGTATTGTTAAGCATGTTCTATGTATTATTTAAGTCTCATAAGGTGGGATATCAATTTACCTTAACAATAAGGGCAAGAGTCAGTAGTCAAAGTAACTGAATTAAGATCAAATTAGTATAGCTCTAGAGTCCATCCTTCTGTCCCTCAAAGTATCTAGTGGACGAACAAAGCCCTACTCCAGTAAAAACAAAAAGGACATGAACTAGAAAGTATTATTTTGAACACAGCATTACCCTACTGTCCTATAGTTCCCAATCATGCAATAAATTTCATTAGAATTTATTAAGAAGCATCGTTCATATAGATTCTTTTGACAATATTCTCGAGTTCTTGAATTAGGCTCTCTATGAGGGAGAATTGGGGAGAGGTACTTTTTAAAAAAGTTTTTTTTTTTTAAAATTTATTTATTAGAGACAGAGAGAAGGAGGGGTAATGGGCATGCCAGGGCCTCTAGCCACTGCAAACTGAACTCCAGACGAATGTGACACCTTGTGAATCTGGCTTATATATATGTAGGACCTGGGTCCTCAGGCTTTGCAGGCAAGTACCTTAACCACTCAGGCATATCTCCAGCCTAGGGGAGAGGAACTTTTAATGAAATACCTGTAAAGTAGATATACAGGCCAACACACACTAATTTGGTTTTTCAAGGTAGGGTCTCACTCTATCTCAGGCTGACCTGGAATTAACTGTGTAGTCTCTCACAGAGATCCACCTACCTCTGCTTCCCAAGTGCTGGGATTAAAGGTGTGCACCATCACGCCCGGCCCTATTTTAGGTTTCTTAAGTATACTGTAGTAATGAATAATTAGCACATAACCTTATAGTAAACACACAGAAATGTGCATTCTAATTTTTGCTGACATAATCACTGGCCATCTTTCAGTGTACCTTTAGCTCCTGTTGCAAGGCAATAGAAGACGAGGTGACCAGCATCCGCTTTAAGTTCTGAATTTTCTCGTCCTGTACTTTTTGAAGCAAGTCTTTTTCATCTAAAAGTTGGGCCAATTGGTCTTTTTCCATTTCTTGTACCCGAGTCTTTATGCTTACCTAAAATGTGATATTAGGTTATGTAAACCATAAATGTAGCAAAATTTTAAATCTTCAAACAGTGTTTCAACAATATTAATTTGTATTTAATGTGTCAAATTTCTATGAGCATTTAAATTTTTTGAAATAAGGAGTTTCCTACATGTAGAACTTCAATAGGCAGTTACCATAACCAATAACTTCTCAAACTTACCAAACTTAAATATAACATATTAACTTCTTATCATACTATGTATATAATGTAAAATATAATGTTGTTAAAACAATTCTATTATTTGCCTATGAATATATGAATAACATATATTAAATATCATAACAGCTGATATTTAAACACCAACAGTCATATTTCATCTCATTTATTTAAAATTTTTATTAATTAGGAACTTTGTGATCTGGGCAAAATATGTGTTGGTCCCATCCCTCTCATATTATTCTTTTATATCCCCTCCTCCCCCATAAGGGCTCTCCTCAGTGGTATTACTGGTATTCATGGGGTATGTGTTAAGAATGCAGCATCACTGAGTGTGTATGGGGTGGGCAATACCTCTAGATAATCCTTCCCACCTTGTGGCTCTTAAATCTTTCCATCCCCTCTTCCTCAATGTTTCCTGAGTGTTGGTGGGTGTGTTATAAGCCTACTTTAGTTCAACTCATTTCTTAAAAGATCACTAAAATGAAAGAGTTTTATGAACTATGAGACCATGATGACTAAAACAAACAATTAGAATGACAGGTTGACTGTGCTATATTATTAGAGGACTACTTATACTCAAGAAGGAAGAGAAATTCAAGAAACTGTTATCTTTCAATTTATAGTATATTAATTTTTTCTTTCAGTTTTATAGTAAATTAATTTTTTTTTCTTTCCATTTTGTAGTGGTCCGAGGGATGCAACTCAGTACCTTGTCTGTGCTAGGGAAGCAGTTTACCATGAGCTTCAACCTTATTCCTTAAGTTAAATTTTTATGAGTTGATTTTAGTTAAAAACTGCTTTGTTTTAAACTTAAGTTAGAGTCAATGAGATATTCATGAATTTAGTCTTCTGGGCAGATCTCCATTGTTCTAATAGGCCTGTATTTACTAAAGTAAATGATTCATACATACTTCTTCTAATTGTTTTTTCAGATCCACTATTTCTTTTCTGTATCTTTTTAGGAGCGCTTCATCACTTGATACCTCATTCACAAAAGGAGTGTTCTTCATATATTTAGCAGTGCTGGCAAACTGCAACAAAGTAGTATAAAATGTTCAATATTCATTCTAACAGTTGATTTAATATCTTATTTTCTTAAATAAACTTTCTTTGAATAAACAAACTCTTTCCAGTTGGCTTAACACTTCTGACTACAGGAAGCATTCCATGGCCTTTTAATGTTTTGTAACTCAGTCAGGTCAAGGAGAGGTGAAAGCATACCTTGAAGACAGATGCCAATAGAACCTCCAGGCACTGGATTCTTGGAATCCCACTTACCCTGCAGAATTCTTCCTCTATTCTGAAGCTCCACTTCTGCCCCATAGTTTCTGCCCTTCCTTTGGACTCCATTCTACTTGTTGGCTACTTAACTAGCAATCCATGGCAAAAATGTTGGAAGACAAATCTTATCTATTCTACAAATTTTATGAATTTTGGCAGTAGTTTGACTCAGTGCTTAATAACTTTTTATCCCCCCTTCATTTTTTTTATTTGTAGCCTAGATTGGACTGAAATTTCCTATGTAGACCAGGCTGGGCTTGAACTCGGCAGTTTTCCTACCTCTGCCTTCCAAGAACAGAATGACAGGCTGATCTCAAGGGATTCACCCTCCCAAATTCTGGGATTAATGGCATGTACCACCATGCCCAGCTTTAAAGCATTCTTTTTCTTTTTGCCTGTGGAGGCGATCAAACCCAGGGCCTGTGCATGTTATGCAAGCACTCTACCATTGAGGTATGGCCCCAGCCCCTTCGGCAGCTACTTAATACCATGATTCTTGAGTATAAATCCTAGAAGTAACCTTAAGTGGGTAGATAAGATGACCACTGAATCTATCATTGAGAAAACAATTCTGTTAATCTTTTCATTTCTTCCCCTTCCTTTCTCTTTTCCTCTTTTTTTATTTTTTAAAGTTTTAAAATTATTTTTTATTTTTTTACTTTTTTGAGCCTCTAGCCCAGGCTGACCTGGAATTCACTATGTTGTCTCAGGGAGGCCTTGAACTCATGGTGATCCTCCCACCTCTGCCTCCCAAGTGCTGGAATTAAATGTATGCACCACCATGCCCCATTTTACTTCTTTTTAAATAGAATGTGTAAGTTTGCAGCTAAGATCAAGGCAGGCAATAGTTAGGTAGCAGAAATTCAATAGTAATATATACATATATATATAGATACATAAGTTAGTTTTTATTTATGGAACTATATTAGTCCCATAACATTTCCTATGCTCCTATTTTAAGTATAAAAAATGAATTATTTAAACAAAATACCAAGTGATTTAATTAAGTTGGATCTATCAAAAAATCATGGAGAAGGGATATAAATTAGTAAAGCCCAGGAAGATATTAATAGATTATTACAACAGGAATTATGTCCAGAAAGAAAAACTGTACCTAATCTGACTGCTTTTCTTATATTAAGGTTAGATAAAAATCAAGCTCACCTGGAGAGTAGAAAGAGTTTCATCCAAAGAAACTGGAGTAATTGTACAAATAATACGTGTTTTCGCATTTCCTCCCAAGGAATTCTGAAGAATTCGTGTTAATTTGCTATCTCGATAATTTATGAAACCACTTCACCAGAAACAAGTTCGGGAAAAAAAGATTGATAAAATGCATATAGTAAGATTTTTTTAACACTTAAATTAGTAATCATTAAAAAATACTTCTTTAGGTTATACAAGGCAGATCAAAATACTAATCAAAACTACTTAAAGTAGCAGGTCAACTCAATAGGTTATAGTCATACGAATAAGAACCTATTCTCATAGAATCCCCAATATATAGATGAAATCAATATATGTGATTATTACTGAAGTATTATTTTTTTGTTTTTTGAGGTAGGTTCTAATTCTAGCCCAGGTTGGAGCTCACTAGGTAGCCCCAGGCTGACCTTGAATTCAGAGATCCTCCTAGTTCAGCCTCCCTAGAGCTGGGATTAAAGGTGTGTGTCACCATACCTGGCTTTGCTTTTTTCTATTGAATATAAAACACAAGCAATAAGTGCACAATGGGACAAACTTACCCAATTTGCCCATCACTAAGTTTCTTGATCACTTGTCCCAAAATAAATAAACTTCGATTTATATTGCAGCCTTCCTTGAGTCGCACACCTGAATTTATTACACAAATAGAAAAATTAACCCCTGTACTAGATGATAAACTGACTTATATGGAAGTTATGTGAAAAATCAGACATGAAAGGTCAGATGCTAGTTTATGCTCTGAGTCAGACACAAGTCCACAATTAATAAAACTGAGAGGCGTTCTTTTGCTATTCTGCCCACCTACTATTCAATCAGAAATATCATCACCTGTGACAAAGAGGAGGAAGACAGAGAAGAGTTAGGAAAAACCCATGTCCTAAAAGAGCTCCTCTATATCCTCAGTTCAAATCTGATTTTTAAATAAACCTTAAATAAAGGCAATCATGGACTTCCAACCAAATTAGTCATTTTAATTTTTGTTTTAGTGTATGTGTATGATGTGCCTATGTGTGTGTGGATGCACACGTGCCGCGTCACATGTGTGGAGGTCAGAGGCCAACTTCTGGCATCCATCCTCACCTTCTACCTTGTTTGAGGCATTGTTTGCTCCTGTGTACACCAGGCCAGCTAGCCCATGAGAGTCCATGGATTCATCTGTCTCTATCTCCCAATGTTGGGGTAGGAGTACTGGGACTATAGATGCATGCCACTGTTTCCGGTTTTATGTGGATCCTTGAGCCATATCCTCAGCTCAATTTTTACATTTATTTTTATTTACTTATTCATTGGGGTGGGGTAAAGAGAGAGAATGGGCACGCCAGGGTCTCTAGCCACTGCAAAGGAACTCCAGACACATGCATCACCATGTGCATCTGGCTTATGTGGGTTCTGGGTAATCGAACCTGGGTCCTTTGGCTTTAAAGGCAAGTGCCTTAACTGCCAGCACGAATTTTAATTTTTTAACTTAATATGCTTACATGATTCAAAAAGTTATAAGAAAACATGTACACTGTGAAAAAGCTCCCTCCTACTTTATCTCCCATTTAAACAGCTTTTGTTCTCCACGAACAAACCACCATCATTTCTTTTCTCACTCTTCCAGAGATTTAAAAAAAATTTTTGTTTATTTTCATTTATGTATTTACTTGAGAGCAAGAGAGAGAAACAGAGAGAGAGAGAGATAGAGATAGAGAGAGAATGAATGAATGGGCACACCAGGGCCTCCAGCCACTTGCAAATGAACTCCAGATGCATGTGTCCCCTTGTGCATCTGGCTTACACGGGTCCTGGGGAATCAAGCCTCGTACCAGGTTCCTTAGGCTTCACAGGCAAGCGCTTAACCGCTAAGCCATCTCTCCAGCCCCAGAGATTTTTTTAATTGCAAATCCATACATATTCATTTTTCCTTTCTTTTTTTCATATAGACTGCACACTTTATTTTGTACTTTGCTTTTTCCCTGGACAATATATCTCAGAAAAATTTCCACATCAGTAAGGATTTTAATTTATTTTGTTATCATAGAGCACTACCATATGGATTTACCAGAATTACCTAAGGCTGCAATGAAAGGCATGTAGTTGTCCAACCTACTGATCCTATAAAAAAATACTATGACAAAAATTTTTGAACAAATATGTTTCAGTTACACCAGTTAATGATGAGTTTCTACTTAACCAGAAATGTTTCTTGGTGGCTTGAGATGGCTCAGTGGTTAAAGGCATTTGCTTTTAAAGCTTGCAGTCTGTGTTTGATTTCCCAGTATCCATGTAAGGTAGATATGCAAAGTGGCACATGCGTCTGGAGTTTGTTTGCAGTGGCAGAAAGCCCTGGCAAGCCCTCAGACCCTATCTCTCTGTTTGCAAATAAATAAATAAATAAATAAATAAATGAATAAATAAATAAATATTTTAAAAAACCTTATTATTTCATGTTCAGATGCCCGATAAGACTGGTTTGGTGCATGACCAGTGGCTCTAGTGAGGCAGCAGGGGAACCTTCTGCATCACATCTTCCTGCTGGAGGCATAAGCTTTCCTTAGTGGTTGGCATGAATGCAAGCACTGTGCATTCTGAACCGTTCTAAACCTTCCCTTGGGTTTTACAGCTATTAAGTCTTTGTTTTCAGTTTCTGCACTTAGTGTAGTAGGTATGCAAACTGACTTCTAATAATTTCCATGGCTCTTTGTAAGACAAATTCTTCATTTTTAAAAAATTTTTATTTATTTATTTGAGAGCAACAGACAGAGAAAGAAACAGGCAGATAGAGAAAGAGAGAGAATGGGTGCACCAGGGCCTCCAGCCACCACATACAAACTCCAGATGTGTGCGCCCCCTTGTGCATCTGGCTAAAGTGGGTCCTGGGGAATCGAGCCTTGAACCGGGGTCCTTAGGCTTCATAGGCAAGCGCTTAACTGCTAAGCCATTTCTCCAGCCCTGTAAGACAAATTCTTCAAGCTATTCTAAATGTATTCCTTGGTATGTGACTATGATGTAATCTAATTTTTTTCAAATGGTTATCACAAATTTGAAGGACTTTTAAGATTCTTTTTTTTTAAATTTATTTTTACTTATTTATTTGAGAGACAGAGACAGAGAATGGCTGTGCCAGGGCCTCTAGCCATTGAAAACAAACTCCAGACGGATGCATCCCCTTGTGCATCTGGCTTACATGGGTCCTGGATAATCGAACCTGGGTCCTTTTGCTTTTCAGGAAAATACCTTAAACCCTAAGTGTGGTGGTTTGATTCACGTATCCCCCATAAACTTAGGTGTTCTGAATGCTACGTTCCCAGCTGATGGAGATTTGGGAATTAATGCTTCCTGGAGGAAGTGTATTGTTGGGGGTAGGCTTACGGGTGTTACAGCCAGTTTCCCCTGGCCAGCGTTTGGCACACTCTCCAATGCTGTTGTCCACCTTATGTTGGCCAGGGGGTAATATCCACCCTCTGCTCATGCCATTATTTTCCCCTGCCATCGTGGAGCTTCCCCTAGAGCCTGTAAACCAAAACAAATCTCTTTTTCCCACAAGCTGCTCTTGGTCAGGTGATTTCTATCAGTAATGCAAACCTGACTGCAACACTAAGCCATCTCTCCAGTCCAAGATTCTTAAATATTTAGGATACATGTTGTATTTTCCTTCCTTCTCTCCATCCTTTTGTTTCGAGATAGCATCTAACAATGTAACTTAGGCTGGCCTTGAACTTGCAATCCTCCTGCCTCAGCCTCCCAATGTGCTAGTTTATAGGTGTGCACTTCAAGCCCCTGTTATTTTCCATTCAGTTCCATTGGGTTCATCTACCAGTAGTATACTGGTTTAGTTACTATGACATCATAATATGTTTTATTATCTTCTGGGGATAAAGTTCTACTCATGGCTTATTTTTAGAACCTTATCTGGTTAGACTTGTATTTTAATTTTCCATACACATTTCAAAATCACATCTCATTGAAACACAAAAATGTACTTTTGATCTTGTTTTTAAGATTATTTCAAATCTAGAATATACACAGGTTTGATATTTTTGCCATTTTTCATTTTTATATTTAAGGTGTCTTTCCTATTGCTTTAGTCTATAATTATATACTTCAAGTTTGTATTTGTTAAATTAGTTTGTTCCTAGATATCACATCTTTAAGTCATTATAAATGGAGTCTTTGTCAACTAAAGCAAAAACTGGTTTTTCCTTAGGAAAGTTATATCTATTAATTTTGTATTCTACCAGCTATTATTGTTTTCCTTGTGTTTTATTACATGTATAGAGAGTGGCCTGTAATAATAAAAATAAAAATCAATAAAAAGTAATAAAAATTAAATGACCAGTCTTGTTATGAAAAATTAGGTCTTAGTTAAATCTGGTACCAACACTGAAATTCTCCTGTATGGATACAGCTGCATGCTCTGCAATATTATTTTTCACATACTAGAATGAGATTTTTCTTGGATTTTGATTGCTGTACTTTTTCTTTTTAGTGCTAAGCATGTTTACCTATGATCTTTAATTAACATCAGTCTGCATGAATTTTGCAAGAGAAAGACATGTGCCAAGGGCTGGAGGGATAGTGCAGAAGTTAAGGTACTTACTTGCAAAGTCTAACAACTTGGGTTCAATTGCCCAGTACCCATGTAAAGCCAGATGCACAAGCAGTGCAGGCATCTGGAGTTCTGATTATAGTGGCTGGAGGCCCTAGTGCGCCCATGCTCACTCTCTCTGTCTCTTCCTCTGTATGTCTGTCTCTTTCTGTCCCTCTCTGCTTGCAAATAAATAAGATATTTAAAAAATGTGTCAAGAAAATTGTACATGTATCCCAAACTCCTAAAATCAGCATGTTAGAAATGGAAGGCTGCCTCACACTACTTTTTTTAGTTCCTTACTAATTAAGAAAGTTTAGATGGTTTTCATTGTACTTTTATGGGCTTCCCAGCTTTACAACTCTATGAAGTCACATAATTTTTTAATTGATTGTATAGTAGCTCCAAGTAAATAGCTAACCAGACACACATGCTAACTTATATTTGAAGACTTTTTTTTTTTTTTTTGGTTTTTCAAAGTAGGGTCTCACTCTGGTCCAGGCTGACCTGGAATTCACTATGTAGTCTCAGGGTGGCCTCAAACTCATGGCGACCCTCCTACCCCTGCCTCCCGAGTGCTGGGATTAAAGGTGTGTGCCACCACGCCCAGCTTATTTGAAGACTTAACATACAAATTGTTGTTACTTTTATCAGCTTCTAAATGTGCCAAGTAGCACTTTTAACTCATAAAAGAATAGGAAGACACCTAGTAGTTCTTATTACCTTCGGCTCCTGTTTGAGCAGCTCTTTCACTGCCTGCAAGATCAACCAGATTCTGTAAGACAGATGAAAATGAATTTTTAGGAGGGGAAATTGAAGTAATAAAATCCAAATTACTGAAGGAACATTTAAAAAACATAGCTTAGGAAACGAAGACACTGAAAGATTTATGCCTGAGAATACCAGTGTTATTCAGCTTTCTCAAGGATCAGTTGTGGCCCTTGACAGAGGAGCTAGAGTGGCAGCAGGAAACCCAGTAGAAGCACACCGTAGAGGACACAGGCAGGTGGTGGCAGCACGGCTTAGGACGGCAGCAGTGGAACCCACCTCTCTTTAAGACAGGGCTGTTGTCTTTCTTTTAATCTCAGAGCCTAGCACTCTACTCTTAATGTGAGAAAGACTCAGTATATATTCTGAATGCCTTACATAAGTTAGAGCTTTATTTCTCTGTGGAGATTTTCAAGAAACATGTGACTAATTATATACTCCCTCCTCTAAACTATCTACCTTACAAAGTATCCACCATAGACAATTCAGATATGCAAACACAGGCAAAGCAGCAACTAAGGCAGCATGAGTGAAAGAAGCTATTAGAGAGGGAGAAAGAAGTCATAAGCAAAGATGCTTTGAGAGAGAAACTAATGGAAGGAAGTAAACTGAGAGTGATTAAAAGTGGCCAAATCTTTCCTAAGATTTGGGACCTAACAAAGCAGAATTTAGTAGCCTTAGAAGTCTGTCTGACGGACTGAAGAAAGGAAAACTGAATCACGAAGGTCAGATTCAAGAGACATGCTAACTTAGATAGTGTAGCACCCACAGGAATGTACCAAGATGAAATCATTAAGACATGTGACCAACTGACAAAAGGAAATGCAGAAAAAGATGAGTTAAACTTGACTAAAGGTTTCCTGCTTATGTGCAGAATGTTTTTTGTTTTTTGTTTTCTTTTTTGTTTTTTCGAGGTAGGGTCTCACTTTAGGTTACGCTGACCTGGAATTCACTATGTAGTCTCAGGGTGGCCTTGAACTCACAGTGATCCTCCTACCTCTGCCTCCTGAGAGCTGGGATTAAAGATGTGCGCCACCACGCTTGGCCAGAATGTTGGTTTTAATGGGAAAAAAGAACAGTGACTAGGGTGCGAAGAAATTCATTTAGTTCTAGATACACTGAAGTTTCAGATAATGGATACAGAATTGTAGTAGTCTTTCTGATGATATGAATTGAAGTCAGACATATTAGACAAAATAAGGATTGGGCAGTCAATGACACAGAAATGTTGACAGAATCATGAGAGCAAGAACCTGAAGAAAGGCCAAAGACTTTGATAGGAGAGTAGGAGAAAAGATACAGACAGGCAGGGAGAGTAAGCAGAGCTAAGAGAGCCTGGATCTTGCCATCTTCCTGGGGTTAGGACACAATTAGAAATAAGACCACCCCCGAGAGCTAAAGCTCATTCTGAGGGGAAGACTTCTTCCCCAGAAGACTTTTACAGGAAGTCTTCCGGGTTGGCCCAGACAGAATCTAAGAAGCACAGATGATATGTCAGAGGAATAAGGGAAAGAATCAAACATGTTAAGAATATTAAAACTAAATTAAGAGAAATGTCAAAATTACAGTGAACTACTACAAGTCAGAGTTAGAAATAAAACAGGAAAGGTTTTATCCATTTTTTGATATTAATAAACATGGATGGGATACTGCTACTCTTCAGTTGAAGGGACTTATAGTGTAAAATGCTAATCATAATTGTGTGCATGTGTGTGTGTGTGTGGTGGGGTCTAGCTGAGGGGTAGAGCACTTGCCTAGCATGCCCAAGGCTCTAAAGTTGGTCCCTAGAGAGCAAAATAACACCCCCCCCCAAATTATCACCATTTATAATATAATCTTTCTCACTGTTTTCAAGAAAAAACTTAAAGAATGTGTCTTAATCATTCTACCTAGTTTTTTCTTGATTGCACAAATCTAAATTATTATTACCTGAAAGTAAAGCAAACAAAAACTCCCAATTTTAAGATTACTAAAACTATCAGATACATATAGAAAAGAACATTACAGGGCTGGAGAGATGGCTCAGTAGTTAAAGATGTTTGCTTGCAAAGCCTGACAGCTTGGGGTGTAGCCCCCCCCCTCAGTATCGATGCAAAGCCAACTAGATGCACAAAATGATGTGTGTATCTGGAGTTCGTATTCAGTGGTAGGAGGCCCTGACTCACCCATTCTCTCTCTCTCTCAAATAAATATTTAAAAAGTTTTTTTTTTTAAGATTACATAATTATATTAGTAGCTGGGGGGGGGGAGAATTCAACAACCTGTAAACCTCACATCTAAATTAGGAGACAGAAGTCTGACATACCAAAGCATTTTCTACTGAAATTCCTTGTGTGTGTGGATGCATGTACACAGGGAGGCCAGAGGTTGATATTGGTTATTTTCCTCAATTGTTCTCCACTTTATTTACTGAGGTACAGTCTCCTACTTGAACCCAAAGTTGCCTAGTGTAGCCAACTTGCCCCAGAGACTTCCTTATCTCTGCCTCCTGCATGCTGGGATTACAACTTGGCCACCATCCCATCTGGTATAATATAAATGGGTGCTGAGCACCTGAACTCTGGGCCTCATCCTGTATGGTAAGCACTTTATCAACTGAGCCATTTCCCCAGGCTCCTAAATTCTCACTGAAACATTTTGGCTAGTAATTTGAGGCTATTGATAAGGCATTTAAGCTGCCAATTTATTAGTCTTTTTTCCCCCATTCATTTAGCTAACAATTCTTATTAAAGCAAACATCCAGCAGCTGAACTGTCTTGTTTCAGCCTGTATGAAATTTATTATGGTGTATTAATACTCACCAAATGCGAAACTTTAATAGAGCCATCACAATTTGAAGATTCACCTTTTTCTCTACTTTCTAAAATCTAAATAGAAAAGGGAACTTGTCAAAAATGAGTTAATTCTTATTTAGAAAGATCAGATATAGAAGAAGGAATTACCTACCATTCTGAAAATGGTATGTGAACGACTGCTTCGTTGATTCATTTTGGTTATTCCATAATGTCTGTTCTCTGTAAAAATGAATTATATTTCTGCTGCATATATATTAAACTCCAAAAAAAAAAAACAACAACCCATCACTCTTTTTCCCAGTCTAATGATAACAAGTGTAGTCCAAGTGTATTGTACTTTAGCTTAATGGTCTTACTTTCTCCCTTGGAGAGCCACTGCAGAGCCATTTCTGATGTATAAACCACTTCCTCTGTTAGATCGGCCACATACACATTCCTCTAAAAATGGTTTAATAATGGAAAGATTAGAGAAACAGTCAGTTTGCTTTTCAAAAAGAAGTTGCAACTTATTTTAGAATTCATCTGTGAGTGTTAAAAAATGGAAGCAGGGGCTAGAGAGATATCTCAGTGGTTTAAGGTGCTAGTTTGCAAAGCCTAAGGAGTTTGATTCCCCATTACCTACATAAAACCAGATGCACAAGGTGGCTCATGCATCTGGAGTTCATTTACAGTGGCTACAGAACCTGGCATGCCGATTCTCTTTCTCCTTCAAATAAATAAAAAGGAAGCATTATTTTGTAGAAAATAGCAATGTGTCCATAAATTTCACAAAACTGCATATGTTACAGTACACCAAATTCTATCCTGATTCAATTTTTCTTTTTAAAAAATGTATTTCATTTATTTATTTGAGACAGAGAGACAGAAAGGAGACAGAGAGCGAGAAAGAGAGAGAGACAGAGAGAATGGGTGTGCCAGGCCCTCCAGCCACTGTAAACAAACTCCAGATGCATGTGCCACCTTGTGCAACTGGCTTACATAGGACCTGGGGAATCAAACCGGGGTCCTTTGGCTTTGCAGACAAACGCCTTAACTACTAAGCCATCCCTCCAGCCCTGATGTAATTTTTCTATTGTCAGCACTTAAACCAAAATATTCCAGCTGCTAATACATTGAAACTACACACACTGATTCAAAGATGGATCTCCGCAAATACTTAGAAAATTAAAAAGAAAGAAAAGAAAACAGAAATTGGAAAAATTTTAAATCATTCCAAACAATGTGAATAAGCACGTGTGTTGGAGTCACCTTAATTCTATTACTCACATTGATGTCTTCCCGAATTATCAGTGGTTTCATTTTCTGAGTGTTACAAAGTAAATCTGTAATGGTTTCATTATATATTTCCATGTAAGATACCCGTAAGAGAAACTCTCTCTCAGGAAGCTAAGACAAAAAAATAGTTTAACACATTAGAGAGCACCCAATTATACAACATAATCTTGCATGTCTGTTTTCTAATATTAAAGAGGAAAAGAAGAAAGTTATTTTTATAAAACAAGCAAAACCCATGGTTATATGTTAATAATAAACCTCAAAATACAAAAGGGCTATTTCAGAAATAATAAAAGTATGCTATCATGAAGAACAGAGAACTCAATCCAACTGTGTAGGTGCAAAATAAAATCCTAATACTTTACCTTAACAAAAATGCTAATTTAAAACCAGGCCTTAACTAATGAGCTTGGGGAGTCTGGCCTTCTGACTCCTTTCTACTTTTACCTACGTTGTTACTGTTCCTTAGTCATCAGTGGTGGTAATGCTGAACTAACCATTTGGACAAGAATTCTTTAGCAGTTATTTGAGTTTACTTTTTGTTGAGAATATTCCTGTTGCATGACTCCATGGGAAGAATGAAACAAGTTTAAGCTTTATAAAGTATGTGTGATAAAAGTGAATCAGTGTTATCCCTTTCTTCTTTTCGCACAGAAATCAAGAGGAAGTTTCAAGCCTGTTTTTTTCATAATTACAAGAGGAAGACACTAATTTCTACCCAGTTATTATTAGTTTACCTATCTTTGTAAGAAGTCAGTGAAATTATTACCTTCTTAATTTTTTGGAAAATGTCGTGTATTGCTCTTGGGATTACTCCTAAGCAATTTTCCGAACCCATCATTGTATGTGTTTTTCCTGATGCAGTTTGCCCATAGGCAAAGACAGTACCTGTAACAAACAAATGAGCTCAAAGCATACACACAAACGTTTGAAATAATCCTGTAGTGAGTAAGACTAACAATGCTGCGGAATGGACACAAAGACTTAAAATGCTTCTGCAGCACAAGGTGAATACAAACCATTGTAGCCTTGTATGGCAGAATCGATGATGGGTACTGCGATTTCGTCATATACATTTTTAGTCGTTTCATTACTATGAAAGACACGATCTAAAAAGAAGATAGAAGTTAAACAAATCAACTGTGTTTTCACTGAATTAGTAATTTCCCAAAGATATAACATTGTCAGGATCTTGAATGGTGCCATATTTAAGACAGTATTTTTAATCAAGTTTTTTCTTTTCTGAAAATACCCTTCTCAAAGGTTGAATGTGTTGGTTCTCATAAACAAAAACTACTCAACTCTATCTTTTTTTTTTTGTTTTTGTTTTTGTTTTTCGAGGTAGGATCTCATTCTGGTCCAGGCTGACCTGGAATTAACTATGTAGTCTCAGGGTGGCCTCGAACTCTCGGTGATCCACCTACCTCTGCCTCCCAAGTGCTGGGATTAAAGGCGAGTGCCACCACGCCTGGCAACTCTATCATTTTCAACAGGCAGTAGAGTGCAGTGATTGTATATGGGGTTCAGGGCTGTCTGGGTACCAATCCTGCTTTTTGTAGCCCAGTTTGACCTTGAACTCCTGATGTTCCTGCTTTACTACAGGGATTAGAGGCTACTAGGACTTTTAAAAGCTAATTTTGATGCTGTTGTAAGCTTACCAAAACTGAAGGATTTACTCCCATCAATCTGATAAATAGCATTATTGTCAGTTTTCCAATAAACATGAGTAGCTTCTTCCAGTCCTTCCCTAAAATAATAAAAAAACCCTGTACTTTAGGACAATATAATTGATCACAGAAATCACATGACAGTAAAGATAAGTGAAAATATTTCATGTGAAGAATATTTTAACAGATGGGAAAAACATAAGAGAACGATGGAAAGTCTACTTTGGAAGGCTTGAGTGCTGAAGTAGGGTTTAGTGACTACTTTTCATTGGAGTTCCTAAATGAAGTGCTTCACTCCCACCCAAGTACCTGCACTGGAAGGAACAGATACAGACTGAAACTCTGATTATGTCCTTCAGAAGGCTTCACTGTTAAAGTGGGATTTAGTGATCTGTTTCTCAATGGAGTTTCTCAATGAAGTGCTTCACTCCCACCCAAATTGTAAGGAATAGATACAAAATGCAATGCTGATTATGTTCTTCTTGCTTTAAACCCTTAAAAGCCTTTTGGAGCCGGGTGTAGTGGCGTAAGCCTTTAATCCCGGCACTCGCAAGGCAGAAGTAGGAAAATTGCCATGAGTTCAAGACCACCCTGAGACTACATAGTAAATTCTGGGTCAGCCTGGGATAGAGCGAGACCTACCTCGAAACACCAAGACACAAACAAACAAACAACAAAAACCTTCTTGAAATTTCTGAATACCTGATATGCCACAAGATACTTGAATCACCTCACTTCTTTCTTTAATGTCACTTTCTCCTAAATTCATACACACATCCCAAGTATCACATTGACCAACCAATCTGATTAGGGTCTTCCTTTCCATTAACTAACCAACTAACCTATTCTTCCATTCATAAAGTGTCAGGATTTTCCTGACACCCATCCTGCCCTTCCCAAACTGTCATCTCTCCACAGGTCTAATGACTTATTTCTCCAACCATCCTGCCTATCACCATGTTTGCCTTATGTAGACACCTTTTCCCCAAGTTAGAGTGAGCTTATTAAAGTCAGGACATTCCCGATTTTGTGAATCACACAGTAGTAGTGTTCCAATATCCATTTCCCACACCCTTTTAGCACTTCGACTTAAAGCCAGAGGCCAGCACAGCCAAGACTTCACCTTATTCTCCTTCCCGCCTTTTCCTTCTGGCTTTTCAAATCTGCGGGACGCGGCTGGCTTCCTTTCCGTCCCCGTCCACAGGTCCGGGAAGGCGGTGTCTGCAGTGCCCACCCCGCGAACCGGAGCGGGGAGGCGCTGACAGCCGCCAGCCCAGCGCGGACCCCGCCGCCAGGCCCGGCGCTCCTACCTGTTACAGACGGGCCTCACCCGCACGCACACGGCCACGGCCACGGCCACCTCCTCCGCCATCCGGCCTGGCCGAGACCCACTCAACAAGGAAAACGAACTCCGTAGCTGCCTCCGCACGGTTCGGCTTTCGCCACCCCGAGTGGAAGTTTAAAATTTGCCTAACGACGCTCTGGTTGAGCAGCAGCATTGTGACGTCACGGGCCGGCCCACCGCCGCGCGGCGCGGGGGAGGTCGGAGCCGTCCACCGATTCGCGGGGGTGTGTGTGGGCGGGGCCATCCACTGATCGGGGGAGGTTGGAGCCGTCCACCGATTCGCGAGGGGGGTGTGTGTGGGCGTGGCCATCCACTGAGGGTGGGGGGAGGTCGGAGCGGTCCACTGATCAGCGGGGGAGGGCGACAGCCAGAAGGCTCAAGGGAACTGGCCGGGACGGGTGTCCAGGCACAGGTGGAATACCTAGGATCGGAGAAAAGCCACTCAACACCCACCTCCTTCCTCCCTACCACGCCTTTTTTTTTTTTAGTCTCCCACACCGGAACTGAAAATTGCTAGCTAAACCTATGGCTTCTAGGCACATTATCCACTTCTGCCCAAACTTTCTTTAACATATGTATCATTAACTAGCAAAAAAGTCGGTTTCCTCCTCCCTCCTCTCCTCCGTCCCATCCACAGACCCCACTTGGACCATTTCACCCCTAGTATTCTGTCCCTCCGTTTACAAATATACCATACATGCATACCCCGTTGAAGAACCACCCTGAGGCTACATAGTGAATTCCAGGTCAGTCTGGGTTAGAGGGAGACCCTACCTCAAAAACAAACAAACAAACAAACAAACCAACAACAACAACAAAAACACACCCACAAAACAAAAGAAGAGCTTTCATGCAACCTGCAGAGGGAGAGAATTATAAACTTACAGACAAGACAAAACTAACAGAAACAAATTAAAGCTCCAAGGACAGGAGTTGAAACCCACACTCTAGTTGGTGGGTAGAGGTTTGAGTCACTCTTTATGTCACCCTGGCTGCTTCAAACTCGTAGTGATTCTCCAGCCACAGCTTCCTGGGGGCTGGAATTACAGTTGTGAGTTACTGTGCTTGGCTCATCTGCTCTTTATGCCAACAATTCTACTCAAAAAGTATATTCAGATATATTCAAAGGCATGTGCCTGTACATATATTAAACACATGTTCACCCACAAGACTATTAGTTTCAGCAGTCTACAAGAGCAAGTAGCTAGAAACACATTAAACGCCAACATTATTCATATCCAGTGGATCACTACATAGGCATTAAAAAGAATGATGTTTGTGTATGAACTGTGGGAAGCTACTTAGGCAATTTATAATTATTATTTTAACCATGCAATTATGAAGTAATTTCAACTTAAAAAACAAACAAATAAACAAACTAGATACTGGGGAGATGGCTTACTGGTTAAAGGTGCTTTCTTACAAAGCTTGCCAGCCTGGAATTTGATTCCCGAGTACCCATGTGAAGCCAGATACACAAAATGGTGCCTGTATCTGGAGTTCATTTATGGTGGCAAGAGGCCCTCGTGTGCTCATACTATCTTTCTGCTCACAAATAAATAGATGAAAATATTAAAAAAATTAAATTAAAAAAACCTGGGTAATAGATTTGAACAGTAATTAAAAGTGAGCCTATACATTTAAGATCTGGTTAGTCAGCTGTGAGTTAGTGTAGACTACATTTTGGCCTCTGCGCTGGAGGGTTGGTAGACAGCCTGTGAAACTATTACCACTGGGAAGTAGAACTTTTAAGACAAATCACCTTTTGACGAGAAAAGAGGTTAGGGCCTAGATGGGGAGGACGTTAGGTGACTGGGTGCTTACTCAAGAGGATATTGGTACTTTAGTCTCCTCTCTCTCTCTCTCTCTCTCAGCATTTCTTCCAGTTATCCAGGTTGCAAGCTGGTGTCATGATGGGTAGTAGCCCAGCTTCTTTTCAGTCAGAGGACTGACTTCAGGTGTCAGTCGTCACCTTCCACCCTTTTTTAAAAAAATTTTATTTTATTTGAGAGAGAGGGGGAGAGAGAGAGAGAGAGAGAGAGAGAGAGAGAGAGAGAAAGAGAAAGAGAATTGTCCCACAAGGGCCTCAGCCACTGCAATTGAACCCCAGACACTTGTGCCACCTAATGGGCATGTGCAACCTTGCACTTGCCTCACCCTTGTGTGTCTGGCTTGCATGTGCTCTGGAGAGTCCAAGATAGGTTCTTAGGCTTTGCAGGCAAGTGCTTCAACTGCTAAGCCATCTCTCCAGTCCACCTTCCACCTTATTTGAGGCAGGGTCTCTCACTATTCATCACTGTGTTTATAAGGCTAGCTGGCTCACAAATTCAAGGTTTATATTAACATACATGAAAATTCTCTGAGGGCTGTTGAGAATATTACAGAATATGGCTATTTCTGTCAACTTTTGCTGTCTGTCTGGTCCAGTACATACCATAATTTCTCATTGAACTCATCTTTAGGTGTCTATCCTACCCATCCCTGCTGCAAGTGCATTGTAAGCAATTTGAACAATCTTTTTAAAAATATAAGTCAGGGCTGGAGAGATGGCTTAGTGGTTAAGGCACTTGCCTGCAAAGCCAAAGAACCCAGGTTCGATTCCCCAGGACCCATGTAAGCCAGCTGCACAAGGTGGCACATGAATCTGGAGTTTATTTGCAGTGGTTGGAGGCCCTGGTACACCCAGTTTCATACTCTTTCTTTCCCCCTTTCTCTCTCTCAAATAAATAAATAAAAAATAAAATATTAAAAAAAAGTCAGTCAAAAAAAATGTAAGTCAGGTCATGTCACTTTCAGGACACCCAGGGTCATCTCTCCTGTGTAGCCTCTGATTTCTTTCAGTATAAAACCCAACGTTTAGGTTGGGGAAACCCTCAATGGATAAAATGCTTACCACATGTAAGTATCTGAGTTTAGGTCCCCAGTGCCATGTAACAGTCAGATGTTACACTGTTAGTGTCTGGAATTCCAGTGTGCACCTATATTTGGGAGGGAGCAAGAAGAGAAGTAGAGATAGGAGAATCCTCTGGAAGTTGTGGGCTAGCTTTTGTGAATGCAATGGTGAATGAGAGACCCTGCCTCACATAAGGTAGACAGTAAGGACTGACGCCTGAAGTTGTCCTCTGACAGGTACCATGGCATATGCACACTGCATCACACACATGAACACATATGCACACGTCACATACATGTACACCAGAGGGGGGAAAAACAACTACCAATCCCCACAAAACAACACAAATTCAAAACAAAATCAAGCAAGAAAAAAAACAAAAACCCAAAACACAACAAAACAAAACAATACTCCCCAAAACAACAAACAAACAAACAAAACCTTAAAAAGGCTGGGAAGAAGTCTCAGTGGTTAAAGGCGCTTGCTTGCAAATCCTACTATTCTGAGTTTGATCCTCCCAGCTTCCATGGAAAGCCAGGCTGAAAGCAGGGCATGCATTATGTGGATGAGGTTGCTGCTGGTGAGTACAAGAGAGGTCCTGTGGATCAGTCACAACAAACATACCAAAAAGCTTTTTTTTTTTTTTTTTTTTTTAAATTTATTTATGAGAGAGAAAGAGAGAGAGAGACAGAGAACATGCCAGGGCTGCTAGCCATTGCAAATAAATGCCGGAAGCATGCACCACTATGTGCATCTAGCTTACATGGGTACTAAGGAATTTAACCTGGGTCCTTAGGCTTTGAGGCATGTCCCTTAACCACTAAGCCATCTCTCCAGCCCCCAAAAAACTTTTGAAAACAGCAAAAAGGAAATGCAGCTAACACATCCTGTCAGATTGGGTCTGGCCCTTAACTTCTCTGGGTTATTATGAGATTCTGAACTCCCTAGAGAAAGCCTGCTCTCTTGCAAAGATAGCTTTTCTTTTTACAATTTTTTTAAATTAACAACGTCCATGATTATAAAAAATAATCCCATGGTAATTCCCTCTCTCCCCCCACTTTCCCCTTTGAAACTCCATTCTGCATCATATCCCCTCCCCCTCTCAATCAGGCTCTCTTTTTTTTTTTCTTTTCAAATTTTTTAGATTAACAACTTCCATGATTATAAAAAATATCCCATGGTAATGCCCTCCCTCCCCTCACTTTCCCCTTTGAAACTCCATTCGTCATCATAATCTCTTCCACCTCTTAATCAGCCTCTCTTTTATTTTGATGTCATGATTTTTCCTCCTATTATGAAGGTCTTGTGTAGGTTGTGTCAGGCACTGTGAGGTCATGGATATCCAGGCCATGTTGTGTCTGGGGGGAGCACGTTGTAAGGAGTCCTACCCTTCCTTTGGCTCTTACATTCCTTCTGCCACCTCTTCTGCAATAGACTCTGAGCCTTGGAAGGTGTGATAGAGATATTGCACAGTACTGAGCACTCCTGTCACTTCTTTCCAGTTCCATGATGCCTTTGTTGTGCCAAGACCCCTGACCAGGAGTCAAGACCTCCAGTCACCCAGGAGTCACCGAGAGAACCGCCACAGAAGCCGAGACACCCGAATGTAAAAGCAACAGGTTTCTTTATTGCAATCCTAGGCCTGGGCTCAGTCCACACAGTCCGGCACAGCAGTAGTGAGGGAGAGAACCCCTTTCTTTTTGGGGAAGGGGTTCATATAGGAATTCAAACAAAGAAGTAGGGGATAGATACATGATTGGTTGATTTAAACAGTTCTGATTGGCTTGGGGTTTCAACAGGCAATGTTGGGGGCAGGAGCTAGGGGCACTCCAGGCAGATGAAGTAATCTCCAGTGTCCTTGAACTGGAGATTCCTCAGTTTTTTATCTAAGCAGGTGGTCGGATGCCAGAGGCCCCCTGCAGTGGAGTGTTTCTACAATGTCCTTGAAGTGGAGATTCCTCAGAAACTTTACGCGGAAAGGTAGCAATTGAGCAAGCAAGCAAAGTTTACAGAAGCAAAGGTCAGCACATTAGCTGGCTAGTTCTCTATCTAAGTCAGGCCTGGGCCTTTTTACTTAAAATGGTTATATTTGGTCTCTCACCTTCTGAGCCATCCCAAGGTCACTGCCATCTAGAAAGAGAAGATTTGCTACCAAAAGTGAGAGTAGCATTAATATAAGGGTATGAATATTAAGAGAAGTGCTTACTGGGCAGTTTGATAAGGATAGTATATACATTTAGCCAGACAGCAGCAGACGTTACACCCCTAGGGCTCATGACTACCCCTGTTTTAAGTTCCCAGTATCAGGGATGTATTCCCTCCCATGGAGCAGGCCTCCAGTCCAATTAGAGGACAGTTGGTTTTCACCATGACAGATGTGCCACTATTGCACCTGTTGGCTCATTTGGCCTGGCTGGCCAAATACAAGGCTTGCAGTGTCCACTGTTGAGAATCTTCACAGGTGATTTCTCTTTCTCCCATTGAACTGCATGCAGAATGGCTTCTTCCAGCTTTCTGTCAGCTGGTCTACATGGAGGAGGTTTTCAGCTCAGTTCCAACAGGATTTCTCAGTGGCCTTGTAGCCCAAGTATGTGGAGTCTTCAGCAATAGGGTCTTACCATCTATTCTTTGTGGGAAACCAAGGGCCTCGGCAATGGCCTGTAATGTTTTGGGAGCATCAGGGACCTCCTTGGCCAACAACTCACCGAAAGGTATCCCATCCCTGGCACTGAAAATTTTCTAGCAACATTCTATGGTTCCTGAGTGTTCCATTGTCCAAAAAAGTAGGTTTCCATATGATTTATTTATATCCTCTTAGATTTTGATTAGCCCTCCCTCCACCTTTCCTTTACTCAATCTCTTCCCCTGACCTCACTTTGGGCCTTATCACCCCAATTAATCTATTCTACTTACATATATATAATACCATCCTATTAAGTACCCCCCATCCCTTCCTCTCTCTTCCCTTTATATCTCTTTTCTAGCTTACTGGCCTTTGCTACTGAGTTTTCTTCCTACTCCCACAGAAATCCAATCATCTGTAGCTAGGATCCACATATGAGAGAGAACATGTGATGCTTGGCTTTCTGGGCCTGGGTTACCTCACTTAGTATAATCCTTTCCAGATCCACCCATTTTCCTGCAAATTTCATAACTTCATTTTTCTTTACCACTGGGTAGAACTCCATTGTATAAATGTGCATATCTTCATTATCCACTCATCATTTGAGGGACATCTAGGCTGGTTCCATTTCCCAGCTAATGTGAATTGAGTGGCAATAAACATGGTTGAGAAAGTATCTCTAAGGTAATGAAATGAGTCCATAGGATATATGCCTAGGAGTGCTATAGTTGGGTCATATGGAAGATCTATTTTTAAGCAGTCTTAGGAACCTCCACACTGATTTCCACAATGGCTGGACCAGATTGCATTCCCACCAACAATGTAGAAGTGTTCCTCTTTTTCCATATCCTCACCAGAATTTATGGTCATTTGTTTTCATGATGGTAGCCAATCTGACAGAAGTGAGATGGAATCTCAACGTAGTTTTAGTCTCCATTTCCCTGATGACTAGGGAGGTAGAAAATTTTTTTAGATGCTTATAGGCCATCTGTATTTCTTCTTTTGAGAACTCTCTATTTAGTTCCATAGCCCATTTTTTAATTGGCTTGTTTGATTTCTTATTGCTTAATTTTTTGAGTTCTTTGTATATCCTAGATATTAATCCTTTATCAGATGTATAGCTGGCAAAGATTTTTTCCAATTCTGTAGGTTGCCTCTTTGCTTTATTCACAGTATCCTTTGCTGTACAAAATCTTTGTAATTTCATGAGGTCCCAGCGGTTAATCTGTGGTTTTATTGCCTGAGCAATTGGGGTCATATTCAGAAAGTCTTTGCCAAGACCAGTATGTTGAAGGGTTTTCCCTACTTTTTCTTCTAGCAGTTTCAGAGTTTCAGATCTGATGTTAAGGTCTTTAATCCATTTGGACTTAATTCTTGTGCATGGAGAGAGAAGAATCTATTTTCATCCTTCTACAGATACATATCCGGTTTTCCTAGCACCATTTGCTGAAGAGGCTGTCATTCCTCCAATGAGTATTTTTGGCATTTTTATCAAATATCAGGTAGCTATAGCTACCCGGACTTACATCTGGGTCCTCTATTCTGTACCATTGATCTACATGTCTGCTTTTGTGCCAGTACCATGCTGTTTTTGTTACTATGGCTCTGTAGTATAGGTGAAAATCAGGTATGGGGGGCTGGCGAGATGGCTTAGCATTTAAGCACTTGCCTGTGAAGCCTAAGGACCCCGGTTCGAGGTTCAACTCCCCCAGGACCCACGTTAGCCAGATGCACAAGGGGGTGCATGCATCTGGAGTTCGTTTGCAGTGGCTGGAGGCCCTGGCATGCCCATTCTCTCTGTGTCTCTCTCTCTGCCTCTTTCTCGCTCTGTTGCTCTCAAATAAATAAATAAGTAAAATAAACAAAAAAAATTAAAAAAAAAAAAAGAAAATCAGGTATGGGGATACCTCAGCCTTATTTTTGTTGCTCAGTATTGTTTTAGATAATTGAGATTTTTTTGTGATTCCAAATGAATTTTTGGATTGTTTTTTCTATTTCCGTGAAAAATGCTGTTGGAATTTTGATGGGGATTGCATTAAATGTGTAGATTGCTTTTGGTAAGATTGCCATTTTCACAATATTGATTCTTCTGATCCAGGAACAAGGGATATTGCTCCATTTCCTAGTGTCTTCTGCAATTTCTCACTTGAGTGTTTTAAAGTTTTAATTGTAGAGATCCTTCACTTCCTTGGTCAGGTTTATTCCAAGGTACTTTATTTTTATTTTTTATTTTTTGATGCAATTGTGAATGGGAGTGATTCTCTGATTTCATCCTCTGTGTATTTGTTGTTAGCATAGTGGAAGGCTACTGATTTCTGTGTATTTATTTTGTATCCTGCTGCATGGCTATAGGTGTTTATTAGCTCTAACAGTTTGCTGGTAGAGTCTTTAGGGTCCTTTATGTATAGAATCATGTCATCTGCAAATAATGATAAATTGATCTCTTCCTTTCCAATTTGTATCCCTTTTATGTGCATCTCTTGCCTTTGTCTTTCTCTTTGTTGGACTGTATTTGATCTGTCACCTGGTCTTCTAGTTTAGATATTCTGTTCTCTCCTTCATCCATTCTACTGGTGAGATTTTCTACAGTTTTTATATTTCATTAACTGTGTTCTTCATTGCTAGTAATTCTGGCTGTTTTTTCTTTATTTCTATTTCCTTATTTATGTCTTGTATTGACCTCTTTATTTCATTAAATTGGTTTCCTGTGTCTTCTTTAATTCCTTTGATTTCCTCTTTGATTCCTTTGATTTCCTCTTTGACTTCTTTGAGCATATATGTAATCATTCTTTTGAAATCTTTCTCAGGCATTTCCTCTAACTCATTCTCAGTGGATGTCATTACTGATGTGTTAATACTTTTTGGTGGATCTATATTGTCTTGATTTTTGGTGTTTCTTATGTTATAATGTATATATTTTTGCATCTTGGATTAACTTAATGCTTGGATTTTCTAGTTAGCTGCAGTATTATTAGATGTATCAATCAATCTGATGTTAAATATCTTCAGGGCAGGAGCTTAAGGTGCTAGGTGTGGCTCTCAAGACTCTTAGAGTATCTACAAAAGTGATGCTAGGTGTTGGGTTTGCCTACTATGAGAATATTCAAGTAGGCTGAGTGGGACAAAATACAGGCAGATTCTAAAATTTAACTAAACAATGAAAAACAGCAGAGTATTTATGCAAGAGTAGGTATTATGACAACCAGATCCTCTAACAAAGTCATTGTCCCTTAGGGTGTGTGGTACCCCACACCTCTAATCCTGTCAAGAAGGTGGTTAAGATTTCTGGTCTGTTGAGGGTTCCAAGTAAGCTTGTGACCAAGTGAGATCCTTCCCTAATGTACAACAGAAGAGGAAACAAAGCCACTATAACTCAAGAAGCAACAAATAACAAGCCCAAAATATAGCTTATTTAAGAATGGCAAATCGACCACACATCAGATTTAACATATAATTTATCCTGATATGGAAGGTGCAATTAGCACTTCCGGTTCAGGGCTATATACCAGGCTTATTTGGTGGGTACTGACCTAATGTAATCTCAGTTACCTTTTGGGATGATTTTGGTCTCAGTTATGCTGTGCTCCTGTTTGGGTCCCTCTTTGGTGCACTGTGGGTTCAAGTAGGCTGGTTGGGTTGTTGGATCACTGCTCTGGTTGCCAGTGCTGGGTGCTGTGAGCTCCCTTCCGCTGGTCTCTACTGCTTGCGGGTGCTTGTGCTGGTGGGAGTTGGAGGGGAGGCTGTGGATGGTGGTTCTAGTTCTCCTGCTAGACCACATGATTCTGTACCTCATGACCTGTTCCTCTGTTGTTTGCTGCCGTTCTTCATGTTTCTTGAGTTTGCGAAGAGCTCTGGTATGAGTGGAAAATCCCCTCACCTGGCTTTTCCTGTGGCTTAAGCTGAGCCTGGCAGCTATGGCCCCGCAGACCTGGTGCCGCCACTGCTGGAGCCACTTCTGCCTGCCTATGTGGGCTCTGGATGCTCTGGATCTCTCCTACTTTTCTGCTGCCATCGGTAATTTCCTATACACCTCACTTTTTAGAGAAGAGTGTATTTTGCTGTTTTTTTTTTTTTTTTTTTTTTTTTTTTTTTGTTGTTGTTTTCTCCCCTAGGCTGCTTTGGCATGGTTCCTATGCCACATCTTAACTGGAAGTCTGCAAAGAGAGCTTTTGATGAAGCTATTGCTGAACTTGATACATTAAGTAAAGAATCAGGCTGAGACAGCACACTGGTAATGCAGTTACTGAGAGACAACCCGACACTGTGGATGTCAGATACCCAAGGAGATAAAGTAGAAGCAGGAGAAGGAAGGGAAAATTAATGGGCCTTCTGAATTTTGTCTGCCTCATTCTAAAATTTACACAGTAGAGCATTTGTCATGCATGATTCCCACAAATAGTTTTTTTTTTTTTTTTACTGAGGTGGGATCTTACTCTGGCCCAGGCTGACCTGGAATTCACTATGTAGAATTCCACTATGTGGAATTCACTCAGGGTGACCTTGAACTCATGGCAATCCTCCTACCTTTGCCTCCTGAGTGCTAGGATTATAGGCGTGTGCCACCACACCCGGCATAGTTTTTTTTGTTTACGATTTATACAGGTTTGTGTTACTTCTATTTGAATTTCTCTATTTCCATTGTGGTTTTTATGTTCAATATTAGGGGAGAAGAGCCAGTTAATATTTAAGGAGTTATTCCTTTTCATATTGGTGTGGCCAATATCGGAATGTTATAAATGTTTGGCATAGAACTCTTGGTGCACTGTGACTTCACAAGGGCCAGTGTTAAAACTGCTTCCAAAGAAAACTGCCTACATTTTGGTTTGTTCTGGTATGGAATAAAAGGTATAATTGGTTCCAGTCACAAGTGTAGTTATTGTGGGTACCTATAAGGTTTGGAGCACTTACAAGGCTGTAGGACAAACAGATATCCCATGGAAAACTACATGTTGGACTCATGTATTTCTGTGGAATAGTCGATCTCAGCATGCACACCTTGGACTACAGCTACAGAAGTGTTCTTTAGAAGAAGTTGTGACCCAGTTTACTCTGGATAAGGGCAGAAATGGTTCACATTCCATTATTTGTAAAGTTACCTGCTGTTTGCTTTCATTATTTCTACTACACATTTTATTTGTATTTAAATGTTTTTGGCAATATAAGAACAAGTGTGAAAGTAAATACGCAGTAAGATGAACTGCTTGGTATTCATAACTTCATGTGTATCAAGCATAGCAGTAAACAAAAATCCCATGCACTTAATTTTTAAAAATTTTTTTGCTTTTGTGAATTTTTTTAGATGCTTGTATGACATATATGTACTATAAAAACACTTAACAGGGAAATGACTTGAGATTATGGCTAGCTTTGTTTAATGTTTTATGAAATTTTCATGAATAATCCAAGCATAATTAAGAACATGTATACTAAGTTCATGTCAGTGGAATAAAAGTTTGTTTTTTTAAGATTTATTTTTATTTATTTATTAGAGACAGAGAGAGGGGAGAGAAAGAGAGGGAGAGAATGGGCACATCAGGGCCTCTAGCCATTGCAAATGAGCTTCAGACGCATGCGTCACCATGTGCATATGGCTTACGTGGGACTTGGAGAATCGAACCTGGGTCCTTAGGCTTTGCAGGCATGTGCCTTAACCACTAAGCCATCTCTCCAGCCCTGGAATAAAAGTTTTATGAATGGATTTTTCAACTGGTTTCTCTACTGCTTTTCATGTAAATTAGTCTTGGTTTTGAAATTTCTCTAAAGGAAATTGTACATTCTTGGAAATTCCTTATTCTCTCTTGGCAGCTAGTGGGCTTTAAGCAAGTTTATCATAACAACAAAAAATGCTAATATAAGTGCTATTCTTTACCAAGTCCCATTTTCCCCCACCCCCCATGACGTTAACATTTTTTCAGGGGCAGAGACCGATTGGCAGAAGGTAATAGGCTCCATTTAAAATCTTGGTGTACGGCATTTTCTAACTTAAGAAGCCACAATGTTCTTGGCACATCATGACATTAACTGTAAGTTCTGTTCTTCCAAATCACTTCTTTTTTTTTTTTAAAGACTATCTTGATATTCTTACAGCCTAACTTTGATTTGATCCTTTATTATTTCTGTTAAGTGCACAGGATTACCTACCTTTTTAGCCTCTTATCTTGGCACTAACTATTCCTACTTAGTGGCCATGTACTTGGGGAAAGACTGCATGATGCTTCTGGCTCCACTCCTGTCTAAGGATACTGCTCTGCTTTCTTCGTTAGCACCCACAGGTCCTCTTTACTGCAGCACATGTCTTCTTAGTTGGTGAGATTGTGCCTGTTCCCTATCCAGAATGGTCTGTCACAGTCTGCCTTTAAGATCCTTCCTCTTCCTCTTTACATAATGATGGGGCTAAGTTATACCTAAAGCTCACACCTTACCAAATACTTCTTCAGTACTTTACAGAAAACACCAAACAAAAATGCTATTTTAAAAGAGTAGTATTTTGTTTTTTCCTTTTAGAACGTAAGCTACTCATGGGCAGGGACAGTGTTTTCTGCTGTTCTATTGTGCCTAGTACACTGTAAATGCTCAATAAATATTGATGATGGAAGCCAGGGAGTCTTGTCGGGAGGGTGAGAAACACCCCAACACTGTTTTAGTGTTTGTGTTATAATCTGATGAAATTGGGAAGTACTAGCACTTTTGGACAACTATCACAAATACTTGATCCAAATAAAAATGCGATGTGGGTGAGATTTCCAGAAGAAGCAAAAAAATCTCCCACGTCTGGGGCATGAAGCATCTCATTTACTTCAATGCCAAGGAGATGAAACCATTACAGCCAAGGAGAATTACATACTTGGTCAACTGAGGATGGATTTCATCTTATTCAAGTAAATTATCAATCGGGAGCCTGTCACATTTGCCTATTGGCTATTCGTATGCATTATCATTGTTAAACAAGTTTGGTTCTGAAATTATCATACTTCATTAACATTCTATGAATAGTTCCCAGTAGATGGGAGATCTTAAGCCTGAGATTTTTTTTCCCCTTGAAATTACTTGAATACATTTGCTTTATTTCCCCAATTGTCCCCCTGTCCCAATAAAGAAGGTGGATGAGGATCCCAAAAATCTTGTAGTTGTCCTCTGATCTCATGTGCTTCATGGCATGCATGCACCTGCACACACCCTCCCACAAATAAGTAAATAAATAAAAACAGAACAAAACTCCAGTCTTCTTGTTTCCCAAGATCATTGTCTCTTTTGTCCTCTTCCCACCACTTTTCTTTATTGTGCTGTGGGCATTGAAATCAGGGCCTCACACCATGATAAACATGTGCTGTACCACTGAGCTATCCTTGCAGCCCCACTTATGTCCCTTTTTATCCATGTGGCCTTACCTCCTACTTGCCACTCTTCCTTTTGATCTTTCCACTTCAGCCCTTGGAACTCTGGAAGATTATTGAATGCTACACAAGCTCCCTTTCAAAGCCTCTGCACTGGCTGGTCTTTCTGGCAGGTAGGTTTTTACTCAGATATCCTGGTTTCCCTCCTTCCCCGTGATTCGGGCTTCTGCTCAGATGTTACCTTCTCAGAGCTCACTTTCCCTGCATAAAAAGGCTTATTATTTCTAAATTTTTGCTCTTTTTTTTTTTTCGAGGTAGGGTCTCACTCTAGCCCAGGCTGACCTGGAATTCATTATGTAGGGTCTCAGGGTGGCCACAAACTCATGGTGATCCTCCTGTCTCTGCCTTCCGAGTGCTGGGATTAAAGGTGTGCACCACCATGCTCGGCTTATTTTTTCTTCTTTTAAAAGATTATTTGTTTACTTATTTGCAAGCAGAGAAAGCAAGACAGATAGGAGTGAGGAGAGGAGAGAGGAGAAGAGAGGAAAGATGAGTTAGAGAGATAGATAGATAGAGAGAAAATGAATACCAGGGCCTCTAGTCTCTGCAAACGAACTCCAGATGTATGCACCACTTTGTGCATCTGGCTTTACAGGAGTACTGGGAATCTAAACTGGGTTGTTAGGCTTTTCAAGCAAGCACCTTAACCACTGAGCAATTTCTCCAGCCCTCTGATTCTTTGTTCTTGTTTTCAATCTTTCTTATGACTTCTAGAAATGACATGTACAAATTAGTTTATGTTCATAAATTGATCTCTTCCCAAGTAGAATATTAGCTCAATAAGGTTAGCCAAGTATCTTTTTTACTCATCATCCCCTGTGCTTGGTATAAACACTCAACTTAAGCAACTGCTAATTCAATTTCTCAATAAATATTCAAATAACTTTTGAAGTGATTCATGGATTAGATCTAGATTTATTTGGAGGTGATTGAATAAGTTAGAGAACTTTTCCTTACATATACAATTTCATAATTATTACTATTTAATCATGTGACTCTTAGTTTCTCACAAGCTAAAGACATTCTTTAACTGATAAAAATGACATATACAAGGCTGGAGAGAATGCTCAGTGGTTAAAGTGCTTGCTTGAAAACAAGAACAAAGAATCAAAGGGCTGGAGAGATTGTTCAGTGGTTAAGGTGTTTGCTTGACAGTCAGAGTTTGATTCCCCAGTATTCATGTAAATCCACATGCATCTGGAGTTTGTTTGCAGTGGCAAGAGGCCCTGACATACCCGTTCTCTCTCATTTTCACTCACACTTTCTCCCCTTGCAGATAAATAAGTAAATAAATAAATAAAAATATTTAAAACAATAGCATATACAAATACACAATAGAGTCTATTCATTGAAGATTCATTTTGGTTATTCAGCTGTGAGCTTTTATGGAGTAGGTTTTTTGCATGACTAAGCTATAGGGATACTGGATTCTCTTTAAAAATAGAAGGTGTTAGTTGAAATGCAGTAATCAGGAAGACACGGAGATTAAATGACTTGTGTGAAGCTATAAAATTTCTAGAAAGAGATGCATGCCATTTTCTCAACAGGTAATTAAAATTTTTATTAATTACTTTTTTGCTAGTGTATTAATATATGAATTATGCATTATTAATTAATACATGTATAAAATTCAAATAATATAACATTCACAGTGAAAAATTTTTCTAAATTTGACCCCATGCACATGTATGTATTTTATTATTTATTTCATATCTTACATGAATAGGTGTATGACTGCAATGATGCACTCTTCTTAAAATATGATCATATATAAGTATTTTCATTAAGAAAAGAAGAAAAAGTACATTTTGGAGGCTTGATGATGTTTTCTTTACTTCCTTTCCTTCGAAGTGTCTTACTTATACTGAAACTGCAGAGGGCACTGTGATCCTTCCAACAAATATGACAGCTGCAGGCAGTGTTTTGAAGACCATAATGTGGTATAAATTTCAGGATTCTATTCAACATATGTATCAGTTCTCACTTGTTTGACCTAAGGTTTATCATGGTATATATTTATACCATGCTTTCACTTTCAGTAGGAGTAACGTTGGATTAGTACTTATAATGCTAAATTTCCAAAGCATAATTCTAATTTAAAAATATTTTTATTTACATAAAAATTATATTTTTATTTTATTTGCAAAGGACAGAGAGAGAGGAAGAGAACAGGAATGAGAATGGGAATGCTAGAGCCTAGTAACACTGCAATGAACTTGAGCTATGTACACCACTTTACACATCTGGTTTTATGTGAGTACTGGTGGATCAAACTCTTGCAAGTAAGCTCCTTTAACCACAGAGCAATCTCCCCAGAACCACCAGCTTTCAATCAGGAGATACATATTTGTACAGATTGCCGTTTTGTAATTTTCTGGGGGCAGGGGATTGTTTTAAACCATTTGTCTTGTGAGAAACTACTAGAGTGTTACGTGAAAGTAAGTGGAAATCCCAAATAATTCCTAAAGAACAACTCATTTTTTGATATCACCATCAACCTTTATTTTATTATAATAAAATTTATTATTTTATTATAAAGGAAAAGAAGACCTAATGGTAACTCAGTGCCATCTCTCCAGTCCCTATTTTTAATTTTAAAAGAAAAATTTCCAAGAAAAAGAAAGAAAGACATCTGTGCATGGTGGTGCACGCCTTTAATCCCAGCACTAGGGAGGCAGAGGTAGGAGGATGGCTGTGAGTTTGAAGCCAGCCTAAGACTACATAGTGAATTCCAGGTCAGCCCGCCTACCTTGAAAAAAAGAAAAAAAACTGCATATATATATATATGAATGAAAAAGGGCACACTGGGGCCTCTAGCCTCTGCAAACAAACTCCAGTCACATGGGCCACCTCAGGAATCTGGCTTACATGGGTACTGGGGAATCGAATCTGGATCCTTAGGCTTCAGAGGCAAGTGCCTTAACTGCTAAGCTCTATCTCTCCAGCCCAGTTTTTAATCTTTTGTATATGTTAATGTGTAGATCCTCCCCTGAATCCTCATATTGTCACTGTGAGCCTGATGAGAGCAGAACTCACTTGCATCATTGAATGTTTTGGCCATCTTTGCTTGCTAACCAAAGAAACAGTGAAATGAAATGGAATTATGTCTAGTGGAGTTACAGTCTCATTCTCAACAATTTGTGTATCTTGCCCAGGCTTTGTTGCATAAGCTAGACTGATGTTTGGGACAAAACTGGCCAGAAGTACTTCAAAGTTTATGGTGAGAAATGGCAAAAAATGAGGACAAGAATAACTTGCTCTGAATTTGTTTCTTGTACAGATAAGAGCCTTGGGGTTCTTATCTCCCATGGCACACAGTGGAGAGGAGGGCTCTAGAGAGGATAAACAAGGAAAGAAAAATAGAGCTTTGCTATCTGTCCTGCACTGTGTACGGAGGAGGCTGTCAAGAAAGGATAATTCATGCAGTCAATAACCTCCAGTCAGAGTAGGTGCCTATCCCAGATTCAGGTTGTTTCAAAATGTTATTATATTTTCATTTCTCTTCAAGATCATGTCACTTAACTAATAAACATTAAGGAAGATCATGAAGAAATGTTTTATCTAATAGTGCTTTTTATCAATTTCATTTAAAAAAAATTTCCCCTCAAAACACGGGTCTTATCAAATATGTTCTATATGTCAAGATGCATTTTGGTTAATGGCATGCGCCCAGTCGAAGCGTGGTTATTTAGTATCCCTTTATGCCTGCACTTAGTGCTTACATTAATTTTTTTAAACAAAACAGATAGCAATATTTTGCTTTCATGGGCTTAGTGGTGCAAGCCTGTCAATTCAGCTACTTGAGAGCTTAAAGCTGGAGGATCATGAGTTAAAGGCCTACATCTTGTTAATAAGCTACATATTGAATTTACTCTTGGAAACTTAGTGAAACCATGTGTAAAACTAAAAAGTAAAAAGAGGGCTAGGGATTTAACTCAGTAAAGTGCTTGCCTAGCAGAAGCAAGTCCATGAGTTCAATCCTTAGTACCACAAAAAAGAAATATATTAGGCATAATTTTGCCTTTAAAAAATTCATACTGATAATAGCACACTAAACCTTCACCACACTATTTAGTGGATGGAAGGCTTATATGCAATTGGAGTTTGCAGCAATAAACATCTTGGCAATAACAAATATATATGTGAAATGTTTCTTTATCCTTCAGATGAACTAATTAAGATATACACATTAAATAAAATATGTTATCACCAAAATTAAAGTACCTTACCCTTTATTTTCTCTTGTAGACCAGGGCAGCATACAAAAAAAAAAAAAAATCGTGTGTGGTACTTCTAGTAAGCATGGCTTGTAACTGACTTCAATATGCTAACCCCACTGTTTCTTTTTGGATGATACATGATTGTACTTTTCCTCTCTCACAAGTCAACATTTTGTATATTAAGTTAGGGCCTCTGTGGGTAAATTAATTTTAGTTATTTAGTTTACATTAACTATAATTTCAGGTAAAACAGTTTGTATACATCTTATTGTCCTTGCTGACTTGTTCTCACTACACTTTTTATTTTTTAATGTTTTATTATTATTATTATTAACAAGATGTTTCGTATGGATACACCATGTGCTGGTATCCTCTTTTCCCTTATCCCTGCCCCCATTCCATTGGGGCCATTCCTCAGTGGGGTTGAGGTATTCCCCATGAGGTTGTAGTTTATACGCTGTGGGAATAGCAGTCAGTTATTTTTTGGGGGTGGGAATGCCTCTGAGCATGATGTCTTAGCCTGTGGCTCTTACAATCTTTCCACCCCCTCTTCCACAAAATTCCCTGAGTGGTGGTGGGTGAGTTTTAAGTTTACTTCAGTGATGAGCTCTTAGGAGCTTCTGGATCTCTGCTTTGGTAGGTGTTGAGTATCTTCAGGGTCTGTCTCCTACACCCTTGTACAGATTATCAGGTTCAGCATGGAAGCAGCACTCTTGCTCATCTCCCCAGTTCCTCTGTGGATTCAGCTGTGGCTTGGCTGAAATGCAAGGGGTAGTTTATCTCCTCTGATCTCACTACTTTCTGGAAAAGAAGAACAGATCCAGGACCAGGAAACTGGAGGAGACCTACAGTATACTTTTGCTTGTCAGCATCCTTCCTAAGGTCTGGCATCCAACTATATTGATTAATGTGGTCAGTCATTGTCCAGCATGGTGGGTACCGTGGCTCCCTTTGATCTGGATACATGCTTTCATGTTAAGGCAAATGGAGGAGCGTAGTATTATTTTACAGAGCTTGTGTTCTTATTACATATTGCTTAACTTTTGGTCATGTAAAAGTTCTTTGGTTGCTTTTATTGGAGTAGTTGCTAGTCGTTATCTTTTTTTTCGTACTTTGATTATTTGAGTTTTGTTCTGATGTTTGAAGTTTTATATTGTACTTTACATTTTATTGTATTGTTTTTTGCTTATTTAAATTTGTGAAGAATAGTTTGAATTCTAATTAAATCACTCATTAAAGTAGTGCCCTTTCTCAGAATTGTACAAATATAGTTTTAAAATAATTAATTAATTTATTTATTTGAGAGAGAGAGAGAGAGAGAGACAGAGAGAGAGTGAGAGAGAGAGAATGGGTGCACCAGGAGAGAGAATGGGTGCACCAGGGCCTCTAGCCACTGCAAACTCCAGATGCATGCACCCCCTTGTGCATCTGGTTTACATGGGTGCTGGGGAATCAAACCTGGATCCTTAGGCTTCACAGGCAAGTGCCTTAACCGCTAAGCCATCTCTCCATCCCACAAATACAGTTTAAAAAGCACATCATCTATGTATTTTTCTCAGTTATCAAAAATACTTAACAAGGGGCTAGAGAGATGGCCTAGTTGTTATGGTGCTTGTCTGCAAAGCCTAATACCCGGGTTTGTTTCTTCAGTACCCATATAAAACCATATGCACAAAGTGGTACATGCACCTGGCATTAATTTTTAGTAGCTAGAGGCCCTGGCATGCCTATTACCTCTCTCTATTAAAAAATAGCTAACAGGGCTGGAGAAATTGCTTAGTGGTTAAGGTGCTTGCCTGTAAAGCCAAAGGACCTAGGTTCAGTTCCCCAGGACCCACATAAGCCAGATGTACATGGTGGTGCATGCATCTGGAGTTTGTTTGCAGTGGCTGGAAGCCCTGGCATGCCCATTTTCTATCTACCTCTCACTCTCTGCTTCTTTCTCTCTCTCTTAAATAAATAAATAAATAAATAAACAAATAAATAAATAAAATATTAAAAAAAATAGTTTACAGGGTAAAGCCAAGGATTGTATCCTATAGCAAACCTATAATATAGAATGCTCTTTAGGTTCAAACTTTTTGACCAGCTATCTAGTTATTATTTTTGGTAGTCAATAACTCTACCTACTAATATTATCCAATTCATACCTCTGAATCTTAATATATGAATGATGAAGAATAGCCCAAGTTCTTTGTCAAAATCTATTTCAAGTGTGTCCAACTTATGGTCTTGGGGCCATATGTATCCTAGGACAGCTATGAATGAAGTCCAATCCATTTGTAAATGATAAGGTCATTTTGCAATGTCAAAAAGTTTAACTAGCATCTCTCTACCTACACAAGAACTGCATAATAGGTGGAATAATGATGACATCAAAAGAGAATAGAGACTAGTTGGAAAGAAGGGATTCAGTGGAGGCAGGAGTTTGGAGAGGGGAAAGAAAGAGTAGTAGGAGAGGACTATGATCATGGTATATTATCTATATGTATGGAAGCTGTCAATAAAAAGTTAAAAATGTTGGACACACTTGATGTATTGCTATGAATTTGGCTTATGTAAATTCAGATTAGCAGTAATTTCTTTTTTGACTGTTTATGTTTAAGAGACTATTTGTATGCTTAATATTTTGATAATCTTCAGAACGAATTTTCAAAGTATTGAGGTCTTTTATCTTGACCTTTGTCTAAGAGCATTATGAATCATTTCATGAAAGCTTTTAATCCCACTACTTGGGAGGCAGAGGTAGGAAGATTGCCATGAGCTCGAGGCCAGCCTTAGCTAAAGTGAGACCCTACCTTGAAAAGCTAAAAAAAACAAAAACAAAAACAAAAACAAAACAAAAAAAACCCAACAGAATCAGATCATGATAATGTCTGATATAATATTATCATATTTCAGAATTTGATTTGTGTAGTGACTGGAAATAATTTAAAGCATCTACCCGTCCATGGTACAATTAAACATTTTGCAGTGAAGTAAATTAAATGTCACATTTTAGGTTGTTTGTATAAATGATTTATAATATATATGTATATATGTGTGCATATATGATTTTACTATGACTGACATTGTTTTCAGCTTTCTCTCTCTCTATTTGTCAATGGTTTTCTTTTTCCTAATATTCCCTCAGGTATGAGCAGTCAGAGGGATAGGTAATTCCCTGTATTAGAGGAAGAAGAAAGCATATAAAAGAGAAAGCAAATTAGTAGGAGTGGTGAAGTGATTTTTCAGAGATTCTTTCCCAGAAGATGGATCAAGCTTTTAATTTCTCCTGCATACTGATGAAAGAGAAAGCAAATTTTGAGAAATGCTACTGTGAAGTATGTATGTGTTGAAGAAAGAACTAGATGTCAAGTTTTACTTATTGGTTTTTTTTCCTTGGGGGAAGAGAGTGAGTGAGAAAGTGAGAGCGATGTATCATTACACACACGTGCATGTGCACACACACAAAGCATGGGTATATTAGCACCAAAGTTAATTTATCAACTCTGATGATTAGGTTTGGGGAGGGAGTAAAACAATTTAATGGTTTATAACTGCTGATTTTATGTATGTCACTGGAAATTTATTTAGAATAAATAATTGAATAAATAACACTACAGATTTATTTATTGAGAGTAAAAATAAGTTCCTAGGCACTTTTTATACAGGTAGTTGTGGTAAAATTTATATGTGACATGCAAAAATTTTGAGTGCATAGTTCTATGAATCTTTACAAATGCATGTTATTGACATGAACATAAATCAATCAAGACACTATTTCCATCACTGCAGAAATTTATCCCCTCTGAGTATTGTTTTATTACCTCCTTTATGACTGTAATTCATTTTTTTCTTTATTTAAAAAACTTTTTTATTGACAACTTCCATAAATTATAGACAAAAACCATGATAATTCCTTCCCCTCCCCCACTTCCCCTTCACAAATGCACTCTCTATCATATCTCCTCCCCCTCTCCATTAGTCTCCCTTTTATTTTGATGCTATCATCTTTTCCTCCTATTATGAGAGTCATGAAGGTAGTGGTAGGCACTGTGAGGTCATGGCTATTGAGGCCAATTTCTGTCTGATAATTGCATTGTAAGCAGACCTACCCTTCTTTTGGCTCTTACATTCTTTCTGCTACCTCTTTTGCAATGGACTCCGGGCCTTGGAAGGTATGATAGGGATGTTTCAGTGTTGAGCATGCCTTTGTCACTTCTTCTCAGCACTATGGTGACTTTTGGGTCATCCCAGTGAAAAGAAGATTCTCTAAGCAAAAGTGAGAGGAGAATTAGTATATGGGTATGAACATAAGAAAAATGCTTACACAGGAGTTTGGTGAGCATAATATATGCATTTAGCCAGATAAGAGCAGGCATTATACTCCTAGGGCTCATGACCTCCTCCACCATAGGCTTTAGATTAGGTTTTCTGTACGTATGTATTCCCTCCCATGGAGTGGGTCTCCAGTTCAATTAGTGAGCAGTTGGGTTCTTCCATAACAGACATTCCACTATTGTACCCATTGGGTCATTTGGCCTGGGCGGCCAAACCTGAGGCTTGCAGTATCCACTACTGTCACTGCTAATGACTTCTGTCTCTCAGAGGGCTGCATGCAGCATAGATTATTTTCCAGATTTCTGTTAGCTGTTCTACAAGGATGATGTTTTCAGCTCAGCTCAGCTTAATTTTTCAGTGACCTTGCAGCTCAAGCATGTGGAGTTTTCAGCAATAGTGTCTTACCATCTGTATTAGTTGGGGTTCTCTAGAGGAACACAATGGTAGAATGAATTATATTAAAAAGGGAATTTATTGGATTAGTTTACGGTAGTCCAACAGCAGTTGCAGGCCCGAGAATCAAGGAACCCAGTAGCTGCTTCAGTCCACGTGGCCAGATGCCTCAGCAGTCCCGATCTGGCACTGAAGGCCTGGAGGCTTCCCGAGGAGCCGCTGGTTTTCAATTCACATGGGTCTTCAGTTGACACTGGTCTTCAATCCATGCTAGAAGGCAGTAAGCAGTTCCAGCAGCCAAGTGGAAGGAAGGGGCTCTTTTCACCCAGAGCTTCCTTATATAAAGTCCCCCTCTGAGAGGGGCTGCCCGCTGTTGGGGAAGGGCTCACTCTGAGGGAAGGACTTCCTCCTTCAGTTAATTCTTTCTGGAAGCAAACTCAGGGACCCACCCAAAAGGGATTTCTGTGGATTACTAAACAGATCAAGTTGATAACACCTTAACCATCACACCATCTATTTCTGGTGAGAAACCAAGTGCCTTTGTAATGGCCTGTAATGTTTCGGGAGCATCAGGGATCTCTCTGGTATCCCATCCCTGGCTCTGAAATTTTTCTAGTAACAGTCTATGGCTTCTGGGTGCACCATTGTCCAAAAAAGTAGGTTTTCATATGACATATTCAAAACATCTTGAATTTTGATTAACCCTCCCCCACCCTTCTTTTACTCAGTCTCTTCCCATGACCTCACTTAGGCCACTGCACCCCCAGTAATCTGTTCATCTACTTAAATATATGGAATACTATCTCCTTAAGTCCTCCCCTCTCCTCCCTCCCTTATAGCCCCTTTCTAGCTTTCTGGCCTCTGCTGCTGGTTTTTATTCCAACTCATGTATAAGTCTAAACATTTGTACCTGGGATCCACATATGAGAGAGAACATGTGGTGTTTGGCTTTCTGGGCCTGGGTTACTTCACTTAGTATATTCATTTCCAGATCCATCCATTCCCCTGCAAATTTCACAATTTAATTTTTCTTTACTGCTGAATAGAACTTCATTGTATAAATGTACAACAGCTTCATTATTCACTCATTAGTTGAAGGACATCTAGGCTGGTTCCTTTGCCTAGCTATTGTGAATAGAGCGGCAGTAAACATGGATGTGAAAGTTTCTGTAAGGTAGTGAGAAGAGTTCTTAGGATATATGCCTAGGACTGGTATATGAGTCATATGTAAATATATTTTTATCTGTCTCAGGAACCTCCACACTGATTTCCACCATGGCTGTACCAGTTTATATTCCCACCAACAGTGTAGAAGGGTTCGTCTTTGTCAGTATCCACACCAGCATTTATTGCCATTTGTTTTCTTGATAATAGCCATTCTGACAGTAGTGAGATGGAATCTCAAAGTAGTTTTTTTTTTTTTTTTTTTATTGTTTTCGAGGCAGGGCCTCACTCTAGCTCAGGCTGACCTGGAATTCACTATGTAGTCTCAGGGTGGCCTTGAACTCATGGTGATCCTCCTACCTCTGCTTCCCTATTAAAGGCTGGGATTAAAGGCATGCACCACCAAGCCTTGCTCAAAGTTTTAGTTTACATTTTCCTGATGGATAAGGATGTAGAACATGTTTTTAGATGTTCCATCTGTATTTCTTCTTTTGAGAACACTCTAGTTCCATAGCCCATTTTTTTGAACTGGGTTGTTTGATTTCTTATTATTTTGTTTTTTCAGGTCTTTGTATAGCCTGGATATTAATTCTCTGTCAGATGTATAGCTGGCAAGGATTTTCTCCCATTATGTAGGTTGCCTCTTTGCTCTATTCACAGTTTTCCTTGCTGTACAAAAGCTTTTTCATTTCATAAGGTCCCAGTGATTGGTTAGTGGTTTTATTTCCTGAGCAACTGGGGTTATATTCAGAAAGTCATGTCTATCCCAATAGGTTAAAGTGTTTCCCCTTCTTTTCCCTCTAGCAATTTCAGAGTTTCAGGTCTAATATTGTTATAGGTATATTTAAATAGGTTGTTTCATCTTGATTTAATTTTGGCAGTCATATAAATCAAGGAAATCATCCATTTCTTTCAGATTTTTAAACTTAGTGGAGTATATGTTCTTAAAGTATGTCCTTATGATTTTCTGAATTTGTTGTAATGGTGCTTTTTTCATCTCTAGTTTTATTAATTTATGTCTCTTCTCTCTTTCTTTTTGCCAGATTTGCTAAGGGTTTATCAATACTGTTTATCCTTCCAAAGAACCAACTCTTTGTTTCATTGATTCATTGTAATGTTTTATGTGTTTCTATTATTTAATTTCTGCCCTAATCTTTATTTTTTCTTCCTGTCTATTGATTTTTGTTTTGCCTTGTTCTTCTTTTTCCAAGGCTTTAAAGTGAAGCATTAAGCTGTTTACTCGTGACTTTTCTAATTTATTAATATAGGCACTTAAGGCTATAAAGTTCTTTCTTAGGACTGTCTTCATTGTGTCCCAAAGTTTTAGGTATGTTGTGTTCTCATTATCATTTGATTCCATTAATTTTTTGATTTCTTTTTTTATTTCTTCAATGACACATTCATCATTCTATAGTGTACTATTGAGATTCCATGATTTTGTGTATGCTCTGTAGTTTTTCTTGTCGATTTGTAGTTTAACCCTATTGTAATCAGATAGAGTACGAGGAATTTTTTCACTTTTCTTGTATTTGTTAAGATTTGCTTTGTGTCCTAATATATGGTCTATTTTAGAGTATGTTCCATGCACTGATGAGAAGACTGTGTATTATGCAGCGTTTAGATGGAATGTTCTGTATATATCTGTAAGATCCATTTGTCCTAATCTAGATATCTCTCTGTTTATTTTTTGCCAGGATGACCTGTCAATTAATGAGAGAGGAGTATTAAAGTCAGCAACTACAATTGTGTTTGGTGTTGTCTGTGACTGTAAGTCTAATAGTGTTTGTTTGATGAAATTTGGAGCCCCCATGTTAGGGGAATACATGTTTAGAATTGTAATGCCTTCCTGTTGAATTATTCCTTTAATCAATATAAATGACCTTCCTTATCTCTCCTAATTAATGTTGGTTTGAACTCTATCCTGTCAGATATTAGGATAGCAACACCTGTTTGTTTTCTAGGCCCATTTTCTTGAAATACCATTTTCCATCCTTTTATTTTAAGATAGTGTCTGCTTTTTTTTTTTTTTTTTTAATGGAGAGGTGAGTTTCATAGAGACAACAAACAGAGGGATGCTTCCTTTAGTCTGGTCATCAAGCCTGTGATTTGGTTGGGGCATTAAGGCCATTGATAATAAGAATTATTATTTAAAGGTATGTATTTAATATTGCCATTCTTCATCTTTTGTAGTGCTTCTTGTTTTTCCTTTACTCTCTTGTATTAACTATTATTTGAGTATGGTTTATTTTTAGTCTTTCTTCATTTGTGTGCTTTTTCCTTTCTCTTCAGCATGAATGATCTCTTCAAGTATTTTCTTAATGACAACTTCCATAACTGTAAACAATATCCCTTCCTCCCTCCTACTTTCCCCTTTGAAACTCACTCTCCATCATATCCTCCTATTATGATGGTCTTGTGTAGGTAGTGTCAGGAACTACGAGGTCATGGATATCCAGGCCATTTTGTGTCTGCAGGAGTGCTTTGTAAGGAGTCCTACCCTTCCTTTGGCTTTTACATTTGTTCAGCCACCTCTTCGGCAATGGACCTTGAGTGATGGAAGGTGTGATAGAGATATTTCAGTGCTGAGTACTCCTCTGTCACTTCTTCTCAGCACCATGGTGCCATCTGAGTCATCCTAAAGGTCACTTCCGTCTGAGAAGAGAAGCTTCTGTAACCAAAAATGAGAGTAGCATTAATATATGGGTATGAACATTAAGAGAAGTGCTTAATGGGCAGTTTGGTGAGCATAGTATATACATTTAGCCAGAGACCAGCAGATGTTACACCCCTAGGGCTCATGATTACCCCTGTTGTTGGTTTTCAGTATCAGGCATGTCTTCCCTCCCATGGAGCGGGCCTCCAGTCAAATTAGTGGGTGGTTGGTTTTCCCCATAACGGATGTGCACTGTTGCATCCATTGGCTCATTTGGCCTGGCTGGCCAAATATAAGGTTTGCAGTGTCCACTATTGGGTGTCTTCACTGCTGATTAAAAATTTAGAAGAAAAATGTCAATAATCTTATAGAAAAATTGTCAGAAATTAACCAATACAAGCAATAAATGCTTTTGTCCTTAGTATAGTAAAAAATGTTCAATATTTCAGATAAAATAAATTAAAAGTAAACTATATCCAGGTGTCGTGTCACACACCTTTAATCCCAGCACTTGGGAGGCAGAGGTAGGAGGATCACTGAGAGTTCGACGCCACCCTGAGACTACAGAGTGAATTCCAGGTCAGCCTGAGTTAGAGTGAGACCCTACCTCGAAAAAACCAAAAAAAAAAAAAAAAAAAAAGTAAATTTTTTGGATAGCCATTTTCACAGCCATCTGGATAGCAATTATTTGAGAATTTGATAATGTAATAGATAAATTGATAACGTTGCACTAGAATGTAGAAAATTCTGAGGTCAATGGAGGGTGATGATGTAAACATGTAACAAAGTTCTATTTGTATTTTCTCTTTACCCTATCCACCTTATTTCTAGGAATTCACCTCAAATATGTTGATATTCAAATATATGAACACATGATGCTTTTTATTATATTGCTATTTGTCACAGAAATAGACTAAAAAAGACTAAATGTCAATGGAAAAGAAATAGCTGAATAAACTAGCATATATCCACATAATGGAGTGTTCTGTTCCTATAAAAAGAATCAACATGTATATCCATGTACTGTTTTGAAAGGATTTCTAGAATAGGTTATTAAGTAAAACAATCAAGGAGAAAACTACATGTTATGATTACTTTTCTTAAGGGAGCAATTTTTTGGCATGCTTAGATAAATGAAAGGCTAATTCAAAATGGAAAAGAAAAAGTTACTTATACAGAAGGGTTTCTCAATCAGCTGGGACTGGATTATTTTTTATTATAGTAGGATAGCTGGTAGCATCTGTGGTTTCTGTTTACTGCTGCCAGTACCACCTGCTGTGAAAACCAGGCACTGCCAAATGTCCCCTAGGGGGCACAGTTGTCCTTTTAAAAATATTACTATAGCATGTGGAGGGAGGAAATGGAAGATAGACTTCTGGACATATTTTTTTGTAGGTTGATTTGGAACTAAATAAATATTTTATGTATTATTTAATATTAACCCCTCCCAAACTGTTTCTAAAAGTTGCAAGCAAAATGAAAGTAGTTGAGTAGGTGAGTTCATCACAGAGAAGGAATTTAATAATAACCATTAGTGAGTATACCCTAAATTGAAAAGTGGCGAGGAAATATTAATGTTTTCTTTAGTTATTAGTACTATTATTAATAATAATACTAATGCTGTTTTCAGGACCTAAAGCAAATGAGCAATTATGTTATGGCTATTGGAAGTCAATATTTTTAGCATAAGAGATGTATAAAACTAAAAAAAAAAGTGAAAATAACTTATTCCAAATTGGGCTGGAAATAGTAACATGAATCCATGACACAGTTCTCTAAAAACAAGTGTTGCCTACCTCTTTCTGTTGAAAAATCCTTGAGGGAATGACATCTAGTCCCCAAGATGTTATCTCTAAAATAATTTTTTTCCCATGAGGAGGAAAATAGAGATTCTTGCAGAAATAAGTATTACTATATCTAAGTCAGAAAATGTATAGAAAGAACTTGAAAAATCTTACATCAAAAGAAGAAAATTAGGGCTGGAGAGATGGCTTAGTGGTTAAGTGCTTGCCTGTGAAGCCTAAGGACCCCAGTTCAAGGCTTGATTTCCCCAGTAACTACATAAGCCAAATGCATAGCTGGAGGCCCTGGTGCATCTATTCTCTCTCTCTCAAATAAATAAATAAAGAAAGACAAAAGAAGGAAATTACCAAGTGCCACAATAAATAATGACAAAAAGGACACGTGACAAATGGAATAGCTGACCCAGAAAAGGAGATGCACTGGATTAGGCATACCAAATTTGTTAAATTCCATGAATTTATAGTGATACTTAAACTCAAAAAGTCACTTATTTCCTTTGGATAATGTTACAACATCAAAAAGGAAGCATATCAAAAACTTTCTGTGTCATTCCAGGAAAAAACCTTTAGGGTAGCCATATAGGAAGTAAGGAAGCAGTTTTGCTTGTAGAAATATGTCACTAATAAATAAACAGAAAAAACCCATCATTTGATAACTAATAAAAGAATAGATCAGGTGTTAAGACATTTTAATGAAAGAATCAGGCCAACAATACCTAAACTCACAAAAGGGGTGTAGCATAGCAGACAGCTTCATGTGCTGGGATGAACTTCAAAACCAGGTACAAGTTATGGGAGGAAGGGATTTATTGAAGCTGACAGATTCAGAGGACGTTCTATAATGGCAGAAGAAGCTGGCCCACTTTCACAGACGCAAGCGGAGGGAAAAGCCACCACCAACACACAAGCAAGCACACTTCAGGAGCCCCAGGCTTCTAGAATTTCCCAAACACACCTTAGGGCTGGACCCTAGGATCTGCCCACAGTGACACCTCCTCCTGCCAGGTGGCTGGAGATCTAAATTACAAGCTTTAATAAATTCCTGAATGTACTGGGGAACATCCATTCAAACTACCACAAAGGGAAACCACAAGACTTTCTGTACTTCCTAAGAGGAAGTATGCAAAACCAACAGTGAAACATTTTGCCAAAATATTGACCTGCGTGTGATCTTGCCTCTGTGTCCTTCTATCCTTTTATAAAGGAAGCACAGGAGAAAGAATGATATGCTGACAGACACTGCAGGGATTTACTTAGCAACCTCCAGAATGTATGGAAAGCTGCATAGAAACCATCATTTTGTTTCTTAAAAAAAAAAAAAACACAAAAAAAGAGGGAGCAGTAATGTATAAATTAAAAGAGACTTCAAAAACTTGCCAAGCAAATGTAACATGTGGACCCAGTTTGATTCCTAACAAACTAACTCCAAAGAGTACAGAAATGAAACACTAGATATTTGATAATACTACTTTTTTTTTCAGAATTTTGACACTATTTTTTTTATTTTTTAAATTAAAAAATTATTCATGAGAGAGAGAGAGAATGAGAGGGAAAGTGGCAGATAGAGAGAATGGGCATGTCAGGACCTCCAGCTGCTGCAAATGAACTCCAGATGCATGTACCACCTTGTGCATCTGGCTCATGTGTTTCCTGGGGAATTGAACCTGGGTCAAGTGCAGGCAAGTGACTTAACTGCTAAACCATCTCTCCAGTCCAAGAATGCTGTTCGTTTACACATATGTACTGAGTATGAGTGAGTGAAGTGGAATGCCTGGCACTGGCTGCATGTTGCAGTTATTACTTTCTCATTGCTGGGACAAACACCCAACCAGAAACAGCTTATGGGAGGAATGGGTTTATTTCAGGCTGACAGAATCCATGGGAAGCACCATCAATGGTGGAAGCTGGCTCATATCCATAGATCATAGCAGAGAGGCACCACCAATTGGCCTGCAAATATGAACAGCCAGAGCTCAAACTGACTCTGAACATGCCTTAGGGCTGGAATGTAAAATCCATCCCTAGTGACACACCCTCCAGCAGGCTGCTGGAGACTTGCTTTTCCAGCTTAATAAAAAATACCTCAGGCTACGGGGGACATACATTCACATTCAAACCACCACACTCCCTTGGAAAGTAGCCCCCCCCCCCCCACCATTGCCCTTCAGAGTTGTCTGGGATTTACAGTTGGTATCTCAGCAGCATAGGCAACCTTCAAGGGTAGCATTTTAATAAAGGTTGTACCTCTTGGAGGAAATGAAAATAAATTTGTTTAATCATTAATTCTGCCTTTACTTGATCACCCATAAGCATTCAGTTATCTGCCTCTGGCAGTGAAATGGATATTTCTTGTTTATTATTTCTTTGAAATAAAATAATGTTCTTCCCACTTGCTTTTAAGTTGTATACACTTTCAGCACATTCTGGGCTTAAGCTTTGCTAGAGCTACTTTAAAGCTTTATGAAACTTCTGTGATGTTTGTCTTAAAATGTTTATTTTTTTATTTTTTGGTTTTTTGAAGTAGGGTCTCAGTGTAGCTCAGGCAGACCTGGAATTCATTATGTAGTCTCAGGGTGGCCTCGAACTCATGGTGATCCTCCTACCTCTGTCTCCCGAGTGCTGGGATTAAAGGCGTGCACCATCACACCTGGCTTGTCTTAAAATTTTTGAAACTATATTTTATTTATTTATTTGAGAAAGGGGGAGGGAGAGAGAGAGAGAGAGAGAGAGAGAGAGAGAGAGAGAGAGAGAGAGAATGGGCATGCCAAGGCCTTCAGCCACTGCACTTAACTCCAGATGCATGTGGCCCCTTGTTCATCTGGCTTATGTGGGTCCTGGAGAGTCACACCGGGATCCTTTGGCTTTGCAGACAAATGCCTTAACTGCTAAGCCATCTCTCTAGCCCCGTCTTTAAAAAATTTAAACCATCACATTTTCTCTCCTTAAATTTCTCAGTACATCTTAAGTCTGCAGTTTGAATATATTTGACTATATCTAATATATTTTTTGGTATTCTTTTTTTATTAGATATGGACATGTTTTGTATGTAAACATCACATGTTGGTACCATCCTTTATCTCCTCCCTGTTCCTTTTCTGAAGAGGCCTTCCTCATTGTGTATGCAGGTCAATCCCATGAGGATTATGGGTCATGCATTATGGGGGGGGGCAATGTCTCTGTACAAAATGTCCCAACTTGTGGCTGTAACATTCTTTTTGCCCCCTCTTCTGAAAAATTCCCTGAGCCATACTGGGAGCATTTTAAGTCTACTTCAGTGATGGGCACTTAGCAGCCTCTGGATCTCTGGTTTGGTAGGTGTTGAGTGTCCTCAGTATCTTTCTCCATCACCCTTGTGCTGATATCAGATTCACTAAGAAAGCATCACTCTGGCTCATTTCCCCAGTTCTTCTTATGTTTCAGCTGGGGCCCGGGTGGAGTGCACTGAATCATTTATCTCCTCAGGTCCAGCTCCTGTCTGGAAAAGAGAAGCAGATTCTCCAATGGAGAATGAAGTCAGCACAAGTTAAATGGGGTAACCATTATTAACTTAGAGAGAATTAGAAGTGAATAGACCCTCTTATAGTCTAAGGTTCATGGGAGCTTGGCAATGGAGAGCAGAATCATTATCTGGGTATGATTCTGACTTGTTTCCCAGTTCCAGATATGGTTTCCTTTCCACTGAGCAGAACTGTTAGCCAATCCAAGAGGAGTTGGTTACTTACCATGGCTGTGTGCCACTATTGCACTTGTGTGAGCATCACATCAGGCTGTTTACTTCTGGGTTGCTTAGACTTTAGGTTGCTTGGAGAGATGTTGGCCACTTTCCTCAAGTAGGTCATGTAGTGCTTCCCAGCATTAGATGGGCTAATTGTCTGGGGAATGGCTCTCCTCTGAATTCCAACCAGGTCTCACCATGGTCCATGTCAACAGTATATGGTGTCTTCAGCAGTAGGGTCTTATCATTAACCTCTGGTGAGTAATCAAGTGCTCTGATAGAAGTCTGTCTTATTTGTTTTGGGAGATCTAGTAGGTCTCTCTGGTCAACAGCTCATTGTGGATTTAGACCACATCTTGCTACAGGGAATTACAGGCCAGCACCAAGGGAAAAGAAAAAAAGAAAAAGACAGAGAAGAAAGAGAAACAGGAGAAATTCGAGGTTAGGCTTCATCTCACCCTCTCCAGGGCCCCTTGATTCAAGTGCTCCCCCTAAGGTCCTCTTGAGAGCTCCACCTTTTAGTCTGACGTCCAGAATATAGGACTCTATTGGGTTCAGTTTGGGTTTCCCCCACCTTTTCCTTTCCCCCAAGCACTACCCTCTGTATTGTTCAAGCCTCATTCAGGTACGTACCTATTCAGGTACGTCAGCAACTTAGGCTGATCCAGGTTAGGAGCTGCAGATGAGTGAGACCATGAGATGGTTTTCTTTCTGTGACTGTGTGAGTTCACTTAGAATGATCTGTTCCAAGTTTGACCATTTTTCTACAAATTTCAATATGTTATTTTTTTAAACTGCTGAGTAAAATTTCATTGTGTAGATATACCACATCTTGGTTATCCATTCATCCAATGATGGGTACCTGGATTTATTCATTTTTAGCTATTATGAATTGAGCAGCTATAAACATAGTTGAGCAATTTGAAATGTGAAGCTTTTAGGGTAAATGACCAGTAAGGGAATAACAGGGTTTGTTGGTAACTGTATATTCATCCTTTCCAGGAGTCTGTAAATTGATTTGTATAGTGGTTATACCATCTTACATTCCGACAAACAGTGAATGAGTATTCCTATTTCTCCACATCCTCACCAACACTTGTTTTTATTTGATTTTTTAATGTTTTCTATCATTACTGGGGTAAAGTGGAATCTCATGGTTGTTTTAATTTGCATTCCCTAATGGTTAGGGATGTTGAACATATTCTTAAGTGTTTGTTAGTCATTTGTAATTCTTCCTCTGAGAACTCCCTGTTTAGTTCTGTGTTCCACTTTGGAGTGGATTGTTTGATTTTTTTATTGTTTAGTTTTTTTTTTTTTTTGAGTTCTTTGTGGATTCTAGCTATTAGGCTTCTATCAGTGGTATAGCTTACAAAGATTTTCTTCCATTCAGTGGGTAATTTATTGGCTCTGCTTATGGTATGTTTGTCTGTACAAAAGCTTTTTAGCTTCATGATATCCCAATGGTTGAGTGCTTGTTTAATTTCCTGGGCTACTGGGTTTCATTTCAGGAAGTCTTTTCCCAGTCCTAAATCATGGAGAGTGCCTCATATTTTTTCTTCCAGTAGTTGAAGACTTTCAGGTCTTATATTGAGGTCTTTAATCTATTTGGACTTGATTTTGTGTATGGCAAAATGAATGTGTCTAAGTTCATTTTTCTACATATGGTCATGCAATTTGTCCAACACCATTTGTTGAAGATGCTGTGTTTTCTCCAGTCTACATTATTGGCACTTTTGTCAAAAATCAAGCAGCTGCAGTTACTTGACCTAAGGTCTGGGACTTCAATTCTGTTCCATTGGTCTATGTTTCTGCTTTTATTCCAGTACCATGGTGTTTTTGTCACTATGGCTTTGTAAAATAGCTTTAGATCAGGTATGTTGATATCACCAGAGGTATTTCTTTTGCTGAGGATATGTTTATATACCCAAAGCCTTCTGCCATTACATATGAATTTTTTTTTTTTTTCGAGGTAGGGTTTCACTCTGGCCCAGGCTGACCTGGAATTAACTATGTAGTCTCAGGGTGGCCTCGACTCACGGTGATCCGCCTACCTCTGCCTCCCAAGTGTTGGGATTAAAGGCATGCGCTACCACACCCGGCACATATGAATTTTCAGATAATTTTTGCAGTCTGTGATGAATGATGCTGGTATTTTTCTTGGTATTGTGTTAAATATGTATATTGCTTTTGGAAAGTTGCCATTTTTGCAATATGAATTCTACCTGTCCAAGAGCATGGGAGGCCTTTTAATCTTCTCAAGTCATCCTCTATTTCTTTCTTGGATATTTTTATGTTTTTGTTATATAGATCTTTCACAACCTTGGTTACTTTTATTCCAAGGTACTTTTTTTTTGTTGCTATTGAAAATGGGACAGTCTCACTGATTTCTTTTTTCTTTTTTTTTTTTTTGTTTTTTTTTGGTTTTTTGAGGTAGGGTCTCACTCTAGCTCAGGCTGACCTGGAGTTCACTATGGAGGCTCAGGGTGGCCTCGAACTCACGGCGATCCTCCTACCTCTGCCTCCCGAGTGCTGGGATTAAAGGAGTGCGCCACCACGCCCGGCTGCCTCACTGATTTCTTTTGCTGTATATTTGTCCTTTGCTTATAGAAAAGATACTGAATTTTGTGCATTGATTTTGTATCCTGCCACTTTGCTGAAGGAATTTATCTACTTTAGGAGTTCTGAGATGGAAACTTTCAGGTCATTTATATATAGGATCATGTCATCTATAAATAGGGCTAACTTTACTTTTTCCTTTCCAATTTGGATCCCTTTTATTTCTTTCTCTTGTCTTACTGCTTGGGCTAGGACTTCTACTACTATGGTGAGAGTGGGCACCCCTGTCTTGTTCCTGATCTTGGTAGGAACTCCTTGAGTTTTCCCCCATTAAATATTATAGCTTTATATATAGCCTTTATTGTGTTGAGATATAAACCCTCCATGCCTATTCTTTCCAGTGTTTTGATCATGAAGTGGTGTATTTTGTCAAAGGCCTTCTCTGCATCAATTGAGATGATCATGTGGTTCTTATGGTCCAGTTTATTTATGTGGTATATTATATTGATTGATTTCCATTTGTTAAATCATCCCTGCATCCCTGGGATGAAGACTACTTGATCAGGGAGGATAATGCTTTTGATGTGTTGTTGAATTCGGTTTACAAGGATTTTGTTCAGGATCTTTGCACATAAGTTCATTAGGGATATAGGTCTGTAATTTTCTTTCCTTGTTGCATCTCTGTCTGGTTTTTGTATTAGCGTTATGCTAGCTTCATAAAAGGAGCTGGGTAAGATTCACTGGTCTCCAATTATGTGGAACAGTTTGAGAAAACCTGTTTTCACTTCTTCAATGAAGGTTTGATAGAATTCAGCTGAGAAGCCATCTGGTACTGGACTTTTCTTATTGGGGAGGTTTTTGATTCCTTTTCAATCTCCCTGGATTTTAGGTTTAGGTTTGTTTAGGAGATTAATTGGCTTGAGTTTAGTTTTGGTAGTTGGTAGCTATCTAGGAATTCATCCATTTCTTCCAGATTATTTAATTTTGTGGAGTAGAGGTTTAGGAAGTATGCCCTGATGATTATTCCAATTTCATTGATGTCTGTTGTGGTCTCTCTTTTTAAATTTCTGATTTTGTTAATTTGAGACTTCTTTTTTTGTACTTGATCACTTTGGCCAGGGGTTTGTCAATCTTGTTTATTTTTTCAAAGAACCAGATCTTTGTTTCATTGATTTTTAAAAATTATTTTCTTAGTTTCCAATTCAGTAATTTCTGCTCTAATCTTGATTAGTTATTTCCATCTGGAGCTCTTTGGGTTGGATTATTCTTGTTTTTCTAGTGCCTTTAGGTGGACAGTCAGGTTATTGACTTGGGATCTCTCTGTCTTTGTAATGAAGACATTTATGGCTATGATATTTCCCTTTAGGACTGCTTTCATTGAGTCCCATAGGTTTTGGTAGGTTGTGTTTTCATTATCATTCAAATCTAGGAATTTACAATTTATTTTTTGATTTCTTCCATGGTCCATTCATTGTTTAAAAGTGTGCTATTTATTCTCCAGGAGCAGGTGGAATTTTTGATGTGTCTTTTGTTGTTAATTTACAGCTTTAAGGCATTGTGATCTGACATGATACAGGAAGTTATTTCAATTTTCCTGACTTTATTAAGGCATGCTTTATGGCATAATATATGTTCAGTTTTGGAAAAGGCTCCATGGGCTGCTGAGAAGAATGTGTGTTCCGTAGAGTTGGGGTGGAAAGTTCTGTAGATATCCATTAGGTCTAGCTGATCTATGATGTTGTTAGGCTCTATTATTTCCCTGTTGATTTTTTGTTTGGATGATCTGTCTATTGATGATAGTGGAGTATTGAAGTCTCTGACTATGATGGTGTTGGTGTTTATTTCTGTTTTACTGTTGAGTAGATTTTGTTTTATAAACTGTGGTGCACCTGTGTTTGGCGCATATATGTTTATGACTGTGATGTGCTCATGTTGGATCATTCTCTTGATGAGTAAGAAGTGGCCTTCTTTGTTCTTTTTGATTACTTTTGGTTTGAAGCCTATTTTATCAGATATTAATATAAGAAAAACCACTTGTTTTTTATTTTCATTTGCTTGGAATATCATTTTCCAACTTTTCACCCTGAGGAGGTGTCTATCTTTAGTCATGAGGTGGGTTTCTTGAAGACAGCAGATAGAAGGGTCCAGTTTCTTGGTCCATCCTGATAACCTGTGCCTTTTTATGGGTGAGTTAAGACCATTAATATTTAAGGCTATTACTGTGAGGTTTGAATTAATCCCTGCCATGATGTGGTGTTTTATGGGGTTTGGTGCTTTCTTGTGTTTTGTACTATTTGAGCCTGGTCAATTTTGTTTATTGTGATCTTCTCCTTGTTGGTTCTTGAGACTGGTTGTTTGACTGTTCTGTGTGGAGTATTCCCTCAAGTATTATCTGTATGTTTGGCTTTGTGTTCATAAAATCATAGAGTTGACTTTTTTTTCATGGAAAGTTTTTCTTTCACCATCTATTATGAGGGGTACTTTTGCTGGGTAGAGTATCTTGGGTTGGAAGCCATAGTTTTTTAGACTTTGAAGTGTCCCATTCCAGGCCCTTCTGGCTTTCAGGGTCTCCACTGAGAAATCTGATGTAATTTTTTATGGGATTGCCTCTGTATGTTGTGAATTATTTCTCTCTTGTTGCTTTTAACACTCTCTCTTTGTTTTAGTTGTTAAGAGTTTTTTTAAAAAAATATTTTATTTTTATTTATTTATCTATTTGACAGAGAAAGAGAGAGAGAAAGAATAGGCATGCCAGGGCCTCCAGCCACTGCAAACGAACTCCAGATGTGTATGCCCCCTTGGGCATCTGGCTAATGTGGGTCCTGGGGAATCGAATCTAGGTCCTTTGGCTTTGTAGGCAAGTGCCTTAACTGCTAAGCCATCCACCTAACCCAAGAGTTTTATCTATGATGTGTCTTGGAGAGTTTTTTCTTTGGTCCTGTCTATTTCGTGTTCTGTGGGCTTCTTGTACCTGGATGGGCCTCTCTTTTGAGGGATTCAGAAAATTTTCTTCAATAATTTAGTTGAATATGTTCTCTATGTCTCTGGCCTGGATATCCTGTCCTTCTGGTATGCCCATGATCTGGTTGTTTGGTCATTTTAGGGTGTACCACAGTTTCCTTATATTCTGTTCACTTGATTTTTTGAACTTAGTAAACTTTTTGGCCTCCTGATCAATTTCTTCTATTTTATCTTCTAGGTCAGAGGTTCTGTCTACCCCATGAATAACTCTGTTGGTGAGGGGTTGTAGAGAGTTTTTTTTGTAGTTTCGATTTGATTTTTATTTTCTGTTGTGCTATTTTGCATCATGTCTATCTCTTTTTTGAGATAAGATTTGAATTAGAGTTCTGATTTTCTTGATGCTTCCTGGAGTTCATTCTTGCATTTGATCAAGTCTTCATTAAGCTTAATCAACCAGTTGTTGAGATCTTCCATTTCTTGAATTACCTTCAACTTATTCATATCTCTTTGGAGGGTTCTAATGTTTTCTTCAATCAAGTTAAGCCTACTATCAAAAGCTGAATGCTCTAGGAGATGATTCTGTTCAATTTTATTGATATGATTGTTGGTTCTTTGATAATTTGCTTCTAGTTCAGCGATTTTTTTTTTTTTTTTTTTTTGGTTTTTCAGTTTTTCGAGGTAGGGTCTCATTCTAGCTCAGGCTGACCTGGAATTCACTCTGTATTCTCAGGGTAGCCTTGAACTCACAGTGATCCTCCTGCCTCTGCCTCCCGAGTGCTTGGATTAAAGGTGTGTGCCAACACGCCCGGCTGATTTTTTTTTTTTTTTGATCAGGGTCTCATTGGTTGTTGTATTTTCATTTTGGGAATGAATTTCCATTGATTTATCTATGATTTCATTGGAGGCTTCCATTGTAGGACTAGCCATCCTTGGTGGAGATCTGTCAGTTTCCTGACTTTTGTTGGCTTTTTTGGATTGTTGTCTATCCATTTTAGGAAGACTCTTTATTTTATTGAGGAGGAAGCAAGTTTTTGTCTTTTGGCCCTTGTACCCTCTGACTTAGGTGAACAGGGATGTTGGTACCCAGTGGCCAGTTAGGATGCCAGAATAAAAGGTCTGATTCCACAGCCCACATAGGAACAAGGCCTCCCCAGGCAAGGCACAATGGGATCTACCAGGACCAGGGGACTGGGAGTACCAAGGGAACAGGAGTATGGCCTACTTCATGCTGCACCCTCTGGGACACAGACCAGAGCAGGGAACACAGACTAGGGAGGTGGGAGGAGCCAGAAAACACTGATCTGGTCTATTCACTTCAGACCACCATGTGTGCCTGCACACTGTCTATGCAGGCAACCAGACTGGGGAGGTGGGAGCCCAATATATATTTTAAATATTTATATTTATTTATTAGAGAAAGACAGAGAAAGAGAGAAGGAAATAGAGAATAGGTGTGTCAGGGCCTCCAGCCTTTGCAAACCAACTCCAGACACCTGCACCACCATGTGCATCTGGCTTATGTGGGTACTACTAGGGAGTCAAATATGAGCCTTTAGGCTTCACAGGCAAGCACCTGAATCACTACACCATCTCTTCAGCCTTATATCCAATATTTCTAAAAATATATTTTTTTATTAAGTAGAAACTGTGTATGGATACATCATGTGTTGGTATCATCATTTCTCTTCTCCCTGCTCCCACGCCACTGAGAGCCCTCCTCAGTGGGATTGCTGCTATTCACCATGGATTTGTGGGTTATCAGTTGTGAGAGCAGCAGTAAGTCATTGTGGGGGGTGGGCAACGCCTCTGGATATTCCCTGCCATCCTGTGGCTCTTACATTCTTTCCATCCCATCTTCTGAAAATTTCTGTAAGCGTTAGTGGGTGTGCTTTAATTCTATTCTAGTATTGAGCTCTCAGCATGTTCTGGATTTCTGCTTTCGTAGATTTTGAGTATCCTCAGTGTCTGTCTCCATAACCCTGGCACAAGTTGTAGGCTCACTGTGAAACCAGCACTCTGGCTCATCTCACAAATTCTCTGTGGTTTCACCTGGGTCCTAATTGCTGTGATAGGAGTAGTTCATCTCCTGTCAGTGAGTCAGCTATCTATTCTTGAGAGATTTTGGTTGTCAGTTCTTTCTGTTTCCTGAAAAATAAAAACATATTCTCCAGTGGAGAGTGAGATCAGGATAGGTTAAAAGGGATAAGCATTATAAATTTTGAGAGCTTTTTTTAAATTTTGAGAGATTTTCATGGGTGTAGTCTCACTTTTGGCCAAAGACTAGTGGGGGCTTCTTATTTATTTATTGCAGAGATAGAGATAGAGACAGAGAGAGAGAGAGAGAGAGAGAGAGAGAGAGAGAGAGAGAGAGAGAGAGAGAGAGAGAATATGAATATATGAATATGGGCATGCCAGGGCCTCTGCCACTGCAAACAAACTCCAGATGCATGTGCTACCTTGTGCATCCAGCTTTATACAGGTACTGGAGAACCAAACCCACACCCTTATATTTTTCAAGTAAGCCGCTTCAGTAACTGAGCAATCTTTCCAGTCTCTCTTATTTTTGTACTATTATTTATTTCACCAGGAAGTGATTTCTTACCTAAATTTTATCATGGTTACATTATCAACTAGTTCAAAATAGCAAGTTAACATACATAGCATTAAAACATACTCAATTTTATATGTGAAGATAGTATCAGAAAGGGAAAATGTGACAAAAAATAAGATAGAAAGGGGCACAGACTCTCATTTAGTTGAAGTATAGTTTTCTTTTTAAGATAGTATTTGTGGGCTGGATAAATGGCTTAGTGGTCAAGACACTTGCTGCAAAGCCGAAGAGTCTGGGTTTGATTTCCCAGTACCTATGTAAGCCAGATGCACAAGTTGGTGCATACATCTGGAGTTTGTTTGCAGTGGCTAGAAGCCCTGGTATGCCCATTCTCTCTTCTTTACCTGACTCTCTCTCTCTCTCATAAATAAATAAATAAATAAACAAATGAATAAGTAATAAATAAATAAATACAGTGTTTGCTTTTTAAAAGATATGCAGATAATTGACAGTCTATCACTGCTATCTTGCCATTATTCTGAATTTTTCACCTGTGTTAGAGCCATACCATTTCTGAATTCTGTGTGGGACCCTGTAATGGCACCATAATCTCCTTTTATTCCTTATCTTCTCAATGCTCTCTACCAGACTGTCCCAGCGAGGCTTATGAATCATTGAATTTACTCTTTCATGGATCGGAGCATCTGCAGTTGAGTTTCTATTTGCAGAATCACGATCTTCAATAGAAGCCAAAGAAGCACCACCTGTGGCCCCAGCCTGCTGCGTTGCCTGCCTCATGTTTCAAGGTTGCTCAAGTTAGATTCTACTGTGTGCTGACTGTCCCGCTTCTCACGGGGCACTAGCAGAGACTCAATATCCAGCATGGGTTATACATTTTCCTAGCTCATGTCAGAGCTATTGCTTCTCTACCAAAGCTTTGAGAATATCATCTCCTCTATGAGTCTTATTAGGTGGTATTTCAGGCATCTTTTAGTTCACCATGTCAGAGTGTTGAGTTGAATTTAAACATTTTCATGGTATTTAATTGCTGTTGAGGTGAGGCAGCATATTTTAGTAGAATAAACAGCAAAATCAGTGTCAAAAATAAGTGCTGGGCATGTGGCACTAGAGTTTATAATTTAAGAGCATATCATTAAACTGTAATGCTGTAAGGTAGAAGTGATAAACCTACAATTTTTGTTAATAGTGAATGAAACAACACATATATGCAAAAGTACTTGGTGAACATTTTGTGTAATATGCTAGGGCTATTCCTATTCATACACAAGCCCTTAAATTTGTGGTTATTGAAGATTTATTCTTTTATTTTCTTGTTTCCTTCTGTGTAGGCACTACTGTAAGGTTTGTGAATGACCAGACCACGCAAGACCATTCTGAGGCAGGAAGAGCTTTTTATTGGGGCCTGAACTGCTGGGCTGTCTCGTGGGAGGAGAGAGCAGCCTGCCTGAGTCTGGATGGTTTGGGTTTTTATAGAGTTTTTCTTTTGGGGAAGGGGATAAAGAAGAGAAAAGGAGTGAGGAATTCAGGGGAGAACAGGGACCAAATGGAGAAACTAATTAATGGGGGGGGGGGAGAACAAAAGTGAGGCAGTAATCAATCAGAGAATGGATTGCCTCAGAAGTGCAGCCAGGTTGTCTCTAAGATAAGATACGCAGGAAGATGTGGCCAAGGGCACTGTTAGGTCAGGGGAGTAAGGGTGAGGCAATGTAGACATCTAAAGTTGCATCAATCAGGCTGTTGTTTTCTTCCTTCATCTCAACTCCATTCTGGGACTCTCATTGAACCTAAGGACTACCACTGTTAGGGGTGGATGTTCTTGGTGATTCTTCCATCTGGTGCTGAGATGGTCTTTTTATAAGCTTTCATTTCTATTTTGTTGTGCAATTTACTGATTGTTTCCTCATTTGTAAAATTAGGATAATAATACTGATCTCATAACATCGTCATAATAATTAAAAAGAAAGATGAGTAATCAATCTAGATTATTTATGTTAGAATTTCTCCTGAACCCATGTATCCATGTACTCTTACAACTCTAGAGTGCATCATCCCTCAGATTTTCATTATTTCTACATACAGTTCTAAAAATTGAAGCCATTTTCTCATCTAAACATCCTCTTGTATTTTCTATCTTCCAAAACAGGGTCTCACTGTATCCTAGTCTAGCCTCAGATTTGAGATTCTACTGCACCAGTGTTGCAAGTGCTGGGGTTAAAGGTGTGTAGCAACACACCTGGCCTGTGCTCTCTGTCTTAATGAATGAGCCTATGATGAGGCAGCTTTCCAAGTCAGAAGTCTGGAACACATCTCTTTATTCCCAACAGTGAAATCTTTTATAAGATTGGAAAGCGTGAGGCTCTCCATTCCCGTATCATCCCTGAGGGAGAGATCCCCACTTCTGGGAATTATACACTTAAGAAGTGGTATCATTGACTGAGGACAGGCTGAGGCTCTGGGAGTTCAGACAGAAAAGTTGTGGCCAAGGCAGTTACAATGGACTGGTTCTCTGCAGTCAGCTTTTGGGTTAGCTCACCTCATTCTTTCAATTCAATAGATTTGTTTACTGCTATATTTTTAACAGACAATCAATTAGCCTAGGAGACTTTCAACTATAGGTAGAGATAGCTGCAATGTATTTACCGCCCCCTGTTGTAGATAGCTCCATGATGCTGGGACCACATTCCAAACTGACACAGTTTGTGGGAGGAAGGAACTTATTTCAGGCTTACAGATCCAGGGGAGGTTCCATCGATGACAGAAGAAGCTGGCTCCTTTCATAGATTTAAGCAGAGATAAACCATCAAAAAAGCCAGCAAACACCAAAAAGAAGCAAGCATGACCCTTCCAGAGCTCACGCATCTCTCCACACCTCTGAGCTGGAATTCAGATCCACCTCCAGTGACATGCCTCCTGCAGCAGGAGTCTGCCTGATGGGGGCCAAAGCTGCAAACTCAATTTTAATAAAACACCTGAGTGTGTGGGGCTCTACATTCAAATTACCACACCCCATAAGTTCATACCTCAGTTGAGTCCCCACTTTGGGGCTCCCGCCCATTCCCAATTGGGTGATGTCTTGCTTGTAATGGATTCTGCCTGCTAATTTCTGTGTTTGCTGTAATTCTGACACCCACACCATAAAGTTAGTTGCACTCATTCCTTACACTGACCTTGTGTATTGTCTCGTGGCTCAGGCACAGCAACTCTCTGTCACTTCCTGGGTGAGAATCCTCTCCAGCAAAGCTCTCTGAGAGCAAAGCTGCTCCCTCCCCCATTCCAATCACTAGCTTAGTTTAGACTCTTACCCTTCTACACCTTGGTTATTACAGTAACCCCTTACTTCCCCACACCACTTTCACTGGTGCACATGCCTGTAATCCCCACTTGGGAGTGGAAATTGGAGGATCGTGAGCTCAAGGTCATCCTCAGCTACAGAGTGAGCTCAAAACCAACCTGTGCTACTTGAGACCCTGTCTCAAAAAATAAAATGAAAACAAACATATAAGCAAAGGAAGCCCTGTGGGGTTCTGGGGATGGCACTCTCTGATGGGCCACGGCTGGAACAACTCATGCCCAGTGTTGAAGCAGCAGGTGGAAAAGCTCCGCCCATGCCTGGTTTGAATATGGGCTTTCCACATGTAAATCGTAATGCTATTAGCTGGTGAAGGAGGAGTCTGCACTTTCTGTGCCCGTTGTGACCTGGCCCTGCTGCCTTACCAGCTGCATTCGATCACCTTGTGCTGTTTTCCCTTTGTGATTCAGTCACGCTGGCCTTACAACATGGTCTCTTTGCTTTTGGACTCTGCATATGCAGTTTACTCTGCCAAGAACAAGATTCCTTCTTTTTTTTTTTTTTTTTTGGTTGGTTTTTCGAGATAGAGTCTCACTCTAACCCAGGCTGACCTGGAATTCATTATGTAGTCTTAGGGTGGCCTCGAACTCACGGCGATCCTCCTACCTCTGCCTCCTGAGTGCTGGGATTAAAGGCGTGCGCCACCATGCCCGGCTAAGACTCCTTTTCTTGTGTCCCATTTGATTGGTCCACTTCTACTTATTTTTCCCAGATCATATCAACTTTTATTTCCTTGAGGAAATGTTAGGTTGAATCATTGACTAAATGATAGCCCCTCATTTCATGTTCTCCAACAGCCTCTAAACTTCTTGGTAGCTCTTATCCCAGCCATGATTTTCAATTGAATATTTACTTTTAGTTCTATGAGGATAAAATATATGTAAAAAATAATTTTTGTTGATAAATAAATGAAATAAATGAAATGCTTCAGCAAAGAGGGAAGCTGAAGGTCTCCATCAAGCTGAAGAAGGTTCTATTCCTTCCTTGCTATGTCCATTCCTGGCCTAGTTTTCTTTCAGTTGTTCCCTTGTGCAACAATACTCCGTTCTCACTGTGTTGGTTTTTTAGTATTGCTCAGTAGAGAGAATATTTATTTGTGTAACAAGATATTACTATGAGAGAAATTTTGACCAAAAATAATGTTTAAATATTTATTTGACATTTCCATTCATGTATATAGTATATTTGACCATATTTACCCCGTTGCTTTCTCTTGCCCCCGCCCTGCTCCTGCATTTGGCCTGCAGAATTATCTGTCTTCCCTCCACTTGATTCTCCTCATTAGTATTGGTGTGTGTTTTTTGGGGAGATGCAGCAAGTAATTGAACTCTCCTGAAATGTTATATCAGAAAGGTAATTAAATGACTTCACTTATGATGTGCAAACATGCGTCCAATGTTCCTCCATTATAAGTAAGTTCAAATTAAGGAAGCATCCAGTAAGTCTTGTTGCAAACTATTTTCTTCCTTTCAATTAATTGATTAATATAATTATTAATAATTACTAAAAACATGTTTTGTATGGATACATCATGTGTTGGCATCCTCTTTTCCCTTGTCCCTGCCCCCATTCCCCTGGAGACACTCCTCAGTGGGTTTGCAGGTATTACCGTGTGGTTGTGGGTTACGCATTGTGGGAGCAGCAGTCAGGTTTTTGGGGGGTGGTGAGGGAATGCCTCTGGGCATGATGTCTCAACCTGTGACTCTTACAATCTTTTCACCCCCTCTTCTGCAAGATTCCCTGAGCTGTGGTGGGTGAATTTTAAGTCTACTTCAGTGATGAGCTCTTAGGCACCTCTGGATCTCTGCTTTGGTAAGTGTTGAGTATCCTCAGGGTCTGTCTCCTTTACCCTGGCACTCATAATCAAGTTCAGCATGGAAGCAGCACTCTTGCTCATCTCCCCAATTCCATCTGTGGCTTGGCTGAAGTGCAAGGGGTAGCTTATCTCCTCTGATCTCACTACTTTCTGAAAAAGAACAGATTCTGCAATGGAAAGTGAAGCCAGCATAGTTTAAATGGGATAATTTAGGGAGAAATTGATGTATGTCCTTATTTTTATTTATTTATTTATTTATTAATTTGAGAGAGAGAAACAGAAAGAGAGAATGGGCATGCTAAGACCTCTAGCTGCTGCAAATGAACTCCAGATGCATATACCACCTTGTGCATCTGGCTTATGTGGGACCTGGGGAATCAAACCTGGGTCCTTTGGCTTTGCAGACAAGTGCCTCAACTGCTAAGCTATCTCTCCAGCCTCATTTTATTCCTTTTTAAAAGCTAGAGACTCTGCTAAATTTTGCTAAGTGCCTTTCTGTATCTGTGGAGATAATTGTAAATGACTATTTTTTCCCCTTTAAGGTATTAATAGGTTTGTAATGAGTGACTTTTGTATTCCCATAATAAGGCTGCTGGTCTTCATGTGTATTCCTTTCCATACATTGTTGGATGAACTTTGCTAGTACATTTAGTGTTTACCTCAATAAGTATAAATGACATTAGTTTGTACCTTCTTATTCCTGTATAAAGTTGTGAGTTTAGGTCTTAATATTTTCCCTGCATCTTGAAATTAAATTTGAGTAGTCTTCCTTTATATACACTCTAAAACGCCTTAAATAACACTGGAATTGTGTAATTTAAAAACAGTTAGTAGAAATCTCACCAAAAATATTTGGGTTTGGTGCTCTGTATAAAGTAGTAGTTATTTCATTTTATTTAATTTTTGATATAGTGTTCTGCTTAGAGTTTTCTATTAATTCATTTTTATAATTGTGTCAAAATACAATTTACTAGAAAAAATTCCATTTTATCCAAGTTTTATTTTCCTTATTTAAAAAACTTTTATACAGTGTTACATAAGGCCATTTTCATTCAAGAATATAATGTATCTTGTGCTAGGTAGATGGCTCAGTGGATAAAGGCACTTGCTTGCAAAGCCTGCTGGGCTGGGTTTGATTCTCCAGTACCCACATAAACCCACACGTATCTGGACATGATTTGCAGTAGCAAGAGGCCCTGGCATGTCCATATAATCTCTCTCCTCTAAAATGTATAAATAAAAATAAAAAGAATATAATGTATTTTGACAATATTTTCCTTCCAAACTCCATCTCTATCCTACTGATCCCTCTATTATACTCCTTTGTTTATAGTTGTGCAAAGTACTCATTTAAGAAGTAAAAGATGTTATTTATGTGATTATTTGGACTCTGTTGCTTTAGGGCATCAGTTTGGGCTAAGTTATTGCTTTTTCCTGGCTACCACCTGCAGTTAGTAATGGGTCCAATTCATCCATTTATCTTTACTTCTTGCTGAAATAATTCTTGTTGGGTTCCTACTTCCCTATCGTTCAAAATTCAGTTTTCATTTTTGATACATGATAAGCCCAAATATAATCTTCAGGCACTTCCCTGTTTACTAAGACAAGACATGGCCACTGCCTCTGTTGCTGACTTTTGCTTAGCGTTTTCCCTGGCCTGCTGACATCCCACATCACTGCACTTTGCTATCACTTACCCACTTGTTTTCATATGGTTTGTTTTGTTTTCAGTTGAAGCTGGGTGTGGTGGTGCATGCCTTTAATCCTAACACTCTGAGGTAGTGATGGATCCCATGAGTTCAGGGCCACCCTGAGACTACATAGTGAATTCAAGATCAGCCTGGGCTAGAGAGTGAGACCATACCAAACAAAAAAAATAAAAATAAAAATAAAAATAAATAAAAATAAAAATTAGACCTGCGTTTTTTTATTTAGACTATAAATGATACCTGGTTTACCTTACTCTCTTTTGCAAACCTATTCAACAACCTGTAATGAATATTATTATTATTATTATTTTGGTTTTTTGAGGTAAGGTCTCACTCAGGCTGACATGGAATTCACTCTGTATTCTCAATGTGGTCTCGAACTCATGGAGATCCTCCTACCTCTGCCTCCCAAGTGCTGGGATTAAAGGCGTGAGCCACCATGCCCGGCTATGAATATTATTATTGACTTTCAATACTGCTGATCTGACAGGTTTAGAGGCAGTATGTAATCTCTCATGTAAGTCATTTATGGCTGCAAAAGGATGGATAAACACATTCTTTATTACCTTTAGAGATTCATTAATTTGTAAGCTAGAACAGGAGTGATAAAATCATGACAGCAGATGTCTGAAAAGTATTTTTGAAAAGTCTAGTATTTTTTTTTTCGTTCAGTAATTGGCTATGTCAAAATGTCGTTCCAGACAGAAAACTTGTATATCTTTCTTTATATTGACAGATCTTAAATCTTCTAGTGCACAATGAAAGTGTTATTTATGTCTTATTCAAATCCTATTAACTGATAATATCTAGTTTCCATTATCTACATGGAAAAAAACCCCTATTCTTTAGAAGTGTTTTATTTATTCATTTGTAAGCAGAGAGATATAGAAGAGAGACAGACAGAGAGAATGGGCATGCTGGGGATTCCAGCCACTGTAAATGGACTCCAGATGCATGTGCCACTTTATGCATCTGGGTTTTACATGGATACTGGGGAATTGAGCTAGAATCATTAGGCTTTGCAAGCAAGCACCTTAACAGCTGAGCCATCCTTCCAGCCTGGAAGAAACTTATTTAAAAAATATATATATTTCACTATGTCTAAATTTTACTAATTTTCCATTTATCAAACAGTTTGATTAATTGCAAGTAGCTTGTAGCAAGTATTAGCCAAGAAACATGCAAATATAGCAAAGCATTTCCTTTTTCTTAGCGTGTTCTATTTACTTGCTTCCTTATTCCTGTGAAAACTCTGATTACTAAGAGCAGAATACTAACATAATTATTTTAATATTTTTGCATACTCATTACAAATATTTTCCAGTATGTAGAAGGGGCCCAGTAAAAAATGATTTCTTGCTATCATAAAAATACATACAGGAAGATACTGCTTCCTGTTCTTTTGCATGTTATCTACTTTGAAACATTACAGGAAACTTTGCCAGTCACCTGTGGCTTAGGAACTTGGGTTTATTAGTTACAGTTCTCTGGAGAAATAGAACCACTAGGGTAGCTCTGTCTCTAGCCACAGCTATCATAGACATATAATGAGATATTGGCTCTTATGCTTTTGAAGGATGAGAAGTCCCAAACTATTTCCTATGCAAATTAGAGACCCAGGAAGGCGGGTGGTATAGTTTGAAGGTTTCCAATTACTTTCTAAGTTGGAAGGCCTGTCTGTCAGGAGCTACAGTGGGGCAAGATTGATTTTTCCTGTTTAGCAGAGAGGGAGAAGGAAAGACGGGAGAATGAGAGAAGGGTATAGAGGAGAAGGAAGAAGAAAAAGGGGGGGGGGAGAGAGAAAGAGAGAAGCATACAGGAAAAGGGGAAGGGGAAAGAAGAGAGGAAGAGTAGGAGAAAGTGACAGGGGGAGGGAGGTAAGGAATGGGGAGAGAATGGGAATGAGGGAGGGCTGGGGGAGGGAGATAAGGGGGATATGAGCACATCTTTCATTCTATTGCCTCTTCTTTGCATTCAGGACCTCAGTGGATTGCATGAGTCTCTCCCACATTGCGAGGACAGTGTTTTTTATTTGATTGCTAATCTTTTCTATGTACGCCTTCATAGATATGCTACAAGATAATGTTCAACAAGATGTCTATGAGTATTCCATGATATAGTCAAGTTAACAAAATTATCTATCATCAGTCAATCCTTTGTCAGCATGACACTCATGCTTTCTTTATGACTCTCCTTTCTTTATATCATATGTAATCTCCAAATAAAATGGTAACAAAATCACAATCCTGCTCAATGTGATGTAATTGTATCATGTGCAGCTGAAAACACACTGTGTGTTGTTAGTCTTCTTAGGCTGCCACAGCAAAGTTCCTTAGACAAGGCAATTTATCAGCAGTAGAAATGAATTGCTCACGGTTTTAAAGTCTGGAGAGTCCATGATGAGGTAACACAGATGTGGTGCCTGCCGAGGGCTCACTCTGCTTCAACCATGTCAGACACGTCAAAACATAGTAGCAAGGATGAATGCATGTTCTCGTATGGTGGATGCACAAGAACTCCCTGGGTCCTCTTTCATGAGGACATTAATCCCATCCTGAGGCTGGAGGCCTCATGAATTAATCACTTCCTACATTGGGTGTTAGATGCTAACTTACGACTTTAGGGGGGCAGGTGGCATAAATATTCAGACCATAGTACCTTCCCTGAAAGAGGAGGTCAGTATTTGAGTTTTTCTTACTCTTCTTAATATATATATATATGATGAAACATCAACAGGCTCAATCTTGTACAGGAAACCTTAGATGCTGTGTATTCATGAGTGTAAAGGCTATGTAGTACATAAGACAACATTACATAGAATTCCTCTGCATCCTTCAGTTCTTATATTGTTTTTGCTCCCTCTTCCCCAATGTTCCCTGAGCATTGGAGGGGTGATAAAAATGTTCCATTTAGGGCTGAGCACATAGTAGTTATTTATTCTCAGCACGTTCACCAGCTATACTTCTCTGCATTAACCTATGCCAACTGTAAAAGGAAATTTCTGTAATATAGGTGGAGAACAGTACTAATCTATATATAAATATTAGAAGGCAGTTTGAATACCTGTACCTTTCACATAGCAACAGTGTTCTTTCCCTCCTTTTGGTAAGGCATTTTGACCAGGTTTATAGTATCAGGCATGGATTATTTACTATGGAGTGATCCTAGAATCCAATAAAAAATTGGTTCTTTAACCCATAACAGTCACACCACTATAGCACAGTGGGGTACATCTTGCCTGGCAGTTGGTGGTGGAGAGCATGGGATCCACAGCTGGGTAAGACTGGCAATGACTTTTCTCCCTCAGCAGCCTGCATAACATCTTCTGGTACTATGAAAGCTAGTCAGTAGGAAGGAAGCTTCTAGCTCACTTCCAGCTTGATTTCTCTGTCCTATAAGATAAGTGTGTGGGGCCTTCAGCAATAAAGTCTTCCCACTTAATTTCTGTGGGCAACAAGAACAAGAGCCTATGTTGTTTTAGCAGTATCTATGGCCACCCCAAGCAACAACTCATAGGGAGGTATCTCATCCCTAGCACTGGGATATTTTATAATAGTTTATGGCTTCTGGAAACAGCATTATTCCCTCACCATTGTATAGATTCTTTAAAAACATTGTAGTTTCAATTAGCTTATAAAGTAGTAGGTTTCCATATGGCTTTTACAGATATCTTTGGTTTCAGTAAATCTTCCCAACCATCCTCACCTTTTCCCATCCCCCACTTTTTTTTTTTTTTGGTTTTTCATGGTAGGGTCTCACTCTAGCCCAGGCTGACCTGGAATTCACTATGGAGTCTCAGGGTGGCCTTGAACTGATGGCGATCCTCCTACCTCTGCCTCCTGAGTGCTGGGATTAAAGGCGTGCGCCACCACGCCCGGCTCCCACTTTTATCCTAGCTTAACCTCCTCCACTATTGCCCCCTCTACTTTTATATCACATGTGTTCTACTATCTCATCCAAACCTCTTTCCCCTCCATGGCCCCTTTCTAGCTTCCTTGCCTCTACAACTTTAACACACAAATCTAAAAATTTGAAGCTCAGATTCATATGAGAGAGAACATGTGGTATTTGTCTGTCTAAGCCTGGGTTACCTCACTCAGTATAATATTTCTTTAAATATGTTTTCTATTTTATTTTTAATTATTAGAGAAAGAGAGAGTGGCAGTTAGAGAGAGAGATGGAGAAAGTGAAAGAGAGAGAGAGAGAGAGCGAGCGTGAGCAAGTATGGGTATACCAGGACCTCCAGCCTCTGCAAACAAACTCCAGACACATGTACCACCTTGAATATCTGGCTTACCTGGGTCCTGGGGAATTGAACCTAGGTCCTTTGGCTTTGTAGGTAAGAGCCTTACCTTCACTGATAAGCTATCTCTCTAGCTCTCAATATAATATTTTCTAGTTCTATTCATTTTTCTGTAAATTTCATTTTTTACAGCTGAATAAAATTCTATTTTATATATGTACCACTTTCCATTATCCATTCATCAGGTGATGGACATCTAGGTTGATTTCATTTCCTAGCTAGCGTGAACAGGGCAGCAGTGAACGAGGATGTGCAAGTATCTCTACAGCACTGTAGAATCATTTGGGTATATGCCTAGGAGTGGCATAACTGGGTCAGATGGTAGGTCTATTTTTAGTTTTTGAGAAAACTCCACACTAATTTTCACAGTGGCTGCACCAGTGTATACTTCCATCAACAGTGAGTCAGGGTTCCCCTTTCCCTACATCCTTACAAGCAGTTGTTGTTATTTGTTTTCTTTTTTTATTTTCTGGGTTTCCAAGGTAGGGTCCCACTTTAGCCCAGGCTGACCTGGAATTCACTATGTAGTTTCAGGGTGGCCTTGAACTCACAGTGATCTTCCTACCTCTGCCTCCCGAGAGCTGGGACTAAAGGTGTGTGTCATCATGCCCAGCTGTCATTTGTTTTCTTGATGTTAGTCCTTCTGACTAAAGTGAGATTGAATCTCAAAGTTGTTTTAATTTGCATTTTCCTGATGGATAAAGGTGTTAAATATTTAAGAAAGTATTTATTATCCATTTGTATTTCTTCAGAAAAGAGTTCAGATTCCTAGCTCATTTTCTTTTTGATTGGGTTGTTTGTTTTTTTGATGTTTGATGTTTAGTTTTTTTTTTTTTTTTTTTTTTGGTTTTTCAAGGAAGGCTCTCACTCTAGTGCAGGTTGACCTGGAATTCACTATGTAGTCTCAAGGTGGACTTGAGCTCACAGTGATCCTTCTACCTCTGTGTTGCAGTCAGGTTCACATTGCTGCCAGAAAACACTTGACCAAGAGCATCTTGTGGGAAAAAGGTTTATTGGCTTACAGGCACTAGGGGAAGCTCCACGATGGCAGGGGAAAACGATGGCACAGCAGAGGATGGACATCGCATCCTGACCAACATCAGGTGGACAACAGCGACAGGAGGGTGTGCCAAACACTGGAAAGGGGAAACTGGCTTATAATACCCATAAGCCCGCCCCCAACAATACACTTCATCCAGGAGGCATTAATTCCCAAATCTCCATCAGCTGGGAACCTAGCATAAAGAATACTAAGTTTATGGGGGACACCTGAATCAAACCACCACACTCTGCCTCCTGAGTGCTGGGATTAAAGGCATGTACCACCATGCCTGACTGATCTTTAGTTTATTCATGTCATTTGTATATCGTAGATATTAATCATCTGTCAGATGGATAGCTGGAAAAGATTTTCTCCTGTTCTGTAGGCTGCTTCTGCATTTGAATGAAAATTTGTTTTTGCTGTCCAAAAGCTTTTTAATTTCATGATGTCCTATTTTTTTGATTATTGGCCTTATTTTCTGAGCAACTGGAGTCTTATTCAGAAAATCCTTACCTATGCCTATATCTTGTAGTGTACTCCATACGTTTTCCTTTAGCAGTTTCTGATTTATAGTTCATATTTTCTACCAAGCTGTTGTTCTTTAGGTGATATTAAAAAGCTAATTCATAATTTTTTGTGAGTACATTTTTTTTTTTGGTGTGTGTGTAACATAAGCCTTTGATATAAAAGGGAGCCGAAATATGGTGGCTTGAATCAGATGTTCTCCATAAACTCATGTGTTTTGAATGCTAGGTCTCTAGGGGTTGGCAATTTGGGAGGTGGCGCCTTGCTGGAGGAAGATATTGTTGGGGGCCAGCTTAGGAGTGTTATAGCTAGCTCCCCATTGTTAGAGCTTGGCTCACTCTCCTGCTGCTGTCCAGCCTCTGATCATACCATGCTTTCTCCTGCCATCATGATGCTTCCCCTTAAGACTATAAGCCACAATTAAAAAACAAAAAACACTTGCCTCCCTTCACCTGCTCAAAGAATGGGTAAAGCACCTAGCAATGAGAAGGTAAGTGCAGTGCCATTCTTTGAGTCATTACAAATTATTTTCACAGAGCTTAGGCTCTCTGACTTGCCTGTTGATACCTAGACAGCAGAGCCATTTACCATTCTGCCTGACACCTGCAGTGAAGTCTCAGCCCTCTGAGCTGAGACAATTCATGCAATTAATGAGTCTCTTATGGATTCATGGAGTCAGGACATTTTATCCTGCAGAATTTTATATTCCATCTATTTAGACTGTGATAGGTCCAATATATTATCGTGCATTATACAATTAGATAATCTGAGACAATTGAGGGTAATAAATTCCAAAAATATGTCACACTCTTCTGGACACTTACTTGGACAATAAAAAGCACAATTGAAAGGACGTCAAGGGGTGAGGCTCCCTAAAGCTTGGAAGTCATGAACCTTCTTTTTCAGCTTCTTGTTTTCTCTGTAATGCTGGCTGGCCTAGAACTCAAGGCAATCCTCCTACCTCACCCTCCCAAGTGAAGACATTAAAGGTGTGAACCACCACACCTAGATTACTTTCTCTTCTAACACTCCCCTTGTCTTCTGCTCTTCACCCCAACCCAGTTCTCCTGTTCACTAGGGCATGTCTAAATGATAGACATTGCAGGATTTTGGGATTTAGGGAGGGCCTGTGAACCCCAACCTTGGGTTCTTATTCTATTAGCCAAGAATTGATAAAACAGACTCCAAGAAGTCTAAATTATGAATTGCCAAGTTTATTTAGGGAGAAATCATGAGTTATGAGGTTTATTTAGGGAACCTTGGTATCAAGGGAAAAGCTGGAGTAGCTATACACAGACGTGGAAGACAAGACCTAGGACCCATGCCAAAAGACTTGGAAGATGCATTCACATGAACACGTGGCAAGCAGAGCGTGAGAATGCAAGCCAGCGCTCACACACACGGAAGGCAAAACATGAGAGCCTGGGTTGGACCAAGGGCTTAGAAGAGACACATGCACATACACGTGGGAGCAAAGCATGAGTGCCAGCCCTTCGCTCTCACATGGAAGGATCCAAGAGATTAGGTGGTGAGGGACTCGGGGCTTAAGGAAAGGCAACAGAAGGAGAGAACACTAATGCAGGGAACAGGAAATTCAGATGCCTGAAAAATGAGTATTGAAGAGAATTACTACACATGTGGCAGAGTCAGAGTTTAGAGGGAAATCATACACATAATAAAGCAAAAACCATTTGAAAACAAAATTTGTGTAAGAAACAAAGAGGAAAGTACCCAGGCAAGTAACACTAGCTCTCCCCATCCCCCAGCCATGCTTATGCACAGGTGTTCAGGTGAAAGATCACAGGTTAAGATGGGACAAAGATGAGCCAAGGAGAGCTATCACACATGGCATGCCTTTTATATTAGGATGGATTTTTGTTGTCAGACTCAGGTATGTAAAGGAGAGATCAGATTGGTCCCTGGACTCAAGGGGACTGACCGGAGAAGCTAGCCGGCTCAGGTGCTGACATGGAAATTCTTTCTCACCGTTTTGGTGGCAGGATGTCCAAGATTAGAATTCTCACAGGGTGAAGTTCTAGCTGAGGACCCTTCCTGCTTTAACTAAGTGCCAATGTTGTATGCTCACAAGGCTTGGAGCAGAGACAAAGCAAACTCTACCTGGTCATTAAGATGACACTATTTCTATTCAGGGGCCCTATCCTCAGGTCCTAACTTCCTTCTACTATCGTTGGTTCCTAACATCATCACTGTGGATTAGGATATCTTTTTAAAAAATATTTACTTGAGGGAGAGAGAGAGAGAGAGAGAATGGGCATACCAGGGCCTACTGCTACTGCATATAAAATCTAGACATATGTACCACTTTATACATCTGGCTTTATGTGGGTACTCAGTCCAGCAGGCTTTGTAAGAAAGCAACTTTAACTGCTGAGCCATCTCTGTAGCCCTGGATCAGGATTTCAACAAAGGGATTTTAAGATGGTCACAAACATTTTGTAAATGCACCAGTGTTTTCAGTTTTCTTCAGACTGTAGTAGAGCATCCAGGTTATAGTAGTCCAGTAAAGTTCAGTTTCCCACAGTGAAGGCAAAACATGTTTAAAGGTGGTAATTATAGATAATACATCCCATGGGCATGGCCATAAATAACATCTAATGAAAGGTTTCTGAACATTTATAGTTTTTCTAATTAGTAAAGAACTCTGCTTGATGGCAGTATACATTTAAAATGCCTCATGTGACATTTAATTCCTATATGTAACATTGAATAATAGAATGGTTTCAAAGTCTGAGGTTTGGCAGGCAACACTAACTGCTTAAAATTTGTTTTTTATTGAGGTAACTTCTCACTTTAGCCTGACTGACCTGGATTTACTATGCAGTCCTATGCAGGCCTGGAACTCGTAGTGATCCTCCTACTATGTCTTCTGAGTTCTGGGATTAAAGACATGCATCACTATGCCTGACTACAACAGTGATATATGCATTAGTTCTTAAAAAAAATTCTTTCACTTTTAAACTTACTAACAATGCTATGAGAATGTTAAATTTAATAAAAATATGTAAGTGACAAATTAAAATGAACAGATATTATGTAAGCAAATTGTCCCAGGTTTATTGAGGTATAATTGACAAATAAAGTTGTGTACATTTAAGCAGGACGATGATAATTTGATATGTTTCCCTCTCTCTCTTTCTCTCTGCTTGCAAATAAATAAATATCTTAAAAAATTGGATGGATGCTTCTTTCCATGTCTATGTTTGTGACTATTGCTGAAATGAACATGAGTGGGAAGGCAGTTATTTTGCCAAGATACCGATTATATTGACATTAAGTATTTACTGAGAAGTAGGATCTCAGGCTTATATGGGGGTCACATTTTTAATTTAAAATAGAAGCTCCATACAGTTTTCTATAATGGCCTTACAAATTTGCATTTCCACCAGTGGTGCACAAGGGTCCCCCTTTATGTACATTGTCATAATCCCATTTTTGTCTGAAAATATTCATCCTGGCATCCTTAGAGGTATCAAGTGATACTTCATTGTAGGTCTGATTTACATTTCCCTCATGATTAATAATTTTGGAAGTGTTTTTGTGTGCCTGTTGGACATTTCTATTTTTATTTTAGAAAAGTGCTTATTAATTTTCTTTGCTTACCTTTTAGTCACCTTTTTTAAACAATGGATTTATATAAGGTACTTACGTATTTCAGATAATAAACTTTAACTTTTGTCAGATATATGGTGTGAATAAATGTTTCTCAAAGCTAACATATTAAAGGACTGGCTGTCAGCCTGCGATAGACACATTGTGGAGGAACTTTTGAGAGGTGGAGATACTGGAAGAAAGATATACTTTCCAAGGGGATTGGTAGCCCAGCCTCTTCTTATTGGTCACTGCATCCTGGCTACCATGAAGTGAGCAGCTTCCTCTACCACATGCTCCTGCCACGATGTACTTCTTTACCACAAATCCAATGCTACAATCAACCACTGATGGAAGCTTCCAAAACCATGAGCAAAAATGAACCTTTCCTCCTTGTGGTACTGGGAAAATTAACAAGTATGGTATGTAAATATTTTCTCCCATTTTATAGGTTACCTTTTCATTTGTTGATTATATTTCTTTTATTGCACTTTTCTCTGTTCTCTCTCCTCCTGTTCACTCCCCTCATCCTTTTTTTCTCTTGTGATCCTGGGACTGGAACGTTCGGTCTTGTTCATGCTAGGCAGTCCTCTACCACTGGGCTATATCTCTAGCTTTTAATCTTCCCTTATAGAAGTGTATGTTTTTCTGACTTAAATTTAAGTATTTAATCAATAGTGAGTTAATTTTTGTGCATGGTATAAGATATGAATTTAATCATTCCTTTGTCAGTGAATATGAAATTTTCCCAGCATCTTTAGTTGGAGACTATCATTTCCTCAGAGTATTTTTTTTATTATATTTTATTTATCTTTTAAAATTCCATTTATTTCCAAAGAGAGAGAGGGAGACAAGGAGAGAAAGACCTTTTGCTGCTGCAAATGAACTCCAGATGCATGTGCCACTTTGTGCTTCTGGTTTTATTGTGGGTACTGGAGAATCGAATCTGGGCCAGCAGTCTTTGCAAACAAGCATCTTAACTGCTGAGCCAGATCTCCCGCTTTATTTATTTACTTACTTATTTATTTATTTTTTTGAGGTAGGGTCTCACTGTAGCCCAGGCTGACCTGAAATTCACTCTTAAGTCTCAGGGTGGCCTCAAACTTACGGCGATCCTCCTACCTCTGCCTCCTGAGTGCTGGGATTAAAGGCATGGGACACCACACCTGGCTTCCAGCTTTATTTTATTTTATTTATTTATTTATTTACTTAGTTTTTGAGACAGGGTCTCAAATCCCAGGTTGGCCTAGAACTCTGTAGCTCCAGGCTGGACCTGAACTCATAACAATCCTTCTATCTCAGCCTCCTGAGTGCTGGGATTAAAGGCATGTACCACCATTCCCAGCCTTCTTACAGTATTTTAAATTTTATTTTATTAATTGAGAACTTTATTGTATTAAAATATTGCATATTGATCACATACCCACTAGGTTACTCACTATGTTTTTGATTCCTTTTCAAACAGTTGACTATATACACATGTGAAGGTTTATTTCTAGGCTCTGTATTCTGCTTCTTTGCTCTGCATATTGTCCTGTCAGTACTATACTGTTTTGGTTCAAGCTTTGAAATAAAGTTTGAAATCATTAAGATTGATTTGGCTATTTAGGGTCTTCTATGATTCCAATATAAATTTTTAAGATTTTTTTTGAATTTCTATGAAACTACCCTTGAGTTTTTAAAATTTTTTAATTTTTATTTATTTATTTATTTATTTATTTGACAGAGAAAGAGGGAGAGAGAGGGAATGGGCATGCCAGGGCCTACAGCCACTGCAAATGAACTCCAGATGCATGCACCCCTTTGTGCATCTGGCTAATGTGGGTCCTGGGGAATTGAACCTGGGTCCTTTGGCTTTGCAGGCAAATGCCTTAACTGCTAAGCCATCCCTCCAGCCCAACCCTTGAGTTTTTAATAAGAATTGTGTTGAATTTATAGATCATTCTGTAAAGGATGGACATTTAAACACTATTGACTTATTTGAGTCTATGAACACAAATCATCTTTGTATGTGTATGTGTAATATTTGTGACATGGTGTTTTTGCACATTGTATGCATGTGTGTGTTCTGTGTGCACAGGTAGAGTGGCCAGAGGAGAACACTAGGAATACTTCTCTGTTACTCTTCCATGTGGTTTACTTGAGACGAAGTCTGTCACTGAGCCTGGACCTGCCATTTGTTGGTCAGACTAGCTGATTAATTAGCAATTATTCTGTCTCTGAGGACTGGAATTTTGTCACATGTGGTCATGCCTGCTTTTTATGTGGGTGCTGGGTCTCGAACTCAGGTAGTTATACTTATGCAGCAAGTGCTCATATTTGGTGAGTTATCTCCCCAGCCTCACAAAAATCTTTATTTTTATCTTCTTTAATTACTCTTATCAATGTCTCAGAGTGTTTAATGACCATTAAATTTATTCTTAAACATTTTATTCTTTTAAAAAATATAGGGCTGGAGAAATGGCTTAGCAGTTAAGGCAATTGCCTGCAAAAGCCAAAGGACCTCAGCTCGATTCCCAGGATCCATGTAAGCCAGATGTACAAGGTGGCACATGTGTCTGGAGTTAGTTTGTAGTGGCTAGAGGCCATTCTCTCTCTTTCTCTCTCCCTCTCTCCTGGTGTCTTTCTCTCTCTCAATAAGTAAATAAAAATAAAATAATTTAAATATCAATATATATATTATATATTCATTTATGAAAGGGGGCGTGCCAGGGCCTCTAGCCACTGAAAATGAAAATGAACATGTGCCACTGTATGATATGGATTTATGTGGGTGCTGGGGAACTGAACCTGGGACCTATGTCTTTGCTGGCAAGTGTCTTAACCACTAAGCCATTTGTCCAGCTCTTATTTTTAATGTTATTTAAAATGTATTTTTAAATTTATTTTTAAAATATACCATCATCAGTTATTAAAAAAAACCACTAATCGGGTTGGAGAGGTGGCTTAGCAGTTAAGCACTTGCCTGTGAAGCCTAAAGACCCCAGTTCGAGGCTCAATTCTCCAGGACCCACGTTAGCCAGATGCACAAGGGGGCGCACGCGTCTGGAGTTCGTTTGCAGTGGCTGGAAGCCCTGGCGCACCCATTCTCTCTCTCTCTATCTGCCTCTTTCTCTCTCTGTTACTCTCAAATAAATAAAAATGAACAAAAAAAAACCCCACTAATCTTTTTCTTAAAAAGTTTTGTTTTGGGGGCTGGGAAGAATGACTCAAAATGTTAAAGTGCTTGCTTGAAAAGTCTGCTGGCCTGGCTTCAATTCCCCACACCCATGTAAAGCCAGAAGAAAACTGGGGCATGCATATGGCCTTTGTTTGCAGCACCAAGAGACCTAGTGTACGTCACCCATAGACATGTGCACGTGCTTGCTTTGGTGGTGCCGGAATTGAGCCTCATGTCTTGTGTATGCTATACAAGTGTCTTACCACTGAGCTGCATCCATCCCCCACTTCTTTCCAACTTATTAAAAAAATTCTATTAGCATACATTAATTGTATAAGATAATGGGCCTCACTGTGACATTTTCATATATATTGATAGTATTCTCTGATTATATTCAGCCTCATTATTCTCTCTTAACCCACTTTTCTCCCTGATCTCTTTTTCCCTAGAAATGTCTCTTGTACTTTCATGTATTTTTTTCTCTTATATTCTACACATGACAGAAAGCAGACAATACTTGCATTTCTGAGTGCATTAGCTTTGCTTTGCTGCAGCAAAAATACCTAAGTAAAGCAATTAGAAGAAGGAAGATTTATTTACCTAACAGGTTCAGAGGGTTTGGCTCTTGTTTATTTAGTCCCATGTGCTTGGGTAGAAATTCATGGTGGCAGGATGTGTGGTGGAGCAATGCTAGTCACTGTGTGGCTGACTAGGCGGCAGGAAAAGGAGCATGCTGGCACTCTCTGGCTGACTCCTCTTTTCATTTCTATTTTGTCCATGTCTCCAGACCATGGGATGTTATCACTCACTTTCAGGGGTCCTCCTCCATCATTTGATTCTCTGGAAATACTCTCATAGACATACTCAGGGGTATACCTCAATCTCCCACGTGATTTTAAGTCCTGTTAATGTTGAAGACTAACTATCTCAAGCCCACCCCTTGTCAGTTTTATACTAAAATATTACTTTTTTAAGTTATGAGAATTTATTAAGGATAGTGTGAAACAGGAAAACAGAAAAAAAAAAAAAGCAGGAAAGAGGAATTTCTTCCTGCCCCCAGCATTGTTGGGAGGGGAAGAGTAAAAGACCAGGAGAGGATTTCTGCTATGGGGAATAAAAGTATCAGAAGCTTCTGGAAGAAGGGAAGAAGGAGGGGAAAAAAGGGGCTTACACATGTGTTTGAGGTCCATTTATATGAATCAGGCATCCAATTAGAATGAGCCTCGTCACTAGATTGGCTGATGGGTCCACGAGGAACACTGATTTAGGAAGGGCCCCATCACAGGTGCTATGCCTGTGAAACTGGGGAAGAAACAAGTAGCTGTTGATTCTGAAGAGGGATTAAGAGGTTGTTATGTACAGCCATCTTGGATGAGAATGAAGCAGAAGTGAGTTCTAGTCCTACCAGGGCAGGCAATATGGCATCCATGTTTCTGTGGGCCAGTCCCTAGCTGACTACCTATCAGGAAAAAAAAGCTACTTTGCTCCTAATCCATATCATCCCCTACTCTGGAAAGGAAGTTTTAATTGCTCTTAGGGAAATGGTGTGATGAGCACTCTCACTTCTTCAGGCTGAATAGGTAGTCAGGCATGGCAGTTGAAGCTCCCCAGGAAGGAGTTTATCTATAGTCCCACGATGGAAAGGATTTTCTAAAATGTCACTGTTACACCATATATTTCACTTGTCCCCACCCCAAATTCTCATATCTATCTTGTAATATAAAATGCGTTCAGTCCAATATCAAGAATCCCTATAATTTTAATCAATGTAGTCAGTCCAATATTAAGAATCCCTATAACTTCAATGGTTATACCATTAAATGTTTGTGTTCAAAATCTCTACTGGTCTCCTGTAAGTACCATAAGGCAATCTTCCCATCTGTAAGAGTCTGTGAAAACAAAACAAAACAAAACAAAACAAAACAAAACAAAACAAAACAAAACAAAACAAAACTTAAATACTTCTAACAAAAAATGGGACTAGGTAAATGTTCCCTTTATAAAAAAGAGGACTTAGGGTACAGAAAGGAGGGTTAGGACCAAAGCAAGATTCACATCCTTCAGGACAAACTCCTCTAGCTCAGTATCTGGCATTAGATCCATCAGTGGGTACATGATCTAGCTCCACTGGGCCTGAGCAGCTCTACTCCTATGGCCTCTCCTTTTCAACCCTACATGGCCTCTCTCCTGGGCTGCTTCTACATTAAACAGTAACTTTGCTGCTGTGACCAAATACCTGATAAGAAGCAACTTAAGACAAGAGAGTTTACTTTGGTTTAAAGTTCCATCATGGTGGGGAAGACATGGCAGCAGGATCAGGAGGCCAGGTGGTAAGATGGCATCCTTAGTCAGGAAGCAGACAGGAAGCAGGAAGTGGGGATGGGCTTTAAAACCTCAAGCCTTCCCCCTCCCACAGTGGCCTACTTTTTCAGCAAGGCTCCATTTCTGTAAGGTTCTACAATCTTCCCAAACAGTGTCACCATCTAGGGACCAAGTTTCAAACACATGAGCCTATAAGGACATTTTATATTCAAACCACAATATACATGTTGCTTCAGCTTTTTCCTCAGCAGATTTTCCATGTTTGTTCCTGGCATCTCTGACATCCAAGTTCCCCATTGCAATTTAGGCTTCACTGTCACAGATCCATATACCACCCTTCTAGGGTGCCTTTCAGGGAGTCTGATCATACTGTATACATTCACTAGTCTTCCAAGATTTTTTTAAAAAATATTTTTTATTTTTATTTATTTATTTGAGAGAGGGAGAGAATGGGTGCACCAGGCCTCCAGCCCCTGAAAATGAACTCCCTGGGGAACTGAACCTGGGTCCTTTGGCTTTACAGGCAAGCGCTTTAACCGTTAAGCCATCTCTCCAGCCCATCTTCCAAGCTTTTCTTAAGAATCTTGGTGTAAGCCTACATGACCCCACAACTCTTACATTCTGTATACCCACTGTGGTAGTTGGTTTAATTCAGGTATCCCACATAAACTTAAGATGCTTGATTCTCAGCTAATGGCAAGTTGGGAATTGAGGCTTCTTGGAGGCAATTGGGGGCTGGCTTATCGGTGCTATAGCCACTTCCCCTTTCCAGTGTTTGGCACACTGTCCTGCTGCTGATGTCCACCTGATGTTGGCCAGGAGGTGATGTCCAGACTCTGCTCATGCCATTGTTTTCCCCTGTCACCATGAAGCTTCCCCATGAGTCTTCAAGCCAAAAATAAACCCTTTCCTTCTATAAACTATTTTTTTTTTTTTTTTGGTTTTTCGAGGTAGGGTCTCACTCTAGCCCAGGCTGACCTGGAATTCACTATGGAGTCTCAGGGTGGCCTCAAACTCACGGCGATCCTCCTACCTCTGCCTCCCGAGTGCTGGGATTAAAGGCGTGCGCCACCACGCCCGGCTTATAAACTATTTTTGGTCAAGTGTTTTCTGCAAGCAATGAGAAGTTGACTACAGTGGTAAAACTGGTACCAAGAATGGGATTATTGCTGCTAGAAACCTGACTCTGGCTTTGGCCTTTTGGAGCTGATTTGCAGGAGGAATGTGGAAGATTTTGACACTCTGGCCTAAGAGATGCCTTGTAGTGCTGTAACACAGTTTCATGGACTATTATGGTCAGAGTTGAAAGACCTGAATGCATTCAGAACTATGGATTGAAGTTTGGGCTAAAAGGGGAAGGAAAAGCTTTGTTGGGACTGATCTAGTTTGTTTGAGAGGCTGTGTACTGCCTGCCTGTGTCCTGAAAACTTGTGCAAGGTTATGTTGTGTGGCAATGGACTGGTGTGAGCAGGAGTATATGGCACAGAAGGAAATGAAATCTTTGGACTGAAACTGTAGTCTACTCATGTGAAATTGTTTGACAGATTACAACTGCTGAGATTGGGCCAGATGATCTGCATTGGGACAACAGGAAGAATGTAGACTCCATTGAAAGTAAGGGACCTGAATGCTGAAGGAGTATCTTGCTCTTCAAACTGGCCATGGGCAAAGTGAAGCAGGCTTGTTGGATTACCTGCATGGAGTCCTGATGGAGCCATGAGAATGAACCATGGGTTGCAGTGGAGACCCAATGGAAATGCCAGGACTATGGGATAGCTGCAAAGGAGAGCAGCCAGCACTGGATGAAATTGTTCTGGACTGTGAGTTGTTTGCTACTAACTAGGTTAGACCAGGAGTTGCTTGGACAGATATTGGTCATTTTCCCCCCAGTCACTCATGTAGCACCTTCTGGCACTAGATGTGCTGTCTGGGGACTGACTCTCTTCCAACTTCCAGCCATGTCACTGCTTGTTATGTGCCAACAGCATATGGTGTCTTCAGCAGTAGGGTCTCACCACTAACCTTTGGTGGGTCATCACGTACTTTTTCTTTGCTATGCCTAATGCCATCTTTTGCTGTATGAATGTTTATTTTGTGCCATTATGTTTTTTTTTTTTTTTAGCATCATGGGTCAGTTAAGGCACCCTGTGCGGGGCGTTGGGGGGGGGGAGGACAGGGAGGAGGCTATCAGTGGTACCAACATGGCTGCGTACACACTGTGCACATAACTAATAATAGCAATAGTAATAATAAAAGATATCATGGACTATGGGATATCTTAACAACATTGGGATCAATAAAAACTATAGGGAATTTTAAAGTTATTGGACTAAATGCTTTACATTTTATATCATGTATGGTTATCAGTTTATGTGGGCCTGGGATGGAATATGATGGTTTGATTCAGGTGTTCCTTATAAACTTAAGTGTTCTGAATGCCAGGTCCTCAGCTGATGGAAATTTGGAAATTAGAACCTTGTTGGAGGTGTGTTTTGGGGGGCAGATTTATGGGTGTTACAGCCAGCTTCCCTTTGCCAGTATTTGGCATACTCTCCTATTTCTGTTGTTCACCGATGTTGGTCAGGGTCAGGAGTTGATGTCCACCTCTACTCATACCATCATTTTCTTTTCCCTGTTATCATGGAGCTTCCCTTTGAGTCTATAAGCCAAAATCAACCCTTTACTCTCATAAACTGCTTTTGGTAAGGTGCTTTCTGCCAGCAATGAGAAGTTGACTACAATATCCACAAAACCAACCTGATGCTGTCAATACTAAGGTGTACCACTGGCTTGAGTGGGTAGCTAGGCCCTTTTGGTTTAAGCTGCAGTAGCCTCTGAGCTCCTGGGCAACTGAACATGAGAAAATGCTTCTCTAGGCAGCCTTGTGTGAACAAGGCACCCAGGTAGCTCCTTGTTCTCAAGGGAAAGTTTTTCAAATGAATTTACAGTTTTAGATTCTGTACCTTGTGACATGTGGGGCCAGCCAATTCTTGTCCTAGTGCAATGTTATTGGTTTCTTTCTAGTGTCATTAATCTCTATCAGCCACATTCTTTTTCCTCACAACTTTCAACTTTCTCCTTTCCTGGTCATATTGAATAGTTCTTAAACCTTTCATCTGTGCCTTTTGTTCCCGATGGTCTATAAATCTGACTGAAAGAAGTCAGCACTAACTATGCCATCCTTTGAATGCTATGTTGTCTTTACATTTCCTTCACCAAATTAATTAATCCAACACCAGCAAAGTTCTCGACACTGAAAAGATGTAGACAAATTCTTTATGAGGATATAGCATGAATGATCTATAATATAATTATCAGTAGTGTCTGTCATCCCATCTGAAACCTTTGGCTTCCAGAATTTACTGTCTAGATTTATCATTGAGAACCACCCATTCAGGTAAACTTACAGGCTTAGATGGCTCCTCTAGCTCTCATTTCTAAACTCTTGCAAATTTCTCCTACAAATGATTTACAAAGACTTAAGACTCATATAGTAAGGGTTAGTCATGGTAGAAACCTCACTTATTTTGGTACCAGTTCTCTATAATAGTCACCTTTCATTGCTGTGACCAAAATACTTCCCATAAATAAGCTAATAGGAGGCGTTATTGCTTGTTGCATGTACTGGGGAAGAGTATGTGGTGAAGGGAAGATTTTCTCTTTAGGGTTGACTAGGCAGCAGAAAAAGGGCAATGGTGGAGCTCTCCGGCTTTCTCTTCTTACATCTTCAATTCTGTGTGGGCCCCAGCCTTTGATGATGCCATGCACATTTTGGGCACATTCAGGATGCTTGTCCCCACTCAGCTTAACATCTGAAAACATCCTAACATACACACTCAGAGGTCTCAAACTCTTTGAGTGATTCTAAATGAAGTCAAATTAACAATGAAGAGCAACCATTACACAAGGTTTGGTATTTCTTTTTTTGCTTAATATGATTATCACTACTTCCATCCATTTTCTAGAAAGGATCATTGTTTCATTCTTCTTTGTGCTCACTTTCAATTTCTTTTCTTTCTTTTTTTATTCAAGGTAAGGTTTGGCTCTGGCTCAGGCTGACCTGGAATTCACTATGTAGTCTCAGGGTGGCCTCGAACTCATGGTGATCCTCCTACCTCTGCCTCCCGAGTGCTGGGATTAAAGGCGTGTGCCACCACGCCCAGCTCTCAATTTCTTATTAACATTTACTAATTGTACATTCAGAGAGTTCAATACATATATGCAGAGTTCAAAGGTCAAATCCAGATTTCACTATCTGTCCTCCCTCTCCCTCTTTCTTACCTCTAGTAATTATTTTAACTTTCATATAACAGAAATTGTTATGTTTAATATTTCTGTATCTGGCTTATTTCACTAAACATAATCATTTCCAGTTCTTTCAAATGTTGAGATTTCCTTCTTCTTTATGTATGAGTAATATTTCATAAACTGTTTTTTTAAATGTTGGTATTGCAGCTACCTTCTTGTTGCTGGGACAAAATATCTGACCCAGAAGCAGCTGATGGAAGAAAAGGATTCTTTTTGGCTTACAGATTCAAGGGCATAGTTCATCAAGGCAAGGAAAGCATGACAGACCTGAACAGGAAGCCCAAGTCACATGTTTTGTTTTTCAATATTTAATCTGTTTATTTGCAAGCAGGAAGAGATAGAGAGGAGAGAGAGAGAGAGAGAGAAAGAGAGAGAGGAGGGGAAGAGAATGGGCATGCCAGGGACTTCAGCTGCTGTAAACTATCTCCAGAGACATGTGCCACCTTGTATATCTGGCTTTGTGTGGGTTCCGGGGAATCAAAAGCTGGGTCATGAGGCTTTGCAGGCAAATGCCTTAGCCACTGGTCAATCTCTCCAGCCCTACCACATCTTTTCATGAGCAAAGCTTCACCTCCCAATGGCCTCACTACTTTCCCAAATTGCCACCAGCCGGGGCCAACATATTCAAAACACATGAGCCTATAGGGAACATTTCATCAAACCACCACAAGTTGGTTTTGTATTTTGCAATCTTATAAAAATAATTTATTAATTTAATATTTTTTGTCATGAATCTTTAGAGTTTTCAACATATTGATCATATCATATGCAAAGAGAGACAATTTTACTTCTCCCCCTTTCCAACTTCAAAGCTTTTAATTTTTTGTTTGTTTGTTTAATTCTTTTGGCCCGGTCTTCTAGCAGGATGTTAAACGTAAGTGGTGAGAATAGGCATATTTGTCTTGTTCTTAGAGGAAAAAGCTTTCAGTTTCACCCAGTTTAGGATGGTAGCTGTGGGAGGAGATACATTTCTCTTTCACAGCATCTTTTTCTTCTAGAACCTGACTGAGGTCCCATGGGAACTATGTCAGTCTCTTCTCTGGCAATGTTTTTTCATGTCCTTAATCATCTCGCATTAAGTTCCTCCTCTCAGAGTTTTTACTTCTCTCAACATGGCCACAGTAGGGACCAACCTTCCAATACATGAATCTTTGAAAGGCACACTCAAACCACAAATAGTAAAGTTTACAGTTAAAATATATTTAAGTGAAATATTAATTTAGTTGATTTCAAGATAAAAATTAAAGAAATAACTACTTGAGCTATGCAAGCACAAACTCTGAAGATACAGTTATGTGGAGCTTAGCTTTATCAGGGTTTTGGGTGTGTGTTTTTTCACAATTAGAGCTTCTTGTCAGGCTTATGGGCCTGGATTCAGTGTTTGATTAGGAGTCTGAACAGTGGGGCACATTGATGACACTGTCAACTCTGTTCTACACATCTACTTCCATGAATGTCACTTGAAACACTCTTGTGCAATGTCCATTGCATGCTTTTTTTTCATATTGGACCTGAAACCCTCAGGTGTTTTTCATCATTACTGATGTCCGGTTGAGTTTTCTTTGTAAGACCCTAGGGCAATAGATTAAAACTAAACGAGGGTGCAAAATGTCAAATCTACTGTTAAATTTTAACATGATTTCTGACTACCAATGATATAGCCTGTTTAGATGTTTTTGAATTTTATTTTATGCTTTGATAGCTATTTTCCTAGGCTATGTGAAAATGTGTTAAGAATGCTTACTATGAGGCTGGAGAGATGGCTTAGCAGTTAAGGCATTTGCCTGCGAAGCCTAAAGGCCCAGGTTTGACTCTGTAGAACCTATGTAAGCCAGGTGTACAAGATGCCCATTCTCTCTCTCTATCTTCCTCTCCTTCTCTTAAGTAAATAAATGAATAAAATGTTTTAAAAAAAGAACTATTACTATGTTTTCCCATGTAGTTGATAAAAATATAGATAGGACAAAGAAAAGAAATTAAATCTTCTGTACCTCATTAGAATTCCTTTAGGCTTATATCACACCTTTGATCAAAGTAAAATCTCTATAGCCTACAGATGGAAGAAACAACAGTTAGATGCTTCTGAGCTTAAGTGCGCAGGGTTTTTGGTATACAAATCTTTGTACAACATTCATATTCACTCCAATTTACCTTGTATGCAGTGGCATAATTTTGGATATTATTTTTGAATTTTTACAGATTAAGTTTCACTTGTCACAAAATAACACAAAAGGATCTTGTCAGATATCTTTTAAAATTACAAAATAAATAAAATATCTAAGGTTCTCTTGTTTTCCATTTTGGAAGAAGGCTTTTCAATTAAATAAACTAGACTATTTTTGTATTATTTGTTTTGGTAACCATATCTGTTTGTAATTATCTTTTGTTTTTGAAATCATTTCCTTCTTCATCATGTGATGAACAATTCAGTTTTGAATCTTATTGGGAATTGATGTTGAGCTTGCACACTTTCCTGATGCACTTTGGCTAAAATAAAATAATGTGGAATTGTAACAAACTATTACAGAGAATATAGGAGTTACAGGCTGAATTAGTTAAAATGATTTTTTAAACCTTTCTACTGTAGTAAGAAACACATAACATGAAATATACCCTCTTAATAAATTTTAGATTTTTGGTGAAGTACTGTCATTTCTGTCTATATTATTATTAACTTAAGGAAATAATTTAAGCAAAAATTTACTCTCTTTGATTCTAGACAAAAATAATGGTTATGACATCTATAAATAATGTGTATTAGGAATTGTTTTTGTCAGTTTTTTTTTTTTTGAGGTAGGGTCTCACTCTACCTCAGGCTGACCTGGAATTTAGTATGTAGTCTCAGAGTGGCCTTGAAGTCATGGTGATCCTCCTACCTCTGCCTCCCAAGTGCTGGGATTAAATGCATGCATCACCACACCTGGCCCAGTTTTTAGTTTTTAGTCAGACATATTGCAGTAAAGCTTGCTATCTAAAGAGAGCATTGAAGTATCTCTTTAGAAACATGATAGCCAGTAAGCCTTTCAGATAGATTTTTTCCTCCTCTTCATTGGAAAGGGTCAGGAACAAACTTGTATATGAGTGGACCTGATGCACAGACCTGTAATCTTAGCTGCTTGGGAGATGGAGACAGCAGGATCACAAGTTCAAGTCATACCTAGGAAATTTAGAGAAACCATGTCTCAAAATTTAAAAAAGGGGGTTGGAGAGATTGCTCAGCGGTTAAGGTACCTGCCTGCAAAACCCAACAACCTGGATTTGATTCCTCAGTACCCACATACAGCCAGATGCACAAAACGGCACATGTGTCTGGAGTTTGTTTGCAGTGTCTGGAGGCCCTGGCACACCAATTATGTCTGTTTGTCTGTCTCTTCTCTCTCTCTGCTCACAAATAAATGAATAAAAATATTTAAAAAATCAAAAAAGGTGGAGGATGTGGCTCAATGATGGAGCATTTGACAAACAAAAGACAGTAATATTTAATACAGTAGAAATTCTCTATAGTGAAGGTCATTCTTAGAATTTCTTATTATGATGGCTACCTTGGAGATTCTAGCAGGGGAGCTACTTGCAGAGTCATGATGAAAGAATGAACACTCTCTATTCTGAGAAGGCCATCCTCTTTAAGCAAGTGCACAACTTCAGGAGGGATGCAAAGGAGTCATGGTGAGGGAGCGAGGGGACACCTGCCTAGCCAGCCAGATCAGCTGAATCAACCCTGGGGAACAGTGGGATCATAGATGTGATAGCCAGATTGCCCTCACATCCAGAATTTGTCCTTATGAAATTTAATTCCACAGCAAGAAATTTACTAAGTACCTAGGTGGGCCAGAGATTTTACCTCTAGTCCTCACAAAACCCTTCTAAGTGTCTTATCTTGATGTCATAACTGAGAATACCATAAACTGGCAGTATCAGGCACTGTTGTTGTTAACTGCTCTTGCTGGGACAAAGCACCTGACCAAAAGAAGCTGATTGGGAAAATTTCATTTTGACTTACAGTCTTAAGGGAAGCTTCATGATGGCATGGGAAAGTATGGTTGTGCCAGAAAGTAGAAAACAGAGTGAGCTAACCTGTAGAAAAAGGAAGCTGGCTACAATACCTCAAAGCCAACCCCAGGAACACACCTCCTTGAGCAAGGCTCCACCTCCCAAGTTGCCATCAGCTATGGACCAAGTATTTAGGACACATGAGTTTATGAGGGACATCTGATTCAAACCACTACAGGCACTGAGGCATCTAATTCTAAAAGTCATGCTCTTTTTAGTAAATCAGGCTAATTCGAAACCCATAATGTCTCCATGTCTATTTCTATTCCCAGAATTACTTCATGGTGAGAAGTTACAGGCTTTAAGGAAAAACTTTCCCATTCTCTCAGTAGTGTTTTTATCTAATAAAAGATATAAAATCCATTAAGCAAGATATTTTCTGCTAAGAATTTTCTTCCTGTCTCTTTCTGGAATATAAAGTCAAAGTTCTGTGTGATTGGAATGCAAGGTTATGAATTGTAGTTGCTGATGTTAGACTGGATGATTTGCTGTTTGGTATTTGTTACTGAAATTGATTTTTTTTTGAGTTAGGATTTCATTCTAGCCCAGGCTGACCTATAATTCACAATGTAGTCTCAGGCTGGCCTCAAATTCACAGCGATTCTCCTACCTCTGCCTCCCAAGTGCTGGGATTAAAGGTGTGCACCACCTTGCCTGGCTCTGAAATTGACTTTTCACTTACTGAATCTTGGTAAGGCCAAGAGCAATAACATTTACTTCTGTAACATTTGCTTTTAGTTTGTATATTGTTTGTGTGTATGTATTCATGTTCATGTATGTGAGCATACATGTGCACACGTGGAGGCCAGCAATTAATGTTGAGTGTCTTCCTTGATCATTTTCCACTCTATCTACTGAGGCTGGGTTTTCCACTTGCATCCAGGGCTCACTAATTTACCTAGAGTAGCTACCCAGCTTGCCCTGGGGACCCTGTCTGAGACTCCTAAATGCTGGGATTACAGGAAGGCCACCATGCTCATCTAGCACTTATATGGAGATCAAAATTATGGTTTTCATGCTGACATGACAAGTGCTTTTATCCACTCACTTTCTCTGTCTTGGGTTATATGATTTATAATGACTCAAATATACCAAAAATATTTATAGAGAAATGTTTGAGATTTCCTTACTGCAATAAAAGTAGAATGTTTGGAATCTTAAAAATACCTTTTCTCATTCAACAAATGTTTCATGAGCATGTGTCAGGCTCTATCCTAAATATGAGGGTTGCAGCAATAAAAATGTTAGAAAAATAAATCCTTAAGCCTTGTGTTGGTGGCACCTGCCTGTGACTCCAGTATTTAGGACCTGAAGACTGAATTTGAGGCAAACCTAGGTCACATAGTGAGATCCTGTGTCAAAAACTTAAGGGTGGCTCAGTGGTAGAGCACTTTATTAGTGTTTAATGTATGCAAGATCCTGGGTAGGATCCCTAGTACCATGAAGAAGAAGAGGAGGAAGAAGAAGAGTAGGAACAGGAAAAGGAGGTGATGCGAAAGAGGAAGAAGATGGAGAAATGGAGGAGGAGGAGAAAATAATTCCTAATTGCTTGTGACTTGCATTGAAATACACAATCAAATAAATAAGGGAAAGATATTGAGGAGGAAACAGAGAATTATGATAACAAATGTTGGATGAATGAATGACAAATTCAAATGTAGTTATCAACTGATTCTTTATTTCAGGGGCATTTCTTGACCAAGGTTTTAGAGGAAGTGAGGGAGGTAGGAGGAAGCAGTTTTCAGGCAGGATAGTCATATCTTTCAACTTTCTATAATGTGTTTTTTATTTTCATAGTAGTAAGAGATATGTCTATTATTATGTACCAGGTAGTTGACATATGTGGTAGTTTGAATGTGATAGTTTGAATGTATGGCCCCAATGACTTAGGTATCTTATTAAAATGGATCTTGCTGCACAAGGGGGCACACACGTCTGGAGTTTGTTTGCAGTGGCTGGAGGCCCTGGTGTGTCCATTCTCTCTCTTTCTCTCTATCTGCCTCTTTCTCTCTCTGTCTGTTGATCTCAAATAAATAAATAAAAATGAACAAAAATTTTTTAAAAAAATGGATCTTGCAACTTCAGCCCCTAGCAGGCAGATCTCAGCTGCAGGGGGTGTGTCACTGGGGACAGATCTTGGAGTCCAGCCCTAAGGTGTGTTTGGGGGTGGATCTGAGTCCAGCCCAACTAGGTGTGTTCAGAGTAGCTTAGAGCTCTGGTGGTTCCTGCTTGTTGGTCTGGTGCTGGCTGTTGGTGGTATCTCTATGCTTGTATCTATGGAAGTGGGCAGCTTCTCCCACCACTCCTGATATTTCCGGATTTGTAAAAGACCCTTCCCTCCTATAAGCTGTTTCTGCTCAGATGTTTGTCACAGCAATGTGGAACTGACTACAACACATAGACTACTTTTTGGCCCTTATACCATCTGTTCCAGATGTATACCATTTCAAATCCATAGCTAATGAGTAGCCCCAGAGGTGAAGAAATACCTGATATATTAGAATATTAAACAGGTTTTTGAGGGTAAAGTAAGCAAGGAAGAGAGGACAGATTAGATGTGAGGTGTGCGTTATGGGTCATTTTGGCCTTGTGGGTGACTATAAAATATGATAATAGCTATAGTTGGATTTTGAGCAGAGGATTGTTACACTAAGATCCCTGGATTTTCTGTTGAGGATCCTCTGTGAATGCAGTGTGATTATAGAAGCAGTTGATTGAATGAGAGTTGAGAGAGAGAAAAAAATAAGTAACGGCTCTATGTTTAGTTGTTGTTGTTGTTTTGAGCTACTGGAAGTATAACTTTACCGCTGAGTTAAAAGGATGAGAGTATGGGTGATGCAACTTGTCAGATCAAGATATCTATTTATGAATATGTTAAATTTGAGATGTTATTTAGATATTAGGAGAGAAAGCTGGGCAGGAGACTTACTTTGACTGTCATCAACATATGACACAAAAGATTGAAAGTGAGCTTATTACAGAGACACCTTCACATCCATGCTTAGTGCTGCATTATTCATAATAATCACGTATGGAACCAGCTTTGGTGTCCATCAACAGATGAATGGATAAAGAAAATATATACCCATGGATTTTACTCAGCCATATGGAAGAATGAAATCATGTCATTTGCAGGAAATGGATGGAGTAGAGATGTCATCATGTTAAATAAAACAAGTCATTTCCACAAACATAAATACTGCATGCTTTCTTTTTCAAAATTTTATTTATTTATTTGAGAGAGACAGAGTGGGAGAGAGAGAGAGAGAGAGAGAGAGAGAAAGAAAAAGAGAGAGAGAGAGAGAGAGAATGGGAATGCTGTATACTTTCTCTCATGTGAAGTCCAGGGGAAAAAAGAAAAGGGAATGAAAGTCAGAGGAGGGTTACTAGTGGTATGGAAGGGCAGAGAAGGGGGAAGGGCATAAGAAAGAGTAATTGAGAGTGTGAATATGACCTAAGTACATCGTATACATGGAAATATAATGAAACTCTTTTGTAAAAATTTATATATGCTAATAAAAAAGGAAAATTGGGCTAGGAATATGGCTCAGTGGTAAAAGCACTTTCTTGCAAAGCTTGCTGGTACAGGTTCAATTCGCATACCATCCATGTAAGCCACGTGCATGAAGTACACAAGCATCTGGCTGGTAGTTCTGGTATGCAAATAAGCAAATAAAAATTTTAAAAAAGAGAAGATAAAATTGATTTCAGTTTAAAAATATCCAAAACAGATATTTGAGGTTGCTTAGCAAAAGGCTGAACAAAGTTATGAAGACAATGAGCATAGATTTAAAAAAAGATATGATTTTTGAGTACTGAAGCCTGGGGCTCACCAACATGTATAGGCAGATAAAAGAGAAAGACTTATGAACAGATCTGAGTGACGAAGTGAGAGGAAAATTGGGAGAATATGATGTGTTAGAAAGTCTGATATTAAGAACATTTTAGAAGAGTGACTGTACCACTTTTATATTGCTGTGACCAAATACCTCACTAGAAGCAATTTAAGGGAGGAAGAATCTTTTACAGTGTACAGCTTGAAGTCACAGTTATCATGTCAGGGAAGGCATGGCGTAGGAGCATGAAGCAGACGGTTACACTGCATCCACAGTCAGGAAGAAGAGAGTGATGGATGCTGCTGCTCAGCTTGCTTTCTCCTTTCTAGTCAGTCAAGGATCTCAATCTATGAGATGGTGCCGCAGTTAGGTGAGGTCTTCCCAGCTCAAATAACCTAACCTAGGAGACTCCTCAAGACATGTCTAGAGGTTTGTTTCCATAGTGATTTTAAGTCCTATCAAAAGGCAAGCAGAGATTAGCCATCACAGTGATCATTTATCAGTGTTCAGTGCAGAGGCAAATGTGGTAGATAGTCCTAGAATTAATTAGACTTGGAGTCAGGACAAGTTTGTATAATTAAGGAAGTGATTTTAAAAGTTGACTTTGAAATTGAAGTTGTTAAGGGACATAGTAAGTTTATTTTCCTATCACTTATTCTTAGATGTTTCTTGAACCTCACCATATGCTCAGCATGGGGTAGAGCCTAGAGGCACAGAGAGGGGCATGACCCCAGTTGTCTTTCATTAGTGAGGCCTCTCTTCTAAAATATGCAAGCAAAAGAAACCAGGTTACAGATCACAAAGGAAGAAATGAAAATATCCTCATCTGCAGAATGCACGATTGCCATAGAAAATTTGATTCTGAGGCAAAAGGCCACCTTCAGTATGGGAGAAAATACTTGTAAACAAACCTAACATAGACAAAGACTCATTATTAGAATAAAACTGAAAAAAAACCTCATAAAAACAATCATGATATTTGGGAAAAAGACTTGAAGAGACAATTCACTAAAGAGAATGAATGTATGGCAAATACATGTATAAAGAGATTGTAAGACAAAACACTGGTGTTGGTTAGGTGGGATCCTTGGACACAGTTACACTGTTAACGGGAATGTAAAATGGTGAATCCACTATGGAAATCAGTGTGGAGTTTCCTAAAAAGAATTAGAAAAATAGAACTACTGTATAATTAAGCAATCTCTGTTCTGAGTATTTATCCAGCAGAATTGAAAGAAGTATTTCAAAGAGGTATTAGAAGTCCTCTGTTTACTGTAGCTCTCTTTGTAGCTTTATGACCAGAGGAAATGACCTGAATTCTCATCAGCTGAAGGGATGGAGAACTATGAAATACTCTACAAAGGGCAATGATGTTGCTAAGATCACACAGAAATGTTCATCAGTTAAGCAGATATTTATGGACATCATACTGTATTTTAGGCTTAAGGTTAGAGAATCCAGAATAAAGCAAGCATTTACTTTCATGAGTCTTATGTCATAATGGAGGGAGGAATACAATATATAGTTGTAAAACATATATAGATGTATAATAGGCATGAGGTAATGGGTCTATAGAGAAAAATAAATCAGGATAAAGGAGATAGAAAAATTTCATTTAGGATGAGCAAAGAAGGCTTCTCAGATCATCTGATACTTGAACTTAGACTCAAAGGCAGAGAGAGAAGAGGGGGGAAAGAGAGAGAGAGGACTACAAGGGGGTGGATAGGAAGAAGTTACATGTATGTTGGGAAAGTATTGATGCCAATGTGGTTGAGGAATACAAAAAGAGGATAATATCTAGGCATGGTAGTGCAACCATTTAATCACAGAGGATTACTTGGAAGGCAGAGGTAGGAGAATTTCTGCTTATTGAATTAGACATAACTGTGACTGACCATGATTTTAAATATTACGAGTACAACCCAGAGCACTGAATGCAGGATGGCTTAAATGCTTGTCATGTTCTAATTGAGTAAAAATATTATGTGACTGCTTACCTGGGCCTATTGTTCTTTCTGCTTCCTTTTTGTCCCCGAGTGATACATTCTTGTCCAACTCTACCTTCTAAGCTAACTTAGAAGTGTGGGCTGTGAAAGTTTTTCTTCCCTTAGAGTGTACCTTTCAGAACAAGAACAATGGAAAAGTCTGACAACTTGATTTTAGTCAAACAAACACATGTCATCTCTCAGCATGTCCAATAAGACATAAATTGTACATTATTGCCTAGGGCAAACCAAATGCCGATATTTCACTTGGAAGGTCTTGGCTGTTTTCTTTGATGTTTTTGGGTTTCTGAGAACACACTAGAATTTTCATTTAAACTTGTACAATTTACCATTTTCTTGCACGCTTGTTGTATGGGTTAGTTTTACCAGAAATTGTAGGAACAAAACAGGTTCAACAAAGTGAAACTTAGTTATAAGACCATAAGTACAGTATTAAAGTAAGTTTTTAAAAAAATATTTTCTTTATTTATTAGAGAGAGAGAGAGAGAGAGAGAGAGAGAGAGAGAGAGAGAGAGAGAGTGTATGGGTACACCAGGGCCTCTAGCTATTGCAAACAAACTACAGATGCATGCACCACCTTGTGCATCTGGCTTGATGTGGGTACTAGGGAATTGAACCTGGGTCGTTTGGCTTTGCAGGCAAGCACCTTAACTGCTGAGCCATCTCTCCAGCCCTAAAGTAAGTTTTTTTTTAATATATTGGTCTTTAATACTATTGGGGATAGGATTGGAAAATAGAATTTCAACAAAGAAATCTAAGTAAATATTTCAATGGACAAGATCCACATAATTAGTGTGGGCAGGCACTGTGAAGAAACCATGATCTTGAACTGAAGTTAGATGTGGTCCAGTGACAATGGGGATAGTTCATTGGTGCTGAATGGCGGTATGAACATTGAGGGCAGGCGGTGAAGAAGGTACAGCCAGCTTCACTGGCATTGTATGAGAAGTTAGAGGCACTCGTGATTTTGTAATGATATCACCAAGGCCTACCAGTGAATAATGGGCAGGAAAGTTTCTGCAGTGTTTGAAATGTAGGTGCCTGGGTGTCAAGACTTGAGGAACATTTTGAATCCCAGGGGGTAGCACATAAGGCAGGGTGAAAAGATGGTAGAGTTGATATTAAATGATGAAAATCTTGGGGCTGGGGAGATTACTCAGTGGTTAAAGGCACTTGCTTGCAAAGCCCAGTGGCCTGGGTTCAATTCCCCAGTACCCATATAAATCCACATGGACTAAGTGCACCACTACATGCCTCTGGAGTTGGTTTGCAATTGCCAGAGGCCCTGGTGCCATCTTGTTTTGTCTCCCTCTCTCTGCTTGCAAATAAATAAATAAATAAAATATTAGAAAACAAATGATGGAAGACCACATTATACCAGCTCCTTTCTTTTATTCTCCCCATATACACAGGCAGCATATTGCTTAGTTTAGATACTTTATTCCCTTCAAAGATACTCTTTAGGATTATTTGGGTAATGAAAATATGATACGTACACACAATGGCATTTTTTCAAGAGTAAAGAAAAATAAAATTCTGAAAGTTTCAGGAAAATGAATAGATCCTGGAATTACTACATTAAATGAGGTGACCCAGACTCAGAAAGACAAATACTGCATGTTCCCTGTCATATACGGATTCTAGCTTTTACCTTTTACATGAGTGTGGGTGTATGCAGATGTCATGAAACTAGCAAAAGGACCACGAGAGGGGGAAAGGAGGTTAGAAAGAAAGGGGGTGGGAGGATAGTAGAACACATGAGACATGAAGGTAGAGGGTAATACTGTGGATGGAGAGGATAAGGGGGTAGAGGGATGGGGAAGGAAAGCAGGGAGAAAGATCAAACAAACCATGTATGAAAATGCCATACTGGAACTTAGTACTCTGTATACTAATTTAACCAATTTCACAGGAATCTTGGAACCTCCAATTGTCCTAAGAACAAGGAGAAGTGAAGAGGACATCACTGTGGGTATGTTCTTTGCAATTAGATATTTTGAGAGAGAACTCTAGGTATACCATTTAATCTGGTTTGCAGTCTTGGGCAAATTTCTTAATTGATTTGTGCTTAAAACTTCTTACCAATAAGAGGGGGTTTCCTAGTGGTGTACACATCATAGGGTTGTTGTGAAGAACAACAGGAAAGGCATACAGGGTTCTTAGCACATTACCTTATTGAATAATTGTTGGCTCATGTCAATGGGGTGATTAGCTGGCTTACTCACAAATGCCTTCCCACCTTCAGAAAATAATAAATACAAAGAAAGCTCTGTGGAGTTGAATAGGTACTAATTGACACTAGTTCTAAATTTGCTATTTTAAGCAAAATAACCGACTTTTTAATATGGAATTTGTCTCATAGTTGAGATACATATTTTAATCTAAAATATTCATTCTATTAGCATTACCTAGACATTTATGGGGAGAAGTTTCCATTTTATTTAAGGAAGATACATTATATTTCTTACTGGTTTATAGAATACATGTTAAAGTATTTTGGAACAAGATCTTTCAAAATGAATTTTAAACTGAAAATAATCAGTGAAAATTCCATGTAAAATGGAAAGAGCCAGGAACAAGCTGTCTCTTGGTGCAAGAGGTCTACAGCGATGCCAGTTACCGAATGTGGAGAGGAAAGCCTGTAAGCTGAGTGCCCAGGGCACAGGGATCATCTTGCTCTCTTTCCTTCTCATTTTAGTTGTTTTCTTGACTAGCTGTGGCTCTGAACAGCAAGCTTGTTTTTTGATCTGTTCACCGTCTTAGGTCCCTGTGATACAATCTCCCATTGGTCTGGTTAGCTAGATAAAGGAGCGATGTGCAAGGAACAGGGTCACACATTCATGTGCAAAAACTCAGACTTTTCCTTGAATTCCACTATCAGCTGGAATACAGCACTCTGCATCTGTGTTTATTTTGAACATTACTTCCCCTATTACTGATGTGTAGATGTTAGAGCACAATAGTTCAGCTTCCCTCCTGCCACCAGAGTTCATTTCTGGAGCCCCTGCTCCATTGCTCTCAGCCATGAGAGGCCTTACCTCACAGCATGTGATCAGGAAGATGGGCCTTCCAGCTCTAATTTAATCAGCTGAATCTACCTCACTGGAACAAATAATGTTTTATTTTATTTATTTATTTATTTTAAATATTTTAATTTAATATTTTGTACATCTTTTCTTTGGCCATTTCATTTCTGCATGGATATTTTCTTTCCTTTCTTTATGACTACTGATAATGGCCATGGTTGTTTTCCAGAGTACCATATTAGAAAACTATTTCAACACATTTTATTTATTTTTAATTTACTTTAATTTTTTTTTTGTTTGTTTGAGGTAGGGTCTCACTCTAGCTGAGGCTGACCTCTAATTCACTATGTAGTCTCAGGGTGGCCTCAAACTCATAGTGATCCTCCTACCTCTGCCTCCTGAGTGCTGGGATTTAAGGCATGCGCCACCATGCCCAGCTTATTTCAACATATTTTATTTGCTTACTGCTAGTCCTTCACTTATTTTTTCACTATTGTTGCAATTTTGAATCAAAAATTCAAACCTATATTGAACTTGTATAGGTCTTTCCTTATTGTTGTTCCCTAAGCAATAAAATATAGCAATTATTTACAATGTATTAAGTATTATTTATTTTTCAATATTTTTATTATATATATATACTGTTACTTTGGAAGCCCTCCTCAGTGGGGTTATGGTACTTACTGTGGGGTCATCAAGGCCTCAGTCATTCCCTGTGGGATAGCAGGGGAAGGGGGAGGACCATGCCTCAGGGTATTTCTACCCATTTTGTGGCTCTTACAATCTTTCCATCTCTTTTGCAATGTTCTCTGAGCCATGGCAGGCCTGTTGGCAGTCTGACTTAGTGTTGAGTTCTTTGTAGCCTCTGGATTTATGCTTTGATAGGTTTTGATTAATCTCCATGTCTGTTACCAGGGCTGGTTGTCAGGCTACAAGTACGAGCACCATTCATGTTGTTGCTTCCTCTGTAATTTCTTCTGCGTTGGAGGTGGCACAACCATTGGTGGGCAGTCAGCTATCTTCTTGTCTTATTGATGGATCTAGGCTCTCCTCTTGCTTTCTCTGCCATCTGTAAAATAAACCAGATTCTCCAGCCAAGAGTGAGAGCAGTTTGGATTGAAGGGGCTATGCAAAGTCTAGGCTACTGATTGGGCTCATTAGCAGGTTCAGGTTTTCTTTTCCAGTAACGTTGGCAACTGGAAGCAGATTGTGGAGGTACTCTGTGGTTATCCTGAGCCTTTACTTGTACAGATCCTCACTTCAGGAAGGAAGTTTCCTTTATAAATAAACATATTCAATTACCAGGATGAGGCCCTCTGGACCATGATGAGATAGATTGTTAAACATCCCTGTCTGAGCAAGAAGCACAAATTTGGATGGGGGTGAATTTGGAGGTGATTTCTAACAATGATAGATGAGGGGACCAAAAGGGCACACCAAAGTAGAGATCCTGCCATTTGATGAGTGGTTGGAACCTGGGAAGACACAACCTTTAAAAACATCTCTGAGAAAAATCAAGCTGGAAGTTAGCTGGAAGCATTCTCCAATAGTCTCCCCAAATTGTGGACCCTGAACATTATAATACTGAATTGCTAGGCAAGATGTGCCCACTGGTGCAATAGTGGCATGATTGCTATAGGGTAGCCAACTGCATTCTAGTTGAATTTGAGGCACACTCACACAAGAGGGAGCTCATGTTTAGGGTACTGTAGATCTGGTCATACATTCTCACACACAAGAGGGAACTCTTCTCCTCCCCCCTTTGTTTTTCTAGGTAGGTTCTCACTCTAGCCCAGGCTGTCCTGGAATTCACTATATAGTCTCATGCTGGCCTCAAACTCACAGCGAACCTCCTACCTCTGCCTCCCAAGTGCTGGGATGTGCTAATACCTCTCGAGGAACTCTTGCCTGGTATTAGAAATCTGGCCAAATACCTGTGCCTTGGGAGGTCATAGGCTCAAGGAGAGAACTGTTGTTCTGTTGTTTTGCTTAATGGATGTGTTGATCATCTACCTTCTAAATATTCATGACTTTTTTTTTTTTTTTTTTTTTGGTTTTTCAAGGTAGGATCTCACTCTAGTGCAGGTTGATCTGAAAATCACTATGTAGTCTCAAACTCACTGCAATCCTCCTACATCTACCTCTTGAATGCTGGGATTAAAGGCGTGCACCACCATGCCCTGCTTAAATATTCATGTTTTTATTTTATTTACAAATATTTAATTAATTTATTTATTTGAGTGAGAGAGAGAAAGAAAGAGAGAGAGAGAGAGAGAGAGAGAGAGAGAGAGAGAGAGAGAGAATGGGCATACCAGGGCCTCCAGCTACTGCAAACGAACTCCACATGCATGCACCCCCTTGTGCATCTGGCTTATATGAGTCCTAGGTAATCCAACTAAGGTCCTTTGGCTTTGCAGGCAAAGTACCTTAATGCTAAGCCATCTCTCCAGCCCAATATTCATGTTTATACCCACAGATTACTGCAGTTCTCAGCTTTGGTCAGAAAGGCTTTTTTCTTCAGTGGGCAGCACTTAATGCAGAGACACATAACTTGGCAAAGTGCTGAAAGTAAGTGATTGTTGCTACCCAGCTCTAAATGGAACATCTGTATCACTCCCACTAAAGCTCAGGGAAAATAGGAGAGCCCAATTATTATAGGACAAGCCAAATTATTCCTCTGTATTTCAAGAGGGTCAAGAAATAGCCAAGTAATAAGCTATCATATCCAATGTGAAAGTCCACTTTACTGAATTTGTCTCTTCTGAATACCCTCCTCTAACAAGCTTTCCTCATAAGTCAACACAGAAGGACCTTTCTTATTTTGGGGACAAGAAGAATCATAAAACTGAAGAAATGTTACGGGGATGATTGTTTGTTTCCTGCCTTAGCAGTGATTATATTGTTATCAGTTCTTTCTTCCAGTCTAACATCTTTTCCTTGTTAGTTTCTACCTCAGGCTTCTTGGTCTAGTTAAGTAGAGATGCTTGCTGATTCTCAGCATGAATAGCTCAATTTGCTTTTGGTCTTTCACATGCACCTTTTTACAGCTATCAGTCGCATTTTCTTTTTACCCCCTGGGTTATTAGGAAGTTGAATGTTCCCTGAGATTGTAGGCAAACTTGAAACAAGTCTGCATATAACAGACTGGAAAAGAACTTCCAGGCTGAAACATATCTCCTGATTTTGTATCAGTGTATTTGAATTTTTGTGAGTAGTAAGTAATATTGAAAATGTTCCCTATTTAAAAAATATTTTTTTATTTGTGTGTGTATATGTGTGTATATGAGAGAGAGAGAGAGAGAGAGAGAGAGAGAGAGAGAGAAACTTATGCAAAACTAATGACAACATGAATTTGCATAATTCTCCCAATCCCCCCTTCTGCCTACCCCTCTAAGACCTTCCTACCCCTGCATTCTTTCCCTCACCTAGCCTGTCAAGTATCTCCTTGCATGCTCATGGATAGGAATAATTAATATTTTGAAAATGGCCATCCTGCCCAAGGGAATATATTGCCAATGATGCCTCTGACAGAGGTTTAATATCTAGAATTTATAAAGAACTTAAAAAAAAACAAGCAATCAAAAAATCAAGCAACCAAGTGAAAAATGAGGCAGAGAATTGAACAGATAATTCTTATGAAAGAAACACAAATGGCTAGTAAACACTTAAAAAGATGTTCAACATCTTTAACTGTGGTAGTTTAAATAGATGGCCCCCAATATATTCAGTGTTTTATTAGTTTGTAGTTTGGATCTGCAGCCACCTGACTGGAGAAGGTGTCACTGGGCAGATCTTAAAGTGTGGTGGTGGATTTGAAACTCCAATGTAAAGATACGCAAAGTGTGCCTAGCTGGAGTTCAGGAAGTGTGCTGTGTGGCTTTTGGCTTTTGGCTTTTGGCTTGGGGCTTCTCTCTCTGCCTGATCTTGCAAGGGCAGGCCAGCTTCTTTTACCATTATGGAACTAACCCTGGATCTGTAAGCTTCAATAAACCCCTTCCTCCATAACTGTGCCTGGTCTGGAAGTTCATATCAGCAAACCTGAAGCTGTCTGTTACAGAAGTTGTTACATTAGTCATCGGGAAAATGCAAATTAAAATGACTTTGAGATTCTGTTGCATTCCAGACCAGATGGTAGTCATAAAAAAAAAAAAAAAATCAAATGGCAACAAATGCTGGTGAGGTTATGGGGAAAGAAGAGCCCTCATTCACTGCTGCTGGAAATGCAATCTTGTCCAGCCCCTATAAAAATCAGTATGAAGACTCCTGAAAAACTTGAAAGTAGATCTGATCTAGCTATATCACTCCTGGGCATAGACCCTAAAGACTCCACTTTTTATTTCAGAGATACTTGCTCAGCCATGTTTGTTGCTATTCCAATCATAATAGCTAGGAATTGGAATCAGGCCAGATGTACATCAACTGAAGAAAGGATAATGAAATGTGGTACATCTCCACAATGGAATTCCACTCAGTGGTAAGGAAAAATGAAATAATAAAATTTGTAGGAAAATGGATGGGCTTGGAAAAAATCATTCTAAGTGATATCACACAGGCTCAGAAAGACAAACACTGCATGTTCTCTCTCATATGTGGTTCCTAACTTGGATCAGTTTGAGTTGAATATAAAGGGTAGCTCAGTTTCAAAAAATTGGTTCTCTCTTAAGATGGTGCCCAGCCCAAGACATAGAGAGTAACAACACAAAATTCTGATCAGCCTTGGAGAACCTTTAACATAGGTGTGTGTGTGTGTGTGTGTGTGTGTGTGTGTGTGACTTCTGAGAACTTCAGTTTACAAAGGGTAAGCATTCCTGGAGGCTGGTGTCCATGTGTAGTGTACATGGCAACATTACACAGGGGTCATGTTGCAGGGTGTTTAAGCACTTACCTGAAATTCTCCAGGCCATAGAGTAATGTCTGCTACTATTCTTAGATATAGTGAAGAGGGATCCACTTTTGGTATTGCCAAGGGTTTATTTGTGGCTCCTCCAAACTTATGTGGTGAAGCTCTAACCCTGTGTGCCTCAGAGTGTGACTGCATGTGGAGACATAGCCTTGGAAGAGAGAAGGTAAAGTGAGGTCATTGCAGCAGTTTCTAATCCAGTGTAAGTGGTGTCCTTATAAGAGACCGGGACACAGACAACACAGGGGTCATGTGTGGACATAGTGAGAAGGCAGCCACTTGCACATGAGGAAGACTCAGAAACAAAGAAAACCATGTGAACCCTTTGATCTTGGGCTTCTAGTCTCTAGAATGATGAGAGAATAAATTTCTGCTGTTGAGCTTCCCAGTGTGTGATATTTTGTCATGGCAGCTCCAGCAAACTAATACATATATTGTGTGCTATTCTGGCAAACTCTTGCCATTTGCCTTCATAAGGGTGTGTGACTTAGGACCAGGGGAAATAGCAACTTGGGAGGTAAGCCCAATCAGTGCCTATTCATGACTGAAAATTATACTCTGTGGATTAGATATAGACCCTAAAATTCTGTGATTTTGACTATAAGTCCACTTTTCAGGGCTTGAGTGGATCTTTTCTTCATGTCAGTACTATTAAGGGCGGACCAGTTGACCAGTAGGGTGCCTTTCTACCCCTGGGCTACATTAACTTTGTGTGGAGAATGTGGAAAGAGTTTGGACATAGGAATTGAGGTGTCTACACACAGATGTGAAGGAAGGGTACTTTATCAGGAAAAAATGGACAGGGAGAAAAGGAGTGGTCAGACAAGGTGAGAAGGAGGCAGGAAAAGGGTACAACTCCCTCAGAATTTCTGTTCTGATGGTGATCTCTAAAGACTCATACATTCTGGAATTTCACTCATCTCCCCAGATCTTTGAATAGGTATATTTTCAAGGTGGTAGTAAAGAAAACACTGTATTTAGATGTTTATAAGCTGAATTTAGAATTTTAAAATCTCAGTTATATGATTTGTGGGTCTCTATTTAATTTTTCTCAGGTTCCATACATGTTAGGTTCCATTCATAATAGCTAGTCGCAGTACAAAGAAGAGTTGATGATCTGGAACAATGTCTCAGTGGTTAAAGCCACTTGCTTGTAAAGCCTATAAGCCTGGGTTCAACTCCCTACTTCCCATGTAAAGCCAGAAACACAAAGGGGCACATACATATGGAGTCCATTCACAGTGGCAAAAGGCCCTGACATGCCCATACTCTTCTCTCCATCATCTCTAAAATAAAAAATATTAAAAAATGAAAGAATTGATATCCACAGCATAAGAAAATACTTTATTTCATCTTAGTCTACTTCAGATTTGATGAATAATGTTAAGAGTTTGCACAGGGACGGGGTAGGGAGGAATCCAGCATTTGTAACCTGGGGAAGGAGGCATTGCTTCCTTGTGCAGATCTCTGGGGTCAGACAGCTTTTGTTGGATCAGAGGAGCAACATTGTTTTGCAGGTAAGCACCACAACCAGTGAGCCGTCTCTCCAGCTCCCGGATCAACATTTTCAGGCTGTAATTGTGCCAGTTCATATCCTAAGGCAGCAGACACTAAGACAAAGTTAGACCTGTGACATATTTATTGTTAACTTATTCTCAGAAAGGAAAAAGGCAGAGTTGTCAGGGAAAACATGCAGAAAATGGTGGTGTTCTGGCACTAGGACTTGCAAGGAGGAGAGGGTAGGAAGAAATCTGAGAAAATCTAATGCAGCCCAATGGGAGGTTCTCATAGTCTCACTGGGTGGAAAGAGCCTTGCCCAGGCACTCTCGCAGTGTGTGGTGATGCCTGGGAATGGCTGGCAATAGTGTGCCCTCAGCTTAGATGCTGCAAAGGGCTCAGCTGGAGAATGTATGAGTCTTCAGAGATCACCATCAGAACAGAAATTCTGAGGGAGTTGTACCCCTTTTCCTGCCTCCTTCTCACCTCGTCTACATGAGTAGAATCCACTCTGCGTGACACTGATGAACAAGGAGGCCATGTTTACTGTTTTTTTTTTTTAATTTCAAGTTTAATTCACTGTATCATTTTATTTTTATTAAATACTTGATAAAAAACAAAGGATACCAAAAGATTTCAGAGAAAGTAAAATGATGCCTATCCCTATCGTCTATGGGTAACCATTTGCATTTCAGTAGCTATAAAGATGCTTAAAATTAAATTTATATAATTTGTATTTTTTTTACATTCAAAATTGGGCTGTATATTTTACCTGTTTCCACATGTCATTAAAAATTCTATTCCAACACAATCTAACAGTTTCACAGTAACATATTTTATGATTATACCACAATTTATTAACCTATTTATTATTTGGAACATTTGGTTTTCTAGCTTTCTCATTAAAAATAATGTGATGAGCATCTTGGTGCATAAAGCTATTTTCTTGGAATAATTTATAAACATAGAATGCCTTGGTGAAAGAATACTATGTTTATGGGCTTTTGCTCATGCTGCTTGAATGCATTTTTTGGAAAGGTTACAGACCTTTATACCTCCTTTGCTTCTAGGTGGGCCCCTGTTGCCTCAGTCAGCCTACCTGTGGGGCTGCATCTCATCATAGGTTTTTAGCATAGACAAACTAAAGTGCATTTTCAGTTCCAGTTGGGACCATTTTTTGTGCCTTCTGACCTTCTCCACATCCTTTGCCCTGCCCTTCATTTATCATAGCAGATAATCACTTTAGTGGTCATCCAACCTAAAACAACAGGACGTTATATTGAGAACAAATGTAAGGAATACCCAGAGGGCTGAGGTGACATACTCAAGATCACAGAGCCAGTCAGTGACAGCCTGGATCTCTGAACACTGGTTTCTCAACTCTACTATCAGTAAATTTTCTCTGCCCTAACAATCAGTACAAAGCTGGAACCTGAAAAACTTTTCTTTATCTAGCATAGTCTTACATGGTATTTCTAATTTGTTATCTACCACTCTATGTGCTTTGGAAATAGCTGAGTCTTTTATTCCTTGTAACAGTCCTCTGAGGTGTACTGATATGAGTTTACAGGCACAGTGAGGTTAGGTAATGTGTTTGGGTTCACACAGTAAGTGGTGAAGCCCAGGAAGTGTAGATCATTCTCTACTTTTCAAATTATTAGATCTAGAGAAGAGGGCTGATGACACCTTTCATCTGAAAATGTAAGGCTTGAGAGTGTCTCCTCTGTGTTGTTTACTGTTACGTCCAGATAAGGTATTTATACTCTACAGAGGTACTGCCTAGGGTGTTTTCTTCTCAGTTTTGTTTTGTCTATTACAGATCTTCCCCAGGTTCATGGAGAACAAGATACTGAATCTATCTTAGATCTGTGTCCCAGTGACTGGAAAAGTGCCTGAAATATAATAGGTACCCTAAAGCCTTCTGTCAGGGAATGTTTAGGGGAGCAGCCTTAGTTGAGTGGATTGAAATTTAAATGGAAAATGGGGTAAGGCAACTATCTATCTCAGGGCAGCATGATCTGCCAGAAGAAAGAGCAAGTGTGACTCTCCTGGATGTGTGTGTGTGTGTGAGTGTGTGTGTGTGTGTGTGTGTGTGTGTGTGTGTGTGTGTAAGGAGGGGACGATGGCTCTGGCTTCAGCATGGTGGGAGTGTCCTGGTCAAGAAACAGGGGGTTCCAGTTCACACTGAGCCTTGTTACAGGCTGATCACAGCTGGGGCTAAGATTTCTATTTTAAACAGAATGGGATTTTTTTTTGGTTTTCGGAGACAGGGTCTCACTCTAGCTCAGGCTGACCTCCAATTCACTGTGTAGTCTCAGGGTGTCCTCAAGCTCATGGTGATCCTCCTACCTCTGCCTCCTGAGTGCTGGGATTAAAGGCATGCGCCACCACGCCTGGCTGGATGTTTTTTTTTTTTTTAATTTTTATTTATTTGGGAGTGACAGACAGACACAGAGAGAAAGAGGCAGATAGACAGAGAATGGGCACACCAGGGTCTCCAGCCACTGCAAATGAACTCCAGATGCATATGCCACCTTGCATGTCTGGCTTATGTGGGTCCTGGGGAATCAAACCTCGAACTGAGGTCCTTAGGCTTCACAGGCAAGCGCTTAGCCACTAAGCCATCTCTCCAGCCCCCAGAAAGGGATGTTTTTGATGATTCTGAGAAGATATAACTTGGTTTCTCTGATGATTTTGCTGGCTCTGGATAAGGGAAAGGATTTCCTAGAAGGCTAGCATGCACGACATTTGTAATTCAGTTTCGGTCATGAATTTAGGCTAAAGAATCTGTCATGTACTTGTGTATCAAGCTCAGCATGGATCCTATATATATTTTAGAAACATGAATTGGTTTCCTAAAAAAAAAAAAAAAAACAACCTTTCCCTGACCCTATTATCTGCTTAGAAATGCAATTGCTATCAAAACTTTATTGGTATTAGTGATCTTATCACTTGATTTCCAAGTCTTTATTTTTAAAAGCATGATCTGAATCAACAGTTTCATTTCCCTAATCCTTTCTCTAATATCATTTAACTGAAATATTAGCATCAGTTTATTTTAAAAAAATAGAATGCAGTTACGTTTCAACAGAGTATACCTATTTTATGTGTGCTGAGAAATTGTGTCCATGTAATTAAATAGTCTTGAATTGAATATATTGAATGAAGATTTAATAAATAGACTTATTGCCTTAAATATATAGAGATGTGACGTACTAAGGTCTCCTTCAATTTGGGAAAGATGATCACTTAATAAGTAATTTAATAAAAAATTTAATACTTCTACTGGAGGCAAAATAAGCTTGCTCAATTTGATTGCTTCCTTTGGTTAAATTGTTTTATATTCTTTTTCTATTTTTTCTCCTTAGTTATATTAACAAGTATTGTATAATTCATATTTTACTTACATTTCTTAGGGTAGCACGTTAGTATAAAGAACCCTTATTTAGCAAGACATTTCTGCATGATGATAGTGTTGATTATATGACTAAAATCATACCACTCTGGCCTATGGTTGTACACTATGACCACATCTATTTTTTACCTTTTGTTTTCCTTTATTTTTCTTTCCTCCTTTCTTTTCCTTCCTCCCTCCCTTCCTCTTTCTTTCTGCCTTTTTAAAATTAGAGGTAGGGTCTCACTGTAGCTCAGACTGACTTGGAATTCATTATGTAGTCTCAGGGTGGCCTTAAACTCATGGCGATCCTCCTACCACTGCCTCCCAAGTGCTGGGATTAAAGGTGTGCAGAACCACACCTGCTCCCCCGCCATTTTTTATTTTTTTGAGGTAAGGTCTCACTCTGGCCCAGGCTGACCTGGAATTAACTATGTAGTCTCAGGGTGGCCTCAAACTCATGGCAATCCTCCTACCACTGCCTCCCAAGTGCTAGGATTAAAGGTGTGCATCACCACGCCCGGCCTGCCTTCTTTTAATAAAGATATATATATATATATATATATATTTTTTTTTTTTTTTTTTGAGAGAGAGAGAGAGAGAGAATGGGCATGTGGTGGTTTGATTCAGGTGTCCCCCATAAACTTAGGTGTTCTGAATGCTAGGTTCCCAGCTGATGGAAATTTGGGAATTAATGCCTCCTGGAGGGAGTGTATTGTTGGGGGCGGGCTTATGGGTGTTATAGCCAGTTTCCCCTTGCCAGCGTTTGGCACACCCTCCTGTTGCTGTGGTGCACCTTATGTTGGCCAGGGGGTGATGTCCACCCTCTGCTCATGCCATCGTTTTCCCCTGCCATCGTGGAGCTTCCCCTTGAGCCTGTAAGCCAAAATAAATCTCTTTTTCCCAGAAGCTGCTCTTGGTGGGTGATTTCTACCAGCAATGTGAACCGGACTGCAACAGGGCATATATATTTTTTTTGAGAGACAGAGAGAGAGAGAGAGAGTGAGTGGGCATGCCAGGGTCTCCAGCCATTGCAATTGAACTCCAGATGTGTGCGCCCCCTTGTGCATCTGGTTTACGTGGGTCCTGGGGAATTGCACCTGGGTCCTTTGGCTTTGCAGGCAAGCGCCTTAACCACTAATCCATTTCTCCAACCCCTTGTTTTTGTTTTTTGAGGTATGGTCTCACTCTAGCCCAGGCTGATCCAATTCACTATGTAGTTTCAAGTCTCAGGGGGGCCTCAATTTCATTTCATGGTGATCCTTCTACCTCTGCTTCCCAAGTACTTTTATTAAAGCCATATGCTACCACAGCCAGCTCTTCATTTTCCTTTATTTGGCAAATTTTTACTGGAGATGTATATATATATATATATATATATATATATATATATATATATATATGTATGTATACACACATACATATATATATATTACATACTATATATTTACATATAGTTATTCTGTCTATAAAAAGACATTTATTTTTCTGAATGAATAGATAAATCTGAGAAAAATTTGCTTCTGCAGTTATTTTTATTTTATTTTTTACATATTTTATTTTACTTTACTTATTTACTGAGAGAGTTAGAGAGAGAGAGAGAGAGAGAGAGAGAGAGAGAGAATGGGTATGCCAGGGTTTCCAGCCACTGCAAAGGAACTCCAGACACATGTGCCACCAAGTGCATCTAGCTTATGTGGGTTCTTGAGAGTTGAACCTGGGTCCTTAGATTTCACAGGTAAGCACCTTAACTGCCAAGCCTTCTCTCAAGCCTTTCTGTAGTTATTTTTATAATGAGTTTAGAATAGAGAGGGTGGCAAGGTGACCAGAGTACTTTTGGATCACACACAATTTAACTCCATGGTGTAATAAACCAGTTTCCAATATCATTTGAGCTAAGTTTATGGTATATATTACACAGAACTATTTTTTTTTCCTAGTTTTTTTTCAAGATAGTGTTTCACTATAGCCCAGGCTGACCTGGAATCCACTATGTAGTTTCAAGTTGAACTCACAGCAATCCTCCTACCTCTGTCTCCTGAGTGCTGGGATTAAAGACGTGAGCCACTATGCCTGGTTTTGTTTTCCTATATTTTCTCTAGCTGGAGAGTGGACATGAGGAGAATAATTCTCTCCTTTGTGGTTCCTAGATTTCATATAGATACATGAAATCATGTATATATATGTGACATGAAAATAGGAGTAAAAGTGTCTGGAAATCCAAGGGGACTGAAGAGAGGGGAAGGGGTGAGAAAAGGCTGCCTGAGAAGGTATGGAGGTAATGTGTTCAACAAATAACCTACACTTTTGTATGAAAATGCACTTATGTAACACAGTGGCATGTACAATCAAATGCACAATAAAAAAATGAAAAGTTTAAAAAAGATTGACCCACCAAGGCTTGCTGCCTTTTGGTGTTTTATGGCTTTTTGGTAGTTTTCTCTCTGTTTGGACATATGAAAGTGGGCCAGCTTCTTCCACAACTGATGGAACTTACCCCGGATTTATAACCTGAAATAAATCCCTTCCACCCATAAACTGTGTCTGATTTGGATGCTCATCTCAGCGAAGTGGAGCTGACTGTAACAGACATGAAACTCAAGATCATTTAGCTTCTGAGTGCTGGAATGGAATTATACTTGTGCAGTGTCTCTCCCAGGTTAGAGCAGTGTTTTAAATGGACACCCAACAGAATTTCTATATAGATTAGATGTAAGATGTGAGAGAAAATGTGCTACCAGACATGATTAATCCTTTTGCACTGAGCAACTGGAAGGATGGAATACCCCACACTGAAATGGCGAAGATACAAGTTAAATGGATGTTAGGGGAAAGCCCAATAATCTCAGCTTTTAGGGTTAGATGCCCACTGGACAGGCAGATAAAAATAGTAGGCATTCGTTGATATAGGATTCTCAGTTAGAAGATTGCAAATTGACATTATATTTATAGCTGTGATATTGGCTGAAGTCATTTAGGGAGTATGGGTTGACAGGGGAATAGGACCAATGAGTGAGCTGCAGGAATTCCAGTCTTTATGAGTGGGTTGAAGAGGTCAGAGAGAAGAAATCATGGAAGGAAACCAAGAGCTGTCAGTGAGGGAGGAGGAACACTAGATAGGTGTCTTGAAAGTCAAGGGGAAAAGCGTTCCCAGGAAGTGGAAGTGGACAAAGGCGAATGCTGCTGATTGGTCAAGGCACGTGAGAACTGCACATTGACATTGGGGTTAGTCGTATGGAGGTCATCGTTAAGTTAAAAGCATAGGTGGTAGAGTGGTATGAATGAAGAGCATTTTGGGCATGATAGTTTGATTAAAGTAGATTTCATAGAGCAAAGGAGATGAACTGGAAATACCAAGTTTAGTCACTTCTGAGGAGACAAAGGAAGTTGAGAAGTAAATGGTTGTTAAAGGGAGAAGAGGGCACAAAGAACTTATTTTTTAAAAAATATTTTATTTATTTATTTATTTATTTATGAGAGAGAGAGAGAGAGAGAAAGAAGCATATATATATATATATATATATATATATATATATATATATATATATATAGAGAGAGAGAGAGAGAGAGAGAGAGAGAGAGAATGGGTGTGCGAGGGCCTCTAGATACTGCAAACGACCTCCCAGGCACATGTGTCACCTTGTGCATTTGGCTTTATGTAGGTACTGGGGAACTGAACTTGGGTTCTTTGGCTTTCCCTAACTGCTAAGCCATCTCTTTTTAAATGTTTGTTTTTAAGGTAGAAGAAGAAATAACAGCATGTTCATATGAGGGTGTAAGAATGATCCAGTGATATAGGAGAAAAAAGTGAAAATGTATGTGTCTGAGTAAGTGTGTGGCGATAGATCCCAACAATATGTCATAGGACTGCTGAGGGAAGGAGCACAGATGGTCACAGATCTTAACAGAAGGAAAGGTAGATGTGAAGATGTAGGGAGGAAGTTGTGGCGGATAGAAAAGTCTTCAAATTTAACTCTCCAAAACTCCCCTCCTGTAACCAGCTTGGTGTATATTAGTTTAGATACTCTGTGTTAGGACTCATGTTTTCCCTGTATAATTCAGGTAATGCAAACAAAACAAAAAAGTATTTTAAAATGAGTCTTCCTGAGCTTCCATCATACTAAAACTGTATGTGTCAGGAAACCTCATGCAGTTTTTATTTGTGTTCCTGTGGTTACACTATGTGGGTTGTGTATGCTCATGAGTGTACACTTATGACTATTTCCTTCAAGTCCCTTCGGCTCTTTGTGCTGTCTACCTCTTCCATTTTCCCAGTACCTTTGCATGTCAGAGGGTGTGGCCCTAAGGTTAAGTGTGAACAGGGATTTAAACAACTGACCTTTTCATTTCAACCCTTTACCTCGGAGGCTGGAAATGTGATTTCTCCTTGTTTTCTTCTCTGGAAAGGATCTCGTTTATTTTGTATTTGTGACCTAGGGGCATAAAGCTTCACAGTTAAGGTAGAATGAGAGAAGGAACAAGTTCTTTATATTTTGAAAGAAATTCTGTGGATGTAACTAACCTCCATATACATTCATACAGTCACTCACACATACGCACTGACACACACACTCTGTTATTAAGTAGATAAATTCCTATAATAGTTAAGCAATTGACCAATCAATTAATTCCATTCACTTTGTTTTCTGAAGAACTATGGCTAATACACTCAAAGTTACATTTTCTTTAAGATGATGTTATATCTCAAACTCTATATCAGAACTTAAAGTAATTTACATACCACCATTATAGATCACACAATTCTCTATTTATATATGCTTGGCTTTGTATTAGGCAGGGTTATCTAGAGGAAAAGAACTGATAGAATGAATATGTGTTGTGGTAGGGATTTATAGGATTTGCTTACAGGCTACAAGCTGGTCAGTCAAGCAATAGCTGCTGCAGGCTTAAGCATTAAGGAACCTACCTGGTAGCTGCTCAGTCCACAAGGCTGAATGCCTCAATAGTCCCAATCCAGCGCTGAAGGCCTGGAGGCATCCTGGAGAGCTGCTGGTCTTCTCCATGTTGGAAGGCCAATGAAACTCAGTTCCAGTAGCCACAAATAATGGCTGAAACAGAGATGTATGCATGAATGGGTAGCAAGGGCAGCTAGGTAAAAGCACATAAAGACAGACAATAAAGGATTCCTCTCTCTCTCTATAAAATGTAATATAATTCTGAACTGAACTGGAAGGGTTGCCCACTCTGGAGGAAGGACTTTCGCCATCAGTTAATCTTTCCCAGAAACACCCTCCCAGACCTGCCCATGAAGCGTGTCTCTTACTTGGTTCCTAGTCTGATCAAGTTGACGACAGAATTTAACTGTCACAGATTTTACTAGAAGACTATTTTTTTTAATATGCTTTCATATTATTTATAGTATCCTTTTATTTAAACTTGAAGAACTTTAAAAAAAATTTTTTTTGTTTATTTATTTATTTGAGAGCAACAGAGAGAAGGAGGCAGAGAGAGAGAGAGAGAGAGAGAGAGAGAATGGGCGTGCCAGAGCTTCCAGCCTCTGCAAACAAACTCCAGATGCGTGCGCCCCCTTGTGCATCTGGCTAACGTGGGTCCTGGGGAATAGAGCCTCGAACCGGGTCCTTAGGCTTCACAGGCAAGTGCTTAACCGCTAAGCCATCTCTCCAGCCCAAACTTGAAGAACTTTTATAGTACTTCTTATAAGGAAAGTATAATGGAGTTGCATTGTCTCATGTTTTGTTTATCTGGGTAGATCTTTGCTGCTATTTCATTTTTGAAGGTCAGATTTGTTAGCTATGGTATTTGTACATGGTAGTTCGTCCACACCCAGTACTTTGAATATATCCTCCTCTAGTTATCTTGTAAACTAAGCCCAATGCTTATGTTGTTGAGAAAAATATCAGGGAAATTTTAAGCAAATTATGAGTATACATTAGTAATTGCCCAAACCAATATTAAAGTTCTGTTTGGAGGGACTCTCTTGGATTTATTGCCTTAACTGAAGATGAACATTCTTTGTTTTGTTTTGTTGTTTTTTGAGGTAGGTTTCACTGTAACCCAGGCTGACCTGGAATTCTCTATGTAGTCTCAGGTTGTCCTTGAACTCATAACAATCCTTCTATCTTTGCCTCCCAAGTGCTGGGATTAAAGGAGTATGCCACCACACCCGGCATGAAGATGAACATTCTTGATTAGGTCATCTGAAAGACTCTTGCTATGCTCTCTGGGAGGAATGCTGTAGTTTCTTGTTTTCCCTTATCCTCAAGTAGAATTTAGCCTTCTTTGAATTATATACTCACAAAGAATATTCTTCAGATATTCAGTGTTCTAAGTCATTTATTTGAACTAGAAGAACAGAGTATATATTTAATGAATTTAAAAAGAATAAAGCCCAAGAAGAAAAAATTTTGAAATTTAATTATGTTAAGAATTTAATAAACACTTCTAAGTTGTCCACTACAGTGGTTTACATGTAGTGCCTTGCAGTACTACTGTTGTAGTCAGCTTCACATTGCTGGCAGAAAACACCTGACCAAGAACAGATTAAGGGAAGAAAGGGTTTATTTAGGCTTTCTGACTTGTGGGGAAACTCCATTATGGCAGGGGCAAACAATGGCATGAGCAGAGGGTGGACATCACCTCCTGGCCAACATCAGATGGACAACAGCAATAGAAGAGTGTACCAAACACTGGCAAGAGGAAACTGGCTAAAACACCCATAAGCCCACCCCCAATAATACTCTGCTTCCAGGAGGATTCAATTCCGAAATTGCCATCAGCTGTGGACCTCAGCGTTCAGAACACATAAGTTTATGGGGGACACCTGAATCAAGCCACCACAACTATTATTTAGTATAAAGAATTTGATGAGGCTGGAGAGATGGCTTAGCAGTAAAGCACTTGCCTGTGAAGCCTAAGGACCCTGGTTTGAGGCTTGATTCCCCAAGACCCACGTTAGCCAGATGCACAAGGGGGTGCACAGTTCTGGAGTTCGTCTGCAGTGGCTGGCACACCCATTCTGTGTGTGTGTGTGTGTCTGCCTCTTTCTCTGTCTGTCACTCTCAAATAAATAAAAATAAGCAAAAAGAAAAGTTTTTTAAAAAATAATTTGATGGTTCTATATATTACACAGATAAACTTATAATCTTTGTTGTTAGACATTCTTCATGGTGACATCATTACATTTAAAATGAAGTTTATTTATCACAACGGGACCACCCTATGTTTAAAAAAATGTACCCATATATGTATGTATGAGGTAATTTTGTGGACCAGATGATTTAGTTGATCTATTAGTAAGAATTAGCTGACTGATAATGCTTGCTAGACCTTAGGGCTTTGATGCTCATGACCTAGGAATCATCACACTAGACTGTAAGCATATTTAGCTGCAGGCTTATGTTTGGAGTTTTATGGTTTTTGACACCAAAGTTTGCATATGTTTGATTTTCTAGAAATATTAATTGACATATCTATTTCTATGGTCACTATATGCTGCTCATACTAGAGGCTCTGTCCTCTAAAGTTCAACATTCATAAGAAATACAGATTTTCATAACTTCCTTTACCCTTCCTTTTCCTAAAGTAATATTTTTGATGTTTTCTGAAGACTTGTTTGGTCTTATTGGGAATTATGACAGTAGGGGGAAAAATTCCCTTATATTCTGGCTGGCTAGAATAAATAGGTGTTGGAACTTGGAGTAGAAGGGGTCACTAGGCTAGAACAGGAATTGCTCATATAGGAGAGATAGGGAGTATTGCTGACTGGAGTTAACTACATGAAAATTGCCAAGGGAAAGTGTTACTTGTTTTTGGACCTTCCTATGGCTCATCAATAAACGACAGACAGATGCACTTTATTTAGGTCTGTAGCCATACCACCATGAAATTGCTCCATCTTGCCTGATCTCAGAAGCTAAGCAGAGTCAGACCTATTTAGTACTTGGATGGGAGAAATATGTACTTTATGCTGCATCCTATTAAAAAGACTCAAAGTAAAATACAGCATAAGCCAAACAAAGCAAGTCTGTGGGATATACATGACTTGATGCTAAGAGATGCATAATTTCTGTGTAAGACATGATTTTGCTTGGACTGATCTCATGGCTTTTGACTTCTCTGAATTATGAGTAGCACACCAAGTATCACTACCACTCTACACCAACATCATATGAAAAGGAGGCTTTTGCTTAGGTGGAAAAGGAAGTTTACTAGGCAAGCAGCTGGGTCCCTAGGTAGTGCTTGATAAAACAGGCTCAATGATGATTAGTGGTGCAAGAAAAAGAATAGATAATCTGCAGATTGGCAGTTTTTACTACGTTTACACAATTTTGTAGCTGCTCTTATGATCTAATTTTAAAACTTTGGATCATTTCCCAAGTACCCTGTGATCATATTTATTGTTTCTTGATCTCTGATCAATGCCTATCATACCCCTTATTCTCAGGCAACTGAACTATCTGCATTTTCTGGGTATTTCATGTGGTGGAATACACAACTTAATTTGGCATCTGGCCTTTGTCACATAGCATAATGTTTCTGAGGTTTGCCAACTTTCATAAATAAAGACATCAGTGTTTTGGATGCCTTTGACTTCAAGGGAGTGGAAATAGTTGTTTTTGAACTAGCTTTACAGTTGATTTTTGGGGGGGACAAGAGATGCTGAACTCTTTACTTCTACATATAAGAAATGAAACTGATAAATTATTTTAATTTTTCTGATTGATTATAGTTCATCCCAAGAATTTTTTTTTTGTTTTTATTTATTTATTTGAGAGTGACAGACAGAGAGAGGAAGAGGCAGATAGAGACAGAGAGAGAATGGGCGCACCAGGGCTTCCAGCCACTGCAAACGAACTCCAGACGCGTGCGCCCCCTTGTGCATCTGGCTAACGTGGGTCCTGGGGAATCGAGCCTCGAACCAGGGTCCTTAGGCTTCATAGGCAAGCGCTTAACCGCTAAGCCATCTCTCCAGCCCCCATCCCAAGAAATTTAAATGCAAAGGTGTTTGTTTATTTCAGTGCTGGGAATAAATGAAAGATGATTTATTAGTTATTTATGGCATTGGAAATTGAATTTAGGGCCCTGTGCATTTAGGCAAATGCTTTACCACTGGGCTGGTTCCTCACCTCTTTGTAAGTTTAAATTTAGAATATTTGAAAGACAATGCCTCCAGATATCAGACATTTCATGACCTCTACCCCCTAACATTTGGTTTCTGGAGGTTCCCTTGTGCTAGTTGCAGTCCAATAGTTGGTTTTCATGGACTACGGCTGCAGTCTTCAGTCTGCTTCCTCTCCATGCTGTGCTTAACTGTTCTCAGTCATATGGAAAACGTGTTACCAGCCACAGGTTACAGGGATTCTGGGAGACTGCAACCTGTCTTTTCAGACACGCCAGTAGCCATTTCTAATGCACTGCTTTATGGCCCTGAGTTTCAGGGTTGTAGGTGGTTTAAACATCCTGTATTCTCTGAGTGTCACATAAAAGATACCATACCATTGGCTTTCTTTTTTTTCCCTGCTCTCAGAATTTTAGCTGTACTTAGAGGTTTGCTGTTACTCCCAGCAAATCTCAAAATCATATTGAAGTGGGGTCAGGATGTAGGCATCATCCAAGGGCAACACTGTCCTTGTAAGAAACAGAAACAGGGAAAAATCAATTTTTAGGCAGTTTCTGATTTTATTTCCACTCTCCAGACCTTACCTATTTTGGTACAAGGTGTTTTAACTATCTCCAATCCTTCTGAATTTTTTATTTATATCGTGAATGTTATGCTGTGGACCCATCACAGTTTTAGTTTTTGATATTGGAAAGTTTCAGTTTTTGAAAATGAAAAGCCTTTGTTTCAAATGCATTTTCTCTGCCCAGAGTTTCAGAAGTTAGTTTTATTTATTTATTTGTTGCTTTTGGTGATGTAATCTCTTCATTGAAGTAGCAGGATTTTGCTTGCTTGAAGGAATTGAAAGAACTTTGGATAAAATAAATAATCAGAACTGAAAAATATACCAATTAAATATAGAAAAGCATTATTTTTTTTACCACATACATGTTTCATAAGTTCAAAGAGGTCATGATTAAAAAATGTGAGGTTTTTCTAGTTCAAGACAGACTGTGAAATAATGATGACAATTATAAAGGTGTCTAATTTTGTATTTGCCTTCTTTCTTGGTATTTTAGATCAATTTTTTAGGTTTGCATACAAATAATAAGCTTTACCATGGCATCTTCATATATATGTGTCAGATTACATTTTTATTTTTCTCCTCCCCACACCTGAGCTCTATGTCTCTACCCCTCCCATTAACTTCCCTTCTTTTTCAAGCAGACTCTTTTCTGCTTTCTTCCTTTTCATTTGTTTTTGAGGTAGGGTTTCACTATAGCCCTGGTTGACCTGGAACTCACTCTAAAGCCTTAGGCTGGCCATGAACTCACAAAGGTCCTCCTACCTCTGCCTCCCAAGTGTTGGAATTAAAGGCATGCACCACCATACTTCTGCTTTTCTTATTACACATATGCCATTATCCTCTCTATTTCTTATCTTCTTTAAGATCTCTACTTCTGTTCCTAATCCCCTTTCTGGTTGTGTGACGTACACAAACACAAATATATGAGTACACACTTATAGTACATACATATATATATATATATATATATATATATATATATATATGACATAATATTTGTGTATATGTTTGCATGGTGTGCTTGTATATGTGTATGTATATTCATATGTGTGTGGTTGCATGTGGGTGTGCATGTGTGTGTGTAGGTAAGAAGTTGACATCAGCTATCTCTAATGTCAAATATTGATCCAAAAGTGGTATAGCTGGGTCATATGGCAGTTCTATTTTTAGTTTTCTTGAGGAACTGCCACACTGATTTCCTTAGTGACTACATCATTTTACATTCCCACAGTGGTGGTTTGATTCACATGCCCCCATAATCTTACGTGTTCCGAATGCCAGGTTCCCAGCTGATGGATATTTGGGAATTAATGCCTCTTGTAGGCATTGTATTGTTGGGGGAGAGTTTATGGGTATTATAGCCAGTGTCCCCTTTCCTTTCCAGTGTTGGGCACACTCTCCCATTCCTGTTGCCCATCCAATGTTGGTCAGGAGGTGATGTCCACTCTCTGTTCATGCTGTCATTTTCCTCTGCCATCTTGGAGCTTCCCTTTAAGTCTATAAGCAAAAATAGACCTTTCTTTTTTCCAAAAGCTGCTCATGGCTGGGTGATTTCTGTCAGCAATGAGAACCTAACAGCAACGGTAAAGTTGGTACTGAGGAGTGGTGTGATTTGCTGCTAGACACCTGACTGTAGGGCTTTGGCCTTTTAGAGATGATTTTCAAGATGCATGTGGAAGGATTTTAAAGCTTGGCCTAAGAGACACCTTGCAATGATGTAAATACAGCTTGATGGACTATTCTGGTCAGAGTTGAAAAACCCGAATGCAGTAAGAACTAAGGACTATGAGGTTTGGCTTATGAGGGTGAGAAAGAGCTTTGGTGGACTGGGCTAGAAGCAGTTTGTGTGAGAGACTTGTTGTTGTGCCTGTGTCCTGAGAATTTGTGCAGGGTTTCATTGCATAGAAATGGACTGGAGTTGAGTTAGGGCACAGAAATGAAATCTTTGGGCCGAAACTTCTGCCCACTCAGCAGAGAGTAGACATCACCTCATGCCCAACATCAAGTAAACAACAAGAACAGGACAGTATGCAAAACACTGGCCAGGGGATACTGGCTATCATACTGATAAGCCCACCCCCATTAATACCCTTGCTTCCAGGAGGCATTAATTCCCAAATATCCATCAGCTGGGAACCTAGCATTCAGAACACTTAAGTTTATGGGGGATACCTGAGTCAAACCACCACATTCCGCCCCTGGTCCCCATAAACTAATAACTATCCATGATGTAAAATGCAATACATTTAGTCCAACTTTAGAAGTCCCCATATTTTTTATAATTCTAATGATGTTCAAACATCCCCATACTCCAAGGTCTTTTAACTGAGCCATAATACCAAAAAATCCCTCAAAATTCCATAATGGCACAGAATAAACATTAATACTGCAAAAGATAGTATTGGGCATAGCAAAGAAATATTCAACCAATACAAGATTTAAATAGGGCAAACATCAAACTCTGTAACTCCAAATCCAACTTGGACAAGTCTCCAAGTCCAATAATTCCAACCAGCAAGAAGTCTCTGGAGTTACAATTCAGCCCCTCTAGCTAGGCTGCTCACAATCCTTGAAAATGTCATCTGGGGCTGGCAACTCTCCTTAGCAGCCATCTCGTGGTCCTGGCATCTCCACTGAGTCTCCACTGCAACCCATGGTTCATCCTCACAGCTCCCTCAGGTCTCCATACAGGTATTCAGCAAAGCTGTTTCACACTGCCTGTGGACATTTCCAAAACACAAGACCATGTTGCAAATTCAATGACCCTCTTTGTACTGCATTTCTATTTTTATTTTTTAAATTTTTATTAACAACTTCCGTGATTATAAAAAATGTCCCATGGTAATACCCTCCCTCCCCCCACTTTCCCCTTTGAAACTCCATCATCTCCCCTCCTCATGTACTGCATTTCTTATACTTTCTAATACCAGGTGGGGTGCCAATATGTTAATCCAGGGGGGAATAAAGCAGATTTTGAAGAACAGGACACTTCTGAGCACTCAGACTCCTTCAAAAGAGCCTACATTCTTCCTTTTGCCCCAGTGCAGGTCAGCTAGCCCAATCTCAAAAAACTGTAATCTCTCATGTAATTGTAGTCTTGGGGTGGCCTTGTACTCATGGTGATCTTCCTATCTCTGCCTCCTGATTAAAGGCATACGCCACCACACGTGGCTCTCTGTATGTATTTTTATGTGGTGTGTATGTGCATGTTTACGTATGAGTACAGGTGTGTGCATGCAATGACATAGTGTGTTGCAGTCAGTGAACAAATTTTAGATTGTCTTCACCTTTCACCTCACTTGAGGCAGGGTCTGTCCTTGCCTTTATGCATGGCTCTGTTCAAGAGCTTCCAGGAAAATTTCCTGTCTCCATTTTTCTTCTGTTGTGATTTGAATCAGATGCACCCCCATAAAACATATGTTTTGAATATTTGGTCCCCAGAAGATGGCAACTTGGTCACTGGAGTCTTGCTGGAGGAGGTGGGTCACTGGTTTTGAACCTTGAGGTTTATTAGCCTCTAGCTTGCCAATGTGAGTTCTGCTTACTCTCCTACTGGTATTTTCTACCTGCGGTGGCAGAAGTGATGTTTAGCCTCTGCCATCATGAATTTGTCCCTTAAGACTGTAAGCTAGCACAAAAGCTTTCTGCCATTCAGATTTTTTTACCTGTGTGCTTTGATCTGGTGCTTTGTCTTAGCAATGAGAAGATAACTGCAACAACTTCTCACTTTAGGCACACTGGAATCACCAAAGGCTGCCACAGCTTCCTTTTTTTTTTTAAATGTTGGGTCTGTGATGAACTCATGTACTCAGAGTTGTGTATCAAGCACTTTATGCACTGAGCCATCTATCTCCCCAACCCTGCAATTATTCTTTTGAGAATTGTCAGTTCATTACCCTACTTATTGATTGTATAATTTAGTTTTTGTCATGTACAGGCTTTATTAGTTTTTAAAATTAATTAATTTTTTAATAAAATGGTTGTGCATATAGACCCCTTCTCCTATACCCCAATTCTGTTGAGGGCCCTCATTGGGTTATTGATATTCATTATGGATATTTTTTTCTTGATGTTTATTTTTTTCTTTTTTTAAAATTTTATTTATTTTTTTAATTAATTAGTTTTGTACTCAGTGAATACAGTCACGTTGGTACCATTGTTAGCCTCCTCCCTATCCTCCCCCCTCCTCCTGGCCACTCTTTGTTGAGGTATATAAGTCATGAATTGTGGGGTTAGCCCTCAGTTATGGGTAGGAGAAAATGTCTCTGTGTATCATGACCGAACATGTGGGTCTGACATTCTTTCCGCCCCCTCTTCCACAAATTTCCCTGAGCCATGTTGAGTTCATTTTTGGTCTACTTCAGTGATGAGGTCTTGGGAGCCTCTGTGTCTCTGGATACCTGATTTGATAGGAGTTGATTGTTCTCTGTGTTGATCTCCTTCACCCTTGTGCTGGTACTAGGTTCACCAAGAAAACAGCACCCTTGCCTGTTTTGCCAATTATTCTTAGTTTCAGCTGGGGCCCTTTTGAGTTATGATGGGGTGGTTCTCTCCTTAGGATCTGTGTCTGTCTGAAACAGAGAAGCAGATTCTCCAACAGAGAGTAAAGTTAGCACCAAATAAATGGGATAACCCTTATTTTTTTAAATTCATTTTTATTTGTTTAGTTGAGAGTGACAGAGAGAGAAAGAGGCAGAAAGAGAGAGAGAATGGGCACACCAGGGCCTCTAGCCACTGCAAATGAACTCCAGATGTGTGTGCCCCCTTGTGCATCTGGCTAACGTGGGTCCTGGAGAATTGAGCCTTGAACTGGGGTCCTTAGGCTTCACATGCAAGTGCTTAATTGCTAAACCATCTCTCCAGCCCAGATAACCCTTATTTTTTTTTAGAGAGATTTTAATAGGTGTAGGCCCTCTTGTAGCCTATGATTGGTGTTTGCTTGATAATAGAGAGCGGGCTCATTTTTGGATATGGTTCTGACTTGTTTCCCAGCTCCAGCTATGTGTTCCATTCCACTGAGTGGACCACTTAGCCAAATAAAGAGCAGTTGGTTTCCCACCATGGCTGTGCGCTGCTATTGCACTTGTGTAAGCCTCATGATAGGTTATTTGCTGCTAAGTAGGTTAGACTATGAGTTGCTTGGACAGATATTGGTCGTTTTCCCTCAGTCACCCATGTAGCACCTTCTGGCAGTAGACATGCTGACTGTCTGGGGACTGACTCTCTTCCAGCTTCCAGCCATATCACTCCAGGTTATGTGTCAACCACATATGGTGTCTTCAGCAGTAGGGTCTTACCACTGACCTTTGGTGGGTCATCATGTACTCTTGACAGAAATCTGTCATTCTTTTAGGAAGCCTTGTAGGTCTCTCTGATCAAAAGCTCACTGTGGTTGATAGCCCCATGCAGGTCAGTGCCCAAGAAGAAAAGGAAGAAAAAGATAAGTAATATAAAAGAGTTAGAGAGAAGGGGGAGAAAGAGAGAGAGAGAGAGAGAGAGAGAAATAGAGAGAGAGAAAGAGAGAGAGAGAGAAAGAGAGAGAGAGATATATAGAGAGAAGCTGTAGAAGATTAAGGTCAGTCTTCATCATACCCTTTCCAGTGCCTTGTGACTCAGGTGTTCCCTCTAAGGGCCTGGTGAAAGTTCAACCATTTGGTCTGCCTTTTAGGTTGTAGAATTTTATGGTACCATTGCTGTTTGGGTCCAGATTCGTGTCGCCTATCCTGTCCCTTGCCTTCCCCTCCCTCCCCACTCACCCTACTGTCTGGTCCTTGAGATGCTTGCTGGGTATGTCGGCATCTTGGGTAGATTCAGGTTAGGTGCTGTAGATGAGTGAGACTATGCAGCGATTATCTTTCTGTGATTGGGTAAATTCACTGAGAGTGATCTATTCCAGGTTCAACCATTTTTCTTCAAATTTTATTGTGTCATTTTTTTGTACTGCTGTGTAGAATTCCATTGTGTAGATATACCACATCTTAGTTATCCATTCTTCTAGTGATGGACATCTAGGTTGATTCCAGCTCTTAGCTATTACGAATTGAGCCACTATAAACATGGTTGAGTAAATCTCTCTGGACTGAGCCTTGAAGGTTTTAGGGTACATGCCCAGTAAGGGAATAACTGGGTCTGTTGTTATCTCTGTAGTCAGATTTTTTAGGAGTCTCCATATTGCTTTCCCAAGTGGTTGTGCCATCTTACATTCCCACCAACAGTGGATGAGGGTTCCTATTCCTCCACATCCTCACCGGCATTTCTTTTCCTTTTTTTTTGAGGTAGGGTCTCACTTTAGCTCAGGCTGACCTGGAATTCTCTCTATAGTCTCAGGGTGTCCTTGAACTCATGGTGATCCTGCTACCTCTGCCTCCCGAGTGCTGGGATATTAAAGGCATTCTCCACCACGCCTTTCTCATTTGATTTTTTTGGTGTTTTCTATCCTTACTGGGGCAAGATGGAATCTCATACTTGTTTTAATTTGTGTTTCCCTGATGATTAGGGATGATGAACATTTTCTTAAGTGTGAGTTTGCCATTTGTATTTCTTCCTTTGTGAACTGCTTGTCCAGCTCATTGTCCCATTTTGTGAGTGGGGTGTTTGACTTTTTATTGTTTAGGTTTTTGAATTCTTTTTAGATTGTAGAGATTAAGCCTTTGGCAGTTGGATATTCAGCAAATATTTTCTCCCATTCTGTGGGTAATCTACCGCCTTTGCTTATTGTATGTTTGTCTGTGAAGAAACTCTTCAGATTCATGTGATCCCATTGTTTGAGTGATTGTTTAAGATCCTGTGCTACTGAGGTTTTGTTCAGGAAGTCTTTTTCCATCCCTATATCATGGAAACTTCCTCCTATATTTTCTTCCAGTAGAAGCCAATTTTCTGGTCTTACATTGAGGTCTTTGATCCATTTAGACTTGAGTGTTGTGCATGGCAAGATGTGTGGATCAAGTTTCAATTTCCTACATATGGTTATCCAGTTTTTCCAGCACCATTTGCTGAAGATGCTGTCTTTTTTCCACCTTATGTTGTTAGGGCCTTTGCCAAATATCAAGTAGCTATAGTTGCTTGACCCAAAGTCCAGGTCCTCAATTCTATTCCATTGTTCTATACTCCTGTTTTTATGCCAGTATCATGCTGTTTTTATTACTGTGGCTTTGTAATATAGCTTTAGATGAGGCATGGTGATGGCTCCAGAGGTATTTCTTTTGCTGAGTATATGCTTGAATATCCACAGCCTTCTGCCTTTCCATATGAAATTTGAGATCATTTTTTCTATCTCTGTGAAGAACAATGTTGGGATTTTAATTGGAATTACATTAAATCTGTATGTTGCCTTTTGTAGGATTGTCACTTTCAGAATGTTAATTTTGCCTATCCAGGAGCATGGGAGGTCTTTCCATTTTCTCAAGTCCTCCTCAGTTTCTTTTTTGAGTGTTTTTATGTTTTCATTGTGCAGATCTTTCACTTCCTTGGTTAACGTTATTCCAAGGTATTTTATTTTATTTTTTTGTTGCTATTGAAAATGAGACTATGTCCCTTATTTATTTCTCTGTATCTTTGTCATTTGCATATAGAAAGGCTACTGATTTTTGTGCATTGATTTTGTATCCTGCTACTTTGCTATAGGAGTTAATCAGCTTCAAGTGTTTTGGGATGGAGTCTCTTGGATCTCTTATGTATAGAATCATGTCATCTGTGAATAGAGCTAAGTTAACTTCTTCCTTTCCAAATTGTAGCCCTTTTATTTCTTTCTCCTGTCTTATTGGTTGAGCTAGGACTTCCAACACTATATTGAAGAGTAGAGGTGAGAGTGGACACCGCTATCTTGTTCCTGATCTCAATGAGAATTCCTCCAGTCTCTCTCCACTAAGTATTATTGGGCTTTAGAAGCTTTGTATATAGCCTTTATTATGTTAAGATATGAACCAGTGTTGGGTGGGAGATAGGCGGGTGGCCTACATGTCAGATGGAGAATTGGGCCTGAGCTGTGTGGGTGGATGGGCAGAGTGAGACTGAGCTCATGTGTGAGCAGGTGGAATGGGACTGAGCTCACGCGTGGACAAGTGGGTGGCTGGAGCAGCAAGCGGGCAAATGGGCAGAACAGGCTAAGCTCACAAGGGCGGATGGATGGAGCCTGCCCAAGGTCACGCATGGCTGGAGGTAGCAGGGCGATTGCCCATGCGCAGTGAGGCAAGTGGAACTGTGCTGTCCTGGGTCCCCATTCCTACAGTAAGTGCAGGAGTATCCTGAGGTTGGGACTATGGCTATGGTGGCTGCTTGGGGGGATTGGGGGACTGGTGGGCTACCAGAGAGCGAAGGAATCAGCTGATTCCCTTTTTCCCCCTTTGTGCCCTGCCACTGGTGATCTATTAGAGATTTCTCTCCCCTAAAAGATCCAGTGAACCCTTAATGCCTTGCCTTTTTTTCCCCCGGGAGGTGTGGAGCGGTTAGGTGGTTGCCATCTTGACTGGAGGTCCTTTTTTCCTGGTTTTTGAAGTAGGATCTCTCTCTAGTCCAGGGTGACTTGAAATTCACTATGTAGTCTCAGGCTGGGCTCAAACTTATGGTGATCTTCCTGCCTGGTCCTCCCAAGTGCTGGGATTGAAAGCATGTGTCACTATACCCATCTGGTGTCAAATTTTTGCAGTTCTTTTTATATCCTGGATATCTGCCTCCTGTTAGATGTGTACTTGGCAAAGGTTTTTCTCCATTCAGTAGGCTGTGCTTTCACTCTGGTTACTGTTTTCCTTTAGTGCGCAGAAACTTTTTATTTTTATGTAAACTCATTTGTCAATTCTTGGGATTATTTCCTGTGCAATTGTCTGTTTTAGAAAATCCCTCCCTAAATAACTTGAAGTATTGTACCTGTTTTCCTTGGGCAGTTTTAAAGATTCATATCTCATATTAAGCTCTTTGGTTAGTTTTGAATTTATTTTTTTTTTTTTGCATATTGTGAGACATGGATTTAGTTTCATCCTACAGCATGTGAAAATCCAGTTTTTTCAGCACCATTTGTTTATAAGGCTGTTTTTTACTGAAATGTTATCTTTTTGACAGCATTGTTAAAAAGCAGGTGGCTGTAGCTGTGTGGTATATTTTGGGGTCCTCTATTCTAATCCCTGGCATATATGCTCATTTTGTGCCAGTACCATGCAATGTTCTTTTAAACTCTGTAATATAATTTGAGATTAAGTGTTGTGATAACTTCAGCATTGCTCTTTCTGCTAAGTATAGCTTTGGGTATTTGGGGTTGTTAATGTGAACTTTTCCTGATGAACAAACCTTGATTTACCCCAGATAGGGTACCAACAACTGACTAAGTAATGATTTATATTTGTTCTATTTGCCTATTAATTTAATTGGGGTTACTTGTAGGAACATGGGTGAGTGGTTATGTATAGAAGCTTAGGCAACTTATGGATGGTTATACCATTGAAGACAAGTCCAGCAACTATGAACTGTCTCCATATTCTTGATCACAAGTAATAATGTACAGATGACAAAAAAATTCTTGTTTTTAATGCTGAACATAAAACAGACTGTCATTCGAGCTTTGGAATGAAGATCTAATGGGGAGAGAGGTGGCAACATGGTAGCAGCCATTCTTTTATTTATTCATTATTTATTTTAAGTTTTTCTTTTTCTTTTTTAATTTAATTTTTTTAAATTAAGAACATACTTTGTATGGATACATCATGTATTGGTACCACCTTGTCCTTCCTCTGTGAGGTTTCTGGTATTCCTCATGGGGTTGTAGGTTATGCTGTTGTGGGAGCAGCAGTCAGTTATTGTGGGAGAAGCAATGCCTCTGAGCATTGTGTCCCAACCTGTGGGCCTTACAATCATTATGTTCCCTTTTCCACAAAATTCCCTGAGCTGTGGTGGGTGAATTTTAAGTCTACTTCAGTGATGACCGCTTAGGAGCCTCTGGATCTCTCCTTTGGTATGTGTCGAGTATCCTCAGAGTCTGCCTTGTTCACTGTGGCGATAGCAGCCATTCTTATCTGACTACCCTAGCTATCTGCCAGCTGAGGTCCATGTCAGACACACCTCTGCAGCCTCCTGTGGCATGTATGTATCAATAAACTTTCCTCTGCATGTTTCCTTTACAAACTTCATTAAAAACAGTCAATGAACTTTCTTTAAGCTTTTCCCTTATAATTGTCCTGCAGTGAGAGACGTAGAACGCTGTCATTTGAGGTAATTCACACTTACAGAAACAGAGACATTAATTTGCAGAAGTATAATCCTCTGTGAAGATTATTCACATGGCAGCACAAAAATAAAGATGAAAACTAATAGTAAAAAGAGAATTAAATCTTTTTTTTTCCTACCAGAACATTACTTTATTGTTTTTCTCCTATCAACAATGTGAAATTCCAATAGGTACTCTATCCTGGTTTGTACAAAGGTAAAAGATTACATCAGATTAGCTACTTTCTATGAAAGAAGCTGTAGCAGTCACAGAAGAGGGGAAAATTTGAGTGACCACCAAAAATGCACATTGTAGGTAGAGGGAAGTGTACATTAAATCAAATAGATGTTAGATTCATTGCTTTTGAATGCACAGTGACAATTCTGGAACTGTACAAGATATAATCACAGAAGTGACATAAATAACCTCATCAGACCTTTAATAATCCTTGAATTTTTCATGTTATTATTGGTTTTGGAGAAATTCCTGTTCATTTCTTCAAATATGTTAACAGCATGGAGATGGAACTGTACAAAATGTAAAGGTAGAAATAAAAGTGAGTCTGAGTGATGACTCATATGCTGGGTTTGGGAAATGGGGAGGTGGGAAACATGTAAGTGATGGGAGCAGTGGGGATGACTTCAATTCAGAAGTCACTTCTTCCAGTGTAGTGTGTCTTTTAAATGTTCTCCATTTTCAGTCCAGTTCTGGAATACATACCACATAGTCTTTTTTATACTAACTGAATCATCCAACCCGTGCTGTTACCAAGCAACAAGTTATTACAATAAATAAAATCTACTGATAAGGGATTGGAAGTCCATAATGATGTGGGACAGAGGCTGCCCTCTGGATGAGCTTAGAACTCCAGCGCCGATAGTTCTCAAGTCTCAAGTTCTTGCACACATTAGGAAGTAATTGAAAACATGGACAGAGAAAATGGTAAATTTGAACAATTTATTAAGGGAGAGTTGAGGCAAGAGGTAAAAAAGCCAAGATGAATTTTCTCCCTTCTGAAAATGGGGAGGGGAAAACCAGGAAATCTCATGTAAGGGTTGGATTAAGTCTCCTTTTAAATTAGGCATCCAATTAGAATGAGCCTCATTGCCAAGTCCAAAATATATGAAGGATCTTGATTGGTTGTTAAGCCTAAGGGGCGTGCTGAGTCTGGAAGGGCCTGTCCATGGGCTGTGCAAGCCTGTGAAAAGTTGAGGCGGAAGAATCAGTAAAACTGTCTCCTTGTTCTAGTCTTGCCAGGGCAGGGTAGCATCTAATGTTCCTTTGGGCCTATGTCTGTGACTGACTAGTTACCAAACAACAGCAGCAACAACAACAAAACTACCTTGCTCCTACTTTGTATCGCTCTAGGGAATGATTTGTACTTTCTACGGCATCTGATGCACAGTTGTATTATCTCAGCGGGAGTTGCTGTTTGATTCCTTAGATGTCTTCATTGTAGGGAATTTCTGGGATACAAATATATATCTCACATATACTTTTATAAAGTATAATGAATGCTGTTGTTTTCTAGTTCATATAAATGAAGGAACTTAATGATTTTGTTTATGGTCAGCAAAGATTTCAGCTTGTTTAGTAATTGTCACTCATAAAACCACATGACACTTTCATCTTTCAATGCAAAATATTTTTCAAAAGTTGACTTATAGTTTCAATTCCCTATAAAATATAATATTGATTATTATAAGTAGTCTTGTTTGCTATTCTCTCCTCCTCCTCTTCTATCTAATTTTATTTTAATCTTTTTTTTTCAGGATCAGGTATTCAATTATTTGGATAACTTAAAACTTTTTCAAACTTGATTTCTGGAACTGCTGGTTGATTTAAATAAAATCTTCTTCCTAAGCAATTTATCTAAACAACTTTAGTTTTATTGTCTATAATACTTATGTCTGACTTAGGGTAGATATTCAATAAGCACTTGTTAAATTGATTAATGGTTGCCTGTTTTTGTCAAATGATTAATTAGCAGGGGGAAAATGATAAATGAACAAGAATATTGTTACTTCAGTGGTGTGTTCATTACTGAGAAACATCTGTATCACAACCTTCAAGGCTAAAGGATCATTGTGGAAGAAGTAGTGGACTGACTATATGGTAGTTTGAATAGATGGACCCCAATATGTTCCGTGTTTTATTAGTTTGAAATTTGCAACTGCAGCCACCTGGCTGGAAGCATTGTCACTGGGTGGATCTGAAGGTGTGGTGGTGGGTTTCAGATTTCAATCTAAAGATATGCAAAGTGTGCCTAGCTGGAGTTCCTGAAGTGTGCTGTGCTGTGCTGCTTTTGACTATTAGGCTTGTGTTTCTCTCTCTGTGTGTTTGGTCCTGTGAAAACAGACCAGCTTTTTCTGCCATTATAGAACTTCCTCTAGATCTGTAAGTTTCAATAAATCCCTTCCTCCATAACTGTGTCTGGTCTGGAATTTCATCTCAGTGAACCTGAAGCTGTCTGCTACAGAGTATAAGAGTCAAAGGATAGAGATGCATGCTTTGGAATGCTGCCATCAAGACACAAGTGGCCAGTGCATACATGACTTCATAGTGGATGTTGCTACCTGTACAAGACCTGTGTAATATGAAAGAAAAAAGAAAGAAAAAAAAAGGAAGAAAGAAAGAAAGATGATGACATCAAAATAGAAGAGGTCTACTTGGAAGAAAGGGTTCTATGGAGAAGGGTTACTGGAAAGGGACAAAAGGAGGGTTGTGGAAGGGGCTTATGATTATGGTACATTGTGTGTATGTATAGAATTTGTCAATAAAATGGTTTAAAAATAAAACAAAAAATGATAGGAACACACATCCTTATGTATACACTCGATCAGCAACAACTACCAAAGGAATGTTGCTACTTCCACCGATAAAATCCTTAGATCATGTGGCCTGATGTTTGCCTGCTTGTAGAAGTCAAAGAGTAACATTTACTTCTTTTGGTTGAAGCACAAGGAGTATAAGAGTTGGGTGCCATGTCCCACATGGATGGGGAGGCTCTGCACATGGTCCAGGGATGCAAGTACCCCTACTTTGTAGTTTTACCAGCCCTTAGGGTCTTACCTACCTCTCAAACATCAGTGTCAGTGCAGATCATCTAGGATTCTTTTTTTTTTTTTTTGTTTGTTTTTTTTTCTCCATTTTTATTAATATTTTCCATGATAACAAAAAAAATCCCATGGTATTACCCTCCCCCCTTTCCCCTTTGAAATTCCATTCTCCATCATATCCCCTCCCCATCTCAATCTTTCTACTTACATATATACAATACCAACCTAATAAAAGCCCTCCTCCCTTTCTTTCTCTTCCCTTTCTATCTCCTTTTTTAACTTACTGGCCTCTGCTACTGAGTTTTTTCCTTCTCACACAGAAGCCCAATCATCTCTAGCTAAGATCCACATATGAGGGAGAACATGTGGCGCTTGGCTTTCTGGGCCTGGGTTACCTCACTTAGTATAATTCTTTCCAGATCCATCCACTTTTCTGCAAATTTCATAACTTCATTTCTCTTTACTGCTGAGTAAAACTCCATTGTATAAATGTGCCACATCTTCATTATCCACTCATCAGTTGAGGGACATCTAGGCTGGTTCCATTTCCCAGCTATTATAAATTGAGCAGCAATAAACATGGTTGAGCAAGTATCTCTAAGGTAATGAGATGAGTCCTTAGGATATATGCCTAGGAGAGCTATAGCTGGGTCATATGGTAGATCAATCTTTAGCTGTTTTAGGAACCTCCACACTGATTTCCACAATGGCTGGACCAGATTGCATTCCCACCAACAATGTAGAAGGGTTCCTCTTTTTCCACATCCCCGCCAACATTTATGATCATTTGTTTTCATGATGGTAGCCAATCTGACAGGAGTGAGATGGAATCTCAATGTAGTCTTAATCTGCATTTCCCTGATGACTAGGGATGTAGAACATTTTTTTAGATGCGTATATGCCATTCGTATTTCTTCCTTTGAGAATTCTCTATTTAGCTCCATTTCCCATTTTTTGATTGGTTTGTTTGATTCCTTATTATTTAACTTCTTGAGTTCTTTGTATATCTTAGATATTAATCCTCTATCAGATGTATAGCTGGTGAAGATTTTTTCCCATTCTGTAGGTTGCCTCTTTGCTTTCTTCACCGTGTCCTTTGCAGTGCAGAATCTTTGTATTTTCATGAGGTCCCAGTGGTTAATCTGTAGTTTTATTGCCTGAGTAATTGGGGTTGTATTCAGAAAGTCTTTGCCAAGACCAATATGTTGAAGGGTTTCCCCTACTTTTTCCTCTAGCAGTTTCAGAGTTTCAGGTCTGATGTTAAGGTCCTTAATCCATTTGGACTTAATTCTTGTGCACGGAGAAAGAGAAGAATCTATTTTCATCCTTCTACAGATATATATCCAGTTTTCCCAACACCATTTGCTGAAGAGGCTGTCTTTTCTCCAATGAGTATTTTTGGCATTTTTATCAAATATCAGGTGGCTATAACTACATGGGGTTACATTTGGGTCCTCTATTCTGTTCCATTGATCGACGAGTCTGCTTTTGTGCCAGTACCATGCTGTTTTTGTTACTATGGCTCTGTAGTATAGGTTAAAATCAGGTATGGTGATACCACCAGCCTTATTTTTGTTGCTCAGTATTATTTTAGATATTCGAGGTTTTTTGTGATTCCAAATGAATTTTTGGATTGTTTTTTCTATTTCCGTGAAGAATGCCTTTGGAATTTTGATGGGGATTGCGTTAAATGTGTAGATTGCTTTTGGTAAGATTGCCATTTTCACAATATTGATTCTTCCAATCCAGGAACAAGGGATGTTTTTCCACTTCCTAGTGTCTTCTGCAATTTCTCGCTTGAGTGTTTTAAAGTTCTCATTGTATAGATTCTTTACTTCCTTAGTAAGGTTTATTCCAAGGTACTTTATTTTTTTTGATGCAATTGTGAATGGGAGTGATTCTCTGATCTCATCCTCTGTGTGTTTGTTGTTAGCATATATGAAGGCTACTGATTTCTGTGTATTTATTTTGTATCCTGCTACATGACTGTAGGTTTTTATCAGCTCTAACAGTTTGCTAGTAGAGTCTTTAGGGTCCTTTATATATAGAATCATGTCATCTGCAAATAATGATAACTTGACCTCTTCCTTTCCGATTTGTATCCCTTTTATGCATGTCTCTTGCCTTATTGCTATGGCTAAGACTTCCAGAACTATATTAAATAAAAGTGGGGACAGTGGACACCCTTGTCTTGTTCCTGATTTTAGTGGAAAAGCATCCAGTTTTTCCCCATTTAGTAATATGTTGGCTGTAGGCTTATCATAAATAGCCTTTATTATATTGAGATATGTTCCTTCTATTCCCAGTCTCTGTAGGACTTTTATCATGAAGGGATGTTGGATTTTGTCGAATGCTTTCTCTGCATCTAATGAGATGATCATGTGATTTTTGTCCTTCAACCCATTTATATAATGTATAACATTTATAGATTTGCGTATGTTGAACCATCCCTGCATCTCTGGGATAAAGCCTACTTGGTCAGGGTGAATGATCTTTCTAATGTATTCTTGTATTCTGTTTGCCAATATTTTGTTGAGAATTTTTGCATCTATGTTCATGAGGGAGATTGGTCTGTAATTTTCCTTTTTTGTTCTATCTTTGCCTGGTTTTGGTATCAGAGTGATGCTGGCTTCATAGAAGGAGTTTGGTAGAATTCCTTCTTTTTCTATTTCATGGAAAAGCTTAAGAAGCAATGGTGTTAGCTCTTCCTTGAAGGTCTGGTAAAATTCAGCAGTGAATCCATCTGGGCCTGGGCTTTTTTTAGTTGGGAGATTTTTGATAACTGTTAGGATCTCCATGCTTGTTATAGGTCTATTTAAGTGATTAATCTCATCTTGATTTAATTTAGGTAGGTCATATAAATCAAGGAAATCATCCATTTCTTTCAGATTTTCATACTTTGTGGAGTATATGTTTTTATAATATGTCCCTATGATTTTTTGAATTTCTCTGGCATCTGTCGTGATGTTACCTTTTTCATCTCTAATTTTATTAATTTGTGTCTCTTCTCTCTTTCTTTTGGTCAGATTTGCTAAGGGTTTATCAATCTTGTTTATCCTTTCAAAGAACCAGCTCTTTGTTTCATTAATTCTTTGTATTGTTTTTTTGGTTTCTATTTCATTAATTTCTGCCCTAATCTTTATTATTTCTTCCCGTCTACTGATTTTTGGTTTGCCTTGTTCTTCTTTTTCCAAGGCTTTAAGGTGAAGCACTAGGTCATTTATTTGCGTCCTTTCTAATTTCTTAATATAGGCACTTAAAGCTATAAATTTACCTCTTAGAACTGCCTTCATTGTGTCCCAGAGATTTTGGTATGTTGTGTTCTCATTATTGTTTGACTCTATAAATTTTTTGATTTCCTTCTTGATTTCTTCATTGACCCATTCATCATTTAGTAATGTATTGTTTAGTTTCCATGATTTTGTGTATGCTCTATATCCTTTCTTGGTATTGATTTGTAGTTTGATTCCATTGTGGTCAGATAGAATGCAAGGAATTATTTCAATTTTCCTGAATTTGTTAAGATTTGCTTTGTGTCCTAATATATGGTCTATTTTAGAGAATGATCCATGTGCTGCTGAAAAGAATGTATATTCTGCAGCATTTGGATGAAATGTCCTGTATATGTCTGTTAGGTCCATTCCTTCTATGACCTCGTTTAGTCCAGATGCCTCTCTGCTTATTTTTTCCCGGGATGACCTGTCAATTGATGAGAGTGGGGTGTTAAAGTCACCAACTACCACTGTGTTTGGTGTTATCTGTGACCTTAGTTCTAACAGTGTTTGTTTGATGAATTTGGGAGCCCCCATGTTAGGTGCATATATGTTTAGGATTGTAATGTCCTCCTGTTGGAGTGTGCCCTTAATCAATATAAAGTGACCTTCCTTATCTTTCTTGACTAATGTTGGAGTGAAGTCTGCCTTGTCAGCTATTAGGATAGCAACCCCTGCTTGCTTTCTGGGTCCATTTGCTTGAAACACCGTTTTCCAACCTTTCACCCTAAGATAATGTCCATCCTTTGTAGAAAGGTGAGTTTCTTGGAGACAACAAATTGTAGGGTCCTGCTTTTTAACCCAGTCTGCAAATCTATGTCTTTTGGTTGGAGCATTGAGGCCATTGATATTAAGAGATATTATTGAAAGATGTGTATTTATGCTTGCCATTTTTTTTTTTTTTGTGGTTCTGGTTCTACCTTTGCTCTCTTATATTAACTAGTATTTGAGTGTTGTTTGTTGTTTTCCAGGTTCCTTATATGTGTGCTTTTCTTTCTCTTCGGCATGGAGGATTCTTTCAAGTATTTTGTGTAGAGCTGGTTTTGTCTTCAAATACTCCTTTAGCCTGCTTTTGTCATGGAATGTCCTTATTTCTCCATCTATTTGAATGGATAGTTTTGCAGGATAAAGTAGTCTTGGTTGACAGTTGTTATCTTTCAGAGTTTGGAATACTTCACTCCAAGCCCTTCTGGCTTTGAAAGTTTGTGTTGAGTAATCTGCTGTGATCCTGATGGGCTTCCCTTTGTAGGTAACTTGATTTTTCTCTCTAACTGCTTTCAATATTTTTTCTTTGGATTGTGTGTTTGGTAGTTTGATTATAATATGGCGAGGAGAGGTTCTTTCCAGGTTTTGTCTGGCTGGTGTTCTAAATGCTTCCTGTATCTGCATTGGCACCTCTTTCCCAATTTGGGGGAAGTTTTCTTCTATGATTTTGTTGAAGATGCCTACTATACCTTTGGATTGAAATTCTTCTCCTTCTACTATACCCTGAATTCTTATATTTGATCTTTTCATAGTGTCCCGAATATCTTGAAATTCCCATTCATACTTTTCTATTAGTTTGTCTTTCTCTTTGTTGGATTGTATTAGATCTGCCACCTGGTCTTCTAGCTTAGATATTCTGTCCTCTCCTTCATCCATTCTACTGGTGAGATTTTCTACAGAGTTTTTTATTTCATTAACTGTGTTCTTTATTGCTAGTAATTCTGACTGGTTTTTCTTCATTATTTCTATTTCCTTATTTATGTCTTGTATTGATTTCTTTATTTCGTTAAATTGGTGTCCTGTATCTTCTCTGATTCCTTTGATTTCTTCTTTGAGTTCATTGAACATATTTACAATCATTCTTTTGAAATCTTTCTCAGGCATTTTCTCTAACTCGTTTTCACTAGAGGTCATTTCTGAAGCATTGATGCTTTTTGGTGGATTTATATTGCCTTGGTTTTTGGTGTTTCTTGTGTTATAATGTATATATTTTTGCATCTTGGATTAAGTTACTGCTTAGATTTTCCAGTTAGCTGGGTATCCTTTGCTGTATCTATTGATCTGATATTGTATATCTTCTATGTAGGAGATTAAGATGTTAGGTGTGGCTCTTACCACTCTCAGAGTATGTAGACACGTGGTCCTAGGGGTTAAGTTTGCCTGCTATGGGGGTATTCAAATAGGTTGAGTGGAATAAAATACAGGTATATTCTAAAATTTAACTAAACCCTATACACATTCAGTCAAGAACAGCACCGAGCATTTATGCAAGATTAGGTATTATAAAAACCAGATCCTCTATCAACAAAGAAGTTAAGATTTCTGGTCTGTTGAGGGATCCAAGTCAGCTTGTGACCAGGTGAGACCCTTCCCTGGTTCAATCCCAGTTACCTCTTTGGATGCTTTTGGTCTCAGTCAAGTTGCTGGCTGGGATGTTGGGCCGCTGTTCTGCTTTCTGGAACTGGGTACTGGCTTTTCCTGTGGGGCAAACCAAGCCTGGCAACTGTGGCCCTGCAGATTGGCGCCCCTGATGCTGGATCCCCGCTGCTGCCGCTGGAGCGGCCGCTGCTGGGACCACTGCTGCTGGATCCGCCACTGGAGATGCCGCTGCTGGGTCTGCCCCCGCTGATCCGCTGGAGCTGCCGCTGCTGGGTCCTCCGCCTCTGATCCGCTGGTGCTGCCGCTGCGGGATCCGCCTCTGCCGCTAAAGCCGCTGGAGCCTCCGCTGCTGGATTCGCTGTCCTGAAGCCGCTGTGGCCGGTACCGGAGCAGCTGATGGTGTTTTTGGGGCTGGAGTCACGGCTTCCACCACCGCTTCCGGCTTCCACCGCCGCTTCCACTGCCGGGGTCTGAGCCGCCGCTGTTGGATCCCGAGTCGCCACTGCCGGAGCCCGTGATGCAGCTGCCGGTGCCCGTGCTGCCGCTGCCGCTGCCAGAGTCTGAATCGCCGCTACCGGGTCCCGAGGTGCCGCTGCCGGAGCCCAAGTCGCCGCTACCGGGTCCCGAGCTGCCGCTGCCGGAACCCGAGCTGCCGCTACCGGGTCCCGAGCTGCCGCTGCCGGAGCTGCTTCGGCCTGCCCGTGTGGGCTCTGGATATCTCCTACTTCTCCGCTGCTGTTTTAATCTCTTATACACCTCCCTTGTGTATTTTGCTGGGTTTTCTTTGGCTTTTTCTCCCCTAGGCTGCTTAGGCGTGGTTCCTATGCCGCCATCTTGACCGGAAACGTCTAGGATTCTTGCTAACATGCAAATTGTTATTTGTTAACAAATTGTAGTGCTAGTGCTATTTCTTTGATTTGTCAGATATGTTATGCTTTGTCTTAATGCAAGATAACAGCCTGCTGAAACTTGTGATATCAATTTATTTACTTAAAATATGAATAATCAATACAGCATAAGTAGCTACCATTTTTCCCCTGATGCACAGTTCAGACCTTGGGTTGATTATGAAGCATTATATTGCCTAGTCTGGATGCTGTTGGAATAATTGAATACCATTAATGATTAGTGAATTTAGTTTGTGGACTGTCTTTTATAGGGCATTCTAGATGATCTTGTGTACTCTTTCAAATCCCCTTGTATGATTTATTTATTAGACTGTGTTGTTTTCTTTCATAATTAAAGATATTGCTATTTGGTGGTTATCTCACTTTCCATAATAATCCCTTCTTCCATTCTGAACTAACAGCTAAATCCATCATTAGTTCAAATCCTCTTATTTTGAAACTTTCAGTGCCTGCTAAGTTTTATATTTTTCCAGAGCATAAAGGGAAATTAAAGATGAACCACAATGCACCTTAGCAAAATACGTACTACTGTTACAAGATCAAATGAATAAATACATATTCAAATGTCCCCAGGCATAGTCTATCAAGGCACTTTGCTTTATTTAATTATATGAATTCTCATTCTGTCAAGCGAGACTTGTTTTGAAAGCAGAGTTTTAATTATTATAGGCATCTTTACTAGATAAATATTTTATAGTGGAAAAAAATGACCACATGCCAGAAGATTTTATAACTGCCATGCTGGTGACTGACAACTGCCTATAAATCAATAATTGGTTATAATGTAATATACACACTTGCAAAGGTAAGAACTCATAATTGGCTTCTATTTGGGAGATTCCATTATTGTATTTAGGTAGATATGTTTTTAAGGCCTCTGTTATTTTGTTCTGTGTATTGAATTTCATATGAGTTTATTACTTGATTTTTCTGTGAGAGTTCAAATGAGACCATGATGGGAATATGATGAAGTCCATAGAACTTCAAGAAACATGTGACATATAATTATATGAATTTTTTAAAATATAATTTTGGAGAATTATAGAACTCTAAGATTAAGAATAGCCAAGGCTAGGATGAGAAATATTTAAAAAGAAGGTTCATCAAGAAAGAGAATTATATTGCAAATAAGATAAACTAAAAACAAGGACAGAAAAAAATAACTAAGGTTAATGTGTATAGTGTTTGGATTGTCAGCTTGCAGTTTTATAGTTAGATAAATTCTCTGGTAGGCCCAGAATATGACTTCTTAAACATTAGTTGCAAAAATGAAAAAAGGAAATTTGGTCATATGTATCAACACAAATACTGATATACAAATGAAGCTTTATTTATTTTAAAGATATAAAAAGAGGTGTTGAAAAAATAGTTTCAGATTTTACTAACAATTAGTATCAATGCTACAAGAGTGAAAAATGGAAATACCTTGGGTTCAACAATGACATAGATCAATTAAATATCAATTTAAAAAAACACTACTATGTAATCATGAAAAGTAATTTTATACATCAGTTCTCAAATATTAATAATGTACATGTGAATCAGTGGCCTATCCTGGTAAATGTTTAATGACTAGCTCTCTGAAACAAGTTTGATTTGTAGTGTCTGATTATTTCCATGATGTAAATAGTCTACCATGGCTCAATTCACTGTCCCTAAATACTGCTACAAAAGTTAGAACTGGGAAGTGGTTCTCACAATTCACTCTTTTAAGATGCCAGTGAGTGCTAGCACACCACTGAATTATGAATCACTGGTGATCTTGTTTAAATGAGCATTGTAACTCATTAGGTCTGGGATGAAGCCTGAGAAATTTTATATCTGAGATGTTCTTAGGTCATGTTGGTACTCCTGCTCTGGGTACAACTGGAGCAGCCAGGTTTTCAACTAATGTTTGCTGAGAAAGGAAAATAGTTGCTGATGTATCTCTACATGAAAAATGTGAAGTTACAAAATTGTGCAAATTGTCATGACACAATTTATACATAATATGACTATATTAAGTCATGTGATATGTTAATATATTTAAAATACATACATGTGCAGTGAGTTGATACAAGCATAAGTTGTAGGAATCTTAATCACAATGAACTATTTTTGTCTTCTATGGCCTTTTTAAAATTGATTGGGTGGGGCTCTTTTCTCCCCTTGCATGTAAACTTAAAAATGAACTAAGTTGGGCTGGTGCCATTGCTAATCAGGTCAAGGTGCTTGTTTTGCTTGATTGCAAAGTCTGCCAGCCTGGGTTCAAGGGTTCAGTTCTTCAATATCCATGTAAATCCAGATGCACAATGGCTCAGGTGTCTGGAATTCATTTGTGGTGGCAAAAGGACCTGTTGCAGTCAGACATATTCTCTCTCTCTCTCTCTGTCTCTCTCTCTGTCTCTCTCATAAATAGATAAAAATAATTCAAAAAAATAAACTAAGTTACAAAAGCTTGATTTAGAGAGCAGAGCATGAAGTTTTAATACTAAAAACTGCATATCTTATTTCAAATGAACTCTTTCCTCTTTCATTCTGGATAGTTTTCAGGTGGACCTCCAGGTTTGGGGTTAGTAATCTGGGTCGCTTCATTTCCTCGGTTTTCTCTTCTTTTGTTCCTCTGCAGCTTGCCAGCCCTGACTTCTGGTTATTCTGTGGTAGGTGCACGTAGGTGGGAGAAAGGAGTGGGAGAGCATAAGGGTGCTCTCAATTGAACTACTGAGGAGCGCTGCGGGCTGGTTTTGGCTCCCAAGCCTGGCAGCCGGTTGACGAATGCATTCCTCATATCCTCACATCCTCAGAGCCGCCTCTCTTGAGTTTCTACAGAACTACCACACCTCAGCATGTGAACTGTTGAGGGCGTTCTGCAACACCCTGGGGATTTGGAGTCTGCCACCAGTTTCTTGTTACTGGGTTCCTCCGCTATCCTAGAGACCCAAGATAATTACAATTCTAACGCTTTCTAGTGCGGGAAACTTACTCATCTTTGGACCTCAGCACTGCACAATGTTCAGGACAAAACTTCCAGATAGCAGTGATTCCCTGGCTTCACCGTTGGAGCAGGTGGCCATGTTCCTCCAGAATTTAAGACTGGTGTAAACCACCAGAGAGTAGCGGTGGAAGCTGGAGCCTCCTCCCTCAGCGCTTCCTTTACCTATGGAGACAGATCCTGGGTGGTAATGGACATGCACCATTTCTGTACATCTGTCCAAAACTGCTTTTAAAAGTCTCCTTCCTCTCCATCTTGGCTTTCATTTTGTTTCCTAGTGTGATTGAGAATTCTAAGAGCATTTGAAAGGAATTCTCAATTCTCCTTGTCGACTTAAAAAAAATCTATTCAATTGAGCTAGGCTTTTCCCTCTAGTTTATAAGACCAATGAAGTTTAGACCTTGAATTAAATTCAACTTCGGCACATATCACAAAAACTAAAGGACATGTCTCAAAATACTGATATTGGATATAATGAAATGGTGAGGTTGTGTTTCTTTTAGAGATATACTTATTTTCCCATTTTTGAAACAACATATCACTTTTTTGTATTTTAGTTTTATTAATTTATTTGAGAGTCAGAGAGGCAGATAGATAGATGGATATATAGAGAGGGGCAGAATGAGTGTGCTTGGGTCTCCAGGCATTGTAAATGAACTCCAGATGCATGTGCCAACTTGTGCATCTGGTTTACATGGGTCCTGGGGAATTGAACCTGGGTCCTTTGGCTTTGCAGGCAAGTGCCTTAACTGCTAAGCTATCTTTCCATCCCCATATCACTTTTATAACACATTGGCTGTTAATATCTGTTACTGGATTGTTTTCATAATGTTTATTTATTGTACCCATGTGTGCACATGTGTGTGTGTGTGTCTAGAATATGTGTATGACATGGTGTGTGTCTGTGTTTGTGATGTGTGATATATGTGCATGTATAAGTAGATGCATATGCCCTGTATCAGACAGCTTCAGGTTCACTGAGATGAACTTCCAGACCAGACACAGTTATGGAAGAAGGGATATTTATTGAAGCTTACAGATCCAGGGGAAGTTCCATGATGGCAGAATAAGCTGGCCTGCCTTCACAGGTCCAAGCAGAGAGAGAGAGAGAAGCACAAGCCTAAAGCCAAAAGCCACAGCACACTTCAGGAACTCCAGCTAGGCACACTTTGCATATCTTTAGATTGAAATCTGAAACCCACCACCACACCTTCAGATCCACCTGGTGACACTGCCTCCAGCCAGGTGGCTGCAGATGCAAACTACAAACAATAAACAACTGAATATATTGGGGGCCATTTATTCAGGCTACCACATGCCCCATGCATGTGTGTGGATCCTGGAGCTGAAGGCTGTGTGTCCTATCACTCATTCACATATTTCCTTGAGACAGTCTCTCCCTCAACCATTCAACCAGAAGCTGCTGTCCAGTGATGCTCAGCGATTCTCCAAGTTTCTGCTACCTGTTGACTGGAGTTACAGACTTGTGTGGCCAGCTTTTTACATAGGTTCTGGGGTGTTAACTTGTGGTCTCTGGCCTGAGAGTCCCTCATGCTTAAGCAGAAAGCTCTCTTGACTGCTAAGCCATATCCCCAGCCCATGAGTTACATTCTTGGTAGTTATTCAACATTTGAATACTGCCTCAAATTCATGCTACATTTAAGATGATGTTTGGAGAAAATCTTTAAAGATATTTTTATTTATTTGCAAGGAGAGGGAGATAGAGATAGACAGATAGAGAATGAGAATAAGAGTATGGAGTATGGAAACACCTCCTTCTGCTGGAAACAAACTCTAGACACATGTGCCACTTTGTGTGTCTGACTTTACATGGGTACTGGGAAAATGAACCCAGGGCAGCAAGCTTTACAAGTAAGTAACTTTAACTGCTGTGCTCTCTTCCTGACTCTGAATAATAGGTTTTTAAAAGTCAGTTTGATATCTACAAGACAGACAACACAAGTTAAAAATGTTATACTATCCATGTAAATAAAGACTTTCCTTGTGGGAAGTATGTATTGCCAGTCTTTTTATTGGAAATTTCAAAAGATGTGTAACTCAGATCTTTTTTTTTTTTGCAATTATTATATTTTGTGTCTTACCATCCTCAATTAAAAAGTGCAAAGGAATTAGTACTTTTTATTAAGTTGGTATAGCATACTTAATTCCCCAGTGTTTGAGGGCACAGAAGGGCAAAGAGGGCCATTTGGAGATCACAGCTATGTACAGAATAAATGAGGAAATGATGGCACCTGAACTGGTAGAAGGAGCACATTCTGGCAAAATGGAACATGACACCAGGAAATACACGTAGGGAGACATTTGGTATCAAGGAGTCATTCTACACCATGGCTGTTCCAAGGTTAGATGTCAAGATCAGAATTCTTGCCCACATGTAGAGACTGGGAAGGACTACAGTCTTCAGGGTCCTGTGGAGCATTCCAATTCACTTGGTTTTTAAATGTTCTGAACAAGATGGATCTTTTCTTTATGTAGTATTGGTGGACAGACTAGAATGAAGCATTTATACGAACAACAAGGGAACTTCAAATGCAAAGTCAGGGCTGGACCAGAGGTGAAGGTGATGCATTCTCAGCCTGGAGTATTGTGTCAGTGTGCTTTGCCTTCTGCCTGCTGGAGGCTGCCTTTGATGTAGAATTTTATGCATGTGGCAAGAAGTTTGAACTTGCAGGAGGCAGCATGGAGACTGGTGCTGGGTCTAAAATGTTATAGATATATATTTTCTTTTTTCTATTTTATCGTTTATTTCTTGAGAGAAAGAAGAGACAGAATGGGCACGCCAGGGCCTCTAGCCACAGCAAATGATCTCCATACACATGTGCCACCATCTGGCTTACGTAGGTACTGGGGGATTGAACCTGGGTCCTTGGAATTCCAAGGCACGTGCTTTAACCACTAAGCAATATCTCCAGCTCTAGAAATATGTTTTCATATAATATAAAATAATTTGCATTGGAATAATGTGAGGGCTTACTGAAAATGCAGATTTTTAGACACTAGTCTGAGTATTAAAATGTCAACAAATGTGCATGGTTGTGATGCCAAAAGCAACCAAAACCAACCACGGCAATCACCTCAAGATCATTCTCTGGTCAGGCATGCACTTTGTTCTGCTGATCATTTCCCTCTTTGGTGTCAGCTCAAGTGATATCACAGAATGCAAAGGCATTCTTATTTTCCTAGAGAATGTGAATTTAATAATGTTTGATGCATACTTTCTTTTACTGTGGTTTGAATAAGTAAAACTTTTTGTTTTGAACCTGTGATCCTCCTGCCTCAGCCTCCTTAATCCTGGGATTGCAGATGTGGACCTCCATGCCTGACTGTTTATAGTTATTTTTAAATATTTTTATTTATTTATTTGAGAGAGAGAGAGAGAGAGAGAGAGAGAGAGAGAGAGAGAGAGAGAATAGGCACACCAGGGCCTCCAGCTGCTACAAATGAACTCCGGACATATGTGCCACCTTGTGCATTCTGACATACATGCATTCTGGAGAATTGAACCTGGGTCTTTTGGCTTCCTAGGCAAGCACCTTAACCATTAAGAAATCCGTCCAGCCCTGTTTATAGCTTTTGGTGCTTCATTTTTCCATCTGTAAGACAGACGTATTTCTTAGAATGAAATGAATTAAAGTAAATAAAGCACTTGACAGTATGTGGCATACTCTGCATGCTTAAGAACATGTTGCTAACAGTATCTTCTGGAGCATTATAACACATCATATTAATTCCTGTCAAGCAGCCAGTGCAAAAGTAGATTCTCAAAATATTAGTTAAATTAAATTGATTTTATCTCAAGGTCAGTATAAGGCCAACAAATAATATACAGGTAGCGAAGATATGCTTATACTTGGGTCTTTAGGAAAAAAAAAACTACATGAAAATTCAAAATATAATAGTTATGGTTTCAGTTTTTCAAAGTGAAGGGAAGGAAGTTAATTAAAGATAACATTAAGAAAATCCAGAATGAGCAAATTTCCAGAAGTTTTAAAACAAATTCTGAGGCATATTTGATATGTCTGTCGTGTTCCTTATAGGCTATAATTGTTGAATGATTTTAAGACTTCAGGAAGAAAACATAGTGACATGTCCTGATGAAATCATATTGAAGTTTCATCCTGTACTGCTCTGCTTGTTGCAGAAACTCTAGTGATTTTTATGCCTTCCAAGCATGTTGTATTTTTTGAAAAAGGTCCCCCCAAAACGCCTCAAAATCATGTCTCAAGGAAAAACACTTCTAGCTTCCAGTTATGATACACATTTACCTCCTGCCTAAAGCAACTGACATAGACAGAGAAACTAAATCAACAGTATTCTAATTGGGCAATAGGCAACAAAAGATTAATATCACAGAAGGGAAATATAGGAGACAAGCCCATTATCGTTTGAATATGTAATATCCCCCACAGGCTCATGTAATTGAACACTTGAGTCTCAGTTGGTGGTACAATTTTGAGTAGTTATGGAACTTTTAGAATGAAGTTTTGCTGGTGGATGTAGGACACTAGGGGCAGAGCTTGGGGGTTAAATATAATTTTTTCTTCTGGTCCTATTTGCTTTGCTTCCTTGTTGGCCATGATGTGAACAAGTTATGTGAAACAAGAAATTTATTGAACAGCTTTTACATTTTATTCACTTTATAGAGTAATAATGTACATATAGAAATTAATGGTTGCAGGTTGGGAATATAGCTCAGTATTAGAATACCCACCTAACATGTGTGAGGCCCCAAGTTTAAACCCCAGTACCATGCAGAGAAAAAAAAAACCAAAACAACAACAACAACAAAAAAACCCCCCAGAACTTAATGATTCCATTCTCAGTTGGAGTTCATAGTAAGAAAAACACAGGCATGTAAAGGATTGTTAAATAGGATGAGACAAGTATTCTAACAGAGGATTTTTTAAAATACTTATTGTAAGAGCACAAAGAAAGATGCTGTGCATTCTGGAAGCTTTGGAGGGTGTTGTGGGCTTGGAAAGGACTGACAGGGTATTGTGGAGATGGCTTTCAGAACATGCATCAGAGGAGATTGGTAATGAGGTAGAGCCATAGGAGTTGATATGGAGAACATCCGGAGCACCAGTGAAGTATACATAGGAGACACTGGAAACTTGTGAAGACATAGCAAGGAGCTTTGTAGAATTAGAGTGCAAGTGCTTGCTGGGTAGCAAAGGCTTCTAACCTAGAAGGTAAATTACATGGAGTTTGAAGGGCTGTGGGATTTTACAGTAAGGAATTGGCTGTTGACATTCATCAAATAGGGGGCTTAGGGATCATATTACTATTTTTTTTAAATAAGTGATCAGAAAATTGCTAGTGAATGTAATCATTTGTAAGAAATGCCTGGAAAACAAATCAGGTCAAACTTTTCATAAGTGCTGAAAAGTCATCTCAAATACTTGCATTCTAAGGATAGATTAGTAACATTTTGTGTATAAAAATCAACATTCCATATATTAATGTTTTAGTCAGGATGTTGTTTTGTGAAAACCAGAAGTAAAAATGTTTTCATAAGCTAATCTAAAAAGAATTAACAAATAAAATATACTATGGTTTATGCCTTTTGAAACTCATTTGGAAATTTATTTCCCATTATGAGATATTAAGAGATGGGACAAAGTGGGGCCTTTACCAGCTGATTAAGGTTTGCTCTCAAGAACAGATTAAAATTCACTTATGTGACTAATGGATTATAGAAGTAGCTGGACAGTAGGTCTATGTAAGATTCACTTCTACCAAAACTATCCCATGCTCCTCACCTCTTGCCGTGTGCTATCCTACTGTGAGATGGTGCCAGCAAGAGAAGCACCATCTGGGGCCAGAACTTTGAACCAAAATAAAGCCATATATATATATATATATTTGTAGATTATCTAGTCTTGGTTAGTATGCTACTAACAACAGTAAAAAGACTAAGATAGAGTGAATATGTGATAATTACCAGTGCTGTTCACTCTGATTCAGTGATTCTTAATCTTATGTACCCACTAAAATCATGTAGCCAGTTTTAAAATGACAAACCATGCACGGACCCAAGAAATTCTAATTTAGTTAGGCTCTGATGAAGCCTACTATAGCAGATTAAAGATGACAAACTACTTTGTTATTCATCCTTTTGCAAAATAAAATTTAACTCTCTTCTCCTTGACTTGTAGTGTATTTTGGAATCAGATAGAATCATGCCCCTAGCTTGTTTTTATTCCTCAAGATTGTATTGGCTATTTGGTACTTTCAATCTTGATAATTTCTTTTATTTTTGATTTTTACTATCTGGTCTGTTTGATTATACCACTTCTCCTAGTTAGATGGAGAAAAATAATTGAAACTTGGAGGATTGAATGACTCCTCTGTTGTTTATTTTCTAGTTATGGACAGAGGTCACATGCTGAACGTTCTGCTTATCTCTGCTCTGGGCTTCCTATTACATGCAGGCTGGTACACAGAATGCTGGGATGTCAAGCTGCTCCTTGAAAAGGTGCTCACCAGCGAACTGCTTCACATTTCCTCTTGTGAGCAAGCTGTCATGTGATCTTCCTGAGGGTTGGATTATGAAAGAAAATCCTAGTACATCCTAAGTTTCAAGTATAACACTCATTTCTATGTTTGTGTATGTTGGTGCACATGAGTACATGTGCATGTTTGTGTATGCTCATGTGTAATAAGGGTGCATGCATGTACATGTAGAGACCAGAGAACAATCTTGGATATTATTTCTTAGGAATGTCATTCACCCTTATTGAGGTAGAGTCTCTCATGGGTCAAAAACTCACTAAGTGGGCTAGGCTGGTTGGCCAATGAGATTGACTTGTATCTACCACCCCAGTGGTGGGATGGTAAGTGCACCCACAATACTTGACATTTTTTAAAAAATATGAGTTCTGAGTTCTGAGGATGAAACTCAGAAGACATTTTTTTTTTTTTTTTGGTTTTTCGAGGTAGGTTCTCACTCTAGCCCAGGCTGACCTGGAATTCACTATGTAATCTCAGGGTAGCCTCGAACTCACGGCAATTATCCTACCTCTGCCTCCCGAGAGTGCTGGGATTAAAGGTGTGTACCACCACATCCGGCTAGAAGACTTTTTTTTTAAGTAGTAGAGTATAATTCTTTATAATCACAATTATATCACAATTTCACATTACATAATCACAAACTAAATAACACCACCACTGGAAGGCTCTCATTCTCACACATTCCCAGGGTTGATGTGCTTTTATTTATTTTCCCATATCTTGTACTCTGGTTCTCCACATAACCATTCATAATTTTCTGTAGGCTGGAACATTAGTTTGAACATATCTCCTGGATAGTGTCTTTCCATTGAATTTTGCCTGTATTCATGACTTCCTTTAGTACCAACCACCAGATCCTTGGGCTCTGAGATCACTACACCCTGACTTGCACTTAAGAAAGTTGATGATATCTTCAGCAATAGGGTCTTGCCTTTTAGCTCTGGCAGGTAGCCAAGTTCTTTGGAAATAGCCTGAATTGTTTTGTGACCCAATGGGTCTCCCTGACCAATAGCTCACTGTCAGGAGTAACTCTGTTCTGGCTCTGGAATTTACCAGCCACATCCTGTGATTTTAAGATTCATCTTTCTCCATCTTGTACAGGGTACTTTCCTCCAGGTCATCCCCCTTGACTCCTCTTATTTAAGGTATATCTTGTGGAATGATATCTAGGAGAAAAGTTTCCTATGGTACTGACTCATGTTGTCATTAGTTTTGAGTAATTCTTCCCCACCTTTTCTTCCCTCTTACCCTCCTAAAGACCCTTCCACCCTCTGTATTCATTTCCCCCCCTGTCCCTTGACCTGCTTGTGGAATAGCCCCTCCTCCCCTCCTTCCCTCCCTATTTCCCTTCTCTCCTAGTTCCATGTTCCATGTCTACATTCCTGATGTTTACTACCACTTACAATTAACTTAAGCTTGTCTCAGTTATGAACTGCTTATAAAAGAGAACGTGTGGCATTTGTCTTTCTGAGTTTTTGTGACTTCACTTAGTATGATTTTTTTCAAGTCCTTCCATTTTCTTGCAAATCTCATTATTTTATTTTTCCTTACCACTGAGGAGAATTCCACTGTGTATTTATATGTACCACATCTGTTGATGGGCATGCGAGCTTATTCCAGTTCTTAGCTATTGTGCATAGAGCAGCAACAAATATGGTTGAAGAAGTGTCTCTATATTAAATAGTAGAGACTTTAGGGTATATGCCCGAGAGTGGTATAGCTGGATGTAATGGTAGAACTATTTCCAGCTTTTTGAGAAGTCACTCCATCTCCATAGTGGCTGGATAAGTTTGCACTCCCACCAGCAGTGAGTGGGGTTTCTTTTGCGCGGCATCCCTGCCAGCATTTTGTTGTCATTTGATTTGTTGATGATCACCATTCTGCCTTGAGTGAGACGGAATCTCAAATTCATTTTAATTTGCATTTTCCTAATTGAAAAAAGATGTTGAACAATACCTTGCAGAGCTAAAAGGTAAAACTCTATTGCTGAAGACACCACAGGTTGTGGCCAAAGGACATTGAGAGATCATGTTGAAACTGAGAGGGAAACCAGTTCCTTCCTGGCATGCCCTCATAGCACTGGAAAGTTCTATGGGAGCTGTTGGGGGATAATGGTCATCAAGAGCATGAGCAAGCAGGAGATCCCACAAGCTACAGAATCAACCAGCTGGGCAAGAAGTACACACCTGTGCAATAGTGGCACACAGCCTCTGCAGGTAACCCACTGTTCTTGGATTGGATATGAAGCTTGCTCAGTGGGAAAGAGCTCATATCTGGTACTGGGAACCAAGTCAAAATCCCATGGATAGGAAACCCATAGATTCTAGAGAGAAGACGTCACTGTTTTTTGGCTAAAAGAATGGGTGTGCTGGGCTGGAGAGATGGCTTAGCAGTTAAGCACTTGCCTGTGAAGCCAAAGGACCCTGGCTCGAGGCTCCATTCTTCAGGACCCACGTTATCCAGATGCACAAAGGGGCACACGCCTCTGGAGTTCGTTTGCAGTGGATGGAGGTCCTGGCACGCCCATTGTCTCTCTCTCTCTATCTGCCTCTTTCTCTCTCTGTCTGTTGCTCTCAAATAAATAAATAAAAATGAACAAAAATTAAAAAAAGAATGGGTATGTACATCAAAAAGTCTCTCAAATAACTATGCTTATCCCCTTTAATTCAAGCTCCTTGTACTTTTGGTTGGAGAATCTATTTTAGATGGCAGAGAATACTGGGGAGATCCAAGATCCATTAATATGACAAGAAAAAGATAGCTGACTGCCTGCCTACCACCAGACATGTCACCCTTACTGTATCTGCTGGTGTCCAGGAGACATTGCAGAGGAAGGTAGCAATATGAATATTGCTCTCACTGCTAGCCTGACAACCAGCTCCAGGGAGATGGCAGTAGATACCACAGAGACTACAGAGAACTCAACATTATATAAGACTTCTAATATGCCCTCTGAGCCTCTGAGGCTTAGGGAACATTGCAGAAGAAGAAACAGAAAGATTGTAAGAGCCATAGGAATATCTTGAGACACAGTTCACTCCCCCTGGCCCCCACAAAGATTCACTGAGACCTTCAGGACCCCCCAGTCAATACCAATAACCTGAATGAGGAGGTCCCTCAATGGAATGGAGGTGGAGGGAATGGCTTTTAAAAAAATAAATTTTGATTAATAAAAAGTTCCTTTAAGCTGCTTTTATTCTATTGTCTGACAATTAGTTATGTGGCTATTCCCATCTGTTAGGGAGTCTGAGATGGGGGCTAAATGGTTAAGAAAGAACGAGTGTGGACTAGAAGCTGTAGTAAAAGCAAGATGGATGCCAGGATAGAACTACTGGTTTCTGTTATGCATTAGCTCAAAGCAGTATTCAGTATTCATTGTTCACCTTGATTATTATTATTATTTTAAATATCTTATTTATTTACTTGTTAGAGAAAGAGGAAAGAGAAAGAGAGAGAATGGGCACACCAGGGCCTCTAGCCACTGCAAATGAACTCCAGATGCACGTGCCACCATGTACCTATGGCTTACATGGGATCTGGAGAATTAAACCTGGGTCGTTAGGCTTCACAGGCAAGCACCTTAACTTCTAAGCCAGCTTTCTAGCCCATTGATTATTTTTATTTAAAGGGATCCTTTTAAGTTAAGCCATGTGAAAGCTGTGGACAGGAATACCTTTCCTTTCCTTTTTTTTTTTTTTTTTTTTTTTTTTTTTTTTTTTTGGTTTTTCGAGGTAGGGTCTCAATCTAGCCCAGGCTGACCTGGAATTCACTATGGAGTCTCAGGGTGGCCTCGAACTCACGGCGATCCTCCTACCTCTGCCTCCCAAGTGCTGGAATTAAAGGCGTGCGCCACCACGCCCGGCTTCCTTTTTTTCTTATGTCTAATTCCCCCCCCCCCCATTTAGTGTTTTGGTCATGACTAAAGACAACAATACTGAATGACACTGGATTTTTTTTTCTAGTGAGACATTTCAAAGACAAATTTTGGAAGATATCTTTTTGGATCTGGTTTGAAATCTTCATCATTTCCAAAAAGTATGGAAAGAAAGAATAAAAAGGAAACTTTCTCAAGATCTTGGACTAATATTATATGAAGGCTGTGTGTGAAATCCTGACACCATAGAATAAGCTGTTGGGTAGAGAAGATTTTTCTTTTTCAAAGTCTTGTTTCTTTTTACTTTGTGAATGATTACTGGGCACTAGATATTAAGATTAGATTTAACAGTTTCTATGTGAAAAAAGCCAAAGTAAAACCTCTTTATGCGTATTTTTTAAAATTACTTCCACACAGATTAAATTTTATATCCAAGCTTAGAGGTAAAAAGCAACCTAGTAATATAATTGTTCATTGCCTGGACTGGTTATATAGCCTACTGCAGGAAGCTCATTCCAATGTAAGTACTTCAATATTTCTGGCAGAAAATAAAATCTTCCTTGCTTGTTCATAGAAATGTCACCACTCCAGTGCATCTGTATTAATCCTGGCTCTGTGAAATGAGGTTTGAAAGTCTACTAAGCATTCTCATATTCAGGTAATCACTCTAGTAAGCAATGTTTTATTACTGGAAGAGCACATGTCTTTGTACAATCTGTTTTCAACTTCTCTGCCACTGTTCTTTGGTGGGACACCTATGTTCCAAAGATAAGCGAATGGGATTTTGTAAGCTCTTTCTGACAGTCATTCTTGTCACTGGTGTTGATGACCAGCTGTCTGAGAACCTGTGATGTTGAGAGACAGCTTTGTATGGGTTCATGCATTGAGGAACCTGTGGATATGATTATCTGAAGAGGAAAGATTTCATTATTTTATACTATTTTATTTTTATTTATTTACTTCAGGGAGAGAGAAGAGGGAGGGAGGGAGAGAGGGAGGGAGACAGAGAGAGAGAGAGAGAGAGAAAGAAAGAGAGAGTGAGAGAGGAGGGAGAATGAATGGACGCACCAGGGCCTCCAGCTACTGTAAACAAACCCCAGACATATGTGCCACTTTGTGCATCTGGCTTAAGTGAGTGCTGCAGAATCAAACCTGGGTCATTTGGCTTTGCAGGCAAGTGCCTTAACTGCTAAGCCATCCCTCCAGCCCAGAGGAATCATTTTAAATGATGTTAATTAATATCAAGTAGTACAACACTGTGCAATCAAGAGTTTTTAAAGAGAGTTTTAATACTTGGTTTTAGAATACATAGTACAACATAGTATAAAATATTCTATTGACTTGAAATAGTTGAGTGTCTGTACAATTTACATGATATATTGGACTATAATAAGGACAATGAAATAGTTTAAAGTAATGAATAGAGACATGTATAAATATATCTAAGAAGACTCAGTTATTTCAAAAAGATAACTGGAATGGAGAATGGGGTGTAATCAAAGACTGCTTCTTATTCGAAAATCATATTCTGTGGTTCCTAAGTCTTTATGTCCTCCTGTGATTTAGTTGCTATTAAACAAATGGTATGAAATTTACATATATATAATGATTTAATTTAAAATGAAATTACCTCTGAAAACATAGTGACAATGCACCTACATATATCCCTGTTCTTTTTTGGTTAGCAAAACTTCTGGTAGAAGACCCAGAAAGCACTAATTTCATTCTAGTGACTGTGGCAAGGTTTGGCAGGTACATTGAATGAGATGGATTTCACTAACAGGGATACATTTTAAGAGTTGTTTGTAACTTATTCATTCAGTTCATGAACTAAACTTGTTAGAAATAATAATGTATATTTATATACACCTGTACTTTGGAAAACCCTCATTCAATATATTATTAATGTTCATGAAAACTAATAAGTAAATTAACCCTCATTGTACAGATGAGAGCATATTGGTTGATAAAGGTTGACTAACAGATATATCCCTGAGTGATAGTCTTCACAGTGTTCAGAAAGCACAGTATATACACAGCATGAATGAAGACTCAGGGGTTTTCAAACGGTAGGAGACATATGAACTTCTGAGTAATCCATCACTTAGTTACAACCTGGGATGGGAGAGTATGGTCATTTTCCTCAAGGGATACCCAACCTATATCTTTTCAAACAAAGTGAAGTAGAGGGTTAATCAATTGTCTTTTAAACTCTATTGAATAAAAAACCATTAAAACCATCTAAGCATGTATTATTGTTCAAGACTTTTTTTTTTTTGGTTTTAGTTTTTTGATTTCAGACTGCACTGCTTCTTTAGGCTGGGATTATCCTCTGTGCTTGAAGTTGGAGACATTATTTTCTATTGCTTGCATGAAGAGCTTGTACAACCCACAGTAGATTGCACTCAAAACTATTAGGAACTTAGAAGCTTAAAGACATAGATGCTTAAAAAATGCCTTTCAAAACCCAGCTTGGTTTTAAAAACTAACTTGTTGAGAAAATGCTTATAGCAATGGGATGCCATTATTTTGTTCTGTGAGGTGCTAGCTGGAAAGCTTCAAGGTCATTGCTTGAAGGGTCATAACCCAGAGGGCTAAAATTTTATGCAAATATCTACTTATATAGTTCTGCTGGCTGTCCTACTCATGTATGTATAATCAGGTTTTCTTAGTGTGTGGGAAACCAAATTATGAGAAAAAACCTGTGACTGCTAAACAGGGTTCACAATTATTAATGACAATAACTGACTTTTGTCAGGCTTAGTCAATTTTTATTATTAACAACATATTTTATATGGATACAGTATGTGTTGGTATCCTCTTTTCCCTTGTCCCTGCCCCCATTCCATTGGGGATGCTCCTCAGTAGGGTTGGAGCTATTCTCTATGGGGTTGTAGTTTATGCATTGTGGGAGCAGCAGACAGTTGTTTTTGGGGGGAGGAAATGCCTCTGAGAGTGATGTCTCAACCTGTGTCTCTTACAATCTTTCCTCCCCCTCTTCCATAAAATTTCCTGAGCCATGGTGGGTGAGTTTTAAGTCTGCTTCAGTGATGAGTTTTTAGGAGCCTCTGGATCTCTGCTTTGGTAGGTGTTGAATATCCTCAGGGTCTGTCTCTTTCACCCTGGCACTGATTATCAGGAACAGCATGGAATCAGCACTATTGCTCATCTCCCCAGTTCCTGTGTGGATTCAGCTGTGGCTTGGCTGTGCAAGGGGCAGTTTATCTCCTTTGGTCTCACTACCTCCTGAAAAAGAGTGAAGTCAGCATAGTTTAAATGTGGTAAGCATTATAATTTAGGGTGAATTTGATGTATGTCACCCCCTTTTAAGTCAAAGACAAGTGAGAACTTGACAGTAGAGAGCATAATCTTTGTCTCCATAGGATTCTAATCTGGTTCCCAATTCCAGATATGGGTTCCATTCAATTGAGTAGGTATCTTAGCCAATCAGAAAGCTATTGGTTACTCACCAAGACTGTGTGCCACTATTGCACTGGTGTGTACATCCTGTCACGGTATTTGCTTCTGAGTAGCTTAGACCTCTGGTTACTCAGACTGTTGTTGGCCACTTTCCCCACGTACACATGTAGGGCTTTCCAGCACTAGGTAGGCTAGCTGTGAGGGGATGGGCTCTTTTCTGGATTCCAGCCAGGTCTCTGCTCTGTGTCAGCAGCATGTAGTGTTTTCAGCAATAAGGTCTTACCTTTTGCCTTAGGTGGGTAATGAAATTCTTTGACAGAAACCTGTCTTGTTTTGGGTCCTTGTAGGTCTCTCTGTTCAACAGCTGTATGTGGGTAGCAACTGATTTCTGGTACTGGCAGGTATACTTCAGAGACAAAAAAAATTAATAAATTAATTAAGCTTAGGCTTCATCCCACCCTCTCCAGGGCCCTTCTTTTCAGGTGCTGTGCAGTTACTCCTATTGAGGGTTATATCTTTTAGTCTATCTCCAGGGATAAAGGTTTCTATGTACTAGTTCACTTTGGATTTAGTTTTGTGTTTATTTTTCCCCATTCTCCACTTCCCCTCCCTAGAAACACTTCCATCTCTACTGTTTGGGCCTTAAGTTGTCTATCAGGTATGTTAACAACTTGAGCTGGTACATATTAAGAACTACAGATTAGTGAGACCATGTGGTGTTTGTCTTTCTGTGATTGTGTTAGTTTGCTGAGTATTATCTGTTTCAAGTCTGTCCATTTTTCTACAAATTTCATTATATCATTTCTTCTTAATGCTGAGTATAATTCCATTGTGTAAGTAGTGTACCATAACTTTGTTATCCATTCATCTAATGAGGGGCATCTGGGTTGATTCCAGTTCTTGGATATTATAAATTGAGCAACTATAAACATGGCTGAGCAAATATCTCTGTAATGAAGCAAGAAACATTTAGGATAAATCCCCAGAAAGGGAGTAACTGGGTAGTTGGTAGCTCTATATTTATCCTTTCCAGGAATCTCCATATTGATTTCCATATTAGTTGTACAAATTTACATTCCCACCAACAGTGAATGAGGGAGGCCTTTGCTCCACATCCTCACCAACATTTGTTGTCATTTGGTTTTTTAATGGTTGCCATTAAAAGCAACTATGAGATTGTTTTAATTTGCATTTCCCTGATGGTTAGGGATGCTGAACATTTTCTTAAGAGTGTATTAGCCATTTGTATTTCTTCCTCTGAGAACTCCCTATTCAGTTCTCTGCCCCACTTTTGAGTGGTTAGTTTGATTTTTTATTGTTTAGTTTCTTTGAGTTCTTTGTAGATTCTCAATTTTAGGCTTATGCCAGTGGTATAGCTAGCAAAAATTTTCTTCCATTCTGTGGGTACTTTATTGGCTTTGCTTGTGGTACACTTGCCTGTGCAAAAGCTTTTTAGCTTCATGAGATCCCATTGGTTGAGTCAGTGTTTAATTTCCTGGGCTACTGGGGTTTTGTTCAGGAAGTCTTTCCCCACTCCTACATTGTGGAGAGTGACTCCTATTTTTTTTTCTTCCAGTAAGATAAGAGTTTCAGGCCTTTTGTTGTGGTCTTTAATCCATTTGGACTTATTTTTTGTGTATGGTGAGATGAGTGGGTCTAGTTTCATTTTTCTACATATGGTTATCCGATTTGTCCAGCACCATTTGTTGAGGATGTTGTGTCTTTTCTCCAGTCTACATTACTGGAAACTTTGTCAAAGATAGCTATAGTTAATTGACCTAAGGTCTGAATCTTCAATTCCATTCTATTGGTCTGTATTTCTGTTTTTATGCTGGTACCATGCTATTTTTGTTACTATGGCTTTGTAATATAGCTTTACATCAGATATGGTGAGATATTTCTTTTGCTGAGGTTATGTTTGGATATTCGAGGTCTGCTGCCATTCCATATGAAATTTCAGATCATTTTTTTAATATCTCCATGAGGAATAGTGCTGGGATTTTTATTGGTATTGCATTAAATCTGTATATTGCTTTTTGTAAAATTGCTATTTTTCACAATATTAATGTTACCTATCATGGAAGGTCTTTCTATATTCTCAAGCCCTCCTTAGTTTCTTTCTTAGTTTTTTTTTTTTTATGTTTTCAGTATATAGATCTTTTACAACCTTGGTTAGTGTTATTCAAAGGTATTTAATTTTTTTGTTGCTATTGAAAATGAGACAGCCTTACTGATTTCTTTCTCTGTATATTTGTCCATTGCATAGAGAAAGGCTACTTATTTTTTTGTTTATTTTATTTATTTGAGAGCAACAGACAGGGAGAGAAAGAGGCAGATAGAGAGAGACAGGGAGAATGGGAGCGCCAGGGCCTCCAGCCACTGCAAACGAACTCCAGATGCGTGTGCCCCCTTGTGCATCTGGCTAACGTGGGTCCTGGGGAATCGAGCCTCAAACCAGGGTCCTTAGGCTTCACAGGCAAGCGCTTAACCACTAAGCCATCTCTCCAGCCCAAGGCTACTTGTTTTTGTGTGTTGATTTTGTATCCTGCCACTTTACTGAAGGAATTAACCACCTTTAGAAGTTATGAGACTTTTGGGTCACTTATGTATAGGGTCATGTCATCTGCATATAGGGCTAATGAGTTCTTCCTTTTCAATTTAAATCCCTTTTATTTCTTTCTTCTGTCTTATTGCTTGGGCTGGTAATTCCAGTACTATGTTGAAGAGCAGTGGTGAAAGTGGGCACCCCTGTTTTGTTCCTGATCTCAAGGGGAACTCCTGGAGTCTTTCCCTATTAAGTATTATTTGGGCTTTAGGTACTTTATATATAGCCTTTATTGTGTTGCTATATAAATATTCCATGCCTAGTCTCTCCAGCATTTTGATTATGAAGTAGTGGTGTGTTTTGTCAAAGCCCTTCTCTGCATCAATTGAGATGATCATGTGGTTCTTGTGATTAAGTTTATTCATGTGGTATATTATGTTGAACAATGTTCATATGCTGAACCCGCCCTGTATCCCAGGGATGTAGCCTACTTGATCAAGGTGGATAATGCTTTTGATATGTTGTTGAGTTCAGTTTGGAAAGATTTTGTTCAGGATCTTTGCATCTAAAATTCATCAGGGATATAGGCCTATCATTTACTTTTATTGTATTCTGTCTGGTTTTGGTGTTAGGGTGATGCTAACTTCATAAAAGGAGATGGGGAGGATTCCCTGGTCTCTGATTATGTGAACAAAGTTTGAGAAAATTTGGTTTCAGTTCTTCAATGAAGATTTGATAGAATTCAGCTGAGAAGCTGTCCAGTCTTGGACTTTTCTTTTGGGGAGTTTTAAAAAAATTACCTTTTAAGTCTCAATATATGTGATAGGTTTGTTAAGGAGATTAATTTGCTCTGAGTTTAGTTTTGGTACATGTTATATGTCTAGGAATTCAACCATAATATACAATTTTGTTGCGTAGACGTTTTGGAAGAATGTCTGATGATTCTTCCAATTTCATTGATATCTGTTGTGATTTCTTTTTCACTTCTGATTTTGTTAATTTGAAATTTCTCTTTTTTTGCTTGATCAAATTGTCCAGGAGTTTATGAATATTGTTTATTTTTTCAAAGAACCAGCTCTTTATTTCATCGACTTTTAGCTTTTTTCTTAGTTTCCAATTCATTAATTTCTTCTTTGATCTTGATTATTTCTTTCTGTCTGGAGCTCTTAGGGCTGGATTATTCTTATTTTTATAATGTCTTTAGGTGGACAATTAGGTTAGTATTTAGGGATCTCTCTGTCTTTGTTATGAAGGCTTTTAGTGCTATGAATTTTCCCATGAGGATTATCTTCATTGTGTCCCACAGGTTTGGTAAGTTGTGTTTTCATTTTCATTCAATTCTAGGATTTTTGAAGTTTCTTTCTTTTTTTTTATTTCTTCTACAACCCATTCAGTGTTTAAAAGTGTGTTGTTCAGGGCTATAGAGATGGCTTAGTGGTTAAGTGCTTGCCTGTGAAGCCTAAGGACCCCAGTTCGAGGCTCAATTCCCCAGGACCCACGTTAGCCAGATGCATCAGGGGGCGCATGCATCTGGAGTTCGTTTGTAATGGCTGGAGGCCCTGGTGCGCCCATTCTCTCTCTGTCTCTCTGCCTCTTTCTCTCTCTGTCTGTTGCTCTCAAATAAATAAATGAAAATAAACAAAAAAAATTAAAAAAAAAATAAGTGTGTTGTTCAGTCTCCAAGAGCTGCTGGAGTTCCTTGTGTGTGTCTTATTGTTAATATCTAGCTTTAAAGCATTGTGATCTGATATGATGCAGGAAGTTATTTTGATATTCCTGAATTTATGGAGGCATACTTTATGGCCTAATATATGGTCTATTTTGGAGAAGTGTATTTCCATGGGCTGTCAAATGTGTATTCTTGTTGAATTGGGTGGAAAGTTCTATAGATGTCTGTTAAGTCTAGTTTATCTATGGTGAGCTCTATTATTTCCTTGTTGAATTTCTGCCTGGATGATCTGTCTGTTGATGATAGTGGAGTACTAAAGTCTCATACTATGTTGGTGTTGGTGTTTATTTCTTTTTTTTGTCAAGTAGGTTTTGTTTTATAAACTGTGGTGCACTTGTGTTTGGTACATATAAATTTATGATTGGGATGTCATCACGTTGGATCATTCCTTGATGAGTAAGAACTGACCTTCCTTATCCTTTTTGATTGCTTTTGCTTTGAAGTTCATTTTATCAGATGTTACTATAGCAACACCAGCTTGTTTCTTATTTGCATTTGCTTGGAATATCATTTTCTATTCTTTCACCCTGAGGAGATGTCTGTCTTTAGTGGTGATGTGAGTTTCTTGAAGACAGTAGGTAGAAGGGTCCATGTTTCTGATCCACTCTGTTAACTTGTGACTTTGATGGGTGAGTTAAGACCATTAATATTTATGGTTATAACAGTGAAGTTTGGTTTAATCCCTGCCATGATGGAGTGCTTTATGTTAGGTGCTTTCTTGGACTTTGAGCTTTTTTGAGAATGCTGTAGTTTTTGTTATTGTGATTTTTCTTTTTGTAGGCTCTTGAGAATGGTTGTTTGAGGAGCATTCCCTGAACTATTTCCTATAGGGTTGGCTTTGTGTTCATATCATCATAGAATTGGCATTTTTTATGGAAAAATTTCCTTTAGCCTTCTATTATGGGTGATATTTTCACTTGCTTTAGTAGCTTGGGTTGGAAGCCATAGGTTTTTAGACTTTGAATTGTTCCATTTTAGGCCCTTCTGGCTTTCAGGGTTTCCATTGAGAAATTTGATGGAATTCTGATGGAATTACCTTTGTATGTAGTGAGTTGTTTTTCTCCTGCTGCTTTTAGTACTCTTTCTTTGTTGACATTGTTAAGAGTTTAAATTAAGATGTGCCTTGAAGAGTTTCTTCTTTGTCCTGTATGTTTGGTATTCTGTGAGCTTGTTGTATCTTGATGGGCCTCTCTTTTGAGAGTTTGAGAAAATTTTCTTCAATAATTTTGTTGAATATGTTTCTTATGCCTCTGGCCTGGATTTCCTCTCCTTCTTATCTGCATGTTTGGTCATCTTAGGGTATCCCACACTTCTCTTGTATTCTGTTTACATGCATTTTTAAACTTAACAAAGCTTTTGGTTTCCCAATCAATTAAAAAAATTAATTTAATATATTTATTTGACAAAGCAAGAGAGAAAGGGGGAGAAATAAAGAGAGAGAGAGAGAGCGAGCAAGCATGCCAGGGCTTCCAGCCACTGCAAACAAACTCCAGACGCATGTGACCCCTTGTGCATCTAGCTTACGTGGGTCCTGGGGAATTGAACCAAGGTTCTTTGGCTTTGCAGCCAAGTGCCTTAACTGCTAAGCCATGTCTCCAGCCCAGCCTATCAATTTCTTTTGTCTTGTCTTCCACCTCAAAGTTTTTGTCTTCCACATGAGTAACTCTGTTAGTGAGGGATTTGAGAGAGGTTTTTAAAAGCTCTATTTGATTTTTATTTTTTCTTGTGTTATTTTGCATCATGTCTATCTCTTTTTGTTTGGTTGGTTTTTTGGTTTTTTGAGGTAGGGTCTTGCTGTAGCCCAGGATGACTTGGTATTCACTGTGTAGCCTCAGGGTGGCCTCAAACTCATGTCCATCCTCCTACATCTGCCTCCTGAGTGCTGGGATTGAAGGTGTGTGCCACCACACTTGGACTCTTTTTTTTTTTTAAATTAAGTATTTATTTATTTATTTATTTGAGGGTGGGGGGGGAGAGGAAGAATGGGCATTCCAGCCTCTGCAAACAAACTCCAGATGCATGTACCACTTTGTGTATATGGCTTATGTGGGTCCTGAGGAATTGAACCTGGGTCCTTTGGTTTTGTAGGCTAGTGCCTTAACTACTAAGCCATCCCTCCAGTCCCCATCTCTTTTTCTGAAGTACGATTTCAGTTTGAGGTGTGATTTTCTTGATGCTTCCTGGAATTCATTCCTGCATTTGATCAAGTCTTCATTAAGCTTAATGAGCTGGTTATTGAGATTTTCCATTTTTTGAGTCCACTTCAATTCATTTATATGTCCTTTCAGGCTTCTATGGTTTTCTTCAATTAAGTTAAGCCTAGTGACAAAAGCTGAGTGCTTGAAGAGATGATGCTGCTCAATTTCATTTATGAGGTTATTGAGTTTTTGATGGTTTGCTTCCAGCTCAGCAATTTGTTTGATCATGGTCACATTAGTTGTTGTATTTTCATTTTGGGGTTCAACATCTGTTGATTTTTCTATAATTTCATTGGAGTCTTCCATTGTGGGATGAGGCACCCTTGGTGGAGATTTCTCAGTTTTCTAACTTTCATTGTTTTTTTTTTTTTTTTTTTTTGCATTATGGTCTATCCATTTTGGGGAAACATTTTATTCTATTGGGGGCAATCAATTATTTGTCCTTGTAGGATCTTCAATGGGTGTTCTGTTTTATATGTGACCTGGATTGGTATATGATGGCATTATAACCACAGATTTTGGAGATTGCAAGTATATCAAAGGTACCTGGGGAACTGGGATTTGGGGAAGTGGGAACTCTGGCCTACTCACTACAAATGTGCACCCTCCAGAGCAGGGGATTTGGGAGTTGGAGACCCAGGGGCCATTCAATCAGGAAGCAGGTTTGATCAATTTGAAGAATAAATTTGTAGTGCCCTTGTAAACCTTGTGGTATATGATTCTTTACACAAATGCTAATTAATTGGTATTTTCTAAATAATGAACATACAGACTGGTCAGTCAAATAGAATGCATATGTTAAAGAACACAGCCATACACAATGCACTTTACATGTACATTTATTTATTATAGTTTCTATGTAGCCCAGACTGCATGGTCTCCAGCCAGAAGCCTAACTCTAGCCTGCATGTGAGCTTAAAAAATGGGAGTGGAGGTCTGAGAAGATAGAAAAATAAAGTGCTAGACATGGATGTTGGTAGGAGTGTTCTATTTTATGATTTCTTAATTGGGATGTTGAAGGCTTTGAGGAAGAATTTGTTTAGGAGAAGGCAGTCTTATTTTACAACATAGGAAACTTTAGAAATAGCATGAGTCAAGTGTTGGTAGGAGTGTCATGTCAAACACCACATGCTTTTCTGCATCATTGAGGTTCAAGGGACAGCTTAGTAACTCGTGAGTCAGTATGGCTTTTTCTGGAAAGCAATTCAGTGACATCCATGGGAATCACCTTAAAAGGCTGGGATCAAAAACCTAAACTTCTTAGTCAGACATCATGATTGTTTTGATTCAAAACTAATTTCCTTGAGTGAGTAGTAAGAAATTGCTTTCTTTTTTTTAAATGTATTTATTTTATTAATTATTTATTTGAGAAGGCAAGAGAGGGAAAAAGGGTGGGGGAGGGGGAGAGAGAGAGAGAGTGAATAGGCATGCCAGGGCTTCCAGCCACTGCAAACAAACTCCAGACCCATGTGCCACCTTGTATATCTGGTTTACATGAGTACTGGAGAATCAAACCTGGGTTGTTTGGCTTTTCAGGCAAGTACTTTAACCACTAAGCAATCCCTCCAGCCCCCAAAATTGCTTTCTCATAAAAATTTCAAAAGGAATGAGATGGGGGAAAGATGTGGATCATCAAATGAAGGTCAAATGATTAGAAAGCCTACTCAAGTAATGAGTCCTTTCTATAAAGGCAGGAAAGGCTGTGGAAAGGGCATAAGAAAAAGAAATACTAGTAATTCCCACATTTTTTTCATTTTTAAATTACCAAAGAAGAATTGTTTTCCTTATTCATTTTTAAATGCAGTGAATTGATATGGTGGTAGACAAACTATTGTGAAAACATTGTAGAATTACTGTCAAATAAAAACATTCTTTACTTTGGAGATTTCTGTTTATTCATGAGCATTTCCCCCCTAGTAGTCATGATGTTTCTCTGACTTGTTCTTCAATCTCAGATACAATTATAATACAAAACCTGAGGTTAATTCTTTTTGACTACATGTCTGTTGAACACCACTAGACAATGTGATGGGATTATACTTCATCCCCACTGAGAGCATTTGTTGAGAGATGAAGCTGTCATTTTTCTCCTAAGAGTACACTGGCATAGTACAAACATCTCCTGACTATTCTGCAGGATCCTGTTTCCACACTATGAACTCTAGTTCCAGCCTTGGCACCAGCTGTACCCACTTTTAGTGCCCAGGATATAACTGCTAAATCCAGCTTCTTGAATCATCTGTGTGAGCACTGTGCCAAAACATAGACAAGCAGTGTGAGCCTGAGAGAGGACAGCTTCCTCTGGGTTTTGCTGCAGTGTGCCCAGATTCATGAGCTCTCACGGTTGTTTCTTTTGTTTTGAGAGATGTGAGAATAAAATGAGCTTTTCCAATTGTAAAATTGATGTTTTCTGAAAGCAGATGCCAGTATGTATGAAATGGTATCTCAGCATCTTATTTAAAACAGAAATTGCTTTAATAGTCCATTTGCTTTTAGTGCTTTGCTAATTAATCTGAAAGATAAAACTAAAATTTATAGCTCAGGATATTCTTTTTTTTTTTCTTTGAGGTACGGTCTCACTCTGTCTCAGGCTCTTCTGGAATTCACTGTGTAATCTCAGGCTGGCCTTAAACTCACAGCCATCTTCCAACCTTGAAGTTAAGGGATGGTCAGTCAAATAGAATGTGTGTGTTAAAGGACAAAGCCGTATACAATACACTTTGCATTTACATTTGTTAATTGTACTTTTTATGTAGCCTCCCAAATTCTGGGATTAAAAGGTGTGTGCTGGGGCTGGAGAGATGGCTTAGCAGTTAAGTGCTTGCCTGTGAAGCCTAAGGACCCCGGTTGGAGGCTCGATTACCCAGGACCCCTGTTAGCCAGATGCACAAGGTGGGGCACGCATCTGGAGTTTGTTTGCAGTGGCTGGAGGCCCTGGTGCACCCATTGTCTCTCTCTCTCCTTCTCTCTCTGTCACTGTCAAATAAATAAACAAAAAAATTTTAAAAAGGGGTGTGCCACCACACCAGCGCCTCAGAATATACTAAATACAGAAAATAAATATGAAGGATTCTATGTATAAAAAATATTTTCCCCTGTGCATATTATTTTTTTCTATACTACTGTGGCTTTCCTAGCTCTTTTTTTTTAATTTTTATTTATTTATTTATTTATTTAAGAGCGACAGACAGAGCGAGAAAGAGGCAGAGAGAGAGAGACACACACAGAGAGAATGGGCACGCCAGGGCCTCCAGCCACTGCAAACGAACTCCAGACGCGTGCACCCCCTTGTGCATCTGGCTAACGTGGGTCCTGGGGAGTTGAGCCTCGAACCGGGGTCCTTAGGCTTCACAGGCAAGCGCTTAACCACTAAGCCATCTCTCCAGCCCGCTTTCCTAGCTCTTACAAAGGCATTTTAGTATGAGAATATTTGTTCAAATTGGTGTTTCTGCACAGAAATAATTAGCACTGGAAAGCTCTATTTGTGTCACTTACGCTCCCCTGCATACATTTCTATAGTCTTTAAAAGACCTTGGTAACGAGGTGCAAAAGAGTGTGAGAGCCAGATCCTGGGAGGAGTGCTGTAGAATACTGACTTCTAGACCTGACTCGTCACAGCAGCTGTGGGTACTTGCACAAGACCTACACAAAACCAGGCCCAGTGACATTCCATCTTGGTTGGGGGAGGAGTTTCTGAGGCATGCCCTCTCCCTGAGGAGCTATTGGCAGTTGGTTGCTGAGGAAGGAGGAGTCATGTTCTTTCCTGGTGTCGCCACTGGTAAGTTACCCGTGCTCCAGTGATTCTCACTCTTACTTATATGCAAGCAGCCCTCACTGAACTCACTGAGTCACCAAAAACCAAAACAAAACAAAATCAAAAAACAAACATGAAAGTGAGAAGGAGAGCATTTTTTAAGAGGAAGGAGGTCAGCAAGACTAGGAGTGGGATGGGGTGAATATGATATATATATATATATATATATCTATATATATATAGATATATATATATATAGATATAGATATAGATATAGATATAGATAGATATAGATATAGATATATAGATACATATAGTTGGTAAGGAACACAGCTTAGGATATTGATGAAGCAATGAGTCAATAATGTCTTTAAGGTGTGAGTGTGCATGATGAGAAGGAAAGAAGATGATATCAATACGCTGAAGATCTATATATTTACTGCCATAAAACCTAGAGTGTGTCCAAAGACCTCAGGCCAGGACCCTGATTCTGGTCTCAGGCTGCAAGGATGCAAAACACTTGGGGGATTTGATTTACTTTCCATGCTGAAGGAGGTGGCTTCTACTTGGCCTGAGCAAACAGCCTCTGCCTCAGTTTATAACACTAGTTTGGGCTGGGCGAGCATTCAACAGGCTTTGATTGATGTATATGCCCCAACCCTGGCTGGTCATTCTAAATTTGACATAAAACATTCAGTCTTACACGGGCAGTTCTAAGATCACCTATCATTTAATGAGATGAGAGGAAAAAACAGATGATGCAAAGATGATTTAGTGTCTGAAGACCTTTCAGTGCATCTCTGTAAGTGTGGATGCTAGATGAGGAAAGACTCAGTATTGCTTACGTCCCTCTCTGCACCTGAAGTCTAGTCTTTCCTAGCTGGGGGACCTGAATCTCACCAAAGCCTAAATTAAGCAATAAATGTGTCATGGATGGAGCCATAACGGAAAGGTAGAATTTCTAGAATGTTTGACAGAAAAACAGTATCAGGCAGCATGGGGGATACTGGGTACTTCATAGGGATTTAAGAGAGAAATATTTCATTTCTTGAATTTTAAAAATTGAGTTCATCATTTTGTGCTTTGCACTAGCTGTTTTAGAGATGTCATTTCCTTGTCCCCTCTGTCTCTTGCCCTTCTGCACTGGAGGCATGAGGTTAAGCCAGGGAGATGACATTGTTGGAGAGCCATGAGTTCCCTTCACAGACTTTGCATGAGCCTGTGGAACTCAGTAGGTAGATATTCATGTTTTACCCCTCCATTGGAAGCTTTCCTGATAATAAAAGTTCTTATTTTTGATGATGCATTTAATCCGAGAATTTATTTCCTTAGTCCTTTCTAGAAATTCTCTATGGGGAACAGTGCAGAGGTCCCTAGGCATCCTGACTCTGTGTGTGCTGGTGTGAAATTTTCTTTTTTATTGTATTTATCTTTTGAAGAGAACAGAATATGAAAGTTATTAGATACTGAAGACAAAAATAAAACCATCTATAAAGGAACCCAGATGTCTCCCTTTATTCCAGGTATCTGAAGGCCTTCCCACCCCAGTCCCAATAATCACACCATTTAACATACACAGTAGTCAGCAAAGACTAAAGAGAGGCAAAGCTTCCAAAAATGAGAAATGCTTTGGCTTAGGGAGGTTGGTGGGTGGGTTGAAAGAGACTGTTATTAGAGGAGTCACTCTTGGTTCAACTGCAGCACCAATGAAATCCCCCAAACTACTGGGTCAGAAGTTGTTATGAGGGACTCTGAGCATGTGGTAGGCCTGGCTGGAGCTTCTGTTGGAGGCAGATAGTCCCCATTACCAGTGAATCTTTCAGCTGCTTCTCCATTCAATCTTACTTCTGCTCCTTTAGCATCTGATGGAACCCATACATGGCCACTTTAGTTGAAGCTGACTTCCTTCAATGTGAGCCAGAACCACCCAGATCCTTATACAAGTGGGGTTTACCATTAGATAACATCATCTTGTTGTCCAGAAAGTGGTGATGGAGGTTCAGTTCCTCTTCAGGTGATCCTGAGTTCAGATATACTTCCCAGTTGATCCAGGCACAGAGGGCAGAGCCACATCTGAGAAAAGGGAGAGCCAGAAACCCCATCTTAGTGATGTACCTGTGAGCTTCCTGGAGCTGCCTGTGGTTTGTAGGCAGGCACATCCTGTCAATCCATTCTGGATTGTATTCTGTCCTGGGGGGGTTGTTAGAGCCTGTACTGAGTGATCGTTGAGATATTTTGGAGGTAACCAAAGGACCTTGTGGCAGAAGCCAGCTCCTTGTAGGTATATAGAATGCCAAAGTAGAAGCCAGAGATGGCAAAATCCTCCTTGGTTCCCTAGATCACATGCTTCTTACAGGGGTCAGGCACATTTCTTATTCTCAGAACATGGTGGAACATGATGGATTCAAACATGTTCAGTATGAAAATCTCATCTATGGTCATAGATAGGTTATGCCTCTTGGCAAAGGCCAGGTTTTCCTTTAGTAAGATTAGGAAGTAAATATCACCTAGGGGATTCAGGGGGCTGATCAGCATAAGGCCTCTGCCCATTTTTCCCTAACCCTAGCTGCAAACAGGGTAAGCTCCAACCTGCCCATAGTGAGCTGGATAGGATGTGTATTGGCCTCAGTGATCCCACCCTTCAGATAGGTGGGAATAAGCTCAACTTTCACATACAGGTGGGAGGTAACCATAACAGAGGGTAGGGATAAGCAAGGCCTCACCTGGGTCACAGAGAACCATGGTCAGTGCAGAGTGGATTGAGCAGCAGCCGTTTAGTACCACCACGCTTTCTGGGTCAAGCTGGACAGGTACCTTGCAATAGTAGGTCAGGAATTGCATCACTTCTTCCTGTAAGAATAAATGCTCTCAACAGGTAGACTATTGCCCCCAGGACCTCCTCAGTGCAGTTCATATCATGCAGACACACCCTGTTGGTCATCAGTCCAAGGTACAGCTTATTCTCACTGATAGTAAGCTTGAGAAAGCACAAAGGTTCTTGTACTCATGGTATTGGTCTTTTAGGTAGGATTTATATAGTTCTGAAAGCTGAAGCGGTAAAAATAAGAGATGCTAACTCCATGTTTGGACAGGATACAGTTGACAAATGCAATTTTAAAATCACTCCATTGGGGGACTGGCTGCTCAGGATGCTTTGATGACATCACTTCTAGAATCTGTAGGAAAAAGAAGATCTTTGAACCCCAGACCACCAACAGCCTCAGACCATAAGAGGTTGACTATCTGGCACATTAAGTGCTCTGACTAGTTGTCATTTGCCTGAGGTGGTCTGTGATGATCTCTTGCACATTTGTCATATCCAGTAGCTCCATGCAGAGATTCTTCTTCCCAATGGTTATGCTCTGTCTGCTGGATCTGGGGCAGCACTGGGGTATCTGCCTGGTCAATGGAACCATTATTTTGGTTTTCGCTCATCTCTTCTCTAATCTGAAGCCCTTCGGTCAACATACTTATAGTGCCATGATCAGTCAGGGCCCTGATACCTGCTCCATGGCCTTCATCCTCTTAGTAAGCTTGTCTTGAAATTTTCTTTTTGAATTTTGTTTCTGAGCAGTTGATAGAAAGCTGCCTCCATCTACCCAACCAGCATCATTCATTTACCTGTTTACTTGTCATCCCCATCTGCTTAAACAAGTGTTTCATTCCATCCTTTTCTCAGCTCCTACAAGGAAGTGACTTCAATTTTTCTCTAAGATAGATATAAAGAAATGTAGAGAAATATAACACTTTGCTCACTTTACAGGAGCAGTGTTAAAGTTGGTAAAGACTATGGGGACCTTTGAAGTTGGACTGAAATAAATTTGCATTATGAGACGATCATGAGTTGGGGGCCTGTGGTCAGGGGTGGAATGTGGTGGTTTGAATGTGAATGCATATTATCTATAGCCTCAAGGATTTTTGATTAAGGTTAAGCTTCCTACTTAAGTCTCCAGTGCCCTGCTGGAGAAGGTGTCATTGGAGATGGAACTTTTAGACCAGCCCTAAGGTGTGAAAAAGAGCTATTTGGAGCTCTGGCTGCTTATAGTGTTTGTGTTTGTTGGCAGTTGGTGGTGTCTTTCTGCTGTGGATCTATGGAAGTGAGCTCGCTTCTTCCACCATGATGGAATTTCCCTGGATTCTATGAGCCTAAAATAAACCCTTTCCTCTCATCAGCAGTTTCTGGTTGTATATTTATTCCAGCAACAAAAAGTAACTGCAACAATGATCATATAAGTATTTTATCTCATTCTATTGGCTCTTTTTTCAGTTCACATGAAACAAACAAACAATAATCACTCATTATTTTCAACTAACAGGGAACTGTTCTACACAGTACATTCTTTGTTGGTGTTACTGTTACTGTGTAGGGTTACGGGGTTTGTTTTCTCTAACAAGGAATTATAAGGCATGAAGGAGTTTAAAACAGCAAAGTTTATTTTAAAGTGAAAAGTAAAGAAATCAGAACATAGACTCCTTATGGAAGGAAATCCTAGAGTTAGAGATTGCCTTGCCAGTGGGAACTGGTTTTGGCCTTGATTGAATGAGGAAGCTCTCATGCCCAGAGTTCACAGTTGGTCATCATAAACAAAGATGAAGGTGCTGGTTGGGCCATGATGCATCCAGCACTGCACAAGTACCAGAAAGCCAACCAAGCAGAAAAATGCAGTTATGCAGGGAAGCAGAAGTAAAAAGGGAAGCATCCTCTTCACCATCTTAGGTCACCATGTTAGTTTCTCATCTTAGAGTACTCTAGAATATAGCTGTCTATCAAGAACCCTTTTTCCTTATCTGTCGGCCTATCCAATGAAACTGTCTAGTTCCTATAGTGCTCATTACCTTTATATTTTTATAAATTCTAAATTATGGTGAGTTATCATAATTTATTTATATGTAGATGGTTGGTTTCTACAGTTTCTATTCTACACTTAAATATGTGAATCAATATTAATGCTTTGTTAACATTCTTATATTTCATAAATTCCCAATGTTTATTTTTTTAGAAAAAGCATCATTGAATCATATTCTTATCATTCATGCTTATTTATTTATGCTCAAAGAAAGTCTTGTAACATCCAGATGTCACCTCATAACTTGAAAAATGTTATCTCTGTACCCAGGTAAATATCTGGGTAAAAATGTTGCAGCTCATACCTATCTATGGTTGCTTAATACATGGAAGAGGAAGGGGAGAATTTATTCATGAAATTTTTTTCTAATATCTTAATTATATGTTCATAAATCTTTTAAGGCTATCTATTGGATATTTTGACAGCAGAATTATTTACTCATTTGAACTTTTGAACTTAAAATTAACTTAAAAATTTGTTGCTTTCTCAAGATCTTCTTTACCAATTCTATGCATACTTAAGAGTCATTGCCCTATAGTTATTTTGTTTAGTAGCTCTAATAATAACTCTTATTTATTGAAATAAAGTGTCCCACGAGTGTTTGATGAAAAACAAAACCCAGATCACACAGCATTGTCCATGGAAAGAACATACCATAGAATGCCTTATCCCAAAAACAACTTGAGAAAAACGTCTACACTACATAGATAAAAGATAAGTGGAAATTTGACAGAAGTGTTGATTTTATGGATAATTCCTGAACATTTGAGGATCAACATAAAGTAGTTGGCTTCTAATAGAACGGTTGGCATGCTACCGCCCTCTAGCCAAATCCATCCACTGTGATGACCTTTCCACAAACATGAGGCAGCAGGATCAACTGAACATGGACTGAAACCTCCAAAACTGTGAGCCCAAAGGAAGTCTTCCTTTCTTTAAAATTAATTATCTGAGACATTTTGTTATAGTAATGAAAAGCTGACTTTCACTACGTAAAACATTTCAGAAGAATGTTCAGAAGTGAGTTAATTGAAGGCTAGTTTCTGGCTGGAGGTGTGTTCAGTTGTAGTGCAGTAACCTGGCTTAATTAGAAGAAAGAAAACCAAACAGAAGTAGCAGAGACTGTGCTGAGTTCATTGGGCTATGGGTATAAAGTAACAACTTGTATAAGAATAAGACATTGAAACCTGGAGGATTATGTACCGATTAAGCCCAGGTAAAGTGATGCATTTGACAGTGGATGTAATATACATTGTTGATTTGCTCTTGATCCTCATGGGAGTTCTTTTTATGTTTTTACTTTATATAATATACTGGCAAGGACACTGTGTAATGTGTACTTTATTACTTTGAAGTTTTAGTCAATCATTTCAATTTTCTTCAATGTTTTGATTAGCAATGAGTATTGAGCTTTCACATATTAACAGAGAAAATAATATGGCTTTATACCTTGGATCAAATAAGCTGGTAAAATATATTAATAGGTTTTCTAACATTGGGACAACATCACATTGTTAATTGTTAGCTTAAGTGTTTTTTGTCGTGGCATATTATTTTTCTAAGAGAATGTCAGCATCTCTGCCAATATTTTATTTAGAAATTTTTCTTTGGTGTCTGAAAATGATGTTGATTTGTGATTTTATTTTTGCATTTAGTAAATTGATAAGATATTGGCATTAAAGTTATGCTTGCTTTATTAAAACAGTTGTTTCTCATAATTCTCTATAGTCAGAAGATCTTTATATACATACATACATATATATATATATATATATATATATATATATATATATATATATATATGAATATCTAAGATCTGAAATTTTAAAAAAATTTGTTTGGTTTGCATGTGTAGTATGTATGGTGAATTGTGTGTATGTGAGTGAATCCACACAGATGTGGAGGTCAAAGGGCAAGTTCATGTGCTGGTCCTTACTTTTCACCTTGTTTGAAGCTGGGGTTCTGTATTTCATTACTTCTCAGGCTAGCTGGCCTGTGAGATTCACAATTTTCCTGTCTACACCTCCTATCTTGTTGTAAGTGTGCTGGGATTATACAAACATTCTACTAACCTATTCCTTTAAAATTTTTTAATTTATGAGAGAGAGAGAGAGATACAGAGAGAAAGAGATAATATGGGCATGCCAGGGCCTCCAGAAACTGCAAACAAACTCAGGTTGTATATGACAACATGTGCATCTGGTTTACGTGGGTTTGGGGGAATTGAACCTGGGTTCTTAATCACATGTGGAATGCAAGAATTTGACCTCAGAAAAGTTGAGACTAAGTCATTATCAGATTATTTGTCCATACAGAGCTGAATGAAGCTGAAGCCCATATGATGGCTGGTGTGGTGGTTTGAATAGATGGTCCCCAATATATTCAGTGTTTTATTAGTGTGTAGTTTGCATTTGCAGCCACCTGGCTGGAGGAGATGTCACTGGATGGAACTTAAGGTGTAGTGGTGGGTTTGAGATTTCAATCTAAAGACATGCAAAGTGTGCCTACCTGGAGTTCCTGAAGTGTGCTTGGCTGTGTGGCTTTTGGTTTCTGGGCTTGTGCTTCTCTTTCTTTGTTTTGTCCTGTGAAAGCAGGCCAGCTTCTTCTGCCATTATGGAACTCCCCTTGCATCTGTACTCTCAATAAATATCCCTTCCTCCATAACTGTGCCTGGGTTGGAAGTTCATCTCAGCAAACTTGAAGCTGTCTGCTACAGCTGGGATGACTGAAGTCAATACTGCTTCTTGGGAAATGAAGCCAAAGTCAACAGGTATGAGGCATACACTGTTCCACCAAGTGTGAGAAACATGGTGGGTCTATACCGGAAGGCTTCTGTTACCCACCCTTCAGATACACCGAGAGTCCATTATCTTCCTGAAAGACCTTTTGTTTCTCTGGAACTTTATTTTCAAAATGCCTGTGGGAAGCAGTGCTGATGGTCCTCTGTGCAACCTGACGAGGGGCCAGCATCTTGGCCCAGTGGCTGCCCACCAACCCAGAGGTTTATACTTTCTTTAGTGTGATTATTGATCATTTTATTTATTATTTGTTTATTTATTTATATTTATATTTTTTATTGATCATTTTATTAAGTAGAAAATTTGTATGAACACATCATATGTTGGTACCATCATTTCCCAGAGATATATCATTTTGACTGTTAGATTATATATTATATGCCAATTTTAAGCATATGGATTGGTTTAAAGTCTGCCTATTTTTTTTCTAAAGTATGAAATACACATTTCTACATTATTGGGACAGTTCACCATGTAGTCATATTATTTGTGATCTTAAAAAGTTAATATTCTGATTTTCAGTGTTAATAAAATACTGACTGAATAATACTTGTTTTATAAAACACCGTGTACTTAAACAATCTAAAGTGCAGCTAACTAATCATAAATAATAATCAGTATATTTGTGCAAAAACCAATCTGCTTTCCTGATCCTCTATCCATTTTTTGCCCAAGAGATAATTGTCACAATGAGTTTAGATTTTACCTACTTATTATTTACTTGTTTATACCTCAGTGTGTGTATGCCAGCAATTCATTAACTCATTTATTTACATTATTTTTAGTATTATGTTATATACAAATTACACGACATATTTATATTAGTCAGGAAAGTAATGTTAATTTCCCTTAAAAGCTTAGCATCATAGGTGCTAAATCAAAATGTCATTCCTCATTTTACCATTCAGTTTGGCTCAGTTTGTGCATAAGGGGTTTTGGAAGTGAATGAGATATGTCCTTGCTCCACATAGTCATTCAGAATCCTAGGGTTGTGTTATAATGAAGCTTATTCAAGTTCAGAACCAGCTTGGAGGTTACACTGGAGTCATCCAGTAAGCAGAGAGAAAGGAAGTATGGAGTAGGCCCATTCACTCTTAGGTACTGGAAACAGAACTTCCTTTAAAGAGGAATAGTTAAAGGTCCCATTTTGATACAAAAGGACTTGAATTTATTTTTGTTGTGTAGCACTGGTTGGCATGGCACTTGCTATATAGTTCAGGATAGCCTTGATCTCTTGGTAATCTTCCTGCCTGAGCCTTTTTAAGTGCTGGAATTATAGGAATATCCTACCAAATACCCAGTTTAAGACTTGAAATATGGCTTATCTGTGTTTAGAAGAGGAACATAATTGTTTGATGAACATACATGTTATCCATCAGAGTCATTTCTTCAGCTACTAAATATCCATTTTATTAACTCACATCTTTCCAATACAGACAATCTTAAGTTCTATTGAAAAATCAGTATACTTATTCAGTCTCCTTCAAAATCTGGGTCTTAATTGATGTTAGTTCTTCAACTCTATCTTGCTCCAGTTTCTAGAAGTGATCAGATTTTCTAGTTCTTCAAGTTGCCATCTTTCTTCCTTCCTTCCCCTTCCCCTCCCCTCCCTTTCCCTTTCTCCTTCCTTCCTTCCTTCTTTCTTTGTTTCTTTGTTTCTTTCTTTCTTTCATGGAGTAATCCTTTACTTTTACATACTTTAATGATGATGTTTACATGAAGCAATCTTCCCAGTGGAGAACAGAGAATGAGAAAAGCAGCCACCAGCAACTGCTCTCAGGGCCACTACTCCCCCTTGCCCAAGAAGTGAGGTGGAGCGGTGTACTTCTCCTTCCTCAGTTTATTTTGCTGCCTATTGATGGTATCCATGCACTTCACTGCTTTGTATGGAAGCAAACTTTCTGTGAGATCATCATACTCTAGCTTACACTCTTAGCCTGGGTACCACCAATCCCACGTGCACATTCTATCTATTCATTTTCAAAAGCATGGCCTCCAGAAGGAATCTTGAAAGGCTGTTCAGAACTTTGGATTGTAAGGTGATTTTTGAGGCTTATTCCCAGCCTCTTCTGCATGTCACAGAAAGGCATGGCATAGGCCCACAGTTCCCTTGTCTCCTCCTGGACACAGCTTTGCAAGGAACTGACTTCAAGTTCTCGTATTTCTTGGCAAATCAACAAATTCTCTCCTGAGCTTATGTGTTTTTGTAATAGTTATCAGTTATTATTACTCAACCTACAAACCCCTTTGCTCCCTGTAATCACTCTTTATTACATCCATGGATCCTTGTTTTTCAAGCTCTGACTCATCTGCTCATGAACCAACATTCAGCTGCTTAGGTAATGACATGTATTTTAGGGTTCATTAAGACAACATCTCATTTCAAAGTACAAAGCAGAATGTATTAATTGTAGCAAGATGCAGTACCAGGCTGTACTTCAGGGCTCTTTTTATAGGAGAAATCCATAAGATTGTGCATCTTAGTTTTACAGTTCAGAAGTTCAGTAATCATAATCTTATAAAACCTAGTGTTAATGTCAGTTGATTTTAGAGAAAAAAAGAAACGTTTTTGAAATCTCCCCTTCCTGCATTTTCCCTCTCCTACAACTACAAGCAAGCAGCAGTTCATATAGAAGCTAACGATTGCATTTAGCAACAGTGAGACAAACATCTTGTCTTGTGGTGAGGCATTGTGTTAAAGCAAGCCAACCATACAGCTCAAGTGCAAGTGAGACCATATCCTAAGGTATCAGCTAAGCTGGATGTCCTTGTATAAGTTCACTATATGGAGCCACTTATGTCCTTCTCCAGCTTAGGCCCTTGTCACAGTGTGTTATTTCTCATCCTCTCAGTCTAGCTGATGTTTGCTGAGTGACTTTCCCTGTGGCAATTTAAGGGGTTACTGTCTTTCCTCCTGTGGTCTTACTGTTGCAAAACTATTGTACATATAGAATGAAAGCCAGGGTATGGAAGAGTGCATGCATGTAGGCAAATTTTGTTTCCATCATTTCCACCAAAATACAAATATATTATAAAGTGCCTAAATGATTAATATTATATTTATCAACAGTATGTGGTTATATGAGCATTGAAAAATATTGTGTGTGTGTGTGTGTGTAATGAGTGTGTGCAGATGGGGTGACCCATATTTGCATGGAGTCCAGATGTGAATGTTGGTTAGATGTCCCCTTCCATTGCTTTTCATTTCTTTCCTCGAAAGGCTGACTTTTCACTGATTCTGTGAACTTTGCCCTTTATGCAAACCCCAATAATTCTCTGCTTTTCATAGGACAGGGATTATAGACATTGGTGGCTACACCCAGATGTTTATGTGGGTTCTTGGGGATGAAAGTCCACAGTCTCAGTCCTCTTCAGGTCCTCATACTTGTGCAGGAAGAGCTTTTTATCTGCTGAGCCACCTCTCCAGCTTGAAAAATAATTTTATTTTATTGTAAATTAACAAATTATAATTTTAAATATTTATAAGATACCAAATAATATTATACATATTTAATGTAAAAAGCTAAATCAAACTGATCCAAATTAAATTTAATTAACATGTCAATTAAGTCAAAGTTTTAATTTTCTATTTCTTTTTGCTTCTCCGCCAATCCATACTAAGATTTCTAGGAGCAACATATTCCTTTTGTATTAAGCAAAACAAAATTATGATTGAATGTCTTAGAAATAAAAGAACAAATTTTATCATATGAACTAAACATAAAATAATAATTTGTTTAGAAAGGTATGCTAAAATCAGGTTGTGGGGGCTAGGAAGATGGCTCAGTGGTTAAAGGTGCTTGCTTGCAAAGCCTGTGGGCCTGAATTCAATTCTCCAGCATCCATGTAAACCAGATACAAAAGAGTGACATGCATCTTATAGCAAGAGTCCCTCATGCACTTGCATGTGTGCAAACACACATGCATATAAATAAAATGAATATAAAAATAAGGTAAAAATAATTTGCTCCATATTGTATAAATCAGTGATCTTTTGGGCTGTGCTTTGCCCTGAGAGACTCCACTTTGCAAGCAGCATTCGTTTCCACATTGAGGAGGGAGGATGGCTGTGCAGTTGTTGGACATGTAAAAGCACCATCTACCCAGCACCTTTTATGAAGCACAGACATATAAATAACATTCTTAAAAGTACAAAGGGTACCACCCTGTAATTTGTCAAAATAGATTGGGACTGGAGTATCACAGGAGTAAATTAAAATCATATCAGAAAAATAAGGGCTGAGAACTTATCAGATACACCAGACTGAAGATAGAATTCCCTCAGTGGGAGCCCATAAAGAGGACCCCTAACACTGTGATGGTGATTACCCCACTGACCTGTCATCTGACTACCTAGTGTGTGAATCAAAGGACTATCAAAGTGCGTTCGTGCATGTGTGTGTGTGTGTGTGTGTGTGTGATGTGCAATATGTGATCTGAGAGTTAATATTCGTAGTTATTAATTTTGAAATAAGAGAAGCTTGATTTCCTTAGCCTTGTTATCAAGGTAATGAGGACTACTTGGCAATCTGTCAAGAAAACCAACATACCCTATGAATTTATTGTTATTCAATTAAAGTCTGGCTATGGAAAAAACAAAAACCTATTTGTCTAGTCTTCTGACAGCACATTTGTGGCAGGTACATTGGGAACTTTCTTTTTTGGTTATTTAAATATTTAACTTATTGATTTTATTAGAATAAAAACCTATTAAAATTTTATATAGTAACCTCCCACCACCCTGTTTTATTCCCCATTCCCATCCCCCTCTACCAAAGTCCTCCTTTTTTCTACTATTTCCTCTTCTATTTTAATGCACCTTTTTTGGTGCCCTCCTCCCTTACCCATGATAACCTGTTGATAATGGGCCCTATAATATGCAGGCCTTTCTCAGGTAACAACAGCTTGTTGTGAGTTCATAAATGCAGCCATCACTTTGTGACTTTTGCTCTTATATTCTTTCCACCATCTCTTCTGCTATAGTCCCTGAGCCATTGGAATGTGTGATAGAGATAACTTATTTAGTGCTGAACATTCAACTGTCACTTTTCAGCACTTTGGCGAGTTTCGAGTCTTCTCAGCAGTCAATGCTTTCTGAAAAGAAAAGCATTCTTGGGCTGGAGAGATGGCTTAGCGGTTAAGCGCTTGCCTGTGAAGCCTAAGGACCCCGGTTTGAGGCTTGATTCCCCAGGACCCACGTTAGCCAGATGCACAAGGGGGCGCATGCGTCTGGAGTTCGTTTGCAGTGGCTGGAGGCCCTGGAGTGCCCATTCTCTCTCTCTCTCTCTCTCTGCCTCTTTCTCTCTCTGTCTGTCGCTCTCAAATAAATATATAAAAGTAAACAAAAAAAAAAAAAAAAAAAAGAAAAGCATTCTCTAACCAAAAGTGAGAGCCGAACTAATATATGGTCATAAACATAAATATTTAGAGGGTAATTTGGTGGGCATAATATATCCATGTAGCCAGGCAACAATAGTAGTTTCTTCTCTAGGGCTTATGACCTTCAGGTCATAGGCATTTGATTAGGGTTTCAGTATCAGGCATGAATTCCCTCCTGTGGCTTGGGCCTCAATTCCCATCTGATAGTAGTTTACCTGAATAACAAGTATGCCACTATTGTACTAGTGGGCACAGCTCACCTAACTGGTTAATTGTGTAGCTTTTAGGGTCCACTGCTGGTTAAAATCACTGATGACTTTAAAAAAAGTATTTTTATTGATTATCTATCTACAAGGGGAGAGAGAGAGAAAGAGAGAGAGAGAGAGAGAGAGAGAGAGAGAGAGAGAGAGAGAGAATAGGCAAACCAGGACCTTTTTGTTTTTTCGAGGTAGGGTCTCACTCTAGCCCAGGCTGACCTGGAATTCACTATGGAGTCTCAGGGTGGTCTTGAACTCATGGTAATCCTCCTACCTCTGCCTCCCAAGTGCTGGGATTAAAGGCGTGCACCACCACACCCAGCTCAGGACCTTTTATCACTGCAATTTATCTCCAGATACATGTGCTACTTTGTGCATCTGGCTTTACCTGAGTACTGGGAAATTGAACCCAGGCTATCAGGTTTTGCAAGCAAGTACCTTTAACTGGTGAGCCACTTCTCTAGCCTCCACTAAAGACTTTTCTCTCCCAGCAGGCTGCATAGCACTTTCCAGCACTATGACCACTAGCCAACTGAGAGGAGGCGCCTTGCTCAGTTCTAGCTTGGATTTCTGTGTCCTTCAACCAAAGTATGTGGCATTTTTAGCAGCTAGGGTATTACCATCCAGTTCTAGTGGGTAGCCAAGTGCCTTGGCAATAGCCTGTATTGTATTGGGGTGTCAGGGTCCTCCCTGACCAACAACTCACTGGGAAGTATTCAATCTCTGGTACTGAAATTTTTCTGTAACAACCTATCAGTCCTGAATGCAGTGTTATCCATCCTTACAGGTTACTTCTGCCAAAACTCTCTCTCTCTTTTTAAAACATATGTATGTTTTAATTAGCTAACAAAGAAGTATGTTTACATATGGCTAAATATTCATAACATCTTTAGTTTTCATTAACTTCTTCCCACTCTCTCCTCTCCACCATTCCCCTCTCCTGACCCACGTAGACCAATCCTTCCCTAAGTGTTCCATCCATCTACTTGCATACCTATTGTCTTTTCCCTTTAAGCCCTTCTTCCCTCCGCCCTTCAAGGCCTTTCTATCTTTGTGCTCTCTACTATTGAATATTATTCCAACTCGCATGCAAAACTAAAATTTTGAAGCTAGGATTAGTATATGAGAGAGATCCTGGAGCATTTGACTTTCTGAGCCCTGGTTATCTCACTTAGTACACGTATTTCCAGATATTTTAAGTAAAAAGTGGCTGATATAGTGTTTCAGTACCACAGATGTTGGTCTTTGATTTTAGGCTTCATTTGATAGTTTTGAGAAAGGAAGTTAGAAAACATCACCATATTATGCCTTTTGTTACTGTCAGTTTTTGTCTGTGGGCATCAGGTGTTTACTATCTTCAAGTCACTGTCTTGAACCACTTGTTTCTATGCTTCCCAAAGAGACATTCACACTTGACTTACCAACGTGTTTATTTTAATTAAAACATTTAATGTTTATTGTATCCTTGCCTCCTGAGAGGTTAAAATGAGAGCTTTTGATGTGTATCTTGAGGTCTCACACAAAGCAAATACCATCATATATGAGGTGGTTAAGGAAGAATCCAAGTGTGAAAAAACATAGTGAACAAATTAGCATTTAAATGAAAAGCTACATGTGTGGAAGAATTCTTTTGTTTTAGAATTTTAAGATTGTGTCCTTGAATCCTTGTCTTTACTTGGCTTCTCATCTTTCAAAATTTTTACTTTACTGTCAAAATAAAGCAATACATAACCCCAATGATACCAGGGGTCAAGTCACACTTTTATAGGTGCAGGACAAATTTTGTTTTTAATTGATGAGAGTGGACATTGTCTTCTGTGGGTTATTCCTCATTGCATATAGTATAGCTGAAGCAGAACGTGATCTGACATGTATGCTTTGTGTAGAATATGTAAGAGACCTTGAAAGTGTAGCTAGAGTATACTTCCAACTTCAGGTCACATTTCCTCTGAGGGAACTGTGCTTGTTTCATCACTGGAGGAAACCAGGGGAGTCTTAGGTCTACATCTAAATTGTGTATCAGAGCAGTACGTCCATCAATAAGAAATAAGAAGTCCAGAAATGAGAAAAGATCTATAGGATTAAGTACATCTATAGGGTACTACTTAATAAATAACTTTGGGTCAGATATTAATTAAAGGTGCTAATATATATGTAGAACACTGAGATTAGTTTTTTTTTTTATTTACTTTGTGTAAACCACTCTGAGGCAAAGATGAAAGGTTTTATTCAGGAAAAGCACAAGCTGCCAGGACTGACTCTCAAGAGCAGAGCACAGCCAACCTGAGATTCCAGATAGTGGGCTTTATAGGGCTCTTTGTTTGGGGGAAGGTGAGAAAGGGAAAGAACTCCTTTGTTCTTTACATTAGCCATTTCAAATAGCCAGGGTGTGAGACCACAAAAGTGGTCAGGCAACTTACAAGATAAGGGGCAGGAAACCTAGACCTGGGGCATTGTCTGCCAAGGAAGGGATAATGGCTGGGTGGTTTCTTGAGGAATGTGGATGACCTTACTTCCTTATGTCTCTGTCACCACATGGTGATTCAATTTTGGGAGCCTGTCTGACCTAACACTTTAATAATCATGTAATACCTGAAACCTTGAAACCACTAGAAGAAAACATTTCCAGATATAGGTAAAAGTTAAGGGTCCGATAGCTCAGGAATAATAGTAGGAATGAACAATGGGATTGCATTAAATTAAAAATCTTCTGCACAGCAAAGGAAATAGCTGTCAGAATGAAGAGATAGACTACAAGTGAGAGAAACTATTTACCATGTATTGTAGGATAAGAGTCTCAAGATGGTGTCAAAATAAAGGAAGATCACAACAGCAGCCTGATTGATGCAACTTTAGATGTTTATATTGCCTAACCCCCACTCCCCTGACTTAACAATGCCCTTGGCCATAGTTTCCTGCTGACTTTATCTCAGAGACAGCCTGGCTCTTGTCCTGGTGACTGTCTAGCTTCTCCATTTGGCCCCTGCTGTTCCCTGCATTCCCCATCCTTTGTCTTCTGTATCCCTCTCCTAAAAGAAAAAAAAAAAACTCTATAAAAACCCAAACTATCCAGAGTCATTCTGGCTGTTCTCTCTCTCCTCCCATGAGACAGCCTGGCAGTTCAGGCCCCAAATAAACAGCTTTTACCTGCCTCCGATTGGTCCTGCGTTCTTTGGTCATTCACAAACCTTATAGAATTAATCCAGTTGGATACAAACTTTCAAGAAAGGATGTATAATTGACCAATAGATATATAGAAAAAGGTCCAACATCTTTAGCCATCAGAGGAATGGAAATCATAATTATCTTGAGATTTCATTTCACCTCAGTTAGAATGACTATTATCAAGAAAACAAAAAAAATACTGCAATGGAGAAAAATACTGGGGATATTAAAAAATAACAATAAAATAATGTAATGGTAAGAATACAGGGGATATAAGATATAAAGAAATACAGTTTAATTTAAAAAGTGCTGGGAAACAAATCCTTAATAAACTGGTTTGAAATAGAAATTTGTTAATCCACTATGAGGAGGTTCCTCAGAAATCCCCAAATGGAGCTACCATATGATCTAGCTATACCACTTCTGCGTAGGTACACAAAAGAATCTACGTGAACATACAGTACAGATGTCTACACTCCATGCTTTTTTTCTTCTTTTCTTTTCTTTTCTTTTCTTTTCTTTTCTTCTCTTTTCTTTTCTTTTTGTTCCCTTCTCTTCCCTTCCCTTCCCTTTCTTTTCCTCTCCTTTCCTCTCCTCTCTTCTCCTCTCCTCTCCTTTCCTCTCCTCTCCTGTCCTGCTCTTCTCTTCTCTTCTTTGTGTGTGTGTGTGTGTGTTGGGTACTGTATTACGCATGTGTATATGCTATTGTGGCTTCCCATATGCTCACCTGCACTAGAGGGTGCACTCATCTAGGATGACCCAAGCTGAATGTCAGGTGTCCTACTTGCCCAGTCTTGTTTTGAGCTGGAGTTTCTTTACTGATTCTTGAGCTTGTGGGGCTCCAAGATTTTTGGGTCTTTGTTCCTCTGTGCAACTGGGGTTAAAGGTACACATGGCCACATCTATTTATTTACATGGGATCTGGAGATTTGAAGTCTGATGGTCTCAGGTCCCTTCAGGCATTCATGCTTGAGCAGAAAGTGCACTTAACTGCTGAGCCATCTATCCAGCTCATTTGATCCATGTTTATTGTACCACTACTCACAACAGAAAAGTTATAGAATCAGCCTAGGTACCCATCAATAAATGAATACATAGGAGAAATGTGGTACATCTTCACAGCAGAGTTTCATTTAGCCATAAAGAAATAAAATCATGTCATTCTCTGGGAAATGATGAAACTTGAGATTACTATGTTAAGTAAAATGAACCAGTCTCAGAAAGACAAGTATCACATGCTTTCTCATGGAATCAAAAGCATGGGTGCATATGAAAGACTTAGGGAAGTGGAAAGGGACCAGAGAGGAAAGAGAGGTGGTAAAAGAGGGCAGTGGTGGATGAGTATACTGAAGGTAATTACATGAATGAAAATGTCACAGGGAAACCTACTCTTTAGAACAAATAATGTACTAATAAAAATATTTCAAATGCCCTTGTTTAAAAAAATCATGTTATCAAAAAATTATGTCATCATATGAAAACAATTAGAAACAAAAAAGTGCTAATCGAAGTCTGGTAGGAGAGTCTGAATGTTATACAAATTATGAGAAGAGATGAATACTTGCTTTTTTATTGTGTTGGTTACATATAAATGAAAATAGCAAACATCCATAAACAAGCTGGTTGGCTAAGATAAAATGACAAATGTGGAAATAAACAGAAAGCTCCATGGTGATGCATCTGAGTATAAAATTAAAATTAATTTATTTGAGAGAGAAAGAGAGAGAGAGAGAGAGAATGAGAGAGAATGAGAGAGAATGAGAGAGAATGGACATGCCAGGGCCTCTAGTTACTGCAAATGAACTCCAGATGCACATGCCTCATCTGGTTTATGTGGGTACTGGGAAATCAAACCTGACTCCTTAGGCTTTGCAGTAAGTGACTTAACCACTAAGCAATCTCTCCAGTCCTAAAATTACATTAGCTATATGTTAGCCAAATCATGACTTCTTTTTTTTTTGTTTGTTTTTCTTTTTGTTTTTCGAGGTAGGGTCTCACTCTAGCCCAGGCTGACCTGGAATTCACTATGGAGTCTCAGGGTGGCCTCGAATTCACGGAAATCCTCCTACCTCTGCCTCCCGAGTGCTGGGATTAAAGGCGTGCGCCACCATGCCTGGCATATGACTTCTTTTTTTTAACAACAAAAAAACCCAACAATAATTAATTAATAAATTTATTTGACAGAGAGGGAGAGAGAGAAAGAGGCAGCTGGAGAGCGAGAACGGGCATGTCAGGGCCTCTAACCATTGCAAATGAACTCCAGATGCATGTGCCACTTTGTGCTGTAAAGAGAGCAAAATGTTGTTATTTCTCTATATTTCTCTATACCTAGCCTAGAGAAATACAGAAGTCAAGAGGCTCTGTTGATGGCAAACAGGAGGCTCTGCTAATTGCAGGTAAACAAGAGGCTCTGCTGGGATGAATAGCATTTCCTGGGGCCTGCACTGTTGAGCAAACTCCTTAAGACAAGCGGGACTCCTGCTTGTCACAGGCCTACCTCGCTCCCCCAGGTGGCGCTTCCTATAACTGGCCAACATATCTGTTTACAAGTTCCTTTTTTTTTGTTTTCTTTTATGGCTGTAAGTGTCACATGTAAATTGTGATTTAGGGCTTAATTCCCATCCTGTTTATTTATTTATTTATTTTTCCCTAACATCATGTGGTTATTTCCAATAAAAGCTGACACTCTGAACAGTTCATGGCTGCCCCCCCCCCCCCAGACTCCCTCTGGGGGAAGACCTGGTATACCAGACTTCTTTTTTCTTTTTGCCCAATAAAACTTTGCCTCACATTCTGTGAGTCGATGGTCTTACTCGTGCAACACGGGACCCCATAACAGTGCATCTGGCTTTATGTGGGCACATGGGGAATCAAACCTGGGTGTGTAGGCATTGCAGGCAGGCACCTTAACCACTGAGAAATCTCTTCAGCATTCAAACTTCTTGTATGTGTATTTACATGCTATGTAAATTTACTGCCATGAGACTGGTAGCAGAAATGACAGGTAACTGATTCTGAGTCACAAGAGGGTACTCATCTATTAACAAAGTAATGTTAGAGTATATAGAGTTCTCGGGCTATTCCGGTCAGCTACATAGATAACTGCTTTTCCTGCAGCAATTAAAATGAGTCTTGGATATGAATTTATCTCTTTGGTTTGTATCACAGAGCCTATGAATCAGTAATTATGAACTTTTTTTTTTTTAAAAAAAGAAAACATTCCTTTAAGAATCTGATCTGATGAAAGTTGGTCAGTCTCACCTTAGGACTGTGTACAAATTCTTACATAAAATTTCCTTTAGACTCTACACTTCAAGCCCCTTTATAGACTCCAGGTCAGGAAACTCTGTCCTCAGTCACTATCATAACAATAGTGTGCTTTTGCGTGAAATTAGGCATTAGGTATCTCAACTCTCCATCATGGTTTATGATGCTGTTTTTTTTTAAACACTGTGACATGTAGCAGTCAGTGTGGTGATGAGGGTAGGAGGCGGCTACTGAATCTGAGGCAGCCATTTCTCTATCATCTATCCATCTTAATAACAGCTTATTAGGTAGCTTATTCTTTTGTTTCTTTTTATGTTTATTATTACTATTGTTAACAAAATGTTTCACATGGATACATCATGTTTTGGTATCCTCTTTTCCTTTGTCCCTGCCCCATTCCATTGGAAACGCTCCTCAGTAGTGTTACAGGTATTCCCCATGGGGTTTTAGTTTATGCATTGTGGGAGCAGCAGTCAGTTATTTTTGGGGGGATGGAATGCCTCTGGGCATGATGTCTCAACCTGTGGCTCTTACAGTCTTTCTGCTCCCTCTTCCTCAAAATTCACTGAGCCGTGGTGGGTGAGTTTTAAGTCTACTTCAGTGATGAACTCTTAGGAGCCTCAGGATCTCTACTTTGGTAGGTATAGAATACCCTCAGGGTCTGTCTCCTACACCCTGGCGCTGACTATCAGGAACAGCATGGAAGCAGCGCTCTTTTTCGCCTCCCCATTGCTCCGTGGAGTCACCTGTGGCTTGGCTGAAGTGCAAGAGGTAGTTTGTCTCCTTTGGTCTCTCTACCTTCTGCAAAAAGAACAGAGTCTCTAATGGAGAGTGAAGTCAGCATAGTTTAAATGAGATAAGCATTATCAGTTTAGGGAGAATTTGATGTATGTAACCCTTGTTTTAGCTAAAAACTAGTGAGAGCTTAACACTGGAGAACATAATCTTTGTCTCCATAGGATTCTGATCTGGTTCCCAATTCCAGATATGGTTTCCTTTACATTGAACGAATCTCTTAGCCAATCAGAAAGCTATTGGTTACCTAACGAGGCTGTGTGCCACTATTGCACTGGCATGTACATCCTGTCAGGGTATTTGCTTTTGAGTAGCTTAGATCTCTGGCTGCTCAGACAGTCATTGGCCATTTTCCCTCAGTAGGTCATGTAGCACTTTCCAGCACTAGACAGGCTGTCTGGGGACTAGCTTTCTTCTGAATTCCAGCCAGGTCTCTTATTAGTTAGCTATTCCATAGACAGCACTGGGGGATATATGTAGGACACAGCACAATCAAATATACAATATTTATTTCATTATTTATTTAAGAACCAGATATTAAGAAGATAGAATTATATTAACAACACTGTAAATATTCTTCCATGTCATTTTCATTCTGCTTTGACTTAAGCAAAAGATCCATGAGATTTTAGCTCAGGAAAAAAAATTTACACACTCACAGAGACCCCAAATAAATGTAATTTAAATCTGAAAAATTGTTTATGGACTGTTAAGTATAAGATTTAATAGACATTTTCTGAATGAGAGTGTAAATTGAGATTTAGCAGGCATCTTGTTCAAAATAAAGCTTGAGAAATTCAGTAACAACAACAAAAACTTCAATGTAGTAGAATAATATATTCTCACAGGGAAATTATGTAAAAATAATAATAAAAAAAACTACTGCTGAGGGAAAAGTAGGTCAAAACTCCCAGAAACTTTCACACACAGGAATAGGTGTGATGCTAGGTTTTCTAAGAATAGTGTTGACAACTTAACTGTGATAGCCACCAGGAAACCAACAAAAGGACATTCAGGTTAATTACAGGAAGTACACATTTTTATATGTACCATTTTCCTAGGGCAGTCATCACAAATCACCATAGATTTGTTGACTTAAAGTGACATGTATTCTTCCATGATGCTGGAGGCTGGAAGTTTGAAGTCAAGGTGTGGACAATGTCATGCTCCCTCTGAAGATGTTAGGGAAGAATCCTTCTTTACCTCATCCTCACTCTGGCCTTTCCCAACAATTGTTTGTGGTTCTTTGCTTATAGATGCAGCACCCTAGTCTCTATTGATGGCTTCAGACACATGGTCACCTCCCTCCTTCCCCTTCTTCTGTTTTTAAGAACATTCATCATTTGAGTTAGAACCCGTGATAGCCTAGGATGAGTTCATCTTTAGTTGCTTAATTGTTTCTGCAAAGATACTTATTATAAATAAGGTTTCATTCTGAAGATTCTGTGTGAATATACTTTGTGGGTAGTGGTATCCATAATCAAGGTGTCATACTATTTGACTAACTAATAAATGTTCATTTTCTGATGTTTCATAATATTTGTCACATTATAATACATGCACAATAGCAAGGAATGTTTGTATCAGTCTTGTGATGAAGAAATATCTATAATTACAACTTCCTAGTTGAATTCTATTTTCCGTGAAAAAGATCTTAGAAATATGCTTATGCTACTAAAAATATATATCAATATGACTGAATCAAAACAGACTTTAATGCCTTTAAAAAGGAGAATTATTTTTTAAAGTAGATCAAGTTGTTTGATCAAGATAGTATTCTGTAGAAAATGTCAGTTTAAACTTGTTTAAAAGGGAATTTATTGGATCATGTATGTAACTATGTCCAACAGGGTAGGATAGTTTGTAGAAATACCATGGACTCAGATAATTTTTCTTGCTTGATCTCTTCAGTTTGTCTTTCCTCCACTACTTGGTTGTTTTTACTTGTTTTATTTCCTATAACTGGTAGATTTTTCTCTGCATGGTGAGGAAAATGTTAATGAAGCCACAGAGATGTCTAGGCTGGTGTCATTCCAGTTCATGACTGAGGAAAGAAATGGCATGTGTATTCAGTACTTTCTCAAATACTTCACAAAAAGTAACTTAACGAAGGAAGAGTTTACTAAGCTTATAGTTCAGTGTTACAGAACATCAGAGTGGGGAAGGCATGGCAGCAGGTTGTTGAGGCAGCTGGTCACATTCAGTCCACAGTGAGGAAGCAAAGAGCAATGAGTGCAGATGCTCAGCTCGCTTTCTCCCTTTTATTAAGCCTTGGACCACACTACATGGAACTATGCTGCCTACAGTTAAAATGTTTCTTCCCATTTCAATTAATCTAATCTAGCAAACCACTCACAAACACATTACCAGAGGTTTGTTTCCATAGTGATTATAAATCCTGTAAAGTTGACAATCAGAGGTGAACCATGACAGGCCCACTACTTGACAGCTTGACACTTGAACGTAAAACCATTTTCAGGCTTGAAAACTTATTTTTATTTCAGAAATGAAATTTATACATACATATACAATTCACTTGGAATTCAAGGAACATTAAAGTAGTTTCTTATTATTCATAGTCTTAGCATAAAATGTCAGGCCTCTGAAGTGTCTGAAAGGCTGGAGAATATTTGGGAAGCTTATTACACTTCATATAACACTTTTAGTTTTTGTTTTTGGTAACTATGGACTTTATAGGCTGATTCTGGGTAGTCCCAAGGGGTGGAAATATAATTAACAGCGTTCCATATAAAACACAAGTGACATAGACCATCACACTTTAATTATTTTCAGAATCCAGCTCTAATGCAGTAGACATGAGGTTTCCTCTGGAGCACAACACAGTAGTCTTGTGCTGGCTCTTCTGTGCCATCAGTTACTGCGCTAAGACACTGTGAAGCAATGACTCTTTCATGCTACACTGTTCTCAATCAGTTTTTCCACTGGAGATCAGCTTTTCAACAGGATGCAGGGTTATTTTTACTTCAAGACTAGGAATGCAGTGGAGCCAAACACTGACTACAGAAGATACATAGAGAACAATCTTCTTAGCCAGAAGACCTCATTGACAGCTTCAAAGAACTCAGGCCAGGGGATTCCTGATGTTCATGTCCATGGTAGGTAAGCATGGTGTCCTTCAGGGGTTCAAAATCAGGCAGTGTCACATGCAGGACATAAGTTTATCAGAGACACCACTTGTTCAGGAGCCATTTAACTTTGAGTGTTAAGCCCATTAAGATAATTTTCTCTGAGTTCAGACACTAATGATAAAACCATAGTTTCTAGTTTTCTTTTCCTCAGAATGTCTGTCTCATGGCTCTTCCTCAAATGGCCACAAGTCTGCAATTTTCAAAAAACATTTTCATTGACAACTTCTTCACTTACAGACAGTAAACTATGATACTTCCCTCCCCTCTCCCATTTTCTCCTTCTCAACTCTGCTCTCCATCATATTCCCTCCCTCTCTCCATTAGTCTCTCTTTTATTTTGCTGTCATTGTCTTTTCCTCCTATGATGAGGGTCTTATGAAGGTATTGCTAGGCACTGCAAGGTCATGGATGCCAAGGCCAATTTCTGTCTGAGCAGTTGCATTGTAAGAAGTGGTACCTTTCCTTTGGCTCTTACATTCTTTCCACCACCTCTTTCGCAATGGACCCTGAGCCTTGGAGGGTGTGAGATGTTTCAGTGCTGATCATTCCTCCATCACTTCTTGTCGGCACTATGTTGCCTTTTGGGTCATCCCAGTGGTCACTGCCATCTGAAAACAGAAGCTTCTCTAACCAAAAGTGAGAGTAACATTAATATATGAATATTAACGTTAAGTGTAGTGCTTTCAGGGAAGTTTGGTGAGAATAATATATGCATTTATCCAGACAAGAGCAGGCTTTATACCCCTAAGGCACATGACCTCCCCTGCCATAGGCTTTTGATTAGGCTTTTAGTACCAGACATGTATTCCCTCCCATAGAGCTGGCCTCCAGTCCAATTAGAGAGCAGTTGGTTTCCCCCAGAGCAGACATGCCACTATTGCACCCGTTCAGTCATTTGGCCTGCCTCGACAAAATTGAGGCTTCCAGTGTCCACTCTTTTCATCGCTGATGACTTCTGTCTTCCATAGGGTTGTATGTAGTGCAGCTTTCTCCAGCTTTCAGTTGGTTGGTCTACAGGGAGATTTTCAGCTCAGCACCAGCTTGATTTTTCAGTGATCTTGCTGCCCACACCTGTAAAGTCTTCAGCAATAGGGCCTTACCATATATTACTTGTGGGAAACCAAGGCTTTTGGCAAAAGTCTGTAATGTTTTGGAGGCAGCAGGGACCTCCCTGGCCAACAACTCATTGGTAGATATTCCATCCCTGGCACTGAAAATTTTCTAGTAGTAATCTCTGGCTTCTGAATGTGCTGTTATCCAAAGAAGTAGGCTTTCATATGTCTTATTCAGAATATCTTGAATTTTGAATGACTCTCCACCCACCCTTCTCTTACTCAATCTCTTCCCCTGACCTCACTTAGGCCATTCCACTTTCTGTAATCTGTTCTTCTACTTACATGTATACAATACCATCCTCTTAAGTTCTTCCTTCTCCTCCCTCTCTTATAGCCTTTTTCCAGCTTACTGGCTTCTTCTACCAAATTTTTGTTTATAGCTCACACACAAGTCTAAACATTTGTATCTAGGGTCCGCATGTGTGAGAGAAAACATGTGACGTTTGGATTTCTGGACCTGAGTTACCTCACTTAGTATAATCCTTTCCAAATCCATCCATTGCCCAGAAAATTTCAATTTTTCTTTACCTCTGGGTGGAACACCATTGTGTCGATGTACCACATCTTTATTATCCATTCATCTGTTGACATCTAGGTTGGTTCCATTTCCTAGCTCTTTTGAACAGAGGCAGCAATAAACATGGTTGTGCAAGCATCTCTAACGTAGTGAGAAGAGTCATTAGGATATATTCCTAGGAGGGCTATAGCTGGATCATATGTAAATCTATTTTTAGTTGTCTCAAGAACCTCCACACTGATTTCCACAATGGCTGTACCAGATTATACTACTACCAATAGTGTAGAAGGGTTCCCCTTTTTCCATATCCTCAACAACATTTACTGTCATTTGTTTGCCCAATGGTAGCCATTCTGACAGGAGTGAAATGGAATCTCGCCATAGTTTTAATTTGCATTTCCCCGATGGCTAAGGATATAGAACACATTTTTAGGATTTATATGCTATCTATATTTCTTCCAATGAGAATTCTCTAGTTCCATAGCCCATTTTTTAATTGGATTGTTTGATTTCTTATTGTTTTGTTTTTTGAGTTTTTAGTATATTCTGGGTACTAATCCTCTGTCAAATGTATAGCTGGCAAAGATTTTCTCCCATTCTGTAGGTTGTCTCTTCACTTTATTCACAGTGTTCTTTGCTGTGCAAAAGCTTTGTAATTTCAAATTTCATGAGATCCCAGTAGTTGATTCATGGTTTTATTTCCTGAGCAGTTGGAGTTTATTCTGAAAATCATTGCCTATTCCAATATATTGGAGGGTTTTCCCTACCTTTTCATCTAGCAATTTCAGAGTTTCAGGTTGTATATTAAAGTCACTGATACATTTAGACTTGATTCTTGTGCATGGAGAAAGACAAGGATCTATTTTCATCTTTCTACATATACATATCCAGTTTTCCCAGCACCACTTGTTGAAGAGGCTGTCTTTTCTCCAATGAATATTTTTGGCATTTTTATCAAAATCAGATGGCTGTAGATGCTTGGATTAATATCTGGGTCCTCTATTCTGTTCCATTGATCTATGTGTCTGTCTTTGTGCCAGTGCCATGCTGTTTTTGTTAGTATGGTTTTGTAATATAGCTTAAAATCAGGTATGGTAATACCACCAGCCTTGTTTTTGCTGCTCAAATTGTTTTGGTGATTTGAGGTTTTTTTGTGCTTCCAAATGAATTTTAGTACTGTTTTCTTTTTTTCTTTATCTGTGAAGAATGCCATTGGAATTTTAATGGGGATTGCATTAAATGCATAGATTGTTTTTGATTAGATTGCCATTTTCATATTGATTCTTCCAATCCAAGAACATGGGATGTCTTTCCATTTCCTAGTATCTTCTTCAGTTTCTTGTTTGATTGCTTTAAATTTCTCATTGTAGAGATCCTCCACTTCCTTGGTTAGGTTTATTCCAAGGTACTTTTATTTATTTTTTTTAGCCAATTGTGGATGGGGGAGATTCCCTGATTTCATCCTCTGCATGTTTGTTGTTAGTTTATAGGGAAGCTACTGATTACTGCATGTTTATTTTGTATCCTGCAACATTGCTAAAAGTGTTTATCAGCTCTAACAGTTTGCTGGTGTAGTCATTAGGGTCCTTTATGTATAGAACCATATCATCTGAAAATAGTGATAATTTGATCTCTTCCTTTCCAATTTATTTTATTTTATTTTATTTTTTTCTTTATTAGTTAGTTTTATATTCAGTAAATACAGTCAGTTTGGTACCATTATTAGGCTCATCCATGACCTACCCCCTCCCCTTGGCCCCTCCTTGTTGAGGTATACGGGTCATGCATTGTGGAGTTAGCCCACAGTTATGGGTAAGCTAAATGTCTCTGCATATCATGACCCAACATGTGGCTCTGACATTCTTTCCGCCCCCTCTTCGACAAAATTTCCCTGAGCCATGTTGGGTTCATTTTTGGTCTGCTTCAGTGATGAGGTGTTGGGGGCCTCTGAGGCTCTGGCTCTCTGATTTGGTAGGAGTTGATTTTTCTCTGTGTTGATCTCCTTCCCCCTTGTGCTGGTATCCAGTTCATCAGGAAAACAGCCCCCTTGCTTGTTTTGCCAATTTTTCTTAGTTTCAGCCTGGGCCCTTTTGAGGTGTGATGGGGTGGCTCTCTCCTTAGGATCTACATCTATCTGAAAAAGAGAAGCAGATCCTCCAACGGAGAGTAAGTTAGCACCAGGACAAATGAGATAACCCTTACTTTTTTTTATAAAGAATTTAATAGGTGTAGGCCTTCTTGTAGTCCACAATTGATGGTAGCTTGATATTGGAGAGTGGGCTTATGTTTGGATATGGTTCTGACTTGTTTCCCAGCTCCAGCTATGGGTCCCATACCAGTGAGGGGATCAGTTAGCCAAATTGAGAGCAGGTGGTTCCCCACCATGGCTGTGTGCCACCACTGCACTTGTGTGGGCATCACAACAAGTTATTTGCTGCTAAGTAGGTTAGACCATGCATTGCTTCGACAGATATTGGTCATTTTCCCCCAGTCACCCATGTAGCACCTTCTGGCACTAGACGCGCTGACTGTCTGGGGACTGACTCTCTTCCAACTTCCAGCCATACCATTCTAACTTGCATGTCAATCACATAAGGTGTCTTCAGCAGTAGGGTCTTACCACTAGCCTTTGGTGGGTCATCAAATACTCTGACAGAAATCTGTCTGTCTTTTAGGAAACCTTGTAGGTCTCTCTGATCAAAAGATCATTGTGGATGATAGCCCCATGCTGGCTCTGGGCCAGTACCCACTAAGAAAATGAGGAAAAAGATAACTAATATATAAGAGTTAGAGGTAAGAGAGAGAGAGAGAGAGGGAGAGGGGAAGTGAGGGAGGGAAGATGTAGAAGATTAAGGTTAGTCTTGATCTTACCCTCTCCAGTGACTTGTGGTTCAAGTGTTCCCTGTAAGGGCCTGGTGAAGGATCAGCCATTTGGTCTGTCTTTTAGTAAGTAGAAAATTATGGTACCATTGCCATTTGGGTCTAGATTTGTGTTTCCCACTTCCTTTCCAATTTGTATCCCTTTTATGAGTGTCTCTTGCCTTATTGCTATAGCTAAGACTTTCAGTACTTTATTAAATAAAAGTGGGAACAGTGGACACACTTGTCTTTTTCCTGGATTTAGTGGAAAAGTTTCAAGTTTTTCCTCATTTAGTATTATGTTGGCTGCAAGTTTGTTATAAATAGCCTTTATTATGTTGAGATATGTTCCTTATATTCCAAGGCTCTGTAAGATTTTTATCATGAAGGGATGTTGGAATTTGTCAATTGCCTTTTCTGCATCTATTGAGATGATCATGTGATTTTTGTCCTTCAGTCCATTTATATAGTGTATTACATTTATCTATTTGCATATGTTGAACCATCCCTGCGTCTCTAGAATGAAGCCTACTTGGTTGGGGTGAATAATATTTCTGATATATTCTTGTATACTGTTCGCCAATATTTTGTTGAGAATCTTTGTATCCATGTTCATCGGGAGATTGGTGTGTAATTTTCTTTTTTTGTTCTGTCTTTGTCTGGTTTTGGTATCATGATGATGCTAGCTTCGTAGAAGGAGTGTGATAGAATTAATTCTTTTCTATTTTATGGAAAAGTTTGAGAAGCTGTGGTGTTAGTTCTTCCATGACTCTCTAGTAAAATTCACCAGTAAATCCATCTGGGCCTGGACTTTTTTTTTAGTTGAGAGACTTTTTATAACTGCTTGGATCTCCATTCTTGTAATAGATCTATTTAATTGGTTTTTCTCATCTTGATTAATTTTGGTAGGTCATATGATTCAAGGAAATCATCCATGTCTTTCAGATTTTCAAACTTAGAGGCATATGTATTCTTAAAGTATGTCCTTATAATTGTCTGAATTTCTTTGGTATCTGTTGTAATGGAGCCTTTTTCATCTCTAATTTTATTAATTTTTGTTTCTTCTCTCTTTCTTCTGGTCAGATTTGCTAAGGGTTTATCAATCTTGTTTATCCTTTCAAGGAACCAACTCTTTGTTTCATTGATTCTTTGGATTTTTTTTGTTGTTATTTCTATTTCATTAATTTATGCCCTAATCTTAATTATTCTTCCTGTCTACTGATTTTTGGTTTGCCTTGTTCTTTTTTGCAAGGCTTTAAGGTGAAGCATTAAATTGTTTACTTGTGAATTCTCTAATTTCTTAATACAGATACTTAAAGCTATAAATTTCCCTCTTAGGAGTGCCTTCATTATGTCCCAAAGGTTTTGGTATGTTGTATTCTCATCATCATTTTATTCTCTAAATTTATTGAATTCCTTTTTGATTTCTTCAATGACCCATTCATCATTCAATAGTGTACTGTGTAGTGGCCATGAATTTCTGTATGCTGTGTAATTTTTCTTGTTCTTGATTTGTAGTTTAATCCCATTGTTGTCAGATAGATTACAAGGAATTATTTCAATTTTCCTGTGTTTGTTAAGATTTTCTTTGTGTCCTAGTATATGGTCTATTTTTGAGAATGTTCCATGTGCTGCTGAGAAAAATGTATATTCTGTAGCATTTGGATGGAATGTTCTGTAGATATGTTAGGTCCATTTGTTCCATGACATCATTTAATCCAGATGTCTCTATGTTTAATTTTTGCTGGGATGACCTGTCAAATTATGAGAGTGGGGTATTGAAGTCACCCACTACAATTGTGTTTGGTGTTATCTGTGATCTTAAGTCTAATGGTATTTGTTTTATGAAATTGTAAGCTCCCATGTTAGGTGGATAATTGTTTATGATTGTAATGTCCTCCTGTTGGAGTGTTCCTTTAATCAGTATAATTGACGTTATATTTCCTCACTAATCTTTGCTTGAGGTCTATGCTGTAAGATATTAGGATAGCAACCCTTGCTCTTGTTTCCTAGGCCTGTTTGCTTGAAATACCATGTTCAATCCTTTGCCCTTTGCAGTGTCTATCTTTTATTGAGAGATGAGTTTCCTGGAGGCAACAAATGGCAAGATTCTGTCTTTTAATCCAGTATGCAAACCTGTGTCTTTTAGTTGGGGTATTAAGGCCATTGATATTAAGAGTTATTATTGAAAGGTATATATTTATTTGCTCCATTCTTCTTGGCTTGCAGTCCTTCCTGTTTTCCCTTTACTCACTTGTTTTAATTGTTATTTGAGTATGTTTTTTTTTTTTTTTTTATTTCCTCATGTGTGTGTTTTGCTTTCTCTTCAGCATGAAGGATTCCTTCAAGTATTTTCTGTAGAGCTGGCTTAGTTGCCATAAATTCCATTAGCTTGTCTTTGTTGTGGAATGTCCTTATTTCTCCATCAATTTGGATAGATAGCTTTGTATGATAAAGCAATCTTTTGTTGATAGTTGTTATCTTTCGGAACTTCATTCCAAGACCTTCTGACTTTTAACGTTTTTTGTTGTGTAATCTGCTGATACCTGATGGGCTTGCCTTTGTAGGTGACTTGGTTTTTCTCTCAAACTGCTTTCAATATATTTTATTTGGTTTGTGTGTTTAGTAGTTTAATTAGAACATGTCAAGGATAGGTTCTTTCCAGGTTTTGTCTGTTTGGTGTTCTAAAAGCTTCCTGTATCTGCATTGACATGTCTTCCTACTTTGGGGAAAATTTTCTTTTATGATTTTGTTGAAAATGCCTACTAAGACTCTGGATCAAAATTTTCCTCCTTCTACTATACCCTGAATTCTTATGTTTTATCTTTTCATAGTGTCCTGGATATCTTGAAATTCCCACTCATGCCTTTCTATTAGCTTGTCTTTTTCTTTGTTGGACTGTATTAGATCTGCCACCTGATCTTCTAGTTTAGATATTCTGTTCTCTATTCATCCCTTCTACTGGTGAGACTTTCCATAGAGTTTTTTATTTGACTGACTGTATGTTTCAGAACTAGATTTTCTGTCTGGTTTTTCTTCAGTATTTCTATTTCCTTATTTATGTCTTGTAATGGCCTCCTTGTTTCATTAAACTGGTTTCCTGTGTTTCCTTGGTATTCTTTCAGGAATTTGTTTTGTTCTTTAATTCCTTTGTTTTCTCCTTTGATTTCTTTGAGTATAGATGAAATCATTTTTTTTTTAAATCTTTGTCAGGCATTTCATCTAAAACAGTTTCATTGTTGGCCATTTCTGATGGATTTATAATTTTTGGTGGGATTGTGGTGTCTTGAATCTTTGTGTTTCTTGTTATTATAATGTTGTGGTGTTTGCTTCCTGACTTGACTTGATGCTTGGGTTTTCTAATAATCTGTGGTGTTTTTAGATTTGGAAGTCCAACTTTATATACCTTTAGAGTAGGAGTTTAAGGTGTCAAGTGTAGCTGTTGGACACTAATACAGCTGCAGAAGTAATCCTAGGTGTTATGTTTGCCTGCTATTCAAATATTCTAGTAGGCTGGGTAGAGTATTTTACTGGCAATTTCTAAAATTCAACTGAGAAATAAACACAATGAATAAAAACCAGCACAGTGTATGCAAGTGTGGGATTGAAACAAAGAGAGAACTTATAAAGCCACAAACCCTAAGGGTGTATGTTGCTCTCCACCCTTAATTCTGTCAGCTGGGAGGTTGAGATTTCTGTCCTGAAATGAGTTCCAGTTCAGCCTGGGTCTGAATCAGACCCTGCCCCCAATAATGACAGAAGAAAAAGACAAAGGCCCTAAGAGTCTGAAAACATTAAAGGCAACAATAGTCAATCCCTAAATATAGTTTAATTGAGAATAGTAAATCCAACCAAGAATATGTAGCCCATTACCTGAGCCACAAAGACTAAGGGAATTTTGTGGAAAAGGGGCTGGAAACATTGTAAAAGACACAGGTTAGGATGTCATACCCGGAGGCATTGCCTTCCCCCAGTAACTGCTGCTTCTGTAACACATAACCCACAACCCCATGGAGAATACCAGCAACCCCACTGAGGAGAGCTCCCTAGCGGAATGGGGGTAAGAAGGAGGGAAAAGGTGGTACCAACATATGATGTATCCATACAAAATATGCTCTTAATTTAAAACAAAAACATACATTGCATTATTTATTGCTTTGAGCTATGATGTTGTGTGTGTTTTTCTTCTCTCACTTCACATGTTTTTCACACACACACACACATATATGTGTGTGTGTGTGTATATATATATATATATATATATATATATATATATATATATGATATGTTTTGACCATTTTAACTCTCTATTACCTTCCTATTTTTATGACTTCTTTTTGTTACCTACTAAGTTAAATTAGGGTTGCTTGTTTGACCAGGGATGGAAGTCAGACATTTGTTCACAGAATATCACATTCATAGTTAGTGGACTATGGGATACTTACCAGTGGCTGTACCACTGAAGAACATGACTTCTGCTTTTCCCTTTAATGGCTTTTCTATTGCAAAGTTCTAAGATCTTCTACATTTTTCCTAAAAACCAGTTCTGAAGTGCTATAAACAATACAGTCAGGTTTATCACATCAGTTTCTTTGTACCGATTTTCAGTTTTAGCTTTTTCATTACTGTGAACAAAATTCTGATAAGAAACAACTTATAGAAGGAAGGGTTAGTTTCTGGGCTCTAGGTTACTGTCTAACATGGTAGGGAAGGCATGACAGCTGGAACTTGACACAGCCAGTCACCTTCAGTCCATAATGAGGAAGCAGAGATGATTAATGCTGCTTAGCTTCCTTTTTCCTTTTTGTTCATTCTCAAACACCAGCCCATGTAATGGTCTTTCTACCTCAATTAACCTAATCTAGAAAATATCTGTTGGTAGCAGGGCATGGTGGCACATGACTTTAATCCCAGCACTTGGGAGGCAGAGGTAGGAGGATTGCCGTGAGTTTGAGGCCACCCTGAGACTACATAGTGAATTCCAGGTCAGCCTGGGCTAGAGTGAGACCCTACCTCGAAAAACCAAAAAAAAAAAAAAAAAAAAAAATCTGTTGGACATTCCCATATATTTTTTTCCATGGTAATTTTAAATTCTTTCAAGTCAACAACCAGAGATTAATAATTACAACATTCATATACACAATTTCACAGCATGACTCTGATTTCCCTGGATTGGGTCAGTTTAGGTCATTAGTATGTGCTGTGTGGACAAGAGTATACTGAAGGTGTTATGATCAGGAGTCTTTAGGCTGAGAACAGACTAAAGCTGCTAGCCATATTGCGATCAAATCCTTAGAAACAATAGCTCCAGATTCTTACTCAATGTCACTAAATGTATTCAATGTTGAATTTCTCAAAGTTTTGGTAAATTACTATTCTCAAATTATTGGGAAATGAACTTTCAAAAATGTATGTCTAAATAATTCTGATATCTTTTTGAAAGAATCTGACTCAGAATAATTATGTTTTTTGTAGCTTATACATGGCTTTTGGAAGCCTTCCTTCTAGTACATTTAAAAGCATTGCTGTTAAGAGCAGATTAACTGTGACATTTGGAAATGTAAGAGGTAATTTTGACTACAGTGACAATGGCCAAAGTATCTTACCTATACAAAACATTATGGAGGGCTTGGGTATTCATGGCATTGCTAGGCACTTTCTCTTGTCTGTCCTGCTTCAACAAAGAGGCTTTAGCATTGAAGCAATTCACAGCTTATAAAGCAATTATTATTAGAAAATGTCACTGCATAAATTGTAGGAGAAATGAAGCAGCGAGATCTGATTAGTGGCTGATTTAGGAGAGGAGAGCTCTTCCCAAGTACAGAAGATTATTAGGAATCAAGAATTCATGCCATGTTTTTCCAGTTGTTTAAATTATCTTAGTAAAGGTACTGATTTGAACAATGAAATAATTACTAGGATTCTCCAAAATCTTAGAGATATTCAGTGTGAAGAAAAGCACTTAGGAACTTTGTTGCAAATAGCTGTTTTATGCAATATGCACATTCTTGAATATAGATATAAACTGAATTAATAACCTATATTTATTGATTACCTAAAGTTGCCAACTCCTTGCCAATTCCTTTAGAAATCTCTTACTATTAAGTACTGCTAATATTCCTATAACATGTATTTACATATATGTGCATATATTTACATATATGTACATGCACACATTGTAATCATTTTTATTATACAAATGTGGAAATCTGAGGCAAATTTCATGAATTTCCCAAGGTCACCATGATGAAGTGAAAGTCAGATTTGTATCCAGATCTATTTGGCTCAGTTTGTTAGATGTTAGGCAAGCTTGACACATTTTACATAGGCTATATTGGACTCTTGCAGAAAACAATCATTTTATTATTCATGTGTAATTATGGTGATTAATAAAATTAAATCTGGTAGAAACACATTGTTGATATAAGTCAGCTTTATAAATTTTACTTTTTGATATAATCCCACAAATGCAAAAGTAGACGAATGTTGGCTCATTTTTCTTTCTTCAGTGTCTATTCCTTGTCTTAACCCTGCACACCTAAAAATAAAATAGAGGGGAAATGAGCTTTGAATTCTGCTTGGGAAGAGTATTAAAATTCAATTTGAGTTGTAGTTTCTAGATTTAGCAAACAAAAATATGGTTTCCATTTGAATTGCTCATCTGAATTGGAATTTAATTGCACATCTGTTATCTGACAACCTTAACTTGAATCTCTCAAGCTTAAACCACTTTGTTGTTGATGTTTGTTTCACTTGAATTCTATTTTCCTTCATTAGTATTATTTTGTTACACTATAACTTCCATAACAGGCCTTCAAGTGTGCTAGCTATTCCTCCTTATCAGAGGCTTGAAGTCTAGCTTCCATCTACCTCCTTGATTTATTTCAAGCTTTATTTCTGCATTGAATATTTTTTATGGAGGCACTTACTATTTTTATTACATAGTGACAATCATCTACCATATAAGAAAGAATAATGCATATTAATAGGAATAAGGTATAGAGCTCATTGTGAGAGTGGAAGTCTTGTTAGAGAAAATAGTATCAGATCCAAAGCCTAGCAGACAGAGATCAAGTTTTGGAGCAGCTTGTGAGCCTGGGAAAATAGTTCGTGATGCAGAAGGTAGGACAATGGGCAAGGGAGTCTCCTGCGGTAGAGGATGGAATAATCAGAAATTGATGGTGTGTGATCATACCTTTCCCAAACTGCTTTTCCAGGGATAATTACCAAAATTTCCAAAGCAAAATTCTGAGTACTTTGCTAGAATGCTATACAAACAACTTAGAGAAAAACACTTTATTGATATCTGTATATATGCATCCAGTTAAGAATGGCTCTTGCTAATGAAGAGTCTGTAAACTCATTTGAAGAAGCATTTATTGAAAAATATTAGTAAATGATACTATGATCATTATTAAAATTATAAATGGTCATAATTTATTTTAAGCTTACACTTAGATCATAATATAGTTTAATACCTACCAACCTACAAACATCCAAGAAAGGAAGACGATCCAGAGGAAAGGGAATGTAGCATATCCCTACCCATCAAAGATCTTTGGTATGAATTTGTGAACAGCACAATAGTAAGAATATAGTATTGGTCTTACCTTTTCTTTTCTTTTTTTTTTTTTTTGGTCTTACCTTTTTGCATATACACACATGCACACACACACGCTATTTGTTTGCTTGCCCCCCACAAATAACAATCTTAAATGCAAATTTGCATTGCTTCAATTAAAATTTGAATTTTAACGGTGTTCTCACCCACTACTGTTGCTCAATTTCCACTTTGCACCTGGTCCTCTATCCATTTCCTATTGCCTACTCGTGTTGGATCTTCCAAATAAACAGATGAGTCTGGTTTTCCTTGGAGTCTAAGCTTCACTTTCTCCTTATTGGGCTTTATGGTGTTAGCAAATCAAATTGTGGTAGATAATTTTGAGATATTACATATATCAAGAAAAACAATAAAATTAGAGTGCTATAAGTCAAAATTTTAGTCATTTGTAATATATCCCTGCATATAATTTTGTGGATGAAAATGAATAAAAATATAAAAACAATGAAGAACTATTCTTTTTTTCTTTTGAAATATTTTTTATTTATTTGCAAGAAGAGAAACAGAGAGACAGAGAGAGAGAGAGAGAGAGAGAAAGAAAGAGAGAGAGAGAAAGAGAGAAAGAGAGAGAGAGAGAGAGAGAGAGAGAGAGAATGGCCACACCAGGGCCTCTAGCCACTGCAAACAAACTCCAGATGCATGTTCCTTTTTGTGTATCTGGCTTTAAGTGGATGCTAGGGAATCAAACTTAGGTTGTTAGGTTTTGCAGGCAAGCACCTTAACAGCTGAGCCATCTCTTCAGCCCATTTTTTTCAATAATTATTTTTAGAAATCACCAGATTACCATAATCTTATCAAGCAAACATATTAACAATTAAATAATCTTCATGTGCTCATTCTTCAATTTCCTTCTTATGAATTCTTCTAATTGCTTAAAGAATAAATAAATACCTTAGAATTCACCTTGAAAGTCAACTAGTACAAAATTAAGTAGAACATAGAGTTGCTTAGTCACAGTGACAGCATTTAGTGCTTTATTTTTTTTTTTTATCAATTATGAGGCAAACTCCTAAGGGTACATGTTGGAATACTAATATTTGTGTTACCTGCAGCCAGAGGAGATAGAACAGTGTCAAGTCCAGATTCTTGTGGTATAAACCAAAATTGAAATCATGGCTTCTTCATATAAAAACTTATATCACCTAAAGTCCATAATTTCCAGCATGACCCTCGAGGTCTTCCACTATGTAGCCTCCTTATTTCTCTCAACTTTCTCCTCTTGTTTTATATCTCAACCACACTGATCTACTAATCCACTGGTAATTTTCTGAATCTAATGTATTCTTCTTACGTCTTGGACTTGACGTTTTATAATGTACCTCTACAATAAACCACCGCTTCCCACCCTACCATAATCTGCTTAACTTTTTGCTTGCTTTTGCTTTCTCAGCTCTTCTCCCTCTATTAAAAATTAGCTTACAATATGATGGTTACTTCTTGACTTGCACTTCTTCTGTGTTTATGTTTGAGCATCTGTTATAAAGAAATGCCTTTTACTCTTCATTGTAAATATAGGGCATAAGAAATTGCCCAGCTCTAAGTAGTAATTGAAAGAAATATTGAATTAATAGGGCCAGAGAAGATAGGCAGAGCCAGCTGCTGCCACTTGAGGATGTCCAGATTGTGGACAGATCATATTATTTGTAGGATATCCTCATGTAATTCAAATATAATGGCTCCAACAGATATCTCTGATTTTGTTCTGTATAGTCTTAAGAGTAAGTGCTTTCTCATTTTTAATAAAATCCTCCACATACTTCTCTCTTTTTTTTTTCCTGAACGCCATTTTTGATGGAGAGGTGGTTTGATTTTATGAAGTTGAAAGTGTGGATGGAAAGACAGTTCTCTCTGTCCCTCTATGGGTTATGGTTTTCTGTTCTATTAATAAAAGTGTTGCCTTTCAAAATGTCTCTATTTTTAGCTTCCAGAATTCGGGTGATATATTTTGTCTGTATCTTGCTTTCTCATTCTTTCTGTAGTTGTGATTTTTTATGTTGTTACTCCTTTGTGGAAATTTTTGTTGACTGATGAAAAGGAAAAAAAAAGTTGTATTACTTTAAATGGACTATTTCTGCTTTAATTCTAGCCAACAGATCTAAAGACTAAGTTAATCTTATCAAAATACTGATTGAATTCTTTACAGAAAAAGTTCTGAAATTCAGTGGAATTACAAAAGCCCACAAATAGGCCAAGAAATCTTAAACTCAAAGGACAAACTACGAGGTACCATAGTATCTGATCTCAAGACATACTTTCTGCAGAGCAAAAGAAACCCTAATAGCATGGAACTTACATGCAATGGAACATAGCAGAGAAGCCACAAGTAAACCCAGCTGATGTTTGGCAAAGGCTTTATAAACACCCACTGGAGAAAGAACAGCCTCTTCAACTACAGTGCTAGGGAAATGATATCCATGTGCAAAAGGAAGGAACTAGACTTTTATTTCTCACCATATACTGGAATCAACGAAAATAGATTAAAGGACTAAATGTAAAACCTGAAACTAAAAAGCTAAGAATTTTTTTTGAAAAGACTCCAAAAACATAGACAACAAAAGCAGAAATCAACAGACAGGATTATGTTAAACTAAGAAGTTTTATCATGGCAAAGGAGTAATCTGTCATGCAGAGGCAATTTATAGAGTGAAAGAAAATATTGGTAAGCTATTTATTTGGGAACTTATTAATATCCAGAACATATGTTGAGAAACCTCATATTCAGTAGCAAGAAAATTAATAACCTGACCAATACTGGGCAAATGGAGGACTAGATATTTCTTAAGAGAAATGATACAAATGATCACATGTATAAGAAAAAAAATCAGCATATGGAAATGCACAATGAAAACCACAATAAGATATCTTAACCCAGTCAGAATGACTACTATCAAAAAAACATTAACAACTGATGCTAAGGATGCAGGGAAAAGCTAACTGTTATCAGTGAGAATGCAAATGAATAGAACCATTATGGGAAACAACATAAATTTTCTCTAACAACTAACTTTTTTTTTTGAATCACTGTTTTAAGTTAGTGTATAAAGTAGTGGGCTTAATTGTGTCACTTTCATATATACTTTGTTTTTATTAACCCACTTCTATCATTCATCATTGCTTTTCCTTGTGACTTTTCCCATCTCTTGCTGGTCCCTTTTCTCCCCCACAAGAGGTCTCCTTCTGATTTCATGACACATGTACTCATTTACCCTCTTTCCTGCTTCTCCTTCCTTCCTTAAGATTGATCTGTCATGCGATTCTGTTGTCTACTACTGAGTACATAGCCAAAGGAAATAAAGTCAGCTTATCAAAGATACACATGTACTTTATTACAACACTATTTACAATAGTCATGGAATCAAGTGAGTTATCTATGGGAAGATGACTACATTAATACACACACACACACAGGTTATAGGCTCTGGGGGGATTACTGTTGTTATTTGGCTAAATATATATGTTGTGCCCATTAAATTGCCATCTAAATATTTATGTTTATGTTCATATATTAGTGCTACTCTCACCTTTGGTCAGAGATGCTTTTGCAGGTGGCAATGACTACTTGGGAGACTAAAAGCTCATCAAAGTGATGAGAATATGTGACTTTTGAGTGCTCAGTGCAAAATGATGCATCTCTAACCCACTCTTCAAAGCTCAGGGAACATTGTGGAGTAGGTTTGGAAAGAATGCAAGAGCCAAAGGATGGGGAGGAATGCTTTGCATTGATGTCTTCTGGGCATGAAGTGCCCATTGCTTTTATGACCTCACAGCAGCTTTTATTACCTGCCTAAGAATGGTATAATAATGGGTCCTTCAACATTTTGTCATGGTTGATGGAGAAGGGCTAAAAAAAAAAAATAAGAAAAAGAAAAAGAAAAAGAAAAAAGAAAAAAGAAAATGCCATCAAAATAGAAGAGGGATGAGTTGACAAAAAGGGACTCAGTGGAAGGAGAATGAGGGAAGGAGGCAAGAGAAGGTAATGGGATGGGATTATGATCAACAAAAATTATATATATGTATGAAACTTATTATTAAAAAGTTTAAAATTGCACATATACAAATAAAATACCAAATAGTAATAAAAATAGAATGAAATCCTCTTATCAATAACAAAATGGATAAAATGAAGCATATTGTGTTAAGTTAAATAAGTCAGACACAAAAAGAAAAGTGTGCATGCTGAAGCTAAAATGATATTTTTTCATAGAAGGAGAGATTAGAATAATAATAGAAGCTGGAAAGAGTGAAGAGGCAGGAGCATAGAGGTTGCATAACAGGTACCGAAATTCTTCAGCTAGGAGGAATAAGTTTTAGTGTTTGAAGTCACAGTAGCTTTCGGTGTAGTTCACACTAACATTTGTACATATTATAAAGAATGGGATGAAGCCAGGTGTGGTGGCACATGCCTTTAATCCCAGCACTCCGGAGGCAGAGGTAGGAGGATCCTCATAAATTTGAGGCCACCCTAAGGCTACATAGTGAATTCCATGTCAGCCTGGACTAGAGTGAGACCCTATCTTGAAAAACAAACAAACAAATAAACAACAACAACAACAAAAATGAGATGAGAAGACCTCAAAGGCCAGAGACAAGAAGAAGTGGTCAGTGTTTAAAGTGATGGGCCTGCCAATTATTCTTCATCACACATAGCATATCTGTATATAATTATTACCTTGTCCCCAATTATAGACAATTATTGTATGTCACTTTAAAACATCAAACCCTTGTGCAATTCTTGAGCATTTTCACAGAAACAATGAGCTTCAGGATCAGCCATGATGCAGGAGCCAAGAGAAGAATGGGACCCCTAGATGCTAGTGAATGAATATTTGCTTATCTGGGAAAAGGGAACATTAGAAGAGAGCACTGCTTAGGATTTTTTTTGCCACCTGCCAGTAACATAAACCTGAAACAAAAATAATGAAAGCACAAACATAGGGATAAATGGGCTCCTGTGACTGAAAACTGCAAGTGTGAGACAGCCTTCAGGAGTGATTTGCTCAGACATCAGGCTGCATTTGTTCTCACAGCTGGTTCTGTGTGGGCTTTAGCCCCCAAAGTGTTGGAGAATGGACCCAGGAATTTGGGACTGCACAGCTGTACATCCCAACTTGCAGATAAATGAATTTATATTACCCCTACCACCAACGCTGTTAACAAGCTACCACCGAGAAAGGAAAGTAGAGATAATACAGACAGTCTTAGAGCATTTAGGGACCCACAGATGTCAGGTGTTATTATTTACAGCAACTTCTTCAAGCTGAGAAATATAGTATGCCCTGTGGAAATGGGAAGTAGGGAAGGAGCTCATGGGAGACAACTGAAAATATTCATTACAACTAACCTGCTGAGTTTATGTTTCTATTATTCACAATATTGGATCTATCACTTAGTTTATGAATTATTAAAGCTGTATATGTTTTAGTGATGTGCTTTGCCTATGAAAGGTAAAGAAAATATATTGGAGTCAATTCTAATGCATAACTGAATTTTAGAAAAGGCAAGTAGTAAATCTTTTCAAGAAACGTTTTTAAGTATAATCTCACAAGAAAAATGGTATATGTATACTAATCACCTTCACTGTTATTGTCAAAGTTTTTATTTAGTCTATGCAACTCAGTCTAGAATTCTTCTATACGTTTTTCACACTGCAGTGTAAAACATATCTTTGAAATATACATAAGTTATGATTATGACCCATTCCTCTTTTAGGTTGAACTCATCAGAGGTTTCCAGCTACCATCAGGATAAAGATCAAAGTCCTGCACATGGTTATATTAGTTTTCTGGGATTGCAATGAAAATACCACACTCTGAATGGCTTACACAATCAAAATTTAGTTTCTCAACACACAAGTCTTGAGTGTGGAAGTCTGAGATGAAGATGTCATCAAGACTGGTATGTTCTATAGAAAGAAAAAAGAATGGGCTGGAGAGATGGCTTAGTGGTTAATGCACTTGCCTGTGAAGCCTAAGGACCCATGTTCAACTCTTCAAATCCCACGTAAGCCAGATGCACAAAAGTGAGGTAAGTGCAAGGTCGCACATGCTCACTAGATGGCACAAGCACCTGGAGTTCAATTGCAGTGGCTGAGACCCTGGCATGCCAATTCTCTCCCTCTCTCTCTCTTTAAAAAAAAAATTAAAAAAATAGAGACCATTAGAAGAGATTGATGATGGTCTTCTCCACATGTCTTCCTTCTGCATGTCTAATACCTCTCACAAGGTCACTAGTTGGTTGCAGTAAAACTCTCTCAAGCTTGCTCCCTAAAACTGCACCCCAAACAGTAGATGGCCATTCTAGGCATGGGTGGCTGAGTGCAAGACTGAGGGATAATGGGAAAAATTGAAGGAGAACCATGTTGTTCAGAGAATTCTGCAGTGGTGAGTCTCTGTGGAGGTTTGTTTTGAAATATTAACATGTGGTCATGAGCATCTGGGTGAGGAGGGCTGTCACACAGGGAAGAGGAACAATAGTGTCAGTCCTGCTCAGGATATGGATATATAGGAAGTTATATGGCCTCATCCAGGACTCATCCATCTGCCCCAAGAAGGAGTGCATAAGAACCTGGGAATGAAGAGGAGAGTGAGGGATGTTAAGGACAGTCAGCCCTCACTTTTCCACATAGCCTTATAGCTCAAGACCCATCTTTACAGTAGGAGAAGAAGAGTGTGGATTTGCCTATGCCTTTTTGGTTTTAAAAGGGATTGACTAAAGTCTGTATGCCCAAAAGTGTCTGAAGATGTTTCACACACTTAAAATATAGTTAAATAACAGAAGATATTTGTCAATGAGTATCTGATCAAGAATGGAAAATAAATTATAACTCTTTTAGAATCAGTATACTGCTGCGTGAGCTTCTTTTTGCTTTACCTTGAGAGAATCTCTGGCCCTCCCTTGCCTCAGCAGTCAGTGCTGTAAGTCTGACTCACAGCAAAAGCTAACGGGGGTTGATGTGGCCTTTTACACTTAGTGTCAATGTTGTTTCTTTCTGCATTTTTTGTACACATTTGATTTCATTGTAACAAAGCAACTGGTGCATTTAATGTTTAGAGCTGAGCAGTATCTTTTTCCTTTCCAGTGAAAACAAGTAAAATTTAAAAATAAAGCAAAATTACAATAGAGAATGTCAATTCCAAATAAATCCTAAAGGTTCTGCTGATTCTCCCAGAGGAGAGCAGGGCTCAAGTTGCGGCTCCCAAAAAAGGGGGAACCCCGTTAGGGGCTCCTAGCTCCAACTGGCCAGCAGTCGAAGCTGTCCCTGAGGTTGCCGCACAACGTGGTGGGTGTAGTTCTCCTGAGTACCTGTGGAAGCAAAAGGTTAGTAGGGAAGGGATGACTCCAGACAAGGGATGAGGTCTGAGGCACTTTATTTCTGGGGGCGAAGCCTTTTATGCAGTTGGAGGCAGGAAGAAAGGGTGAGGGGAAGAGAAGGAGGAGTGAGAGAGGGGCGTCCAATCAGTAGTTGCAAGACAGTCTTTTGTGGTATCACATTGCACAAGGGAAGTGGTCAGGGACCACTGACATGTTCTGCACGTACACATTTCGATGGTATGGGACCACTGACATGTTCTGCACGTACACATTTCGATGGTATGCAAGATAAGTTGTTTTCACAGATTAGTTCCCAAGAGTATGCGCACACAAAATTCTTCCTGAGTAACTGTTAAACCCATAGGAATTTCCTGTATCCAATGTTTTCTTAAGTCTGTTCTATATCATGGCCATGACTACTTGTTTGATCAGAGTGAAGGTGGGGGCAAGACGGCAACGCTTGATTTACTCAAGCCTGTCTTGTGACAGTTAAATTTGGTTTGCACACATCCTGTTTGGCAAGCCTTCAGGCAGCTGCTTGTTTCAATCTTGCAGGAAAGGCAGGCAGGAAGTCAGCCAAAGGTTAGTGGCGGAGAGCTGAGGAGGGGGAGGTCTTCATGGTTCCCGACATCAAGTCATCATTAGGAGAGAATTTTATTTTAGAAGTATTATCTTAAAATGCAAGGATGTCCATTAACCATCACAATTAAACATGCCAAAGGACACTCAACTCCTACCAAACCAGATATCCAGAGACACAGAGGCTCCCAAGACCTCATCACTGAAGTAGACATAAAACAAACCCAACATGGCTCAAGAAAATTCGTGGAAGAGGGGGCAGAAAGATTGTTAGAGCCACATGTTGGGACATTATGCACAGAGATATTGCTTCCTCCCCATAACTGATGGCTACCCCCACAATGCACGACCCACATTCCCCAACGAGGAGTGTCCCTTTGGAGGGAGGAGGACAGGGAGGAGGCTAATGGTGGTACCAACATGGCTGTATGCACACTCTATATAACTAATAAAAATTGTTTAAGAAAAATAAACATGCCAAAGGAGAAGCCATGTTGTCAAAATGCCCAGTTAACCCACCCAGACATCTCAAACCCACCCTTTGCTGACCTTCTATACCCCATTTTTTTAAAAAAGTTTTTTTTATTAAACAAGAGAAAGTAGACAGGTACATGTTCATAAATGTTGACTGTCCATATTCACATAGAGAAACAGTGTAATTTCTGAGCCCGATATCCAGAGAAAGGAAGAAAGAAGCTAGAATCTATGCACTACTATACACAGGGCCGGCACCCTCCAGCTTCCGTCAGAGTGACCGGAGCGGAAGGTTTTTCTTTTTTTCTCACAGAGCACGGTGGTGGTATTGACTTCATATTGTTCTTGTTTAGAGAGAAAGGGATAAAAATGAATTTAGAACAAATTCAAAAAAAGATTCTTTTCCTGTTGTATTCTGATCCGAGTATTTCCCTCCTCAGATAAATTGAGAATCATGAAGTTTAGAAAAAGAGACCTTAAAAATAGGGCTACTGAACATGAGAGGTTGTGGGGAGAAAAGACTGCAACTTGCTCCCAGGGACTGGAGAAAATTTAAAAAATATATAAAAGGTTGGAATCCATCAGTGTTCTTTGCTATTAGACATCTTCTTCATCCTTCTCTCCGTCTCCCCCTCCATCATCATCTTCATCTTCTTCACCTTCACCCTCATCCCCTTCTTCATCAATATCTTCCTCCTTCCCCCTCCTTCTCCTCCTCCTCTCCTTCTTCATCATCTATATTAGCAACCAAGTAGTACTGCAAGGGATTTGGCCAAAGGTCATCTTTGCTGACCTCTCCTAACTCATCCGCACCTGCCTCAGAACGGTCTGTAAACCAGGTCAAGAAGCTCTCTGGCTCCTTGTGCTGCCTCTCCCCACTGGCTTTATTCTGTGTCTGACTTGAGCGTTTCATCAAATCCTTTCCAGACTTCCATTTTGGTTTCAGTGGACTTTGAAGATGGATCACCACTCTCATTCAGAGGAAATTCTTTGGAGAGGACTTTATTTTCAAAGTAAGGATTTTCATCAAAGTAAATATCTATTCTGTAACCTGAGTTTATATCTTCAAATTCTGTCACCTCAACTCTGGTCTTCCTCCCCGAGCAGTGTAGACACTTGTGGATAGTTGACAAATGTTGTTACCCCCAAATTTGGGATTTTGGCGATCACTTCTGACCTCTTCTGAAGAAAATGATTGGCGATGTTATATTTCTGTTTTACTTTCAAAATTTCCTCACTGGCTTGTTTATTAAGTCTGTCTATCTCATTTTGTACTTCATATATGTTCAATTGCTTCTTGCTGTTCTTTTTCTCCCTTCTGCAAGCCAGGTGAGGCCCAAGAGTCCTGGCTGCAGCACAGAAGCTGGTCTGAGTTTCTTGGGTTGAGGCAGGAGTGGAGATTGGTGATTCTGGGCCATGTCAGAAAGAAAAGTCTGGCAGCCTCCAGCCAGCCCCCAGAGAAGAATGAGTCTAGGAAGATGGTCTAATTATTTTCAGAAGTTCATTTTATCATAGTCCTCCCCCAAGAATTAATAAGGAGACTGGCAGAGATATTTTATCTGATGACTATGAGTGACTTACTGCTCTTTTCAAAATTTCACCTTATGCTTTCTTTGGCCTTGGCAATCACAGAAAATCTATGTTCATCCTGTTTCTTCAAAGTTGTGTAAAGGTATGTTATATGACTAATGTGCTAAGTGAGATGAGAAAGAGTTCATGACAATGTCTTCAAATTTTCTCAGTCCTGAAATATAATTTCCTCAACCAGAATCCAGACATTTATTTCAGGGAGCCAGTTGCTTTCTTGAATTTTTATTGTAGGCTTTGATCTCTGAATGCCAGTAGGCTGCATACCTTAGCTTTGTGCTCTTTCTTATTGACAGAGGAAAAAAATGCATAAAGCTGAGATGTCTTGCCTTCCCATTACCATCCATAAGCAGGACACCCTTTTGTTCTCAAAGCACAGCTCTTCTTCCCTTGTTCTTTACTGTTGCTGAGTGTTTACGAACCTTTATGTGTGGCCTTGAGCTGTCTTCAAAACCAGCTCTTTTTAGCTTCAACCTTCTATCAATTTTATAATGCAACATCACACTTTACTATGTATCCTTTGATATGGACCCTATATATTTTGTATAGGCTTAAATTCAGAATATATTGGAGTAGTTACATTTTTTCCTTTTGTTATATGCATAACTAACCATTTTATCACAAAGGTTTCTTGTGAGACAGTTTCCTGGTGGCATGAAACACTTTCTTCCAAGCACAATAGCTATTACCATGTTAGAATAGCTGAGACTTACCCATAAGAGCTCCTTAACAAGTTTGGGCCTGTTGACATTCCCTTGTAGAAAAAGGGGATGTGGAGGGTCATTAGAATCTCACCTGATATCCTAGCCACTCTCTCCCTTCCAGTCGCATGAAATTCTGTCCCAGCTCCACATGGTCTTAGGAAATGCTAGATTATATAGAAGGTAAAAGGTTAACTGAAGTTAAGCAGCTATGAAGAAGTTATCCCTGTTGAGGGTGAAACTTTTCAGTGATGCAGCTGTCTTGGGGTGACCTATATTCCTGTAAGTAGCCCTTTACCTGTGTTTCTGTAAGTAAGTCCAATAAACTCATTGATTCCCCAGTGGAGATTTAGGTGGCACTGTGTTTCAATGTAAAATGTCCCCCATAGGTTTGTGTGTTTGAACACTTGGTCCCCGGCCCGTGGCATGGCTTGAGAAGGTTGTGGATCCTTTAGGAAGTAGAACCTTGTTGGAGGAAATGTGTCACTGGGGACCGGCCTTGATATTTTATAGCCTGACCCCATTTCTTATTCATTTTCTCTTCCTGACTCTGGGTGCAGTATGACCCGCAGGCTTCCTGCTCCTGCCACCTGTTTTCCTCCCCTTGACAGAAAATATCATTTTGAATTATAAACTGAAATAAACTGACTCCTTCCTTAAGGGATAAATACAAATAGAATCATTACTTTATTTTGTCATTGGTGCCCTACCAATCTGGATTGAGTAGATGCTTGTTCACGTCCACTCAGGAAAATCCCATACAACACTTGAGAAAAGCAGGGTGTTTAATACTGAGGCAGTCCAAAAAGTTAAGCTGTTTCAAAAACTAGATGCACACATTATAGTGTGTCAGAGAATTTAAAAAAATGAATATTTGTTTCTATTTATTTTATGAGTAGAAAAATTATTTTACTTGTTTTTTATTTTTAGTAAAAACAATGGAAGCTTAACATGTACTGTAAGATAACTGTGATGGATAATCTAGTTCATTAACTTGGCTAGACTTAGAAATGCTTAGAGTAGTGAAGCACATTTCTGTGGGAGAGTTTCCAGAGAGGTTTAAGTAAGGAGGAAGACCAGTCTTGAGGCTACCATCTTGTAGCCTGGCGATCTGGGATAAAGTGGGAGAGGAAGACTGCCACGGGCACAGGAGACCGTCTCTGCTTCAGGGCTGCCTTGATGTGCTTCGGCAGCTCTGCCTCGCCGTGACAGACTGAAGCACTGTGCCACAGGAAACATTTCCTCCCTCAAAACTGCTTCTCCCAAGTATCTTGTCACAGTGATGAAAAGCCTAACACAGTGTTTAATCTCCTTGGATTTCACTTGCAGGGCCTCAGACTCTCTCCAAATTTCCTCTGTTTCTCATGAACTTAAGAATTTCACTAGTACTTTCTGACAAGTTGGTATTGCTGGTCTGGAGTATAGGATTTAACCAATAATCATGCAGTTTTGCACACTCATTTGAAATCACCAGATCTTTTGAAAGATGTTATTGTCCCTTATTCCTGAGTCTTCAGGTCTCCACCTCATATTCCTTACTTCTCCTGTATACACCTTTTAAGTAGCATGGATGATTACAGCAAATCCATGAGGTAAAGAGTTAGAGTTATGTGATGGAGAGCAGACTGGATATACAGTCAAAGATAATTGTCTTTGAGGACATTCATATCAGTATTATGGAATGTAATAAGTTGTGAGGGGAAGTGAGATGGATAATGGAAGTAGAGAGAGCAGATTTGGGAGGTCAGGCAGACAGAGTCCTGTGAGGTAAGGTGAAGAGGTAAGGAAATTGGGAAGGAATGATAATTTAAAAAATTTACTTGCCACCTGCCATGCATGGTAGCACACACCTTTAATCCCAGCACTCAGAAGGCCAAGGAAGGGGTGTCCCTGTGAGTTTGAAGCCAGCTTGAGACTACTTAGTAAATTCCAGGTCAGCCTGAGTTAGAGTGAGAGCTTACCTCAAACAAACAAACAAACAAACAAACAAAAATTACTTGCCAATGAGGTATTCAAAAGCTTGCTTTTTTGTTGTGGAGAAATTTTGTGTGGACACATCATATGCTAGTACCATCATTTCCCTCTTCCCTGCCCCCATTCTATTGAGGACCCTCCTCAGTAGGATTGCTGACATTCAACGTGGGATTGTGGGTTATGAGATGTGACAGTAGCAGTCAGTCATTGTGGGAGAGGGTCAATGCCTCTGGATATTCCCCCCTACCCTGTAGCTCTTTTAGTCTTTCTGTCTCCTCTTCTGCAAATTCCCTGAGCTGTGGTGTGTTTTAAGTCTACTTTAGTGTCATACTCTCAGCATCTTTTGGACTTTTGCTTTGGTATGTTTTGAGTATCCTCAGTATCTGTCTCCATCACTCTGGCACAGGTTATCAGGCTCTTCGTGGAAGCAGCACTCTTGCTCATCTCACTAATTCCTTTGTGGTTTCACCTGGGCCCTATCTGACCTGTGAGGGATGGTTCAGCTCCTGCAGGGAGTCAGCTATCTTTTCTTGTCTTGTTGATAGATTTTGGTCTTCCTCAGTTCTTGCCTTCTGAAAACAAAATCAGATTCTCCAATGGAGAGTGAGGTCAGCATAGGTGTACCAGGATAAGCATTGCTAATTTAGAGAGATTTTGATGGGTGTAGCCTTTCTTTTGTCCACAGACTAGTAGGAGCTTCTTGTTGGAGACCATAATCTTGGTCTCTATAGGTTTCTGACTTGGTTTCCAGTTCCAGCTATGGGTTCTTTTTCACTGAGTGGATCTCTTAGCCAATCAGAAAGCTGTTGGTTACCCACCTAGGCTTGGTGCCACCATTGCACAGGAGTGCATGTCTTGTCAGGCTGATTGCTTTCATATAGCAGTTTTCCCTGCTTGCTCACAACATTGTAGCTCATGTTCCCTCAGAAAATCATGTAATGGTTTTCAGCACTATATGGACTAACCATATTGGAACTGGCTTCCTTCCAGATTCCAGCTGGATCTCTCAATGTTCTGCACTGGTAGCACGTGGTGTCTTCAGCAATAGGGTCTCTCTTTTTACCTCAGGTGGGTAATAAAGTGCTGTGACAGAAACCTGGGGACCTAGTAGGTTTCTCCAATCAACAGCTCAATGTGGGTTGTAACTGATTTTTAATACCGAGAGTTGCAAGCCAGAGTCAAATGGTTTAGGGTTAGGCTTCATCCCATCCTCTCTAGGGCCCCTCTTATGAGACAATCCTCTGTCATACTCCTATTGAGGGTGATATCTTTTAGTCTACTATCCAGGAGGAAGCTTTCTATGGTACCAATTTATTTTGGATTTAGTTTTGTGAATATCTCCCCACCCTCCTATTCCCCTCACACAAACCCTTCTGTCCCTGTTATCTGTCTCTTGAGTTGCCCGTTACTCAAGCTGTTCTAGGTTAGGAACCACAGATCAGGAAGAACATGCAACATTTGTCCTTCTGCACTTGTGTGTGTTTGCTTAGTATGGTCTGTTCCAAGTTCATCAGTTTCTTCCGCATTTTGTTATATCATTTTTCCTTACTGCTGAGTAGAATTCCATTGTGTAAATATAAGACTGGTGGTTTTTATCTCATTTGTCACAAGTATTTAATATTAACTTATTGAAGTTTCTTTTTCTGAAAAAGATAGTGTAGTTTCTAAATAGGCCATAGTTGTTTTTTGGCTCCTAGCATCAAAGTAAAATGCAGTAAGGGAGAACAGAAATCTGTCCTTAACTTTTAAGAGCCAATGAAAGTGAGTATCTAAATAATGACTTTCAAAATGCTCTTCACCAAGGTATCTTTAAAAAAATCAGTCTATTAATGTTGAAAAGTTGATAAAGCTATGTGAAAAATGGTTTACAAAAGTCAGAAACCTATTAAATACTATTTAAAAAAAGACAAAGTGGGCTGGAGAGATGGCTTAGTGGTTAAGCGCTTGCCTGTGAAGCCTAAGGACCCCAGTTCGTGGCTCGATTCCCCAGGACCCACATTAGCCAGATGCACAAGGGGCACATGTGTCTGGAGTTTGTTTGTAGTGGCTGGAGGCCACTGGCGTGCCCATTTTCTCTCTCTCTCCCCCCCTCTCTCTCTGTCACTCTCAAATAAATTAATAAAAACAAAAACACAAAAAAGAGCAAAAAAAAAAAAAAGACAAAGTGGTAAGTGGAACTATTTAGTGTCACAGGCCAACAAGACATGTTTATGGTGTATCTGTTATTGTATATTTCACTGAAAAGTTCGTAATTCTTGTTATCATTCCTCTTGTTTTGTTCAACCTGCCTTTGACATTTAGTAAAGCTGAAATGAGATTAAATAAAACTATAGCTTTAATTGAATGTGTATAATTAAAACAGATATTTCTTACAATGGAGACAATTTAATGAAACTAGCATTACAAATTATGAATAAGGATTATAGATGTCCTCTACATGTTAGAAATGCCATGCATTTTCCATCATGTGGAAAATTTTTCTTTATCTCTTTTTTAAATAAATTTTTAAAGTATTTTATTTTTATTTATTTGTTTATTTGATAGAGAAAGAGACAGACATAGAGAGAGAGAGAGAGAGAGAGAGAGAGAGAGAGAGAGAGAGAGAATATGGGTACCCCAGGACCTCCAGCCACTGGAAACGAACTTCAGATGCATGTGTCCCCTTGTGCATCTGGCTAACATGGGTCCTGGGGAATCCTGGGTACTTTGGCTTTGCAGGCAAATTCCTAACTGTTAAGCCATCCCTCCAGCCCTCTTGATCTCTTTTTATGACGAGATGGATTTTTCAATCAAAAACAGTTTACATTTAACTCAATGATAGAACACAACAGCACAACATCTCATGGAAAAGGAATGAGAAGATACAAGTATAATTGAATAAAGATAGCATAAACAAAATGATCTATATTCAGAAATGTAACTTCTTGATGTAAAAGAGGGTTAAAGAGGATCATGATCTGCCACTGTTCTGGAAATTCAAACTGTGAATTTTACACCACAAACTCTACCAAAATAATTTTCACATGAGAGAATGCTGGAAGGAGATTAATAAAATTGTGTGTGTAGAATTAAAATAGAGGTGTTGCCTATAATGTCACTATGACAAAATTAGCATTACAAATATTTATTAATAAGGATCAGCATTTTCTATCGATATCAAAAATAGGTTGCAATGTTTCTAAATTCTGTTAAAATTTGTATTATGAATAATACCCTTTAGTAGTAGTGAAGTATGATAATATACAGTATGAAAATATCTCCCAGCAATTCAAAATTTTGTTTCATATTATTTATATTGTGCTTTATTTGTTCAAAACCATATATATACATATACATACATACATATATATACATACATACATACATATGTGTATATATATATATATATATATATATATATATATATATATATATATAGTCTATGTATCAGAATATTAACTCACCATGGCAATGTAATCATTTGAAATTTTCACTTGGAATTTTTAGAGCACTATATTCCTTTTGTTAATACTTAGTATGGATACATCATGTGTTGGTACCATCCATTCCCTTCTCCCAACCCCCATTCTGCTGGGGGTTTCCTCAGTGTGGTTGTTGGTATTCCCCCATGGGGTTGTGGGTTATGTACTAAGTGAGTAGCAATTGTTGGGGGAGTCAGTTCCTCTGGGCATGATGTCCTGGCCTGTGGCTGTTACAATCCTTTCCCCTCTCTTCCACAAAATTACCTGAGCTGTGTTGAGTGAGTTTTAAGTCTACTTCAATGATGAGCTCTTAGGAGCCTCTGGATCTCTGCTTTTGTGTATGTTCACTATCCACAGCATCTGTCTCCTTCATATTGGTGCTGATTGTCAGGCTCACCATGGAAGCAGCACTCTTGCCCATCTCCCCAATTTCTCTGTGGTTTCAGCTATGGTTAGGCTGAAGTCCAAGGAGTGAAGTCAGTATGGGTTAAGTGGGATAAGTGTTATTCATTTAGGAGAAATTTGATGGATGTCACCCCTCTTTTAGGCAAAGACTAATGGCAATTTGACTTTGGAGAGCATAATCTTTGTCTCCATTGGATTCTGACCTGGTTTTCTTAGCTAATCAGAAAGCTATTGGCTACCCACCAAGGCTGTGTGCCACTATTTCACTTGTGTGTACATCTTGTCAGGGTGTTTGCTTCTGAGTAGCTTAGATCCCTGGTTTCTCAGACCGTTATTGGCCACTTTCCCCCAGTATGCCATGTAGCACTTTCCAGCACTAGATGGGCTGTCTGCAGAGCGGCTCTCTTCCAGATTCCAGCCAGGTCTCTCCATGTTCTGTGTTGGCAGAATATGGTGTCTTCAGCAATAGGGTCTTACCTTTTACTACAGGTGGATAATCAAGTGTTTTGACAGAAGCCTGTCTTGTTTTGGGGACCTTGAGGGTCTTTCTTTTTTTTCTATCATTTTTAAAAAAATTATTATTATTTTTTTACCAATTAGCTTTGTACTCAGTGAGTACTGTCAAGTTGGTACCATTGTTAGGCTCATCCATGTACTACCTCCTCCCCCTGGCCCCTCCTTGTTGAGGTATATGGGTCATGCATTGTGGAGTAACAGCTCATTGTAGGTAGCAACTGATTTCTGGTATAGGGAGTTACAGGCCAGAGCAAAAAAAAAAAAAAAAAAAAAAGGTTAGGCTTCATCCCACCCTCTCTCTATGTCCCATCTTTTCAGGTGCTCCTCCATACTCCTTTTGAGAGTTGTATCTTTTAGTCTGTCTTCAAGGATAAAGTTTTCTATGGTACCAGTTCAGTTTGGGTTTAGTTTTGTATTTGTTTTCTCCCACTCTCCCCAAACTCTTCCATCACTATTGTCTGGACCTTGTTTTGCCTAGTAGGTATGTCAGCAACTCAAGATGATCCAGGTTAGGAACCACAGATGAGTGAGACCATGTGGCAAATGTCTTTCTGTGATTGTGTGAGTTTGCTGAGTATGACCTGTTCCATGTCTGTTGATTTTACTACAAATTTCATTGTATTGTTTTTTTCTTACTGCTGAATTTAATTCCATTGTGTAAATGAACCACAACCTCATTATCCATTTATCCAATGATGGGCACCTAGGTAGATTACAGTGATTTTTGTATATGGTGAGATGAATGTGTCTACATTTTGTACATGTGGTTACTTACTTTGTCCAGCGCCACTTGTTGAGGATGCTGTCTTTTCTCCAGTCTAGGTTATTGGCAAATTTGTGAAAGATCAAGTCATTATGGTTTCTTGACTTAAGGTCCAAGTCTTCAATTCTGTTCCACTGGTCTATGTTTCTGTATGCGTAGACCATGCTGTTTTTGTTACTATGGCTTTGTAATATAGCATAAGATTGAGTCTGGTGATACCTTCAGAGGTGTTTCTGTTGCTGAGGATATATTTGGATATACAAGGCCTGATGCCATTCCATATGAATTTTGAGATCAATTTTTTTTCTATCTCTGTGAAGAATGATGCTGGTATTTTTATTGCATTGCATTGAATCTGTATATTGCTTTTTGTAGAATTGCCATTTTCACAATATTAATACTGCCTGTCCATGAGCATAGGAGGTCTTTCCATCTTCTCAAGTCCACCTCAGTTTATTTCTTGGATGGTTTTATGTTTTTATTATATAAGTCTTTCATATCTTTGGTTAGTGTTGTTACAAGGTAATTAATTTTTTTGTTCCTATTGAAAATGGGACAGCATCACCGATTTCTTTCTCTGTGTATTTGTATTTTGCATATAGAAAGGCTACTGATTTTTGTGCATTGATTTTTTTATCCTGCCACTTTACTGAAGGAATTGATCACCTTTAGAAGTTTTCAGATGGAGACTTTTGGGTCACTTATATATAGGATCATGTCATCTGAAAATAGGGCTAACTTGACTTCTGCCTTTCCAATTTGAATCCTTTTTATTTCAATTTCTGTCTCATTGCTTGGGCTAGTACTTCTATTACTATGTTGAAGAGCAGTGGTGAGAGAAGGCACCCCTGTCTTGTTTCCAATCTAAGTGGGATTTCTTTCCCCATTAAATATTGTTTGGGCTTTTGGTGCATTATATACAACTTTTAATGTGTTGAGATATAAACCATTTATGCCTATTCTCTCCAGAATTTTGATTATGTAGTGATGTTGTATTTTGTCAAAGACCTATTGAAATGATCATTTGTTTATTTTTTTAAAAAATTTTGTTTTATTTTTATTTATTTATTTGAGAGTGACAGACAAACAGAGAGAGAGAGGCAGAGAGAGGGAGAGAGGGAGAGAGGGGGAGATAGAGAGAGAGAGAGAGGAAGAGAGAGAGAGAGAGAGAGAGAGAGAGAGAGAGAGAGAGAGAGAGAATGGGCATGCCAGGGCCTCCAGCCACTGCAAACGAACTCCAGATGCATGCACCACCTTGTGCATCCGGCTTACATGGGTCCTGGAGAATTGAGCCTCAAACTAGGGTCCTTAGGCTTCACAGGCAAGTGCTTAACCACTAAGCAATCTCTCAAGCCCTGTTTCTTTTTTAAAATTTTATTGATCCATTGAGAGAGAGAGAGAGAGAGAGAGAAAGAGAGAGAGAGAGAGAGAGAGAGAGAGAGAGAGAGAGAGAGAGAGAATGGGCATGCCAGGGACTCCAGCCACTGCAAACAAACTCCAGACACATGAGACCCCTTGTGCATCTTGCTTACATGGGTCTTGGGGAATTGAACCAGGATCCTTTGGCTTTGTAGGCAAATGTCTTAACCACTAAGCCATCTCTCCAGCCCCAATTGTTTCTTTTGATTAAGTTTATTTATGTGGTGTATTATGTTGAGTAATTTCTATATTTTGACCCATCCCTGCATCCCTGGGATGAAGCCTACTTAATTAAGGTGGAGAATGCTTTTGATGTGTTGTTGAATTCAGTTTGTGTGTATTTTGTTCAGGAACTTTGCATCTAATTTCATCAGGGATATAGGCCTATAGTTTTCTTTCCTTGTTGTATCTGTGTCTGGTTTTGGCATTAGAGTGATGCTAGCTTCATAAAAGGAGTTGAGAGGATTTTAAGGAATTGAGTATACTAAGCACATGTGAGGGTCTGTGTATGCTATGCACATGCTGAGGTGTTGAGTATGCTAAGTACATGTGAGGGCCTTTGGGGTGCTAAGCACATGTTTTATTACTGTGCTACATGCTTACCCCCATGGCACTACTTTCATTGATTTTTATTTTGTTAGTTTTGTACAGTCAAGTTGGTGCCATTGTTACCCTCCTCCCTGTCCTCCCCCCTCCATAGGACTTTCATTCATTTTTGAAAATGTAACATGAACCAGTTTGTTTTTTCAGTTTTAAAATGATGAAAAATAAAACATTGAATGGACTAGGGGAACAAATGAGTCCTAAAGTTATGGGCAAGATTGACTTCTAAAATAGAAGAGAATCTGTAATCTACTAAAAATGCTATACTTACTGACATCTCTTTAAACTCACAGAATGCTATACCCAGCAGATGTTATAATAATAATCCATTAATCATGTAGTTGAAACACTGCTGATTCAGCTTGGACAGAGTGTATTAAAAATTGATCCATTTGTGAAGGCTTCGTGTCTGTTAGGAAATCACTGAGCCAGAGATTGGTTTAACCAAATAGGTTTACTTTCTCTCACAACAGGTCCCTTGTTAGATGGAGGCAGTATTGAGTCAGCTTCTCTCAGGTGTCCTCTGTGTCTACTGGATCCATATCCTCTCTGTGCCTCTTTTTCCCTCTGCTCTTTGTTTTAAATTTCAACTTTAAGACCTCAGGGCTCAAGATGGCTGCCTACCACCTGGCATTATGCCCATATGCAAAGACAAGAAAAAGAGGCATTTTATTGTCTTCCTCCCAGCCCATTCCTTAATTTTATGCTTTTTTATATCAACAAATAAAACCTTTCCCCACAACTGTCTCCTAGAATTGTCATGTGAGTCTGGTAGAGAGCGTCTAGCTCCTGGACTGTACGGAAAGTAGCAATGAAAAGTTCAGTTTGGAAATGACTCTTGAGTTGGTCAAAGAACACTCTCTATTACTATTTTATTCCTCTCTCAGTGATTCAGGGGCCTGGACTCTAAGAACTGGGAACTTTATAACCACTGGAAAAGCAGCTCAACATCCCAACCTGGAATTTCATTGAAAATCTTGCTCCATATTCTCTCTGGTTCATCTTGGCTTTGACCACCATGTTTGTTTCCTGAACTGACTGATTCTGGTTTCTTCTCCCTTTCCTGTAGGCAGTTTGGTTTAGTGGTGGGGAACATAGATCAGGCAGAAGGTACCTTAAGTCTTCATGGCATTTATCAGGTGATATATGAATTAAATGATAATTCTACAGAAGGACTTAGTCACCACTAAGCATTTTAACTACTTGAAGAATGCTAATTGACTATTATTTATCTGTTGTCAGTTGAACATGACTATATATCATCAATGCATATAGTCATAATTCTTGGCACATAGGACTCAGTTTAGATTTTCTTTATAGCTCCTTCATTGTATTCAACTAATGCATTTAAATGTGATTATATGTATCTTTGTGGTATATTTCTATGTGTTGTTTTTCAAGGTGGAGTGTCTAGTCCTTTTAGAAAAATGTCTCAAAGTCCTGAGACATCTGTCTTTGAGATATATTACTCAAGAACTTTTAAAACTATATTTGGAAAAGTTTTCTAAAAAATTGAAAAAATAAATTCTAAAAGCTCCCTGTTGCCTCATTAAACCTATTTCTCTGATGCATAATATCCAGATGATCCCTGACTTATACACATTTTGACTTGGTTTTTTTAACTTCACTATGAATGTGATAAAATGACATTCGGTAGAAACAATACTTCAGATTCTGCATTTTCATCTTTTCTTGGGTTATCAATAAGATGTGCTCTTGTATGCTGGTAATGGGTAGGAGTCACAGTTCCCTGTCAGCTCAGCGGTCACAGGTAAACATCTGATGCTAAACAGTGTTCTGTGTTAATGAGCTATTTTGGGTGCTGGAGTAGTCTTTACAAATGTATCTTTCATTATGATATTTTCAATTTATGATGGATTTATCATGATGTAACCCTGAGGAATATCTCATGTAATCTATATTATTCTGTTAGAGCTCTCTTAATTGCTTACTTGTGGAGATCAGTCATGAAGAAAAGATAAGATGATGTCAAATGTATTTTTTAGAACATTAACATGAGCTAGGGAGAAATATAATCTTGCTTAAGAGTGGTAGGAGGATGGGTGGAGTTGATTGTGCACTAGAAGGAAAGAGAATACTGTGGGGAAATGTGGAAGTGATCTGGAGGCAAAATGTTCTCTTTGCTACAATTTCAGTGTGCTCAGCTCCAATTTTATCTTCAGAAAAAGACATAGTCATTTGTAGGGTAAGGAGCTCTCCTTAGTGCCTTTAGTATTTAAGTAATTGAAGTTAATCTCTTTGAAGGAGATCTCAGTTGGATTAATATACGATTAAAAATTTCATTAAGAAAAAACTAATAAAATAAAACTCTAGGGTGGGTAATGTGCACATTATAGTTTTAGCCTCTGCAATATGACCTTCCAGCAAAGCAGGCTTTCCAGCCAAATGTTCAGGTTTTCAAATGCAAAAAATGGGATTAAACATCAGTGTAGAAATTGCAAAGCTATTGTTTTAAGAAGGAATTAAGCAGAGGTTTTAATCTACTGGCTTTTGTACCAGTAACCAAGCAGGGAGGACTCTTCACATAGTCTTTGTACCTTTGTAAAAGCTCAAGAGTCTGAAAGAGGAAGGAGACAAACTGGGAGAAAAGGAAGGACTTGAGGAAGGTGAAATAGTCAGGCATGGTCATCTGCATCCGGACCTCTTTCTCTGGGCTTTGGTCTCTAAAGTGTGGGGCAGGCAAAGGCATCTTGGACAAGTAAGTAGGCTGCCAAGAGCAGGGCCATTTAACTTCATATCCTCTTGTAGGGTGACTGTGATGGTTTAATGTAAATGGCATCATATATCCAGGGGAGTTTTGATTAAGATTAAGCTTCCTACTTAAGTCTCTAGTGGGCAGAGCCATACTGGAGGGTTGTCACCGGGGGCAGATCCTGAGTCCATCCCTACTAGGTGTGTTAAGAGCCGGTTTGAGCTTTAGCTGTTTGTGCACGTTGGTGTTGGTTTTGTGTCTCTGCTATGCAAGTATGAGGGAATAAGCTAGCTTCTTCCACCATGATGAAACTTCCCCTGGAACCTGGAAGCCTAAAATAAAAACTTTCTTCCCATAAGTTGCTTCTGGTTGGGTGTCTCAGTAATGAAAAGGTTATTGCAATATCGACCTATTAGTTTGTTGTATAGAGTCTAAAATTTTTGAGAGGAAAAGAGATTATACTGAACTCACTGGTAGAAACCAGGAATTTCAAGCCGGGCGTGGTGGCGCACGCCTTTAATCCCAGCACTTGGGAGGCAGAGGTAGGAGGATCACCGTGAGTTCGAGGCCACCCTGAGACTACATAGTGAATTCCAGGTCAGCCTGAACTAAAGTGAGACCCTACCTCGTAAAACCAAAAAAAAAAAAAAAAAAAAAAAAAAAAAGAAACCAGGAATTTCTACATAAACCAATATATGTGGTCAATCTACTTTGTACCAGAAAGATGTAGCCAGCTTACTTGAAAGCACAGTGGTACAGTCTGATATGACAGCCTAGATGGCATTCCTTTGTGTCAAGCATCTGTCCTTGTTTTAGGAAGCTTCTAGTAATGTCAGGAGACTCCATAGCAGAGGGAGGGAGAAAACTTTAGGCCAGGAAGCTGGATCCCACCACGGCCAGTGCTCTATGAAGGAAATGCAAACTTCAGAGCCAGGCATATGGTTTTTCAGCAGGAGCCTGGATTCTCAGAAATAATTAGAACAACTGTGACCAGTGCAGAGAGGACACAATTCCAAGAAACAGCATCCGGACATATGTGCTTGCATTAACAGAAGGACATGCCAGCCAGACATTCCTTCCTCATACTCTGGGTTGTCAACTAGGAGATAGAGAAAAGGAATGGAGTAGCTGTATGGGAAACTAAATGTTTTTATAAAGTATTGATGAGATTGTATGGCTTTGTAAATGATTATGCTGGACTGAAACTCAAGTACCCTAAGATGCAATTGAATTTCTGTTTTCTAGACACATTAATTATGAGCAAAATAAAAGAGCCACACATCTACAAATATACTAGAATTTGTGTGGCTCTCCTTGTTGCATTTAAACCTTTATTAATAGAGGACAGGAGATCTTTCCCACCCGAATTTCTTCACCAAATCTTAAAGTCACCATTTGGTTAAATCACTTGAGAACAGTATTTCAGCTGAACTATCTAATCTGAACAACTTCAGGAAGTCCAGTAGCTTTTCCCCTCTGTGTTCACATGGATTGAATACAGAGCTTCACACAGGCTTGGCAAGTGTGTACCATTGTATATATACTTCAAGCTCCAGTGAATCTTTAAAGTATGAATTACCATTCTATATTATAGGTAAATTGGTGAAGGTCAAGAGAAATTGAAGAGCATTGTTGAGTTCATTTAGTCAGTAAGTGATAGAATATGGATTTAGGCCCAGCTAAAACTTCCATGTATTTGAAATTTTATCTTTTATTTTAAGCTGCCTTATTTTTATCATACAATGGTTAAAATTCAGTGCATTAGATCTTTCATTTTTAAACTCTTTTCTGTGCACCATTGATGTATTTATTTATTTATTTTAACATCCTTTTCATAATTTACTGGAACTGGAAAAGTACTCTATAAAAAAATATATACAATTTAGTAATTGCACAAAACATCGATTTGGCAAGATGATGTTTGTTACAGTCACCAGGATAAACACTCAACATACTTTTCAGTGCCGCCTCCATGAAAAGCTCAGGTAAATAAAACATCACTGGCTGAAAAGTCACAACAGAAGCAATTTAAACTTTACATACAACAAAAATGTCAATCTTCCATAATAATACTGCAGACACTGTCTCTAATATGCTTTTCATGCTGCCAAGGCATTCTTGGAATGTTTTCCAGAGTCCATCTTCTTTAGGCGAAATCAGCTTTCCAGGGACCAACCCTTGAAGCATTAGAAGGAATACAAAATAAGGAGGACTTTAATATTATACAAAACTAGTACATTTAGAGATTCAACAGCTCTGGTGACCCCCAGAGGAAGTTCAGGAGTTTTTATAAGTCCATCAAAGAGTCCTGTGTGAAGGATTCAGTCACCAACCTCATGGCCACAGGAACAAGGCACATAGCTCCAGGTCCATTCATGTGGCTCCATCATTAGCTCTGCTAGCTGACTTTACCTTCACTAGGATGGACAAAGAAGCCAGCCTTTCCTGGACATTAAAAAATGCTACCTTCTCTGGCCCAAGCTAGAGTATTTTTTTAAAATATATGTACAAGTTGAATTTTCTTTATTTCTTAAACACTTTCAACAAATTAGCATAAGGCATTTTACTACACAATATACAGATTTCATAGCTGTTTACAAAAACATCAAGACTCTTCAGCTAAATAAAGTTAAAATGTCTTTGAAGAAATTGAAGTTGGATTAGAGAAATGATTATTTATTTATTTATTTATTTGAGAGTGACAGACAGAGGGAGAAAGAGGAAGAGAGAGAGAGAGAGAGAGAGAGAGAGAGAGAGAGAGAGAGAATGGGCGTGCTAGGTGCCTCCAGCCACTGCAAATGAACTCCAGACGCATGCACCCCGTTGTGCATCTGGCTAACGTGGGTCCTGGGGAATTGAGTCTCGAACCGGGGTCCTTAGGCATCACAGGCAAGCGCTTAACCGCTAAGCCATCTCTCCAGCCCGAGAAATGGTTATTTTTAAAAATATTTTATTTATTTATTTGAGATAGAGGAGAGAGAGAGAGAGAGAGAAAGAGAAAGAGAGGGAGAGAGAGAAAGTGGCAGGTTCTCTAGCCACTGCAAACGAATTCCAGATGCATGCACCATCTGGCTTAAGGGGGTACTCGGGAATTGAACCTGGGACCTTAATTTTCACAGGCAAGCACCTTAACCACTAAGCAATCTCTCTAGCCCCTTTGGGCTTTAAAAATTACTATTTAAATTTGGTTAATTACTTAGCTGTTCTCATGCTTATAATAAATTTTCTTTAATATTCTTTACTCTTTTTTGATTGTACTATGTTTCTTGCATTATTGCATTATTATTGTTCCTGCATATTTTTTTTTACTTTAAACATATTTGTATTTTATTTGCAATGAAAGAGAGGGGGGGAGGGAAAGTAAGAGGAAGAGAATGGGCACACTTGTGCCTATGTACGTGTCGCTTTGTGCATCTGCCTTTATGTGGGTAATGGGAAATTATACTCAGGCTGGCAGGCTTTCCAAACCAGCATCCTTAATCTCTGAGCCATTCCTCAGCCCAGAGTGGGGTCTTTTAGAGCTTAAGAGAAGGAAAGAATGCAGATCTCCTGCCCAAGGGGGTGGGCAGAGATGGGGTTGCCAGAAAGGGGAAAGCCCCTATATATTTTTTAATATATAATTTTTTTGTTTGTTTATTTATTTATTTGAGAGGGACAGAGAGAAGGAGGCAGAGAGAGAGAGAGAGAGAGAGAGAGAGAGAGAATGGGCACGCCAGAGCTTCCAGCCTCTGTAAACGAACTCCAGATGCGTGCACCCCCTTGTGCATCTGGCTAACGTGGGTCCTGGGGAACTGAGTCTCGAACTGTGGTCCTTAGGCTTCACAGGCAAGTGCTTAAATGCTAAGCCATCTCTCCAGCCCTAATGTATAATTTTTTTACTGACAACTTCTATACTTATAGACAGTAAGCCATGATAATTCCCTCCCCTCCCCCATTTTCCTATTCACAACTCCACTCTCCTTCATATCCCCTTCCACTTTCTTAGTCCCTCTTTTACTTATTTTTCTTTTTTTCATCTTTATTGGTAGCTTCCATACTTACAGACAATAAACCATGATAATTCCCTCCCCTCCCCCACTTTTCCCTTCACAAATCCACACTACATCATATCCTCTCCCTCTATCTTGTTAGTATCTCTTTTATTTTGATGTAATCATCTTTCCCTACTATTATGAGTGTCTTGTGAAGGTAGTACTAGGCACTGTGAGATCATGGATATCAAGGCCAGTTTTTGTCTGGACAGTTGCATTGTAAGCAGTCTTACCCTCTTTTGGCTCTTACATTCCTTCCACCACCTTTTTCCACAATGGACCCTGAGTATTGGAGGGTGTTATAGAGATGTCTCAGTGCTGACCACTCCTCCATCACTTCTTCTCTGCACTATGATGCCTTTTGGGTCATCCCAGTGGTCACCATCATCTGAAAAGAGAAACTTCTCTAAACAAAAGTGAGGGTAACATTAATATATGGGTATGAACATTAGGTAAAGTGCTTATAGGGAAATTGGTAAGCATAATGTATGCATTTATCCAGACAAGAGCAGGCACTCATTACACTCCTAGTGCTCATGACCTCCCCCACCATAGGCTTTTTTTTTTTTTTTTGGTTTTTCGAGGTAGGGTCTCACTCTGGTCCAGGCTGACCTGGAATTCACTATGTAGTCTCAGGGTGGCCTTGAACTCATGGCGATCCTCCTACCCCTGCCTCCCGAGTGCTGGGATTAAAAGCATGCAGCACCATGCCCGGCTGCCACCATAGGCTTTTGATTAGGTTTTCAGTGCCAGGCATCTATTTCCTCCCACAGAGCGGGTCTCCAGTCCAATTAGAAAGCTGTTGTTTTCCCCCACAACAGATATGCCACTATTGTACCAGTTGGCTCATTTGGTCTGTCTGCCAAAACTTGAGGCTTGAAGTATCCACTGTTTCCACCACTCATGGTGTCTGTCTCCCATAAAGCTGTATGCAGTGTAGCTTTTTCCAGCTTTCTGTAAGCTGGTCTGCTGGGAGAAAGTTTTCAGCTCAGCCCCAGTTTGATTTCTCAGTGATCTTGCAGCCCAGGCATGTGGAGTCTTCAGCAATAGGGTCTTATCATCTATTCCTGGTGGGAAACCAAGAGCCTTGGCAATAGCCTGTAATGTTTTGGGGCATCAGGAACCTCCTTGGCCAACAACTCACTGGAAGGTATCCCATCCCTGGAACTGAAAAATTTCTAGCAACAGTCTTTGGCTTCTGGGTGTGCCATTATTATCCAAGAAAGCAGGTTATCATGTGGCTTACTCACAATATCCTGAATTTTGATTACCCCTCCCCCATACTCCTTTTACTCAATGTCTTCCCCTGACTGCGCTTAAGCTATTCCACTTGCAGTAATCTGTCCATCTACTTACATATATACAGTACCATCCCCTTAAGTCCACCCCTCTCCTCCCTCCCTTATAGCCCTTTTCTAGCTTACTGGCCTGTGCTACCAATTTTTACTCCAACTCACACATAAGTCTGAACATTTGTAACTACGATCCACCTATGAGAGAAAACATGTGGTATTTGGGTTTCTGGGCCTGGGTTACCTCACTTAGTATAATTCTTTCCAGATCTATCCATTTACCTGCAAATTTCTCAATTTCATTTTTATTTAATGCTGAATAGAACTTCATTATGTAACACATCTTTATTATCCATTCATCTGTTGAGGGACATCTAGGATGGTCCCATTTCCTAGCTGTTATGAATAGAGCAGCAATAAACATTGTTGTGCAAGTATCTCTAAGGTAGTGAGAGGAGACCTTAGGATATATACCTAGGAGCGCTATAGCTGGGTCATACGGTGAATCTATTTTTAGCTGTATCAGGAACCTCCACACTGAGTTCCACAATGGTTGTACCAGACTACATTCCCACAGACAGTGTAGAAAGGTTTCCCTTTTTAGACATCCTCGCTAATATTTGTTGTCATTTGTTTTCTTGATGATAGTCATTCTGACATGAGTGAGATGGCATCTCAATCTAGTTTTAATTTGCATTTCCCTGATATGTAAGGATATAGAACACTTTTTCAGATGTTTATATGCCATTTGTATTTCTTCTTTTGAGAATTCTCTATTTAGTTCTGTAGCTCATTTTTTAATTTTTAAATTGACTTCTTAATGTTTAGTTTCTTGAGTTCTTTGTATATCCTGGATGTTAATCCTCTGTCAGATGTATAGCTGGCAAAGATTTTCTCCCATTCTGTAAGTTGCCTTTTTGCTTTATTCACAGTGTCCTTTGCTGTACAAAAGCTTTGTAATTGCATGAGATCCCAGTGGTTGGTTGGTGGTTTTATTTCCTGAGCAACTGCGGTTATATTCAGAAAGTCATTGCCTATGCCAATATGTTGAAGGACTTCCCCTATCTTTTCCTCTAGCAGTTTCAAGTTTCCAGCCTGATATTAACGTCTCTGATACATTTGGACTTGATTATTGTGCACGGAGAAAGACAAGGATCTATTTTCATCCTTCTATATATACATATCCAATTTTCCCAGCATCACTAGTTGAAGAGGCTGCCTTTTCTCCAATGAATAATTTTTTGCATTTTTTTCTTTATCAGTTAGTTTTGTATTCAGCAAATACAGTCAGTTTGGTACCATTATTAGGCTCATCTGTGACCTACCCCCTCCCCTTGGTCCCTCCTTGTTGAGGTATACGGGTCATGCATTGTGGAGTTAGCCCACAGTTATGGGTAAGCTAAATGTCTCTGCATATCATGACCCAACATGTGGCTCTGACATTCTTTCTGCCACCTCTTCCGCAAAATTTCCCTGAGCCATGTTGGGTTCATTTTTGGTCTGCTTCAGTGATGAGGTGTTGGGGGCCTCTGAGGCTCTGGCTCTCTGATTTGGTAGGAGTTGATTTTTCTCTGTGCTGATCTCCTTCCCCCTTGTGCTGGTATCTGGTTCATCAGGAAAACAGCTCCCTTGCTTGTTTTTCCAATTTTTCTTAGTTTCAGCCGGGGCCCTTTTGAGGTATGATGGGGTGGCTCTCTCCTTAGGATCTACATCTATCTGAAAAAGAGAAGCAGATTCTCCAATGGAGAGTAAGTTAGCACCAGGACAAATGAGATAACCCTTTTTTTTAATAGAGAATTTAATAGGTGTAGTCCCTCTTGTAGCCCACAATTGATGGTAGCATGATATTGGAGAGTGGGCTTATGTTTGGATATGGTTTTGACTTGTTTCCCAGCTCCAGCTATGGGTCCCATACCAGTGAGGGGATCAGCTAGCCAACTTGAGAGCAGTTGGTTCCCCACCATAGCTGTGTGCCACCACTGCACTTGTGTGGGCATAACAACTAGTTATTTGCTGCTGTGTAGGTTAGACCACGCGTTGCTTTGACAGATATTGGTCATTTTCCCCCAGTCGCCCATGTAGCACCTTCTGGCACTAGACGTGCTGACAGTCTGGGGACTGACTCTCTTCCAACTTCCAGCCATGCATTTCTAATTTGCATGTCAATCACATAAGGTGTCTTCAGCACTAGGGTCTTACCACTAGTCTTTGATGGGTCATCAAGTACACTGACAGATATCTGTCTGTCTTTTAGGAAAACTTGTTGGTCTCTCTGGTGAAAAGCTCATTGTGGATGATAGCCCCATGCTGGTTCTGGGAGTTACAGGTCAGTGCCCACTAAGAAAATCAGGAAAAAGATAACTAATATACAAGAGTTAGAGATAAGAGAGAGAGAGAGGGAGAGGGGAAGTGTAGGAGGGAAGATGTAGAAGATTAAGGTTAGTCTTGATCTTGCCCTCTCCAGTGTCTTGTGGTTCAGGTGTTCCCTGTAAGGGCCTGGTGAAGGATCAGCCATTTGGTCTGTCTTTTAGTAAGCAGAAAATTATGGTACCACTGCCATTTGGGTCTAGATTTGTGTTTCTTACCCCTTTGATGCCCTCCCGTCCCTCCTCTTCCATCCCAGTGTCTAGTCTAGGAGGTGCTTGCTGGGTATGTATGGTGTCTTGGGTAGATTCAGGTTAGGTGCTGTAGATGAGTGAGACTATATGGTGATTTTTTTTCTGTGATTGGGTAAGTTCACTGAGAATGATCTGTTCCAGGTTCAACCATTCTTCCTCAAATTTCATTGTGTCATTTCTTCTTACTGCTGTATAGAATTCCATTGTGTAGATATACCACATCTTAGTTATCCATTCTTCTAGTGATGGACATCTGGGTTGATTCCAGCTCTTAGCTATTACAAATTGAGCCGCTATAAACATGGTTGAGCAAATCTCTCTAGCCTGTGGTTTGAAGGTTTTAGGGTAGATGCCCAGTAAGGGAATAACTGGGCCTCTTGGTATCTCTATACTCAGCTTTTTCAGAAGTCTCCATATTGCTTTCCAAAGTGGTTGTACCATCCTACATTCCCACCAACAGTGGATGAGTGTTCCTACTTCTCCACATCCTTGACAGGATTTATTTTTATTTGATTTTTTGATGTTTGCTATCCTTATTGGGGTAAGGTGGAGTCTCATAGTTGTTTTAATTTGCATTTTTCTGATGATTAGGGATGATGAACATTTTCTTAAGTGTATGTTTGCCATTTCTATTTCTTCCTCTGTGAACTGCCTGTTCAGCTCTTTGCCCCATTTTGTGAGTGGGGTGTTTGACTTATTACTGTTTAGATTTTTTAGTTCTTTGTAGATCCTAGAGATTAGGCCTCTATCAGTTGGATAACCCGCAAATATTTTCTCCCAATGTGTGGGTAATCTATAGGCTTTGCTTATTGTATGCTTGTCTTTAAAGAAACTCTTCAGCTTCATGTGATCCCATTGGTTGAGTGACGGTTTAAGTTCATGAGCTACTGGGGTTTTGTTCAGGAAGTCTTTTTCCATTCCTATATCATGGAAAGTACTTCCTAAATTTTCTTCCAGTAGTATATGAATTTCTTGTGTTATGTTGAGATCTTTGATCCATTTGGACTTGAGTGTAGTGCATGGTGAAATGTGTGGATCAAGTTTCAGTTTCCTGCATATGGTTATCCAGTTTGTCCAGCACCATTTGTTGAAGATGCTGTCTTTTTTCCAGCCTATATTGTTTGGGCCTTTAACAAATATGAAGTAGCTATAGTTGCTTGACCCAAAGTCCTGGTCCTCAAGTCTATTCCATTGATCTATACTCCTGTTTTTCTGCCAGTACCATGCTGTTTTTATTACTATGGCTTTGTAATATAGCTTTAGATCCGGTATGGTGATGCCTCCAGAGGTATTTCTTTTGCTGAGGATATGTTTGGAAATGTGAGGCCTTCTTCCTTTCCATATGAAATTTGAGATCATTTTTTCTATCTCTGTGAAGAACAAGGTAGGGATTTTAATTGGAATTGCATTAAATCTGTATATTGCCTTTGGTAGGACTGTCATCTTCACAATGTTAATTCTGCCTATCCAGGAACATGGGAGGACTTTCCATTTTCTCAAGTCCGTCTCAATTTCTTTTTTGAGTGTTTTTATGTTTTCGTTGTATATATCTTTCACTTCCTTGGTTAACGTTATTCCAAGGAATTTTATTTTTTTTGTTGCAATTGAAAATGGGACTATGTCCCTTATTTCTTTCTCTGTATCTTTGTCATTTGCATAAAGGAAGGCTACTGATTTTTGTGCATTGATTTTGTATCCTCCTACTTTGCTATAGGAGTTAATCACCTTCAGGAGTTTTGGGATGGAGTCTCTTGGGTCTCTTACAGATATAATTATGTCATCAGTGAATAAAGCTAACCTATCTTCTTCCTTTCCAAATTGTATCCCTTTTATTTCCTTCTCCTGTCTTATTGCTTGAGCTAGGACTTCCAGTACTATATTGAAAAGCAGAGATGAGAGTGGACAACCCTGTCTTGTTCCTGATCTTAATGGGAATTCCTCCAGTCTCTCTCCATTAAGTATTATTTGGGACTTTGGAGCTTAATATACTGCCTTTATTAGGTTAAGATATGAACCAACCATGCCAATTCTCTCCAATGTTTTGAACATGAAGTGATGGTGAATCTTGTCAAAGGCCTTTTCTGCATGTATAGAAATGATCATGTGGTTTTTATGTTTAACCTTGTTTATGTGGTGTATTACATTGACAGATTTCTGTATGTTGAACCACCCCTGTGTTCCTGGTATGAGTCCCACTTGGTCAAGGTGGATAATGCTTTTGATGTGTTGTTGGATTCATTTTGCAAGGATTTTGTTTAGGATCTTTGCATCTAAATTCATCAGGGAAATAGGCCGGTAGTTTTCTTTTCTTGTGGCATCTCTGCTTGGTTTTGGAATTAGGGTGATGCTAGCTTCATAAAAGGAGTTGGGTAGCTTTCCCTGTTCACCAATTGTGTGGCACAGTTTGAGGAAGATTGGTTTGAGTTCTTCCATGAAGGTTTGATAGAATTCAGCTGAGAAACCATCTGGTCCTGGACTCTTCTTTTTTGGGAGGCTTTTTATTAATTTTTCAATCTCCATGAGTGTGATGGGTTAATTGAGGTGATTAATCTGCTCTGTGTTTAGCTTTGGTAGATGGTATGCGTCCAAGAATTTATCCATCTCCTCCACACTATCCAGTTTGTGGAGTAGAGGTTTTTGAAATAAGTCCTGATGATTCTCCCAATTTCACTTAGTCTGTTGTGATCTCTCCTTTTTCATTTTGAATTTTGTTAATTTGAAGCTTCTCCTTTTTTTGCTTGATCAGATTTGCCACGGGTTTGTCAATCTTGTTTATTTTTTCAAAGAACCATCTCTTTGTTTTGTCAATTGTCTTAATTGTTTCCTTCATTTTCAGTTCATTGATTTGTGCTCTGATTTTAATTATTTCTTTCCTTCTGGAGCTCTTTGGGTTGGATATTTCTTGTTTTTCCAGTGCCTTTACGTGGATGCTTAGGTCATTGATTTGGGACATTTCTGTCTTTTTTATGAAGGCATTGAGTACTATGAATTTTCCCCTGAGGACCGCCTTCATTGTGTCCCATAAGTTTTGGTACGATGTGTTCTCATTGTCGTTCAATTCCAGAAATTTTGCAATTTCAGTCTTTATTTCATCCACTCTCCATTTATTGTTTAAAAGTGTGCTGTTCAGTTTCCAGGTGCTGTTGGGATTCTTGGTGTGTCTTTTGTTGTTGATTTCTAGCAATATGGCATTGTGATCTGATATCATGCAGGGAATTATGTCAATCTTCCTAAATATGTGGAGTCAGTCTTTGTGACCCAGTATATGGTCTATTTTAGAGAATGTTCCATGGGCTGCTGAGAAGAATGTGTAATCTGTGGATTTGGGATGGAAGGTTCTGTAGATGTCCGTTAGGTCTAAGTGATCTATGGTTTTGTTGAGCTCTCTTACTTCCCTGTTGAGTTTCTGTTTGCATGATCTGTCTATTACTGATAATGGTGTATTGAAGTCCCCAGCTATGATGGTGTTTGTGGTTATTTCTGTTTTATTGTCAAGTAGGTTTTGTTTTATGAACTGTGGTGCCACTGTGTTTGGTGCATACAGATTTATGATTGTAATATCCTCTTGATGGATTGTTCCCTTGATAAGTAGGAAATGTCCTTCTTTGTCTTTTTTGATTATTTTTGGTTTGAAGTCTATTTTATCCGATATTAATATAGCTACACCTGCATGTTTCTTATTCCCATTTGCTTGGAATACTGTTTTTCACCCTTTCACCCTGTGGAGATGTCTGTCTTTAGTGGTGAGGTGGGTTTTCTGAAGGCAACAGTTTGAGGGGTCTAATTTTTTGATCCATCCTATTAGCTTGTGTCTCTTGATGGGTGAATTAAGGCCATTAATATTTAGGGTAATGACTGTGAGATTTGATTTCATCCCTGCCATATTGTGATTGTAAATGTGGGTTGGTGTTTTCATTGACGTTGAAGTTTTTTGTGCCTACTCTGAGTTAGCTAGTTGTGATCTGCTTCTTGTAGGCAATTGTTTGATTACTTTTTTCTTCTCTGTGGAGAATTTCCTGAAATGCTCTCTGTAGGTTTGGTTTTGTGTTCATATAATTGTAAAGCTGAGTTTTTTCGTGGAATGTTTTTCTTTCACCATCTATTATGAGGGATACTTTTGCTGGGTAGAGTAGTTTGGGTTGGAAGCCATAGGTTCTTAGACTTTGCAGTGTTTCATTCCAGGCCCTTCTAGCTTTCAGGGTTTCCAGTGAGAAGTCTGAAGTAATTCTGATGGCGTTACGTTTGAAGGTGGTGTGCTGTTTTTCCTTAGCTGCTTTTAGAATTTTCTCTTTGGTGTCAATGTTTAGAGTCTTAATGATAATATGTCTTGGAGAGTTTCTCCTTTGGTCCAGTCTGGTTGGAGTTCTATTGGCTTCTTGTATCTTGATGGGCCTTTCTTTTAAGAGACTGTGGAAGTTTTCTTCAATTATTTTGTTAAATATGTTCTCCATGCCTTTGGTCTGAATTTCTTCTCCTTCTGGTATTCCAATGATCCTGATATTAGGACGTTTAAATGTATCCCACAATTCCCTCATGTTCTGTTTACAGGAGCTTTTGAACTTACTGAAAATTTTGAACTCTCTGTTTCTTCCATCTTGTCTTCGAGATCAGAGTTTCTATCCTCCACGTGGCTGACTCTATTCCTGAGAGCTTCTAGCGAGTTTTGGACTTGTTCAATTAGGTTTGCATTTTCTATTACTTTTCTATGTATAATTTCTATCCCTCTGTCAAGCTCCCTTTTCACATCGTTTTCTGATTTTCTTGATGATTCTTGGAGTTCATCCTTGCATTTCTTTATGTCTTCATTTAGCATGGCCAGCTGATTTTTAAGGTCTCCTTTTTTTTCACTCTCCCTCAAATCTCTTAACTCTCTTTGAAATCCTTCCATTTTCTTATCTAATCTTTCCAATTTCTTATCTATTAGTTCTTGTTTAGTGATGGCAGCATCCACACGATTGTCGGCCCTTTGTTGCTTTCCTGCAAGTTCTACCAGTAGGTTGGTCAGGGTTGCATTGCTCATAACTTCAATTTGGTGTTGTGGTCCTATTGGTTCTTCTATGTTTTGGTTAGATGTATTCATTGTGGGATTGGGTGATCTACCTGGATTTTCTTGCATTTGATTTTTCGTGCTATTTCTTTTGCACTGTGTTCTGCCCATGACAGTGTATGGGCAGATAGGTGGGCGTATCAGCCTGGGCTCAAGAACAATGGGAATCTTATGCAGCCTGGGGCAGTTGCCAAGCAGCCTGGGCTTTGGCTCTCACTTGCCAATGCTGCCTATCTACTGCCTGGCAGGGGCCCCAAAGTTGCCTGAGTTCTCAAGCGGTAATGTACCAAAGCTGCCTGCATTCGAGCTAGGAGTGGCACTGAGGCACCAAGCACTGAAGCAGCCCGAACTGTGGCTGGGAACACTGAGACCCCGAAGTAGTCTGCGCTCCCCTGCCACAGGACAATGGCAGCCGGCCGGCGTGGCAGACAGGTAAAGGATGGCACCTGAGCTGGTGCAAGCGAGAGACACAGTCTGAGCTTGCGTGGCACCTGCTGTGGGACTGGGCTCGCTCAGTAAGTGGGACAGCGGATGAGAGTGCGGAGCAGTCTAAGCTTCTGCACACAGGGAACAATCGGTGCGCGGTGGCAGCAGTGGTGGCTGGTGCAGCAGCAGTGGCAGCGGCGGTGCTGTGAACATGGCGGTTATTTGGGGTGAGGGGTGGCTACCCGCCCGCGAGGGGATCCGCGATTATCTATTCCCCTGCCTCTGTGCCCTCCCAGATGTCTCTCCCCTAAAAGCCACTATATACCCTTAATATCTTGCCTTTCTTTTCCCGGGATTTGCAGCGCAGCAAGGCGGTCGCCATCTTGGCTGGAAGTCTTTTTTTGCATTTTTTGCCAAAGATCAGATGGCTGTAGTTGCCTGGATTAACATCTGGTCCTCTATTCTGTTACATTGATCTACATGTCTGTGTTTGTCCCAGTACCATGCTGTTTTTGTTACTATGGCTTTGAATATAGCTTAAAATCAGATATGGTAATACCATCAGCCTTATTTTTGTTGCTCAAAGTTGTTTTGGCTATTCGAAGTTTTTTAATGCTTCCAAATGAATTTTAGGATTTTTTTTTATTTCTGTGAAGAATGCCAATGGAATTTTAATGGGGATTGCATTAAATGTGTAGATTGCTTTTGGTAAGATTGCTATTTTCACAATATTGGTTCTTCCAAACCAAGAACATGGGATTTCTTTCCATTTCCTAATGTCTTGTGCAATTTCTTGCTTGGTAATTTGATCTCTTTCTTGACAATTTGTATCACTTTTATGAGTATCTCTTGTCTTATTTCTATAGCTACGATTTCCAGTACTATATTAAATAAGAGTGGGGACAGTGGACACCCTTGTCTTTTCCCTGATTTTAGTAGAAAAGCTTCAAGTTTTTTCCCATTTAGTATTATGTTAGCAGTAGGTTTGTCATAAATAGTCTTTATTATGTTGACATAAATTAATTCTATTCCCCGTTTCTGTAGGACTTACACCATGAAGGGATATTGGATTTTGTCTGATGCTTTTTATGCATCTGTTGAGATGATTATTTGATTTTTGTCCCTCAGCCTATTTATGTAGTGTATTACATTTATCAATTTGCATATGTTGAACCATCCCTGCATCTCTGGGGTGAAGTCTACTTAGTTGGGGTGAATGATCTTTTTTATATATTCTTGTATTCTGTTTGCCAATATTTTGTTGAGAAGTTTTGCATGTATGTTCATGAAGGAGATTGGTCTGTAATTTTCTTTTTTTGTTCTTTCTTTGTCTGGTTTTTGTATCAGGATAATGCTGGCTTTGTAGAAGGTTTGGTAGAATTCTTTCTTTTTCTATTTTATGGAAAAGTTTGAGAAGCAGTGGTGTTAGTTCTTCCATGAAGGTCTGGTAAAATTCACCAGTGAATCCATCTGGGCCTTTACTTTTTTAGTTGGGAGACTTTTTATAACTGCTTGGATCTCCATACTTGTTATAGGTCTATTTAAATGGTTTGTCTCATCTTGTTTTAATTTTTGTAGGTCATGTAAATCTAGGAAAATCATCCATTTCTTTCAGATTTTCAAACTTAGAGGAGGCATATATATTATTAAAATATTTCCTTATGATTTTCTGACTTTCTTTGGTATCTGTTTTAATGGTGCCTTTTTCATCCTAATTTTATTAATTTTTATCTCCTCTCTTTCTTTTGATCTGATTTGATAAGGGTTAATCAATCTTGTTTACTCTTTCAACTCTTTGTTTCATTGATTCTTTGTATTGTTTTTTGGTTTCTATCCCATTAATTTCTGCCCTAATCTTTTTTTTTTTTTTTTTTTTGGTTTTTCGAGGTAGGGTCTCACTCTAGCTCAGGCTGACCTGGAATTCACTCTGTAATCTCAGGGTGGCCTCGAACTCTCAACGATCCTTCTACCTCTGCCTCCCGAGTGCTGGGATTAAAGGCGTGCGCCACCACACCCGGCTTAAGAGAGAGAATGGGCGCGCCAGGGCTTCCAGCCACTGCAAACGAACTGCAGATGCATACACCCCCTTGTGCATCTGGCTAACGTGGGTCCTGGGGAATCAAGCCTTGAACCGGGGTCCTTAGGCTTCATAGTCAAGCGCTTAACCACTAAGCCATCTCTCCAGCCCTAATTTCTGCCCTAATCTTTATTATTTCTTCCCATCTGCTGATTTTTGGTGTGCCTTGTTCTTCTTTTTCCAAGGCCTTAAGGTGAAGCATTATGTTGGTTACTTGCTAAGTTCCTAACATCTTATTATAGACACTTAAAGTTATAAATTTCCCTGTTAGAACTGCCTTCATTGTGTCCCAAAAGTTTTGTTATATTATGTTCTCATTATCATTTGACTCTATGAATTTTTTTTTATTTCTTCAGTGACCCATTCATCATTCAGTAGTGTACTGTTTATTCTCCATGAAATTTGTGTATGCTCTGTAGTTTTTATTGTTGCATATTTGGAGTTTAAACCCATTGTGGTCAGATAGAGTACAATGAATTATTTCAATTTTCCTGTATTTGTTAAGACTTGCTTTGTGTCTTAATACATGGTCTATTTTAGAGAATTTTCCATGTGCTTCTGAGAGAAATGTGTATTCTGTAGCATTTGGAAGAAATGTTCTGTAGATATCTGCTAGGTCGGTTTGTTCCATAATATGATTTAATCCAGATGTCTTTCTGTTTATTTTTTACCAGGATGATCTGCCAATAGATAAGAGTGGGGTATTGAGGTCGCCCACTACAATTGTGCTTGGTGTTGTCTGTGATCTTAAGTGTAATAGCGTTTATTTGAATGAAATTGGGAGATTCCATGTTAGCTGCACATATGTTTAGGATTGTAATGTCCTCCTGTTGGAGTGTTCCTTTAATCAGTATAAAGTGACCTTCTTTATCTGTCCTCACTAATCTTGGTTTGAAGTCTATCCTGTCAGATATTAGCATAGCAACCCTTGCTTGTTTCCTAGGCCCATTTGCTTGAAATACCACTTTCTACCCTTTTACCCTAAGATGATGTCTGTCTTTTATTGAGAGTTGAATTTTCTGGAGGCAACAAATATCAGGATACTGCCTTTTAATCCAGTCTGCAAGCCTATGTCTTTTGGTTGGGGCATTGAGACCATTTATATTAAGAGTTGTTATTGAAAGACATGTATTTGTACTCACCATTCTTCATGCTTTGTAGTGCTTCCTTTTTTCCCCTTTGCTCTCTTATATTGTCTTTTGAGTATAATTCATTTTCCTCTATTTCTTCATGTGTGCTTTTCTTTCTCTTCAGTGTGAAGGAGTCCTTCAAGCATTTTCTGTAGAGCTGGCTTAGTTGTCATAAATTCCTTTAGCCTGTTTTTACTGTGGAATGTCCTTTTTTCTCCATCAATGTGGATGCATAGTTTTGCTGCATAAAGTATTCTTGGTTGACAGTTGTCTTTCAGAATTTAAGTATATCATTCCAAGCCCTTCTGGCTTTTAAAGTTTGTGTTGAGTAATCTGCTGTTATCCTGATGTGCTTGCCTTTATAGGTGACTTGCTTTTTCTCTCTAACTGCTTTCAATATATTTTATTTGGTTTATGTATTTGATAGTTTAATTATAATATGGCAAGGAGAGGTTCTTTCCAGGTTTTGTTTGTTTGGTGTTCTAAAGGCTTCCTGTATCTATCTGCATTTGTATTTCTTTCCCAATTTGGGGGAAGTTTTCTTCTATGATTTTGTTTTAAGTGCCTACTGTGCCTTTGGAATGAAATTCTTCTCCTTCTACTATTCCTCAAATTCTTGTGTTTGAAATTTTCGTGGTATCCTGAACATCTTGAAATTTCCATTCATGCCTTCCTATTTTTTTTTTTTGTCAGAGTATATTAGATCTGCCATCTGGTCTTCTAGTTTATATAGTCTATTTTCTCCTTCATCCCTTCTATTGGTGAGACTTTCTACAGAGTTTTTAAATTTGACTTACTGTGTTTTTTCATTGCTAGTATTTCTGACTATTTTTCCTTATTATTTCTATTTCCTTATTCATGTCTTTTAGTGACCTCCTTATTTCATTAAATTAGTTTCCTTTATCTTCTTTGATTCCTTTGATTTCCTCTTTTATTTCTTTGAGCATAATTATAATCATTTTTTTTGAAATCTTTCTTAAGCATTTCCTCTAAATCAGTCTCATTTGAAGTCATTTCTGATGGATTTATAATTTTTGGTGGAATTACATTGTCTTGATGTTTTGTGTTTCTTGTATTATAATGTAGAGATTTTTGCATCTTGGATTAATTTGATGCTCAGGTTTTCTAATTATCTGCAATATTCTTAGATGTATCAATCAATCTGCTATTATATATCTTCAGGATAGGAGCTTAAGGTGCTATGTGTGGCTCTTAAAAGACTCTCAGAGTAACCACAAAAATGACCCTATGTGTTGGGTTTGCCTGCTATGTGAGTATTCTAGTAGGCTTGGTGGAACAAAATACAGGCAAATTCTAAAACTTAACTGAACAATGTACACATTCAGTGAAAACCAGCACAGAGTATTTATGCATGAGTAGGTATTAAAATAAATAGTTCCCTTATCAAAGTTAAAGTCCCCACACCCTTAATCCTGTCAACTGGGAAGCTGAGATTTCTGTTCTGTAAAGGGTTCCAAGTTCAGCTAGTGACCGGGTGAGATGCTGCCCCAATGAATGATAGAAGAGGAGACAAAGGCACTATAAATCAGGAAGGAACAAGACAGTCCCAAAATATAGCTTATTTAAGATTGGAAAATCTTAAATCAGATTTAAAACATAATTTATCCTGACATGGAAGGTGCAATTAGCACTTCTGATGCAAGTCTATATACCAGGCTTTTTTGATGAGTAATGACCTGGTGTAAGCCCAGTTACGTTTGGGGATGGCTTTAGTCTCAGCTATGCTGCACACATGCTTGGGTTCCTCTTTGCTGTGCTGTGGGCTCAGGTAGGCTGGCTGGGTTGGTGGGTCACTGCTCTGATCACCTGTGTCAGGTGCTGTGTAAGTGACTTCAGTTCCCCAGGTCTCTGGTGGTTGCTGGCATTTGCTCTGGTGGTGGGGGGAAGGGAGACTGTGGATGCTGGCTGAAGTACTGCTGGTCTCTGAGATTCTCTTCCTTACTAGCTGCTCTCGTGGTCCCTTCTGTCCTCCCTTTCACGTTTCTTGAGTTTGCAATGAGGCTGACCCCTCACCTGGCTTTTCCTGTGGCTCAGGCATAGCCTGGTGCCAGTCACTGCATGGACCTAGTACTGCCACTGCTGGACCCACTTATGTCTACTTATGTGGTCTCTAGATGTCTGGATTTCTCCTACTGCTCTGCTGTAGTTGATGATTTCCTGTACACCTAAAGTTTTTAGTAGAAGAGTGTATTTTGTTCTTATTTTTTTCTTTTTCTCCTCTGGGCTGCTTTGGCATGGCTCCTATGCTGCTATCTTAACCAGAAGTTCCTTGCCCCTATATTTTTATTCACTAAGCACTTTTTGAGTGCCTATTATTTTTCAGGGTATATTAACTTAATTTTAATTAGTAGTGACAAAATGAAACAAATTAATAAATTATAAGCTTAATAAGTTATAAGTGAAATGTATAAAGAGCAATGCACATAAAAATAAACTATTAAGGGCTGGAGAGATGGCTTAGTGGTTAAGCGCTTGCCTATGAAGCCTAAGGACCACAGTTCGAGACTCAATTCCCCAGGACCCACGTTAGCCAGATGCACAAGGGGGTGCACGTGTCTGGAGTTCGTTTGCAGTGGCTGGAAGCCCTGGCGCGCCCATTCTCTCTCTCTCCCTCCCTATTTCTCTGTCTGTCGCTCTCAAATAAATAAATAATAAACAACAAAAAATTAAAAAAAAATAAACTATTAAGTGGGCTTGGAATGCTCTATTAGTTTAAAGAACATGATGGGGAAATGACTCAGGCAAAAGTGCTTGCTACAGAAGCATAAAAGTCTAAGAGGTCCTGAGACTGCATGAGTTTGGCTCCCAGGACCCATTTAAAGGCTAGATGAGGCCACACATGACTGTGGGATGCAGAGAGGAGAAGTGCTGGAGCTTGCTGGTTAGTCAGTCTGACCCAAAAATGGCAGATCCAGTGTTATAGTCAGGTTCTCATTGCTGGTAGAAATCACCAAACCAAGAGCAGCTTCTGGGAAAAAGGTTTATTTTGACTTACAGGCTCGAGAGGAAGCCGCCACGATGGCAGGGAAAATGATGGTATGCACAGAGGGTGGACATCACCCCCTGGCCAACATAAGCTGGACAATAGCAACAGAAGAGTATGCCAAACATTGGTATTTGGAAACTGGCTATAATACCCATAAGCCCGCCCCCAACAATGCACTGCCCCAAGAAGGTGTTAATTCCCAAATCTCTATCAGCTGGGAACCTAGCATTCAGAACACCTAAGTTTATGGGGCATAGCTGAATCAAACCACCACATTCCACTCCTGGCCCCCATAAACTGATAACTGTACATGATGTAAAATGCAATGCATTCATCTAACTTTAAAAGTCCCCATAGTTTTTATCAATTCCAGTTATGTTCATACATCCCCATAGTCCAAGATCTTTTAACTGAGCCATAATCCCCAAAAATAACCTCAAAAACCCATAATAGCACAGAATAAACATTCACATTGCAGAAGATGGCATTGGGCATAACAAAGAAACATTCAGCCAATACAAGATTTAAAATAAGCAGGGCAAACATCAAACCATAACTCTAAGTCCAATAACTCTAGCCAGTGACAAATCTCCAAGTCTGATAATTCTAACCAGAAACAAATCTCTGGCATTCCAATTCTGCCCTTCCAGATAGGCTACTCACAGTCCTGGAAAACTTCACTGGGGCCAGCTGCTTTCCTCAGCAGCCATTTGGTGGTCCCGGCATCTCCTCTGGGCCTCCACTGCAACCCATGGTTCATCCTCATGGTCTTGTGGGCATGCAGGCATCCAGCAAAGCTGCTTCACACTGCCCATGGCCTTTTCCAAATCATAAGACCATATTGCAAACTCAATGACCCTCTTTCCAGCATTTCATATACTGCACAATACCAGGTAGGGTGCCAATTTGTTAATCCAGGGGGGGAATAAGGCAGATGTTGAAGAACAATACACTTCTTGAGCACTCAGACCCCTCCAAAAGAGTCTACATTCTTCCTGTTGCCCCAGTGCAGGTCAGCTAGCCCAATCTAAATAGTTGTAATCTCTCAATTGCAGCTGAATGGGCAACAGTTCACCCAAAGGTTTTTCTTTATGTGCCATATCCCTCTGCTTACACCAGTTCATTTCTATGCAAAGCAACCCTGCAAAACTTCTCAGGTCATAGGCATAAGAACAAGCTTCTTACACAAACTGCTAGCCCAGTCCAAGCAAAGTTCTTTCTCACCCTCATAATCCAAACCCCACAGTCCACAGTTCTTACTGCAATCAGGTCTTGCAGCTCTGACCAGAGTAGTCCATCAAGCTGTACTTACAGCACTGCAAGGCATCTCTTAGGCCAAGGTTTCAAATCCTTCCACATTCCTCTTGAAAATCAGCTTCAAAAGACCAAAGCCACACAGTCAGGTGTCTAGCAGCAACCCCACTTCTGGTACCACTTTACTGTTGTAGTCAGGTTCGCATTACTGGTAGAAATCACCCAACCAAGAGCAGCTTCTGGAAAAAAGAGGTTTATTTTGGCTTACAGGCTCGAGGGGAAGCTCCATGATGTCAGGGAAAACCATGGCATGCACAGAGGGTGGAATTACCCCCTGGCCAACATAAGGTGAACAATAGCAACAGGAGAGTGTGCCAAACACTAGCATTTGGAAACTGGCTATAATACCCATAAGCCCGCTCCCAGCAATAAACTGCCTCCAGAAGGTGTTAATTCCCAAGTCTCTATCAGCTGGGAACCTAGCATTCAGAATACCTAAGTTATGGGGGACACCTGAATCAAACCACCACATCCAGGTTCAGACAGAAACTTTATCTCAAGGAAAGCAGAAGAGAGATGGGTAAGGGCATCTGATGTTCTTCCATCCTTCTCCCCTGTGGGCCTGTGTACACATTTATACACAGGTGAATACACTATGTAAACACACACAATGCACACATATAAGAAATGGTCTGCTGGATGGTGGGTGGAGTGTGGTGGTAGGTACCCATAATTCTAGAGCTTGGGTGGCTAATGGAGGTAGATCATCATAAGTTTGAGGCTAATCTGGGATACATAGTGAGACATTGTCTTTAATAAGCTAATGGGAAAAGACCAGACCAAATTTATCAGGTTCATATATTATTGTTTGTAAATCTACAGCCTAAGACATTTGCTGAATATTATTTGGGAACTTCAGAGTCTAAATATTTTAACCAGAGTCAGAAGATAAATGATATACCAGAGTAAACATTAGCAACAGGAAAAAAAAATATACATGTTCTTTTCAGATTCTGTATACTGAAATAATTCTTCCATTGTTGGAAGCTTCTGAAATTCTTTTAAGTATTGTTTTGGGAAATATGTGCTTTAAGCTCACCTTAGAATGCTGCATATCTTTTTCCTGGAGGTTATATTTCATTTTTGGACATACTGAGCTGTTAATCAGGAAGATGTGACAGCAATTTGGTAGATAACTATGGATTTAAACAATGTGTGACACTATAGCAATATGGCCTTTTTTTTTTTTGAGTGGTTTATGAGTTGAATCAGCTAACATAATGCCCAACCTGAAGCATAAAGCCATGTGATAAAAAATAGCTTCATTGGAATCAATGATACTTTCCCAGGAATGACTGCTTTGAAGACAAAATTCACTTTGCTACATTTATCCTGATCATCTTACTTAACATACTTATATTGATCACTGTGCTTGCAACAGGTGTTTTTAATCAAGATCTTTGTTCAGTGAGTGGGTCCCTCATGACACTTTTAATAATTCCATTTATGGAGAAGATAGCTGTCTTTATATATGTTTTCATTTTCTCATAATAATATGGGCATGGTTCAGAGCAAAAAAGTATAATTTTCCTCAGAGGGTTTATGGAATAAAGGTTGAGTTATTTTATTAGAAGTCTAATGAAAATCTGCTTACAGAACACATACCACATACCAAACACCACTCCTTGCACACAAATAACTTTTGCAAATAGCCACTGATTATAACAAATAGCCCTCTGCAGAGTTTCTTCCCTGCAATGTGTACCATCTTCCTGAGCACTGCAATCTAGTTTTTGTTAAAGTAACCATTTCCTAACAAAAAAAGGGAAGTTTAAGAGCAAGTTACATAAAGGATAAGATGAGCTAGACTGAAAACAGAAAGGCACTCCCTCTGTTTCAAACTGTGCATGAGATAACTAAATGTAAATGTGTATGTACCTATGATTTTCTGAGAATATATATATTTACAGAAGATGCTGAGAGGAAACAGGCAGCCCAAGAAGCTCGATATGGTGAAAGCCTGGAAAGGATAAAGAGAGGAGGAAGTAGATTTGACACCACAAGAGGAAAAAGAGGGCGAGGAAGATTGGGTAGAAAATACATCAGACTCTGGGACAGGTGGGAGAGTTTGGATAAATTCCTGGGGAGCTTTTTTTTTTAAATTTTTTATTCAATTTTTATTTATTTATTTGAGAGAGAAAGACAGAGAGAGAAAGAGGCAGAGAGAAAGAGAGAGAGAGAGAGAGAGAGAGAGAGAGAGAGAATAGGGGCTCCAGGGCCTCTAGCCATTGTAAACGAACTCCAGACGCATGCGCCCCCTTGTGCATCTGGCTAACGTGGGTCCTGGGGAATTGAGCCTCAAACCGGGGTCCTTAGGCTTCACAGGCAAGCGCTTAACTGCTAAGCCATCTCTCCAGCCCATCCTGGGGAGCTTTTTATCAGACACCTGATAGTGGCATCTGGAATTAAGGTATAAATGACTAGGTACTGATGTGTACCAAAGCAATAGGGGGAGAGTGTGTCCTTTGCTCAAACCTGAAGTGGACAGTGATGACGCTAAATGCTGACAGATGCCAGTAATCATTTTCTTTGAAGATTGATATGAATAACAGTTTTCCATAGTGGCCACTGTGTGTGTGTGTGTGTGTGTGTGTGTGTGTGTGTACTTCTAAGGTCAAATTAGAATTCAAACTGAACAATGACTTAGTCTCTTATTTTGTAAGATATTCCAACATGCAACACCTATTAACAGATTACTTAAACTTGCCTGATTTTCTTTGGAGAAGGTATATATGGTTGGCTTCATTTGAGTCACTTTCTAGAGATTCACATCACTGAAATGTACCAAAGTCCTGAGCAACAACTTTCTCTGCTATGAATAGACAGATTTGGACAGGATTCCACCAGGAATGGATATCCTGGAATGAAGGGCCACACAGAAAGCAAGTACTATCATGGCCCATATCCACTTTCCTCTTCATACTTAGAGTAGCAGTCAAAGGAAGGAAAATAATAGGAACTCAGCAGAGCATATTTTGGAATTATTGGTTTGTCCTTGTTCAGAAGTAGGAAACTGAAAAGAAGGCTCTGGAAAGAACTGGATTGTGATCCCCTTTATTTCTCTGATCACTGACTTTCCACACCAATCATGTGTAGCATGTAAGTGGAACCATATGCCAGTCCTAGAAGAAACCGTGGTGTCGTCTATTCAATATTAAACTATTGATACTTATTTTTATTTTACTAATATTCTATGAAAATTTTGAGCTGCTAATCTCTGTGGCACCAAGAATAGATTAGTGATGGATCAGGATAATAAACAGGTGGGACCATTGCTGGTGGTGTTTCATGTGAAAACATATTTCTCGCTGATTTTCACACCCTTTTGCTGGATTTGTTTGTTCCCATGGAAAGAAAGGTAAAGAGGTATATGTAACACATTTTATAATAACATAAATATACTGGATTTACAAATTCATTCTTCTCTAGAAAACTTAGTGTTTGTACCTTTTGTTCTCATTCAATGTATGTTGATGTGATTTCATACATAATTTTTTTGGGGGGGTTCGAAGTAGGGTCTCTCTCTGGTCCAGGCTGACCTGGAATTAACTATGTAGTCTCAGGGTGGCCTCGAACTCATGGAGATCCTCCTACATCTGCCTTCAGAGGGGTAGGATTAAAGGCATGCACCACCATGCCTGGCTTATACATTAATTTTTGAAAGGACTAGCTGTTAAGTAAGTTAAGAGATATATTTTAAATGGTTTAGCATGATTTTAAACCTAGAATACTTATGACATCTTAATTAGCAGATACTTATTTTGTATATACATTAGGACTGAGAATTTGGACTTTCACAAGATTGGGTATAAAAGCAAATAATATGCAGTATCTAATGAGTGTCTCACCTATTTGAACAGAAGAGTAAAATGCAAGAAATATAAAGAGGCTGATGTAAGGTAAGGTAGAATGCATTCAAAGAGTTACCTGTGTAGCTTCTAATGGTAACACTGGTGTAGTATGGGATATAAAATATAATATGGTGTAATATATAGATTGTTTGGAGTTGGATAAAGGAAATTTGTGGAGAAGTTTGGGTATAATTTGGACATCACAGTTAAGTAGGTTTTGAGTAGAAAAAGAAGAAAGCACCTAAGCACAACTAGAGCATTTATTGGCATCACTGAAGTATATAGACCTTGACAGAATCATCTGATTTGAGAGAGAAAAAGAGGAAATAATATGAAGTGATTTGACTCTGGAGTTAAATATTACATCAATGCCCAAAAGGAATCATTTTAGCAATAAAATGTAATTTGGGAGATTGCCAGCTCAAGTATAATAGTTGAGTGTTTTTCTAGTATTCTATCTCTCCTCTGATGATCCAAACCTCTGTTTCAGAAGATTATGAATGTTCTGGGCTGTTGAAAAAGAATAGTTCACATAGGTGAGTTTAGATGAGGACCAGCAAATTACTAACTATGGCAAGGGTGGTTTCTGGGGAGTTCTGTGGAGGACCCCACCAGGCAGCTGCAAAGGCCCACCCAGCTGAACTCTTTACAAAATGGGCAGAGGCTTGCTTGGGAGTCTTTATTTATAATCCCATTGCTGGTCTGAACATGCTGAAAGGCCCTGAATGCAATTCCTCTTGTCTTCCTGAAGTCCTGAGGTTTTGGTATCTCATTTCTGGCTCCACAAAAAACCTACAAATTCTTTGTCTATTCTTCCTTCATTGTCCAGGTTAATTCTTACTCAGCCTGGGGACAGTTGTCAAGGTTTCTCTTGTCTGTTTGGTTCTGTATTTATTGCATGAACTCTGCTATGTTTCATTCTGGCTATTCTCTTCTGGTTCTCAGATCTTTTTTCTCTCAATAATCTTGATTCATGCAATTGAAAAACGTATCTTTTGTTTGATATGAGTTCAAAAGCCTAATTTGTTAAGTAAACAGCAATAAGAACAAAAATTAAATATTGGCAGTATATTTTTTATTTATTCGAGAAAGAGAGAGAAAGAGGGGGAGAGAAAGAGGGTGGGAGGGAGAAAATGGGCACACCAGGGCATCTAGCCACTGCTAGACACATGTGCTACCCTGTGCATCTGGCTTACGTCTATACTGGGGAATCGAACCTGAGTCCTTAAGATTCACAGGCAAGCACCTTAACCGCTAAGATATCTCTCCAGCCCTGATTGGCGGCATATTTTTAAATTTTATTTATTTGCTTGTGTGTATATGTTTGTGTCTTTGTGTGTGTTGGTGTGTATGTGTGTTTGCCACTGTAAATCAATGCCAGATGCTTGCATCACTTTTTGCATCCATCTTACATGGGTTGCTTGAGAATTGAAGCCTGGCCAACAGGCATTGCAAGCAGTGCCTCTAAACATTGGGTAAATTTCCCAGCTGTTGACAGTTTCTTTTGACTCTTATTCCTACTTTACAGTCTAATATCATTAAGACAAAATTGATGTCTCTAAATGACTGAGGAATCACACAGAGGAAATAAAATAAAAGGGTAATATTAAAAGCGTTTATCTCATTACATAATAACATTAGGCAACTTGATGGACACTTTGTGTTAGAAGCTTGAGCAATGCTTTTGGGTGATTTCATTTAAAAGTCTCAGTTTACTTTTAAGGGGTGAGGATTGTTAATGTATACATTTCACAGGCAGAGGCAGTAGAATTCCAAGAGCTCAACATCTTGCTAGGCTCACAGAGTCAGTGGGGTGCTAACACTTAAACCCAATAAGCCCATTCCACAGCCTATACTCCTACTGGTTGTGCTCTCCAAGATTTCCTGTATCAAGGGATTAGCATAATTAAGGAAGTGTTTTTGGAAGATTAGTCTGACATCTGCATGAAAACCTAGAGAAAAGATTATTAGTCTGGAGGTTATTTTAATCCTCCAAAATGTCAAGTGCTTCTGGCATAAACTCAAGTGGAGATCCTCCGTGTTCAGCACAGCAGACCTGGGCAGTGTGAGCAATAGGAAGACACAAAGTGGAAAAGTAGCCATTTAAGAAACTAACAAGAAAATACATCTTGTACTCTAGAACTGTTTGCCAAACTTCCTTTGTCATAAAATCACCAGTGATAATTGTCAAACATATATAATCCGGAGTCCAACTCAACCAGTCTATCTGAATCAGATATTCCTAAGGGGCTCCTCACGTTTTACTAAGGGTACTAATTTGATTGCTGTGATCAGGTAAGTCACAGAAGGCATGTAAGGACATGCCTTTTAACTTTTCATCTGTAGAAACTATTCACTGCTTATCGGCTATGATTTTTATTATTTCACTAACATAGTTCACTGATTCACAATTGGTACTTCATGAATATGCACAGTGACCTAAACATCAAATCAAACATTTAAAGTCTTCATTTCAAATAGGAAATTGTCCAGATAATTTGAGATGATCTTGCCATTGCATTGCTCATAATAAATATATTGACCTTATATTATCATACACATGGTACAAAGTCACATGCTAAAATTGATCTTTCAGTATTGATACACAGGAAAATGGCATGTAACACCTGAATTACGAACCTTCTAAAGATCCTATCTTATCCGCTAGTTTAGCTATTTTAAACTACAATAGCTGATCACTGAGGTGTCATCTGCAGGATAGGTCATCAGTGAGGTGCATCTGAGGGATAGGTCATCACTGAGGTGTCATCTGTAGGATAGGTCATCACTGAGGTACATCTGTAGGATAAGTCAACAGTGAAGTGCATCTGTAGGATAGGTCATCACTGAGGTGCATTTGTTGCTGCTTTTGTGAAAAGGCTTTCATGTTGATAGACTTAACCTTAATAAATTCCCCTTTTAATGTCAGTTGGTAAATTGTGCTCAGGATTTCACCAATACATACCTGAAGTTGAAAAGTTTCTTTATGGTGTATAATGTCCTGGAAAAATCAATGCTAGACCTCATCTTGGTAATAAATAATAATCATTTGCATAGTGTTTTTTTCTATCAAATTTTTGTGTACAATTGTCTAAGCCTTGGGGATACATATTTCAAATTCAGAGTGTGTCAATGAGGCTTTGGATATAGTAAGAGTAACCCATGAAGTGTGAGAAGTACTATTTTATGATGTTCCTATAACAGAATTGTTCTTCATCTGTTTTTTAGGTGTCTGCAGTAATTTTAGAGATCTCCAGTTGGACATGATAGTGTACAGTTGTAGTCAAGAATTTAGGAGATCAAGAGTTTGAGCCACACAGTAAATTCCTGACTAAACAGAAAGTTAAAAAAAAAAAAAAGATATCAGAGAGTCTTCAGCTGATAGGTACAAGTTTCTTTCCTAACACAGTACACATTGCTCTTCATTCTGAAGTAGCCATGCTAGGAAGATGGCTCTGTGGCCCAAGCCACTTGTGCTGCATGTCTGTTCACCACTCTTCAATCCCCAGCACCTATATAAGTAAAGACACAAAGCGTAATTTCAGTGTGCCTGTGGCAGTGGGAAGCAGAGCCAGAATCTCAAAGCTCATGGGCCAGCTGGACTGGGCTTCCCAGTGGCAAAAACTCAAGAGACCACATCTCATGAAAAGTGGAAGAAGAGAACTAACCTCTTGAGGCTGTCCTCTGACCTCCACATGCATGCTATTGTGTGCATATGTGCAAACACCCATGCATATGCACATTGTCCCACCCGCCCCCTCCCACCCCACCTTGAAAAGCAAATGAAAGACTAATACCTTTAAAACGCTAATACAGTTCTATTTTGAAATACAAATATACAATATTATAAGCTTCTTTCTAATTTGAGTGATTTCAGTGCCTTGGTCTAAATTACCTACTGGTCTCTTAACCATGCCACATAGGATTTGCCTCATTTTCCAGATTTCTTGTGCAAAAAAATGGAGAGGGACTAGGAGAAATGAAATCCAGACGCCCCCTGGCATGGTGTTATACTTCATGAGTCAGGGCTGGGTTTTCTTATGGCGTTAAATTTTATGGTGTCTCTGCTTTTTTCTAGGAGGTAAAGGGAGGGCAAAAATGGACAGTGAGTAATGATTTTGTGATGCCAAAAATAATCCTGAAAGCAGGCCTGGGGAGATGGCTTAGTGGTTAAGGTGTTTGCCTATGAAGCCAAAGGACCCAGGTTCGATTCCCCAGTCCCTACATAAGCCAGATGCACGGGGGGGGGGGGGGGTATGCATCTGGAGTTCATTTGCACTGGCTAGAGGCCCTGGCATGCCCATTCTCTCTCTGTCTGTCTCTTCTCTCTTTCTCTCTCTGCTTGAAACTAACTAACTAAATAAATAAAATAATCCTGAAAGCAGAGGTTAGTTTTTTAAAGGTAACTAGTTCCTGTCTAGTTTGAGTAAAGAGCCAGTTGGCTTTGTACCACAGATCCAATATTAATCATTGGGAAGCAACCTGGGATCTATGTTTTTTTTTTTTTTTTTTTTTTTTTTTTTTGCCAAAATATCCAACTGGATTGTTTTTTCTTCTATTTACAGCAGTTCAGTCTCATTTAAGTTACTTAGCAAAGACTCAGGGTTAAAAATGAAACTTTTTAAAAATTCTGGGCTATGATCTAATCACATTACTTACTGTTACAATAATTTCTACAACTATTCCAGTTTTAGTTATTAGAAGTTCTTTCAGATTGACAGTGGTGGGGATGCGGGGGAGGGAAGTTCTAGGATTAAATCCAGAGCCTAATACATGCTAGGTAAGCACTGTACCATGAGCTATATCTCTAGCCCCTCATTCTATTTATTTTTATAAAATATTTATTTATCTATTTGCAAGAGGGGAAAGAGAGAGAGGGAGAGAGAAAGATAATAGGCTCACCAGGGCCTCTAGCACTGCAAACGAACTCCACATGCATGGGCCACTTTGCACATGTGGCCTTACATGGGTACTAGGGAATTGAACTTGGGTTGTTAGGCTTTGTAGGCAAGTGCCTTAACCACTATGTCACCTCTCCATCCCTCCTTATATTTCTTGATAGGCTTTATCCTTGATTTTTTGGTACAAATGTGTGTAGAACATGTGTGGTGTAGTATGTCATGTGATGTGATGTATGTAGTATATACATGTGTGTGTGTGCAAATGTGTGCACCCTGTTTACACATATGCATAGGCTAAAGAAGAATATCAGGAATCCTCCTCTTGTCACTCATTTGCTGTTATCCTTGAGAGGGTTTCTCTCTTGACCCAGAGTGGCTGATATTTTAAAAATATTTTTATTTATTACAGAGAAAGGGGGGGGGCGCAGAAAGAGGCAGATAGTGAGTGTGAGAGACAGAGAGAGAACGGGTGGGCCAAGGCCTCTAGTCACTGCAAATGAATGAACTCCAGACACATGTGCTACCTTGTGCATCTGGCTTACGTGGCTTATGTGGGTCCTGGGGAATCGAACCTGGGTCCTTCAGCTTTACAGGCAAGTGCCTTAACTGCTAAGCTATCTCTACAGCTCCTGTTCTTTTTTTTCTATTCTGCAATCTCCAGTGTTTCCTGGGTGTCTGCCCCCATCTCTGCTGAGGATTTGGTTTACAGACATACATGGCTCTGCCCAAGTATTTACATGGGTGCTGGGAAATCAAACTTAGGTGGTGTCAGGCTCTTAGGCCCTCAAGATTGTGTAGCAAGTGTTCTTAACTGCTGATCCATCTCCCTAGCACCTATCCTTTTCATTTTTGATGAGTTCCCTACTTTCTGGTGCCACAAGAGGCTCTTCATTCAGTTTGAACATTCCTTGGCCTAACTCTAAAATCAACCACTTTTCTAAGTCCTGGTTACTTTTATTGGAGAATAGTATTTAGAAAGCAAGACCTGGACCCTAGGTACATTTAAGACTTTGACATTTTAGTTATGTACCATGAAGAAGCTCATGATGATCATGTTTGTTAATTAGTTAATGATAGTAATAATAAAAATATTAGCATGAAAATAAACTAAGAGTGAACATAGGCTATAAAACCATAAAAATTTATTTGATGTAAAAAGCAGTCTTCATGGGGGTTGGGGAGATATCTCAGTGTGTAGTGATTGCTGCACAAACATGAGGACCTGAGCTCAGATCACTAGCACACACATAAATGCTAGGTGGGCATGGAAAAGTGGGTGTAATCCCAATGCTCTGGAGGAGACAGGGGCTCCCTAGGGCTAGCTGGTTAGCTAGACTAGCCAAATAAGCCATCTATAGGTTCAGTAGGAGACCCTGGGTCAGTAAATAAGCTGGAGAGTGATGGAGACATCCAGCATTGACCTCTAGGCTTCATATGCAAACACACCACACACCCACCCACTCCTGCACATACATATGTGAGGATATGGATACACATGCATGCACACCATATATACCCCTTTACTTTCATAGTTCTGCAAAGTGCTAGGTAGGCTGCTAGGGGAGAAAAGACATCAACAATCTCATCCTGACCATGCATTTTATACAACTGACATGCCAGGCATGATGCACCCACTGCTGTCATAGTGGCATGACTGTTATGGGGGTAACCAAATGCTTTTTGATTTTATTTTAGCACTGCAAATCTAGTCAAATGCCTATGGCTGGGGAAGTAATTAGTGGGAAAGCTACCACTGTTGCTTTGCCCATGGACATGCAGTGGCCATCAAACTGCCATAAATATTTATGTTTATGCCCATATATTAGTGCTGCTCTCAGCTTGGGTAAGAGAAACCTCTTTTTCCTGTGGGCAGGGGTTACTACAGAAACTCATATCTGGTGAAAATTCTGAGAATAAGCAATTACTGAATGCTCGGCTCTAAACAGGACACTTATATCAGTCCCTTCAAGGCTCAGAGAATATTGAGGAAGAAGAGTAAGAACTAATACAAGAGTAAGAGCATGAGAAGGACTGCTGTGAAGTGATGGTAGTCATGACAAAGCTGTTGTTTTCATGAACTCATAGCAGTTGTCGTTACATAAAGCCTGCACACAAGATTAGGCCTCTCAATATTCTTTCTTGGATAGGAGAGGGGCTCATGAAGTCTCACTCATTTCTGAGAAGCTATTGGCAGTTAATGGTTCCTGGGGGAAATGGGGACATTTTCTTTAGTAGTATAGACACTGGTAAGTTGTCTGGGCCCCAGTAAATAACCCCTACTCAAGCAAGACTGGGTTACAAAACGTATGAGGTTGAAGCAGAAGGGAGTCTAGTTGGAAAGAAAAAGGGGTTCAGTGAGAGTGGACAAGAGAAGGTAATGGGAGGCAAATGTGATAAAATATATATGTATAAAAATTGTCAACAATAAATTAATTAAAAAATAACAAATATCTTCCTGATAGGTGTTTCTTGGACTTTTGAAACATTTCCTTTCTAAAGGGGAAAAAAAACTAGCAAATTTAAAATCTGGCATAGTTATAAGAAGATATATATATATTTCAAATATTTTTGTTTATTTTTATTTATTTGAGAGCAACAGACAGAGAAAGAGGCAGAGAGAAAGACAGAGAGAGAGAGAGAGAGAGAGAGAGAGAGAGAGAATGGGTGCGCTAGGGCTTCCAGCCACTGCAAACGAACTCCAGACGCGTGTGCCCCCTTGTGCATCTGGCTAACGTGGGTCCTGGGGAATTGAGCCTCGAACCGGGGTCCTTAGGCCTCACAGGCAAGCGCCTAACTGCTAAGCAATCTCTCCAGCCCAAGAAGAGATAATTTTATGAACAGTAGCTAGACATTCTGTTAAAATTAGAAGTTATCAGTAAGTAAGTATTGGTTGAAGCTATAAAAGTGTTAGATATATGAATTACAGAATGCTAAAGATGGAATCTTGGCAATGTTATAATTTAAAGAACTTCCCTTAAATGATCATCTAAAGGGAATAACAGCAACTATATATATATATATGTATATATATATATATATATGAGATGCGATGATGTGATGGGAACAAATTCAGTGTGTAAAGTTTTCATTGTAGAGGTCTTTTACCTCCTTCATTAAGTTTAGTTGTAGTCACTTTCTTATTTTTTGAAGAAAGATTTTTAGTTATTATGAGTAGGATAGTTTTTCTAATTTCTTCTTGGCACTTGATTTTGTTGTGTAGAAAAACTACTGATATTTGTGTATTTACTTCGGATCATGTAACTTTGAGGGGATTACAATTGGATCTAAGCATTTTTCTCATGAACTCCATTGTATCATTTTTTATATCTTATTTATTTATTTATTTATTTATTTATTTATTTATTTATTTATTTTCAAGCAGAAAGAGACAGAAACACACACACACACAGAGAGAGAGAGAGAGAGAGAGAGAGAGAGACAGAGAGAAGAGAGGATGAGAATGAATGGGCCTGTAGCCATGGCAAACAAACCCCAGATGCATGCGTCACTTTGTCCATCTGGCTTCCTGTGGGAACTGGGTAAGTGAACCCCAGTTGTTAGGCTTGATGGCAAGGGCCTTAACCACTGAGCAATCTCTCCAACCCCTCATTGTGTCTTTAAGCATAGGAATAAGCCATCTTCAAATAAGGTAGTTTGTTTTCTTGCTTTCCTATTCATGGCCCTTTTATTTCCTTCCCTTTCTTGATAGCTCTAGCTAAGATTTCAAGCACAATATTGAGTAAGAGCGGAGGAAGTTGATACCCTTGTTTCATTTCATATTTTAGTGGAAAATGCTCTTAGTGTTTCCCTATTCATTTCCCTATAATGTTACCTATAGGTTTGTCATATATGGCCTTCATAATGTTGAGGTACATTCCTTTTATTCATAGTTTCTTCAAAGACATTTATCATGAAGACATGTTGCAGTTTGTCAGATGCTTTTTTTTGCATCTATGGTGATGATTATGATTTCTGTCCTTAAGCCTATTTTTATCGTGTACTATATTTATTTATTTGTGTATGCTAAGCCAACTTTGCATCCCTTGGAATATTTAGGAAGCAAAGTTTAAGGACATAAGCAAATGCTTTTAGATGACAAAATTTTGTACAGTAAAATAGTTTTGTCTTCCTTCAAAAAAGGATTGTTCCAAAGTGGAAATGGAGAGATAAGGCAGAAAAAATAATGAGAAAGTGAAAGTGAGGGAGTATAAAATGATTGAGAAAGTTACAGGGAAGTAGAAATTACCTTCTTGATGTTTGGACAAAATGCCTAATCAGAAGCAGCATATGAGCAGAGGGTTTATTTCAGGCTTACAATGTTATGGGGGTTTCATGACGGTGAAGAAAAGCATGGCAAGTAGTTCACATCTTCATGACAAAGAGACAGAGAAAGAGAGAGAGAGCTAAGTCTGAACACCCATTGGGTTGGGCTAATTATCCTCAAGGCCCACCCTTGGCAACATACCTACTCCAGAAAGGCTCTCCCTCCCACAGGCTCTACCAGCTGAGGCCAAGTAGAAAGCTTAATCAAAAACACACGAGGCTAGGGAGAAATTTCACATTCAAATCACCCCATTTTGCCCCTGGACCCATAAATGCAAGGTGTACTCAGTCTAACTTTTAAATCCCCATAGTCTTTACCAATTCCAACATAGTTCAATAGTCCTTAGTCTAATCTGAGATTTAGGACATTCTCTTAATTGTGATCCCTATGAAATCAAAACACAAGTTACATACTTCCAACACATAATGGCACAGAGGAAACATTCCCATTGCAAAAAGAAGGTATAACAATGAGAAACTTTACCAATATATAATAGAAAACCAGCAGGGCAAACATTCTGAAGTTCTATGTCTGCATCTGGGATCCATGATGAAGTTCTCTAGCTCCAAAATACTCAATGCTACCTCCACTATGCTGTTTGCTTTCCAGGCAGGTCCAACTTGGCCAGAGTGTGCAGCTTTCCTTGGCGGCTGCCCTTGAGTCCTGGCATCATCACAATTTTAGGGTCTGTCTCTACTATAACCCATAGATTATTTTCACAGCTCCATTTGATGGTCTCACAGGACCCCCATGCCAGGGATTTCAACCCTATCTCACACCATCATCAGGGAAGAAAAGAGAGAGAGAGAGAGAGAGAGAGAGAGAGAGAGAGAGAGAGAGAGAGAGGAGCAAACTAGCTCTGAACATTCAGTGGGCTAGACTAACATTCCTCAAGGCCCACCTCTAGCCACATAGCCCCTCCAGCAAGACTGCACCTCCCACAGACTCCACCAGCTGAGGACTAAGTAAGAAGCTTAATTACAGACACTTGAGGCTACGGGGAACTTGACATTCAAACCAACACAACGGACATTGAAAATAAAGCAGCCCCTCATGCTGCAGTCGGGCTGAAGCTTCTTGCCAGGTAAGAATCAAGAGTTTCAGCACAGTTCACAAATATGCCATCAAGGTTGCCAATACTGAGACAGAATTCCTTTCATCGAAAGATGTTCCAAATAAGAATGTTAAAACAGCAACAAGCCATGTTGTGGCTTTAGCATATGCAGCCTTGGGTATAGCCTTACTCCTTTCTCAGTATTACTGAAAAATCTCACAAACAATGCAAAGAAGACTGTCAACTTTTGTTTACAACCCAACTTGTGGTCTAGGGTTCTAAATGATCAACCATAATCCTCTGGTGTTCTTCAAGAACCAGCCTGTAATCTTATTTTAATTCCTTGGAACTCTGTTAAAGATAACTTCAAAACTAGCTCAGATCCTCTATATGGATGATGCAAAAACATTGCAATGTGATTATTGAGAAATCTACATCTCTGCTCTTGCATATATCTTATTTTTTTCTTAAGTGTCTATTATCCCCCCATGCTTGAATATATTAAAAAAAATCCTTGTCTTAATACTTCAACTGTGCCTCATGCTGGCTCATCTGGGATTAAAATAGGACTGTTTTGTAATAAATGAGTTAAGGTATGTAAAACATTTGCATGTGGAGCATATACCAAGCACTCAGTGTATTCTATAATGATAAACAGAGAATGAGTCCAAAGTTGTGGTTATATTTATATACCTAATGATGGAATTTCATAATGGTTGCTATTAGCCTTTGTTTTAAAGAGAATTGTACTTTCAAACAATACTTTTCACCCTTCAGTTCTTCAAGAAGAAAACTTTCAGTTTAACATGTTTCCGAGATACAGTATTTATTTCCAACCTGTAATTATTTTTAGATATCCCATAAATTTTCTTTACATTTTGAGTTTTTGGCCTTCTTTATATTTTTTCTTTTCTATTTTATCTACTATTTCTTTTTTCTTTTTTTTTTTTTTTTTTTGAGGTAGGATCTCACTCTAGTCCAGGCTGACCTGGACCTCACTCTGGTCTCAGACTGACCTTCAACTCACAGTGAACCTCCTACTTCTGCCTCCCAAGGGCTGGGATTAAAGGCATGTGCCATCATGCCTGGCTATTATCCTTTCTAAAAATATTTTAAAATTTTTATTTATTTATTTGAGAGAGACGGCGGGGAGGGATGGGTGTGCCAGGACCTCCAACCACTGAAAACGAACTCCAGACACATGTGGGACCCTGTCATTTATGTGGGATTATGTGCTTTATGTGGGTGCTGGAGAATCAAACCTGGATCCCTTGGCTTTGCAGGCAAAATCCTTATCTGCTATGCCATCTCTCTGCCCTCTAGTGTGTGTGTGTGTCTGTGTGTGTGTGTGTGTGTCTGTGTCTGTGTGTGTATGTGTGTGTGTAATTATTTGTTTATTTGAGAGAGAAAGAGACAGAGATAAAGAGAAGGCATGCCAGAGCCTCTAGCCACTGCAAACAAATTACAGATGCATGTGCCACCTTGTTCATCTGGCTTTACATAGGCACTGGTGAATCAAACAGGGTTCCTTACTTAGGCTTTGAAGGCAACTGCTGAGCTATCTCTCCAACTCCATCTATTGTGTTTGATTTATTGTCAAACTGTTGTATGGCAAATTTCCTTTGCATTGAAATGTGGAAACAACTATTCCCAACTTTATCAAGAGCAATTGGGTCAAATCACCAGAGAAGGTGAGGGAAGGGGTCATCAGACCCCTACTGGAGATTTAGGTGCCCCCTAAATAATGCACAAGATCTTGTGAACTCAGGGGCAGATAGAGTATGTAAAGAGTAAAAGATCTAGGAATAATGAGCTCCATTGAGGTGATGTCTATGGAGTCTCCGTGCTCTATAAGTAAGCCCTCACCCAGTGACTGAGGGAACGACATCCACAGGGCAATCCCAGTATAGTGAGGCCCAATGAAGTGCTCTGTGGTCTCATACTCCTTCGCAGGAACAAGGAGCTTCTAACAGCGACTTCTAACTTCTAATAGACTTCTAACAGAGAAGTCGTCATTCAGGTTGGGGTGAGACTTGTCTATGGTGTAGCTGCTCTAGGGTCCCAATGCTTTCTCTATAAGGAAGTCCCCAATCTGAGGCTGAGGAAGGAGTATCCAACAAGTAATTTTGATACAGGAATCTCCATCAAAGTGGCTGCTCTGCCCCCCCCATTCTTATAAGCAACCCCTCTTTATGTTCTGTAAGTGACCCTCCCATAATCTCATTGATTCACTGAACTGGTATTAGTGTAATTGTACTTTGGTCTGCCATCTAAACCCTATTTGGGGTGAAGACATGTGTCCATGTCTCCCCAAGTGAAAAATTTCCTGCTACATAAACATTATTAGTAATGGTAACAATGTGTAACAATTGGTTAAAGACAGTATCATTTGTCAGTTCTGCATAAGAAGTATGTAAATATTGGTTTATTATTACATAACTTTTACATTAATTTATTTTTATTTTTAAAATATTTTTATTGAGAACTTTAATATATGAACATACAGTAATTTCTGGTTCCATCCCTTTATCCTCTTTTTTTAAAAAAAGTTTATATTTATTTATTTGACAGAGAAAGAGAGAGAGAGAGAATGGGCGCACCAGGGCCTCCAGCCATTGCAAATGAACTCCAGATTTGTGCGCCCCCTTGTGCATCTGGCTAACGTGGGTCCTGGAGAATCAAACCTGGATCCTTTGGCTTTGCAGGCAAAGGCCTTAACTGCTAAGCCATCCCTTCAGCCTCCTTTATCCTCTTTTATGTCATCTCTTCTGCACCCATCCCAAGGATCCTCCTCTTTCTAGGTAGCCCTTTCTCTGTTATGTGGTCTGCTTCCTTTTATCCTCCATGTCAAAATGTTGATGGGCTCAAAACTATGCTGGTCTTGTGGGGGTATTTGTAACTACCAAGGGGTCAGGAATGCACCAGTTCATGTCAGGAGTAGAGCATCCCAAAGTACGCCTACCACAACTTGTGGCTCTTACATTCTTCTGCCCATGTCTTCTGCAATGTTCTCTGAGCCTTGGAGGATGTGGTAAGAGTCTCCTTTAGTGTTGAACTCTCAAGAGCCTCTTATTTTCTGTTTTGATGAGTTTTGACGCTCCTCAGTATCTACAACCATTTCCATAGAAATGGCTGTCTGATTAGAGGTGAGACCATTACTTCTATTCTTTTTGTGATTCATCTGCCATGTTCCCTGAGCCCTGGTTGATGTGAGAGTGATGACTAATCCAATGCTAAGCCCTTGCTTTTCCCTTCATCTTGTTTTGATCAGTTTTGACTCACCTCTATATTTGCCGTCATCTGTAAAGAGAAGTTTTCTCCTTCATCTGGGGCTCTGTGCCTGAGGGGCGCCAAGTTACCAGATTTTTCTTATTCTTTAATATGAAGCTGTGTATCAATCAGGATTTCTGCACTATGTTCTAATTCATCATTTATAATGATTGCTTAACCATCTCTCTGTCTGAGCTTTCGTTTGTGATCATCTTGTGAATTCTGACTTTGGTAGTGGAATCATACCATCATATTGAAGAGGTATTAAGTAACCCTTTAGTCTGTATTTCCATTTTAAAATGTGAAAATAATGTCAATTAGCATAAACCTGGCTTAATGCTGTGAGATATGAAAGATGTTTTCAACAAAACGTGCAGGAATTTTCAGAACACTAGACTTAGCTAAGCAATGAAACCCATGAGGTCATTGAGGATAGAGATCCACTTGTTCATAAGCAGCTTTGATGGGCATATAAATACTGTGAAGAGCAACTCATCAGCAGCCCCAGAATTCACTTCTGTGTAAAACACTGGGAAAATGAGAAGACAGGGAGAATAAGTTAGATTTATCAATGTCTTTGGTTTGGCTATTGTTCTCTTTTCTCTGCTCCTCCCATAATAATCCACACCACACTCAATGAATGTTTGTGGAATAATGAATCAAGGAAGAATACATGCTATTCTCCTCACAAATTTCACATCTATTTCAACTCTATTCCTCTTGTACACAGAAAGGAAATTGATGCATATTATCACTATAAAGGACCTGTATTTTTCTGTTAATCTTTAGTATGTTGAGAAACTAGAGTAAATGTTGCATTTATGGTATAAGCTTTTGTGACTTATGTCTATTGGCTGGATAGCCACAAACCTAGAATATTTTGAGTAAATGAATATGTTCAAACTGAAGAAATGAGTCAAATCACCCAAGCACAATTTGAAGCACTGCCATTAATTTATGACTTGCTGACAGAGGAAACAAAAGCCTGTCTGCACAAAATAGACAGGGAGCTGACCACTTCTTGTAGCAAAGTTTAGGGAGGATTAGAAATCAAAGTGATGAAGTGAACAAATTAGCATGCAATTTATGAGCATTGTGGAATCCAAATGTCTGAGTTTCTATATGCCTTTACAACTTGCCAGTAATGCAGTATGTGCAAACTTTTGCTTTCATTTCATAATCAATATGGCAGAACTAACATTCTGTATCCTATGCACTTGTGAAGATTAAAGAGGCTTTTTATTAAGTACATGATATAGTATCAGGTGCGTGCTAAGGGTGTTTTTTTGTGGTTGTCACGGAAGCGTTATATCAGAAGATTTTTAAGTTTTGTTATATTTTTAAAACCTTTTCTGGTGAATTCACATTTTTCTGGCTAGATCATTAGGAGCATCTTTGCATATAATATGGTCTAATTTATGTTTGATTTTAGTTTTTGTGTGTATGCATGTGTGTATTTTGTGTACATGAGGGAATAAATGTGTGTACTTGTATGCATATGCATGTGGAGGTCAGAGCACAACTTTGGGTGTAATCCAGGTGCTTTCCACCTTTTTTATATTCACATAGAGTCTCACATTGGCCTAGAACTTGCCAAATAGGCTAGATTGGGCTGGACAGTGAGCTCCAGGGATCTGCCTGTCTCTACCTCCCAAGCACTGTGATTACAAATGTGCATTAGTTGTCTTATACTACATGGGCTTTAAGGGTCAAACTCAGGTCCTCATGCTTTTGCCAAAGGAAATATTTTCATAGCCTAGACTACAGTTTGTGAGATCACAAAACTAGCAAGCCATAGCTAAAATATTTTCTCTTTTCCATTTTTCTCTTTCTCTGCACTTCTTTTCTCACTTCTTACTTCCCTCCCTCTACACTTTTTTCCCTTCCATGCTATCAAAATTTACTATTAATAATTGTGTTCCAAACCACCTCAGGTTCTGAGAATGCTGTGCCCATATGTAGGTATGTAGTTATCATCTATCCATTTATCATAAATCTATGTATCTATCATTTATCTCCCATTTATTTATCTATGAATCTGTCATCCATCTACCAATCATCTATCTTCTGTCATCTATCAATTGTAAGTAGAAGAATAGATTAATGGGGTGAAAAGGCCCAAGTGAGGTCAGGAGAGAGGCTGAGTAAAGGAAAGGTGGAGGGAGGGCTAATCAAAATCTAAGAGGATATAAATAAATCATATGGAAACCTACTTTTTGGACAATGGAACACTCAGGAGCTGTAGATTGTTACTAGAAAATTTTCAGTGCCAGGAATGGGATACCTTCCAGTGAGTTGTTGGCCAGGGAGGTCCCTGATGCCCCCAAAACATTAAAGGCCATTGCCGAGGCCCTTGGTTTCCCACCAGGAATAGATGGTAAGACCCTATTGCTGAAGACTCCACATACTTGGGCTGCAAGGCCACTGAGAAATCCTGCTGGAACTGAGCTGAAAACCTCCTCCATGTAGACCAGCTGACAGAAAGCTGGAAGAAGCCATTCTGCATGCAGTTCAATGGGAGAGAGAGAAATCACCAGTGAAGATACTCAACAGTGGACACTGCAAGCCTTATATTTGGCCAGCCAGGCCAAATGAGCCAACAGGTGCAATAGTGGCATGTCTGTCATGGTAAAAACCAGCTGCCTTCTAATTGGACTGGAGGCCTGCTCCTTGGAAGGGAATACATCCCTGATATTGAAAACCTACAACAAGGGTAGTCATGAGTCCTAGGGGTGTAACATCTGCTGCTGTCTGGCTAAATGTATACACTATGCTCATCAAACTGCCCAGTAAGCACTTCTCTTGACATTTATACCCATATATTAATGCTACTCTCACTTTTGGTAGAGAATCTTCTCTTTTCAGATGGCAGTGACCTTGAGATGACTCAGAAGGCACCATGGTGCTGGGAAGAAGTGACAAAGGAATGCTCAGTACTGTGCAATATCTGTATCACACCTTCCAGGGCTCAGGGTCCATTGTGGAAGAGGTGGCGGAAAGAATGTAATAGCCAAAGGAAGGGTAGGACTCCTTACAACGTGCTCCTCTAGACCCAAGATGGTCTGGATATCCATGACCTCAGAGTGCCTGACACTACCAACACAATACCATCATGATAGGAGGAAAAGACCATGACATCAAAACAAAAGAGACAGGTTGAGAGGGGGAGGGGATATGATGAAGAATGGAGTTTCAAAGGGGAAACTGGGGGGTAGGGAGGGCATTACCATAGGATGCTGTTTACAATCATGGAAGTTGTTAATAAAAATAAACTAATTAAAAAAATAAGAAATAAAAATATTATTACTTATGAACATAGTCATATGTAAACACCACATGTTGAACCATCCTTTCCCCCATTTCTTCCCCTTTTCTGAAGGGGCCCACCTTATTGGGGATGCAGATAATCCCCATGGGGATTATGGGTCATGTATTCTGGGGTGCAGCAGTCAGTTATCGGGTAGAGGCATTGTCTCTGTGCATAATGTCACAACTTGTGGCTCTAAGAATATTTCCTCCCCGTCTTCCGCAAAATTCCTTGAGCCATGTTGGGTGTGTTTTAAGTCTGCTTGAGTGATGGGCTCATTAGGTGCCTCTGGATCTCTGGTTTGGTAGGTGTTGGGTGTCCTCAGTGTCTTTCTCCTCTCAGCTTTTGCTAATATCAGGTTCACTGATAAAGCAGCACTCTTGCTCATTTTCCCAATTCCTCTGTGGTTTTAGCTGGGGCTGGGGTGAAGGGTGATGGATCATTTATCTCCTCAGGTCCTGTTCCCATCTGAAAAAGAGAATCAGATTCTCCATTGGAGAGTAAAGTTAGCACCAGTTAAATGGGATAACAGTTGTTAATTTAAGAGAGTTTAATGGGTATAGACCCTCTTGTAGCCCAAGGTTAGTGGGATCTTTATACTAGAAAGCAAAATCATTATCTGGATATACTTCAGATTTGTGTTCCAGTTTCAGATATGGGTTAGTTTCCACTGAATGGATCTGTTAGCCAATACAATAGCAGTTTGTTACCCACCATGGCTGTGTGCCACTATTTCACTTGTATCAAGTCAGGTTGTTTGTTTCTGAGTAGCTTAGACCTCAAGTTGCTCTGACAGATGTTGGACACTTTTCCCCAGTAGCTCATGTAGCTCCTCCCAGCACTAGATGGGCTATCTGGGGACTGGCTCTTTTCTGGATTCCAGCCAGGTGTCTCCATGTTCCATAATGACAGCATATGGTACCTTCAGCAGCAGGGTCTTACTATTAACCTTTAGTGGGTAATAAAGTGCTCTGACAGAAGTCTTGTTTTGGGAGACCATGTAGGCCTCTCTGATCAACAGCTCATTGTGGGTGTTAACCACATCCTGGAACTGGGAGTTATAGGTCAGCACCAAGGGAAAAGAAAAAAAGAAACAGGAGAAATTTAAGGTTAGGCTTCTTTTCACCCTCTCCAGGGCCCTTCGATTCAGGTGCTCCCTCTAAGGTCCTGTTGAGGGTTCAACCACTTAGTGTGTCTTCCAGGATATATGTTTTTATGGCACCAGTTCAATTTGAGTTCATTCCCCTCCATCCTTCCTCTCCCCTAAAGCCCCACCCTCCCTATTGTCCATGCCTTGAGATACCTATCAAGTATGCCAGCAACTCAGGCTTATCCAGGTTAGGAACCACAGATGAGTGAGACCATGCGATGATTGTCTCTCTGGGATTTTGTGAGTTCGCTGAGTATGATTCCAAGTTTGACCATTTTCCCACAAATTTCATTGTGTCATTTTTTTCTTACTGTTGAGTAGAATTCCACTGTGTAGATATACCACGTCTTGGTTATCCATTTATTCAGTGATGGGCACCTGGATTGATTCCAGTTCTTAGCTATTATGAATTGAGCAGCTATAAACATGGTTGAGCAGATCTCTAAACTGAGACATGGAGCTTTTAGGATAAATGCCTAGTAAGGGAATAACTGGATCTGTTGGTAGCTCTATATAATATCCTTTTTGGGAGTTTCTGTATTAATTTCCATAGTGGTTGTTCCATCTTACATTCCTGCCAACAATGGATTAGGGTTCCTATTTCTCCACCTCCTCACCCACATTTATTTTCATTAGATGTTTTTAATGTTTGCTATCCTTACTGGGGTAAGGTGGAATCTCATTGTTGTTTTAATTTGCATTTCCCTGATGGATAGAGTTGTTGAACATTTTCTTTCCTTTTTATTCTGAGACAGGGTCTCATTCTAGCCCAGGCTGATCTGGAACTCACTATGTAGTCTCAGGGTGGCCTTGAGCTCATGGTGATTTTCCTACCTCTGCCTCCCAAGTGCTGGGATTAAAGGTGTGAGCCACCACACCCAGTGAACATTTTCTTAAGTGTGTGTTTGCCATTTGTAATTCTTCCTCTGAGAACTCCTTGTTCAGTTCTCTGCCCCATTTTTTGAGTGGGTTGTTTCATCACTTAGGTTTTTGAGTTCTTTGCAGATTCTAGATATTAGGCCTTTGTCAGTTGTATAGCTGGAAAATTTTTTCTCCCATTCATGGTTAATCTACTGGTTCTGCTTATGGTATGCTTGTCTGTGCAAAAACTTTTCAGCTTCATGGGATCCCATTAGTTGAGTGATTGTTTAAGTTCCTGAGCTGCCAGGATTTTGTTCAGAAAGTCTTTCCCCACTTCTATGTTGTAGAGAGTTCCTCCTATTTTTTTCTTCCAGTAGTAGATAATTTTCCTGTCTTACATTGAGGTGTTTAATGGACTACATTTTTGTACATGGAAAGATGTATGGTTCTAGTTCCATTTTTCTGCATTTGGTTATCTAGTATGACCAGCATCATTTGTTGAAGATGCTGTATTACTTGACCTAAAGTCTGAACCTTTAATTCTGTTCCATTGGTTTATATTCCTTTTTTAATGCCAGCACCACACTATTTTTGTTACTATGGCTCTGTAGTATAGCTTTAGGTCAGTTATGATGATGCTTCCAAAGGTGTTTGCCAAGGATATGTTTGGATATTTGAGGCCTGCTGCCATTCCATATGAATTTTGAGATCATTTTTTATTTCTCTGTGAAGAATGATGCTGGGATTTTTATTGGTATAGCATTAAATCTGTATATTGTTTTTGGTAGGATTGCCATTTTTCCAATGTTCATTCTGCCTATCCCAGAGCATGGGAGGTTGTTCCATCTTCTCAAGTCCACCTTAATTGCTTTCTTGAGTATTTTTAGGTTTTTCATTATATATGTCTTTCACATCCTTGGTTAGTGTTATTCCAAGGTACCTTTTTTTGTAGTTATTGAAAATGGGGAAGTTTCACGAATTTCTTTCTCTGTATCCTTGTCCTCTCCATATAGAAAGGCTACTGACTTTTGTGTGTTCTTTTGTATCCTGCTGCTTTACTGAAGGACTTGCTCAACTTTAGGAGTTTTGAGATGGATGTTCTCGCATCACTTATGCATAGGATCATGTCATCTGCAAATAGGACTAACTTGACTTCTTCCTTTCCAATTAGAATCCATTTGACTTCTTTCTCCTGTCCTATTGCTTGGAGTAGGACTTTTAGTACTATGTTGAAGAGCAGAGGTGAGAGTGAGCACCCCTGTCTTGTTCCTGATCTAAGTGGGAATTCCTTGAATCTTTCTCTATTAAGTATTATTTTGGCTTAGGGTGATTTATATATAGCCCGTATTATGTTGAAATATAAACTGTCCATGCCTATTCCTTCCTATGTTTGGATCATGAAGTGATGTTGTATTTTGTATTTTGTCAAATGTCTTTTCTGCATCTATTAAAATGATCATGTGGTTTTAGTGATTAAGTTTATTTGTGTGGTGTATTATATTGACAGATTTCTGTATGTTGAACCAACCCTGTATTCCTGGGATAAACCCTACTTCGTCAAGGTGGATAATGGTTTTGATGTGTTGTTGAATTTGGTTTGCAAGGATTTTGCTCAGTATCTTTGGGTCTAAGTTCATCAGGGATATATGCCTATAATTTTCTTTTCAATTTTTTTATTAATAACTTCCATGATTATAAAAAATATCCCATGGTAATGCCATCCCTCCCCCCACTTTCCCCTTTGAAACTCCATTCTCCATTATATCCCCTCACCCTCTCAATCAGTCTCTCTTTTATTTTGATGTCATGATCTTTTCCTCCTATTATGATGTTCTTCTGTAGGTAGTGTCAGGCACTCTGAGGTCATGGATATCTAGGCCATTTTGTGTCTGGGGGAGCACGATGTAAGGAGTCCAACCCTTCCTTTGGCTCTTACATTCTTTCTGCCACCATTTCCACAATAGACCCTGAGCCTTAGAAGTTGTGATAGAGATATTGCAGTGCTGAGCACTCCTGTAACTTCTTCCCAGCACCATGATGCCTTCTGAGTCATCCCAAGGTCACTGCCATCTGAAAAGAGAAGATTCTCTACCAAAAGTGAGAGTAGCATTAATATATGGGTATGAATATTAAGAGAAGTGCTTACTGGGCAGTTTCATGAGCATAGTATATACATTTAGCCAGACAGCAGCAGATGTTACACCTCTAGGGCTCATGACTACCCCTGTTGCAGGTTTTCAATATCAGGGATGTATTCCCTCCCCTGGAGTGGGCCTCAAGTCCTATTAGAGGGCAGCTGGTTTTTACCATGGCAGACATGCCACTATTGCACCTGTTGGCTCATTTGGCCTGGCTGGCTAAATATAAGGCTTGCAGTGTCCACTGTTGAGTATCTTCACTGGTGATTTCTCTCTCTCCCATTGAACTGCATGCAGAATGGCTTCTTCCAGCTTTCTGTCAGCTGGTCTACATGGAGGAGGTTATCAGCTCAGTTCCTGCAGGATTTCTCAGTGGCCTTGCATCCCAAGTATGTGGAGCCTTCAGCAATATGGTCTTACCATCTCTTCCTGGTGGGAAGCCAAGGGCCTCAGCAATGGCCTTTAATGTTTTGGGGGCATCAGGGACCTCCCTGGCCAACAACTCACTGGAAGGTATCCCATTCCTGGCACTGAAAATTTTCTAGCAACAATCTATAGCTCCTGAGTGTTTCATTGTCTGCAAAAGTAAGTTTCCATATGATTTATTTGTCCTCTTAGATTTTGATTGGCCCTCCCTCCACCTTTCCTTTACTCAGTCTCTTCCCCTGACCTCACTTGGGCCTTTTCACCCCCATTAATCTATTCTTCTGTTTACATATATACAATACAATGCTGAAAGGAATGTGTATTCTGTAGATTTTGGGTAGAATGTTCTGTAGATGCCCATTAAGTCTAATTGCTATATGGTGGTACTGAGCTCTCTTACTTTGCTGTTGATTTTCTGTTTGGATGATCTGTCTATTGATGATAATGGAGTATTGAAGACCCCAACTATGATGGTGTTGGTGTTTATTTCTCTTTTGTTGTCAAGTAGGTTTTGTTTTATGAGTTGCAGTGAACCTGTGTTTGGTGCACAAAGACTGATGATTGTGATATCCTCTTGTTAGGTCAGTCCCTTGATAAGTAAAAAGTGGCTTTTTTTTGTCTTTTTTGATTACTTTTGGTTTGAAGCTGATTTTATCTGATATTAGTATAGCAATGCCTGCTTGTTTTTTATTTCCATTAGCTTGTAATATAATTTTTCACCCTGAGGAGGTGTCTGTCTTTAGTGGTGAGGTGGGTTTCTTGGAGACAGCAGACTGAGGGGTCCATTTTTATGATCCACCCTGTTAACTTGTGTCTCTTGATGGGTGAATTAAGGCCATTAATGTGAGTTTTGATTTAATTCCTGCCATACTGTGGTGCCTTATGGGTTTTGGTGTTTTCTTGGACTTTGTAGTTTTTGAGCCTTCTCTAGATTTGGTTATTGTGGTCTGCTTCTTGTAGGCTCTTGAGATTGGTTATTTGAATCTGTATAGATAATTCCCTGAAGTGTTCTCTGCAGGTTTGGTTTTCTGTTCATGTAGGTGTAGCACTGACTTTTATCGTGGAAATTTTTTCTTTCACCATCTATTATGAGGGATACTTCACTGGGTACAGTAGTTTGGGTTGGAAGCCATAGGTTTTTAGACTTTGCAGTGTTCCATTCCAGGGCCTTCTCACTTTCAGGGTTTCCATTGAGAAATCTGAAGTAATTCTGATTGGCTTACCTTTGTATGTAATGTGTTGTTTCTTTCTTGCTGTTTTTAGGACTTTTTTTTTCTTTTCATTGTTTAAAGTCTTTATGACAATATACCTTGGAGAGTTTCTACTTTGTTCCAGTCTGTTTGGAGTTCAGTTAGCTTCTTTTACCTTGATGGGGCTCTCTTTGAGAGGATGAGAAAATTTTCTTTGATAATTTTTTTGAATAAGTTCTCCATACCTTTGGTCTGAATTTCTTCCCCTTCTGATATACCCATGATCTGAATGTTGGGATATTTAAGGCTATCCCACAGTTTCTTCATTGTCTGTCCACAAAATTTTTTGAAGTTATTCAAGGTTTTCGACTCAAGAACTGTTTTTACTGTCTTGTCTTCCAGTTCTGATGTTCTGTCCTCCACATGACTGGCTCTATTCTTGAGGGCTTCTAGAGTGGTTTGAACTTGTTGAATTTGGTTTGTATTTTCTACTGCCTTTTCTTTATAGTATCCATCCCTTTGTTGAGTTCCCTTTTCAGGTCATTTTTTGACTTTCTTTTTTTTTTTTAAAAAAAATGTTGCTATTTTTATTTATTTATTTGAGAGTGACAGACAGGGAGAGAAAGATGCAGAGAGAGATAGAGAGCGAGAAAGAGAATGGGCATGCCAGGGTGGGCCTTCAGCCACTGCAAAAGAAGTCCAGATGCATGTGCCCCCATGTGCATCTGGCTAACGTGAGTCCTGGGGAATCGAGCCTCAAACCAGGGTCCTCAGACTTCACAGGCAAGCGCTTAACCACTAAGCCATCTCTCCAGCCTGTTTTTTGACTTTATTAATGCTTCTTGGAATTCATTCTGTATTTATTTATGTTTTCATTGAGCTTAGTCAGATTATTATTGAGTTCCTCTGTATTTTGGCTCACTTTCAGATAACTCTCTTTTTAAATTCCCCCCCCCCCCCCTTTTTTTTTCTATTAGGTCCAACCTAGTGAGGACAGCATTCACACAATTGTTGGTCTTTTGTTGATTTTTCTGCAAGTTGTGCTATTTGCTTTATCAGGGTCATATATCTTGTGTCTTCATTTTGGGGTTCTGATCATGATGTCTCTTCTATGTTTTGATTAGAGACTTTCACTGTGGGACTAGGCAACCTTGTTGGGGTTCTTTACATTTGATGTTTTGTGTTGTTTCTTTTGTGCTGTGGTCTGCCCATCACAGTGTCTGAATCTTATTTAATTCAGGATGAAACCGTAGTTTACCCTTTTAGTGTTTTCAGTGATCTCTTTTATGTTTGACTAGAACAGACTGTGGATGGATTTGTATTCAGAGATGTGAAGATTGTGAAGGGCTAAGTGAACCAGCCATCCTGGGTTGGTGCTTACTACCAGCAATGGGATTTGGTGTGGCATAGGGGCCTGTCTGCTCAGGCGGAAGGAGTTGGTGTTGTCTCAGTGACAGGGAAAGGAGTCCGGATATGAGTCAGGAGATGGTACATTTCTGGTGAGGTGGGGAGGAAGAGATGGTGAGGTGGGGAGGGGAGTCTGTGTATGGTATGGTCCTGGTGGTGAGGGGATTGGGAGACAGTCTTTTCCTAGTGGTGAGAACAGAGGGGTTGGGAGATGTTACTGTCCTGGTGACAGAGGGCATTTGGAGATGATGCAGTTCCATTGGTGGGATGGAAGAGAGTTTGGGAGACAGCATGGTCCCAGTGGCAGGAATTGAGGGGAGATCATATGGTCCTGGTGGTGCAGAGGTAGTGGGGAGACAGTGTGGTCCTGGTGGTGAGAAGGGAGGGGGGGAGATGGTGTGGTTCTGGTGGCAGGAAAGGAGGGGGTTCAAGAGATGGGACAGTTCTGGTTACAGAAAAGGAGGGTGGTTGAGAGATGGCATGATTCTGGTGGTGGGTATGGAGGGGGTTGGTCAAGTGACAGCATGGTCCCAGTGGTGGGAAGGGAGGGGAGTTGGGAGTCTATGCAGTTGTGGTGGTGGGAAAGGAGGGGTGTCAGCAGACAGCATGGTCCAGTGGGGAGGGGGAAGAAAGGTGTAGGAGGGAGGGGACCTTGTTGGTAGGAGGAAATGTGAGAGGTACCTGACCCGGATCTGTGGAGTGTTCAGGTAGAGCAGGATAGAACCAGGTCTGGGGCATGGCAGTTGGGACCTGTGCTTATGGGACCTGGGGGATCTAATGGGCTACCTGAGAGCATGGGAATCAGCAGATTCCTTACTTTGCTCCTCTGCACCCTCCTTTTTGAGTTCTGCTAGAACCTGCTGACCTGGCAACCCTACAGATCTTGGCTAGTATTACCCTGAGAGCTGAAGTGTGATTAGGTGGACATCATATTGACTGGAAGTCTCATCTATCTATTTTAGTAGCAGAGACTATTGTAACAAAATATCACAGATGGAATATCTTAAACTACAAAACTGCATTTCTACAATTCTGCCAGCATAGATGGTTTTTTGGTGAAGGTCTTTCTTCTGGCATGCAAATGGCTATCTTCTTGAGCTATATTCTACATGACTGAGAAACAAAGCTCTAGTGTCTTTTGTTTTATATGGCATGATGAATCCTATATGAGGGCTCCACCTTCCTGGCCTCATGTGAATCTAAGAGCATCACAAAGGCCCCGCTCTTCTAATATATTGGGAAGTAGAGCTTCAACAAATGACTTTTTGGGACCACATTCAGCCCATATCATCTATTTAAAAACCTTTATGAAAAGCAAGGATACAATTTTAATTAATTTGCTGAAGGATTCTATAAAATAATTTATAGAATTAAACTTGAAAGCAAGTATTTATGACATTTCCCAGGTGTTGGGTGAAGTTGAGTACCACTCGGAGAAAGAGAAAAAAGGGTGGAAAGTGCCTAATTCCAAAAGGACAGTGGCATGCAATACAGCAAAGGTATTCACTGACATAGGCATCTTGAAGGACTGATGCAGATTTGGACATCACCATGGTGTCTCTCAGTGAGTATTATGATCAGGATCAGCCTCCACAAGTAAGAAATAGGATTCATTAACAATGGCAGGAATATATTAGAGACTACTATGGCAATTCTGGTAAAGTCACCTCTGTGCAGAAGCAGTTGGGATGCAGAGGAGAGTGGAGGAAGCCTTGGCAGGTTTCAATCACTGGAAAACCTCCCATTTCAGTTATCTTTGCATTGCTGGACAATTACCTGAGCAGATTCCAGCAGAAGCTCCATCATTGATGAAGAAGCTGGTTTACTCCAGCACACATCCAGAGCAGAGAGACAAAATCCAACACCCAGCCAGCACCAACAGCCAGAGCTCAAGCTGGATCTCTACACATCTAGTAGGGCTAGACTCTAGACCCTTCCCCAGTGCCATACCCCTTCCTGCAGTACTCCCCCCACTAAAGACTAACCCACACCAAAAAAATAAAAATTAAAATTAAAAAGGGCTTTCTAAAAAATACCTTACTTGGGCTAGAGAGGTGGCTTGGCAGTTAAGGTGCTTGCCTGCAAAGCCTAAGAACCCAGGTTTTATTCCCCAGTCCCCACATAAACCAGATGCACAAAGTGGCACATGTGTTTAGAATTTGTTTGCATGGCTAGAGGCCCTGGAATGCCCATCCATTATCTCCCTGTCTCTCTCTTACAAGTAAAATAAAATAAAAGAATAATAAAAAACCCTTAGTCTATGGGGGACAAACATTTACATTGATACTACCACACCTTCCATAGTTGCGCATCATTCTCCAGAATGAGCTTGCCTGTGGGAAGCTGGGAGATGATTTTTATGACACTTTGGATAAGTTATGAAAACGTTTGGAGATTTAGTTTCTTTATCTTTAGATTCAGAATAATGCTATTCGCTTTAGGATATTTTCTGAGGATTCAATGACTTCAACAATTAAAATCCTGAATGTAGCAGGAACAATATGTGTGGCAAACAGTAGCTACTTATTATCTCTATCTTCATTCCCATGTGGGCTTCCTTGAGTTCTGTTACCTATCTTTACTCTCAGCTGCTTCCCAAGCTGACTGCAGTCCTTTTCTTCCAAACTCCCATGTCTCCTCAAGGACAAGAAGTTAAGAAAGAATTACTTATGAAACTCAATCCAGTCCTCTGTGTGGACCATAATTGTTGCTGTATACATATTAACTTCTCTCCCATCTTTGGCCTGCATACTTCTATAGTGTTTCATTTTGCTTAGGACACTTCATTACTGTTCCCTTTCCTTGGCACTAAATTCTTTTGTTTGGGTTTTCTTGTGGAAATCTGAGTGTTGATATAAAAATTTCCTGGTTATGAAACAAGTGACTAGATAAGCCATAGACGGATTTCTATAACAGAAGAATATAACTGTGGATAGAGAAGTTCCACAGTTGCAACAGCTGAGTCTTGTAGCATCTGTCAAGCTCAGCTGTGGTATGGACACTTGTTATAAAAATAAGGGAGTAGATTCTACCCACAGGAAAAGTAAAATTGATGCTCATGCCCCAAATCATGTGGGCTACAGCATTAAACTTTTGAGCCAACATTCTACTCATAGCAGAATCCTAGCCTGTGACCAGCTTAGGAGTTGCATTAATTATATCCTTCCCCATCCCAGGTGAATGATAGTTGTCAATGATACATATACCCTTACTCAGTAAGCAAGAGGTGAAGGAAATGCTCCACTCCTAACAATATATTATGACTAGATATATAGCAGCCCTCTACAGAAGTATAAGGGGAGTGCCCCAAAAGAAGGGCCCCAAAGAGGGTAGGAAGAAGCCTAACCTTAAAAACTTTTGCCTCTGCCCTGTAATTCCCAGTACTAGAAATTGGTGCTACCCACACTGAGCTATTGATCAGAGAGACCTACAAGGTCCCCCAAACAGAGAAGGTTTCTCTCAAAGCACTTGATTACCCACCTGAAGTAAAATGTATCACCCTGTTGATAAAGACACCATATGCTGCTGACACAGAACATGGAGAGACTTGGCTGAAATTGGAAGAGAGCCAGTCCCCAAATAGTTAGCCCATCTAGTGCTGGAAAGTGCTGCATGAGCTACTGGTGGAAAGTGGCCAACAATGGTGTGAGCATGCAGGGGTCTGAGCTACTCAGAAGCAACCAGCCTGACAAGAAGTACACACCAGTGTAATCGTGGTACACAGCCTTGGTGGATAACCAATGGTTTTCTGATTGGCTAAGAGACATGCTCAGTGGAAAGGAACCCATATCTGGAACTGGGAACCAGGTCTGAATCCTATGGAGTAAAAATTATGCTTTCCAGTGTCAAGTTCCCTCTAGTATTTGGCTAAAAAAGGAGCTACATACATCAAAATCTCTGTAAAATAATAATGCTTATACAATTTAATCTATTCTGACTTCACTGTTTTTCTTTTGCAGAAGATAGGAAGACTGAAGGAGATAAACCACCCTTCGCATCTCAGCCAAGGCCCAGATGAAACCACGGAGGAAGTGGGGAGATGAGCAGAGTGCTGCTTCCATGGTGATCCTGAAAGTCAGCACCAGGGTGAAGAAGACACATGCTAAGGATGCTCAACACATACCAAAGCAGAAATCTAGAGGCTCCAAGGAGCTCATCACTGCAATACTTAAAACATAGCCACCAGGGCTCAGCGAATTTTGTGGAGGAAGAAGTGGAAATATTGTAAGAGCCATAAGTTGGGATGTCATGCCCAGAGGCATTGCCTCCCTCCAATAACTGGCTGCTGCTCCTGCAATGCATAACCCACAATCCCCTGGGGAATACTAACAACACCACTGAGGAGGGCCCCCTCCAGAATGGGGGCAGGGAGGAGGGAAAAGATGGTAGCAACACATAACGTATCCATACAAATTATGTTCTTAAAAAATGAAATTAGGGCTTCAGAGATGGCTTAGTGGTTAAGCACTTGCCTGTGAAGTCTAAGGACCCCGGTTCGAGGCTTGATTCCCCAGGACTCACGTTAGCCAGATGCACAAGGGGGCACACGCGTCTGGAGTTCGTTTGTAGTGGCTTGAGGCCCTGGCGAGCCCATTCTCTCTCTCTCTCTGTGTCTCTGTCTGTAACTCTCAAATAAATAAATAAAAAATAAAAAAAATAAAATTAATTGCTGGGGTCCAAGTGTCTGCCTTCAAATATCAGTTATATTACTTAATGCATGACTTTGGGCAACCTAAGTTCTTTATCTGTAAAATGCCATCATAATGATTCCTCCACTACAGGGCTGTTGAAAGAATTTAATGAGTCAATAAATGTTAAGTGCTATCAAGAATGCCCAATGTGTAATTGACACCCAACAACTATTATATTACTTCTTCTGGAGAAAGAAACCAAGATGAAATAATCCCAAATATGAGGTCTATATATTAATGGAGGGAGGAAGAAAAAAACATAGGGGAAATTTTCACGTGTAGCAGCCTCTGAGGACCAATGCCTGGCTCAGTGACAACCACAGTCTGATGCAGATGAGGTTGTTGTTGTTATGGCTCAGGAACAGGCAGATCCAACCCAGCAGGCAGGTGCTCCATGACAGGCTGGGGCAGGCAGGACTTCATATTCTCTATCACCCTGCAGGCCTTTTGGGAAAATGGACATTTTTATACATGTCTCTCCAAGGTCACAAGTCACATGGAAATTGCTTGCAACCTTCTTTAGCTCTACTTGAAGCTGAGTTGGATGACTAACCTACTTCTTTGGGTAACTTTTAGCATAAATTACAATGAAAAGTAAATAGTTCTCTCATATGTGTTCACAGTTCCCTAGGACTGTTTTTACACTGGAAAACAAGCAAACTTTATTTTTGTCTTAAAAAGGTAATAGCAAGTAGTCTAAATTAGGTAATCTTAAGCAAATACTTTCGGTCCATTCTCAACACAGAAATAATAGGTAAATTGCATTTTTTTTTTTATTATCGTGCATGTATTTGAGGTTCTGCCTGATTCTGGACTATCAACAATACCAGTAAGGTATAGAACTGCTCCCTTAGGTGGCTAGAATATTAAAAAGGAGCGTTTAAGTTAGATTATAAGCCAGGAAACATCAGGTACCTTATTAAAATATTTCAAGCACTGCACTTGTTGGCTTTAATTTTGTTGTTCTTTGTTACGTTTGCCAAGTTAGTATTTTATATTAATCTCCTCTTTTGTCTGGTTTTCTCTAGGTAAAACTTTTTCTTTGACCTTTTTATGATTCCCTTCATTGGAAAAATAATTAGGTCACCTTACAAAATAATGGACTTCATTATAGAACACACACACACACACACACACACACACACACATATTTCATTTTTGTTCTTATCCACATCTCCCACTGCTTTTCCTCATTTCACTTGTTACCCCCACCCCCTCAGACACACACTCTGCTGGCCTTCTTTCTCTCCTTAACACATAGCTCCCCTTTCTTCTCTCATGTCTCATGAATTCCAATATGCTGTCCTTGTTCCTCTCTTTCCCGCTTCCTTAATACCTCTTCTAACCCTCTGTGGTAGTTTGAATGCATATGCCCAATAGACTCAAGCATTTTATTAAAGCTTGTAACTTGGATCTCCAACTGCCTGGCTAGGGGTGGTGTCTTTGGGGGTAGATCCTGGGGTCTGTCACTAAGGTATGTTTGGAGGCAGATCTGATTTCCAGTTCATAGTTATGCACAACAGTCTGAACTCTGGCAGAGTCCTTGATGCTTCCTGCCTGTTTGTATTTGCTGCTTTTGGTTTGGTTGTTTTTCTCTGCTTGAATGTATGGATGTAGCCTTTTCCCACCATTGATAGAATGTCCTCCCTAAATCAGTGAAGCTGACAATACTCTCTCATGGTTCCCCCTTTGTTTCAATTACTTACTCATTGCAGAGACTAAACATCTGACAAAACTCAGTTTAAGAGAAGAAGGGTTTATTTCAACTTACAGATCTAGGTTACAGTCCATCATGAAGGGGAAGGCATGGTTGTAGGAACTTGAGGCAACTGGTCACATTCAGTCAACACTGAAGAAGCAGAGCGTGATGAATGCTGGTGCTCAGCCAGCTCTCTGCTGTTTATAGACCAGGATCCGGGACCATAGAATGGTGCCTCCCACAGTTAAGGAGGGTCTTCACACCTCAATTAATCTAATTAAGGAAACCAAGACTTCCTGTCAAGATGGCATCTTCCTAACCATGTCACACCTTCTGGAGAAAGAAAGGCAAGTTGTTTAGAGTTCATTGGGTCTTCTAAGGGTGAGCAGACTCTAATACACCTCCAGTGGGAGGGCCCAGAGGAGCAAACTAGGGAATCTGCTGATTCCCATGCTCTTGGGTAGCCCACCAGTCCCCCAGTTCCCTAAAGCAGCCCTCCTAGCCATAGTCCCAGCTGCAGCTTCCTCTTGCAGGAACCACAGGCAAGGGGACCCAAGACAGCAGGCTAGCATGGCAACACACATGCCTCCAAGCTTGCAAATGCCATTCCACTCACCACCCCTGTGAGCAGACCCAGGCCAGCAGTCTAGCATTCCCCCAGGTGACCTCCACATATGAATGCCATCCCACTCACCACTACCCCTCACCCCCATGTAAGCAGGCTAGTGTCCACCTCCCCCCCCAACCAGGCATTCCTGCTACCACAGAGTTCCATACGAGAACTCTGCCCCTGTGCACCAACCCAGGCCAGCAGGCTAGCTTTCCACCAGGGGACCTCCATGAAGGGAATACCATCCTACTTGCCACTGCCACCCACCCCAGTGCGCTGACCCAGGCCAGCAGGCTAGTTTTCCCCCAGGGGACCTCCATGTGTGAACACTATCCTAGTTGCCGCCACCTCCCACCTCTGTACACGGACCTAGGTCAGCAGGATAGCAGTCTCCCCTGCCGCCACCAGGGACCTTCACATGCCACTGCCCCTCTGTGCATGGACACAGGCCAGCAGGGTAGGGTTCCCCCCTCCCTAGGCTCTCCCACCACAGGGAACCTCCATGCTGCCCTCCCCCCTGGCATGTCACCTGACTCATAAACAGTCCCACTCACCCTTGGTATAGAGTCCCATGGGACTGCTGTCCCATCCCTTCACCCTTCAGCATTGCAGAACCACTATACATCCCCATTCTCCCCCCTTTCACAGCCCAGCCACAATACCAGTCTGCTTTGTCCCATTATCCCCTATCCCCTGTCCCCTTGGGCCATCTGACCATGCAGTCCCATATCCCAAATCATGAAACAATAAACCCCTTCATCAGGTCCTCAGACCCCCACCAGAGCCTCACAGGCTCCTACCCTCTGAACAGGCAGGCCCCATTGCCATCAGAAGCCTAGTGGAAGCAAACATAAAAGGGAATAATCACTGAAGACACTTCAAGGATAGACTACAGCTTCCTCCTAAATTAAATAAGACTCCTACACTGTGATGGGCAGACCACAGCGCAAAAGGAATAGCATGAAAAATCAAATGCAAGTAAATCCAATAAGATTTCCCAGTCCCACAATGGATGTCTCTATCCAAAACACAGAAGACACAATAGGGTCAGAACTCCAAAATAAAGATACAATTATGCAACCCTGACCAAGCAAAGAGCAGAACTTGCAGAAAAGCAACAAAAGGCCAATAATCATATGAATGCTGTCCTCACTCGATTAGACCTAATAGAAAGAAACTAGGAAGGGTTCCAAAGATAATTAAATGATCTGAAGGAGAGCAAAATAAAAAGAGGACATCAGTAATCAGCTGGCTAAGCTCAATGAAAACATAAAGAAATGCAAGGATGAATTCCAAGAAGCATTAAGAAAATCAAAAAATGACGTGAAAAGGGAATGCAACAGATGGATGGAAGCTATACATAAAAAAGCAGTAGAACATACAAACCAAATTGAACAAGCCCCAAACTCTATAAGAGCTCTCAAAAATAGAGTTAGCCAAGTGGAGGATACAAACTCAGAACTGGGAGACAAAACAGAAGAAACAGCTTGTGAGTCCAAAAGTTTCAATAAGTTCAAAAATTCTTGTGAACAGAACATGAGGGAACTGTGGAATACCCTTAAGCATCCAAACATTCAGATCACAGGAATACCAGAAGAGGAAGACATTAAAACCAAAGGCATGGAAAACTTATTCAACAAAATTATTACAGAAAACTTCCCCCACTCTCTCAAAAGAAAGTCCCATCATGTTACAAGACTTTAACAGATCTCTACACAGACTGGACCAAAGGAGAATTTCTCTAAGTTGTATTATCACTAAGACTCTAAACATTGATACCAAAGAGAAAGTCCTAAAAGCAGCTAGGGAGAAATAACACATTACATATAAAGGTAACTCCATCAGAATTACTTCAGACTTCTCAATGGACACCCTGAAAGTCAAAAGGGCCTGGAATAAAACACTTCAATGTCTAAGAACCTATGGCTTCCAACCCAAACTACTCTACCCAGCAAAAGTATCCCTCATAATAGATGGTGAAAGAAAAACTTTCCATGATAAAACTCAGCTTTACAACTATATGAGCACAAAACCAAAGCTGCAGAGAGTACTTCAGGGAATTCCCCACACAGAAGAATCAATAACCAACATCAAGTGCCTACAAGAAGCAGATCACAACCAAACTCAAAGAAGGCACACATACATACAAAAACAAAACAAAACAAAACAAAACAAAACATACAAAAACAAAACAAAACAAAACAAAACAAAAACTACAAAATCCAAGAAAACACCAAACCTTTACCACAAATTAAACCTCACAGTCATTACCCGAAATATTAATGGCTTTAATTCACCCATCAAGAGACATAAGCTAACAGGGATCAGAAAGTTAGACCCCTCATTGGGCATGGTGGCACATGACTTTAATCCCAGTACTTGGGAAGCAGAGATAGGAGGATTGCCATGAGTTTGAGGCCACCCTGAGAATACAGAATGAATTCCAGGTCAGCTGGGCTAGAGTGAGACCCTACCTCGAAAAAAAAAAAAGAAGAAAATTAGACCCTTCCATCTGCTGTTTTGAAGAAACCCACTTCACCACTAAAGACAGACACCTCCACAGGGTGAAAGGGTGGAAAATGGTATTCCAAGTACATGGAAATAAGAAACAAGCAGGTATAGCTATACTAATATCGGATAAAACAGACTTCAAACCAAAAGTAATCAATGAAAGCCACTTCTTACTTATCAAGGGAATGATCCAACAAGAGGATATCACAATCATCAATATTTATGCACCAAACATGGGTGTACCACAATTTATAAAACAAAACCTACTTGAAAATAAAACAGAAATAACAACCAACACCATTATAGTTGGGGACTTTAATACTCCACTATCAGCATTAGATAGAACATTCAAACAGAAAATTAACAGGGAAGTGAGACCTCAACAAAACCATAGATCAATTAGAACTAATGAACATCTACAGAACATTCTATCCAAAATCCACACACTTCACATTCTTCTTGGCAGCCCATGAAACCTTCTCTAAAGTAGATCATATACTGGTTCATAAAGCCTGCCTCCATACATTTAGGAAGACAGACATAACTTCCTGCATGATATCAGATCACAATGCTGTATTGCTAGAAATTAACAACAAAAAATACACCAGGAATCCCATCAGCTCCTGGAAACTGAACAACACATTTTAAAACAACAAATGGGTTTTGGATGAAATAAAAAATGAAATTGTGAAATTTCTAGAAGTGAATGACAATGAGAACACATTACACCAAAACTTATAAGACACAAGGAAGGTGGTCCTCAGGGGAAAATTCATAGCAGTAAATGCCTTCATAACAAAGACAGAGAGATCCCAAAATCAATTACCTAACCATACACCTAAAGCCACTGGAAAAGCAAAAAATATACAACCCCAAAGCTCCAGATGGAAAGAAATAATTATGATCAGAGCAGAAATTAATGAATTGGAAAATACAAAAACAATTACGAAAACTGATGAAACAAACATCTGGTTCTTTGAAAAAATAAGCAAGATTAATAACCCCCTGACCAATTTGATCAAGCAAAAGAAAGAGAGGCTTCAAATTAACAAAATTATAAATGAAAAACGAGAGATCACAAAAGACATAAGTGAAATTGGAAGAATCATCAGGACTTATTTCAAAAACCTCTACTCCACAAAACTGGATAATATTGAGAAAATGGATAAATTCCTGGACACATACTATCTACCAAAGCTAAACTCAGAGCAGATCAATCTCCTAAACAAACCTATCACACCCATCAAGATTGAAAAGGTAATCCAAAACCTCCCCAGAAAGAAGAGTCCAGGACTAGATGGCTTCTTAGCTGAATTCTATCAAATCTTCTTGGAAGAACTGAGACCAACTTTTCTCAAACTGTGCCACACAATTGGAGAAAAGGGAAAGCTCCCCAATTCCTTGTATGAAGCTACTATCACCATCATACCAAAACCAGGCAGAGATACCAAAAAAAAAAAAAAAAAAAAAAAAAAAAAAGAAAAATAGACCTCTTTCCCTGATGAACTTAGAAGCCAAGATCCTGAACAAAATCCTCGCCAAGCTGAATTCAATAGCATATCAAAAGCATTGACATGGATAGTTTATATCTCAACATAATAAAGGCTGTATATAAAGCTTCTAAAGCCCAAAAAATACTTAATGGGGAGAGAGTGGAGGAATTCCTATTGAGATCAGGAAAAAGGCAGGGGTGCCCACTTTCACCTATGTTCTTCAACATAATACTGGAAGTTCTAGCAGGAGAAAGAAATAAAAGAGATGCAAATTGGAAAGGAAGAAGTTAAGTTAGCCCGATTCACGGATGACATGATTCTACACATAAGAAACCCTAGAACCTCCATCTCAAAACTCTTAAAGGTGATTACCTCCTTCAACAAAGTAGCAGGATACAAAATCAATGCACAAAAATCAGTAGCCTTTCTATGTGCAAAAGAAAAAGACGCAGAGAAAGAAATAAGTGACATTGTCCTATTTTCCATAACGTTAACCAAGGTTGTGAAATATCTATACAATGAAAACATAAAAACACTCAAGAAAGAAACTGAGGAGGACATGAGAAAACGGAAAGACCTCCCATGCTCCTGGATAGGCAGAATTAACATTGTAAAGATGGCAATCCTACCAAAGGCAATATACAGATTTAATGCAATTCCAATTAAAATCCCAACATTGTTCTTCACAGAGATAGAAAAAATCATCTCAAATTTCATATGGAAAGGCAAAAGGCCTCGGATATCCAAGCATATCCTCAGCAAAAGATACACCTCTGGAGGCATCACCATACCTGATCTAAAGGCATATTACAAAGCCATAGTACTAAATACAACATGATACTGGCATAAAAGCTGGATTATAGACCAATGAAACAGAATTGAGGACCTGGACTTTGGGACAAGTAAGTACAGATTTTTTGACAAAGTTCCTAAAAATGTAGACTGGGGGGGAAAAAAAAAAAACATCATCTTCAACAAATGGTGCTGAACAAACTGGGTAACCATATGCAGGAAAATGAAACTCAATCCACACATTTTGCCATGCACAAAAATCAAGTCCAAATGGATCAAAGACCTCAATATAGGACCGGAAACTAGACTACTACTGGATAAATAGAAGGAACTTTCCATGATATAGGAGTGGAAAAAGATTTCCCAAACAAAAGCCCAGTAGCTCAGGAACTTCAACAATCAGTCTACCATTGAGTTCTCATGAGGCTGACAAGTTTATTCACAGACAAACATACAATAAGCAGAGCCAATAGATTACCCACAGAATGGGAGAAAAGTTTTTCTGGCTATCCAACTGACAGAGGCTTAATTTCTAGAATCTACAAAGAGAAAATCTAAACAATAAAAAGTCAAACAACCTTCTCACAAATTGGGTCAAGAACTGGACAAGGAATTCTCAGATCAAGAAATACAAATGGCAAACACAAACTTAAGAAAATGTTAATCATCCCTAATCATCTGTGAAATGCAAATTAGAACAACCATGGGATTCCACCTTACCTGTAAGGAGAGCAAACATTAAAAAATCAAATGTAAATAAATGCTGGCAAGGATGTGGAGAAATAGGAACCTTCACTCACTGTTGGTGGGAATGTAAGATGGTACAACAACTATGGAAAAGGTTGACTATAGAGTCAGCAGTCCCAGTTATTCCCTTACTGAGCATTTACCCTAAAAGCTCCACCCCTCAGTTCAGAGAAATTTGCTCAGTCATGTTTATAGCTGCTCAATTCATAATAGCTAAGAGCTGGAATCAACCCAGATGTCCATCATTAGACAAATGGATAACCAAGATGTGGTATATCTACACAATGGAATTCTACACAGAATAAGGAAAAATGACACAATGAAATTTGAAGTAAAATGGCAGAACCTGGAACAGATCATTCTCAGTGAACTCATCCAATCACAGAAAGATAATCATCACATGGTCTCACTCATTTGTGGCTCCTGACCTGAATCTACCCAAGATGCTGCCATACCTAATCAGCATCTTGAGGACCAGACAATAGGGAAGGTGGGGTGAGAGGGGAGGTTAAGTGTGGGGGTGGGGGACACAAAGCTGGACCCAAATGGCAATGGTACCATAAGATTCTATATCCTAAAAGACAGACAAATTGGTTGAACCTTCATCATGCCCTGGAGAGGGCATGATGAAGACTAGCCTTAATCTTCTCCTGATTCTCTCTCTCCTTCTTCTCTCTATATCTTTTATAATACCTATCTTTTTCTTCCTTCTTTTCCTTGGCATTGGCCTATAACTCCCAGTACCTGCATGTGGTTAATATCCACAGGGAGCTGTAGATCAGACAGACCTACAAAAGAAGACAGATTTCTGTCAGAGTACTTGATGACCCACCAAAGGTTAGTGGTAAGACCCTACTGCTGAAGATGCCATATACTGTTGGTATGTAACATGGAGTGATCTGGCTGGAATCTGGAAGAGAGTCAGTCCCCAGACAGTTAGCTTATCTAGTGCCAGAAGGTGCTACATGAGCAACTGGGGAAAAATGACCAACATCTATCCAAGCAACTCGTGGTCTAAGCTACTCAGTGACAAACAACCTAATGTGATGCTCACCCAAGTGCAATAGTGGCACACAGTCATGGTGGCTAACCTACTGCTCTTGATTTGGCTAACAGATCTGCTCAGTGGAACATAACCCATAGCTGGAGCTGGGAAACATGTCAGAACCATATCCAAAAAATGAGCCCACTCTCCATTATCAAGCTCCCACCAACTATGGGCTACAAGAAGGCCTATATATATTAAACTCTCTCTAAAATAATAATGGTTATCCCATTTATCTGGTTCTGACTTCACTCTCCATTGGAGAATTTGCTTCTTTTTGTCAGATGGACACAGATCCTGAGGACAGAATCAGCCCATCACACCTCATCGGGGCCCCAGCTGAAACCAAGAGTAATTGGGGAAATGAGCAAGAGTGCTGTTTTCTTGGTGAACCTGGTACCAGCACAAGGGTGAAGGAGATAGACACAGTGAACACCAAACTCCTACCAAACAAGATATCCAGAGACACAGAGGCTCCCAAGACCTCATCACTGAAGTAGACCTAAAATGAACCCAACATGGCTCAGGGAAAATTGTGGAAGAGGGGCAGAGAGAATGTTAGAGCCACATATTCCAACGTTATGCATAGAGACATTGCCTCTTCCACAATTTTCCCTGATGGCTAACCCCACAATGCACGACCCACATTCCCCAATGAGGAGGATCCCTGTGGAGGGGGGAGGACAGGGAGGAGGCTAACAATGGTACCTACATGGCTGCATAGACACTGTGTACATAACTAATAATAAAAAAAAAGAAAACCCCTCACAGGTATGACCAGAGGCTTCCTTAATGTAGTTAATCCCTCATAGGTGATTTTAGTCCCCTGGAGTTGACATAAACCATCACAACTTCCTACTTTTATCATATACCCACACACAAACAGAAATTTAAATCTAGATTCTACACATGAATGAAAACATGAATTTGTGTTTCTTTATATGTTTTATTTTTCTCAGCATACAGATCTCTAATTGTATCCAATCATGTGACTTTCAAAAATTCACCATTCTTTATGGATGAAAAAATACTGTTATGTACATGTACCACATTTTTTTATGTATACATCTGTTGATGGACATTTATATTGGTTCCATTTCTCAGGTATTCTTAGTAGTGTAGCATGTACATGTGTGTATCTCTTTGGTATGTTGGCTTTGCCTCCTTTGTGTATATACCTAGGGGTAAGATAGCTAAGTCATACAGTATTTTTATTTTTAGGGTTTTTTCAAGCTGGATCATATAGTAATTTTGTTTGTAGTTTTTTGGTTTACATAGTTGCACTAGTTAATATTCCTAGCACCAGTAAAGAATGGATGATGTAATATATTAAATATATTTAAAGTGAATTTGTTTTGCTATTATTATTATTATTATTATTATATTTTTTATTAAGTAGAAACTTTGTATGGACATATATGTTGGTACCATCATTTCCCTCCTCCCTGTTCTCATTCCACTGGTGGCCTCCTTAGTGGGATTGCTGTTGTGCACCATGCAGTTGAGGGTTATGAGTTGTGAGAGCAGCAGCCATTGTGGTGGGGTGGGTGGAAGCAATGCCTCTGGATATTCCCTATCACTCTATGGCTTTTACATTCTTTCCACCTCCTCTTCCACAAAATTCCCTGAGGTGGATGTGTTTTAAGTCTACATTAGCATTGAGCTCTCAGCAGCTTCTGCATTTCTGATTTGGTGCATATTTTGAGTATCTTCATTGTCTGTCTCCATCATCCTGACCCAGGTTGTCAGGCTAGCCTTGGAAGCAGCACTCTTGTTCATCTCACCAATTCCTCCATGGTTTCACCTGAGCTCTAGCTGTTGTGCTAGGGGTGGTTCATCTCCTTCCAGGGAGTCAGCTCTCCTTGTCTTGTTGATAGATTTTAGTTGCCCTTGGTTCTTGCTGCTTTTTGTAAAACAAAAACACAAAACATCAAATAAACAAACAAAAAACTCTCCAATGGAGAGTGAGATCAGGATAGGCTAAATGGGATAAATATTTAATTTATAGAGATTTTGATGGGTGTAGCCTCATGTTTGGACAAAGATTGGTGGGAGTTTCTCATTGGTGTCCATAATCTTGGTCTCCATAGGATTATGACTTGGTTCCCAGCGGCAGTTATAGCTTCCTTTCCACCGAGTGGATCTCATAGCCATTCAGAGACATTTGGAAAATGTCATAAGTTATAAACTTGCAGTAGAGATTTTTCTACAGATCATCTCCCATCAAAAAATGATACTAAGATTCTCACCATAATTATATCAAACAGTGAAAAAAACCCTGTGTTCATCAGTATATGATGGTCAGAAGAATACCTTCATACTAAGTAATAACTATTATGTTGAATTCTGGTCCTTAAATAAGCAATGTTGGGATAGTTATAATTCTTTTCTAGTTTCATTACCAGTTCTTAAATGAAAGAATCTGATGAGAGCTAAACTCCTAGTTCTGCTGAAGCAGTGGGAGATTGATGGACCAGTTAGGAAAAGGCCAGCTCTGGTCAAGGCAGGGTTGCTGCAGACCTGCCCCCCAGCCTTTAGACTAAGCTTCTCCTTAACTACATGTGTGCAAAACAGATGAGGTCCAGCAAGCATCAGCCATGGCCCCAAAGCATCACAATTGGTATTATAAATGCATTGAGTTATTTCTATCCTAAGACTGAATGCGTGGATAAAGAATTGTGAAAGCCAGGTGCAGTGGTACACGTCTTTAATCCCAGCCCTTGGGAGGCAGAGGTAGGAGGATTGCCATGAGTTTGAAGCCACCTTGAGATTACAGAGTGAATTCCAGGTCAGCTTGAACTAGAGTGAGACCCTACCTTGAAAAATGAATTAAAAAAAAAAAGAATTGTGATCAACTCGTAGGTTGGGTCAATGAGGAAAGGATAGCCAGATGATGTGCCCCACTTCTTTAAGGTTATCCATTTCTATATTTTATTCAATTGCATTGATGTCCGCCCTTTCAAGATTGATAACCTACTATATGTTAGGCACTGTTATGTGAAATAGGAACACATAAGTGAAAAAAAATTAAAATTGGGCTGGAGAGATTGCTTAATGTTTAAGGCACTTGCCTGAGAAGTCTAAGGACCCATGTTTTACTCTCTAGATCCCATGTTAGCCCAATACACAAAGGTGAGGCAAGCACAAGGTTTCACATTCCCACTAGGTGGCATAAGTGCCTGGAGTTCAACTGAAGTGGCTGAGGCCCTGCTGTATCAATTTTTTCTCTCTCTCTCTCTCTTATAAATAAATAAAAGTATTTAAAAAACTTAAAAAAATTAAAATCAAATTTCATTGTGTGATTTTTTTCTTACTGCTGTATAGAATTCCATTGTGTAGATATACCACATCTTAGTTATCCATTCTTCTAGTGATGGACATCTGAGGAAAAATGGTTGAACCTGGAACAGATCATTCTCCGTGAACTTACACAATCACAGAAAAAAAAAATCGCCACATAGTCTCACTCATCTACAGCACCTAACCTGAATCTACCTAAGATACCTTACATATCCTGCAAGCATCTCGAAGACTAGACACTATGATGGAAGGGGGGGAGGGGAGGGCATCAAAGGGGTGCGAAACACAAATCTAGACCCAAACAGCAATGGTACCATAAAATTCTACTTACTAAAAGACAGACCAAATGGCTGATCCTTCACCAGGCCCTTACAGGGAACACCTGAACCACAAGACACTGGAGAGGGTAGGATCAAGACTAACTTTAATCTTCTACATCTTCCCTTGTATATTAGTTATCTTTTTCCTCATTTTTTTAGTGGGCACTGACCTGTAACTCCCAGATCCAGCATGGGGCTATCATCCACAATGAGCTTTTGATCAGAGAGACCTAAAAGGTTTCCTAAAAGACAGACAGATTTCTGTCAGAGTACTTGATGACCCACCAAAGGCTAGTGGTAAGACCCTACTGCTGAAGACACCTTATGTGGTTGACATGCAAAATAGAATGGCATGGCTGAAAGTTGGAAGAGAGTCAGTCCCCAGACAGTCAGTGTGTCTAGTGCCAGAAGGTGCTACATGGGCGACTGGGGGAAGATGACCAATATCTGTCCAAGCAACTCATGGTCTAACCTACTTAGCAGCAAATAACCTGTTGTGATGCCCACACAAGTGCAATAGTGGCACACAGCCACGGTGGGGAACCAACTGCTCTTGATTTGGCTAACTGATCCCCTCAGTAGTACGGGACCCATAGCTAGAGCTGGGAAACAAGTCAGAACCATATCCAAACATAAGCCCAGTCTCCAATATCAAGCTACCATCAATCATGGGCTACAAGAGGGCCTACACCTATTAAATTCTCTATAAAAAAAGTAAGGGTTATCTCTTTTGTCCTGGTGCTAACTTACTCTCCGTTGGAGAATCTGCTTCTCTTTTTCAGATAGATGTAGATCCTAAGGAGAGAGCCACCCCATCATACCTCCAAAGGGCCCTGGCTGAAGCTAAGAACAATTGGAGAAACAAGCAAGGGCGCTGTTTTCCTGATGAACCGGATACCAGCACAAGGGGGAAGGAGATCAACACAGAGAAAAATCAACTCCTACCAAATCAGAGAGCCAGAGCCTCAGAGGCCCCCAACACCTTATCACTAAAGCAGATCAAAAATGAACCCAACATGGCTCAGGGAAATTTTGCGGAAGAGGGGGTGGTAAGGAATGTTAGAGGCACATGTTGGGTCATGATATGCAGAGACATTTAGCTTACACATAACTTTGGGCTAACTCCACAATGCATGACCCATATACCTCAACAAGGAGGGGCCAAGGGGAGGGGGTAGGTCACTGATGAGTCTAATAATGGTACCAAACTGACTGTATTTGCTGAATACAAAACTAACTAATAAGGAAAAAAAGGAAAAAAAAATCAGCTAGAGAAGCATCAGTCCTCAGAGTATTAGTACTAAGGAGATAAACTCACAAATAAACACATAATATAATCTGGTAGGATATCATTAGTTAAGCTTGCTGAGGAGTTTCTTGTGATAGTATTATTTTTCTTTGATATTAGTGTCACAAGTCAATGTTGAAAAGCCTGGACTAGAAACTGAGAGCATTGAAAATGAGTGTCATCATCAGAAAGCATTGCAGTGGACTTACAAGTACCAAAAGCAAAAATAGGAGCTTGTAATTCTTCAAAACAATTACTTTGAGCCTAGGGAAATTGAATCAAACAAACATTTATCATAAGCCTACTATTTATGTACTCACTCATTCCACAAATATTGCTTGAGTCTCATGGGCACTAGGGCAAATCACTAAACAAATTACATGAAATCCCTGCCCTTATGAAATTCAAATCTAGTGGAGAAATCTCATTCCCACACCATATAATATACTTCCTATTGTAATTCTTACCTCTCCTAGTTTTCTGTCTCTCACCACATCAATAAAATCTCATGAGTGTCCCATTGTAGACTATTTTTAGCCATGAATTATTGTATTTTAACTGCTCCCCATTTCACCATTCACATTCCTACCATTACTCCCAAACCAGATTTAATCATTGTATTTTTCTGATTACAAACAGTCTATGACTCCTACTCTCCCTTATGATCTCATTGAAGCTTGGGTCTCTGTATTTTCCAACCCTATTTATTACCTTACAACTTGAGTTGTATCTCCTGTCATGGGCCACTCCAATTTTCAGCTGCAGAACTGCTTGTGCTTTATTGGTAATATAGCAACCACACAGGAGTGCTTTCCTCTTCATAGCTCTATGGCTGTAACCCAACATGTACCATACTCATTATCTTCCTTGGATCTAAACCTATGAATGGGCAATATTTCCACTTATGCCTCAGGTGCTACCTAGTATCTTCCAGTTTCCCAGACCTGTATTGTAGAATTGTGCTATAAGTTTCTTTCTTTCCAGTGGGTTAATCTCATCCGTATTTAGTTGGTTCTTACGCCATTCATTTAAAAAGTGATTCCTTGTACCTTCTTGTAAACATATTACTTCATGTTGCATAATACCATCCTGACTCAATCTCTCCACTCTTTTACCACTTACTACCAACCTACTCTGTTATGCTCTGTCCCTCCTACTTAGTGTGAAATTCCCCTCACTCTTTGCCCTTTCCTCCTTTTTCTTCTTCATCCTTCCTGTATTTATTTTGCCAAGTACAACAATGAATAACCACATTGTCAATCTAATAAACCCTTTCTGTGCTCATCTTCATTCAGGAGCATCATGTATTCCTCCCAAACTGACTCACTTCTTTACAGTATCTGAGGGTTCAGTAGAGATTCTCTACCTAAAACTATCACTTTCCCTAGCTGACTTTGCTCAGTCATAGTCATGTTGACTTACATACTAATGACTTCAAAATTAAATACACAGTTGTTCCCAACCATATTCTGAAAAGCAGGATGATACATCCAAATGTTCTATTCCCTCCCTCTCCTCCCCTCTTTACAATCTTTTCCCGCTTCCAATGGTTCTTTATGTATTTTCAAGACATACAAACATACATCTATATCCACAAAGATACATATATAATTAAACCTAGAATCAACATATAAGAGAAAAAAATGAAGTATTCATCTTTCTGAGTTTGGCTTATTTCATTTAACATAATGATGTCCAGTTGCATCTATTTCCCTGAAAATATTACAAATTTATTTTTCCTTTTTAAAATTTATTTATTTATTTATTTGAGAGTGACAGAGAGAAGGAGGGAGGGAGGAAGGGAGGGAGACAGAGAGAGAGAGAGAGAGAGAGAGAGAGAGAGAGAGAGAGAGAGAGAATATGGGCACGCCAGAGTCCCAGCCTCTGTAAACAAACTCCAGATGCGTGCGCCCCCTTGTGCATCTGGCTAACGTGGGTCCTGGAGAATTGAGCCTCGAACCAGGGGCCTTAGGCTTCACCGGCAAGTGCTTAACCGCTAAGCCATCTCTCCAGCCCAAATTTATTTTTCTTTATGGCTGTGTAGAATTCCTTTTGCATATGTGCCACATTTTCTTTATTCATTAATCTGCCAATAGATATTTAGATTAGTTCCATTTCTAAATTATTGTAATAGTGCAGCCACAAACATAGATATCTTTTTATCTCTGTGGCATGCTGACCTAGTCCTCTCGGTATATAGCCAAAAGTGACATGGCTTGGTGTAGTATAGATTATATCAGTAAATTGTCATGTTCTGTTTAAGCTTATTGAGACGCTTGCCCTCAAAATGGGGTAGACCCCCCCCCCACCAGTGTCAGATTCAACCATGTTTATCTCAAAGACTTCTCCAAGACCCCTTGTTCTGGGACAAGCTAGTCCCTGATCCTGTGACAAGGAGAAAAAAGAATAGCAAACACCTCAAGTTAAAAACGTGGTGCCCTTGAGAATAGAAGAAGGATAAATCATTTGGGTAAGAACACTATGCCCTTGAGAACAGCTGGGAGAGAAATGATTCTAGAATAGTCTGGTTCATTCCTCAAACTGAAGACTCAGCTACAGTTTATCCAGTAGCAGAAATGCCTGTGGTGGGAATGGCTGATTGGAATCTCACTCAGGGGAAAGCATTCTAGTGGGCTCCATCTGTATGGATCAGGATGTTCACGTGAATAGTGTCATTACTGGATCCGCTATTCTGCTGCTTACCTGGTGCGTCCTTTTCTTCCTTAACTGCTGCCTGCTTTTCCCTCATAAACTCACTCATTCAAAACTGAAAGTGCCAGTCAGATGTCATTTTTCTGGATGGAACATTGGGTCATGTGGTAGCTTTATTTTTAATTTCTTGAGGATCCTCCACATTGACTTCCATAGTGGTTGTACAAGTTTACATTCCTACCAGTAGTGAATAAAGGTTCCTCTTTTCCCACATTCTTGTAAGCATTTGTTTTCTTGATTTTAGGTGTCCTGACTGGGGTGAAATGGAATCTTAAAACGGATTTCGTTTTTTTTTTTTTTTTTTTTTTTTTTTTTTACATTGTGAAACAATATATGAACACATGACAAATTGGTCTTATTCTCATTGGGCTTTTCTTTTATGCCTCTTCTTCCCAGCACCTAACCTCTCAAAGGCCCCCTTCTGTGGAGTACTGGTAGCGTGAGGTCACCGATGCACCAGTCAGTTTCCGTGGGAACAATGTCTCCCCGTACCTATTCCTCCCCTGTGGATCTTACATTCTTTCCACTCTTTTTCCTCGGTGTTCCCTCAGCCTTGAAGATCATGCTAGTAGTCTCCCTTAGAGGGATGGATAGATGACTCAGTTGTTGCAAAGCCTAAGGACCCAGATTTGATTCCTCAGTACCCACATAAGGACAGATGCACAAGGTGGCACATGTGCATCAGGAGTTTGTTTGCAGTGGCTAGAGGCCCTGGTGCACCCATTCTCCCTCTCTGTATCTTTCTCTCTCAAATAAATAAATAAATAAATAAATAAATAAATAAATAAATAAATAAATAAATAAACAAATAAAATTTTATTAAAAAAAAAAAGAAGTCTCCTTTAGTGTTGAGCTCTCTGCAGGCTGTTATTTTCTGCTTTGATGAGTTTCACAACTGGTTATTCTACCATCAGCTCCCTGGAGAAGTTTCTCTGGTTAACAGTGAAACCAGTCTTGTACTTTATCTGCCTATTCCTGTGAAATGCTTCCTGGGCCCTGGTGGGGGCCATTGGTATGACTCCTCTCACACTACGACTTGACTTTCTCTTCTTGTCATTCTGCCAGGTCTTGGGTCTATTAACTGCTATCTCTAAAAGCGGATTCTTTAACCAAAAGTAAGAGCAACATGGATCAAAGGGGATAAGCATAGGCATTTGTAAGACTCTTTGCTGGACATAACCTCTCTAGTCAAAGAACAGTGGAAACTTTCCTTTAGGGTCTATGAACCTCCAAGCCATAGGTTTCTGACTTGGTTCTTAGTACAAGGCATGAATTCCCTTCTACTGAGCAGGCTTTATATTATTACCCCCATGACATATGTGCCACGATTGCACAGGAAGGCACATCTTGCCTGGCTGGTTGATTTTGTGAGTTGCTTGTTTACACTACTGGTCACTTTTATTCCCCAGCAGCTCACACAGCACTTTCTAGCACTGTGACAGCTAGCTGGCAGGGAGCTGGCTTCCATTTTTGATTTCTCAATGTCTCGCCACTGAAGCCTGTCATGTCTTGAGCAATAGAGTTTACAGTCTAGTTCCGGTGGGCAACCAATGCTTCAGCAATGGTCTGCATTGTTTTGGGTGCAAATGGACTCCCCTTACTAACAGCTCACTGTGGAGGATGACTCAGTTCTGGCATTGGGATTCGCTTTAAACAACCTATGGTTTTAGGATAAAGCTTCTGGTTACTTTGGCTAGCTAGGGTCTTTTGTGACTCCATATGAATGTTAGTGTTTTTCTTTGTGTGGGGTGTATGTGTGTGTATATGCTATGCTTGTTTGTGTATGTGTATATGTACACATGAGGGCAGAGATCAACATTGGGTATCTTTCTCAATTGTTCTTCACCTTAGTTTTTGAGGCAGTGTCTCTTACTGAACCTGGGGCTCACAAATGCAGCCAAGGCACTTGCTTTTATATGGGTGGTGGGAATTTAAACTCAGGTCCTCAAGCTTATGTCTTGAGCACTTTACTTGATTGAGCCATTTTTCTAGCCTTGAATTTTAGGATATATTTTACTTCTATGAAAAATGTAATTGGGATTTTAATAGAGATTGCATTGGATCTGTAGATAATTTTTGGCATATTTCAACTTTTACAATATTAATTTCATCAATCCACGAGCCTGGGAGGCCTTTCCATTTTCTCATGTCTTCTCCAGTGTCTTAAAGTTTTTATTGTAGAGATCTTTTACCTTTTTGGATATGTTTATTCCCAGATATATATATATATATATATATATATATATATATATATATATATATATATATACACATATATATATACACATATATATTAACTATTGCAAATGGGATGTTTTTCCTGATTTCTTTCATGGCAAGTTCATAATACTGTATATTAAGGAGACTGACTTATGTATGTATTCCTGCTCCTTTGATAAAAGTGTCTATCATAGCTAAAAGTTTTCTGATAGAGTTTCTAGGGTCTTTTAAGTATTGGTTCACATCATCTGTAGATAGGTATATGTTGACTTCCTCTTTTCTTATATCCCTTTCATTTCTTTCTCTTATTGCTCTAGCTAAGAGTTTGAGTCTTATTGAATAAGTGCAATAAAAGTGAGTACCCTTTTATTGTTACTGGTTTTAGAGGAATGACTTCAAGTATTCTTCATTTAGTATTATTTTGGCTATAGGTTTGAAATTACACACAGGCACTGGCACACACACACACACACACACACACACATGCACAGAAATATATTCCTGCTTAATTTTGAGGGTTGTTTTTTCTATTCCTAGTTTCTCCAGAGCTTTTATCATAACAAATGTTGAATATTATCAAATGCCTTCTTTGCATCTACTGTGATAGTCATTTAATTTATTTTTGTAGGTATAGTTTTGTTGTATTTCATTTCTCAACTAATATATGCTCAATCAAACTTGTATTCTTAGTTGAAGCCAACTTGATCAGTATATATAAAATCTTCATAATGTGCTCTTGAATAAAATTTACAAGAAGTTTATTGAGAAGTTTTGCATCTTTGCTAATTAGGAAAATCAACCTATAGTTTCCTTCATTTGGTGTGTCGTTATCTGGTTTTGTTATCAGGACAATGCTGATTTATAGATTAAATTTGGTAGTATTATTTTTCTTCCTATTCTGTGGTACACTTTAAGGAGTGTTGGTGTTATATCCTTAAGTGTTTCATAGAATTCAGTAGTGAATCCATTTGTTCCTGGGCTTTTCCTTGTGGGGAGATTTTTTATATCTTATTGCCAGTTATGGATTTAAATGTTTATGTATTATACATTTAATTTTAATTTTAATTTTTTTAGTTTTTTGAGGTAGGGTCTCACTCTGGTCCAGGCTGACCTGGAATTCACTATGTAGTCTCAGGGTGGCCTCGAACTCATGGCGATCCTCCCATGAGGATCCTCCTCCTATTTATTTATTTATTTTATTTTTATTTTTATTTTTCTAAAGGTACTTGTTTATATAAATCTTTTTGTTTATTTTTTATTTATTTATTTGAGAGCAACAAACAGAGAGAGAAAGAGGCAGATAGAGAGACAGAGATTGGGCACGCCAGGGCCTCAAGCCCCTGCAAACGAACTCCAGACACATGCGCCCCCTTGTGCATCTGGCTAATGTGGGTCCTGGGGAATTGAGCCTTGAACCAGGGTCATTAGGCTTCACAGGCAAGTGCTTAACCACTAAGCCATATCTCCAGCCCTCTGCCTATATATTTAATTTTAATAGGCAATGTGTGTCCAGGAATTTATTCATTTCTTCTAGATATTCCATTTTTTGGAAATATAAGTTTTCAAACTGGTTCTTAATGATCCCATGGATTTTATTAGCTTGTACTGTAATGTCCCCTTTCTCATCTCTAATTTTGGTTTTCTGTCTTTTTTGGTTAGTTTGTCTAGGTGTTTGTTTTTCTAAAGAACCAGCTTTTTGTTTAATCAATTGTATATGTTGTTACTTTTTTAAAGCTATTTTATTCATTTGTGAGGAGAGAGAGAGAGAGGGAGAGGGAGAGGGAGGGAGAGAGAGAGAGAGAGAATGGGCTCACCCCAGATATATGTGCCACATTGTATATCTGGTTTTATGTAGGTACTGGGGAATTGGGGAATTGCATCCAAGCTATTCAAGCCAGCAGTTTAAGTGCTGAGCTTTATCATCAGGCTCATATTGTTCTTTTAATATTAGTTTCAATAACTTCTGCCCTTATCTTCAGTATTTCTTGACTTCTGCTCTTTGGGGGCTTGGTTTGTGGTTTTATTAGACCATGAAGTTCAACATCATTAGGTAATTTATTTGACATCTTGTTGATTTCTTTAATGTAAGACCTCATAGCTATGAACTTTCATCTTAGAATTGCCTTGGCTCTCTCTCAAAGGTTCTGGCAAGTTGTGCTTTCATTTTCATTGGTTTTAGGAATTTTTTAATTTCCTTTTTGATTTCTTCAATGACCACTGGTAATTCAAGAATGTATTGTTCAGTCTCCCAAGTATTTGTGTAACTTCTGAGTTTTCCTTGCTATTGGTTTCTACTTTTCTTTCAATATTATTTGATAAGGTATAAGAAATAATTTCAGTTCTCTTGTATTTGGTATGTCTTGCTTTGTAAACTTTGATATGGTTTATTTCTGATACATTTGCATGTGCTGCTTAGAGGAAAGTTTGTTTCATTTCTCTTGGGTGAAATATTCTTCAAGTATCTATTAGGGCCACTTGATCATTGGCATAATTTAATTGTGACATTTCTTTGTTGATTTTTAGTTTGGATTATCTCTCTAAAGATGAGAATGAGATATTTAAGTCCTCTACTATAATTTGTCAAGGCCTACCAGTGTGTATATACCTACAATTGTAATGTTTCTTTGAGTAACTTCCCATATGAATATGTTTTTAGCTTTCTTATCTCTTATGACTAATGCTATTTTAAAAAATATTTATTTAGTTATTTATTTGTATGTGTGTATGAAGAAGAGGTTAGGGGAGAGAGAGAAAGAGTATGAGCATGCCAGGACCTCTTGTTGCTGCAAATAAAATCCAAGCACATGAGCTACTTTGTATATCTGGCTTTATGTAGGTACTGGGGAATCAAACATTGGTCAAGAGGCTTTGCAAGGAAGTGCCTTTAGCTGCTGAACCATCTCCTCAACTTTCGTCTGACTAATTTTGAAGTCTAATTTATCAGATATTTGAATTGGTTTGCCTGCTCATATTTGAGTTTCACTTCATAGACTGATATATAACTGTCAGTCTGTGTGCATGCACATGTGTGTGTGTGTGTGTGTGTGTGTGTGTGTGTGCATGTCTGTATGTGAGGGCCAGAGGACAACCCTAAGCTATTCCTCAGGTACTGTCCACCTTTCTCTTGTTGGCCTGCAAGTTGAGAAGCAGGCTGGACTGGCTGGCCACTGAACTCCAGGGATTTTCCTGTCTCTACCTCCCAACTGCTGGGATTACAAATCATGTTCCATGAAACTTTTCTTTTTATTTTTAATGTGGATTCTAGGTACCAAAATCAAGTCCTGATGCTTGCAGGGTGTTGCAGTCAGCTTCTTATTTCTAGGATGAACCTCCAAACCAGACACAGTTTATGGGAGAAATGAGAGAAAAGGGGACATTCCATAATGGTGGAATAAGCTGGCCCCCTTTCACAGATCCATGCAGAGAGAAACACCACCACCAGCATCATAAGCAAGCACACTCCAGGAATCCCAGGAAGAACTCAGGCACTCTGCATACCTTATTCTGGAAATTCCAGATCCCTCCCAAAGACACCTTAGGGCTCAAACCTCAGATCTGTCCCCAGTGACACCTCTTCTAGCCAGGCAGCTGGAAATTTAAGATGCTTTAATAAAACTGAATCTATTGAGGGACATCCATTCAGACTACCACACAAGACAATCACTATACCATCTGAGACATCTCCAGCTCTAGTCTCTGTGTTTGTCAGGCATGTTTCTTGGAGACCACAGGTAGTTTGGGTCTAGGTTTTTAATCCATTCAACTAGTTCCCATCTCTTTGTTGGTAAGTGAGGCCACTTTTTTCTAAAATTTAACATTACTATTGAGAAGTATTTACTTATTTCTGTGATTTTTATTGGTTATTTTTTCTGATGGGTTGCATTATTGTTCTTGTTTTTGGTGGTGGTGAGGAATGAATGGTCTTCCTTATGACTACCAGGAGTTTGCTGGGTTAGAGTGCTGCATATGGTGGGTCACACCTCCTTCTCCTTTCTTCATCTCCTCTCATGAAACACAAACCACAACTCTTGATTTCTCATGCTCCACATCTCTTCTTGCAGCTATCTATACATGCAGAAAGTGAGATTATCACCCACTCACTTATTCAAGCCCTAAATCTAGAATAGCACTGTGATTATTCCATCTCATTCCTAGAATTTGAGATATGGCCTAGTAAGAATTGTGATGATGGAGACAGTCATGTTGGTTTTGTGGAATCTGTGATATGTAAGAAGCTTCTCTATGTAACATAATTACTTTCGATAATGCTCATGAAACAAAAATTCATGTTAAAAGATCAGTAGATAATGAATATTTTCTTTCATTGGAACTCATATACATATATACTATGAAAATGTATAGTAAATAAAATTGAAAAGTCTACGTAAAGTACTTTTATCTCTTTTCAATATTTTATTTTATTTAAAAAATTTAAACTGTTTATTTGCAAGGAGAGAGAGGTAGAGAATGAGAATGGGTGAGCTAGGGTCTCCTGCCACCACAAATGAACAGCAGAAGTATGTGCCACTCTGTGCATCTGGCTTTTTGGGGATGTTGGGGAATTCTACCTGGGCAATCAGGCTTTGTAAACAAGTGCCTCTAAGTGCTGAGTTATATCTCCAGACCTCAATATTTTATTTTTAAAGAAAATTGTTATCAGTTACATGTACTCGTTATTTTGGACTGGACATTTGTGTCCCTCCTAAATTCATATGTTGAAATTCTATGTCCCATGTGACCATATTTAGAATAAGAAGAAGGTTAAGTGAGGTCATTGTAATGGTGTACATTCTCACAGAATTAGTGTCTTTTTAATAAGAGACATCAGAGACCTCTGGCCTCTACTCACATGAGGACAGGGTTCTCTCATCGCCTATATATGTGCATACACCACACACCATCACCACATACACAATGCACATGCAAAAAATATTGCTCAGTTCTGTAAATGATATTAGGCCAACAAGTTGAGTTGGGGTTGTATATGATATAAGAAGCATCCATGAGGATAAAGGACAGTTTTTCTTGCTATTTTTCTTTCTATTTAATCAGTAGGACTTGAAGCTCCACTGTACTTTTCTCACACTGTACTTTCTTCATAATGGTTTCCCTCACTGTTTCTTCGTGTCATCAAAACACTGAATTTTGGTAAAAGCAATAACAGTTTTTACTATGTAAATTATTATTATGGTGGCATACTTGCAGCATACTTTTTGTTTCTTTACATTAATCATTTGTCAGGGTTTGTCTGCTGTGAAATAGAACAATAAAAATTGTTTACTTTTGAATACAGGTGGTAGATGCGATTGATTTTTATTTTTCAATTTATAGACTTATTTTATCATGAAAAGATGCTTGATATTGTTTTTCATTTCCTGTTATTTTGTTTGTTAAGTACCTAATATTGGGAAAACTAGATAATTCACTTGTTCCCTGTACCATATCATGTGAAAAAATTCTGAGATGACGAGTGTGCTGGAACATACTCTCATAACTTTCAGCTTATTAACTTGTCTGTTTAACTCAGCTTTCTCTATCCTGTAGGGCCCCATCTGCAGTTTTAACAATACTAATGATTAATTCTACAAAGAGTAGTTTAAACTGCAAAGCAGAACCTGGAAATGCCACATAGAGAAGCCATATGGTCAAAAATATCTGTAACATAGAAAGAAATGTTTTCCCGAGATTTTCTATTATCCTGTTGAAAGATAGTCTGGAAGCTTCTGCTGTAAGTGGTTCAGGAGGGCCATAGAAATAAGTTAGATGCCTATAAGCTTGTAATAAAAATGGGCTAGTTTAGACCATTGCCACTGCCTGCTAGAGGTCAGGAGTTGGAGTATTTTCACCCTCAAAAGGGATAGCAAAGACAGAGAGAGAGAGAGAGAGAGGGAGAGAGAGAGAACACATGAGAGAGAACACATTCTGTCTCCCATATATTTTATTATTATTTCATTTGAATGTAATGTTTGCCCTGAAATTTTATTGTTATATTCACTAACTGTGCATGACAATATATTAACAGTATTTTAGCAGCATAAAAGAGCCCCAGGTTTGGAATTATTTTTTAATTAAAATATTTTATGAGTTTATTTTCAGGCATATATATATATATATATATACAGAGAGAGATAGAGATAGAAAAGGAAGAGAGAGAGAGAGAGATTATAGATAGATGATAGGTAGAGTGAGTGAGTAAGGGCATGCCAGGGCCTCTAACCACTGCAAAAGAACTCCAGATGTATGTGCCACTTTGTGCATAGGGCTTACATGGGTACTAGGGAATTGAACCTTGATTGTTAGGCTTTGCAGGCAAGCACCTTGACCTCTGAGACATTGCTCTAGCCCATATTTGTAACTATGATTTTTACCAGTTATGAGTCATGTTATCTGAGAAATTGTTTGTTTTATTACTTTGTAAAATCTTTCTCATATGGTTATAAAACTAAAAAGACAATGTATGTGAAGTATCTGGATAAGGCATCAAATGAATGTGGAATCTGAAAGAAATGTTAAGTCACAAGAATTTTCCAAGTCAGGAGAGCATATGCATTCATATCTGTTCTCCTTATTCTTAAATTACTTGGTATTCTAAGGTAAAATGTGATAATTTACCTTTGTTTAATAAAAGAAGTGTCTGAATTATGAATTCTCTATGGGGCTTAAATTTTAAGGTGAATTTTCTTAAATTAGCTAAATAAGCAAATTATATTTCAGTTGAATTTAAAAAGAATATGGACAAAGCTATTCACTCAGTATTATATTTATTGAAGAGGTTTAAATTTATTTCAAGTAGTTCCACTGCTAACAAATTATTATTTTCTTACAATATTTATTTATTTAAGAGATTGAGAAAGGAAGAGAGAGAGAGAGAGAGAAAGAGAGAAAGAGAGAGAGGGAGAGAAAGAGAGAGAATGGGCATGCCAGGACCCCTAGTCACTACAAACAAACTGCAGATGCAACTGCCACCGGGTGTATCTGGATTTACATGGGTACTGGGGAATCAAACCTGGGTCGTTAGACTTTGCATGCACATGCCTTAACTGTTGAGCTATCTCTCCAGTCCAAATTATTTTTAAAAAATAAAAGAAAAAGCAAGACTTGATTATACAGAACAACAGAATGGGATGTAAAATCAGAATCAGTTTATTCCCCAGAAATAATTATCTCTCCTTTGAAAGCACCTTTATTCCATTAATGGTTTGATTTATGCTCTATTCTTACAGATTATATATTGTGAAAGTAAAGTAGATTATACTTCCTCTGAGTCCATTAATCTGATTTTCCTGATATTCTAATTTAAAATGTTAGAATTATTTTCATAAACATATGCACAATTATAGGCGTGTGAAATATTCACTGAAATATTTTTTAAAATCCATCTAATTAAAAAGGCATTTGATCAGCTTCATGTTGGTAATTAAGAAAAAAAATGCAACTAATATTAAATGTTTGTCATTTACTCACCTCATTACTTTCGTTGCTCCTTTCAGATGTCTTTCAATTCTGATCTCACTTTTACCACCATTTTTTGGTCCGTTACCTTGATTACTAAGATTGTAACCTTACCTATTTTTCTTCTTGTGGTTGCTTTTTCCTCCAATCACTGCTCCTTTATATACTTATGTTTATAAAATGAGCTCGTGTCAGTTTCTCCTTTAATACCAATACATGGTTTTCTAGGATGTAAAAGAAACAATCTATAAACTTTTTTACCATTGTCTAAAAAGTGTTCACAATGGTGTCCAATTTTTTTGAGTGTTGCAGAGCCTAACAAACACGACGAACTCATGCTGTTTTTTGAATGAGTATCCCATTTCCTTCTCCTCCCTTCTTGCTACGTCACTGCAGTCAAATCTTTGTTTTGAAAATGGCTTTATCTTTTCTTCCACAGTACCCAGTGTACCTAAGACTGTAGAGTTAGCTTTAAATAAAATGGATCAATGGCATTTTGACTGTGAGACTCAATCTATAATCAAGTTTTGGAGGTGGTTGGCATAGTTACATATTGCAAAACCAGGGACTTATAAAGGCTCTGATGAAAGTGTCAGGGTGTTTATAACTGGAGATTTATTTTAATCCTGTCCTTGTTACTGATTGATGTCATGATTCTGGAGGAGCAAACTCAGTAAATGAAATAAAGTATTTCTCTCACCTGGGATATCATCCAACATTTTTAAAATTAATTAATTACTTTAAAAATTTAAATAATTTATTTATTTGAGAGAGGGAAAGAGAGAGAGAGAGAAAGAGGAAGAATGGATACGCCAGGGCCTCCTGGCCACTGCAAATGAACTTCAGATGTATGTTCCACCTTGTGCATCTGGCTTACATGGGTCCTGGGGAATTGAACCTAGGTACTTTGGCTTTGCAGGCAAAGGCCTTAACCTATAAGCCATCTCTCCAGCCTCCTAACATTTTTTAAAAATTAATTAATTTATTTTTATTGACAACTTCTATGATTGTAAACAATATCCCATGGTGACTATCCCCCCGCCACTTTCCCCTTTGAAACTCCACTCTCCATCATATCCCCTTCCCCTCTTAATCAGTCTCTTTTATTTTGATATCATGATCTTTTCCTCTTATTATGACGGTCTTGTGTATGTAGTGTCAGGTACTATGAGGTCATGGATATCCAGGCCATTTTGTGTCTGGAGGAGCACATTGTAAGGAGTCCTACCCTTCCTTTGGCTCTTACATTCTTTCTAGCACGTCTTCTGCAGTGGATCTGGAGCCTTGGAAGTTGTGATAGAGATATTTCAGTGCTCAGCACTCCTCTGTCACTGCTTCTCAGCACCATGGTGCCTTCTGAGTCATCCCAAGGTCACTGCCATCTGAAAAGAGATGTTTCTCTAACCAAAAGTGAGCGTAGCATTAATATATGAGTATGAATATTAATAGAAGTGCTTACTGGGCAGTTTGGTGAGCATAGTATGTACATTTAGCCAGACAGCAGCAGATGTTACACCCCTAGGGCTCATGACTACCCCTGTTGTAGGTTTTCACTGTCAGGGATGTATTCCCCCCATGGAGCAGGCCTCCAGTCAAACTAGAGGGTGGTTGGTTTCCCCCATAACAGATGTGCCACTGTTGCACCCATTGGCTCATTTGGCCTGGCTGGCCAAATATAAGGCTTGCAGCATCCACTGTGGAGTATCTTCACTGGTGATTTCTCTCTCTCCCATTGAACTGCATTCAGCACGGCTTTTTCCAGCTTTCTGTCAGCTGGTCTACATGGAGGAGTTTTTCAGCTCAGCTCCAGCAGGATTTCTCAGTGACCTTGCAGTCCAAGTATGTGGAGTCTTTAGCAATAGGATCTTACCATCTGTTCCTGGTGGGAAACCAAGGGTCTTCCAACATTTTTGAAAAAAAAATTTGAAGGGAAAAGGAACATGATAGTCATGAAACAGTTTTGAGAATGAAATGAGTTGTGAGAAGAAGCTGTAAATACTGACTGATGTGTTTTACTTTGTGGAATGAGCTAAGACAGATACATTACAGAAGAGAGCAGTATGACAGGGTTCAAGCCTGTTGGAAGAAGCCCTGGAGAGTAGACATGCAAATGATTATCATGACTATGAGGAGAAGGAAAGATTAACAACTCTGTGTACCTGACATTTAATCTCATTTTATATAGTCACAGTCTTGGAATAATTAGATGAATGAGACTTTAGATTTTAAAAAGTATGTTTACTGTTTCTACTATACAAAGAAGACATGTTAGTTGATTTGTTTCTAGGAAGAATTCTACAACAGTCAGTTTTCCCTGACTGACCATAGCTTGGAATGATGTTTTATTTTTCCCCCTTTAAAGTTTAGTAGTTGTCTCATATAAAAAGATATTTAACAATAGTATCTGAACCTAGTTGGTTTTTTTTTTTTGCTTGTGTGTGTGTGTGTGTGTGTGTGTGTGTGTGTGGTGTGTATGCAAATGTATGTCCCCATGTGGAGCCCCATGTGCTTGCCTACAGTGGGGTATACTAGCATGAAGTGGCCAGAGCAGAACTTCAGATACCCAATTCATCTTTCTACTGCCCATTCTTTCTTGAACAGGAGGGTCTTAGTCATCCTGGAGCTTGCTGTTTCTATCATGTGCTTCTTGACTCTCAGTCCTCTGCTTCCCACAGGACTTAGATTATAGATGTGAGTCGTCACACTGAGGTGTTTATGTGGGTCTTGTGGGTCAAGGTCTCTCAGGCCTCCTCAGGTCCTCATGCTGGGAAGTGCTCTTAATGAGTGAGCTACCTCTCCAGCACCTGAGATTACCTTTTAAGTATTAAGAGATATTTATTAGATGTGTATTCGGTGGAAAGAGCATAGTAGGTGGTGAACATTCTGAAAATTTTAAGTGTATGAAATTATTAGCTAGAAGTTAAATGTTATAGACCAGATCTCTAAAATATCCATCATAACAGACACTTATGATCTGTCTGCCAGTAACTACTTATTTCCTCCTGCCACAACTCATCCCAATTACCAGTGTGGTCTCTGCTGTGAGAATAATAGTTTATATATTATACAACTGAATCCATAAAATATTTATGGACCTGTGGCTGACTTATTTCACCTAGTATAATGTCATCAAGATGTGTCCATGTTGTACACATCAGGATTTCCTTTATTTTTATGGCTTAATAATATACGATTTCACATATATACTGCATTTACTTTATTTATTCATCTTTCAGTTGTCATTTACATTTTTCATATATTTGACAATGTTGAATAATTCCTCCATGAAAGAATTTCAAATGAATCTTTGACATTTAAAAAATTTTTTTTATTAATTAGTTTTGTACTCAGTGAATACAGTCAATTTCGTACCATTATTCAGCTCATCCATGACCTACCCCTTGGCTCCTCCTTGTTTAGGTATATGGGTCATGCATTCTGGAGTTAGCCCACAGTTATGGGTAGGATAAATGTCTCTGCATATCATTATCCAACATGTGGCTCTGACATTCTTTCCGCCCCCTCTTCCGTAAAATTTCCCTGAGCGATGTTGGGTTCATTTTTGGTCTGTTTCAGTGATGAGGTGTTGGGGGTTTCTGGGTCTCTGGATCTCTGATTTGGTAGGAGTTGATTTTTCTCTGTGCTGACCTCCTTCACCCTTGTGCTGGTACCCGATTCACAAAGAAAACAGCACCCTTACTTGTTTCGCCAGTAAAGGTCTTTGACATTTTTATTTCAATTTGGATAAATATACAGGAATGATCTTGGTGGATCATGTGGTAGTTTTAGTTTTAATTTTCAAAGATATTTCATCCCATTTTCTATGTAGGTGACACTTTTTTCCTTTCTGCTATCAAATTTCTTAACATTCTTACCATTTATGTTTTATTTTCTTTTAAAATCAGGACAATTCTAACACATACAAAATTATAGGCCATTATAGTTTGACTTAACTTTGTCTTAGGAGTACTGGGACTCAGTATCTTACTATATTCCTGCTGATCTTGTGAAAAGTCTATTTAAGCACTTGCTTAGTTTTTAATTGAGTTATTTGTGTTGGAGGGTTTTCATTTTTGTTTTTGCTAATGAGGAGAATGTTGAATATTTTGGATGGAAACCCATTGTCAGGTAAATATTTGCTTCTTTCCATAGGTTGCCTTCATTCTACTAATGTTCCCTCTGTTCTGCAGAAGCTTTGAAGTTGTCTATCACCAGGCTTGTCTATTTTTATTTCCGTTGCCTGTGCTGCATTAAGGAGACCAATGTCAGGAAGCTTATCACTTCTCTCACCCCCAGGAGTTCGTCAGTCTTATGCCATACATTTAAATCTTCATGACACTCCCAGTTGATACTTTTTGCATTGTGCAAGTTAAAGGTTAAGTTTTAAGTTTAATATTAGATGTGAAACTCTACTTTTCCCAACATTCTTTGTGGATGCGAACACTTTTCCACCACTGTGTGTTCTTGACAGTCTTTTCATAGATACTTTAACTGAGTCCTTTATTGCCTTAATCTTGAGGTCTATCTATGGTAGCATCATAATATTTTGATCAGAGTTGCTTCACAACATCTGCCAGCATGTTTCCTCTAGCATTTAACTTCTTTTAATTTGTTAGGTCTAACAGGTTTTGGTGGAATTTGAGAATATGAAGCAACATATTATGAAAGAGGTAACTGTCTTGGTTTCCTTTCTGATTAGGATGATGTGGTGGTTTGAATAGAATAGATGGCCCCCAATATATTTCAGTTGTTTATTTGTTTGTAGTTTGCATCTTTAGCCACCTGGCTGGAGGCAGTGCCATTGTGTGGATCTTAAGGTGTGATGGTGGGTTTCAGATTTCAATCTAAAGATATGCAAAGTGTGCCTAGCAGGAGTTCCTGAAGTGTGCTGTGCTGTGTGGCTTTTAGGCTTGTACATCTAGCTCTCTCTGCTTGGTCCTGTGAAGGCAGGGCAGCTTCTTCTGTCATTTATGGAACTTCCCCTGGATCTGTAGGCCCCAATAAATATCCCTTCCTCCATAACTGTGCCTGGTCGGGAAGTTCATCTCAGTGAACCTGAATCTGTCTGCTACAGATGACTTATTTTATTTCTTCCCCACATGCTCTGGTGTAGTCCTATGTTGAATAGAAATGGTGAGCCTGGGTATCCTCATCAAAGGCATAACACCAGAGAAAGCATTCTTAGTTTTCTGCCATTGAGCACAATACTAGCTGTGGATTTTTAATATATTGTAAATTAGTAGGTTAGGGCAATTTCCTTATATTAGTGGTTTTTTTGGGGACTTTTTTGATCACAAAAGGATTCTGAATTTTTAAAATCTTTTTACACCTAGTGAGATGATCTTGTGGATTTTTTTATTCTTTATGCCATTGCCATGGTATTCCCTTGCATTCCATGGGGAGTGGGGAGTCCTACCTTATTGTATTACTAGACCCTTTTCAATGTGTTGCTGAACTCAGCTTGCTACTGTTCTGCTGAGGAGTTTTGCCTCTGTTTTCATCTGGGATACTGACCTGTATTTTTTTTTTTTTTCTTATAGTGTCCTTGACTGGCATTAATACTGAGGTAATGCTGGCCTTAAAACATGAATTTGAAACTATTATTTTCTTATGATTTTTAGAAGCATTTGAGGAGTCTTATTATTGAACTCATTAAACATTTGATAAGAGTTACCAGTGAAGCCATCTAGAACTTTTGTTGTAAGGTTTTGATTCAATCTTCTTACACATTGTAGGTATATTCAGATTTTTAGTTTCTGTATGATTTAGTTTTGGTAGGCTATAAGTTTCTAACATATGCACATTTCTCTTTTTAGATTATTCAATGTGTTGGTATATAAACATTCATAATTGTCTCATGGCTCTTTAACTTCCGTGGCATCAGTTGCAATGCCTCACTTTCCATTTCTAATTTTATGGATCCTCTCTATTCTTATTTGTATCCAGTCATTTCTGTTGATCTTTTCAGAAATCAATTTGTGGTTTCATTGATTTTTTTTTTACTGATATTCTATTACCTATTTTGTTTATTTATGCTTTAATCACTATCATTTACTCAGGAATTAGTTTGAATTTTCTCTGGGTTTTGTTTTGAGATTTAAAGTTAGGTTGTTTATTTTCAGTGTCAAGTCTATTAAAATAAAGGTTTGAGCATAGCTTAGTTCAGTCTGGTCTGGCACTTTCTATATAGAACAAGTTGGTCTTATACTTATGATCTTTCTGCCTTACCCATTTCTAGTGGTGGGTTAAGATGCATGCAGTTTCTATTTTCTTATCTTGCATCAGTATTATGCTGTTTTACTTACTATAATTTGTTTTTCAAATCATGACATCTAGGGAGAAAAGTTACTGCTATTTTTTCCAACTTGCCCTTCATATGAATTTTAAAATCTCCCATCCAAGTACTAATAATGGTACCAAACTGACTGTATTTGCTGAATACAAAACTAATTAATAAAAAAATATAAAATAAAATAAAACAAAATAACTAAAGCAAAAATTTTAAAATCTATTTATCAAGATATATCAAATAGACATTTTTTTTTCTTTTTTTTTCTTTTTTTTCTTTATTAGTCAGTTTTGTATTCAGCAAATACAGTCAGTTTGGTACCATTATTAGGCTCATCCGTGACTTACCCCCTCCCCTTGGCCCCTCCTTGTTGAGGTATACGGGTCATGCATTGTGGAGTTAGCCCACAGTTATGGGTAAGCTAAATGTCTCTGTATATCATGACCCAACATGTGGCTCTGACATTCTTTCCGCCCCCTCTTCTGCAAAATTTCCCTGAGCCATGTTGGGTTCATTTTTGGTCTGCTTCAGTGATGAGGTGTTGGGGGCCTCTGAGGCTCCGGCTCTCTGATTTGGTAGGAGTTGATTTTTCTCTGTGCTGATCTCCCTCCCCCTTGTGCTGGTATCTGGTTCATCAGGAAAACAACCCCCTTGCTTGTTTCTCCAATTTTTCTTAGTTTCAGCCGGGGCCCTTTTGAGGTATGATGGGGTGGCTCTCTCCTTAGGATCTACATCTATCTGAAAAAGAGAAGCAGATTCTCCAACGGAGAGTAAGTTAGCACCAGAACAAAAGAGATAACCCTTACTTTTTTTTTTTTTTATACAGAATTTAATAGGTGTAGGCCCTCTTGTAGCCCACAATTGATGGTAGCTTGATATTGGAGACTGGGCTTATGTTTGGATATGGTTCTGACTTGTTTCCCAGCTCCAGCTATGGGTCCCATACCAGTGAGGGGATCAGTTAGCCAAATTGAGAGCAGTGAGTTCCCCACCATGGCTGTGTGCCACCACTGCACTTGTGTGGGCATCACACCAAGTTATTTGCTGCTAAGTAGGTTAGACCATGCGTTGCTTGGACAGATATTGGTCATTTTCCCCCAGTCGCCCATGTAGCACCTTCTGGCACTAGACACACTGACTGTCTGGGGACTGACTCTCTTCCAACTTCCAGCCATGCCATTCTAATTTGCATGTCAATCACATAAGGTGTCTTCAGCAGTAGGTTCTTACCACTAGCCCTTGGTGGGTCATCAAGTACTCTGACAGAAATCTGTCTGTCTTTTAGGAAACCTTGTAGGTCTCTCTGATCAAAAGCTCATTGTGGATGATAGCCCCATTCGGGTACTGGGAGTTACAGGTCAGTGCCCACTAAGAAAATGAGGAAAAAGATAACTAATATACAAGAGTTAGAGAGAGATAAGAGAGAGAGAGAGAGAGAGAGGGAGAGGGAAGTGAGGGAGGGAAGATGTAGAAGATTAAGGTTAGTCTTGATCTTACCCTCTCCAGTGTCTTGTGGTTCAGATGTTCCCTGTAAGGGCCTGGTGAAGGATCAGCCATTTGGTCTGTCTTTTAGTAAGCAGAAGATTATGGTACCATTGCTGTTTGGGTCTAGATTTGTGTTTCCCACCCCTTTGATGCCCTCCCCTCCCTCCCCTTCCATCCTAGTGTCTAGTCTAGGAGATGCTTGCTGGGTATGTAAGGTATCTTGGGTAGATTCAGGTTAGGTGCTGTAGATGAGTGAGGCTATGTGGCGATTTTTTTTCTGTGATTGGGTAAGTTCACTGAGAATGATCTGTTCCAGGTTCAACCATTTTTCCTCAAATTTCATTGTGTCATTTTTTTTTTACTACTGTATAGAATTCCATTGTGTAGATATACCACATCTTAGTTATCCATTCTTCTAGTGATGGACATCTGGGTTGATTCCAGCTCTTAGCTATTACAAATTGAGCCACTATAAACATGGTTGAGCAAATCTCTTTAGCCTGTGGTTTGAAGGTTTTAGGGTAGATGCCCAGTAAGGGAATAACTGGGTCTACTGGTATCTCTATACTCAGCTTTTTCAGAAGTCTCCATATTGCTTTCCAAAGTGGGATAGACATTTTGATTGAAATTGTTGTGATCCTTATGTTAATCTGCCTTAGTCTCACTGTGACAGAATGATTGATATAGACAAGTTCTGAGGATTAAAAATTTATTTTGGCTCATGATTTCAGAAGTCTCTGTCAATGATTACTTGGCCTCCTGTGTTTGAGCAGAGCACCTTGATGGCAGAAGCCAGAGGAGATTCTTCCTCTTGAAGCAGCAAACAAGAAACAGAAAAGGACAATCATGAAAGATCCAGGGTAAGATAGAAACTCCAAGGACTTCGTTCTCCTGGCTTAATCACACAATGAGGCCTACCCACCTATCAAAAGTGCTTCATGTTCTTAATCCATCGAGTGATGCATCCATTCTCTAGTTCAGAGCCTTGTGGACCCTACTGTCTAGAAGCATGCTCACAGACATACCCATAGGTAGACGTTACTAATGTGGGCATTTCTCAATCCAAACTGACAAACACAATCTAGCAACATAATTTTATTCATCAGTTTACATAGAGTAAATATTTTTTAACTTTTGTTTTTCCAATAATAAGTTTAATATGTTTCTTTGTTTTTTAAGACTTAAAATGCCTTTTATTAAAGTTTCGTAGTTTTTTAATTACATCATTGCATATATATTCTTAAACTTGATTCAATATTTATATTTTTGCTAGCATTATAAGACACATTTTATTGTAAAATAAGATAAAATATATATCATTTTGAATTGGTCTTTTATCATATATGCTACATTTTGACTTTGTTATTGTTGTAGTTTTATTTTAAATCAATTTCAAGAGCACCGTTGAATTAAGCAGGATTTTAAAGCTTGAATTCTTGTTAGGTGGCACTTATGTTATTGTTTTCTGGGATTTCTTATATTCAAGAACCAATAATAAATTATATTGCTTTGTAAATCAAAACAGAGAACGAGATGCAAAAACTAACTGTACAAGGAAAGTCGACTATATTTATAATGTGGAAATATGACTGTTTAGATCATAATTACTATTACTATTCTCACACTTGGAATGATTTAGAAATCCAGTGTAGAGTAAGTTAATAAACACTGACATCACTATCATTATTATAACTCTTATCACAATGTCTCGAGTGATTGCTGTGGCCCAGGGTTTGTGAAAAATGTTTTATTTTATTTATTTGAGAGAGAGGAAGAGAGACAGATAGAGAGAAAGAATGGGTGCACCAGAGCTCCCAGCCACTGCAAATAAACTCCAGACTCACATACCACCATGTGCACATGGCCAACGTAGGTGCTGGGGAAATGAACCTGGGTCCTTAGGCTGCACAGATGCTAAGACATCTCTCCAATCCATGAAAAATATTTTAAAATTTATTTGGATCAATCATCTAACATGTGTTAGCAACTGTTTTATATCATTAAAATTTCAAAACTTTATAAAATAAATATCATTGTATTGTTGTAGAATGGGGATCAATTTTACATGAGAAAAATATGCTTTAGAAAACCTGCTCAGCTCGGACACTCAACTTATTGTGTCCAGACACTTGGTCAACTATATTAACATCTAATTTGTCAGACTTATGGAAGGCCCAGACACTTTTCTGTGATATGAATGATGACATGAAATATTAGCTGATATTCTTGGAGTGATAGTATGGGTACCATCATGCTTACACTTGAGGGAAGAATCTGAGGGTTGTGAATAGATGATCAAAAGGGGACAAAACTCACAGGCTTTGTGGCCTTTGCTTTTCTCCAGAGTATAGAAAGGATCACAAATACTTGCAGTAGATGACTACAGATCAGCCCGGAGAAATGATTAGCAGGTAGCAAACAGACATAATTGTTTCTGAATCAATAGCTCATGAGGAGATCCAGAAGTATTTTCACTTGCAACTGTGATGGGATTTGAATTGGATTCCTGCCATTATTTCCCAAATTGCCTTTGTCTTGAAAAGAAAATTCATTTCATTCCAGAAAATTATTCCCAATATTAGATTTTACTATTTTCACCTGATTTTTCCATGATACAATCTTTGTATATATTTCAGAATGGTATAATCTCTCAGCAAAGATAGATTAAATTTGAGTTTTTTGGAGAAACACGATGACAAAGCACCCACTATAGTGGCATCATGATTTAAACTCTACGTCATACAGAGTGAAAATTATTTAATAGAACATCTTTACACTAAAGACCATAATTATGCTGTCAACTGTAGATATATTTTCTTCCCTTAGGCAAGTATCTCAGAAAAAAATGTGACTTTGATTTTAATAAAAGTTTTGGTTGCTACAAGCATTTTACTGCTCCATTAGAGATAAAGGAGAGACTGAAAGGCCGTGATCTAAGAACAATAACCAGAACCTAACAAGGTTGATTGGCATGTTGTATTTTTATTTTGGTGGTTGTGGTGGTTTGATTCATGTGTCCCCCATAAACTTAGTTGTTCTGAATGCTAGGTTCCCAGCTGATAGAGATTTGGGAAATAATGCCTGCTGAAGGGAGTGTATTGTTGGGGGCAGGCTTATAGGTGTTACAGCCAGTTTCCCCATGCCAGTGTTTGGCACATTCTCTTGTAGCTGTTGTCCACCTTATGTTGGCCAGAGGGTGAAGTTCATCCTCTGCCCATGCCATCATTTTCCCTGGCATCTTGGAGCTTTCCCTCAAGCCTGTAAGCCAAAATAAACCTCTTTTTCCCAGAAGCTGCTCTTGGTTGGATGATTTCTACCAGCAATGTGAACCTGACTGCAACAGTAAAGTGGTACTGAGGAGTGGGATTGCTGTTAGACACCTGACTGTGTGACTTTGGCTTTTTGGAGCTGATTTTTAAGAGGAATGTGGAAGGATTTGAAACCTTGGCCTGAGAGATGCCTTGCAGTGCTGTAAGTACAGCTTGATGGACTATTCTGATCAGAGTTGAAAGGCCTGAATGCAGTAAGAACTATGGACTGTGAGGTTTGGTTTATGAGGGTGAGAAAGAGCTTTGTCTGGACTGGGCTAACAGTTTATGTGAAAAGCTTGCTGTTATGCCTGTGTCCTGAGAAGTTGTGCATGGTTGCTCCACATAGAAATGAACTGGTGTGAACAGAGGGATATGGCACATAAAGAAAAACCTTTGGGTGAACTGTTGCCCATTCAGCTGCAATTGAGAGATTACAACCTTTGAGATTGAGCCAGTTGACCTGCACTGGGGCAAAAGGAAGAATGTAGACTCTTTTGAAGGGGCCTGAGTGCTCAAGGAGTGTCCTGTTCTTCAACGTCTGCCTTGTTTCCCCCCTGGATTAAAAAATTGGCACCCTATCTGGTATTGTGGAGTATAAGAAATGCAGGAAAGAGAGGGTCATTGAATTTGCAACATGGTCTTGTGTTTTGGAAATGGCCATGGACAGTGTGAAGCCGGTTTGCTGGTTGCCTGCATGAAGACCCCATGGGGCCATGAGGATGAACCATGGATTGCAGTGGAAACCCAGTGGAGATGCTAGGACAATTAGATAGCTACTAAGGAAAGCTGCCACCAGTGAAGTTTCCCAGGACTGTGGGTAGCCTAGCTGGAGGGGCAGAATTGGAATACCAGAGACTTGTTGCTGGTAAGAATTATCGGACCTGGAGGTTTGTCACTAACTAGAGTTGGTGGACTTGAAGCTACAGAGTTTGATGTTTTCCCTGGTTGTTTTAAATGTTGTATTGCTTGAATATTTATTTGCTATGCCCAATGCCATCTTTTGCAATGTGAATGTTCTGTGCCATTATGGGTTTTGAGGGGATTTTTTGGTATGATGGCTCAATTAAAAGATATTGGACTATGGGGATGTTTGAACATTATTGGAATTGATTAAAAACTATGGGGACTTTTAAAGTTGTACTGAATGCATTGTATTTTACATCATGTATGGACATCAGTTTATGGGGGCCAGGGGCGGAATGAGGTGGTTTGATTCAGGTGTCCCCCATAAACTTAGGTGTTCTGAATGCTAGGTTCCCAGCTGATGGAGATTTGGGAATTAATGCCTCCTGGAGGGAGTGCATTTTTGGGGGTGGGTTTATGGGTGTTACAGCCAGTTTCCCCATGCCAGTGTTTGGCATACTCTCCCATTGCTAATGTCCATCTTATGTTGGCCAGGGGGTGATATCCACCCTCTGCTCATGTCATCATTTTTCCTGCCATCTTGGATCTTCCCCTTGAGCCTGTAAGGTGAAATAAACCTCTTTTTCCCCAGAAGCTGTTCTTGGTTGGGTGATTTCCACCAGCAATGTGAACCTGAATGCAACAGTGGTATAAGAAGATATTTTGGAAATCATTAGTACAAGTCCTCTGTCCTGTTTTTGACTGGAACTATAGAAACAAATGAAAATATCAGAAAGAAAAGGAAATGACAATTGAAAAATATTTTTCTTTGTTAGTAGTCAAAATTAAAAATACAGAGTACTAACCAGTTTTCAAGTATTACATATGTTAATAATTAAAATTGATAATTAGGAGGTATTTAATGTCTGTTATTTGGCAGATGCTATATAAAATACTCTATGTAGACTTTTTTCATCACGAATTTCTGTTTTTATTAGCAGAAACTGTTATAAGCTATTTGTTGAGTTGTTGGTAAAGACAAATAACATCTGAATTGCCCCAACAAACTATATTGAATAGTCATTTACTTCTTCAAAAGATACTTATTGAGTTCCAACTACTTAACATGTATGAGTTAATTTTACATTAGAGAGATGATTATATCTGAACTCTCATTCTACTTATTTTAGGAGGTGAGGCAAGACATAAGTAACTATAGAATTTGATAAAAGCACAACAATATTATAAGAAAATAAAATAGGATAGGGAGTGATGGGGTGCTATTTCAGAGAGATGAGGAGCCTTCTTTCTGAGGCACCTTCTGAGTATGCATAGATTTGAGTAAAGCATGTAGATATTTGGTTTGTGAGTGGGGAAAAAAGTCTCAACAGGGTAGAAGACTCAGACAGAAATGTGCAGGAACATGCACATGGCTAGAGAGGGATGAGTGTTTGGAAAGTGGTGGGAAGCTAGAAAGGCATCCAGGGCTCCTTCAGGGCCAATGCCAGCTCCATGAGGATGTTGTAATGCATGGTCTAAACTATTCCTATATCTGTCATTTTCATTACTGTGCTTTTCATATCTTCCATAATATTTGGTAGCAATCACTGTTAAATTAGAGAGCCAAGTTGACATTTTTCTTATCATTTCATGTTCTTCTAATGACATACTAATTATTCAACAAAGGGGAGCTGCTCACATATACTTTAGACAGATAAGTATAAATATGTAATATACAAACAGAAATAAATAAGTGAGTTATATCACTTTCTACTTCAACCAATAAAAATAATACGAAGCTCCCTCACATATTAAAAATATTTCACAATCTTTGCATACTTTCTTTTGCTATTTATGTTTCTTTATTTGGTAAGTGCATGTGTGAGGTTATGCATGTGTTTCATGGTGGTGTGGTGTATGCATGTGTATGCAGATGTATGTATGGCCATGTATGCATATATAGAGGCCAGAGGAGAATGCTGGGTGTTGTCCTGCCCAGCAGTTCTCCAGTCTCTGCTTCCCACGGGAAAGGAAAACAGGCCTGTGTATGCAGTTGCTGCAGAACCAAAATCAGGGCTCATCAGGCCCTCATGGTTGCACAGTAAGCACTTTTACCCACTAAACCATCTCCCTAGCCCTATACTACTTCCCTATAAATACTTATGGTTATTGCTGATGTTTTGACTGTAATATACAAAGTATTGTCTTCATATTGTCACCTCCTAAGTCATTGCTAAGTCATTAACAGGCAATGTGAAAAAAACAAACTGCATGGCAATTGCTATTTCCTCAATTGCACTTCAACCCACATCAATTGTTGTCTGTTGTAATAGCACAGTTCTTGCTAAAAGAAATAGCATATTTAGAAAGCAATACTTCCACTTATTTTGCTTGACATTTTGCATTTCCTGTGGTAAGAAGTTAACATCTCTTCAAACTTTAAAAAGTTAAGTTATAATATTTTATTGAACTTTCTATTTTTAATTTTCCCATCTCAATCTAATGGTTTTCTCTTGTTTAATTAATACTTAAAATGAATTGCTAATTTATAAATATTTCTATATATTTCTTATGTATAATATCACATGTATGATTCAATCAAGCTAAATAACCAATCCAATATTTCAATAATCAATCTTTTACATGATAGGATGTCAAAATATATTTTAAATATTTTGTCATATTGACATATGCAAATATATTATCACCATCATCATGAAAGGCAATAGGTCACTACTTATTCTTCCAGACTAGATGAAATTTTGGAGCTTTTGATGAACATCTTTCTTTTGTCCATCTTGTCCATCTCTCGTCCTTCCCAACTTCTTATAACCACCTTTCTAATCTCTGTTTCTATAAGATAAAATTAATTTTTTTCCAGATTCCACACACATAGTCTTTGTCATTCTGTGTTTGGCTTATTTCACTTAGTAAAATATTGTCCAGTTTACTTGTGTTTTCAAAATGACAAAATTTACTTCCTTCTGAAGTCTTAATAGTATTCTCTTGTCTATATCTATCACACATTTTCATTTATATATGCATTAATAGACAGGTAATTTCACATCTTGCCTCTTGTGTGTGGCATTGCAATTAGCACAGGAGTGCAGATATCTATTCTGAATGCTAATTTCATGCATTTGTGCATATATACAGAAACGGAATTACTAGGTTGCATGTATTGTGGTTTGAATACTGTACCTCTCCAGAATGCTTACATGTAGAAGTTTTAGTTCTTGGTGAATGGATCCAGTCACTTGTCCTTTCTGTTTCTTCAACAGCCAAAGGCTCTCTTTCTCATGATGTTCAATTTCACCACTGGCCCACAGCAATGGAGAATGTGCCTCTGGACTTAAATCTCTGAAACCATAAGCTATTGGAATATTTATCTCAAGTATTTGTCACAGAGACCAAAAGTTGACCAAAATGGTCATTATATTGTTTAATTTCTCAGTAACATCTGGATTATTTCCTAAATGGTTATGCTAATTTACATTCCCACAAACACTGTATAATGGCTGCCTTTTCTTTATGTCTTTTCCAGCACTTGTTATCATTCGTCTCTCTGAGTTTGGTCTACAAACTATTAAACCACAGGTTGAGCCATACTCCCAGGTAAAGGCCATTCCTGACTACACAAATGGCTTTGTTGTTGGGAATGTTTCTGGCCAGCTTACTCTTTCTATGCCAAGTTCACATTAGTGGAAATAGCCAGACAGATGTCCAGATGGTGCAAATCCTATTCAAAGACCAAAAGACAAACAATAAATGGGAAAGAACCTATACAAAAGCTACACATAAAGAAGGGAAAATAAAACAAAGAAAGGAACACATGAAGAAAGCATATTGAAATTCAAAAGTGCAATGTTAAAACAAATCTTTAAAAAGTGATATAAGTAGATCTGTAACATTGCCCTGAATGTATGTGTGTTGAAAGTAGACTTTAGAGTGAAGTATTGCTCACTATTTGCTCTTTAGGTATTAAGCAATAATCCATGTTTTTAAGTATTTAAAAGAAAAAAATTAAAATATTTTATACTTATTTATTTATGTGTATTTATTTATTTCTGAGAGAGAGAGAGAGAAAGAGAGAGAGAGAGAGAGAGTGGGTATGCCAGGGCCTCTAGCCACTGGAAATAAACTCCATATGCATGTGCCACCATGTGCATGTGACTTACATGGGTTCTGGGGAGTTGAGCCTAGGTCCTTAGGCTTCATAGACAAGTGCTTTAACTGCTAAGCCATTTCTCCAGCCCCCTAAAAAAGTTTTATCCCACTCAAAATTTGAATTTCTCTTCCATTTCAAAGCCCCACTGTAACCCTGCTCTCAGCTAAGGATAGAATGACAGAGAGAAAGAAAGGGAATGAATGATCTGCTCCCTCCCTCTTTCTACTTGTTATTTCTCTAGCCATCACCTCTTTGTGCTCTTGATGTCTGGCATCTGGGGCAGGAGAAAGCCTAAGAGGCAAAGGTCGTGACGTCATGTGGCTTGAGACCCTTTGCTTGGCAGATGTAACATGCTTCTTTTCTTTTGCGTAGGGCTTTTGTAGGATCTGAGAGAAATCTGCTCTCTGCAGCTGGAACTTTCCACACTGTGGTCATGATGATTCTCCTCTACTAGCTTCCCAGAGCTCTTGTCAACAGCTGCTTGGGTGGCACACACCCCACTGGTGTTTACAGCTTGTGTCTCCCTTCCACAGGGCGTTATCATCTGGGAAGGAAACCTGTAAACATTGACTAAGCCTGCCTACTTCCCAAGGTTCCCACTTTGACTCATCATACCGATGGATGCTCATGTTCTTCTCCCAAGCTCAAGAGGTTCAAGCCTGCCTTCTGCCACTTATCTCTCATTTAGAAACTTTTAATAGGTCTTGTTGATATATTTCTTTCACTTTAGGCAAAATTGAATTGCTAGGGTTTGCATCTCATTCATAAATTTAAAAAAATGTATATATTTATTTTTATTTCTGTGAGAGAGACAGAGAAAGAGAAAGAGAGAGAGAGAGAAAGAGGCACAGAGAGGAAGAGAGGGAGAGAGAGGAAGTTTGAGAGAGGATGGGCTCTCCAGGGCATCCAGCCAATGCAAATGAACTCCAGATGCATGCACCACCTTGTTGTGCATCTGGCTTATATAGGTCCTGGGAAATTGAACCTGGGTCTATTGGCTTGTAGGCAAGTGCCTTAACTGCTAAGCCATATCTCCAGCCCTCATTCATAATGTTTTTTCAAGTACTTTTTCATGTTGTGTTTTGAAGGTAGCAGAGCACATGTCAATGAGCTGTATTCACAAAATATATAGCTTTGAGAAATCAGTCTCTTCTCTGGTAAGTACCTCTATTTCTTAGAATTCTACCCTGGTTTGGAGGGAATCTTTTTCTTCCCTTGAGGTCAGATTGGAAGGGAACCTCTTAAACTGGCTGTTAAAAGCATTGGCTTCTTGCTTAGGCCCACAAGGTAAATAGAAGCAAGATGAAAACCTGTCATCTCTGCCATCATCTGTGTCTGTACTTTTGCTGAAGGCCAGAGGTAAGTTATTATTCAAAACATTTCCTGTTGTTTCACATTAGATTTCTTGCAGGACTGATAGACTAATCCCTGCCATCAGACAGGTTCTCTATGAGTTTAAGGCTATGCCATCAGCAATCAACAATTTCCCAACTTAGTTGACTCTTTTGCAATGCTGGATTTGAAGAGTTGAAGCAATGCTGGATCAACAAAAGGTGGAGCCATTCCTTGAGAAGGACCGTGCTTAATAAAGCATGCCTCTTGTCCTCCATTTGAACTTGAACCTCACATCAATACCCTAGAAGGATGGATTCAGGGTCACCAGACCCATTTTTTTTTCTCTTCTCAATGTAGCCCCATTGAATTCCTCTCCTTTCTTGCTTTTCACCATTACTCATCCATCTTAATTGGTGTATTAAGATAGGTGCTCAACTTCATCTGCTAGGGTTGCGAGAACCCAGGCTTTCATCCTCACAAATCTGGCACCCCACTTCACTACTTTATTTCTACTAGATTTGCAACTCTTTCAAAAATACACATTGTAGTTCTCATATATAAATAGAGTTGGTGAGGGTGATGGAGTACACTCACAAACCTATGACTGGTGCTCAGTATCTTTCTTTTTTCTTTTTATTTTTCAAGCACGGGCACTCTATCTTTGAGTGTTGGAAGATATATTCATTTTGGCTATGGTTGTAACAAATTATCACAAAGCTGGTGGCTTAATGAACACAAATTCATTATCTTGCAATTGTGTAAGTTGGAAGTCTGATTTAATTCATTGGACTAACATCAAGTTGTCAGCAGGATGGAATTCTTTTCTGGAAGCTGTAGGAGAGAATACATTTTATACCTTCTGGAGGCTATAGAGCCAGCCATTATACATCTTTCTGACCATTCCCCTACAATCTGTTAGTCTGTCTGGATGTTCATTATAAAATATCACAGATTAAGTGGCTTGAACTATATTCTCATAGTTTTAGAAATTCAAAGTCAAGTTGCTATTAAAGGGCTTGTATTGGATGAGGCATCACTTGGCTTTTTGACAGTTTCCTTTCTTTTGCCTTCCATTTTCTATTCATATAGAAGGGAGGAGATAAAGAGAAGAGGGAGAGAGAGAGAGGGAGAGAGAGAGAGAGAGAGAGAGAGAGAACATGAGGAGTGATTAGTACCTCAGTTAGTTACTTCCCTGAAGTCCCTGACTCCAAATAAAGTCACAATGGGGTTTAGTACTTCATTATATGAATTTTGGGACACAATTTAGTACATAACACATAGTAGCATGTCTTTCACAGATTTTGATCATGAGGGGACATTTTTGGGGAAATTATTTTGTGTACCACAGAGGAAATTCTAGATAACATCTAGTTGAGTGACCTGTTACAGAGATTATAAATTTATACTCTTTAGTAAACACCATTCTGGGATGTGATAATTTAATTATCTATTTCTAATTTCATTTTATATCATTCTGTAAATGAATGTTTATCACAGATATTGTTACTAGGCCCATAGCCTTTAAATTGCACTATTTTAAAATTATTTTATATACTTAATAGTTGTGACTCTTATGATTCAGGAGCATTTCCTCTCAGTTTGTGAAAGATATAATCAGCCCACTCCAAATACCTATTAGAAAAAGCAAATAACATCAAATAAAGGCAGCAACAAGAGCAGTGTTCTCTTTCCTCCACACACAAGGGGGGACAGAATGCAATTCAGCAACAGATGTGGAGGTTTGCACTTTATTAAAGCTAAATTCCATTATGTACTAAGCTGTAGAGCAGAGGCTGTGGAAAATGTAGTATGAAAACATTTTATTCTGCCTTACTTAGTAAAACTTAAGGAAAAAGATAACAAGAATCTGATGAACAATAAAGTAGAATATTTGACCTTTAACAACACACAATGGGTTAAATATGTAAATAATGAGGCCAAAGACATGTAGATTTATGGGATTCCCAATTAAGGTACAACAAATGATGAAAAGAGGAGAGCATATAAAGTATAAATTAAAAAAATTCATTGCATAGCTTAATTCTGTGTTGCCTTATTTGTCCTTGGGGATTTGTTCTTTACATTCCTGAAGGAAGGCAATCAAGGGTGTGACAAAGGCTGCTCCAAAATCAAGGTACAATGTATGTAAGTATGGAAATATCATGGAAAATCTTAATAATTTTGTACAATTAATAATGGCAGTAATAATAAAAAATAAAGTTACAACAAACAAGAACACTAACCCCAAATATCTCTGCTATCCAGATAGTGGATGCCTAGAATTTAACTATTATGTAGTTCTCCATACAGCATGGAGCTTGCTTTCTGTAGGGAGTGGAGATGGGGCTCCTCTAGATGTATTAAGTCACCAAAATCTTCACCTGAATTTTAGCTGGCTTATTTTATAGGGACTATAAGAGCAGAGCAGCTCTGTAGATTTACAGGGGACAGACCTCTGCAAGAAAAGTTGATATACAAAAGAGCTGAAAATGATTCAAAGCTTTGTCGTTCTTCTCATAAAATTCAGGACAGTAACTTCTTCTCCCAGCTATGGCCTCTACTCTCAAGCCTTCCAGTCATGAGTGGAACTCCAGGAAGTTCTAAATCTAGAAGTCTCCATCTTCCTTCTTAAAACCAGAAAAGCACTGGTTCAGGGTGAGGGGATATTGTTTTGTACTATATTATGGCTAACACAAATTGGTAATATGAATACAGATGAAAAGTTTGTGAGTTTTATGTTTCCAGCTATTTAAGATATGTACTATAAACATGGAAAAAGTCTTTCTTAACACAAGGATAAGAAAATTGTTAAGTTAGGGATTGTTATGGTTCATCTTGTCAACTTGATGGGATTTAGAATCACCATGGAAACAAATTTCTGAGTTTATCTGTGAAAGAGTTCTGAGATGTGATGGAGATGCCCCCCAAAAACTCATTTGTTTTTAATGTTTGTTCTCCAGCTGATGTCAAATGAGAGGTGGAAACTTGCTGGGGGTGGTATTTCATTGGGGGTGGATCTTAAGATTTGTTAGACCCTTGCTTGCCAGTATTAATTCAGATCACTTTCTTGCTACTATTTCCCACCTGTTGTGGCAGAAGTGATGTGTCATACTTTCCCCTGCTATTACGAATTTTTCCCTCAAGACTGTAAGTAAAATAAATCCTTTTCTCCCAACAGCTGCTTTTGGTTAAGTGTCCCAGCACTGAGAAGGTAACCACAACAGAAAATTGGTACCAGAGGAGTGGAATCATTGATTATAGAAATCTGATCATGTGGCTTTAGGTGTTTTGGAAATGATTTGCAGGAGGAATGTAGAAGGATTTAAAACATTGGCTTAAGAGATGTCTTTTAGTGCTGTAAGAAGAGCTTGATGGACTATTCTAGTTAGGATTTGAAAGACTTAAATGCAGAATTAATTCTGTATTCTTGGTTTATGAGGTGAAGAAAGCTTTGTCTGGCCTAGGCTAGAGACAGCTAGCTGTATTCTGTCCATGTCCTGAGAACTTGAGCAGGGCTTAGTTTAGAAGAAATGTACTGGTGTTAGCAGAAGGAAATAGCACAGAAATAAATGAAAGTTTTGGGAAAGATATATCAGCTCTCTTTAGCTGCAATTGTTTGAGAGATTATCGTCATCAAAAGTGCACCAGGTGTTCTTCTTCGTTCAGATAGTAGGAAGAATGCTGAAGGAGTTTTCCTGCTCTTAAAAGTCAGTTTTATCCACCCCACCATTGTAACATGATTAACGAATTTGGTAGCCTATCCTAGTACTATGGAAGTACAACAAATATGGAAAGAGGTGGGGAGGGGAGAGAAGGGGTCAATGAATTTCCAGTGCAGTTCTTTGGAAATAGCCACTGGACAATATGAGGCAGGCTTGGTGGAATTCCTGCCTGAACACCCAGTGGAGCCATGAGGATGAGATATGATTTGCAGTGGAGACCTCAGGACATTAGAGATGCCAAGACTATGAAATGGCTGCCAAGGAGCACTACTGGCTTGCAAAAGAGTTTTCTCCACATTGTGGGTGGCATTAGGACCTTAGAGCTATAGGAGTGCATGTTTGCCCCTGTTTATTTTTTTAAATTATTTATTTATTTTATTTTGAAAGCAATAGACAGAGAAAGAAGCAGAAAGAGAGAGAGAGAGAGAGAGAGAGAGAGCGAGAGAGAGCGTGAATGGGTGTGCCAGGGCTTCCAGTCACTGGCAAACAAACTCCAGATGCATGTACCACCTTGTGCATCTGGCTTACATGGGTCCTGGGGAATTATGCCTCAAACAGAGGTCCTTAGACTTCACAGGCAAGCATTTAACTGCTAAGCAATCTCATCAGCCCCCTCCCCCTGTTTATTTTTGATGTTGTATTGGTTAGGTCTTTTAATCCTATACCACTGTTTGCAGTATAAACGTTTATTCTGTGCCATAGAGTATATTTAGCATTTGTGTTTAGATATTATAGCCACACAGTTAAAAGACCTTTGACCATGGTAATGTTTGAATAGTGTTAGGATTGATAAAAACTATGGAGACTTTTGAATTTGGGCTGAGTGCAGTTTTACATCTTTAGATGATCATGAGTTTATGGGGACTAGGGTTAGAAATTGGTGGTTTGAACCAGATGTTCCCCATAAACTCATATACTTTCATTGATTGGTCTCTAGATTATATCAACTTGGGAGATGAAGCCTTCTGGAGAAGGTGTTTTAATGGGGTGGACCTTAAGTTTTATTAGAGTCTTGCTTGCCAGTGTTAGTTCAGCTCACTCTCTTGCTACTACTTTCCACCTTCTGCAGCCACCTCTGCTTGTGCATGCTTTACCCTGCCAGCATGATGCTTCCTCTGAAATATATAAACTGAAAAGAATCATTTCCTCCCATCAGCTGCTTTTGGTCAGGTATATTGTCTCACCAACAAGAAGGTAACTACAACATTAGATTAGGGTAATTGAGGTGGGAAGTCGCACTGTAACTATGGGGAGCACTATTCCATGGATTGAGGATTGTGGACTACATATAAAGGAGAAAATGGGCTAAGTGCTAGCTCCTAATCCTCTCTGCTTCCTGAGTGTGGATGCAATGTGACCAACTCTGCTTCATGCACTTGTTTCCATGCCTTTCCTGCCAACATGCAATATAATCATGAGCTACAAGGTGAAATAAACCATTTTTGCCTTAAGGTGTTTGGTCATAGTAACAAGAAAGTAACTAATACAGGGATCATGACTTGGCCTCCCAAAACAGATTAATTTTTGTTTCTGTGACAACAGAACAAGAAAAAATATGGGGTAATGAATAAGAAACACTGAAATTCTCCATGAAGCAAGTTTTTAGAGAAAAAAAATCCCACACTTTGAAAATTAATTTTTATAAAGGGGAAGAAAATCAAATATTTTTCAATAAAATTTGATCCTTGTTTGTTAGGTAGTAAAGAGCTTAAATATAAAAAATCCTAAAGGTTCTTAGCATAGGTCTTAGTTACACATAGAAATACCTAGGGAAATAAGTATCTTGGTATATCTGCTCTTGAAGTTCATTTTTTTTTTGTACTATTGTTGACCCAGGTGTTGGGGTAATTTAAAATATAACTTCCAAAATGTGAATTGCTATGGGGATATGTAAGGTAGAATCTCAAAAACAATCTGAGTAGGATGAATGAATTAGCATTTTCTTTTAAAACATGTAAGCATTCCTTGGATTACATTTTTGCTTACATTTTAACCATTCTAACAGATGCTCATTGGTACTTCATTGTTTAAATTTGCATTTCTCATAGATATATAGTGATGTCTCATTGGTTTAACTTACATTTTTTAGTGAAATTTTATAGTGAGCAAGTTTTTTTAATGCTTTTTTACCATGTGCCATCCTGGTGAGATGTCTGTTCATATCTTTTGCCTATTATTAAGCTTAGTTGTTTTCTTATGGAATTTCTGAAAGTATTTCAATATGCATATATGATATAGTAGTTCTTTATTTATTCTTGATATGCTAAATGTGTGTTTTTCAGACATTTTCTCCCAAGATGATTTGTTTAATGATTCTCTTAGTAGTTTTTTTTTTTTTTACAGTGTAGACTTTAAAAATCTAATAAAATCTAACATCATGTTTTTCATAGACCATGGTTTCAGTATGATATCAAATCTTACAACCAACTCCAAGATCAAGTTGATACTCCTTAGGTTTTTCTTTAGAAGCCTAACAGTTTTTTTTTTGTTGTTGTAATTTTACATTTATATATCTGGGATTCACCTTGAGTTTATTTTTGTATAACATGTAGACTTGTAAAGCTCTCACTTGAACAACTGTGTTTACAGTGGCTACCTTGACTAAGGTGAGGAAGATTAGTAAACAGTTTTAGCTGGGAGGTAGGAATTAAAAGATATACTATATTTAAAAATATTATTTGGCAAATAGATGTCAGATAGAAGCCTGGATAGAGAAGTCCACTGAACAGATTCTCACATAACAATAATATCAAGAAATCAGAAATTTTGCCTAACTTCACAAATACCTACAAGCTTCTCTTGTTTCTGTGTTTTCTGCCAGTAATGCAAACCTGACTGCAACAGTACCTAAAAATAATCTGTGTAAAACTGAACTGATAATCTTTTTTGTAGACATGCTCCTCCACTGTTTCTTGTTTCTGCCATAGTGAATGACTGTTCCCACTCAGTTGGTATATCTAGAAATCTATTAGACACCAACTTTCCATCAATTTTATGTTCACCAATTGTTTCTTATTACTATTGTGGCAAACAAGTTTCTACATAAGGTTTCCCAAGTCTGAGCAAAGGAAATCATCATCAGCATCATTAACAAAAAAAGGATATTTGTAAAAAGTAAGGTTTCAAAAAATAGTAATTCTTTTCCTGATTTCTGAATGGTCCTATACAGATGTTTCAGGTAGGGAAGTACACCGCTCCACGATGCAACCCGGGCTCCTGGAGTCTGAAGTCAAGTCTCTTATACCTGCCTTCCAAATTTGCTCTGTGCATTGCCTAACAGTCATTCTGAAAGGGAAATAAATGGCATAAAGAGGCATCTATAAGATGTTTCATGAGGAATTAAAATGGAATGCATTTCTGTTCTCACTGCAATAGAGAGAACTAATTTAGATAGCATACCTCATTGTAGGGAAGGCTTGGAAGTATGATTGGACACCTGAATTTTCTGTGACAATGGGCAAAGCAGAGAAGCACTTCAGGAGAGTCACTGCCCTCTCACTGCCATTTCTTGTTCTTTCATTTTTTGTTCTTTAAGCCCCAGATTTATTAGGCTTTTGTCCTTACCTGATCCTTCTTTCCCTCAGGACTTTGAATACAATTTTCTCTGCTTTGTATGTTGTTAATTTTCTTCACTGAGATGGAAATTATTATTCAGAATTAGGAACAAAGTATAATGATATATATGTATGAAAATATTACAATGAAAACCATTTCTGGTATATAGCCAAAAAAGTAATTTAAAAAAATCACAGTGTAGAAAAAGAATATCTTATTTTCATGTGAAAACTTATTGTCTCCATTTCACCTGAAAATTTGGAATACTTTATCCAAAACTTGTATATTATTTTAGACTGTATGCTTCTCCATAGGATTCCCGGTATTCAGTATATAGCAGTCATAGACAACTCCACATTGAAAGGATGAGCATGCAAATCAGACACAGTTTATGGGAGGAATAGATTTATTTCAAGCTTACAGAGCCAGGGGAAGTTCCATGAAATGGTGGAAGACGTTTGCTCCCTTTCATCAATCCCAGCAGAGATACATTACCAAATAGCCAGCACCACTGGCAAGCACAACCACAGCTCAAAACCTCTTTATATACTTTAGATTGAAATTCAGTCCTCTTCTGGTAACATGCCCCCCCACCTTTAGCAGGAGTCTGTCTGCTAAGATCTGAAGCTGCAACTTCAATCTTAATAAAACACCTAATCCTATGGGGGACATATATTCAAACTACCATAATGGTTATTTAGTAAATTATTTCCTAAATAAATGCCTAGATGGATGAATGGATGGTTGAATCAGTGGAAATGTAGATAAGCTTAAAGGTGAATGGTAAACAACCTGACATAAACCCAACTTGAAATTGTTAGATGTTAATGTTAATTGTTAATGAAAAAAAATTCATACCACTTCAAGTGCAGTAAGGAAAACTTTATTCAGGACCATTGTGATAAATAGAGATTGCTGTGATGCAATGGAATCTTGAAGCAGGTGAGATAGAGTGAGCTCAACTCTAAATATAGCTTGGCCAATCAGAAAGTCATAGCCAAAAAAAAAAAAAAAAAAAAAAAAAAAAAAAACAAGGTGAGAGACAGTGGATGGATGGGAAATTACTAGGAAACATCAGTGGTATTCTGGTGAAACTAACCTAGAAGTACTCTAGCTGGACACAGCCAGGGTAATGAGATGGTAGAGGATGGAATTCTCTGCTGAATTGACTTGATATTGCTCAAACAAGATTTTACAAGGAAATCATACTCATGGCCTAGGAGAAGGTTAAGTAGCCTGCCCTGAATAAAGTTTCGTTAATTTTTTTTCCATGAAAAGTCTATTCAGAAGCAAAGTAGGTACTTACAGAAATAAAACATATGAAGATTGGAATAATTTGGGTAGTTACAAAAAAGTAATTAAGGCCAATAAGAAAATTACAGAAGAATGGGAGTCAACTTTGTCAGATGGCTGTTCATATGAACACTGTATTTCACAATAATGGTAGGAATTATTGGAAATAAAGACTGCTTTTTCACATACCAGAGCTCTCACTTAAGGTGACATAAGTTGAGATCATATATAGGAATGCAGGTCAATTTTTATGCACTCAAATGAGTGGACTTATTTAATTGGTATCAAATGTGATGAGAGTGGTCCTGCCATGGATAAGCAAAAGAAAGATAACATATTCCTTACCATAAAATAGAGAATAGCATTAGAAGAGAAGAATGTAAGTAGAAGTGGAATTAGCAAGTAAAAAATAGTTCTAGGTAAAAAGAAGATATAAATAAGGTGGAAGGGGCTGCAATGTGGATTATAGATCAAGGACACTAGGAAGGCAAGGGTTACCTACAGAGATAGGAAATACTTGTACGTAACTAGTGTTAGTGCTCCAGCTGGGGCTTTCATAACAAGTATTTTTTTTGTTTGTGTGTATGTGTGGTTGTTCTTAACTCAGAACTAAGTATGCTGAGGAAGTAGAAAGAACAAGAGATTTACAAGACATTTAAAGCTAAGAATGTGAGAAGAAATGGATAAGAATATACATTGAGTCTTCTCAGCTCCCTGGTCCAGGTTCCCTGCAGGAGATGGCTCAGAGTGAGTAGGCCAGACCCCTGTTTCCTGGTGGTTCCTCCCAGCTTCCTAGTCCAGGCTCCCTGTGCAGGAGGGTGTGTGGGTGGGCATGGAGTGAATAGACCAGAAACCTGTTTCCAGGCTCCTCCCAGCTCCCTGGTTCAGGTATCCTGCATAGGAGGGTGTGTGGGCAGGTAAGGTGAGGAGACAGGAGGTCAGATCCTTGTTCGCTTGCTCCTCCCAGTTCCCTGGTCCTGGTTGATCCCATTGTGTCTTGCTTTGGGAGGCCTGGTTAATGTGTGGGTTGTGGAATCATGCCCTTTGCTCTGGTATTCTGACTGGCCACTGAGTACCAACATCCTTGTTCACCTGAATCAGAGAGTGCATGGGCCAAATACAAAAAGTTGCTTCCTCCTCAATAAAATAAAGAATCTTCCTAAAATGGGGAGACAACAATGCAAAAGAAAAACAACAAAAGTCAGAAAACTGAGAGATAGCCACCAAGGATGCCTAGTCCTACAATGGAAGCCTCCAACGAAATCATAGAGAAATCAACAGAAATTCAACCTCAAAATTAAAACAGAACAATCAATGAGACCCTGATGAAAAGAATTGTTGAATTGGATGCAAAGCATCAAAGAACCAACAATTGTATCAATGAAATTGAATAGAATTGTTTCTTAGAGCATTCAGTTTTTGACAGTAGGTTTAACTTGATTGAAGAAAATGTTAGAACCCTCAAAAAATATGAATGATTTGAAGTCAAGAAATGGAAGATCTCAACAACCGGTTAAGTGTAATTAAAACTTGATCAAATGCAAGAATGAATTCCAGGAAGCATCAAGAAAATCAGAACTCAAACTGAAATCATACCTCTAAAAAGAGATGGACATGGTGCTAAATAACACACAGAAAATAAAAATCAGATGGAAATTATAAAAACCTCTCTACAACCCCTCAGCCACAGAGTTACTCATGTGGAAGACAGAACCTCTAACTTGGAAGACAAGACAGAAGAAATTGATCAGGAGTCCAAAACTTTTCTAATTTCAAAAAATTAAGTGAACAAAATATGAGGAAACTGTGGGATACCCTAGAGCAACCAAATGTCCAGATCATGGGTATACCAGAAGGAGAGGAAATCCAGGCCATAGGCACAGAGAAACATAGAACATATTAAAAAAAATTATTGAAGAAAATTTTCCAAATCTTTCAAAAGAGAGGCCCATCCAGATACAAGAAGCCCACAGAACACCAAACAGACAGGATCAAAGAAGAAACTCTCCAAGGCACATCAAAAACAGCAAGAGAGAAACAATTCACAACATAGAAGGCAATCCCATCAGAATTATACCAGATTTATCAAGGGAAACTCTGAAAATGAGAAGGGAGTGGAATGGCACACTTTAAAATATAAAAAATTATGGCTTCCAATGCAAGCTACTCTATCCAGCAAAAGTATCCCTCATAATAGATGGTGAAAGGAAAACTTTCCATGAAAAAAGTTAATTCTATAATTATATGACTACAAAGCCAAGCCTATAGAGAATACTTGAGGGAGTACTCCAAACAGAACAGTCAACAACCATTCTCAAGAGCCAACAAAAAGATCACAATAACCAAAAATAGACCAGGCTCAACGTAGTACAAAACACAAGAAAGCAACAAACCACATGTAGCAGACAGCTTCAGGTTTGCTGAGATGAACTTTCAGACCAGACACAGTTATGGAGGAAGGGATATTTATTGAAGCTTACAGATCCAGGGGAAGTTCCATAATGGCAGAAGAAGCTGGCCTTCCTTCACAGGCTCAAGCAGAGAGAGAGAGAAGCACAAGCCCAAAGCCAAAGGCCACAGCACACTTCAGGAACTCCTGCTAGGGACACTTTGCATATCTTTAGATTGAAATCTGAAACCCACCACGACACCTAAAGATCCACCCAGTGACATTGCCTCCAGCCAGGTGGTTGCAGATGCAAACTACAAACAATAAAGAACTGAATATATTGGGGGCCATCTATTCAAACTACCCACCACATAAATCACCTCATCATGGCAGCAATTAATTCAAACCTTACAGCAATAACCTTAAATATTAATGGTCTTAAATCACCCCAAAAAAGAAACAGGTTATCATGGTAGATTAAAAAGCTGTACCCTTCTATATGCTGTCTTCAAGAAACCTACCTCACAACTAAAGATAGACACCTCCTCAGGATGAAAGGATGGAAAATGATATTCCAAACAAATGAAAATAAAAACAAGCATGGGTTGCAATATTAATATCTGATAAAATGCACTTCAAACCAAAAGTAATCAAAAAGGAAAAAAAGGCCACTTCTTACTCATCAAGGGAATGATCCAACACGAGCCCATCACAATCATAAATATATATACACCAAACACAGGTGCACCACAGTTTTATAAATCTACTTGACAATACAACAGAAATAAACACCAACACCATCATAGTCCATAAGAACCACATGATCATCTCAATTTATTCAGAGAAGGCCTTTGACAAAATATAAAACCACTTCATGATCAAAATGCTAGAAAGAATAGGCATGGAGGGTTTATATCTCTCTCAACACAATAAAGGCTATATATAAAGCACCTAAAGCCCAAATAATACTTAATGGGGAAAGATTCAAGGAGTTCCCACTGAGATCAGAAACAAGACAGGGGTGCCCACTCTCACCACTGCTTTTCAACATAGTGCCAGAAGTAGTAGCCCAAGCAATAAGACAAGAGAAAGAAATAAAAGGGATTCAAATTGGAAAGGAAGAAGTCAAATTAGCCTTATTTGTAGATGACATGATCCTGTACATAAGTGACCTGAAAGCCTCCATCTCAAAACTTCTAAAGGTGATTAATTCCTTCATTAAAGTGGCAAGATATAAAATCAATACACAAAATCAGTAGCTTTTCTTTATGTAAAGGACAGAGAAGCAGAGAATCAGTGAGCTGTCCCATTTTAATAGCAACAACAAAAAATTTAAATACCTTGGAATAACACTAGCCTAGGATGTGAAACACTTATATAATGAAAACATAAAAACACACAAGAAAGAAATAGAAGAGAATCTGAGAAGATTGAAAGACTACTCATGCTCCTGGATAGGTAGAATTAATATTTTGAAAATGGCAATTCTACCAAAAGGGCTATACCAATTTAATACAATGACAATAAAAATATCCATATCATTCTTAACAGAGATTTGTAAAAATGATCTCAAAATTCATATGGAATGACAACAGGCCTTGGATATCCAAACATATCCTCAGGGGAGAAAAAGCCACCTCTGGAGGTATCACCATGCATGATATAAAGCTATATTACAAAGCCATAGTAACAAAAACAGCATGGTACTGGAATAAAAAATAGAAACATAGACCAGTGGAACAGAATTGAAGACCCAGACCTTATGTCAAGTAACTACATCTATGTGATATTTGTCAAAGGTGCCAATAATGTAGACTGAAGAAGAGACAACATCTTCAACATATGATGTTGGACAAATTGGATGACTATATGTAGGAAAATGAAATTAGACCCACTCATCTCTCCATACACAAAAATTAAACCAAAATGGATGAAACACCTCAACATAAGACCTGAAACTATTCAATTACTGGGAGAAAAAATAGGAGGCATACTCCAAGATCTAGGACTGGGACAAGACTTCCTGAACAAAACTCTAGTAGCCCAGGAAATTAAACCATCACTCAATCAAATGGATCTCATGAAGCTAAAAAGCTTTTGCACAGACAAACATACCATAAGCAGAGCCAATAGATTACCCATTGAATGGGAGAAATTCTTCACCAGCTATACCACTGACAGAAGCCTAATATCTAGAACCTAGAAAGAACTCAAAAAACAAAACAATAAAAAAATCAAATAACCCACTCCAAAAGTGGGGCAAAGAACTGAATAGGGAGTTCTCAGAGGAAGAATTACATATGGCTAACACACACTTAAGAAAATATTCAACATCCCTAACCATTCAGGAAATACAAATTAAAACAACTATAAGATTCCAGCTTACCCCAGTAAGGATAGCAAACATTAAAAAACATATAAAAACAAATTTTGGTGAGGCTGTGAAGAACTAGGAACCATCATTTACTGTTGGTGGGTATGAAAGCTGGTACAACCACTAATGAAATCAATATGGAGACTCCTGAAAAGGATGAATATAGAGTTACCAACAGACTCTGTTATTCCCTTGCTGGGCATTTACCGTTAAAGCTCCATACCTCAGTTCTGAGTTATTTGCTCAACTATGTTTATAGCTGCTCAATTCATAATAGGTAATATCTGGAATCAACTCAGGTACCCATCATTGGACAAATGGATAACCAAGCATCTCCTAGACTAGACACTAGGATGGAAGGGGAGGGAGGGGAGAGCATCAAAGGGGTGGGAAACACAAATCTAGACCCAAACGGCAATGGTACCATAATTTTCTACTTACTAAAAGACAGACCAAATGGCTGATCCTTCACCAGGCCCTTAGAGGGAACACCTGAACCACAAGACACTGGAGAGGGTAGGATAAAGACTAACCTTAATCTTCTACATCTTCCCTCCCTCACTTCCCCTCTCCCTCTCTCTCTCTCTCTCTTATCTCTAACTCTTGTATATTAGCTATCTTTTTCCTCATTTTCTTAGTGGGCACTGACCTGTAACTCCCAGAAGCAGCATGGGGCTATCATCCACAATGAGCTTTTGATCAGAGAGACCTACAAGGTTTCCTAAAAGACAGACAGATTTCTGTCAGAGTACTTGATGACCCACCAAAGGTTAGTGGTAAGACCCTACTGCTGAAGACACCTTATGTGATTGACATGCAAATTAGAATGGCATGGCTGGAAGTTGGAAGAGAGTCAGTCCCCAGACAGTCAGCGTGTCTAGTGCCAGAAGGTGCTACATGGGTGACTGGGGGAAAATGACCAATATCTGTCCAAGCAACGCACGGTCTAACCTACTTAGCAGCAAATAACTTGTTGTGATGCCCACACAAGTGCAGTGGTGGCACACAGCCATGGTGGGGAACCAAGTGCTCTCAATTTGGCTAACTGATCCCCTCACTGGCATGGGACCCATAGCTGGAGCTGGGAAACAAGTCAGAACCAGATCCAAACATAAGCCCACTCTCCAATATCAAGCTACCATCAATTGTGGGATACAAGAGGGCCTACACCTATTAAATTCTCTATAAAAAAAAGGGTTATCTCATTTGTCCTGATGCTAACTTACTCTCCATTGGAGAATCTGCTTCTCTTTTTCAGATAGATATAGATCCTAAGGAGAGAGCCACCCCATCATACCTCAAAAGGGCCCCGGCTGAAACTAAGAAAAATTGGAGAAACAAGCAAGGGGGCTATTTTCCTGATGAACCATATACCAGCACAAGGGGGAAGGAGATCAGCACAGAGAAAAATCAACTCCTACCAAATCAGAGAGCCAAAGCCTCAGAGGCCCCCAACACCTCATCACTGAAGCAGACCAAAAATGAACCTAACATGGCTCAGGGAAATTTTGCGGAAGAGGGGGCGGAAAGAATGTCAGAGCCACATGTTGGGTCATGATATGCAGAGACATTTAGCTTACCCATAACTGTGGGCTAACTCCACAATGCATGACCCGTATACCTCAACAAGGAGGGGCCAAGGGGAGGGGGTAGGCCACGGATGAGCCTAATAATGGTACCAAACTGACTGTATTTGCTGAATAAAAAACTAACTAATAAAGAAAAAAAAAAGATGTGGTATATCTACAGAATGGAATTCTACTCAGCAGTAAGAAAAAAATGACACAATGAAATTTGTAGAAAAATGATCAAACTTGCAAACAGATCATACTAAGTGAACCCACACAATTACAGAAAGACAATCATTGCATGGTCTCACTCATCTAAGGTTCCTAACCTGGATCAACCTGAGTTGCTAATATACCTGAATGACATCTCAAGGCTTGGACAATAGGGAGGGTAGGGCATGGGGGAAGGGGGAAGGTGGATGGGGGGACACAAATCTGAACCCAAATTGAACTGGTACCAGAATAGCCTGGAACTAAAAGGGTGAACTCTCAACAGGACCTTAGGGGGAGCACCTGGATCAAAGGGCCCTGGAGGGGGTGAGATGAAGCCTAACCTTAAATGTCTCCTGTTTCTCTTTATTTTCTTTTTCTTTTTCCTTTTCCCTTAGTACTTGGCTGTAATTCCCTGCACCAGGATGCAGTTAACATCCACAATAAGCTGTTGATCAGAGAGACCTACAAGGTCTCCCAAAACACACAAGACAGACTTCTGTCAGAGCATTTGATTACCCACCAGAAATTAATGGTAAGACCCTACTGCTGAAAACACCATATTCTGTTCACACAGAACATGGAGAAACCTGGTTGGAATCCAGAAGAGAGCCAGTCCCCAGACAGCCCGTCTAGTGCTGGAAGGCGCTACATGAGATATGGGGGTGGGGGTGTGGTCAGTGGCTAACATCTGTATGAGCAACTCAAAGTCTCACCTACTCAGAAGCAAACAAGCTGACGTGATACTCACACAAGTGCAATAGTGGCACACAGCCATGGTGGGTAACCAACTGCTCTTGGACTGGCTAACAGATCTGTTAAGTGGAAAGGAAACCATATATAGAATTGGGAAACAAGTCAGAATCATCCAGATAATGATTTCATTTTCCATTGTAAAGCTCCCACTAATTTTGGGCTATAAGATGGTCTACACCCTTTAAAGTCTCTTTAAATTAATAATGATTGGCACATTTAACCAGTGCCAACTTCATTCTGCATTGGAGATTCTGCTTCTCTTTTTCAGATGGGAGCTGGACCTGAGGAGATAAACAACCTAGCGCACTTCACCTTGGCCCCAGCTGAAAACACAGAGGAATTGGGGAAATGAGCAAGAGTGCCACTTTCTCCATGAACCTGATATTAGCACAAGGGTGAAGGAGATAGACACTGAGAACACTCAACACCTAAAATACCAGAGATCTAGAGGCTCCTAGGAGCCCATCGCTGAAGTAGACTTAAAACATGGCTCAGGGAATTTTGTGGAAGAGGGGGAAGAAAGATTGTTAGAACCACAAGTTGGGACATTTTGTATAGACATTGCCTCTCCCCCATAACTGACTGCTGCCCCCAGAATGCATGACCCACAGTCCCCATGGTTGACCTGCATCCCCAAGGAGCAGGGCCACTTCAGAAAAGGGGCTTGGATGAGGGAAATGATGGTACCAACATGTGTTGTTTAGATACTCAGTATGTTTATATCTAATAAAAAAGACAAAGAAAATGTAAAAACAAACCTAGAGGAAAAAGAAGAGAGAATAGGTGTAACACAGCCAAATATTGAGCACTGTTGCAAGCTAGTGATGGACATTTGGTAATTTATTATTGTCTTCCATTTTGTGGATGTATGAAAATTAAAAATGAAATAAGGAAAACCTTAGAAAGGATTTCATGATAAAAAAACAGAATACACATTTTAAGTTTAAGTGAAATAAAATTTGAGGAAAAATAAAAGTATCATAACCTGTTTTTATTTTATAAATACATCTTTTGTGTTCTGGTTATTGTGCCACTCACTGTGTAGTGACCACAATAGCTTTGACGTGTCCCCGACCTTGACTGAACTTAGGCTTGTAAATTCTTTCCACCTCTTTGAATCGTAAATCTTTTAACATACCTCTTGCCTATTTTACATTCAAAAATTATTGTTTTCAAGGATCTGTCATTCCTTATAAATGTAATCATTAGGAACATAGTGACCCTTTTCTATATGAGCCTCTGGTGCAGGGTTGGAGCTTAAGTGGGTCACTTGCTCCCATTTATAAAACTATCCTCTGTCCCAGGCTTAAGAAAAGAGCACATAGTAGATGAACTAGAATGCTCTCCTTCTTACCTGGTATTTAAAGTTCCTCCCACCCTTTATTCAGTGGGATCATGTAGGGACTGATTTCTGGCCCATGTATCCCCCATTGTAATACATTTGAAAAAAGTCTTTCTTTCCCATTTAACTTTGGTGCAACTTCCAATAGTTCTTCCAGTAGCTTACAAGTATTTCTGTTCTCATGACTGACTTTTCAAAAGTAGTCTGTTTCCTACTCAACATCAGGCTAGAAATGACTTGAAATAGCTTAGAACATTTGATCATATCAGAAAAGTTTCCAAGCTTTGTAAAATTTCTAAAAGCTAGTTTTTAAAATTTGTTATTAATATTTATTTATTTGAGACAGAGAGAGAAGGGAGAGAGTGAAAGAGGCAGATAGAGAATGGGCCCTCCAGGGCCTTCAGCTGCTGCAAGCAAAATCCAGACGCATTTGCCACCTTGTGCATTTGGCTTATATGTATCCTGGGGAATCAAACCTGGGTCCTTTGGCTTTGCAGGCAAGCAACTTAGCCAATATTCCATCTCTCCAGCCCTAGAAGCTAGTTTTTATGGAAAAAAAATAGATTAAGTATGTACTTAAGTATCCTTCTCCTGAGCTTATCAGATGCACAGAATACTTATAAGGTCAATCAGAGTAGAAACTTGCCTCTGAAGTGTTGGCCTCCCAGCTTTCTGTGAGTCACCAGGAGGCCTGTTTCAGTTTGGAGTTGTAAGCTCCATCTATTGAGAACTCCCGTATTTGTTGGAGGCACTACTCATGGTGACTATCTCCCCTGCAAGTCACCCACACTCTTACCTTTATGCTTATCCAGAACTGACGTATTTGGTTTTTAGTGAATGCTTGACTGTGATAGTCTTTACACCACTTATAAAGACATTGTTGGGGTTTTGTATTCTAACAAACATTAAAGCTGTGCTTCCAGGCTATAAAGAGATGGACATTGAGAAGTGATTGCTTGGAAACTGTCTCAGAAAACATTCTTAGAACTGATTCAGAAATTTTATAGATTATAACTGCAATGAAGACAGTCATCAAGAGACATTAATTTTCTTATCACTTATTTCCATTGAGATAATGAGTGCATTTCTATATATTAGCTTGAAAAATGATTTGATTATCAAATGTTTGTGAACATATGAGACTATACAGATGTACTGATTTGACCTGTGTTCTTAAAACATAATAGTAACAACACTGAAGAATAGCTATGTTTTATGTTGTGCTAAATGCTTTATACATTTTAATTTATATATTGTATAAAATATGTAAATATTTTGCCAAAGAGTAAACTGAAGCTTTACAGGTCATATGCATTTGCACAATTATTTTATATAGATATTAAGAGTAAGATTAGAACTCAAGAATGTTTAGTGAAAATCTTGATCTCTAATTTACTACATAATGCTGCTTTCCTGATATTTATTGTTACAAAGCAGATTAGATAGAGGTAAATAAGTAATGACTCAGTCGTAGAAGGAAAATACAGGTTTGATTTCTCAAAGGGGTCCAACGTCAGCAACTGTTGCTTGACCACCCTGCCAACCACATCACCCTCAGCCCTGAGGTCAGGGTGCTGCTGATAAAAGCAAGCTTCCACTGGTGAGAGGGAAGAGGAGGCCTCACAAAGCCAGGAAACTGATCTCTTCCACTGCAGATAGTTACAATTCTCTATGATTTCTTTTCCTCCACCCACCGTGGCTTGAGGGAAATACAATACACCTCTTTCACCCTTGCTCAGAAGGAGAGTCACTGTGATGCTTTTCATATCTATACATTCCCTTCATTTTCATATTACCTGGTTTCAGGGACTAGTTTGAGTTATCAAGTCTGACGTGTTTCTCTAAATGCACTTGCTTGTGTTCTCTGGTTTCGAGGCACAGCTGCTACTCTGAGATAGGCACATAGCTTGCAAAATGTTTTCTTCCTCATGCTTTAGTCAAACATGCTTAATTTCATTTAAGTGTAAATAACTCACAAAAGGAGAAACCTGCAAAGATGAGAGATTAGAAGACAAGCTAGCATTAAAGCAAAACAAACCAGATTTATAACAAGCCAGTCACTCTGCATGAATAAAATGTCAAAGAACTGGATAAAAGCTTAAGAATCAAGGATTAGGTTATATAATCTCTAAGAGGTATTCAAATATTATTTTAATTATCTTCAAATCCTTTCTATCTTTATTCCACAGAGTTGAGTTTCACAGAATTCTTCTACAGAGGCTAAAAATCAAATTCTAGATGTGTTCTCCCTAGGAAACCATTTAGAACAAGTTCGTGGTCTGTTCCCCTAAGCTGAGAGTTTGTTTTGTGGAGAAATGCTTCAGGAAGGTCAATTCCCAAGGCAAATTTAACTTAAAAATATATTTGAGACACTATCTACATTTTTATTCTCTAAAACTTTAAAAAATTAAGCCAAATTAAATTTTGTTTTGCCAGTGCTCAATGAGAATGAAACACTAGGCAATGTACTCCAAGCAAAATTTCATGAAAGATGATATCTCTATCCATCTAGGATAAGGGTGTGTGTGTGTGTGTGTGTGTGTGTGTGTGTGTGTGTATCTCACTCTACTCTGCAAACAGCTGGGAGTGGAATATTTTAGGAATGAAGTAAATATCCTTTAACTTTATAAAATTATGCCAACTGTGTTCTAGAGTTGGCACATCTCTTTTATTTGGATTTTTCTCTATCCTAATCATTTGCTGATAATAAGAACCTCACATGTGTAAGGTTATTACATTAACAAAGACAATACTTGCAGTGGGATAGGGCTAAAAAAGAATGGCTTCCTGGACAAGGAATTCTGGAGCTGCATTGTATAGAGCATTCTGTACAGTTACAGAAAGTATGTAATCCTGGTTTTCATGATAGTCCTCACTTTAAGCATTGATGTAACTTAGGAATGCCTTTTAAAGTAGTTAAGTTTTTTTTTATAATTATAAGTAGAATAAGAATTTATTACCATGCTTTATATATTGATTTTTAAAAAAATTTTTCTTGCAGAAATCTTTTTGTTTTGTTTTCTTTTTTGAGGTAGGGTCCATGCTCTAGCTCAGGCTGACCTGGAATTCACTATGTACCCTCAGGCTGGCTTTGAATTCATGCCTCTGCATCCTGAGTGCTGGGATTAAAGATGTATGCCACCACACTCGACTATTTTTAATCTTAATGTCTCATGACTTAGTTCAAGGTCCTGAAATAAGATTTGGCCTCAATGAGTGCTTATCTCAAGATTCAGTATCTCAAAGACTCAAACTTCTTAATTACAGGTTTGCTTCATTTATGCTAGAGATGCATGGCATGGAACTCATTAGAATTAATGAGAATTAATAGACATGACAACAATCAACCACCTTTTCTTTGAAAGACAGCATTTTTGTTTTGTGTTTGTTACTGGGAGCAGTAAAGTTTTAGGTAACCTATGCTTGGGAAGACTTTAGCTCCAGGGACCCAGAAGAGTCAAAATGAAGCTTAGAGAAGTGAAAACTAAGACCCAATGGCTCACCTGACCTAAAAGGGAGGAAGGATAATAATTTTTGCCTATTCTAACCATGTTCTCGCACAAGATAGCAGAATATGTTTGAAAATATGAATTTCAGCTTGTTCCCTGCTCAAACTCTCGCCTCACGAACACAGGTTTTCCCGGGAGTCTTCTCCAGTTTCCCTGTTCCTTCAGGGCCCCAAATCACTTTATTTTCAATGCAGTGCTGCTTTCCTCATTCTTTCTAGACATTTCCTATGTCCCATGTTTGAGGGAAGCTAAGCATCCATAAAGCCCCTATTAACTACTGTTCATCACTAGAAGTAAATTATATTGCAACCTGACCATGTGATTATTCATGTTGTAATCTATCTACATTTGGTTTCCACTTAACAAGACAGCATGTACTAATTTTTATTTTAGTTGTTTTTCTGGAAGGTAAATTAGTTGATATGTCGGTAACCTTTGAATAATGCTCTCTTTCGAAAAAAAGTGTTGGATCTGCTTGAAAAGTGAAACTTGTATGATCTCTTCTTATTTCAATGTAAATTTCTATGAAAGCCTTTTAAGTTTACTACCTAGATCTCTTAGAAAAGAACATTTTGTAAGTTACTTATGATGTATATGGTTTATGTTCAGAACTGGTGAGCAGTCCTCAAAGCACAGAGAACTTGAATTGGTTTTTTAAAATATTTTATTTTTATTTATTTGACAGAAAGAGGGAGGGAGAGAGAGACAGAGAGAGAGAGACAGAGAATGGGCATGCCAGGGCCTCCAGCCACTGCAAATTAACTTCAGATGCATGCACCACCTTATACATCTGGCTTACATGGGTTCTGGGGAATTGAACCTGGATCTTTTCACTTTGTAGGCAAGCACCTTAACCTCTAAGACATCCCTTCAGCTTCAGAGAACGTTTTGAGTATAATCAGAAGCAAGTGCATAGGTCGCTCTATGGTTGGTCTTAATATATGTCACCGTCATCATCTGACATCCACATTGGTAGCCATTTTAAGTGAAGTCTTTCTCTCTAGAAGCTGATCTTTGTTTTTGGTAGTTTCTGTAATTCTTTTTTTTTTTTAATTTTTATTTATTTATTTGAGAGTGACAGAAGGAGAGAGAAAGAGGCAGTTAGAGAGACAGAGAGAGAGAGATGGGCACGCCAGGGCATCCAGCCACTGCAAACGAACTCCAGACGCATGCGCCCCCTTGTGCATCTGGCTAACATGGGTCCTGGGGAATGGAGCCTCGAACCAGGGTCCTTATGCTTCACAGGCAAGCGCTTAACTGCTAAGCCATCTCTCCAGCCCGGTTTCTGTAATTCTTAATGTTTCTTTAAAGAGCCAGTTTACTTTTAAAAAATTATTTAAAAAGCTTTTATCAATAGAACTTTCATTTTAACTGATGTAAAAACATAAAAATTTGTTCAAATTTGTGAGATCTCTGTGATGGTTTGATTCAGGTGTTGTCTATGAACAGGTGTTCTGAATGCTAGGTTCCCAGATGATGGAGATTTGGGAATCAGGGCCTCCTGGAGGCAGTGTATTGTTGGGGCGGACTTAAAGGTGTTATAGCCAGCTCCCCCTTGCTAGTGTTTGGCACACTCTCCTCTTCCTGTTGTCCACCTTATGTGGGCCAGGGGTGATGTCCACCCTCTGCTCATGCCATCATTTTCCCCTGCCATCGTGGAGTTTCCCTCAAGCCTGTAAGCCAAAATAAACCTCTTTTTCCCCACAAGCTGCTCTTGGTTGGGTGATTTCTACCAGCAATGCGAACCTGACCGTAACAATCTCATATGATGTTTTGACAAATGTAACCAATGAACAATGTTTAAGTTATGTAGAGTATCTCTATCTTCTTTACATTTATCATTTCTTTTTCAGTGTTCCATCCCAACCTGTTAGTTTTAGTCTATAAACTTGTCACTATTGTTCCTATGTGGACGAGTTAACTCAAGGTATTGTTAGGAGAATTTGGTTTCTATGTCAGTCTTTAATCATGAAGGGAAAACATCATGACTAAATGCGCAGTAACAGATTTTCCCCCATATGTCCCTTGAGCCCAAATTGTCACATAACTATTTGCAACTGCAGATGAGGCTACAAAGTACATGAATTTTTCAAAATTTCAATGTAAACTAGTATGTAGAATGGGATAAGTGCCATTTATTGGATAGCCAGTTAATTCTGGTGCCACACTTACAATATTCAGAAATAAGGTATAAGATTCAGCAATATGGAAGGAAATATTACTCATGAGGCAATGGTAGACTATGACATGGTTCAGCATGTAAAAGTAGAAAAAAATACTAAAGTTCTCTTGCAGGAAGAAAAGGATGTTCTTGTTAAGAAGGTATTATTCATATCTAATTATTAAGTAGCTAATGCACATATAAATTATATTTTAATATTTTCCATTAACATATGTGTAATTCATTTTCAAAGGGCTATTTCTGAGCTAGAAGCAAATGCCTAGCAAGATATGGTAAAATTATACCTTAAGTATAGAAATGAGAAGTTTGATACTATTGATGAATTGCTGCCCTGAATCAAAAATCCCAATAATTTGCTTCACATAATTGCACCATACATCACAGGTGTGTATTCTAAAATTATTCAGATCTTTCTTGATAATATCTAAACCCTTTTCTATTCTTCTGTTAGTCATATAACCATAAAAAATTGCTTTTGAACAAAACTGGTTGTTTAAGCCAGCTTCTTCCTTAAGTTATTTAAGCAGAGCAGTAAAGAAATATTTGAGTGATAAAATGAATAAATCACCATAACTATTTTGCATTTGAAATATGTATTAGTCTGGGTTCTCTAGACAAAGAGAATGGGTGGGATATTTGTTACAAGGCATTATAAAGGCTGGGAACTCCTAGGAACTGCAGGGATTTTGGAGATTTGATGCTGTAATTCTGAAAGCCCAGAGACCAGGAGAACAAATGATTGTTATTCCAGGCCAAGTCTAACTCCAAAGGTAGATGATTACTGTTCCAGATGGAAGACAGGTATTGAAAGAGAATTATTTTTTATTTTGCCTCTGTATTTATTAAGAGCTTCAATGGACTGGAGGCCAACTCACATTATGTAGGATAATCAGCTTTACTCGCTCCATCAATCCAAAGTTTAGTATCCTCAGGAAACCTCACAGACAATTCCAGAGGAACACTTAAGCAAGTATCTGGGCACCAGTCATCCATCAAGGACAACATAAATGTAACCATCACAAAATATTTTAGCAAAATCGTAATCATAATCTATCATAATCTTTTTATCAAATTCAGAGTTCATCAGGTAAAACACACTGTTCTGTGTTTACAAAAAGTGACCCAGAATATTTATTTCATGAAACAGAGATGATTCAAGACAAAGCTTTAAAGATAAAATGAGGGAAGTACATAATTTTTAGACAAAATTTTATAACACAACGTAAATTATCCTATATGTTTTTAAATTTTTCCTTTCCTTATTTTATAGAATCAAATAGGGAAGAACAACAAATATTTTATGAGTTGTAAGAAGACTGATAACTTTATAAACCCTTAAGTTAGAACTTTTAGCAATTCACCCTTAAAATTTTGCATTTGTTTCAAGAAATGAAGATTAAAGAGAAATGACAATACAATTGTCTCAACTTTGGAAGTGTAGAAATACAGGTTTATATGTGGAGATTAAATGAATTATCAATGTCAAACTAATTGGTGCAAGCAAGGGGGATATAGCAAAATCCTTAATAGCTTCACTTGAATAAAGAAATACTTGAGTTAATTTGAGAAGTCTTTGGAAATATTCTTGAAGGTCATTGAGCAAATATATGAATGTCACTTGGGACATTCTGCCCTTGGGATTATCAAAATGAGCAAAAAATAGTGTTTTACTTAGAACACATTAGGCATGGGGAAAAAAAGAAGGGTTGATTATGTCAGTCATTATGAAGAAATCTTTTATAAAACTTTATAATTTTAATTCCTAAAATAGCTAAAGATTGATCTACCATATGACCCAGCTATAGCACTCCTAGGCATATATCCTAAGGACTCATCTCATTTCCTTAGAAGTATGTGCTCAACCATGTTTATTGCTGCTCAATTCATAATAGCTGGGAAATGGAACCAGCCTAGATGTCCCTCAACTGATGAGTGGATAATGAAGATATGGCACATTTATACAATGGAGTTCTACTCAGTGGTAAAGAAAAATGAAGTTATGAAATTTGCAGGAAAATGGATGGACCTGGAAAGGATTATACTAAGTGAGGTAACCCAGGCCCAGAATGCCAAGTGCCGCATGTTCTCTCTCATATGTAGGTCCTAGCAACAGATGATTGGGCTTCTATATGAGAAGGAAAAAACTCAGTGGCAGAGGCAAGTAAGCTAAAAAAGAGATACAAAGGGAAGAGAAAGGAAGGGAGGAGGGTACTTAATAGGTTGGAATTGTATATATGTAAGTAGAAGAATAGATTAACGGGGGTGAAAAGGCCCAAAGTGAGGTCAGGGGAGGAGATTGAGTAACGGAAAGGTGGAGGAAGGGCTAATCAAAATCTAAGAGGATATAAAAAAGTCATATGGAATCCTCTGGTTTTGGACAATGGAACACTCAGGAGCCGTAGATCATTGCTAGAAAATTTTCAGTGCCAGGGATGGGATACCTTCCAGCAAGTTGTTGGCCAGGGAGGTCCCTGATGCCCCCAAAACCTTATAGGCCATTGCCAAGGCCCTTGGTTTCCCACCAGGAATAGATGGTAAGACCCTATTGCCAAAGACTCCACATACTTGGGCTGCAAGGCCACTGAGAAATCCTGCTGGAACTGAGCTGATAACCTCCTCCATGTAGACCAGCTGACAGAAAGATGGAAGAAGCCGTTCTACATGCAGTTCAATGGGAGAAAGAGAAATCACCAGTGAAGATACTCAACAGTGGACACTGCAAACCTTATAATTGGCCAGCCAGGCCGAATGAGCCAACAGGTGCAATAGTGGCAATTCTATCATGGTGGAAACAAACTGCCCTCCAATTGGACTGGAGCCCCGCTCCATGGGAGGGAATACATCCCTGATACTGAAAACTTAAAGCAGGGGTAGTCATGAGCCCTAGGGGTGTAACATCTGCTGATGTCTGGATAACTGTATCTACTATGCTTATCAAACTGCCCAGTAAGCACTTCTCTTAATATTCATACCCTTATATTAATGCTACTCTCACTTTGGGTAGAGAATCTTCTCTTTTCAGATGGCAGTGACCTTGGGACAACTCAGAAGGTATCATGGTGGTGGAAAGAAGTGACGAGAGTACCAAGTAACATCTCGATCACACCTTCCAAGGTTCAGGGTCTAATGCGGAAGAGGTGGCGGAAAGAATGTAAGAGCCAAAGGAAGGGTAGGACTCCTCATAATATGCTCCTTCCAGACATAAAATGGCCTCGATATCCATGACCTCATAGTGCCTGATACTACCTACATAAGACCATCATAAGAGGAGGGAAAGATCATGACATCAAAATGAAAGAGAGACTGATTGAGATGGGGAGGGGATATGATGGAGAATGGAATTTCAAAGGGGAGAGTGGGGGGAGGGAGGGCATTATTATGGGACATCTTTTATAATCATGGAAAATGTTATAAAAATTGAGAAAAATAAAATAAAAATAAATAATAATATAAAAAAGAAAAAAAACTTTATAATTTCCATATTTTGTATCCAGAAATAGACCTGTGTAGCTCAAAAGCTTACTTTTTCAAATCATTTTGTTTTGATGTTCTCAATGTGAACCTTCCTTGTAAGAAGGGACAGAATTAATGAATATGTAAAATTTACTTAAATGTTTTTTTCTACCTTTGACTCTTCTTTAATTCTTTTCTTTTTCCTATTCAACAAAATGAGGACAAAATGAACTAGACAGAAGTGTACTCAGGAAGGACAAGAATATTGTTACCAAAATTTCCTATGGATAAGTTTCTATGTTAGGAGCTCAAATACAAATAGAATTTTTGACAAAACCTCCAGAGGCAGTTGCTATGTGAAATATGTTAAAAAAATCTCCATATCTTGGACGAATATCAGTCTGATATTTAAAAGTAACACAGGGCTATAATGAAATTCTGCAAATGTGGATTGGGTAAACTTATTGTATTTCTTTCTCAAGGTTGTAAAAATTGGAGATGACCATTTTTTTTTATTTTAGAGAGAGAGAGATAGAGAGAAAGAGAGAGAGAGAGAGAGAGACTATTGGCCCCAATGCCAGGGCCTCAGCCACTACAGTTGAACTTCAGACACTGGTGCCACTTAGGGGGCATGTGTGACCTTGTGCTGCCTCTTCATCTGTGTGTCTGGCTTGTGTGTGAGGTGGAGAGTGGAACATGGGTCCTTAGGCTTTGCAGGCAAGTGCCTTAACCACAAAGCAATCTCTCCAGCCCATCATTTTGATTTTTATCAAATTGGATTTTAGAGCTAATGAATTTTAATTGTCTGCTAATACAAAGTAGAATTATAGTTCCAATAAAAATATTAAAGCAATAAATTAAATCTAGTTTTTTAAGATTTATCTCAGACTTCATGCTTCTATCTCAAACTATTCAAGAAAGAGTTCCAGGTTTGCGTTTTTTTGTTTTTTGTTCATAGATGCTACAGAATAGATGATGAAATGATATGTAGAAATGTGTAAATATGTTTGTGTTTCTTAAAAACTTTTATTCCAGAGATTTTTTTCTAAAATAAAAATTCTCTACTTACTGGATGCAGTGGCACAGGCCTTTAATCCCAGCACTTGGAAGGCTGAGGTAGGAGAATCACTGTGAGTTCGAGACTACTCTGAGACTACAGAGTGAATTCCAGGTCAGCCTGTGTTGGAGCGAGACCCTACCTCAAATATAATTCTCTATTTAATGCATTTTTTGTAAAAAATAATTTTCTTTAAAAATTATGTATAATTTTTCTTTAAATATTAAAAAATTAGTGGATTTTTTTCTATTGTGTTTCTTTATGAGTCTCTGTTTTTCATGCTGATGCCTCATTTCCCTTCAACTGTCTCACAGGCCTTGTATACTTAGTCTTTACATAACTTGATTATTTCTGTCTTATTGCCATTGGGATCTTGTTCTGGACTCCCCTTTGGTCCCTAGTCCTTGTGTACTTCACGGAAAGATTTCAGACCAGATGTACAGAGAGCAGTGTGAAGGTAGGCAGAGTTCATTATAGAGTAAAGTGGGCTACTCTCATGGGGTGAGAGTGGGCAATGCCAACCTTCATGTTAGGCTTCACACTATTATGTGCTTCATACTTTTTCTATTCTATAACTTTTTGCTGTTTTTAAAGCCTCTAAAACAGACAGCTTCCCTTGGCAGGCATTTTCCTGCCCATTTTAATGAATTCTAGGGGAAGGCACATTAACAAGAAAGCACTGGCTAAATTAAACTTGTGACTTCTGGGCAGTACAAAATGTCATGGCTCCACCCAGAGCCAGAGATACAGCTCAGATCCCATTCTTGTGACCAGTACACAGTCCTGAAGTTTTACAGGTTGATTATTATGAGGGAGGAGTCCACCCACAATAACATTCAAGCCTGTTTATATCTAACTAACTACCTAACAGTATTATTCTGGAACATATGTGTTTCAAAATAGATAAAGTTACCATTTAGTTTGTAAATCAATATTTATAGCCTGATGCTGTAGATTCCTTAGAGTATCCTCTGCATACAGTAATGACTTCAGCTATTTCTTTTCAATCGTTATGCTGCATTTTTATGTCTTCTTGTTCTGAACCTCACACGGAGTTGAAGTGGTGAAAACAGCTATTGCCTTAGTAGAAAGTACTGAGTGCATAAACACTGAGCAAAAGGGCTAGGTGTATGGGTTTTACTGGTGCCCCTAATCAAGTTGAAGGAGCTCCTTTTGTTTCTTCTTTGCTTTGAATTGTTTTGTGAATTAAAGTTGGACTAAAAAGAAGTATTTCAAATTATCATTCTGCCTTATTAAAATATCACAGTAAAGATATAATTTGATATATGGATGCAAACAGTCTTTTATTATGGGCTTTCTATTATTTGTATTGTTACATCTGATTTTGATAAAATTATCAAGATTTTGGTATCTGTGGATGAGAGATGTCTGTGATTCTCTCTCCTCCCAGTGTCCTCACTCAGTTTTGATGATAGTTTGCAGTACACGAGTGAGATGTAGACTTCCTCCTGCATTTAGTGACAGAATTTGGGTGGGATTAGTATATTTCAAAAAGTTTCATAGAATTCTTCTGGACCTGGAGTTTTCTTTGTTTAAATATATTTTTAAAATTTTTATTTATTTATTTGAGAGTACAGACAGACAGAGAGAGAAAGAGGGAGACAGAGAGAGAGAGAGAGAGAGAGAGAGAGAGAATGGACATGCCAGGGCCTCCAGCCACAGCAAATGAGCTCCACATGCATGTGCCACTTTGTACATCTGGCTTATGTGGGTCCTGGGGAATCAAGCCTTGTACTGGGGTCCTTAGGCTTCACAGGCAAGTGCTCAACAGCTAAGCCATCTCTCCAGCCCTATTTAAATGTTTTAAACTATGAAATCAAATTTCCAAACTGATACATGGCTGTTCATTTTTTTCTAATGTCATTTTATGTTAGTTCATATCTTTGAGCAGCATGTACATTTCATGCGGGTTGTCAAATATGGTGTCATGATGGTTAAAATAACTCATTATACTTTTCATGTGTGAAGCAACTGTAAATCTTCTTTCATATACCTGATATGTCAATTTCATCAGTTTCACAGAATCAGTTTCTAGCTTTGTTGGTGCTTTCACTGGTACTCATTTTATATTTCTTAGATTTCTCTTGTCAATATTTTCTTTATTTTACTGAACATGGATTATTTTACTCATTTATGGTAAATTTCTTTCTGGTGCTCAGTTCCCTGCCTTCTTTTCCTCATCTGTTATTATTAGTATTATGGCTAAGCACTATCATATATACTTCCATCTCAATGCTGTGTTTGCTGCAGTCCTAAATTTTGATGTTTTGCACTATTACATTACATTCAAAGTAAGTTTTATTTTTCTTATAATTTCTTGCTTTTTTCATGGATTGCATAGGTATATCTTATTTGAAGTTTCCCTATTATCTTATTACTATTGATTTCTAATTTAATTCCAAGATTATAAAATCATTTTAAATTTCAGTTCATTAATGCACTGTGTATATTTGAAAGGAATGGATGTGGTTTCTGAATAAAGAAAATGGTCCCTGATAATACTACTCTGCTCTACTATGGAGATGTGACATGTCCATTTTCTTGATTGATTATTGAGAAAGCAATGTGAGGGTGATTTCAGAATGATCTACTTCTCCCTTTAGGCCAATTTTTGTTTTGTTTTCAGGTGAGTACACATTTATGATTTCTATATCTTCCTCATCAAATGACTTTTTGTTTTGTTTATTATTGTTTTTTTTTTTTTTTTTGGTTTTTCGAGGCAAGGTCTCACTCTAGCCCAGGCTAACCTGGAATTCACTATGGAGTCTCAGGGTGGCCTCGAACTCACGGCGATCCTCCTACCTCTGCCTCCCGAGTGCTGGGATTAAAGGCGTGTGCCACCACGCCCAGCTTCAAATGACATTTTTTAATAATAAAATTTCCTTCCTTATTTGCTTATCTATTTCTACTGTAATCTTTTATCTGAAATAAATAAAAAAATCAAAAACACGGGGCTCTCTTGCCTCCACTACCCAGAAACTGAGCTGGCATACAGGAACGCACCACACCCAGCTAGTGCGGTGCTGGAGACTGAGCCTGGGGTTGACCGCATGGTACGTAGGCATTCTACCCACTGAGCACAATTCCAACTTCTCTTTAATGCTTTTTCATTTGGAATAATTTCCTGCTTAACTTTTCTATGCTTGAAGATATTTTTGTAGATAAGTTAAAACATTAGTTCAACTAAATAAGTCATAGTAATGTTCTGATTTGTCTCCTTGTGACAGTTTTTTTTTCCTTAATGTTAGCAATATTTCAATTTATAATGTGGCAGCATGGAGTGTTCACATTGTACTGGAATCATCACTATCATCCATTCACAGATTTTTTTTCTTTATTCATTATGTACATACTGAGTGTGTAAAACAGGCATGTTGGTACCATCATTAGCCTCCTCCCTGTCCTCCCTCCTCTGAAGGGACCCTCCTTGTTGGAGATTTTGGGTCATGCATTGTGAGGGTAGCCATCAGTTATGGGGAAGAGGTTGTTCCAACTTGTGGCTCTAACAATCTTTCCACCCTCTCTTCAAACAATTTCTCTCCATTTCTACTGTTTCACTCTCTGGCAGCACCAAATTTCTATCTCTGTGAATTTTACTTCTGGAAATTAAGTACCTCATGTGACTGCAATCCAAGTTTTTCTTTTTTTTTTTATGTTACCACTGGCTTATTTCAGTTACTATGATGTCTTCAAGGTTCATTCATGACTCAACATGTGCTAGAATTTCAAGCCACCTCCTCCTCCTCCTTTTTTTTGAGGTGAGGTCTCGCTTTGAAGCTGATTTTGAACTCATGGTGGTTCTCCTACCTCAGCTTCCTGAGTATTGTGATTATAGGTGTGAGTCACCACACTTAGCTTCCTTTCCTCTCTCTCTCTCTCTCCCCCCCCTACTTCTTCCTTCCTCTGTCCTTCTCTTCCTTTTTTCTTTCCTTCCTTTCTGTTTGTTTTTGAGGCAGCATCTCACTCTAACACAGGCTGGCCTGAAACTCACTCTGTAGCCCAGACTAGCCTTAAACTCATGCTTATTTTCCTACCTCAACATCTTGGGTGCTGGAATTAAAGGTGTGTGCCACCATATCCTGACTTCCTTTCTCATCTTTAAAGTATACTTATTTATTTATCTGAGACAGAAGAGAGAGAAAGAGAATAAATATGGGTGTGCCAGGGCCTCCTGCCACTGAAAATTAGCTATAGACACATGCTGCTTTGTGCATCTGGATTTATGTGGGTATTGGGATGCAGGGAGCCGCATTGGGAATCCTGGGTAATCAGACAAACAAGTGCCTTTAACTACTGAGCCGTCTCTCCAGTCCCTTCTTTTCATTTTAAAGTTGAACAATATTATTCTCTCTCTCTCTCTCTCTCTATATATATATATATATATATATATGTATGAACGTATTCACACACATACATATATCTACATATACATGTTTTCATTCTTCCCTTTAATCTTTTGATGGATGCTTAGACTGGATAGCTTTTACTTTTTTTTCTGAGGGAAGCCCAACAGACTGTCTTTTTTACGTGAGAGGGAGAAAGAGAGAAAATTGGTGCACCAGGGCCTCCAGCTACTGCAGGTGAATTCCAGACATGTGTGACCTTGTGGCGGTTTGATTCAGGTGTACCCCATAAACTTTAAGTGTTCTGAAAGCCATATCCCCAGCTGATAGCAATTTGGGAATTAAACCCTCCTGGAGGCAGTGTATTGTTGGGAGCATGTTTATGGGTGTTATAAAAAGCTTCCTCTAGCCAGTGTTTGGCACACTCTTCTGTTGCTGTTGTCCATCTGATGTTGGCAAGGAGATGATGTCCACCCTCTGCTCATGCCATCATTTTCTCCTGCCATCATGGAGCTTCCCCACTAGTCTGTAAGTCAAAATAAACCCTTTTTCCCACAAGCAGCTCTTGGTTGGGTGTTTTCTGCTAGCAATGCAACCTGACTGCAACAGGCCCCTTGTGAGCATGTTCAGTCTTGCTTGCTTATATCACTGCATTTGGCTTATGTGGGATCTGGAGAGTTGAACATGAGTCCTTAGGCTTCACAAGCAAGTGCCTTAACTGCTAAGCTATCTCTCTAGCCCTCATGTTTTGGCAGTTGTGAATGATGAAGTTTTGTTTTTTTGAATGTAATTTTTGTGGGTATATGTTCATTGTCTTTAATTATGGATTTTATAAAGACATTTTAATACAAGTACTATCACACTTCCCATCCTTTCCATTTTTTGAGAGAGAGTGAAAGTGAGAGCAAGAGTGTGTGCATGAGAGAGAGAGAGAATTGGTGTGCCAGGGCCTCAGCCACTGCAATCAAACTCTAGGCATGTGTACCAGCTAGTGTGCATATTAGACCTTGTGCTTGTGTCACCTTTGTGCAACTGGATTATGAGGGATCTGGAGAGAGATCAAACATGGTTCCTTAGGCATCTCAGACAGGTGCCATAACTGCCAAGCCATCTCTCTAGCCCCATGCTTTCCTTTATCACTATTTCTATTCACCTTCATTTCCCCAGGCAGCTTTGCTTCTGCTTTCATGTGAATACATACATGCATACATACACATGTACACACACATAAAATACATATACATATATATTTGTACATATATTTGTAGCATATTTTATTTATCTATTTATCTGTTGACATTAACAGATATCTAGTTGATTACATAATTTAGCTATTGTGACTAGTATTGAAATAAATGTTTCAGTATATACCCAGGTGTAGTATAGCTCAGTCAGATGATAGTTCTATTTTTTGAGGGACTTCTATATTGATTTCTATAGTAACTGGACTAATTTACATTCCAACTGGCCACATATAGTGTTCTCTTTCCTCCCTTGCATACTTATCAGCATTTGTTGTTACTGTTCTTAATGGTAGCCATTCTGACTAGGATGAGCTATAATGTCTGCTTTGCTTTAGTTTGCATTATTGTGATGGCTAAGGATGCTGAACATTTTTTCACATTATTGCCTTTTTTTCTTTTATAAAAATATTTATTTATTTGCAAACAGAGAGAGATAGAAAGAAGAGAGACAGAGTATATCAGGGCCCTTAGCCACTGCAAACGGACTCCAGATGCATGCACCACTTTGTGCATCTGGCTTTACATGGCTACTGGGGAATTGAACCAGGGTCCTTAGGCTTTGGAGTCAAGCACCTTAACCACTGTGCCATCTCTCCAGCCCTTTATTGCCTTTTGAAATGAAATGTCTATTTATTTCATTACCTTATTTATTGATTATATTTTTAGGGACATTTAGCTTTTGAGTTATTTATATATTTTCGATATTAATTCTTTGTCAGATATACAACTAGCAAAGAACTGCCTCCAAACACAGTAACAACAACAAAAGAAAATGATGCACCAATCTCCTTGATGAACATGGATGTAAACATTCTCCAGCAAATTATACAGGTTAGAACATGAGTGTACAAATATCTGAGCTGCCATTTTAAATTCTTTGTAGTGTGCACCAAGTGGTAGAGTTACTGGGTAGTATGATTATGCTATTGTGAACGTTTCAGTAGTTGCTACTCTTTCTCACAGTAGCCACCTCATTTTACATTCCCATTAGCAGTGCAATTCTCATTAGCATTTCCAATTTCTCCATATCCTCACCAACATTGGTTACTTTCTCCTTCTTCCCTCCCTATTTTCCTTCTTCCCTTCCTTTCTTCTTTGTCAGACATATCAATACATATGAGATGGTATCTTAATGTGATTATGCTTTGACATTTAAGGTTAGAATTTCTACCTCCCCTTACTATCTTTCTTAACAACATACATTAGCCATTACACAAAGTCCTCGATTTCTTTTGTAATAATGCAATTAGTTTATATATTTGATCTACAAGTTTTATATCAGTTTAAATTTTGATACTAAATATTAAATTTCTAGTCATTATTGACTGGGAAATAATTTATTCCTTGAAGACCTGATGAATTGTGAGTTAATTGTAAATGCTGAGGAAACATTATATGATCCCTATAGAGCATAAACATTTCTCAAGATGCATAGAAGCCAATTTAGTACAAATAGAGACACTTATTTTTTTCCAAAATAATGAGAAGATAAAAAGCTCTATCATTTATTTTATTTTTATCATGACTTCAGGCCTTCAATGAAGTCAATATAAAAATTCTCATCTAAATAATATCTTTGAATTTTTCCTTCTTTTAAATGCTGTTTTCAAGAGTAGAAACTGAAAGAGATATATTAAGCAAATAAAATTATAAATTGTCTATAACATTTTGAATGACAACTGTTATGGAAGCAGAGTTTCAAATGGCGATTCAACATTCAGTTTTCAAAAATAGTATGATTCTTGAGAGAAAATTCCAGAATCATTGAATTGTATATTTATGTTGTCAACCTTAGAAACTTTTCAAAAGTATGTAGCATGTCAAGGCACTGCTGACTTGCATCATTTTCTAACTTTAACACATTTGGACATAGATTATTTGATATTGGCTTTAGTATTTTCCTTTAAAATATTAGTTCTTATGTTTTATAGTATGACTATAACTTGCAAGTTAAAAAATACCTGCATTTCTTCAAATAGGCTTACATAACATAGCTCATGTCCTTCTTTTCTATGATGTTGGGGATGGAACCCAGAGCCTCATGCATGCAAGCCAGGCCCTCAATCACTGATTTACCACTTCCAGACACTTTTTTCAATTCTATCAGCAGGTGAAGGGATCAGTAGCCAGATACATATGTTACTGTTAGTGACAATTTATTGCCTTGTTGATTAAAAATTTCAAATAACCCTAAATAATAGTTTTACTTTTAGCACTGAAGCTTACTTTTCATCAAATAATATAAAACAACAGGACTGAAACTTTCCTGATAGGATTTTAAATCTTGGTTCTCCTCTCTCCTTCATTGGCTGGTGCTCTTTTCCTTCACTTTTATTGCCTCCTGGGCTTCTCTAAGCTTCCAAGCAGATCATAGCATGGGCTGGTCTTTATTAAGGAAAACAGAACTTGTGAGGTTTTCTGCTTTCCTGACTATTAAACATTAACTTGATCTGTTTTAAAAACTGATAACTTGTCTCAAGAGAAATGTGAAACATCCACCAATGAACAGGTTTAAGTGTCTAAATTTCTATTGCAAGCTTGCTAGGATTTCTAGGATTACTATAATACTTGTTGGCAACAAATGAAATAGCATTTTCTTTGAAAGATAACAGGTAAATCTTTAGATTGTCTTTTGGGATCCAAAAGTGAGAAATGTGAGTCACACATTCTAAGTTCATATTGTGTATTTGTGTATAAATACAAATTACATATACACATATATACATTACTATATATGCATGACATAACAATATATACAACATCAGAAACCAATATGATGGAATTGACATCTTTTAGTTATATTTCTCTGTTAGGTTAGATCCAACATATATAAAAATTCCAGTAAAATTTTAGGAAAAGCTCACTTATTTCGTATCTCATGGTATTTTATATCTTCAAGTATGAGATAAAATTCATACAGTTAAATGAGGTGAAGTATTACATGGTGATTCTACTGAGCCAGTCTGGGTGTGGGAGAGCTGCTGTGGGAACTGTGGTGGAAAGAATGGCTCTATAGGAATCACTGATTTGTGCTGCGTATGGATTGTTACAGCTCTGGGCAACCTCACTGGAGTTCTTTTGAGAAAACTGTTAAGCAAAGAAAGAAATAGGTTGGTCTATTTACTTTTGTTATTTTGGTTAGCATGTTTTAACCCTAAGTTATAAGGAAGTAGGGAAACTAAGCTAGCAGGAAACCTATTTGAGAGTCTTGTACTGTATTGTAGCCTGTGAAAAGTCTGAATACTTGCAAAATAAGACTGGATGAAAGCATTTTAGCAGCTACCTCTAATTTGTTAAAGTATCTGCATCTGGAGACATTTGCCTCTAGCACACCTAAAATTTTATTCAATTTAGCATTCAATTACAATGATCACTATCCCAGTAATTGAAGTAGCCATGACACGCAGTTGCAGAATGTTTTAATCCTTTATATGGTCTCTGGAGGCTGTAGAGCAGCCTACATAGGAAAAGTCTCCACTCTGTCTGGCACACAGTGCTGTACAGAAGTGACTTTGCTTAACTTCAAACTGCAGAAAAAAAGCTTCTGACAGACCTTTGTTGTTTTACTTTCTTAATGTAGCTTATGCTCTTCTTGGATAATGTGTTACACCCTGATTCACCTCTTATTGAATTATTCATATCATGCCACATTTGAGCTTGTCAGTCTTTTAATATACTGAGCTGAAAGTTAGCCTTGAAAGAAAATGAGCTCAGGAACAAATGTGGCCTGGAAAGCCATAGTCACAGTGCAGGATGCTGCTTTCTGCTGTCCTTTCCCTTGGAGGGGAAGTGTGCATGATGCAATGCTCATCGGCTGATGTTCCTTGCCCACTTACAAAGCTAACAGGAGATCTCTTCCTCAATTATTTTCCTCTGTACTTTTTTTTAAGGCAATGTCTCTCACTGAACCCAGAACCCACAAGTTTGGCTAGAGTAGCCACCATGTAAGCCTTTGGGATCCTCCTGTCTCTGACTCCCACCATCGAGATTACAGGCACGTTCATCCATGCCCACATTTTAGGTGGGTGCTGGGATCAAATTCAAGTCTTTATACTCAGCTCCCCAACTGAATCTGTTTTTGATCAATTATAATAGATGAATTGTAATAGCTGTCTAGATCAGTTCACAGGAAACTAAATATTTTTAATAAATTTTTTAATTGGCATACAGAAATTTAGGTATCACTCATTCTGGCATTTTCAAATATAACTTATCTCTGTTGATTTTCATTCCCCATCCTATTTCCAATGGCCCTCTGTCCCTCAATTTATATCCATCTATCATCTATCTATCTTTCTCAAGCCCACATATCAGAGAGAACATATGGTTTTGGTCTTTCTGAGTTTATACCACTTCACTTAAGGTTATTCATTCCAAGTTCATCTAGTTTCCTGAAAATTTAATGATTTTATTTTCCTTCCTGCTGGATAGAATCCAGTGTGTATATGAGTCACACTTTTCATTATCCATTCATCTATTAATGGGCATCTAGCCAGATTCCAATTCTTAGGTTATTGGAAATAGAGTAGCAATAAACATGGGTGTACAAGTGTCTCTGTAACAAAGTGTGGAATCCTTGTATGCCCAGGAGTGGTATGGCTGGGTTGTATGGGAGTTTTACTTCTAACTCTTTTGATACCTCCACATTGATTTCCATAATGCCAGGACTAGTTTTCACTCCCATTATCAGAGAATAAGGGAATCTTTTAAGAATAAAAAGAAACAATATATATTGACATACTTGCTAACTAATAATACAAAATATTACTACTTTGTAATGTACAGTGATGTAAACAGATACCTCAAATTGAAGGGACTAAGAATTTCATTTCTATATATACATACATGGCTGGCTGGATATGTCAGTACTTTAGGATAGTTGGATAATTTTGAGTAAGTCTCCACTGGTAAAAGTTAGAATGTAAAGCAAACTTCCCATCATATCCCAGTAGCCTTAGGACCTGGTGTGGTTTCATGCGGAGGGTACTAGGAACTAGGAAATATTTTAAAACAGCTGATTCTTAGTATATCCTCCTTCATTGTTCTAGAATTGCCAATGACACTCTAAAGTACCATGGTTTAGGCACAGACATATTTGGATTCTCCAAACACAGCTACTGGGCAAATAGCTATCTCCTTGGATATTGACGGACGGGTGGATCTTTTCCTATGGCTTTTGTATTATAAGCACACATAACAATTGTGCAAATCTCATGAATTTGCCACAGGGCACATAACCATCAGCAATGAGCAAGCTACCTTTTCATTTGAACAGAAAACATTTTATATTTGCATATATGTACCTATAAAATTTTATGCAGAATATTGCAAAAAAAATTTAACACCTGCCAGTTTTATGAGAGGTTATAAAGAAGCACACTGAGGGAAGTTCTGTAGCTACATTGCTAAGGTTCAAATTCTGTTTTGTGTTGTTTGTTTTGTTTTGATGATTGACTATGTGGCTTCACCTGTTTTGTTTGGAATTATTAGATCTTATTACTGTCTGTAAAATGTTGTTAATCATGGTACCAATATGACAGTATATTTGTAAAAATAAAATGCAGGTAAGGCAAATAATACAACATTTGGATGTAGGAGCTAACAAAACATCAGTTAATACTATGATATGGCAAAAGCTAAACTGACAAAAAACTTTCTATTTAAGGACAAAGAAATGAGGCCTTTGGTAATGACATGTCATAACTTACTCATTTTGCCCTGAAATGCATGGCATAATGTATTGATTCTGGTACAAATTTACTGCTAACAATTAATTATAAAGCTATGTGAAAAAGTTCAATTCAAACATCCTTGAACACTATCAATCTCTTTCCTTTTTTTGTGAAAAGTAGGAACTAGTAAAACTTTAAGTGATTCATAGCTATGACAAATTACAGTTCTATCCATATTTTAATTAGTTTAAGATTGTAGTTCAAAGGCTTTTTGAAGAAATTAGTTATTTCTCAAGTCCATTTGCATGAAAAAGTTTTCTAAGGGAAAAAGATTATAAAACTTTTAATCTTTATTAAATGGGCAAAGAAATAAGGTTAACAAATAAATCTTCTCTTTGATTTGTGTGTGTGCTGTGCATATGTGTACCTGTGTTGAAGCACATGGGTGTGCAAGTGTACGTGCATGTGTGTGCAGGCAAAGGTTGACTTTGGGGGGTCTTCACACCCTCACCTCAAATTTTGAGACAGAGTCACTTGCTGAACCTTATTGCCATAGCTAGACTAGCTAGCCAGCAAGGCCTCAAAATTCCCTTTCTCTGACACCTCATTGCTGGATTACAGGTCTGTGCCAACATGCCTGGCATTTTATATGGCTACTGGGAATCTGAAATCAGGTCTTCTGCTTATAGGAAACACTTGACCCACGAAACCATCTCCCTAGCACTTCCGTCTATTTATGTAGAACTTAATGTGTTATTTTCTGCTTGCAAATGAAAAGAATGAACTTTATTTTTTAAAATTTCTTTTTAATTAATTTATTTTTTATTAACAACATCCATGATTATAAACAATATCCCATGGTAATTCCTCCCCCCCCACCCAGTTTCCCCTTTGAAACTCCATTCTTCAACATATCCCTTCCCCCAATCAATCAGTTGCTCTTTTGTTTTTTGATAGTAATACCTTTTTTAATTTATATTTGTGAATATATTTTTATTGACAACTTCCATAATTATAAACAATCCAATGGTAGTTTCCTCCCTCCCCCCACTTTCCCCTTTGAAACTCCACTCTCCATCATATCCCCTCCTCTTCTCAATCAGTCTTTTATTTTGATGCCATAATCTTTTCTTCCTATTATGAAGGTCTTGTGTAGGTAGTGTCAGGCACTGTGAGGTCATGGATATCCAGGCCATCTTGTGTATGGAGGAGCACATTGTAAGGAGTCCTACCCTTCCTTTGGCTCTTACATTCTTTCCACCACCTCCTCCACAATGGACCCAGAGCCATGGAAGGTGTGATTGAGATATTGCAGTGCTGAGCACTCCACTGTCACTTCTTCTCAGCACCGTGATGCCTCCTGAGTCATCCCAAGGTCACTGCCATCTGAAAAGAGAAAATTCTCTATCCAAAAGTGAGAGTAGCATTAATATATGGGTATGAATGTTAAGAAAAGTGCTTACTTGGAAGTTTGGTGAGCATAGTATAGACTTTTAGCCAGACAGCAGCAGAATGTTACACCCCTAGGGCTCATGACTAACCCTGTTGTAGGTTTTCAGTATCAGGGATGTATTACCTCCCATGGAGCGGGCCTCCAGTTAAATTCGAGGGCGGTTGGTTTCCCCCATAACAGATATGCCACTATTGCACCTGTTGGCTCATTTGGCCTGGCTGGCAAAATATAAGGCTTTCAGTGTCCACTGTTGAGTATCTTCACTGGTGACTTCTCTCTCTCCCACTGAACTGTGTGCAACATGGCTTTTTCCAGCTTTCTGTCAGCTGGTCTATAGGGAGGAGGTTTTCAGCTCAGCTCCAGCAGGGTTTCTCAATGACCTTGAAGCCCAAGTATGAGTCTTCAGCAATAAGATTTTACCATCTATTCCTAGTGGGAAACCAAGGGCCTTGGCAATTGCCTGTAATGTTTGGGGGCATCAGAGACCTCCCTGGCTAACAACTCACTGGAAGGTATTCTATCCCTGGCACTGAAAATTTTCTAGTAACAATTATGGCTCCTGTGTATTCCATTGTCCAAAAAAGTAGGTTTCCATATGACTTATTTATATCCTCTTAGATTTTGATTAGCTCTCCCTCCACCTTTCCTTACTCAATCTCTTCCCCTGACCTCACTTAGACCTTTTCACCCCCGTTAATCTGTTCTACTTACATGAACTTTAAATGTTCTATGTTTATTTATTTACTTCCTTTGAGGCAGGGTCTCATGTTACCCAGCTGACCTTGAACTAACCACGTATCTGAACAACTGTGAACTCCTGATTATCCATTCTCTACCTCCCAAGTGCTGGGATTACAGGTGTGTGTCCCCAGCCTGGCTCTCCATAAATATTTATAAATTAGTATTTTAACCTTTATTATTAATTTTGACTTTACAATGTGTAATTACCAAAATCTAATGACTTTAAAAACCTATGTAAAATATTTTTGTATTTATAGAAGAGTTAGAATGAAAATAAAGATGTTCCCTCATCCCTTTTAACTGGCTTCCACCAATGTTATCTGTCATTCTGTGGTACATTTATCAAATATCAGAAATTGGCATTGGCAGAGTATTATTAACTGAACTAGAGTTGTTTGAATTTTGTGTTTTCCACCACTGCCTTCTGTCTTTTCCAAATCCAGTCTAAAACACCATTTATCATCTAGCTGTCTTGACTCCAGAGGCTTCTCTCTGCGACAAATTATCTGATTTTTTTGTCTTTTATGATCTTGATACTTCTGAAGAGCACTGTCATGCATCACACAAGTGTTTCATGTAAAGATCTCAGTTTGGATTTGTCTGAATATTTTCTCATTGATTTTAGGGAAAAATACCACAGAGGTGCTCTCCATAATATATTGTATCAATATATTGTATCAATATACGTGGTATCAGCACCCACTTATTCCTGATGTTGCCCTTGAGCACCAAGTGAAAGTGCCATTTGCCAAGTTTCTTCACTTTAAAATTATTTTTGGGATGGAGAGGTGGCATAGACATTAAGCACTTGCCTGTGAAGCCTAAGGACCCCTGTTCAAGGCTCGATTCCCCAGGATCCACGTTAGCCAGATTCACAAGGGGGTGCACGTGTCTGGAGTTCGTTTGCAGTGGCTAGAGGCCCTGGCTTGCCCATTCTCTCTCTCTCTCTGCCTCTTTCTCTTGCTGTCTGTCGCTCTCAAATAAATAAATAAAAATACCAAAAAATTAAAAAAATTATTTTCCATTACCTATTTCTTAGAAGCAAGTCACTAAGTGCAGCACTTGTTCAAGGGTATTGGTAGTGACTACACTCCACTTCCAAGGAAGAGTATTAAATTCTGTGGGCATAGATAAAAACCACTGTACGAGTAAACATTTCAGGGGTTATTTTCAAACAGTAACTAATATCTTGGGAGATGTATGCAAATATCCACTTTCTCTTTAAATTTCTTCCACTAATTTAACAATCATCAAAAGATTTTGCTTGCTGAAGTTACCTTGATATTGTGAAGACAATTTTCTTTCATTCTTTCAAATTTATTAGTTACAACTATTTTGTAGGGAAAAAGTTTCCTTTTTTCTTACATTCATTTATTTATTGTTTGATTGTTTGTTTAGTTACTTATATCAGTTGAGGTTTGTGAAGAATTATTTTGATACTTGTATTGTATCCAATGCTATATTTTATTGCTCAAATTATTTCACTTATGACCACTGGGAGCTCTTTTGGACTTTTGCAACTTTTCTCAAGTGACAAGTTCTCTAAATCCCCTTTGGATTTTCACACCCTCACCCTCCATCATGAATTTCTGCAAGGGATTTTGTTTGGTTTAAGCGAAGCATTTAGGAAACAAAATCTGAGTCATGTGTGTGACATATAGTGGGATGCCTGCCACTTGTTATTTATTTTTTGCATATTTATTAAAAAATTATGGCTTTATGAAGTATAAATATATATACATATACACAGACACACCCAGACACACACCCAGACACACACCCAGACACACACCCAGACACACACACAATCACACCTATATATATATACACATAGTCTCCAACTCTAAGCCAGCACTAATGGGATCACATTAACCTCCTGTCTGGCTTACTTTAATTTATTTTTTTTTCATTAAGAAATCTATATTTAATATAATCTTATACTATAACATAATGGTTAGCACACTGAATATTAATTAACATACGCATGTATGCAAGAAAAGTAGCTTCAGAATACTTTACCTCTATTCTTGTAGGAAGCATCAAGACTATAAGTGTTTACATGTTTATTTTATGTCTTTAACCAGTACAGAAAATGAAGAGCTGAAGCAAAGTTGCCAAGAACTAGATTTGTGATTGATAAAGACACCTTATTGGAGAAGAGTTTTCTGTTAAATTAACTGACTACATGTTCTAGAGCTTGGGTTTCATGTCAAGGAGGAAATATTAAAATAAATTCAGATGTTTCAATATTCAAGCACAAATTTCAAAATTAGTTTTTCTCTAAAAGTTTAAAACTGCTGGTCTATTTGTGAGCATCACTACTAGGTAGAAGATTCTATCTATTTAGGTGCAGACTCTCTCTTTTATAAACTGGGAGAATTAATATATTTCCTTCGTAGTTGTTTACATATATTAAATGAGGTAATTTAATAAAGTCCATAGTAGTCCATATCCCCCCCAAATGAAGTATAATCACATAAAAATAGAAAATATTCCAAGATGAAAGTATTTTTGCAAAACAAAGTTATATAGTAAACCTACAAGAAAACAAAAGTTAGACGTTGGAGCTTGTTTGGAGGTATTTAGGAGGGAAATACAGCTTCTCATATATCCTTGACTAAGGACTTTCACTATCTCTATTGTCCTGCATGCTTCTCTGGGAGGGATGCACAAGGCATTGTGAGGGAGGAAAGGGGCACGTGCATAGTTAATTAGATCTGCTGAATGAACCTGACAACTCAATGTGTTAGATCATCCTCAAGATCTAAAATATTTGAGATTAAACATTACTACTGTATGATAATCAAGGTACAAAGGTCTTTGGAAGAACTCCCAGAAGCTAGTACAGAAAAAGAATATTACAACCAAATATTATTACTAAAATGACAGTAAAAGTACTGACAAAAATAAGGTTATTTCTGAACATGCACCCCTTTGCTAATACTCTACATTAGAAAATTGTAGATCATTTCAGAATAATTAAGCCCACTGCATTAACTGTCAGAGTAGTGATAACATCACAGATAAGACCGTCTCTGGAAAGCTCTACCACCATACACTTAGGAAAAAATGACAGAGAAAAAGGCAAGTACTGTTGAGCTTACTATGAAAATATCCATGAACTCCTGGGAAGACTGTGGGTTATTCATTAGGACTCCCTGCCATACACTGGAAACTGATTTGTTAGTCTGTGAACTGTCACTGACAGGTTGGATTAAATACAACAACATGTGGAAGCATGCTTAAGGTTTTAAAAACTGAAATATGTTAGTGATGGGACTTCAGCAAAGAAAGATATTTACTGGGGGAACATTTTTGCCTTTTGATAATTTTGGTAATTGACATCATCAAAAGCACTTTATATATCTTTATTATGTTTTGTCATGACAGGCTGTTAATATTTTTAGAAAAAAATATATGAAAAATATAAGAATTGGTAAAACAATTGAATCTTGCCACTGATGCACAAAGAAAGCATTTGCGTATATCAAAGCAATACACAGGTTAAGTGAAAGTACATTGCTAATTATTTTACAAGTCAATCAGTGTAAATTGGGTTTATTCAAGGAGACTCAGTCAGGCTATAAATTCACTCTGTCTTGAAAACATACTCATGGAGTAAGACAAATTCATAATTATGGGTATAAGATGAACTTTTTTATATAAGAGTCATCTGAGCTTAAATCTACGAGGGTTATAACATTACTAGCACTAATAAGACTTCAGTGCTCAAAATTTGGCTCTCTTAGTAACTAAGTAGTTTATTTCTGCATAACAAATTTTTTTTAAAACTTTTTTTGTTTTGTTTATTTATTTATTTGAGAGCGACAGAGAGAAGGAGGCAGAGAGAGAGAGAGAGAGAGAGAATGGGCACGACAGGGCCTCCAGCCACTGCAAACGAACTCCAGACGCATGCGCCCCTTGTGCATCTGGCTAACGTGGGTCCTGGGGAATTGAGCCTCGAACCGGGGTCCTTAGGCTTCACAGGCAAGTGCTTAACCGCTAAGCCATCTCTCCAGCCCTGCATAACAAATTTAACATGATTAATTTTTCTTTATTCACAATGAAATTTAAAAGCATTTCTGTATTTAAATTATGTGTGGTTACCATTGGTATTTTTCCCTGACTCTTAATAGGTTTCAAACAAAACAATTTTTTTAATTTACTTCTTTTTTTTATTAATTAGTTTTGTATTCAGCAAATACAGTCAGTTTGGTACCATTATTAGGCTCATCCATGACCTTGCCCCTCACATTGCCCCTCCTTGTTCAGGTATGTGGATAATGCATTGTACAGTTAGCCTACAATTATGGGTAAGATAAATGTCTCTGCATATCATTACCCAACATGTGGCTCTGACATTCTTTCCGCCCCCTCTTCCGCAAAATTTCCCTGAGCCATGTTGGGTACATTTTTGGTCTGCTTCAGTGATGAGGTGTTGGGGGCCTCTGAAGCTCTGGCTTTCTGTTTTGGTAGGAGTTGATTTTTCTCTGTGTTGATCTCCTTCCCCCTTGTGCTGGTATCCGGTTCGTCAGGAAAACAGCATCCTTGCTTGTTTCACCAATTTTCCTTAGTTGCAGCTGGGGCCCTTTTGAGGTATGATGGGGTGGCTCTTTCCTTAGGATCTACATCTATCTGAAAAAAGAGAAGCAGATTCTCCAACGGAGAGTAAGTTAGCATCAGGACAAATGAGATAACCCTTACTTTTTTTTACAGAGAATTTAGTAGGTGTAGGCCCTCTTGTAGCCCATGATTGATGGTAGCTTGATATTGGCAAGTGGGCTTATGTTTGGATATAGTTCTGACTTGTTTCCCAGCTCCAGCTATGGGTCCCGTACTACTGAGGGGATCAGTTAGCCAAATCAAGAGCAGTTGGTTCCCCACCGTGGCTGTGTGCCACTATTGCACTTGTGAGGGCATCACAACAAGTTATTTGCTGCTAAGTAGGTTAGACCATGAATTGCTTGGACAGATATTGGTCATTTTCCCCCAGTCGCCCATGTAGCACTTTCTGGCACTAGATGCGCTGACTGTCTATGGACTGACTCTCTTCCAACTTCCAGCCATGCCATTCCATTTTACATGTCAACCACATAAGGTGTCTTCAGCAGTAGGGTCTTACCACTAACCTTTGGTGGGTCATCAAGTACTCTGACAGAAATCTGTCTGTCTTTTAGGAAACCTTGTAGGTCTCTCTGATCAAAAGCTCACTGTGGATGATAACGCCATGCTGGATCTGGGAGTTACAGGTCAGTGCCCACTAAGAAAATGAGGAAAAAGATAACTAATATGCAAGAATTAGAGAGAAGAGAGAGAGAGATGGAGAGAGAGAGAGAGAGAGAGAGAGAGAGAGAGAGAGAAAATGTAGAAGATTAAGTTTAGTCTTGATCCTACCCTCTCCAGTGTCTTGTGGTTCAGGTGTTCCCTCTAAGGGCCTGGTGAAGGTTCAGCCATTTGGTCTGCCTTGTAGGAACTAGAATTTTATGGTACCATTGCCGTTTGGGTCTAGATTTGTGTTTCCCACCCCTCGATGCCCTCCCCTCTCTCCCCATCCATCCTAGAGTCTAGTCCACGAGATACTTGCTGGGTATGTAAGGTATCTTGGGTAGGTTCAGGTTAGGTGCTGTAGATGAGTGAGGCTATGTGGCGATTTTTTTCTGTGATTGGGTCAGTTCACTAAGAATGATATGTTCCAGGTTCAACCATTTAACCTCAAATTTCATTGTGTCATTTTTTCTTACTGCTGTATAGAATTCCATTGTGTAGATATACCACATCTTCGTTAACCATACTTCTAGTGATGGACATCTGGGTTGATTCCAGCTCTTAGCTATTATGAATTGAGCCACTACAAACATGGTTGAGCAAATCTCTCTACCCTGTGGTTTGAAGGTTTTTGGGCAGATGCCCAGTAAGGGAATACCTGGAACTGTTGCTATCTTTATAGTCAGTTTTTCAGGAGTCTCCATATTGCTTTCCAAAGTGGTTGTACCATCCTACATTCCCACCAACAGTGGATGAGTGTTCCTACTTCTCCACATCCTCACCAGCATTTATTTTCATTTGAGTTTTTGATGTTTGCTATCCTTATTGGGGTAAGGTGGAATCTCATAGCTGTTTTAATTTGCATTTCTCTGATGATTAGGGATGATGAACATTTTCTTAAGTGTGTGTTTGCCACTTGTATTTCTTCCTCTGTGAACTGCCTGTTCAGCTCTTTGCCCCATTTTGTGAGTGGGGCATTTGACTTCTTACTGTTTAGATTTTTGAGTTCTTTGTAGATTCTAGAGATTAGGCCTCTATCAGTTGGATAACCCACAAATATTTTCTCCCAATGTGTGGGTAATCTATTGGCTTTGCTTATTGTATGCTTGTCTTTAAAGAAACTCTTCAGCTTCATGTGATCCCATTGGTTGAGTGGCTGTTTAAGATTGTGAGCTACTGGGGTTTTGTTTAGGAAGTCTTTTTCCATTCATATATCATGGAAGCTACTTCCTAAATTTTCTTCCAGTAGTAGTCGAGTTTCTGTTCTTATATTGAGGTCTTTGATCCATTTGGACATGAGTTTAGTGCATGGTGAAATGTGTGGATCAAGTTTCAGTTTCCTGCATATGGTTATCCAGTTTGTCCAGCACCATTTGTTGACGATGCTGTCTTTTCTCCAGCCTATATTGTTTGGTCCTTTGTTGAATATCAATTAGGTATAGTTGCTCGACCCAAAGTCTGGATCCTCAAGTCTGTTCCATTGGTCTATACTCCTGTTTATGCCAGTACCATGCTGTTTTTATTACTATGGCTTTGTAATGTAGCTTTAGATCAGATATGATGATGCCTCCAGAGGGTTTTTTTTTTTTTTTTTGCTGAGGATATGTTTGGATATGTGAGACCTTCTGCCTTTCCATATGAAATTTGAGATCATTTTTTCTATCTCTGTGAAGAACACTGTATGGATTTTAATTGGGATTGCATTAAATCTCTATATTGCCATTGGTAGGATTGTGATCTTCACAATGTTAATTCTGCCTATCCAGGAGCATGGGAGGTCTTTCCATTTTCTCAAGTCCTCCTCAATTTCTTTTTTGAGTGCTTTTATGTTTTTGTTGTATAGATCTTTCACTTCCTTGGTTAACACTATTCCAAGGTATTTTAATTTTTTTTTTTTTGCTATTGAAAAATGGGACTATGTTTCTTTCTCTGTATCTTTGTCATTTGCATATAGTGCATTGACTTTGTATCCTGCTACTTTGCTATAGGAGTTAATCACCTTCAGGAGTTTTGGGATGGATTCTCTGGGGTCCCTTACAAATAGAGTCGTGTCATCAGTGAATAGAGGTAACTTAACTTTTTCCTTTCCAAATTGTATCCCTTGTATTTCCTTCTCCTGTCTTATTGCTTGAGCTAGGACTTCCAGTACTATATTGACAAGCAGAGGTGAGAGTGGACAACCCTGTCTTGTTCCTGATCTTAATGGGAATTCCTCCAGTCTCTCTCCATTAAGTATTATTTGGGCCTTTGGAGCTTTGTGTGTTGCCTTTATTATGTTAAGATATGAACCAACCATGCCAATTCTCTCCAATGTTTTGATCATGAAATGATATTGTATCTTGTCAAAGGCTTTTTCTGCATCTATCGAAATGATCATGTGGCTTTTATGTTTAACCTTGTTTATGTGGTGTATTACATTGACAGATTTCCATATGTTGAACCACCCCTGTGTTCCTGGGATGAATCCCACTTGGTCAAGGTGGATAATGCTTTTGATGTGTTGTTGGATTCATTTTGCAAGGATTTTGTTCAGGATCTTTGCATCTAAATTCATCAGGGAAATAGGCCGGTAGTTTTCTTTTCTTGTGGCATCTCTGCCTGGTTTTGGAATTAGGGTGATGCTAGCTTCATAAAAGGAGTTGGGTAGCTTTCCCTGTTCTCCAATTGTGTGGCACAGTTTGAGGAAGATTGGTTTGAGTTCTTCCATGAAGGTTTGATAGAATTCAGCTGAGAAGCCATCTGGTCTTGGACTCTTCTTTTTGGGGAGGTTTTTTATTACTTCTTCAATCTCCATGAGTGTGATGGGTTCATTGAGGTGATTAATCTGCTCTGAGTTTAGCTTTTAACATGAAAGAGAGGAATAGACCTTTATGAAGAGTATGTGAAAATAATTTTTAGTTTATCACTTATTATTTTTACTATTTTTCTCATGTATGCATGTGATTCTTACATATAAATAATGCTGGTAGTCTTGTGAGGAAAAATGTTTAAGACTGGATCTATGTGAAGACATATGTGGTTACAGCAGTGGCCAGTTTGAAAGATGATACTTTCAAATCTTTTCTCAGCTCTATTGGTTCAAGGTCAATCCTGTTATCTTGGCCAGATGTAATGAAATAAAGTGTTTATGAGAAACTGAGCCCTCTAAAATTGGTTCAGAAAGTCCTTGAGAAATAGTAATTTTTTCCCAGTACTTTTATCTGGGTTTTGAGATGTTTAGCAATTGTTTTGTGTGATGTTTGTAATTCCTGAGGGAGAGAAATCCTCACAAACAGAAGGCATAAACCACTGAGTTCAAAGTTGCCTCTGTCTTGATGTGTGAAATTCTGAATCATCTAACTCATTTTTCCTTCTTGATTATAGGGCGATCCGATTATTCTACAAAGTCATTGAAAGGAGTTTTTACCATAAACTATCTCTGCTTCATAGTCCATGGTATCAGATTTCTATGTTGTCCAAGATAATTCTTTCTTATGCTGCAAAACTTTTAAAGCATTTCTTACTGAAATAATCCAAAGAAAGAGGAGAAGCACATAATATGGTGTTATAATTTTATTTTTAAGTCATTGGGAACTTTAATAAGATATGAACATACTATAATTTGGTTGGGTTCCCATCACACTGTCCTGTTTTGTCCTCTCTCACACACTGTCACACACCCTCATTCCGCTGATGATCCTCCTTTTTCAAGGTAGCCCTTCCTCTATTTTATTGTCTCATTTCCTTTGTCCTCTTCTGGTCCTCTATGTCAAAATGTTGATGGGCTCAGAGTAGTGTAGGTCTCATGGTGCTATTGGTAATCACTGTGTTATGTATTAATCAGTCCTACCAACACACAGCATTTACCAAAAAATATTTAGCTATTTTAAGAAACAAGTAATTCTTTCTTTTTAGTTGTCTGGAAGACTGCATTTTCCATGCTCTATGAAAGCTTCACCCACAAATCTGTCAGTCAGAAAGGCTGGCTGTACTGGTGAGCTTCAGATCACAGAATGTGAGCTCAGGGGAGGCGGAATGAGGGTCTATTGCATTCTGATTCTTCCTTTGATGTTATGTTTAAGATCTTTATAGAAAGTTTCTAGTGTTTTACTTTTTTTTAAGTATAAAAAGCAATCAGCTGTGGCAGATGACTGCTTACGTTCTTATTCTTGGCCTTAGAAACTTACTCAAAGTAAGTGGGTGAATACAAAACTTCACCCATGTGGAACTGGTACTATGGAATACTATATTCTTGAGTGCAGAGTAAAAGGTTGAACCCTCCACAGGAAGTTAGAGGGAACACTTGAATCGAAGGGCAGTAAAGAGGATGAGATGAAACCTAACCAAAAATTTCTCCTGTTTCTTTCTTTTTTTCCCATTTTCTTTCTTTTCCCTTAGTGCTGGCCTGTAACTCCCAGTACCAGGATGTGGTTAACTACAATGAGCTGTTTATCAGAGAGTTCTACAAGGTTTCCCAGAACAAGACAGCCTTCTGTCAGAGTACTTGATTACCCACCAGAGGTTAATGGTAAGACCCTACTGCCAAAGACACCATATGCTGTCAGTAGGGAATATGGAGAGACCTGGCTGGAATCTGGAAGAGAGCCAGTCCCCAGACAGTTAGCCTGTCTAGTGCTAGAAGTTGCTACATGAGGGAGAAAGTGGCCAACATCCATCTGAGCAACTCAGGGTCTAAGCTACTCAGAAGCAAACAACCTGATGTGATGCTCACACAAGTGCAATAGAGGCACACAGCCATAGGGAAATCAACTGCTCTTGGATTAGCTAATGGATCCACTCAGTGGAAAGGAACCCATATCTGGAACTGGGAAACAAGTCAGAATCACATCCAGATAATGAGTTTGCTTTCCAGTATCAAGCTCCCACTAGTCTTGGGCACAAGAGGGTATGCACCCATTAAATTCTCTCTAAATTAATAATGGTTATACCATTTGACTTCATTCTCTGTTGGAGGGTATGCTTCTCTTTTGCAGATGGAAGTGGGACCTGACGAGAGAAATGACCAATGACACTTTACCAGGACCCAGGCTGAAACTATAAAGGAATTGGGGAAATGAGGAAGAGTGATGCTTTCTTGGTGAACCTGATATTAGCTCAAGTGTGAAGAAGATAGACACTGAGGACATTCAACACCTACAAAACCAAAAATTCAGAGGCTCCTAAGAGCCCATCACTGATGTAGACTGAGGTCAGGAGAAGAGATTGAGTAAAGGAAAGGTGGAGGGAGGGATAATCAAAATCTAAGAGGATATAAATAGATCATATGGAAACCTACTTTTTTGGACAATGGAACACTCATGAGCCATAGATTGTTGCTAGAAAATCTTCAGTGCCAGGGATGGGATACCTTCCAGTGAGTTGTTGGCAAGGGAGGTCCATGATGCCCCCAAAACATTACAGGCCATTGCCGAGGCCCTTGGTTTCCCACCAGAAATAGGTGGTAAGACCCTATTGCTAAAGAGTCCACATACTTGGGCTGCAAGACCACTGAGAAATCCTTCTGGAACTGAGCTGGTAACCTCCTCCATGTAGACCAGCTGACAGAGAGCTGGAAGAAGCCATTCTGCATGCAATTTAATGGGAGAAAGAGAGATCACCAGTGAAGATACTCAACAGTGGACACTGCAAGCCTTCTGTTTGGCCAGCTAGGCCAAATGAGCCAACAGGTGCAATAGTGGCATATGTGTCATGGTGGAAACCAACTGCCCTGTAATTGGACTGGAGGCCTGCTCCATGGGAGGGAATACATCCCTGATACTGAAAACTTAAACAGGTGTAGTCATGAGCCCTAGGTGTGTAACGTTCTGCTGCTGTCTGGCTAAATGTATATACTATGCCTATCAAACTGCCCAGTAACCACTTCTCTGAATGTTCATACCCTTATATTAATGCTACTCTCACTTTTGGTAGACAATCTTCTCTTTCCATATCGCAGTGACCTTGGGATGACTCAGAAGACATCATGGTGCTGGAAAGAAGTGACAGGAGTGCTCAGCAATGCAATATCTCTATCACACCTTCCAAAGCTCAGGGTCCATTGTGGAAGAGGTGGCAGAAAGAATGTAAGAGCCAAAGGAAGGGTAGGACTCCTTACAACGTGCTTCCCCCAGACAGAAAATGGCCTGGATATCCATGACCTAACAGTGCCTGACACTACCTACATAACACCATCATAATAGGAGGAAAAGATCATGACATCAAAATAAAAGAGAGACTGATTGAAAGGGGGAGGAGATATGATGGAGAATGGAGTTTCAAAGGGGAAAGTGGGGGGGGGGGGGAGGGAGTGCATTACCATGGGATTTTTTTATAATCATGGAAGATGTTAATAAAAAAAATTGAAGATAAAAAAAGTAAAAAAGTAAAAAAAAAAAGCCCACATGGCTTAGGGAATTTCACAAAAGAGGGGGTGGAAAGATTACTAGAGCCACAATTTGGGACATTATGCACAGAGACATTGTCTCTTCCCCATAACTGTCAGTAGCTGTTCCCACGATGCATGACCCACAATCCCCATGGGTGTGACCTGCATCCCCTATGGGGTGGGTCCTTTTGGAGGGGCAGGGATGAGGGAAAGGATGGTACCAACATGTGGTCTTTACATACTGAGTATGTCCATAACTAATAAAAAAGGTCATTAAATTCATATAAAGTCTCTATAGCTTGAATGGATCTTTGGAGCTCCAGTCTTCTTTTATTTTCTGCTACTAATGTGTTTTTATTAAACTGCCTGGAGCTTCTATCTGTGAGAAATACTACCTTAACACCCAGGAAAAGTATTACATTGGTGAGGTATGAGCTCCCATCCAGACTGTATGAGCTCAAGTGAGGATTAAAAGTGGATTTCTCACAGGGAATGCTTTTAAAATTATTTTTGTAAAATACTTTGTCTCTTTATCTCCACCATACATAACAGATATTAATATCTGTATAGCTTTATCTCTACTATGTATCATAGGTTCTAAATTATGATGAGTATAGAACAGATTATATCAAAGTCTAATATCTTGCCAGTCAGACTTTAAAATATTTACATGAATTAACTTGCTGAATCTTTATAACTTCCTTGTGAGGGTGCAAAGGTATATATATCTGCTTCTAAATGATAATTTTATGAACTCAGAAATCATGATTCTCATGGGCTTTCATGTACACACTTGTAAAAACTGGAAGGTTTAATCTTAGGCTTTTCTTAAAAAATGAAAGTCCAAGAGAATTACCAATTCTGAGTTCACAAAATTATCACTTAGAAGTATACATATTTACAAATATATTAACATGCTAAGGCTAATACACATTTGAGGACCTCAATGAAAAGTTAACTTTCATCTGTGCTACAGTTTTGCTTTTTTTCCCTATATACTCATTTTACAAAACATTAATGCGGGAGGGCTGGGGCAAGGGCACAGTTGATAAAATGCTCGCTTTGTGAGTGTAAGGGGCCTGAGATCCCATTGCCCAAGTAAATGCTGGACATAACATTATGTGTTTGTCATCTCAGTACTCAGGAGGCAGTCACAGGCAGTCCCTAGGAGATGCTGAGCAGTGAGATGAGCTGAATCAGTGAGCTTTGGGTTCAGTGAGAGACCCTGTTGGAATAAATAAGATAGAGAGTGATTGAGGAATACATGGAATGTCAGTCTCTTTGGCGTCTACACACACATACACACAGGAATACACACCCTGACACAGGCATATGTGCATGCTTGCACAGATGCGCACACCACTCATGTACACACGTGCAAAGAGAAAACATTAATGAAAACATTATAGTGCACAATCACTTTTTAAATCTTATTTTTTTACAAACATATTTTATATGGAAACATCCTGTTTTGGTATTATCTTTCCCTCCTCCTTGTCCCCATTTGGCAGGGGGCCCTCCTCAGTGGGATTTCTGGTATTCCCCATGGGGTTGTAGGTTATGCTGTTTTGGGTTGTGGGAGCATCAGTCAGCTATGTGGGGAAGGCAATTCCTCTGGGCATGATGTCCCAACCTATGGCTCTTATAATCTTTCTACCCCCTCTTTCACAAAATTCCTTGAGCCTTGGTGGTTGTATTTTAAATCTACTTCAGTGATAAGCTCTCAAGAGCCTCTGGATTTCTGCTTTGGTAGGTGTTGAGTATCCTCAGCATCTGGCACTGATTGTTAGGCTCACCATGGAAGCAGCGTGCTCATCTGCCCGATTTCTCTGTGGTTTCAGCTGTAGCTTCAGTGAAATGTGAGGGGTAGCTTATCTCCTCAGGTCTTCCTAGTTCCTGAAAAAGAAAAACAGATTTCCATGCCCCCTGAACCTCCAGAGAGGAACCAGGAGTTCCACAATGACTTTTTAAAAATGATGTAGTGGTAGATTAAGTGCCCTTTAACAAAGGTAAGTGAAGAGAATAGGAGAGCATACAAATATTTAGGGTCCTAAACATCCTTTTAAAAATATTTTTGCTTATTTACTTGCAAGCAGAGAGAGAAAGAGAGAGAGAAAGAGAGAGAGAGAGAGAAGGGAAACAGGCAAAAGAATGGGTGTGCTAGAGCCTCTAGCCACTACAAACCAATTGCAGATGCATGTGCCTCTTTGTGCACCTGCTTTTATGTGGGTTCTGGAAAATTGAACCTCGGTCTTTAGGCTTTGCATACAAGCATCTTAACTGCTAATCCATCTCTCCAGCCCCTAAAGATATTTGTTTTCTCATCACTGTAGACATTTTATTAAGGTAATTGTTAAATCAATTGCCTTGAATTAGTATGTATTATTTTTCTCCTGTTGGTTCTAATGTTTCAATTAGTGTCTTTGAAATGTGAGATTTTGGGGACATTTTTATAGCTGAAAGGCATCTAAAACATTCTTGTGTAGCTCCTTTAATGCCTGTATTGTTTTGGACATTTTGGATGGAACAATCTAGACTGTGTTTAAATTCTTTGCTGCTGAACATAAATAATTTCACTGTTGCAAGCATTCCCAATGAACATTGTCTGCAATTCTAATATGAAGTAAAAACATCTCAAATTAAGTTCAGTCTTAGGTTGAGAAACAATTCCAGAAAGTCAATGTCCTTTTTGTCTCATTTAAAAATTATTTTGTTGTCTTAAAGCAGATATCATCATATTCAGCATCATTTGTCTTGGGTCTTAAGACTCATATTGATTCCAAAATCCTTTCCTGGCTAAATGTTGCATTCATTGGAAAAATATTGAGAAAATATTTTGGACATACATTCATTCTATTTTGGCAGTATTTAAGGAATTCAAAATGTCTATGTGACATAGAATAGCTATTTCAGTTTTTTAAAATATTGTTTATTGTATTTATCTATAAGGAGGGAGAGAGAGAGAGAGAGAGATAGATTGCTCCAGGGCCTCTAGCCACTACAAACAATTTCCAGACAAGTGTGCCACTTTGTGTGTTGGACATAGGCAGGGCGTTGGGTTAAAGCAAACCTAAGCTGTCTGACATGAAGGCCCCAGGCTATGAGAGGTCGCAACATCATGAACTGCCAGTCATATCTTGGGGACCAGACCGGCAGGGGAGCTCCTCCCCCCATTCTTGGAGGTTGCAGTGAGCCTGGACACTCAGACAAAATTTTGGACCTTGAGATCTTCAGGAAGTAAGGCCACTCTCTTTCCAAGCACAGGATACCTGGACATTCAGATAAGACTTAGGCTTTGTCCATAACCCTGTGGCCTTTGGCCAGTTGCCTAGGAAACTCCTTACATGGTATCAGTCAGCACCTTTCCACAGCCCATCCCCCTGTACCATATACCATGGCCTACATGCTGGAATGTATGTCCCCATATGCTAATTAGGCATCAGCAAGCAATCCCATTAGGACCCTTTTCCCCCCCTCAACTGCTTATCAACCCATGTCCCAGACAATAAGCTGAGCTGTTCACGGAAACTGTCTCCCAAGAATGTTTCTTTCTCTCCTCACAAACACACAACCTTGGTGTCCATGGTTGCCTGAACTTCTTGGGGGACTGCAGCTGGCCTGAGGACCCAGGAACCCACATTTGTGCACTTGACTTTATGTGCTACTGGAGAATCAAACCCAGGTCATTAGGCTTTGCAGGCAAGTGTCTTAACCACTGAGCAATCTCTCCAACCCAGATATTTCCTTTTTATAGAAATTATCAGTTTCCTAAAAGTCTGTAAGACAAAAGGGATCAACTACAACTTTGTCTGCCACAAAATACATGCTGGCATATAACTTCAAAGTAGCCTAAAATAATGATTTACTTACTGTTGCTGGATGGCTTTTCTATTTGGGGCTCATCTCAGCTGATCTTAGCTGCACCCACTCTTGGATCCATGATCAGTGGCTTTGTTTTAGTGCTGGCTAGTACAAGATGACCTCATTTATACATCATACTATTGCTTAAAATGACAGAAGAGCAACTGGACACACATCTGCATATGGATTCTAAAGATAGCAAAAAGACATGATCTATTCAAGCATTAGAAAGAAACCAAGATTTTGGCAAGCTTTTGCCTGAATCATATTTATTAATGTTCCATTGGGTGAAGCAAGTCACATGACTAACCTATTTTTGAGAGCCAGAAAAATGGTTGGAAGGGGAAGAACTGGTAGTAATTTATATAGCATATCCCAACATTCAAAACTCCTTGAAAAATGTAAGATATTGTTACTCTTCAATCAAACACTTTTGCTGCTATGTAGTATTGCTCCATACAATGAGGTTAGACCTGTTGTTGAGAGACAGCTAATAAGCATACAAACAAGTAGACAAGTAGAAGTAGCATAAAAATACATTCACATATTCATGTGGTCATCTGACTTAAAACAAAGATGTTGCTTCCACTTAGTAGGAAAAAAATCTCTTTAGTCATCATTGTTGAAGTAACTATATGTGAAATAAACATGAGTTTTAATATCTAATTCAGACCATACACAAGAAGCATTCCATACTAATGACAGGTTTAAAAATTAAAAAGTAAGATAGTAATGATCCCGAAAGAAGATCCAAGAAAATATTTTATAAGTTTTGGGAAGGAAATTATTTCCTTCAAGGATCCAGATTAGAACCAACCTCTAAGAAGAAAGATCCAAAATTCATACCATATGAGTGAAAATTTTCATTAACTAATAAACACCACTCAAATATTTGAAAATTGAGGTGACATAACAGAACATACTTCCATAATTTAATTGACAGAGTAACAATATTTGAAATATATAGAAGGATATCCCACATGTATATTAGAAGAAACAAGTAATACAATAAAAAACGAGCTAATGCCTTCAATGAGCACTCACAAATAAACATACCTAATAATGAATGTTCTAAAGTGTAATCATCTTCAAAGGATGCTCAACTCTGGTTATTAAATGCAGTAGAAGGCCCTAATAACACATTCAAACAACAATGTTGCTTATTATGTACCTGAAAAGATAAGCAATATGATAAACACAGGCAATATACAAGCTTTCCAGGATGTTTAGCAGCTGGACCTTTCAGAGCCTGACAGGCAGGGTGTAAAGTATTACTGCTGCTTTTGAAAACTATCAATTATCATTAAAGCTGAACAGATATTCTCTTATAACAATGGCCAATGCTCCTAGAATACTAAACCAAGAGTATTTCATAGCATCACTTTTTGTATAGCCTAACACTAGAGACATCTTTATGCTTCAGAATCATTGATGAAACTGTGGTACTCAATAAAGTACTATACACCTTACTTAACATAAGCAAACAGCAAAAAAAAAAAAAAAATCATAATGGTTGCTTTCAAATATTAGTCTCAAGTGCAGTGCTAGATTTACTTCTGATGGCTAATTGTTTGATTTAACATATCTTATAACCTAAATGAAGCATTTTCTAGCCTATAATTATATTATATAATGATATAGCATAATATGAAATATTAATACCTAACTGTATGATATGATATGCAGTAGAGTCATTATTTTACATATGATATTAAGGGGGAATGATTTGTGGGGAAAATGCTCAGTATTAGTTCTAATGTTTGATTTAAGAAAAAAAAAACAGTGAAATTATGCTTTATGCCAAATTAGTCATCCTTTAATTAACAAAAGCTTATTGGACATATGTTATATTAACCTAGCTGAAGAGAGTAAGCAATTTGAATTGCTTCATTTTATTTTAAAATTAATTTTTACTTTTTGCATGGTGTACATTTTCATACATATTTACAATGTATTTTGATCTTATTCCCCCAAATTATGCTCTCTTATTATTTCCTTTCCCATTAACATCATTCTTCTTTTCCATTAGTATTTATTAACCTATTTAATTAAATTAGGGTTGAGTGTATGATCATGGGTGGAAAGTTATTTATAGTGTAATGAGCAACTTAACAGTGATGAACCTGACTTCTCTCCCCCAGCAACCATTAGCTACTGTGGCAAGTGTAGGGTCTCATGTACACTTTCCCTTCAATGATGATTTATTGTCAGGCTCAGTCTTGTGCAGCAAACCACAGCTGCTGTGAATTCAGGAGTGTGTTGGTCATGATGTATCCACAAAAGAGTATTTTGTAGCTCTCCTTCCCATTCTCCTGTTCTCTCATTCTTTTTGCACCCACTTTTTATGCACTTGCTTGCAAAACCTGCTGGCCCAGGTTTGACTTCTCAGCAACTTTGCAGAAGGGAACACAAAAAGGGCACATGTGGGCTGGAGAGATTGCTTAATGGTCAAGGCACTCACCTGTGAAGCCTAAGGACCCAAGTTCAATACCTCAGTACACACATAAGCCCGCTGCACATGGCAGTGCATGCATGTGGAGTTCATTTGCAGTAGCTAGAGGTGGGGACATACACATTTCTCTCTCTTTCTCTCCCTTTCTCTGTCTATAATAAATAAATAAAAATTAAATTAAAATTAAAATTAAAAATTAAACTTAAAAAAATAAATTTGAAAGTGTCACATGTGTCTAGTGCTTGTTTGCAGAGGCAAGAGATTCTGGTGCACACACACACATGCACATAAATAAATAGATAGATAAATAAATAAATAAATTAAAATAATTCTTGTTTTATCTTTTCAAAATTTGGTTCATTCTTATGATACCAAACCTGTATAAATTTTAAATGTGAATTTTCTATATTGTCAGACAATTGTACTAAGCTCTAAGCATAGCTAACCATATGTTTTAAAATAAGATTACAACTCAGTCAAATAAATTGTAAAGATAAGGGTTTCTCTCTTGCATATTCCATTTTTATAGGTGACTTATTTTTATAATCTAACAAATATATTTTGACTGAAGTATGATAAAGAATCAGATGTGCCCCATAGATTCATGTGTTTTCAAAGCTTGATCCCCAGCTGGTGGCAATTTGGGAGGTAGAGCCTTGCTGGGGGAGGTGAGCTTCTGGGTGTGGGTTCAGGGGTGTTGTAGCCAGTTCCCACTCACTTGTTATTCTACCACCTGCTGTGTCAAGAAATGATGCCCAACTTCTGCTCTACCATTCTTTCCCTGCCATAATGAAGCTTTGGCTCAACACTGTAAACCAAAATACACCCTTTCCTCCCATCACCTGCAAATCTTGTTACTTGGACAAAATACTAGTCAAAAAGCAGCTAATGGGAGGAAAGGGTTTATTTTGGCTTATAGTTTCATGAGGAAGTTTCATCATGACAAGGAAATCATGACATGAGCAGGAATCTGGCTCACGTCTTGTCACATGCTTGAGTGTAACAATCTAGTACTGGGCTTTGAACTGAGCTTATAAACATCAAGGTCCACTTCTAATAGCACATCTCCTCCATCAAGGCTGCACTTCCCAAAGTTTCTGCTAGCTGGGGATTGAGTATAAGGCTTAATCACAAACAGAAGAGGCTATGGGAGACGCTTTAAGTTCAAACCACCACAGAAGTTCTTAAATTTATACTTGATCTTAAATCCAACATACAAGCACATGCAACAGCAGAGTGAATTCATGCCTTAGAGTTTGAGATATTTTTATGTGACAGTTGCTGAAATACTTTTAGAAGATGACTAAATCAAAGAGAAAACTGTTCAATAATAATTATTATTGTACAGGTAGTATATGGAACTTCTTTGAACTAGTGATTGTTTCCAATCTGGAGGAGAAAACCAACTTTGAGAGAGACCATACAGGCAATTGGATTTGAATAATGGCCTCTAGGTACCTTAATTTAGGCTTTAATAATTGCATTACTTTTTCATTCTCCTGTTATTTTAGGTAGCACGTATTAATTTCCAACCACGTGACTAGCATGGTTACAGACACTGAGATTTTGATGGTGAATAAGCCAAGAGTTACCTGTTCCTCCAATCTCTAGCCCGGGAGGAGGGGAGGAAGTATCAACTCAAGGAGGAAACAATGAGATTAAGTATGAGTTGGAAAGAAAGGCATCAATAGAAGGGGAATGAGGACTGGAGTTCAGAGAAGGCAAGGGGAGGGAATTAAGGTTGAAGTACACTGGGCTGGAGAGATGGCTTAGTGGTTAAGGCACTTGCCTGCAAAATCAAAAGATCCCAGTTTGATTCTCCAGGACCCATGTAAGCCAGATTCACAAGGGGTGCATGTATCTGGAGTTCATTTGCAGTGGCTGGAGGCCCTGGTGTACCCATCCCTCCCCCTCCTTTTTCTCTCTCTCAAATAAGTAAATAAAATAAAATATATTAAAAAGATTGAAATACATTATATACAAGCATAACATTGTCAACAAATTAAAAAATGAGAAATATGGTAACAAGTATAAGAATGAAAAGAAGGTGACATTACAGATAGGAATATCTGGAAATATATCAAAGGGGAAGTGCCATTTAGCTGAGATGTGAATGACTGTATTTAGCCAGTCATAATGAGCAGAAGGCAGCACTTGCGAGACAGAGAGAATGGCTAACCGTGATGCTCCAAAGGAAGAAGTTTATCATGTTCTAGAGAAAGAAGATTAATGTGCTTAAAACAATGCCTGACAAATTCAGGAGTCAGGCAGAATCAAATCATTTCAGACTTTAAAGTAGAGATAATGGTGAGAATTAATACTTTAAGTGTAATGGAAAGCTACTAAGGTTTTTATGAACTTGTTTTTGTGTAAGGAATGAATTGTTCATGGTAGGATTAAAGGCAGAGCATCCTAGGGGCCATTATAATGCTACCACAGAGAGATCAGGGTAAACATAGAAGGTGGTACAATAGAGAAGCAGTGACTTTGGGACATGTTTTTGAGGCAGGGTTTGAAAGAATGTTCGACTGATTAGATGTGTTAAAAGGTGAAGTGCTTTGAATGTATAGTAGCTCCCATTGGTTCATGTGTTTGAATATTTAATCCTCAGATGGTGATGCTGTTTGGATTTCTGGAGGAAGAGGATTGCTTGAATAGCTGTGGGTTGGCAGGCATGTGATACTTCTTATTTGAGGAGTGGGTAAGGTCCAGCTATCAGGGGAATTAATTATCTTGGTGGTAAGCCTCCCCTACTATGAAAGGGTATAGCTGGTGAAAATAAGTAAGATTTATCCATTTTCCTGAAATTTTCATAATTTCATTTTCCATATCATTGAATAGAATTCCATTGTATATATGTACCAAATTTTCATTATCCATTCATCTGTTCTTAGGCAGCTAGGCCATTTCCAATTATTAGGTATTGTATATGTAATAAACATAGATATACAAGTATCTCTTTAGTAGAGTGTGGAGTCCTTAGCGTAAATGCCCAGGATTGGTATGACTGGGTCATATGAGATGTCTAATTCTAACTTTTTGAGAAATAACTTTATTGATTTCTATAATGGCAATGCTAGTTTTTACTCCCACCAACCATGGAAGAAGATTCCTCTTTCCCTGCATCCTAATCCTCACCATCATTTTATGTTTGTTCTCAGTTTTCTTTTTTCTTTTCTTTTTTTCTTTATTAATTAGTTTTGTATTCAGCAAATACAGTCTGTTTGGTACCATTATTAGGCTCATCCATGACCTACCCCTTCCCATTGGCCCCTCCATGTTGAGGTATACGGGTCATGCATTGTGGAGTTAGCCCACAGTTATGGGTAAGATAAATGTCTCTGCATATCATGACCCAACATGTGGCTCTGATATTCTTTCCGCCCCCTCTTCCGCAAAATTTCCCTGAGCCATGTTGGGTACATTTTTGGTCTGCTTCAGTGATGAGATGTTGGGGGCCTCTGAGGCTCTGGCTCTCTGTTTTGGTAGGAGTTGATTTTTCCCTGCGTTGATCTCCTTCCCCCTTGTGCTGGTATCCAGTTCATCAGGAAAACAGCACCCTTGCTTGTTTCGCCAAATTTTCTTAGTTTCAGCCGGGGCCCATTTGAGGTATGATGGGGTGGCTCTCTCCTTAGGATCTACATCTATCTGAAAAAGAGAAGCAGATTCTCCAACGGAGAGTAAGTTAGCACCAGGACAAAAGAGATAACCCTTACTTTTTTTTTATAGAGAATTTAATAGGTGTAGGCCCTCTTGTAGCCCATGATTGATGGTAGCTTGATATTGGAGAGTGGGCTTATGTTTGTATATGGTTCTGACTCGTTTTCCAGCTCTAGCTATGGGTCCCGTACCACCGAGGAGATCAGTTGGCCAAATTAAGAGCAGTTGGTTCCCCACCATGGCTGTGTGCCACTATTGCACTTGTGTGGGCATCACAACAAGTTATTTGCTGCTAAGTATGTTAGAACATGAGTTGCTTGAACAGACATTGGTCATTTTCCCCAGTTGCCCATGTAGCACCTTCTGGCACTAGACACACTGACTGTCTGGGGACTGACTCTCTTCCAACTTCCAGCAATGCCATTCTATTTGCATGTCATCCACATAAGGTGTCTTCAGCAGTAGGGTCTTACCACTAACCTTTGGTGGGCCATCAAGTACTCTGAGAGACATCTGTCAGTCTTTTAGGAAACCTTGTAGGTCTCTCTGATCAAAAGCTCATTGTGGATGATAGCCCCATGCTGGTACTGGGAGTTACAGGTCAGTGCCCACTAAGAAAAGGAGGAAAAAGATAACTAATATACAAGAGTCAGAGAGAAGAGAGGGAGAGAGAGAGAGAGAGACAGAGAGAGAGAGAGAGAGAGAGAGAGAGAGAGAGAGAGAGGGAGAGAGAGAGGGAGGGAAGATGTAGAAGATTAAGGTTAGTCTTTATCCTACCCTCTCCAGTGTCTTGTGGTTCAGGTGTTCCCTGTAAGGGCCTGGTGAGGTTCAACCATTTCGTCTGCCTTTTAGGAAGTAGAATTTTATGGTACCATTGCTGTTTGGGTCTAGATTTGTGTTTCCCACCCCTTTGATGCCATCCCCTCCCTCCCCATCCATCCTAGTGTCTAGTCCACGAGATGCTTCCTGTGTATGTAAGGTATGTTGGGTAGATTCAGGTTAGGTGCTGTATGTGGTGATTTTTTTTTTTTCTGTGATTGGGTAAGTTCACTGAGAATGATCTGTTCCAGGTTCAACCATTTTTCTTCAAATTTCATTGTGTCATTTTTTCTTGCTGCTGTACAGAATGCCATTGTGTAGATATACCACATCTTAGTTATCCATTCTTCTGGTGATGGACATCTGGGTTGATTCCAGCTCTTAGCTATTACAAATTGAGCTGCTACAAACATGGTTGAGCAAATCTCTCTAGCCTGTGGTTTGAAGGTTTTAGGGAAGATGCCCAGTAAGGGAATAACTGGATCTGTTGGTATCTCTGTAGTCAGCTTTTTCAGAAGTCTCCATATTGCTTTCCAATGTTGTTGTACCATCCTACATTCCCACCAACAGTGGATGAGTGTTTGGATATGGTTCTCCATCCTCACCAGCATTTATTTTCATTTGATTTTTTGATGTTTGCTATCCTTATTGGGGTAAGGTGGAATCTCATAGTTGTTTTAATTTGCATTACTCTGATGATTAGGGATGATGAACATTTTCTTAAGTGTGTGTTTGCCATTTGTATTTCTTCCTCTGTGAACTGCCTGTTCAGCTCTTTGCCCCATTTTGTGAGTGGGGCGTTTGACTTCTTACTGTTCAGATTTTTGAGTTCTTTGTAGATTCTAGAGATTAGTCCTCTATCAGTTGGATAACCCACAAATATTTTCTCCCATTCTGTGGGTTATCTATTGGCTTTGCTTATTGTATGATTGTCTGTAAAGAAACTCTTCAGCTTCATGTGATCCCATTGGTGAGTAATGGTTTAAGTTCGTGAGCTACTGGGGTTTTGTTCAGGAAGTCTTTTTCCATTCTTATATCATGGAAAGTACTTCAAAAATTTTCTTCCAGTAGTATCCGAATTTCTGGTCTTATATTGAGGTCTTTGATCCATTTGGACTTGAGTGTAGTGCATGGTGAAATGTGTGGATAAAGTTTCAATTTCCTGCATATGGTTATCCAGTTTGTCTAGCACCATTTGTAGAAGATGCTGTCTTTTTTCCAGCCTATATTGTTTGGGCCTTTATCGAATATGAAGCAGCTATAGTTGCTTGACCCAAAATCCGGGTCCTCAAGTCTATTCCATTGCTCTATACTTCTGTTTTATGCCAGTACCATGCTGTTTTTATTACTATGGCTTTGTAATATAGCTTTAGATCAGGTATTGTGATACCTCCATAGGTATTTCTTTTGCTGGGGATATGTTTGGATATGCGAGGCCTTCTGCCTTTCCATATGAAATTTGAGATCTTTTTTTCTATCTCTGTGAAGAACACTGTAGGAACATTAATTGGAATTGCATTAAATCTATATATTGCCTTTGGTAGGATTATCATCTTTATCTTTTTGTTTTTGTTATTTTGGTTTTTCAAGGTAGGGTTTTGCTCTAGCCCTGGCTGACCTGGAATTCACTATGTAGTCTCAGGATGGCCTTGAACTCACAGTGATCCTCCAACTTCTGCCTCCAGAGTGCTGGGAATAAAGGTGTGCACCACCATGCCCAGCCCTTTGTTCCTTCCTCCTTTCCTTTCTCTTTATTTCTTTTCATCCATATATATATTCTTCTATCTATTTCTTTGCATTGTTATACTTTCAGAATATTAATGAATAGCAAACATGGGGATATTGTTGTTAATGAAACAATGCCTCTGAATTTATCTCTTCATGGTAGGGTATATTGATATGGGTCATTCCTTTTATTTCATACATGGTCCTGACTCCAACTTTTGTTCTTACTGTGAACTTGATCTCATTCTATTCCTGATCTTTACATTTTTCCTCCTTCCATTTCAAAGTTTTAGTAGCGCCACTAATTCTTGTCCTGCATCTTTTCATTTCATTTCTGACCTTAAGGGATAAATTTTAGGCTTGAAATGTGTATATCCACTCTAGCAGCTATATGCTAGTAGACGAAAGCTGGATACTTTACCAAGCATCTTCCTAAAATGAAAGTGACTGCATCGTTTCTCTGTCAAAATGTGATGCATCCAGATAACCTCCAGTAGCTTGTCCAAAGGTACAAAAACATCCACCATTCCTTTTATTTGCTAACAAAAATTCAGGAAACACATTGCATACAGAATTATATCTGAAATGTTACACACTGGAAAGCCCTTGGTCATTTGTAACCAGATTAGCATCTGTTCTTCAGAGTTTGATGCACAGCGAGGCAAATGTGAGAAGGCAAGGAGGATATTAGCATTGTTTGCGTGGTTCTCAGTTGTAGAATGTATCAGGCTTTGTCTAGTAGATGGAAATTATTGCTCTCCATTATCAAACCTTAACATAATTGGAGTATTGCCCAATTATAGGCCATTAGCTTTCTTTACCCTTAACTTTAAAGCGATTCAGAAGTTAGTGGGGAAAATTGTGGGCCATTTAGGCCCATTGGCTCTGGAACACTGTTTCTTATGCTTGGAATTTTCTTTCCTCAGAGAGTTTCTATTCATCTTGCAGGATTCAGCACAAGTCATCTCTTCTTTGAAAATGATTTCCTTTTTTGTCTCTTCTTTCCTTCAGGTAAATAGCAGTATTTTCCCTAGTCAGCTTTCATGGTACCTTATTCATTTTTTTTCCTTAATCACTTATTATATTATTCTGAAATTACTTGCTTACAAACGTAACTGGGCATAACTTGCATTTTTGTAATTTAACAAGACAGATTTAGTAAGGACTGATGATATGTTAATCAGCAGTTTCTAGTCATAGTTAACAATTGTTGTCTAAATAAAAAACGATAAATGAAAATGATTATTTAATGACTCTTATTTTCTTTACATGCTCTAAATATTCTGACTAACATTCTTTTTATACTGGAAGGTAATATTGACAAGTATAAGCAATGCAGTTGTTCAGTATTTAGTTAGTTTCAGTTGCTATCACCTGTATCCACCAAAAAAAAAAAAAAAATTATCTTGCCTTTAGCAGTCACAGTCTTTTCTGTTATCATGAAGTAGGTGGACTGCATTCATGCTAAATGATTTCCATGGAGCTTGACAGGCATAAAACAGAGAAAGCTGATTTGTGTTTGCAGAAGTTTCTTCAATTCCTGAGAGGAATCAGGAGGTGAAATCCAAGAAAGGTTAAGGCACAGAGAGAAAGCAGCTGTCTCTTTGAACTTAAGTTGGGGTGATAGGCTTTCAGCTTGAGGAGAACAGCTGGCCTCATGTACTCCAGTCGTCATAATCAGGGTCAAAAGGACTTTCAAAGCAGTTGCTTGATTTAATTTTACTATGGGTTTTGGGTTCTAGGCTTTATTAAGCCTCTCACAATCTACAGGCAAAGAAAGGTGCTTCCTATAATTTTTTTCTTGTGTGATTCTTTTTTTTTTCCATTTTTTTTTTGGTTGTTTGAGGTGGGGTATCACTCTAGCCTGAGCTGACCTAGAATTTAGTCTCAGGCTGCCCTCAAATTCATGATGTTCCTTCTACCTCTGGCTCCTGAGTGCTGAAATTAAAAGTGTACAACACCATGCCCATCTTGTGTGATTTCTTACAAAGCCTGAACACAAAGCTTTCTAAGGCATTTAAATCTTCTACATTGAATTTTATCCTTTAATGCTTATATAACATGTGCAAACTATTTTTAATAACTTAAGATAATAACATATTTCCATATATAAAATGTCGAGTGGAGGGTTATGAACATTTCAAACTAGAATAGTAAGAAAAATTGTGTTAAAGAAGTGTTATTGATATTTTGTGTTCTAAAACTCACATATAAAATCATTTTCACTTATTTTCCATTTTAATATCCATTATCAATAATAAATGCAGATAATAATATACATCTGTATATGCACATATCTTCCTCATGTGTGTGTTTTCAGATATGACAGTCATTAAAAACAGACTTTGAAATATACCACGGACGTGATAGCAGGTTTACATGATATTTATCTTAAGGAATTTCATCACTGCTATGGACTACAGCTTGCTGAGTCTTCTCAGTTTTTCCTGTTTTGGAACTCCACTTATGATTCTGTCGTATATTGGATGTGAGCTAGAATACACAGCTTACCACTTTGGGTAGTAGACGGCTGAACCATGGGCAACTCCATCTAAGGTATATAGAGATGACTTCACTCCTGCTAGATACAATGAATTTTGAGTTAAATGAATGCTCTTTGGGAATCTCCATGATGAGGTAGGTTGGTGTATGTGTTGCATTCTGTGTTAGGCACAAATTATGTTCAGACATATGTGAGCAATAGACAATCCGAAATGGTTAGGTTTGTACTGAAATTTAGGCTGTGTGTTTCACTGCAAAGTTGCTGCTGAGATATCTGATGTGGTAGTAGACAGCTTCAGACTGATGGGATGAACTTCCAAACCAGGCACAGTTACAGGAGGAAAAGATTTATTGAAGCTTACAGATAGAAGGGTCATTCCATAATGGCAGAAGCACCTGGCCCAACTTCACAGGGCTACACAGAGAGAAAAGCCACCACCAGAAGCAAGCAAGCAAAAACGCTTCAGGAACCCAGGCAAAGCTCAGAATTGTGCACATCTCAAACTGGAACTCAGAACCACCCCAGTGATACCTCCTCCAGTCAGTTGCTGGAGATCTAAATTACAAACTCCTGAACGTATTAGGGAACATCCATTCAAACTACCATGGTTGCCTAGCTAGCATCTATTTTTCTCTAAATCCTTTACATGTATGTGGTACCATATATGTAATTATTATGCAGTAATGTGAAGTATTAAATGTACCTTGATATTAGTGGAGTTTTATGTGATACTGTCATACATGCATATAATATGCAGTGATCAAATCCAACCATCCTTTTCCATTTCTCCACCCAAACACTCTTCTCAATCTGTAGCAATCAATACTCTACTCCTAGGTCAATGATTTTGGCTTCTGCATATAATGCAGCATTTGTATTTCTTATCTGGCTTATTTTGCTTAACTACATATCTTCCAGCTGTATCCATCTTGCTGCTAATAATAGAAATTCACTTTTTGTTATAGATGAATTATATTCTATTTAAAAAATATTTTAGTTTTATTTATTTATTAGAGAAAGAGAGAGAGAGAGAGATACAGAAATAGACAGGTAGAGAGAGAGAGAGAATGGACACGCCAGGGCCTCCAGCCACCGCAAACGAACTCCAGATGCGTGTGGCCCCTTGTGCATCTGGCTTACGTGGTTCCTGGGGAATCGAACATAGGTCCTTTAGCTTTATAGGCAAGTGCCTTAACTGCTAAGCCATATCTCCAGCCGAATTATACTCTATTTTTGTGTGTATACACACATATGTATGTATGTATGAATATAAAGGACACACATTTTCTTTATCTATTAATCTATTATTGGTTCTTAGACTGAGTCCATATCCTATCTATTGTGAATTGTGCTGCTGTAAACATGGGTGTCTAGGTGTCTCTTTGGTATGCTGATTTAATTTCCTTTGGATATATTTGCAGAAGAGGGATAACTGAATATATATAACTGATCTACTTTTAGCCTTTTGAGGAACCTCCATACTGTTCTGCAGGATGACTGTGCTAATTTCCATTCCTACATGTAAGAGTACCTCTTCCTCTACATTCTCACAAGTCATTATTTTTAAAAAATATTTTAATACTAGTTTAATTGGAGTTAACTTTATTCACCTAGTATGTTATTAGATTAGTGCTCTTAAATTTACAAGATTCCAGATGCTCTCTGGCTGATTTCTCATGTTCTCTTATGATCACTCACTTAAAGTGCGCCTTTGTGCACCTGTTACTTCATTTCTTTGGAAGAGGAGCTAAATGCTGGATCTCTCCATTCATCTTGGGTCTTAGGGTTTTTATTTAAATGGATGGAATATACAATTTTTACAGCTGTCTTATTTTTCGTTGAGGCAGGTAACCTGTGTATTTTAGTAATTTCATCACAGACATCTCCTTTGTATACTCTCATCTTACCCTTTAAATTATAGAGGACTAGGAAATTATTTGTTCCTCATGCTCTTTCTAAAGCCTTGAATGGGTTCACAGACAACTCTGCTGCTATTTCCATGGTTAGTATTGTAGATCTTGAGATGGCGAGTAAAAGAATAAAAGCTAAACAATGCCTATGCGTGGGGTGGTGGAGGATTCTTGGGAAGGATCTATGACATACATCACGAAGCAGTATGGAATGCAGTGAAATTCTTGTGGAGTAGAGGGTCTATTGTGGTGAGTAGAAAAAAAAATGCCACTCAGTTTTGGACCACATTAGCCTGGATTACTATTTTGAGGTTAGGACACTATATTATTCTGTTGTGTGCTTAGAAGGTGTTGAAATGAAAGGAAAAGTTTCTGGCTGGAGGAGTTCTGCCCTTTGTTTTTACTCCTAACTTCATATACTCAGCCCATATTCACTAGAATTTGCACTTTAGCATCAATCCTTGGAGCAGGTAAATATATTTTATGTATATGCAAAATTTTATTATAGCTCTCCCCCTTTTATCCCTATTAACAGAATCAGATTCTCTTGCTTAAAATTTTACTCCTTACAGACATAGTCTTCACTGGACCATATCCTCTAGACTTTTCTACTTTTTTTTTTTGCCCCTTCTCAAGTTCAGATTCTAAGTGGCTATTATGTGATTAGAATTTGTTGCTACTATTATCACATACGCTGAAATGCATTCATTCCATCATACATCTGATGCTTTCTCCCATCAGTACACTTGAATATAAAAAATTTATGATGCTCTGCTAAATCATAACCATGTAATTATGGAACCATTTCTTTTTTTGGAGCATAAAGTTGAGAGTTTAAGTCTTTTATCATTATTCTTAAATTGGGCTATCAACACAATTCTAGGGGTTGAATTTATTGAAATCCATTTGTCTTTTCAGAACTCCTAGGATGGTGACATGAAAATTCACTCTCAGGCTATTTGGAGGTTGTTGAAAGAGGGAACTCAATGATTAATGTTTCTGATATGTGGGAGAATTGTTTTTAGGAAAAGTTATTTTATTTTTATTTGAGTAATTATAACTGTATGGCTATGAGGTGAAATGTGATTATTTATATATGTGTACACTGTGAAATGAGCAAATCATGCTAATTATCATATCAATCATTTCTAATATTTGTTTCTTCTTTGTGATATCAGCAATGTTTTAGTACACACAGCAATATTCTGATGATTTTTACTCATGCACTAGGATCTTTTTTGATAGCCTGTCCAACACATTTTATAGTGAACTGTGGTCATTGTGCTATAAAGTGAGAAGAATGTTTCAGTATAACAAAATGCGTAATCAAGGAAGGTCTTTACCTTGTCCTGGATTTGCAAGCTGAGTAGAGATTCAAGGTTTCTGTGATAGGGTGAGGTGTTTATCATTGTCTGTGTGACTTGTCTTAATCACAGTAGTTATTTTTTAATTTATACAGTACCTTTATGAAAGTGACATTCTATCTAGACAGCAATTATGCTAATTACTTCTAATTGTGATATCATCTGACTATCAATAGCCAACTATCTAACCTTTAAAACCTGAAGCAATTGTTTTTCATGTTTGCAAGTCAGGATAACAATAACCTTGAAAAAATGGAGGTATCTTCAATGAGTTCAGGGAAAACAATATTTTGCTCTTTTCCACAAATAATGTTGAATATTTTTGTCACATTTATAGCAATAAAATGAAAACACGGAAAAGTATAAAAAGAAACTAGAGATTAAATTTATGAATGAAATGATTTCTATTTAACATTTAAGCATATTTTGTTTTGTCAAGGCATCTATATGTGACTTTTGTTTCTAAATAGAAGTAATGTCTCTTAAAAATATTTTAGTATTATTTATTTATTTATAATAGAGAGGAGGGGAAGAATGTGCACACCAGGGCCTCTAGCCACTGCAAACAGGACACATGTGCCACCATGTGAATCTGGCTTATGTGGGTCCTAAGGAATTGAACCCATGTCCTTTGGCTTCACAGGCAAATGCCTTAACTACTAAACATCCCTTCAGCCTGATTTTTGCTATTCTTGAATGTGCAACATCTACGTTTGGGGAATTTTTCTGAGGCAGATCCTGCCTCTCATTTTACAAGTAGAAGATCTGATATTCATTTTTCCTGGTCTTTGAACTAGTAGCACTAGCAGCAGCCCTGCATGCTTGTTGTGGGGATAAAAGTTCTGCAAACAGTAATGCTTGCATTTAGCAATTCTTCTGGCAGTGTGGCCAGAGTGATTTTGGGGTGTGGCTTGTGTATTTCCAGTGACTGCATGGACCCTGGCCTATTCTGACAGCATTTGGAGAGTTTGAGAGTTAGTGAATATGTTTAGCAAAATTCTTTTGTCCTAAGATTGCCAGGGTTAGTTACTCTGCCTTACAAATAAAACCACTAAGTTAGAAGATTATTTTTATTCTTACTGAAATCATGTTACATGGGAAACCTATGAAGGGACAAGAATGTCATGGAGTAAATTTTATGTATAATTCCAGGGCTATGCTCTTAATATTGAAAGAACTGATAAATTTAAACTGTCATGTGCATTTGTGAAGAGAACTTATACTTCCATGGTTTTAAAAAAGTTCTGTCAGTGGATGGGGGCTGGGGAATAGCTCATGGCCTGAAGAATTCCATTAGACTTTTAAAGATCTCACCTCAAGCGAACCTAGGAATTGTGCTTTTTTAATACAGAAAAGAATTCCAGGACTGACCAGTATACAGCAGCATAGTTGGGGTTTCATTAATGACATTTAAATATGGACTTTAAGCATGATAGTTAAGAGAAAGAGAGGTAGTGTGACGGAGAGTAAGACATACCTCAGAGTATCAGTGTGGATTTCTCAACAAAGAGTCACACTGTATTGACTTTGGAGGCTTTTGAACCTTTGTCATCAAATAATTGCTAAGAAACCTAAATGAGATCACAGGGTAGTTCCTGAGGGGCAAATTCTGGTTTTCCAATTTATTAGGTAAAGCAGTAGATGACAAGGGTTGTGGGAAGGTAAGATATCTTTACTATTAATAAAGTTAACAGCTTTGTTTGAGATTCCCAGAATGCCCAGGAAAAATGGTGAGTCCCTACTAATGTTGTATACATTCATGGATTAAGTCTGGTTCATGGCTATTTTTAACATAAATTATATACTGAAGGAATATTATCTCTTCATAATCAACACAAAATTTTAATTGTATTGGAATTCAGGCTTTTCAGCTGGAAGAGCATTAACTGAAGGCCGGGATTTGGAGCTCTTCTTCCTTCCCATAAGTGTGTGATTTTCCCTGCTATCTATTCTGCCTGAGGTTTTCTCTCAACTGTTTTCCTTGAGGATTTGAAGAACTTTTTCATAAGATTTCTTTATTGGTCATATTACTTTTATTAGAATGTGACTCCACAGGATTTTATTCTTTCTTGATGTATTTTATGTTTAAACTATCCAATTCAATAGTTTTTAGTGTATCTATATAGTTGTATGGCCAACACAATCATCTAACTTTAGAATACTCTCATCAATCCTAAGACAAGTTTGGTACCCCTACACAGACAACACTCTTTCCATTCCTTTCTCATGCCTCTATCACTAATAGCCAAGGGTATTAGAAGTCTACTTTATTCCTCTGTAGACTGACCTATTCTATTCATTACATAATTAGAATAATACACTCTGCTGTCTTCTTTGGTTACTTCTCTCATTGGGCACAGTAGTTTCAAGATTAACCATGTTTTTTGGTACACTTACTCTATTGCTATGTAATGTCATATATCTATCTATCTATCTATCTATCTATCTATCTATCTATCTATCTATATAATTTTTTAAAAAATAGTTGAGAGAGAAAGAAAGATGGAGAGAGAGAGAGAGAGAGAGAGAATTTGCATGCCAGGGCCTCTAGCCATTGCAAATGAACTGTAGATGCATGTACCACCTTGTGCTTACATTGGTCCTAGGAGTTGAACCTGGGTTCTTTGGCATTGCAGGCAAGTTCCTTAACCACTAAGCCATCTCTCCAGTCCAGTAATGTTATATTTTAATTTAATACCATGTTTTATTTTTTACTCCTCAGCTGATGGGTTTCATTATATGCTCTGGCTATTATGACTAATGTAATAAACATCTATGTGCACATTTTGTATGACATATAGCTATAAGGTGAATGTCTGAAGTCCTGTGTAACTATATTAAATAAATTAAGGAATTGATAAACATACTTTTTGTTATAGTGGCTTCACCATTTTATACTTAATTTAATTTCAATTATCTACATCAAAATCATTCTGTTTGTCCATATTTTTGTCAAACTATATTATTATTTATACTTTCAATTATAGCTCCCCTAGTTGGTATGGGGTGTTGCTCATTATGGATTGGATATGCATTTTTTGTAGCTTAAATTATAATGAAGGGGTTGGGGGAAGATTGCTCAGTGATTAAATGTGCTTACTTGCAAAGTATGCTGGCCTGGGTTCAATTTCCCAGGAGTGTCCTTTATAAGGAATGGATGTTTCCTCATAGAATATTTGACAGTCTTGTATCCTCTGCTACCAACCTTTGATATTTTTGGCAAGGCAGATATATTGGTAAGATAACTTCTGTTTCCTTGTTTATTTTGTAATGTCTTTTTAACTTTTTAATGTATTTGAGATAGATAGAGAGAAAGAAGCAGATATAGATAGAGAGAATGGATGTTCTGGGGCCTCTAGCTACTTCAAATGAACTCCAGACACATGTGCCACCTTGTGCATCTGGCTTAGGTGTGTCCTGGGGAATCAAACCCGAGTCCTTTGGCTTTGCAGGCAAGCACCTTAATCACTAAGCCATTTCTCCATCCCTGGTAATGTCTTAATTTCTTATTTTTTGAAACTCAGCTTTACTGGGTTTGGCGTTCTTCATGGGCAGTGTTGCCTTGCCTTTCCTCAGCTGCACTGCCTCAATCTCTTGGCCTTCATGGTTTTCAGAAAGATCCCACTAAGGATCTGTTATTGATAAGAGATCATGTCTCTCTTGTTTTAACATTGTATTTTTTGATAGTTTGATTGTAATATGTCTTGCAGTGGTTCTCTTTTGAGTTTTTTTTACTTCAAATTTGTTTCACTTCTTGGTTCTGTAGATTGGATCTGTAGATTCATGTTGTGCATGTAATTTGAGTAAATTTCAACCATTATTTCTTTAAATATTTCCTAGTGCTCCTGTGTCTTTCCTGTCATTTGGATTTTCATATATAACTTCCCATTTATATGGTGGTTTGGCTAATCAAGTTACATGCATCTCTTATATTCTATTCATCTTCATTATTTTTTCATTTCTATGCCTATCATATCTGAATAATTTCAAACATCCTATCTTAAAGCTCACTAAAATTCTCTTGCCTGCTAACTTACTGTTGAACTCTCCTCCTCCATTAGTCTTCCATTTTTTAATAAATATTTTTTATTAAGTTAAAACTTCATATGGATACATCATGTGTTGTTGGTACCATCATTTCCCTCCTCCCTGCCCTCACTCCACTGAGAGCCCTCCTTAGTGAGATTTCTAGTACTCACCATGGAGTTGTAGGTTATATGTTATGAGAACAGCAGTCAGTCATTTTGGGAAGGGAGCAATTCCTCTAGATATTATGTCCCACCCTGGGCCCTTACATTCTTTCTGACCCTTTTCTACAAAATTCTCTAAGCCTTGGTGGCATGCACAGCTGCTCTGTGGTTTTACCTGGGCCATAGCTGTTGGGCAAGGGGTGGTTCATCTGCTGACGGGGCATCAGCTATCTGTTCTTATTTTGTTCATAGATTTTGGTTGTTCTTAGTTCTCACTGCTTCCTAAAAAAGAAAAAAAAATTCTCCAACAGAGAGTGAGATTAGGATAGGTTAAAGTGGATAAGCTTTGTTAGAAATATTTTGATGTGTGTATCCTCAATTTTGGCCAAAGACTAGTGGGAGATTCTCACTGGAGTCCAAAATCTTGATGTCTGTAGGATTCTGACTTGGTTTCCAGTTCCAGCTATGGGTTCCTTTCCACTAAGTGGATCTCTTAGCCAATAAGAGACTCATTGTTTATTCACCTAGATTGTGTGCCACTACTGCACAGGTCTGTACATCTTGTCAGGCTGGTAGCTTGCATATAGCAGTGTCCCCTGCTTGCTCACAATGTTGTTGGCTATTTTCACCCAGCAGCTCATGTAGTGCTTTTTAACACCATATGGGCTAATTATCTAGGATCTGGATCCTTTCAAGATTCAACCAGATTTCTCAATGTTATATGTTGGCAGCATGTGGTGTCTTCAGTAATAGGGTCTTACCATTCACCTCTGGTGGATAATCAGGTGCTTTGACAGAAGGCTTTCTTATTGTGGGGACCTTGTAAGTCCCTCTAATAAACAGCTCAATGTGGGTTGTAACCAACTCCTGATACTAGGAGTTACAAACCAAGCCAAATATTTTAGGATTAGGCTTCATCCCACCCTCTTCAGCATCCTTCTTACCACATAATCCCTCTGTGCTCCTATTGAGGATTATATCTTTTAGTTTACTATCCAGGAGGAAGGTTTTTATGGTACCAATTGATTTTGGATTTAATTTTGCATATAGCTCCCTCATCCTGTCATTCCCCCTCCCCAAATCTTCCAACCCTGTCATATCTCCCTTCAGTTACCCTGAAACCCAGGCTGTTCCAGCTTAGGAACCACAGATGAGGGAGAATATGCAGCATATGTCTTCCCGTGTTTGTGTGAGTTCCCTTAATATGATCTGTTCCAAGTCTGTCCATTTTCCTACAAATTTCATTATATCATTTTTCCTTACTGCTGACTAGAATTCATTGTGTAAATGTACCATATATTCATTATCCATTTATCAATTGATGACATCTTCATTAATTCCAATTCTTAGGTATTGTGAATTGAACAGGTATAAACATGACTTAGCAAATATCTCTGCAGTGAAGAGGAGAGAGTTTGGGGTTGATGCCCAGTAGAGGAATGGCCGCATCAGTTGGTAGCTCTATTTTCATCTAACCAGAAGATATACTTAATAAATATTTTTATTTATGTATTTGAAATCAGAAAGAAACAGAGAGAAGTGACATACACACACACACACACACACACACACACACACACACACACACACATATATATATATATATATATATATATATATATATATATAGAGAGAGAGAGAGAGAGAGAGAGATGTAGAATGAGTAGGGGGAGAGAAACTAGGCACACCAGGGCCTCTAGCCACCACAAACAAACTCCAGATGAATGTCTCATTTTGTGCATCTTGACTTATGTAGGTACTGGGGAATCAAAACTGGGGCAATAGGCTTTGCAGGCAAGCACTGTAACTGCTTTTGATTATTTTTTCAGTTACTTTCTCATTGCTGGCACACCTAATCAGAAGCATCTTACGGAAGGAAAGGGTTTATTTCAGGTTATAGATTCTATGGAAAACTTCATCATGGTGGAAAAAGCTGGCCCACTTCATCATACATCCATTGCGGAGACACAACATGAGCAGCCAGAGCTCTCTACACACCTTAGGGCTGGACTCAAGATCTGCCCCTAGTGACACACTTTCTTCAGCAAGGCTGTGCCTTCTGGAGACTTAAGTATGACCTCAATCTTAATCAAAAATACCTGAGGCTATGGAACCATTTACATTCAAACCACCACAGTTATATTTCTTTGTTGATATATATTTTTCATACATTGTTTTGCTGATTTACTTTGGCTTACTGTCCATGGTCTTTTAGAATGTTTAAAAAATATTTTATATTTATTTATTTATTTATTTGATAGAGAAAGAGGGGGAGGGAGAGGGAGAGAGAGAATGGGCATGCCAGGGCCTCCAGCCACTGCAAACAAACTCCAGGCGCATGCACCCCTTTGTGCATCTGGTTAATGTGTGTCCTGGGGAATTGAACCTGGGTCCTTTGGCTTTGCAGGCAAATGCCTCAACCACTAAGCCATCCCTCCAGCCCATCTTTTAGAATTTTTAAGATAACTATTTCAATATATTTGATAAGCAAGTCCAATGTCTAAATTTCCTCAAGGACAGTATCTTTATATTCAGTTTGTTTCTTTTTCTGTTTCTTAACATGCCTTGCAATCTTTTCTTGAAGCTATAGTTTTGATTACTATAATACAATTATTTGGTAAAATACATTCATCCCATTCCCAGGATTTATTGTGAATTGATAGTTGAAGGTTGTAGTTACCCACCTTTTAGTAATTTTTCTAAACTGTTTTTTGCAAAGAATGCATTGCTTTTTCATGTGCTATCACCAAAGGCTTGCTTCCTTCAGTTTGTGTTCAACTACTGTTGACAGTAATTTCCCTGGCTAGGAATAGCTAAATAAAGGAACAGCCACCTTTCAAAGGATTTCCAGAATAGCTCTATGCTTGAGCTTCTATGACACATTACCAAATAGTCATTGAGCTTGGAGATCAGCCAGACATGCATAGATAGGGCTTAACAAAAATCTTCTGTGTTCATGCATTGCCATAAACCAAATGTTTGTGTCTGTCCAAAGTTTCTATGTTGGAATCCCTTACCTCTCCATCATTAGAGAAGAAAGTGAAAAGATTACCATCTATAAAACAGAAGGGGACCTGGGAATATAGAGCAATCGGTAAAATGTTTGTCTTATATGCATGAGAACCAGAGTTTGAGCCCCAGCTCCGATTATATGGGCATGGTGGCATGCACTGGTAACCCCAACACTGGGGAGGTAGGGCAAGGAGACTCCATGGAGTTTGCTACCCAAACAGTGTAAACTATTTGGTAAACTGTAGGCCAATAAGAGACCCAGTCTCAAAACTCACAAGTTCCTGAGAAGCAATACTCAGTGTTTTCCTCTGGCTTCCACATGCATGGGCACAGATGTGCATGTGTACTTAAATATATTTGTGTTCTCTGTATCACACACACAAACACATAAAATGGGCATATGTGTGCTCATACCCATACACACATTAAAAAACAACAAAACAGAAATGGGTCTCATCTGATATCAGAAAAGGTAAGTCATGTTAGATACTTCTTCAAGCAGAAAATTTTGTACCCTTTTCACCCAAAGTAACTGCATCCCAACGAAAGCAGCTTATAGGAAGAAATGGTTTACAGTCTTGAGGGGACACTTCATGATGGCAGGGACAAGCATGGCATGAGCAGAGTCTGGGCATCACCACTGCCACAACAGATGAAAAAAGCAGCAAAAGAGTGAGCCAACTAACCATGGCAAGCCAGGGTTAAACCACAAGGTCCACCCCTAGTGACCCTCCTTCAGTAAGGCTCCACCTACCAAACTGCCATCTGCTGGGGTCCAAGCATTTAGAACACATGAGTTTATAGAAGACATCTGAAACAAACCACCACAGCAACCATAGTTGGTAACAATCAACTATTAGATATGCTTCATTCAAGATTTACAGACTCTGTAACTATGAAAAATACATCTCTTTTGTTTGTAAGCCACCCGTTTTTGTGCATTGTTACTGCAATCCAAATAGACTTTCTCACGGCCTGCATTTGAATTTTCTTACCTCTGAGTGCAATAATGTCTTGAAATGCCTTACTTTCCAAAATACACTTTGGCTAGTACTTTTTATTTCAAGTGTTTGCACCCTGTTGTATTTCTCAACCTTAACCTTTTACCCTGGGCAGCTGTGAGTTGTTCATTTACAATACAATGATGTGAATCAATATCTGCCAATTACTTTGTTGCAGATGAAGTCTGTGCTAGGTAAAATGGAGATGAACACCTTGTGTTAGTCCATCAGGTAGCGTATGTGAAGAAATAGAAGGATGTATATGATAATTTTTTAAATATATTTTTTTTGTTTATTTATTTATTTGACAGCGACAGAGAGAAGGAGGCAGAGAGAGAGAGAGAGAGAGAGAGAGAGAATGGGTGCACCAGAGCTTCCAGCCTCTGTAAACGAACTCCAGATGCGTGTGCCCCCTTGTGCATCTGGCTAACGTGGGTCCTGGGGAATTGAGCCTTGAACCGGAGTCCTTAGGCTTCACAGGCAAGCGCTTAGCCGCTAAGCCAACTCTCCAGCCCTATATGATAATTTTTACATAAGGTATGCTTTGTTCCTTTTAGAACCAGGGATTAATTTAGGGCTAACTTGAAAGTTCACTGGTTCTATTGATAATTTGTGATAAATTTTAAAGTCCTTAACTTTTCACCTTCATTCTGTAACTTTTCTGATGTAGATATTTGTAGCAATACCACACCCTCCCTACATATCTCATCATTGTGATAAGATTATTCTTACAGAGAGTAAATGTAACAAGGTTTTACCTTCAGCAGTCCTCATATTCAAAGTGACCATAGATGACAATCTCACTACATATGACACTGAGTTTCCTAAATTACATACCCTCTTTTCCATTGATTGCAGTTTAGATAAATGCTGTGTACAAGTCCAAGGACATAATCAAAAAAAAAACTGGTGTCTTCTATTAACACTTCCAATATTAAATACTTTTTCAGTCAAAAGATTCAGTCAGAAAAAAGGCAAGCAACATTTTGTATTTCAAGAAGAGATTTTGAGATAAAATATGTGAAATATCTGAAAGAATAATAAAGAGAAATAGTATTTAGGTAATCCAGAGATTGATACCTATAAAAATAATTATATTCTGATGATGGAAAGGAAGAGGAGCTTAGCAGTTAACTCTTCACTGCTGGGCCAAAACACTCAACTGGAAGCAGCTCAGGGGAGGAAAGGGTTTATTTCAGCTAATGGTTTCAAGAGAAAGTTTCATCGTGGAGGGGAAAGCATGGCAGGTTAGGCAGCCAGAGGGCCATCTTGTCGTGGTAGCTGGTAGAGAGCAGCAAGAGTGAGATAGCTCTCAATACCCAATATATATGGATTAATAACCCTCAAGGCTTGCCTCCCCCCCCCCCCAGGTGATATACCTCCTACAACAATTTTCTACCTTCAAAAGTCTCCACAACTTTCCCAAATTGCCATCAGCTGGGACCAAACATTCAAAACCCATGAGCTTATGGGGTATATTTCATTCAAACCACCACATTCAGCCCAGGCAGTAAGCATCACAGCTACAAGGGAAGAGTTATCCAGGCATATTGGAGCCCAGAGAATTTCATCACAGGTTTCAGATGCCAGTCACAAAGCTGTAATATTTGATATTTTCCCTGCTGGCTTTAATCTTGAGTTGGTCAAATCTTTCCTTGCAATGCCTCCATTCCTCACATTTGGAGTGGTAATGTTTACTCTGTGCTATTATTATATGTTGGACCTGTGTAACTTGTGTTTTGATTTGATAGGCTTCACAGTTGAGATATTGTCTTTTGGGCTAGAGAGATGGCTTAGCAGTTAAGACACTTGTTTGCAAAGCCAGGTTCAATTCTCCAGTACCTATGTAAAACCAGATGCACAAGGTGGCACATGTGTCTGGAGTTCATTTGCTAGAGATTTTGGTGTGCCCATTCTTTATCTATCTCTCTCTCTCACACCTCCTCTCTCTCTCACCCAAATAATAAATAAAATAAAATATAAAAGATATTGTCTTGAGTCTCAGATTAGAATTTTTGAATAGTGTTTTTACTGGCAAATACTATGTGCAGTTTTACAGTTGGACTGAATACATTTTTTTTCATGAGATGTCCCAGAGACTATGGGAAACAAGGGAAGAATGTGTAAAAATACCAAGCAGTCAAAGAGTCTGAAACAAAAATTTATAAAAGTCCCATCCATAGTTATCACAGAGCAGAGTATGTCAATTGGGACTCAATGTAAGAGGTGACTATAAAATCCCATATGAATATTCTGAAAATGAAAAATGATGGATGTGAAGAAATGGAATCTCTACTACACCTTTCCTCAGGACATACCATTTGATTCATTTACAGTTATTTAATGACTCCCGGCCATTTCATATATTTCAATTTAGGGCTATACAATATGCACAATTAATTAGAATATCATATGGTATTTTGAAAGGTGATAAACACTATGAAAAACTGAAGAATAAGGTGGGGACTGATAAAAATAATATAAGAAGAGGCTGAGGGTTTGTGATCTTAACTAATGTAATCAGAACTGGCTGTTCTTGGGAAAGATGTAAAGAAAATGTGTTTGACATGACACTATCTTGATGGACCACACTTTAATCAGAATCAGTAAACTGTGTGAGTTTTCCTGTAGGAGCATAATTGGTAAAGGTGCAGAATGATGACAAAGCCAATGTAGATGGATCCCCAGATCCCAGGGAAAGTGCAGGAAGAAGATCAGAACAAGGAGTCAGGCGATAAAGACCACATGATTAAGTCCATCTGGACCATTCCATTTTGGCGTTGATTCTGAGTGAAATGGCAATACAGTGTAGGTCTTTGAGTTCAGAAGGGAAATAGTATGGTCCTATTTAAAAGAAATTTCTCTGGTTACTGGGCAGTGACTATGGAGGGGACAAGGAGTGAAAGTTATTCTAATAAAGTAGAAAAGAGATGATTGTAACTTAGATCAGGTTTGTCAGAATGATATAGTGCAAACAGAGAAACATTTGGTATATTTTAGTGGCTTTCCTTTGCTTTGGGTTGTGATGGTCTGTTAAAGATGTCTTGCTTCCCTTTACTGTCCTTATGTAAGGAGTTGGTAGGGGATGAGAGGTTTGGACCTATTTTGGACTGAATGAGTATATGATGAACAGTATCCTTATAACTGTTAGTTGAATATGGTTCTATGGTTTGTTATGGTTACTGGATGTGGATATTATGTTCTATTCCTCAGAGCACCAGGCAGGAGATATAAAAGCAGTCAGTGGAGCTTCCAAGTGAACTTCTAAATGAAAATTTCAGCTTTTTTTCCTTCATCTCTTGTTGTACAAAGATTAACATTCTTATTCCTGAACTGAACTATGCCTGTTCTTAACTGCCTCTTTCTCAAGGAGTAACTTTAGTCTTGTATGCTCAAAGACACTCCTTAACTGATGGGTCATTGCTGGGAAGCTTTCCTATTCTAGTAACCAAAGTCAGAGAATAAAGTCACAGAACACTCATACATAGCTTGTGAGATTCCGTGGGGTATCTGTAAACAGCTCAAGGGTTCATGATAGTAGGCTGCACAACTACATACAGTCCCTTTGAACTTTGGATGGCGGCAGAATGAAAGGCAAAAAGGGGTTTCTTTATTTCCCTCCATGCATACAATAATGATATTTTAAACATTCTTCTGTTTGGCTGTGCCTGTCCATACATTAGGACATTTATTTTCCTGTTTCCATGGATAAGTTAAGTGAGGTTCAGGACTCTAAATGCCATATCGCTGCTACTAGCTTTAATTTAAATTCTAGCCTTTCTGTTGGAACAGTCTGAAGGCCATTGTTCTAAAATGCAATGCTCACACACTTTTGGCTCTATTCCAATTCATCTAAATTCTTCTGCACTTGATAACTTTGTTCCCCCTAAGTGATTTGTTGTGGAATGCTGTCCTCCAGGCATGATGTCGCTGTTGCTGTTGCCCTCTTGAATTGCCAGCAGCTATGACTACCAGAAGGAATGCAAAAGATTGGGCACATTAACTTTCTGTTCATGTTCCTGGAGGGATGGAGGGTCTTATGAAGACATGCCCCTTTTTCCAGGTTTTTATAGACAGACAATAGTTGCTAGGGAAGGAGCTCACAAGGCCTCACCCTGGCCCAAGGATACCTAGGAACGACCACACACACACACACACACACACACACACACACACACACACAAAGGTTGCTGAGAGAGATAAGAAGAGAGAGGGTGAGGAGAGAAAGAAGAGGCAGAGGAAGAGGAAGAAAGAGGAGGAGCAGGAGACAACAGAAAAAAAGGAGAGAGAGAAAGGAAAGAGGGAAGAGAGAGGAGAGAGCAACAGAAAGTGACTGAGATTTCAGCAGCCCATAAATTGCCCATAGTTCTGGCATACCCAAATTAAAATCACTGATTCTCCAAGCCACCCTTGTGTGGAATTGTTTCTTTGTTTCTATTGTCTATGCCTTATCTGAGGTGAATAGACGTTTGTTCTTGTCTCCTTGGAGAGAGTTTATACAAAATGCTTTATATTCTGAATCAAGGCAACTTAAAAAAAGAACTGTTTTCATGAGGAGAAATAAGGGAGAACGCACAATGTGGTTTGAGGGATGGTTGGCTAAGTGTGTTTAGAATTGTTAGGACTCTTCATAATATGTTTTAGTAGCTAATAGGAAAATACTAGGTCTCTAAAATGTTTTCTGATTATTTTAATGCATTTAAAGAAAAAAACATTGAAATAATTTTGACATATATAACCACAGTTACAAGTACATAAAGTGTGCAGATTTATTAAATATATTCAGCATAATTACTACTTGAAAATTTTTTCACTAGTTATAAATTGTATATACATGATCTTTTTTTTAATAAACACAGATTTTTTACTAATATATATTAAACCAGACAAGTAGTAACCTCGTGTAGTCCTAGTGGACATTATTCTCAATTCTTATTTGGCCTGAAGGGAAATTAATCTAATCTTATTATTTTACATGGCCAGTGCCATGGGTGATTTCCTTGAATTTTGGCACACCATCAGAGACGGAATCCTGTTACATCTTAAGCTGTTGTAATTCTCCTGCCTTTGTATTTGATGGGTTAATTTACCAGACACTAGACTTTCTGAGGAAATCATGCCTGAAGAAAAAATCAAATCCAAATTTTGATCTGGCCAGCACTGAGTTTTCACATTCATTTTGTGTTTCTAGGTCTGAAAGTAAGCTTCTGGCATATTGTGAGTGCTGTAAGGGCAGAGATACTTTGAAGTTGGTCAGCCTTCTATTTAGGAGAGATTTTCACAAGCTAGTAGAGAGTCTGAATGTGGCTGCTGGGTTAGAAATGTCACAGTCTTGAAGTTGGAGGTAGAATAATGGAACAGTTTACTGAACTGTTAAAAATATGCTAAATTGTACTCTACAGTAACATGGTTGCTGCATTTTTTTTTCTTATGTAGGTAATTTCAAGCACTTTCTACAGATGCAAAAATAATGAAAATAGAAGATTCATGGTTACTTTGCCTTTTTATTTAAAAGAGAAACTTGATACAAGGCGTTTGGATTTTTTTTTTTAAATTTCCCTCAAAATATTTAGACTTTTCTGGTACTTAGGTAAATCTAAAAATGCCTAAGATATTTTAACCTTCTGCCTAGGATTCGGAGTCAGTGTTTGCCTGCAAATAGTGAAATAGATTCACTATGAACTTTAACATTAGAGACTGGAGTGAATTTTGCTGGCAAATGCTGCTAAGCCCTGGCAAATATGAAAACACAGACTTACTTCAAACAAGCCGTGCTGAAGCTGATTTCCATGAGCATTGTTCTGTAATTGTGTTGAAATTTGGAGGGAAAGGGCTTATCTTTTACCTTTTATTCATTTACTTTACTATTATTGTTTAAAAAAATTTTTTTTTTCCTTGAGGTAGGGTCTCACTCTAGCTCAGGCTGACCTGGAATTCACTATGTAGCCCCAGGGGGGCCTTGAATCATGGTGATCCTTCTATCTCTGCCTCCCGAGTGCTGGGATTAAAGGCGTGCGCCACCACGCCCACCGATTGTTTAAATTTTTGAAGTTGAAAAAAAATTTTGCCTTATCACTCTGTGTAAAAGCCAGAATATTGAGTGAATAGTGTCAGTTTTCCTTAAAATGTATTAAAAAGATACAATCTAGACCTTGGGTATGACTGTCACAGCAGAAGGGACAATGCAACCAACATAGTACAAAAGGAATCTAAACAAAAAAATGAAAAAAATGATTATGGCAATATTTTTCCTCAGAAAAATCTTAGAAAATTCCATTGAATTTCCTCAACAAGCATGAACATCAGGAGTTACATTTTTCAGAATTGTTGGGGTCACAGACTACAGTAAATTTGAAGGCCAAACTTCAGTCATATTCTAGGCTGAATATGATCCATGTAGCTTGTGTATAATTAATGACACTAGCCCAATGTCATTCATAAATTCAATGAGAAATTATACTTGTTTGTACACATGAGGTTTTTCTCTTTATATTTTTGCATTTGAGAAGCTTCACATGTTTTGGAATGAATATTGCAAAACATTATATTCAAACAGTTAGATACAAAATAATAATAAGTTTTGTAGCCCAAAACATGCATACAAACTTCACAGATTTAACTGAGTTGTTTGTAGCCATCCTATAGTGGCAGCCTACTATTTCAGAATTAACTTTGAATTTAATCCATGTAGTTGTTATATTCATGACATGATAGTATATTTCTTCTCACTCGTATATGCATGTTATTGGTATCATTAAAAGAAATTCGATTGAAACACATATACTTACAGTTTTAAACACCTAACATTTTGTAATGGTTGGGTAATTCTGATTTGGGTCCCAAAATAAAGAGCAGGATTGGGAGATTAATGTCATGATAGTAATCCAATATGATTAATCATTAGATAATTGGTTTTATTCTGCGCTTCAAAAAGTATTTAGTTCTTAAGCTGATGGAGCATAACAAAGCGTTAGAGGCAATTATTTTAGGTAGATAGTTTTGAAAACCTAACTGAACATTTTAAAGTGTGTGTAGCATATTCACATGCTTAGCAGGTTTATTTCTTACGCAAAACTGATGTATATGGATGAGGGTCTGGAAGATAAAATCTATACTTTTAAAGTTCCCTATTTTGTGGTGGATTTCAGAAATGTGCTTATATATGATATATGTATATACATATATATGTAATAAAAATCGGTACATTTTTAGGATAATGATTTCATTTCTCTTTGGAGGAACTTGGAATTTTCTAAGTGGAGAGAAGAATTGGTCTCAGTGTGGAAGGAAGGGTGTGTGCTATACTCTTGCCCTCCTGGAGTTAGCTCACATGGACCTAAACTATTGTGCAGCTTTCTTTTCTAAAATTGACTCACCCTGTGCTGGAGAGATGACACAGCAGTTAAAGGTGCTTGCTTGCAAAGCCTTGTGGCCTGTGTTTTATTCCCTAGTACCCACCTAAAGCCAGATGTACAGAGTGGCAAATATATCTGGAGTTCTATTGCATTGGTAGGAGGCCCTGGCATACCCATGCTTACTTTTGCTCTCTCTCCTGTCTATCTGCTTTTTTCTGTCTCTCACTCTCTCTAAAATACATGAAGAAAATCTTTTTAAAAATTGACTCACCTTTCTAAATCCTTTCTGATTTCCTAAATTGTATATTAGTATTTTTCTACATTTCCTTTTGTGTCTCTTACAACATTTTCCCTTAAGGGTTTGCACTTGAAATATATCATGACACTTTCCCTACTCTTTGTTCATTTTTTCAATGAAAAAGTTGTAGGAGGATGTGACCCAGGTGAAAGTTAATGTCTGTAGTTCTTTTCCTTGGACTACAGGGAAGAAACAGCTGCCTTTGGTTGGGAGATGCTCTTATCTGACTAGATATGAATTACTACCTATGGTTCTTTCCTAGAAACAGGTAGCAAGCTACAAAAGTAAATGTGATTCTTTCCATCCACACTAGGGAAATCTTTAGTGTCTTATAATCTACCTAATAAAAAAATCTGCAAAAATAAAAGTTCATCATAGGAACTTCCTTTGTCTTTTTAAGGTCCTAAGTTGATTATTTTATCTTAACTTGGCACTTAAAATATGTAGTGAACCAAATTGGGTATTTATTTTTAAAAATTACATGCCCAGAAAAATAGAGAATGATTTGACTACAATTCCTATTCAGTTAAATGTCTTGGAGGAAATCGCTAAGACTCTATTCTACAAAATGAATTTTCTTGAGCAAAGACTTTCATTTGCTACCTACTTGAAGTTAATTTTCTATCACTCTGTGGGAAAATCATTTACCTTTTTCATTTCATTGTTCTCAATGCACAACTCTGTTTTATAGGGATCCTGTTTCTCTTCACTGACAGGTTTGTATTTTAGAGCTTCTTTAGTTTCTTTGAGAATGTATATATCATTACAATGTCACAAAGTTGCATTGTGGTTGCTAACTGGGAGAAATAAGATCTTTCACAGGCATTTTCCACATCTGTATTTTTGATCGTTACATAGGGTTTTTAAAGAATAAATTTAAAACTTATTTTTGAGGTGGACTGATTTTGGGTAATATCTTTGTTTCATGTTTTTCTCCTTTTCTTGTGAAGGAAAGCTGTATCTAAGGACTGACCTTTTGCTTTCAGAGCATACCTAGGATAGGACTGGCAGGGTTAGGAGAATGGGGACCTACTTGACTCCACTATAGCCTCACACCAATCTTTCATCTCAGGAAATGGATTTAGGAATATTCATCCACCGAGGTATAGGGTGAGCTTATGAAGCTTGAAGTAGTGGAGGCAGATTTGGAATCCCTGCGTGAGCCCCCGTTGATGCTGGGGTCCCTCTGCAGAGCTCTCTTCTTTCGGCGGGCCTTGGGGTCCCCATCGGCGTCAAACAGCACCGCCACCGACTCCATCCTGGTCACCGTGTACAGGCTGCTTTGCCGGGTTGGGTGGAACCTGGTGGTCTTGAGCTCCAGCTCATCATGGCTAGAGACATGGATGAAGGGACACCAGCGAAATGCTCTCTTGAACCCTGCTCGAAACCTGAGAAAAAGGAAGAATAGTTATGTGTCAAACGGAGGCTTCCTTTCCTTGTCACCGACAGCCTACTTAAGGCAGATAAGCTAACTCTGGTTTTGAATTTAGTTTTCTAGTCACATAGGTTTAGTGGAACATTATTTGTCCTTTAAGTTAGGGTTTAAGTAGAAGCTTCACTTTTCAGCATTAAGAAGCAACTTCATCAAATAGCCAAAGCACAATATGAGTTTATCAATATACTAAAGAAAGGAAATATCTATCTGTAGGAATTTCATATATTTACATGTTTAATTGCATTAGGCTATGACTTAAGGCTTCTAAAAATTGTATACTGTGATTCAAAATAGCTTTTCCATAAATATTTGCACATTTATGAATTAGTTTCACTTAATGTTAGAATTAATTGTTAATTTGAATGGTTTTTATCTAGTTGGGTATAAAGACGTGAAATTCTTATCACTGTAAAACATTAAATGAAGCTGATTCAAATAAGATTTATTAAATTGAGATATAGCTTGAGATATTAATTTCAGAGTAAGATTTAAATGCATTTAACAAACTTGAGGCATGGAATCTCTTGGTGTCCTCTTCAACTGGGAGGGCAATTCAGAATGCAGATTACACAGTACCTTACACAAAGAGCCATTCTATTTGCGTATAAACCCACTGATGCATTAAGGATTGAGGGGTCTAAGAGAATTGTCAACCCTGCAGAGTTTAATCTTACCCCTCCATATGTTTGATACATCAACAAGATTTTTTTTTTGGTTGTTTTAATCTGGAAACCACATTTTATCCTTTATATTACTAAATTTGATTATAGATGTTCCTGCTTTTTGAAAACTTTTAAAGTTTATCATTATTTTTTATTTATTTGAGAGAGAGAGAGAGAGAGAAAGAGAGAGAGAGAGAGAGAGAGAGAGAGAATGAGGTAGGTAGAGAGAGAATTGGTGCACCAGGACCTTCAGCTGCTGTAGATGAACTCCTGAGTCATGCACCAACTTGGGCATCTGGCTTACATGGGTCCTGGGGAATCGAACCTGAGGTCTTTGGCTTTGTAGGCAAGCTCCCTAACTGCTAAGCCATCTCTCCAGACCAAATGTTCCTACTTTTTAACTTCTCTCCCTACTCCCACCCCATCCTACATAAGGTCTTGGTATGCAGCTGAGGCTGATCTCAACTCACAATCCTCCTACCTCAGGCTCCAGAGTGCTGAGATTATAGGTGTGTGCCACCACACTTGGAAGAAATATCCTTACTTGTAAAAAGTTTTTTTATTTATTATTTTTACAAACATCTTTAATTTGATTACCTGAACTTCTTCACAAGTCATCCCTATAGAGGTTTTACCCTTTTAATCTCACACAAGGCTACAAGTAATTCTCTTTGTCCTTACTGTTTCTTTCCCTGTCCTTATAGCAATGTTCATTATGAGGTCTATTGACAAGATGCCCTTTCTAATAGAGTCTACTCATAGATGCCATCATTTCTTCATATAGAACAGATCTGTGAATTTCTCTAACCAACTGACTACTATGAGGATGCGGTCACATTGTCAGTTCACCCCCTTCATGAGGAGTTATTTTTCTTTGGCATGTATAATTCTGAAGGGTTTAGAGGAGAAGTTGGCCCATATGAAAATTACCCAGTAAAAACTTCTAAGAAGACTGTTATGACCATGTACATTTCAAGGTAGAATGTTTTATGAAGTAGGAGAAAGTCTTACAAAATCAGGGTCTCTGATCTTCTCTGTGATCTTTTCTGTATTTTAAATTAAGAAACCAGAATAGGGGCTGGAGAGATGGCTTAGTGGTTAAACGCTTGCCTGTGAAGCCTAAGGACCCCGGTTCGAAGCTCGATTCTCCAGGACCCACGTTAGCCAGATGCACAAGGGGGCGCACGCATCTGGAGTTCGTTTGCAGTGGCTGGAAGCCCTGGCGTGCCCATTCTCTCTCTCTCTCTCTCTCTGCCTCTTTCTCTCTCTCTCTGTCCGTCACTTTCAAATAAATAAATAAAAATAAACAAAAAAGTTAAAAAAAAAAAAGAAACCAGAATAGCATGTGCTGTCAGAGAAGGTGGAAATGGAAAAACAAAACTTGCAATGTGTAGTTTTCTTTTTACCTTTTATTTAAACAGCAGTAGATGATGGGGTTGTACATGGTTGAGCTCATTGCCAGCCAAAAGCTACCCAGGTAGATCTGCTGGATGTATTTCCATCTATTTAATTGTTGATAGATTGCAGTGAGAATGAAATAAATATGATAGGGCAACCAGCAGATTGCAAATATCACCACAACAATAATCATCATCTTTACAACCTGGAAAGAAAGAATAAAGTCACTCTGGGCAAGTCAAAAAGTCAGTAGGTACAATACTATCAACTGCTTACTACAAATCATATATTTAACGATACAAATTGAAGCCATAAAATATATAGCATATCCAAGGAATAGCCAATAGGTAACACATTAAAATGGTAAAGATTATATATATGTATATATATCCCAAGTTTATGTACATGTACACATACTCTCTTTAACACACCCATATATACTTAATTAACTAAAGAAAATCTCAGTAAGTTACTTTGTGTCACTATTCCATCTATTCATATCTGAATAAAGAAAGGGTACTAACATGAATATAAGTAAGTGTATTCTAAGAGGTCTGGAGAAGGGTCGGGGACTTAGCTCAATAGTAGAGCACTTGTCTAGAATATATAAAGCTGTGGACTAAATTCCTTGCAAAACTCTTTCTCTCTCTCTCTTGAGAAAATGTTTACAAAGCCCTTTGAGTTACATTTGTCAGAAGTATCCTGCACTGTTGAATAGTAAGACATATTTAGGGAAGCTGAATACATTATTATATAAATATATTAGACTGTATGGAGTAAGGAGTAGGCAGGTTCTTATTACTTATTAAGGCTATTCAAAGCTTAAGACTATTTAAATTCTTTCAATAGCATGCTCACTAGGCAATTGTCTGAATTTCACTTGTTTCTATTATGTTAAGGAAGCTTTACATGAATAGTGATATGAATATTCATACAATCTGAGGTAATTTCATTAATTTTCAAGTAGGAAATTGCTCATAAAACTGATTGTGACTTTGGTAAACATAGGCCATTTCTTTCGATTCAATTAGCTTGAAACATGCTAGCAAAGTAAGTTCTGGCTAAGTAGAATATCAGCTTCTACTTTTTCTTCTACTCAGCCTTAAATTCCTGAAAGCCAGGGAGAACCCAGCCTGAGATAAACATCTGTCATGTAGTGGAGATGAATAAGTAGATATGTATCCATAATAAATGACAACATATAATTTGTAAAAGGAAGTTTAGTGGGAGAATATTTTATGTGTCTTTGAGTGATATAAAATGTGTTCTGTTGTATATTTATAAGAAAGATGGAATTAAAGGTATTGTGCACTATGCAGCATATCATTATTATATAAAGGAATTAAAATAACATTTTATTATCTCTTTTAATATATCTTATCCTTAAGCTGTCACTTAAATTTGCTCATGTCTTTAGGAATTTAAGTAGCAAAGAATTAAGGATAAGATATATTGAACAAGATAAATCTTGAGGGTTACCAGCAGTCAGAGCAATACAAATCAGAGAAAATCTTGATGCATGGCTTAGAAAGCATTTTAAAAGTAGGAAAATACATTATTTATAAAGTGGACTTGTCATTTGATTGCAAGTTGTGAATTTAGATGAAAGTTGGCAAGGTTAAGCACCGTGAGAGAGATTATTCTAGAAACAGACAAAGCATGACATGGATCAATGTGGAAGGCAAAGCTTCCCTTAGGGCCTGAACACTGTACTTTCCAGGTGATTAGTATTGGACTGATGGAAAATTGGCTATTAGAGCAAAAAATCCAGGTCAATAGCTCAAGGAACATTGGCTATACCATCTAAAGTCATTTGAGTTTCTCAGTGTACTTCAAATTTCATTTTTCTTTGAGGAGCTGCATTCAAATTTTTGAACTTTGTCACATACTCTTACTTATACACTTATGAAATTGAGGTAAGAGCTGTAGTTTAATTTACATTTATTGCACATTTTCACCAGCTTATTATCTTTCATTTGCACCTTAGGAAACTGAGGTGAAGACCAAGGAATTTGAACACTGTAATTAATTGGACAAGATTATGAATTTATACTCAGACTTTCAACTGTTTTATATTTATTATAGTTAAAAACATTTGTTTAATATCACTTTGTTTCAAAAACAATTTTGGGAAATGTAACAATGAAGGATTGATCAACTCCTTACCCTGAAGTTTATAATATAATGAAGAAAATTTAAAAAATGTGAAATCTTTGTGAAATTGCACACAGGAATGTGGTGAGTACAAACAGTTATCAATAAACTAATGCTATTTATAAGAGCACTTTTAATTGTAAGAAAAATGATAGAATGAGCCTGGTATGGTGGCACATACTTTTAATCTCAGCAGTGAGGAGGCAGATGTAGAAGGATCACTGTGAGTTCAAAGTCACCCTGAGACTACAGAGTGAATTTCAGGTCATCCTGGGCTAGAAAAAGACCCTATGTTGAATAAAGGCAATGATAGAGTGCATGACTGTTAACTATTGATGCTTGTATTCTTGACTATGGAAAACCCTCATTGGTATTCCTTGAGTACGGTGAGAAGCGTCTGAACTAGATCTTTCCCTGCCTCCTGCTTCTCCTTAGAGCACTCTTCTGTGGGGTTCCTATTTGCTAGTGCTCTCATATCTTTGCCTTTGCAAGTGTCATTTTTTTCCATAACTGCTGTTTAATAATGTGATCTGCCCTTTCAGCACAACCAGAACCACTTAATTTGTTCCCACTTTGATTTCATTTGTTATGCTTACTCATTGTGACTTGTCATGCTGGGATATTAAAAAAAAAACAAAAACAAAAAAAAAAAAAAAACATCAAGACTCTTGCTGCTCACTGATTTATTCCAGGCATCAAGATAGGACTTTACATGGTTCTCAAAATCTTTTTAAATAAAATAATGAAATAATATAAAATGAAACACATTGAAAAACACATAGGTAGTTAAGTAATAGCCAAGAAGTTACACAGTATTTATGTTATGGGTATGATTTGTTCTTTAACTCTAAAGTGGGCATGTACATATAACATAAACATCCATTTACTGCTATTTCTTCTTTCTAGCAAATAAATTTACTATAGAGGATGAGTATGAAAACAACATGAATATGTAATTTTGTGATATGTGAAAACATCAGAATTCATTCTGAATAAATGTTAAGAACAAGAAAGTATATATGAGAATGTGAACATGAGAATTATTTGAATATTTTCATAGAGGCATGAAGTTATTTCATAGGCAGCATGAAATTATTCTACATTAACACTGAAGATTCACTAAGGTTATCAGAATACTGGTAAATGGCTTCCAAATGTCCACATAAAAAAGCTCTAGAAGCACATGGACATAATTAAAATGTATAAAAGAATGGAATAGAGGTCTGAAATAACTTCTAATTCATACACATGGCCATCTGGGTTTCTTCCCAAAGGATTTAGAAACATATTTGGAGTATTTGGGTCAAATAAAAAAAGAGCCTAAAACAGCTTCTTTTCAAGTGATATAATTCTTATATATTTACCTTATTCCTATAAAATAGTCTTGCCTTATTTCTCTGCTCACATAATCTTGTTGTTCTTTGACATCGAACTTTGAGGGACTTAGTTTTGATGTAAATACAAAATAAGACACTTGGGTGGGAGAAATTATTTGGTGAAGCACTGGTATCAAAAATTGTAATCATTTTATTTATAAAATACAAAGGAAAGGTACTTTCTGAGGCACAAGGTTTGAGCAATGATAATATAACAATGTGGAGAGCCGTTGCCACCATACTGCTGGGCTGGACATGGGCGCTGGCCCTGTTAGGCTACAAACGCTGAGAGGCAAGAGAATCATTTGGTAGAGTCTTGCAACTTTTGAGAACTTTTGGCAAGATGAGAGCCTAGGACAGAAAATGCAAATCTTTCATCATGTTCTAACAAATTTTTATTATAACTGTATTATAAGGTTGATTAATGCTGGGTTTATCTTGAAGTTGAAAAGCACCCTGCTTTCTGAGACAATGGGAGTTATTTTCAAAGACTGTGTGTATGATTTATTGTTACTCATTGCCCTTTGTGTAGAAACTTATTAGCAGCAGGAGTAAGGACAGAAGGGACAAATGACAGAGATACTAAAAGCTGTAGTGCTTGTTTTTACTTAGGAATCACTTTAGTTACATAGCAGTATTGAAATGCACATCATCTGTCAGTGAGAGTGGTGCCACCTTTTCTTCATGTATCCAAGGGAAAACTAAATGTTTGATTTTTGTATCTTGCACGTTAGACTGTAGTGCCTGCAGATATTCTTATCACTTGCATTCAATTAGAACAAGATGGATGATTTTGAGATGTAGGCCATAAAACAAAAAATTAGACTAGAAAATTACAATACTGCCAAATAACTGGGCATGGTGGTGCACACCTTTAATCCCAGCACTCAGGAGGCAGAGGTAGGAGGATCACCATGAGGTTGAGACCACCTGAGAGTACATAGTGAATTCCAGGTCAGCCTGGGCTAGAGTGAGACCCTGCCTTGAACCCACCCCAAAAAAACTTCCAAATATTTTTAAAAAATTAGGATCAATATTCTTCAGTGTGATCATTATTCTTTCTAAATATTTGAGCTCTAAATAATCAATCCTGTGTAAAGAAAAAATTTATCTTTCTGAGAATCCCTAGAGAGCTCAAGAGTTAAAGAACTTTATATTGGACCATGGCCTACCACTTCTCTGCACCTGTCCTCATTGTAGGAATCCTCCAAATGTGGGGGTCCACTCCATTTGCTACAGTGAACAATACAGGCCTGGTTGCTATAACAACAAATTTACAAAGTTAAAATAATGTTCATAAGTATAATTTGCAAAAACAATGAGAAAAACCTAAAGAATATAATTTCATGGGCTATTTAAGCTTGGTTTTTGGCACTTCAGATTCAAAGACAATGCTTATGAATTTTAATCGAAGAAAATAAGAATTTAGTAATTCCTATGGAAACAATGAAGTGTGCTGAAGGGAAAGAGTTGAATTTTGTGTTATTGCAGTATAAATTCAGAATATAAGCACATTGTGTTAAGGTTATTAAAAAACAGACTCTGCTGCTGAACCTAACTTACATGTACAGCTAATTCAACAGTAGTCTAGAGCAATGCCTAGCAGAGTTATGTGAATCCCAAACAAAGGGTAAAAAGTACCTGTGCTCACGTACGTAGGGCAAATATTTGCATGCAGGTGTTGTAATCTACTTTTTAATATTTCACTTCTTTTTTTGTGTGTGTAGGGGGTGTATGTACATGTATGTGCCCATGGAGTGTCTTGTGCTCTTGTTGGAAGTGGCCAGAGGGGAACATCAGGTGGTCAGGTGTTCAGCTCCATTGTTTTTCCACCCAGTTTTACTTGACCTGTGGTCTCTTACTGACCCTAGAGTTTTCTGTCCCCCCCCCACTCCCTTCTATGATTTTTACAGGATTAGGGTTATACATGTGTGTGACCATTTCTAGCTGTTTCTGTGGATCCTGAGGATGGACCCACAGGTGGCCTCTCAGGCCTTTGTAGGTCCACTTGTTTGTATAAGAAGTGCTCTTAACCACTAGGCCATCTCTATAGTCCTATATTTCATCTTTTATAATTTATTTAAATTTTTGCATGTTTATACGTGTGTGAATGTGGACATGTGTGTGCCTGGATGAGTGTGTGGAAGTCAGAGGACAACTTTTGAGTTGTCCTGGCCTGTCCTCCTCCTTTGAGGCAAGGCTTTCCTCTTTCTTTCTCTCTCTGATGTTCTCTGTTGCATTCACTAGAAGCTTCTGGGGAATTCTCCCACCTTTGCTTTTCATCTTGCTGTCACCTTACTGGGACTGCGGAAGCCACCACAACTCTGGCTTTTTATGCAGGGTCTTGACATTGAACTTGGTACTCAGGCTTGAATGGTGGGTTATTTACTGAGTCCTCCAGCATTTCATTTTAATTGGAAATTTGATCTTTAAATCACAATAAGAGTTTAAGCACATTAAAACATTAAACTAATGAAAAGGATACAGACACCTAAATGAAGAGATAGATGGTATCAGAAAAATGTAAGTACATTAAAGCAAAAGAATTGAAGGTAGAGTTTATGACATTGTGGAAGGAAATTACTCGCAAGAGTGCACTAATGGCTTATAATATGTACCCTTTATAATTGTTATTTTGAGGGCTGGAGAGATGGCTTAGTGGTTAAGGAATTTGCCTGCAAAGCCATAGGACTCAAGTTTGATTTCTCCAGAACCCATGTAAACCAGATGCACTCAAGTACATGAATCTGGAGTTAGTTCACAGTGGCTGAAGGCCCTGGAGGACCCATTCTCTCCAATGGCCTCTTTCACTCTCTCTTGTTCTCTCTTTCTTCCTACATAACAAATAAAATAAATTAAAAAAATTAAATTAAAAGAAATTGTTATCATGAAGCCTGAATACCCACTAACTGAAGGTGTGACTATACTTGCATAGATGGCTTTTAAAGACTTGACTCAGTTAAAGTGAGGTAGTAGAGTAGGCCTTAATCTAATATGACTGTTGCTCTTATAAAAAGTAATTAGGGAACAGGCATGTAGATAAGAGATCATCACACGAAGACACAGGGAGAAGTCAGTCTTCTGTGTTCCCAAAAGAGAGGCCTCAGGAGAAACCAGCACTGCTGCCAGTCTTTCTTGGACTTCTGTCATGTAGCATTGTGAGGGAGTCATTATCCTCTGTTAAATGGATAAAAAGGCCCTGTAGGCCCTTCTCATTCCTGGCACAAAATATCTGATCAAAAGTAACATATGCAAGTGAAGTGTTTATTTGGGCTTATAGTTTCAAGGAGAAGTTTCATTATGGTAGGAAAAGTATACTAGGAGCAGAGAGCACCTGGTCACCACATTGCCACAACATCAGTAAGAAACTAGTCTTGGTACTGTGTTTAGAGTTCTGTTGTATTACCCCCAAAGCCAGCAACACACCTCCTCCAGCAAGAATCAACTACCCAAAGGCCCTACAACATTCCCAAATTGCCACCAGCTGGGGATCAAGTATTTAAAACAGATGCACCTGTAGGGAACATTGAACATTCACACTCCCTAGAACTCAAAGACAATTCAGAGGTTGGCAGGGCTGCATTGCAACCATGGGTCCAAAGAACATATCATTGAGCTTACGAGCACTATTCTCAAGCATTAAAACTCAATGGACATTGCTCTACTAGGTTTCAAACTTATTTAGGATCCACCATCCATTTCCTTTTCCTGATTTTCCCTTTATTGAATGGGAACGCCTATTTTGAAGCAAGTAACCTTCTTGGCTTTATAAGTTCACAAGTAGAAAGTGCTTTTGTTGTTGTTGTTGTTGTTAAAGAGTATGTGTTGGTTTAACTCAGGTGTTCCCTATAAACTTAAGTGTTCTGAATGCTAGGTTCCCAGCTGATGGAGATTTGGGAATTAACACCTCCTGGAGACAGTGCATTGTTGGGGCAGGCTTATGAGTGCTATAACCAGTGTCCCCTTGCCAGTGTTTGGCACACTCTGCTGTTGCTATTGTCTACCTTATGTTGGTCAGGGGGTGATGTCCACCCTCTGCTCATGCCATCATCTTCCCTGCAACCATGGAGCTTCCTCTTGAGTCTCTAAGCCAAAATAAACCTCTTTCTCCCACCAGCTGCTCTTGGTTGGATGATTTCTACCAGCAATGTGAACCTGACTGCAACATTAAAGTGGTACCAAAGAGTGGGATTTCTGCTAGAAACCTGACTGTGTGGCTTTGGCCTTTTGGAGCTGATTTTCAAGATGAATGTGGAAGGATTTGAAATCTTGGCCTAAGTGACATCTTGCAGTGCTGTAAGTACAGCTTGATGGAGTATTCTGGTCAGAGTTGCAAGACTTGAATGCAGTAAGATCTATGGACTGTGCAGTTTGGCTCGTGAGGGTGAGAAAGAGCTTTTCCCTGGACTGGGCTAGAAGCAGGTTGTGTAAGAGTTTTGCTGTTATTCCTGTATCCTGAGAAGTTGTGCAGGGTTGCTTTGCATAGAAACATAGTGGTGTGAGCAGACGGATATGGCACAGAAATAATGAAATCTTTGGGTGAACTGCTGCCCATTCAGCTGCAATTGAGATATTACAACCTTTGAGATTGGGACAGTTGACCTGCACTGGGGCAACAGGAAGAATGTAGATTCTTTTGAAGGGGACTGAGTGCTCAAGGAATGTTGTGTTCTTCAAAGTCCGCTTTATTTCCCCCTGGATTAACAAATTGGCATCCTACCTGGTATTGTGGAATATGAGAAATGCAGTATAGAGAGGGTCTTTGAGCTTTCAATGCAGTCTTGTGTTTTAGAAATGGCCACAGATAGTGTGAAACAGGTTTTCTGGATGCCTGCACAGAGACCTGATGAAGCTGTGAGGATGAACTGTGGATTGCAGTGGAGACCCAGTGGAGATGCCGGGACCATGAGATGCTAAGGAAAGAGGCCAGCCCCAGAATAAGTTTTCCAGGACTGTGAGAAGCCTAGCTGGAGGGATGGAATTGGAACTCCAGAGATGTGTTGCTGGTTAAAATTGTCAGACTGGGAGATTTGTCACTGGCTAGAGTTGTTGGACTTACAGAGTTTGGTGTTTGCCCTGGTTATTTTAAATCATGTATTGCTTGAGTATTTCTTTGCTATGCACAGTGCCATATTTTGCAGTGTGAATGCTTATTCTGTACCATTATGGGGTTTATTTTTGAGGTTAGTTTTTGATATTATGGCTCAGTTAAAAGAAGTTGGATTATGGGAATGTATGGACATTGATAAAAACTGCGGGGACTTCTAAAATTGAATGATTGCATTGTATTTTACATCATGTATGGTTATCAGTTTATGGGGGCCAGAGGCAGAATGTGGTGGTTTGATTCAGGTGACCCCCATAAAATTAGGTGTTCTGAATGCTAGGTTCCCAGTGGATGGAGATTTGGGAATTAACATGCCTGAAGGCAGTTGGTGGGCTTATGGGTATTATAGCCAGTGTCCCCTTGCCAGTGTTTGGCACACTCTCCTGTTGCTATTGTCCATCATATGTGGGCCAGGGGGTGATGTCCACCCTCTGCTCATGCCATTGTATGCTCCTGCCATCATAGAGCTTCCCCTCGAGTCTGTAAGCCAAAATAAACTTTTTCCCCACAAGCTGCCCTTGGTCGTGTGATTTCTGCCAGCAAAGCTAACCTGACTACAAAGAGTGAATCTTACCTTAAGTTTAACTCATACTTTAGCAAGTGATCATTTGAGCTTAGCGTTGATATTGAAATTAATGAATACTTTTGGGACTATTTGGTGAGGTACATGTATATTCAATGTGAGAAGAAAATGAATTGTGAGACCAAGAAGGCATAGTATTATGGATTGAACTGTATTCTCCCTAAATTCACTTATTGAATTCCCAGTCCAGTATCATAGAATGTGACTGTTTTTGGACTGAGAGTTATCTAAGAGATAGTTAAACAAGATGCAGTTATTAGAGTTGGCCCTGATTCAATATATCAAGTAACCTTCTATAAAGAAGGTTAGCACACTGGCATGTGGAGGGATAAACTTGTGAAGACACGTGGTTGAAGTGATTGAGATCAATAAGCCTTAGGAGAAACCAACCGTGGAGACACTTGGATCCTGGACTTACAAACTTCAAATCTGTGAGAAGGCAAATTTCTGTTCTTTACAGTATCTAGTCTAAGGTGTTTTACCATGGCAGCCTAAATGGATGTCTTAACTAAAATGTTTGAGGAGCTGGAGAGATTGCTTAGCAGTTAAGGCACTTGCTTGCGAAGTCTAAAGACCCAGGTTAAAATCTCCATAACCCATGTAATCCAGATGCACATGGTAGCATATGCATCTGGAGTTTGTTTGCAGTGGCTAGATGCTCTGGAGCACCCATTCTCTCTCTCTCTCTCTCCCTCTCTATCTTTCTCTCATAAATAAATAAAAACTGAAATATAAAATGTTTGAGTTGCTACGGACCATAAACTATATGGCTTTATTCCTGCAAAGTATTACACAGGGTGCTAGAGAACATGGAGATTGCCACAGTGGTTAGATTGCCTGTGGACTTGCTGTCAGCAGTGTATGGGATGCACCAGGATTTCCATTCCCATCACTTGAGTATCTTTTAGGTTATATGTGGTCTTCTTCAGAAGCACTATTTTCCATGCTAATTCCCTTATTACAGAATGAATGACAAGAACACAAAAGTGTTGCTGGATGAGTTATGGGAGGATTCTGTCTTGTTTTTTTTCAACTAGGAAATGAAATAGAATCTGTCATTTGAGCTTAGACTGAAGACTCGGTTCCTTTGATGATAGCAAAAGGTGTTTTAGTTATCACACTAGGTATTCACCTCTGAAAAAGCAGAGCTGACACAATTTGTTTGCTGTTACAGGAAGACAGCTAAAATAGAACATAGTCTGAAAATGACTTTATGGTTAAACAGTTTTATTTAGAATTATTGCAGCAATCAAAATTATCAAGATCAATTTCAACAATGATTTTTTTTTTGGAAGAGATTTCCACATAGATTCCAATAGACACTGTGAGTTAGTCTTGATTTTGAAGTGCCTGTCATGTTATAAAAACAAGTAATATCAAATATAGTTCAAATGTAGTCTATTTTAACAGAATGTAGCTGTAAATTAACACAACCATGTAATAAAAGTGTACTAATCATACTGTATAGAAAAATCTTTAAAATACATATGCCAAATGGAGTACAAGAACATAGTTCCCTCAGGGATAGGAGGTATTCTTTTTCTGCTGTTTTTGTTTTTTTTGAGACAAAGTATTCCCATGTAGTGCAGATTTGTGTGGAACATAGGGTCCTTTGCTTTAGCCTCCTGAATACTGGGATTAAAGATGTGCACTACCATTCTGCTCTTACTTATGGAGATGGGCTAGTTATACTATGACAACATAGAGAGTAACCTTGTCTCTTCAAGTTTCTCTCCAGTAAATTGGGAATTCTATAGCATTATTTTCAAAGTTTTCAACTTTGGTCTAGATAAGAACATCTTCACACATCTGTTTTCTTATTTTTCTCCTATTATCTATCAACAACCAATTTCTGTTGATATTGTGCTGATGTAAACACTGTTTTGCACACTGGAGGGATTTGCTCTGTATATCAGCCAGGTGGTTACAACACTCATTTGGAGAATTACTATGGCAACTCACCCTGGGAACAACTCTTATCTTCTAAAGAGAAGACCAGAAGACATGCACAGAAGAAATGTGCCCAGATTTGATTTTAGGGAAAAGTTGAGTAATTATAATTTTCAATAAAAAAATCTTTCAAATTTTTGATTAAGGTGGTATAAGATGAAGTTGCCTGCATGTGACCCAGAAGAGAATCAGAATATGAAAAACAAGGCTTTATTACAAATAGAGAAATAGAGGAAAAGATTGATAAATTCACAAAGCATTTAGTATACTTGAAAGTGCACAGAAAAAGATTCACTATGCACCAAAATGAAGCGAGCCAAAGTGAACACAGTTCCAACCATGCAGCTCCTGGCCGGGGGAGGGGAAGCAGAAACTTCATGCAAAAGTTGGAGTGAGGACTGAGCCCGCAAGAGAAGACTCTCAATAAACACAACTCTGTATAAAATTGGAAGAGATATCCCAACAAACAGATGCACAAATCACAACACAGAGACAAGAAACATGAAAAAACAAGGGAATGTGACTCCTATGGAAGATCACAACTCCTCAACTACCAATTTCAAAGATACTACAATAGGTAAAATACTAGATTAAGATTTCAAAGTTTATTAGCATCAATGACCTCATAGGGAATATAAACAAACAGATGGATTTAATCCCAGCCCTGAAAAAGAAAGGAAAAAGCAAACTGGAAGAGAAAAATCAGCAATATGGATGAAAAAGTCATCAATGTGGAAGGAAAAAATGAAATAGAAACGTTGGAAATGAAAAACTCATTGATTCACAGATAGCCCAGGGGAAGTCTTATGAGTAGACTCTGTTGAGCAGAAGAAGCCTATCAGGGAAGGTCAATAAAATACAATATCCAAACATCAATAAAGAGAAGAATGATCATGACCACGATATCTATGAACTCTGGGTTATAATCAAGACACAAAACCAATAATCTATGAGCCAGAAGAAGTACCTAAGATAAAAAGTAAAGGTATAGAGAATATATCCAGTGAAATTATAGTAGACAATGTCCAAATTCTAGGGAATATAAAAAAATCCTAGAATCAAATGAAAATGAAACCAGAACCTTTGGGATATATGTATGACATTGTTAGAGGAAAACTTATAGTTAGAGTACTCACATTAAAAAACAAGAAAGATATAAAATAAATAACCAAATACTGTACCTCAAAGTGTCATAAGCATAAGAGCAAGGCAAACCTCAAGTCAGTAAGCGACAAGATATACATACAGGCTAGTATTTTCTGAAAAGGTATCCCATAGCCCAGGAATAATCCCAAGAATTGACAGCATGGAGTTCTACTAAGCTTCTGCACATCACAAGAAACAATTTCCCAAGTGAAGAGACAGCCTACAGAATGTGAGATGATATTGTTCAACTACATAGTAGGCAGGGGATTAATATTCAGGAGAACTGCACATATTAAACATGCCCCAAAGCATACAATCAATAAATGGACTAATGAACACAAATTTCTCAAAGAGGAAATGCAAAGAGACAATAAATATTTCAAAAAATTTCAATATCCTTATCCATTAGGGAAATGAAAATTAAAACTACTTTGAGATTCTACTCACTTTAGTCACAATCACTATCAGGAAGAAAGTGAATGTTAACAGATACTGTCATGGATGCAGGGCAAAGGAAACCTTAGACACTGCTGGCAGGAATGTACACTAGTACAACCACCATGGAAGTCAGTGTGAAGGCTCTCACAACAATAAAAATAGAACTAGCATACGACCCAGCTAAATACTATACTCTTGGGTATAGACCCAAGAACCTTTTAGGTCAACATTTCACAGAGATACTGCACATCCAGATTTCACTGTATGTAATAGCTGGGATATAGAACCAGCCTACAAAATTCATCAGTTGGCAAAGAGATAAGGTGTTATGTTTACACAGTGGGATTTTTAGCCATAAAGAAAAAATGACATCATGGCATTTGCAGGGAAATGGATGGACCTGTAAATCATTATGTTCAGCAAAACAAGACATTTAAAAAGACAAATGCCACATGCTTTCAATCATATGCAGAATGTGGGTTTAAATTTGTGCATATGTGCAGTGTGTGTGTGTGTGTGTTTGCATGTAGGTCATGAAGGTAAGAGGAGGAACATGAGAAGGGAGGAAGAGGTTTTAAGTGAGAAGGAATGAGGAATAAAGATGTGATTTTTCAAGATCTCAAGTCCAAGTTCATTGTTAGCATTAATAAGGCTCTTCATTCTTCATTAGCTATGCCTCATTTTAGATATGCCCACCTTCTTTTCTTTTTCTTTTTTAAATTATTTATTTATTATTTTTTTGAGGTAGGGTCTCCCTGTAGTCCAGGCTGACCTGGAATTCACTATGTACTCTCAGGCTGGACTTGAACTCATATGCCCACCTTCTTAAGAACTTTAGAAATAGCCTATAATTTTCCCCTCATTTATCATTCTCAAGGGATGCTGTGATAGTTTGAATGGATGTCCCCCAATAGACTCAGGAGTTTTAATCAAGCTTATAACTTCGATGTCTAGCCGCCTGGCTGGAGAAGGTGTCACTGTGGCAGATTCTGGGGTCCAGTCATAAGGTCTTACTGGGGGGGGAGGCAGATCTGTTTCCAGCCTAAAGGTATGCAGAGTGCTTGAGCTCTGCTTGGGGTTCCACAGATGGGGGTGTACTTGCTTTTGGTGGTGCTGGTGGTGGCCTTTTCTCTCTGCAAGGATTTGGTAAAGGGGCCAGCTTCTTCCTCCATTATAGAACTTCCCTTGGATCTCTAAGCTTCATTGAATCCCTTCCTCCTATAAACTTTTCTTGGTTTGAAAGTTCATCCTGGCAATGTGAAGCTTACTACGACAGATACTTCAGTGGAAGCAAATCCATAGAAGCTTATTTTCCTCAAAAGTGCCCCATAGCTGCTTTATGTGGATTAAGACACTTTCCTCAAACAAGAAGGCAAAAGAAAGAGAAATGATGGTGAAATATTGATGTGGGCAGCTCATGGTTAAAGTCTAGGTTTAAACCTATATGGATAGGTTTTGCTGTGCAATCCTAATTTTGAAATAAAGACTTTGCTTCACATATTTTATGTGCTCCTAGAGTGAAACCTACTTCCACATTCATTTATATATAGTGCATTTGAAGACAAATGGATAGGATCTATAAATCCTTAACAAACACATACACTCGATATAGCTGGAAGCCATACATAAAATTTACCAAAAGGACTATTTTAGTCCCAAATAAATAAGTACTGTGTCTTGGTTTAAGATCTTTTGAAATTCACAGAAGGGGAGAAACTAAGGAAGATTCCTGCTTTAAACACCTTTCCTGTGGTAAGCAGTGCAGAAGAGAGCTTCCATCTACACCCAGCTGCTGTCTAGACCCCCCCAACTCCCTCTGTTTCAGGAGTTACAAGGAGAGATCTAGCCATTCAAAAGTGAGAGTCCAGGTTTAAAGAGCTATGCTGACATATTCTTCCAGGATCACAGACACATTTTGCTGTATGCTGATATTTATGCTAGTCCTCTTGAAAACAGCACTATTGATATTGTCTAAAATGTAATGTTGAGTCAGCTAGTCTTAATGTGTTTGCGGTAGCTTTTCATCTTGAAAGTGTAAAAACTTAATTTTTCTTTTGGGAAAAGCATAAGTATAGATTATTTAAGATTATTTTTCACAGTAGAAATCTAGCAGAAAATAAGATTGGTCACTGAAAATGAATCTAATTCTCTGCAGTGGCTAGTGAACTAAGTCAGCACTGAGTATACACAGTGCTCTCATTTCTACTCACAGTGAAGCAAATGTGCATGATTTCTGCATGCTTATCCTTTTGGCTGCCATGTTTCAAATCTTAGATATTTACTTCAAAAATGCCCTTTCTTTGGAAGGTTGCCTCAAGTCCACTCTGAATAGTGTTCCATCGTTTCTTCAGGTGGTGTTCATTTCTAACATAGAATCAATACAGCACACTTTTATAACGTAGACACTTGCTATCAACAGGCATATTGTTCTTTGTTTCAATCCAGATTAAGGCATGCATACTGTTCATGGTTGTGTCTGCAGAAGTTATAGTACTCTGTGAAAGTGAGTAAATGTCTGATGAATAAGAGAATCTGCCTTTCCTGCTCATGTTATGAATGCTTTAATTGAAAGAAATATTATTGAACTTTGCTTTACTTACCACTGCTTATTCCTGCCATGTACATAATATAAACTCTTAGAATAATTAAAGTGAAAAACCCAAAATATTTAAATTATTTTACACCTAAATTATGTTAATTTTATTATGCTTACCTTTTGTGCTTATCAGGATATTTGGAAAAAGTATTTATAGTCATGTAAGATCAAATCCTTACAAATGCACTATTATTTTTGCTTTCTTAATCTATTATATCTTTAGGTTACAATTACTCTTGAATAATGATAGTTTTCTAAAGAAACCAAGACCCTGCACTCTAGGAATGTAGTAGTGAGTTGGAAAAGTGAAAAATATTTCTTATTTTATACTTTCCTACTATTATAGAGATATTAATGGTTATGTGAATATATTTAAAATTATGCTAAATTTTGTAGAGAAAAAAATCATATATAGATTCTGGAAGATAGTGATTGCTTCAGAGGAAGCAATATTCAGGCTGAATCCTAGAAAATGTCCTGGTAGAAGAGTGAAGGTCAGACATCTCAGGCTCTGAAATGCTGTCAGTGAAGGCTCCAAAATGGAAAAAGACTTAGCAGGTTCAAGAAAATAGGAGTAAACATACTTGGAATATAATTTGTGAGCAGCAAAAGGATACAAAATTAGGTCAGCAGAATAAGGTGTAGAAAGATTTTCTAGTGTCTTATATGTCATTCTCAAGGCATAAACTTCTTTTAGTTACTTACCTTTTTTTTGTTTTTGTTTTTGGAGGTAAGGTCTTACTCTAGCCCAGGCTGGCCTGGAATTTACTATGTATACTCAAGCTGGTCTCAAACTCACAGTGATTATCCTACCTCAGCCTCCCAAATGCTGGGATTAAAGGCATGCACCACCATGCCAGGCTACTTTCTTAAATATATTGGGAAATCCTGAATATTTGTAAGCAAAGTGCACAAACTGAGTTGCATTTAAAAGAACATCACCTTCACTGCTGAGTAGAGAATGGACTTGAGAAGACCAAGTGCACATTTAGGAAACCTGTTTGGGAAGCTATTGTGATGGTCCTGGTGAAGAGCAATGTCATCTCAGAGAAATATTGTGATGGAGGAGAGATGAGGGATATCCCTAGGAAAGAGAGTACGTCGTACCTTTGATGGAGTTGATGAGGGATAGTGTTAGGGGAACATTCAAGGGCTCTTTTTGAATATAGTGTCTGGGTGAAAGGTTATGCCATTTGCTGATATGGGATAATTGCAGGACAGGTATATTTTAATGCCAGAATTTCATGGAGAATTAAACTCAACTCAGAGATCAGTTCTGCATATTGTAATTTAAAGATATTCAAGAAATTACCAGGACAAAGATGCAAAGTATGTGGCTGGTTATGTAAACTTAGCACTTAAGAGAAAGTATAGATTTGAAATATACATTTCAGACATACTGGTAGATGTAAATGTACGAAATGAAATCAGTTAATCAGAGACTAAAATGTAAGAAATAGTCCAGACAAAGCCCTGAGAACTCAGGTATTTTGAAGTCAGATAGAAGCAAAGAACTGGAAAGGATATGAAGGAAGAAAAATTGATAAGAAAGTTTGTGAAATGTCATAAGGAGAGTTTAAAGAAGAGTTTCTGCTCCTCAGGAAGGAATATTGCCAATCCTTATTCCAACTTGGAGGAAGATAAGGAATTACAATTTCCATTATGTCAAAGATGAATTAAATAAGAGCACCTCTGGTGGAAATGTGGAAAAACATCCAAATCAAAAGAATGATAGTGTTAATGAGACATTGAGAAACCATGTTCTTATGACTTTGCTTAGTTATAGTGCAGGGAAGCAGGTTGGAAGGAAAGTGGAGGAAACTGAAGGGTTATTTTCTAAAGTGACCATCCTCAAAGTTTTTTGAATGCCACTGGAATTAGCCCTTAGGTCATAGATTACAGTGGGAGGCTCATGTTTTTCAAGAGATTAGGTGTGAAAGGGATACCAAATATTTGAGAGGGGCATTTCCTCATTTAATAGGAGTGGAGAATATGGAGTATTCATGGTGTAGATGGACTGTGGATTATAGCATGGGAAGTCTTGAGCAATTTCATCCAATGTCTTATGTTTTTGTACCTAAATTAAAATATGAGAAAACACCATTGTTTAAATTGAAGAATGGATTTAAAATGAATTATAAAAACTATACATTCTTTCATTTATCACATAAATACATAAGATGTTGAAATTGCTCATATTTTGTATTTCTTCTAAAGTAGGTAAATATAATAGGAAGTTTATTATAGGTATCATAGCAAAGAATTTATTATGCCATTGGTTGGATTTTAAAAATATTTTATTTTTATTTATTTGAGAGAGAGAAAGAGGCAGAGTGATAGAAAGAGAGACAGAATGGGCACACCAGGGACTCCAGCCACTGCAAATGAACTCCAGACTCATGTACCACTTTGTGCATCTGGCTTATGTGGGTTCGGAGGAATTGAACCAAGGTCCTCTGGCTTTGTAGGCAAGTGCATTAACTGCTAAGCTATCTCTCCAGCCCAGATTTTTGATATATTACTAATGGAAAAAGACAATTATCTGTATTATTCTCTGTGCCCTGTTTTAGCAATGTCCACGGCAAAAAATTTCTTTTGTACAATGGCTATATATATATATATATATATATATATATATATATATATATTTCTTTATACCCTAAAGTATATACAATTCAGAGTATAATTCCTAGAAGACTGTGATACCTGTTCTAACACCAATAATGCAAAAAAGGAAGAAGATCCTTTTTACTATAAGAAAAATTCAGAAAGGGATCTACATACAGTTTCACAAGACTACTTATTAAGAGAGATCGTTGGGCTGAAGGGATAGCTTAGCAGTTAAGGCATTTGCCTGCAAAGCCAAAGGACCCAGGTACAACTCCCCAGGACCCAAGTTAGCCAGATGCACAAGGGGGCACACGCTTCTGGAGTTTCTTTGCAGTGGCTGGAGGCCCTGGCAAGCCCATTCTCTCTCTCTCTCTCTCTCTCTCTCTCTCTCTCTCTCTCTCTCTCCCTCTTTGTCAAATAAATAAATAAATAAATAAATATCTTTAAAAAAGGGATCATTAATAACCAAATTACACTTAAGAAGGTAGGAAAATAATTTGTTGAAGGCTTTTGTGAAAGCATTGTGCTACATGTATAGGAGTACACAATTGATCTAATGCAATCTATGAATATGGAGATGCCTAGAGATTGCTAAAAGTCTAGTACAAGCATTTCTTTTCTAACAGGGATGTTGGGAGTAGAGGAAAATGGTCCTGTGAGACAAAATAAAGCATTGTTCTATAAAGTCTGGGTCATCAAGCCAATGAATTCATACCTCTAACCCATACCTGTCTCCTAAGATGGAGTTACTTGTTTTCTCATGGGCATTAGGACTTATGTTTGTTCATTTGTTTTTGAGACAAGGTTTCAATATATATGTAGTCCAGGCTGGAGTCAAGCTTGCCAGCTGTCTCCTGAGTGCAAGGAGTTTTATACATTATACCTGGTAAGGCGTTTTATATATTGTGTTGATAGATTTCGCCCCTTCTAAGCAGTAACATCTTTTTCAACAATTAGAGTCTTTAACTTAAAAATCAGATAATCTCATGGTTTAATTTTCATGACTCAATTTAAGTGACTTTGTCATTGAGGTTATAGAGTTTATGCACTACAGCTTATAATAAGTTCTCCATTTTTTCTTATTTCTAGCAGCTGGGTTACTTAAGGCCTTATAGTTTTAATTTTTTTCCCTAAATCTAGCCTATGTCCAACTTGGCCTATAAAGATAACTTGAAATTTTTTTTCAGGGCTACCTATTTCCTGCTAATTCTCCTAATTCATGGGGCCAAGTATTCTTGTGGAAAGCAGAAAGGCAGCATCGGTATTCTCATGGTGTCAGCAATGATGAGGTTGGTGAGCAAAGCCATTCTTGACTTTCCTACTCTGTGGGCTTCACAAGGTCTGAAGTCTCCCTACAGTCCTGCCACAACCGCTTCTCTCTCAGTCAATTGGCCATGTGGAGACGAGAAGACAACAACATCCCTCATATGAGTTTATCCAACTGGGTGTCCCAAGCACATAACAAAATTCTATGTTAAAAGCATGCAGAGGGCTGGAGAGATGGCTTAGTAGTTAAGGTGCAAAGTCTAAGCACCCAGGTTCTATTCTCCAGGTCCCACATAAGCCAGATGCACATGGTGGCACATGCATCTGGAGTTCATTTGCAGTGGCTGGAAGCTCTGGCATGCATCCATTCTCTCTCTCTCTCTGTAATAAATGAATAAGTCTTTTTAAAAAAAGCACGCAGAAACCTCACACTTTCTGTCTCCATTGTGCCATTGCACCCATAAAAATCCTGTGGTGAAGGTGGACAAAGAATGTGGCTCCATCTGAGCACACTCTTGAGTGCACCCACTTCTATAAGACGGGACCATGGATGGATGTCAGTTTCAAGCAGTTTCTCCAAGGGACTCAAAGTGAGTAGAAAAGGTGGGAATCTTGGTAGATAGGATTTGAGCAATTGAACAGAGCAAGACCAAGCTTGCCATAGATATTATAGAAACTACAGATAACTTATTAAATCATATCCATTCCTCTGTGCATTGTTTCCTATTTTATTTACTCCATTCAAGTGAACACTTTTACAACTTCTTTCACAGACCCGTGCTGGGCTTCCCCCAGACACTGACTTTCAGCTCATCTGTGCGGCATGCCTTCTGTCATCTTTGTCATCATAAACCCCTGGCCAAACTTTTCTTTTGTTTTCTTCCTTTTCAACTCCAAGTTTAAGCATTCATTACCCCTTTGAAATTGTTTCTAGGGAAACTTTCATAATTCAGTTGAAGATGTTTCTGTTTGATTATTTAAAAGTATGATAGTTTAGATAAGTGTTCCATTTCTTCTTCTTCAAGGACTTAATATTATTCTCTTTTGCACTGTGTGTTGGACAATTCAGGAAGAATTTATAGCATTTTGAATCCTAATGTTAAAGGGACAGCACGACAATGGGCTCACTGTAATTTCTGAGGTGACTTTTTCTAAGAGGAATTTTAAATATCTCACCAAATATTCTTGAAGAATAAACTACCTGATTGGCTGTCTATAGTTGCTGACAGCAAAGAGTTATGTCCTGGCTAACCAGGATGAAAAGAAGAACAGTAAACCTTCTTAATTTGGAATATTTTGTTTTTTTTTAAATTTTTTTTTGTTATTTTTATTTATTTATTTGAGAGTGACATACAGAGAGAGAAAGAGGCAGAGAGAGAGAGAGAGAGAGAAAATGGGCGCGCCAGGTCTTCCAGCCACTGCAAACGAACTCCAGATGCGTGCGCCCCCTTGTGCATCTGGCTAACGTGGGTCCTGGGGAATAGAGCCTTGAACCGGGGTCCTTAGGCTTCACAGGCAAGCACTTAACCGCTAAGCCATCTCTCCAGCCCAATTTGGAATATTTTGTATGGGTTCTTAAATAACGCTTGGGAACCCAAGAACCACCCAAACAAATAAGGAAAGCACAAGAACCTCCTGTCTGAACCGATCACCCTGTGGCCCTTCGCGGGTCATTGAGCGGCAGCACCGCCCATGCAGCTGCTGAAGCCAGACTCTGAAAAGCCATGGCTTGTTTGCTTTCTCTCATTTTCATAACGTCTTTCAATCCTTTGGCAAATCATGTTGACTCAGACACTGAAATCTGTCTTTAATCTTCCCACATCTTGTCATACTGCTCTAATCTCCCGAGGAAGTGTTGTCTGTCTTCTCCTAGACTTAACTCTGCAGCCACATCATTGGGCTCTGAGTCCAAGCAGCAGCTCAAATGACTGTTTAAAAACAAAAACATGTAAAATATATTGCCTTCTACCTAAAATAGTTTTCTAATTGTATCTGGATTGAAGCCACCTTCTCTTATTATTGCTTAAAATGTCTGCTGTACTTTGCTAATCGTGCCTTATTCCAGTCCTATCCATTACATACACTCCTCTGGCCTTCATGCCAAAGCATTCAGACGTCTTCATGACTTCAGCACATTAGTCACTTGACTGTTTCAGGGTCTCAATAAGAACTCAACTATAAGCTCGTTGTCTCCTAAGAACCTTCCCTATCACCCTTATTAAAGACTGTTCACACCTCAGTTATTTTTCTATTACCCTTCCAATTTCCTTCAGCATTTTCAGACACATTTTAGCCTTTTTTTTACAAGAGGATCTCTTTGTCTCACCTGAGTGCAAAATCCATGAGGGTCTGTTTTTTTTTTTTTAACTTTATTTTATTTTTGTTGTTTTTTCTCTCTCAAATATTTAGATTCATTCCTTTTAATGAGTAAAGGAATGAATGAGGATACAAATGGGAAATTTATAGGTAAGCCCAGATAGGAGACTGAAATTCACATAAATGTCCTACAGTGGTGATATCCCTGATAATGATAGCTCTTACCATGTATTTTGCTAAAGGAACATTAAAAAGATTTTTCTTTTTCAGAATCTGCATATTATAAAATGAATTAATAATACATGGTTATTTTTTGAGTTGTACAAAAATGGTTCATAACACTAGTCATTTGTTAATAGTCATAGACAGTGCTTGCAACAATGAGTGTTCTCAAGGCCAAAGAGTTCACTTCTTAATATCATAGCACAGGTGATACAAGAATGGGTGAAGAGCCAGGAGATAAGGCCACTCCTAGCTTTGCTAGTCAATATGTATATGAGCATGTATATTCACCTAAGGCCTCGGTTTTCCAATTTGTGAAATGAGGTTAGCTTCTGAGGGTTGTGATGAGGAGGAAGCCTGTCAAAACTATTACTAAATTTGAATAGCTAACAATAAAATAGTAACTGTCTTAACTTGAGCTGCCATTGCAGCATGCTGTAATTTATTTCTCATGGTTCTTAAGGCTGATTCCCGAGATCAGGTTTCCATGCACGGGTGGGTTATGGTGAGGGTCTTAGCCATGGCTTGTAGGGGGCCATCATCTTAGATATTTACAAGACCTTTCTCATGTCTCCTCTTACACGAACACTGTTCTTGTCATGTCAGAATCCTACCCTTCTGGCCTTATTTAATCTTAATTCACTCCCTGGATCATCTCTTAACATAGTCACACTGCAGGATACAGTTTCAGAATATACATTTTGAGGATATACAAGTCATTGATTAGTAAAAATAAATACAGATACACATGTTAAAAGCTTAGCATAAATGTTTTTAGTTCTAGTATTTCCAGATGTTTTTTGAATTGATAATTATAATAATATTAACCAGGAGGTAAAGTTTTTCTTTAATATTAGTTTCTATATTTATATTAATATACCATAATTTGCTATTTGGCCTGGCTTGGGATCATGGGATATATATAGAGACAAAACCCAGAAATTATTTAGGGAAGTGCTCATAGGACTATTTTTCCTGAAAAAAAATACATAATGTAGTTCTAAATACATATACATTTTCACACATATGTACATGTATTTGGATCTTATTTCCCCCAATTACCCTTTCTTATCACCTTACCCAATTAACAACTTTTTTGTTCCCAAATAATCCTCATCCTACTCTCCTGACATCTTAAACTCCATTGAGTTAAATTAGGGTTGCTTGGATGATCATAGGTAGATGCTTATTTATCATGAAATGGAAGGCTTTTCAAGTAGCTGCACCACTGATGAATCTAACTCCCCTCTTTTCGCAACCCTTAGTTACTTGTGGACATGTAGGGTCTCGTGTATCCTTCCTCCATTGAAGATGATGTATAGACAGGCTCTATCTTGTCCAGGAAACCACAACTGCTGTGAATTCATGAGCATGAAGGTCATGTTGTATCCAGAAGACAGCATTTCACAGTCCTCTTCTCCATCCTCCTGTTCTTATATTGTTTTTGCACTGTCTTATGTAAGGTCCCTTGAGTGCTTTATATGTCCTGTTTGAGGCTGAGCACATAGTAGTCACAAATTCTTGGCAATTTTGCCAGCTGTGCATCTATGCACTAACCACTGCCCATGGAAGTAAGAAACTCCTGTGACTGAGGCTTCAAGCAGTATAATCCATTATTTGCCCTGCTATTTTAAAGTGCAGGTTTTAAAATTTGGCTCTATTTAGTGTTGAAGCAAAGACTAAATGAATTATCAGATGGATCAGTAGTACATGTTGTTTATTTCTTAATTTATTGGCATATTGCACACACATTTATACACATACATACATATATACATACATACGTGTGTGTGTGTTCAAGGCCACAGAAACCACTGAGGAATTTTCAGAAAGGTCTTTGTAAGTTCAGATTTAAAGTGATCACTTTGAAGGCCATGTGGAAATAATGTCACTTAAATGAGATATAATGGGGTTTTCAGACTTTTTTCATAGATATACTAATCTGGGCAAGGAATTATGTAGTTCTAAGCAAAATTTGGACAGCAATTTAGGAAAAGAAAGAATCTACCTGTACAACTCTTGAATTAATTCAAAGGATGCTGTCATTTTTTTGGATGCCAGCTATGGAAAAGCAGAAGTTTTTGGTTATGTCTATATTGTTTTTGTCTAGACTACTTTATGTCTATTAGTAAAACTATGAACTGGATAGAGAAATTTCAGAAGCAAATTTCTTCCTTGTCAAGTGGGTATGATCAAAAGTTGACTATTACTTCAATCTAGTCACAGGTGACTATCAATAAATTTAGAAATAGTTAAAGGTTACTTTGAACTTCCCACACCCAAAAGCTCATGTATGAAATGTTAGAAAATAGTTAATAAACACTATGGAGGCATGGTACAGTCATAAGAGACTTAACTTTATCAGTGGTATAAGCCATGTATAAATAATATTATTTATTTTCAAGTAGAGAAAGAGAGGAGAGAGAGGGAGGAAATAGGCATTCCATGGCACCTTGCCACTGCTAATGAACTCCAGACCTATATACCATTTTGTGCATCTGGCCTTATGTGGGTACTGATGATTTGAGCTCTGAGTCATCAGGCTTTGCAAACAAGTGCCTTTAACTTCTGAGCCACCTACTTTCCAGACCAATCCATTTATAAATTCTTACTGAATGGGCTAGTAGGAAGTGGAGCCTGGTTGGAGGAAACAGGTCATTGGGATTGGTTTTTGAAGAATGCAAAGCAAAATATCTTCCTTTTTTTTTTTTGCTTCTCTCTCTGCTTCTTATCTACCATGAGATGGATGGCTTTGCTTTCCCATGCTTCTGCTAACATGATATTCTGCCTCACTTCTGGCCCAAAGCTATAGAACCTGCCAATGCTGAGCTGACACCTCTGAAACTGTGATTTGCTATCTTATGAGTTTGTGACAGTGATGAAAAATGTGACTAACACAAATGTAAACAACCTAAGTGGGAGAGATGTCAGCATGCCTGCATTTTGAGGGGAACATAGTGAAGGGAAATAGATCTTAGGTCAGAAGAGATATATCTTAATCCTTAAGTCATGAAGTTGCTATAGAAAGGAAGACCCAAGGATACAGAACACAAATCATTACTTATTGGATGAAGAACATGGAAAGATAGAGACCAGAGGAAAATGTCAGATGCTTGGTGAGGTATTCAGATTGTGAGATTAGGTAGTGATTTGTGACCAGTTGGTCCCAAAGCCCCTTACTGAAATGCATAAAATGCAGTCCTTGGAATTATTCCTGTATTGGAGAAGAACTGCTCTGTTGTGGACTTAAGGTCTCTAGCGCAAGGAACAATCAGACCAATGTCAAGGCAGATGGACAAGGACAGGCACCAATTTTAAGGAGCCACATATCCAAAAGCAAAATGAGACACATGTGTAAGTTCTCATCCAGATGAATCAGAGGTCAAAATAAAAAGATGGAAATACCATATGAAATTATTTGCTAGCTCTACCAGTCCTCAATCTAGAGTATATCTATAATTATCTTGGAAAAGAGATTCTAAATGAATATATAAAATATTAATGGTTTTTCTCTTATACTTAAAATTTGCATAAATACAATTATATTTTTTATACTCTAATAATGTAACCATATTCCTCAGTTTGGTTTAAATATGTGCTCAAAGTTATATATTTTAGAGAATTATAATTTTATTTGTGTCATTAAATTATCAAGAGACAGAAACTTGATACTTTTCGTCAAAAGTTTTTAACAAGTGGGGAGATTATTCAGTGGTTAAAGGTGGTTATGTGCAAAAGCCTGATGACCAGGGTTTGATTCTCCAGTACCCATGTAAAGCCATTTGCACATAGTGGCACATGCATCTGAGTGTTTGTTTGCAGTGACAGGAGGCCCTAGGTCATCCATACTCACCTTCTCTTTCTTCCTATCTTTCTGTCTGGTTGCTTTCAAATACATAGACAAATAAATTTAACAAAACATTTTAAAATCTTCATGTGCTAGAAAATAATTTCACTTGGTTAGCATTTGAAAAGTATTTTTGAATAATAATCAGAGTACTTAATGAAATACCAGCTCTTGTGATTTATTCATATTAAAGTTGGTCAAACAACTGTACCAACATGTGTCTGAAGTTGCTTTTGATTTTCAAATTATTTCTTATAGGAATAGTGCTATAAATTTGTCATTAAAAAGTAGAGACATGGATCAAGGAGGAGCACCAATAAGGAAAGAGAGTTAGGGAGAAGAAAATGGTAAAGGACGTGGAAAGGAGGAGAAAGCCAGACATGCTTGCCTGGTGCCAGACAATTGAAGGCTGGGAGGAATTTATGCTGTGATAGAAAATTCTGTTTTTAGACTAATGTACCAAATCCTCATTAAAATCTACATTTTCATCATTCAGGACACAAGAAGATCATAAGCCAGAGTATATGTGATGTTAGGTAAAATATGGGCTACATAAATAATGTACTGGAATTATTGGAAACTAGACAGCAAAAAAGCTGAAGAGGCAAGAGTCATTTTTAGTGCTATCTTAGAGGAAGGGGGGTTATCATGCTGGGCACATTAAAGATTATGATTTTTCCTTGTTGCAAAAGTTATGTCAAGATATGACAATGGAATAATTTCAAAAGGTGTTTTTCTCTAATATATAGGTAGAGGAAAAATAGGTGGAGGAACAAGGGGAAGTGGAAGCAAATTCTGCCAACTAGGGATGAGAATAGAAGCAAGATATTCAAGTCAAATAAACATCAAAATATCACCCCCATTTTCTTTTAGCTAAAGGGTGGAACTAGAATGACATCAGAAGGGGCGCATGGTCCTTTACTTAGCATTGCTCACACTTGCCAAAGACCTTACAATCTCCATAGCAGGATCCCTACCTGCTGCAAGGCAGCTACAAAACTCTGAGGTGACTTGGGTCAAAGGATTTGCTTCCTAAAGGCCTTACATGACCTCTTTGTTATAGGCAGAATTGTATCTTTGCCAAGTCCCAGTCCTCAACATCTAAGACTGAATTTCAAGATAGACCCTTTAAAGTGGTAAAGTCTAAGATAAAATAAAACTGTGTGGCCAGACTCCAATCCACCAAGAATGATGCCCTTATAAGAAGGGAGAGAAGGGCTAGAGACATGGCCCAGTGGTTAAAGACATTTTCTTGAAAAGCCTGAATGCATCTGGTATTCATTTGCTGCAGGAAGAGACCGTGGTGTTTATACACACACACGTACAAATAAGAAAACTTTTTTAAAGGAGAGACGAGAACACACAGAGACACAGGCAAAAACACCAGAGGAAGACAGAGAAAGGGAGGCCTCAGAAGAAATCAACCCTGACAACACCTTCATCTTGGATTTCTAACCACTAAACCTGTGGAGAAATGCATTTCTGTTGTTTAAGCCATCTAGTTTGTCATAGTTATGGCAGCAACTCTAGCAAATGAATACCGTATTAACTCCCCTGCATTTGCATCTCCAGTGAGCACCCCCAATCCCTAAGTTACATGGGGCAAATATTATGATACATAATTGACATTTACACTGTGACTAAGCCTAGTTGAACCATGGTGAATCATGTGCACTCACATGGGTGATTTTCATAGCTGCCCCTAGAACTAGTATGGCTAATTCAATCTGGTGCCTTTCACCAGCTGTCTACAGAAGAGACAGCTTGGGCACATGCCGTTTCTGTATCATAACTGTCAACCACAAGACACCTAGAAAAATTCCTATTCTTCATGTGTCCGTTGGCCTTTTTTGGAGGGTATTTTTATGTTTAGGAGACATTTATAGTTCATGTTGTAAGCAATGGCTGGAGGCACAATGAGACACGTGCAAAAATATGTTCCAGGACATCAAATATAGCAAAGAGATTTCAATATGCATGCTTAGCAGTATACATCTTGGTACCAATTATTCTTTTAATTATTTATTTAATTATGATAAATACAGTGAGACTACCTGTTTTCTGTACTATGAAATAAAGAAGATTTGGTTAAGTTTAATTTTGTTATTATTTTTCAGCATAGTTTGAGGTTCACAGATTGCAGAATTGTATAAAGAGGATGATATGAACAGCAAATTTGTTATTACTGGTTAGAAGTTTTAGCTTACTTCAGGTATAAGCCCAACAATCAAAATTATGTTCAATTGAGCATTTAGTTAAATATGGGATAGTTTGAAGGACAGTTTAATTGATTGAACAGTGAGAAGAGTAGACCTCCTGTTTGGTCCAGAGGAAAACGTTTTGTATGAAAATTTAGTCTAAGATCTTCCTTTTGTGTATTGAGGCTAAAGGCAGAGTAGCATTTAGTATACTAAGTTTTAGAATCACCTCTTCATAATTCTGATCTTGAGAAAGCCACATAATGTAAATACTCTGTCTTCCATATAAAATGACAAAACAATGATTTATAAAACTATCCATCCATCCATTCTTCCATTCAGCATTGTGCTAACCACTGAGTATGCAGGAGTGAGTAGTCTCTTGCTCATTATTTTACAATAGATCCCAAAATTGATAAAGTTCTCCACCTTTCTTAGAAAGATTACTAAGCCTCATTTTAATGTAGTCTGGTTATAATCTACCTTGTTCTTTTCTCTTCTACCTTTTTGTCTACTTTATTTGCCTTTTGCACATATTTTAGATGGGCTTTAATTGTGAACTGAAGAATTATAAATGGTTGTTAAATTATATGACAAAATCATTTTTCTTGACAAAAGTAGATATTTCAAGTATCCAGAAGCAGCCAAGTTAAAATGAAGTCTACATTGAAAGATACTGAAAGAAAGTTTAATAAGACAATATTGATATAGTTTACAGAATAATATTATTCCTAAAAGAAAAAAAAATATGGTAATTCTTGGGAAGAGTTAGTTCACCAGAAAAACATGGACAACATTGAAACAAATTCTAACAAATATACTCAAAACTACATTGAAAGTTAGAGGAAAGTTCATGAACAAAACAAAAAGAAAGCATAGTGAAGACCAAGAACACAAGAACAATTTATTTCCAGAATAGATTCCATATGGATAGGTAGAAGAGTATTTTACCATTAAATATAACATCTAACAGTTGCCATAATTATTCAAAGATAGTCAAAAGAGGTAAAATGCACCATTAGTTGCATGGTAAATAGAATTACAGGATAGAAGAAAAGTTTTTTTTAAGTTATATATTACGCTGATGAGGTGACTCAATGGGCAAGAACTCCTGCTGCATTAGCATGGGGCTTGACACTGCTTGAGTTTGATTCCTCACTACCCATGTCAAAGAAAACTTGGGCATGGTCAGACACATCTATAACCATAGACCTGTGGGGGTGGAGACTAGAGGATCATTGGGGCTCACTGACTAAAAATGGCAACTCCCCGTTGATTAAGACCCCATCTCAAAGAAACACATGGATGAGTGATCAACAGAGAAAGACACCCAACATTCTCATCTGGCCTTTGTACCTGTATTGGTGTTTGAATCTGCACATGTGCATAACACACACACACACACACACACACACACACACCCCTTATGTAGTAGGAGACATTATAGAAATGGTTAAAAAGCATTAATATTTCTATCCATTTCCAATGTTTAAAAACATTTTGCACTTTTTCTTTGGCATTTACTAAAATGCACTTTAACTTTATAAACAGAAGAAAGCTAACTGGTTATTTCCTTGATTTTAGTGCTAGGCAAGATTCCACATCTGTTTCCTCCACTTACTTGATACCATAGTTTCAACCAAGTTAAACATTCTATGTCTTCATGACATCATCAATTGGCTTAAGTATAATATTACCATACAGTATTAATAAAGCTACTAAATCAGATAATGTATGTGACTAACAGTGTTAGCTATATGGTCTTATTATAAATAAAAATAATTGACAATAGAAGGGAAACAACATCTGAAGGAAAACACATGCAGATTTTATCATCTTGAAAGCTAACAGAACAAAATGACAGAGGTCCACAGTATGGCTTATTTACTAGGGCACTAAATATGATCATGCCTATTGTTGGTTGAGCCACTGGAGAAATAGGCAGATGGTTTCTTAAGCCCAGTGGGGTCTTGGGGTTTAATTCATCCACAGTTTAATTTTATTTGTTCTGTTTTATGATCACAGATTTCCCAGCCAACTTTAGTTAATGCTCTTTCAAGTAAGCAATCTTTCAGAATCAAAACTGAAGAAAATAAGTGGCTACAAGTCAGTACTAATTAGCCTATTGACATGCTGAGTAAACCACATGGTGAATAAACACATACAACTCCTGCTGACAATGGTCAGAAGCTAAGTGACACAACATTGCTATTAACACAAACAGCATAATTGTGAGTGAAAATTAAATAGGTAGGTGGCATCAACCTTTCTCTTGAGGACACAAAAATAGCTACATGAACTCTCAGGTATTAACTTATTTTTTTCCAAGGATATTTTATAATCTGTTTCTAACTGGTCACCTCTAGCAAAGAAGATGAAGTTACTCTGAATTTTTTTATTTATTTAATATAATTTAATTATTAGAGAGAAAGAGAGAAGGAGGGAAGGAGAGAGAGAGAGAAGGAGAGAGAGAGAGGGAGAGAGAGAGAGAGAAAGAGAGAGAGAGAATGGCCATACCAAGGCCTCTATCTATTGCAAATGTACTCCAGATGCATGTGCCACCTTGTGCATCTGGCTTATGTGCCAGAAGGTGCTACATGGGCGACTGGGGGAATATGACCAATATCTGTCCAAGCAACTCATGGTCTAACCTACTTAGCAGCAAATAACTTGCTGTGATGCCCACACAAGTGCAATAGTGGCACACAGCCATGGTGAGGAACCAACTGCTCTTAATTTGGCTAACTGATCCCCTCAGTGGTACGGGACCCATAGCAAGGGCTGGGAAACAAGTCAGAACCATATCCAAACATAAGCCCACTCGCCAATATCAAGCTACCATCAATCATGGGCTACAAGAGGGCCTACACCTATTAAATTCTCTATAAAAAAAGTAAGGGTTATCTCATTTATCCTGGAGCTAACTTAGTCTCCATTGGAGAATCTGCTTCTCTTTTTCAGATAGATGTAGATCCTAAGGAGAGAGCCACCCCATCATACCTCAAAAGGGTCCTGGCTGAAATTAAGAAAAAATGGCGAAACAAGCAAGGGGGCTGTTTTCCTGGTGAACCGGTTACCAGCAGAAGGGGGAAGGAGATCAGCACAGAGGAAAATCAACTCCTACCAAATCAGAGAGCCAGAGCCTCAGAGGCCCCCAACACCTCATCACTGAAGCAGACCAAAAATGAACCCAACATGGCTCAGGGAAATTTTGCAGAAGAGGGGGCGGAAAGAATGTCAGAGCCACATGTTGGGTCATGATATGAAGAGACATTTAGCTTACACGTAACTGTGGGCTAACTCCACAATGCATGACCCATATACCTCAACAAGGAGGGGCCAAGGGGAGGGGGTAGGTCACAGATGAGCCTAATAATGGTACCAAACTGACTGTATTTGCTGAATACAATACTAACAAAAGAAGAAAAGAAAAAGAAAAGAAAAGAAAAAGAAAAAAAAAGTAAAGCACTGGTAAAATGAGTCATGCTGGTATTTTTTCAATGAAGACCCTTGCTTCTCTCATCACTGATTCTATTAAGACATTTTGCATATTGTCTCATAAATAAGAAGAGTATAGATGTTATAGCAGAGATATTAAAAGCCTTGACTAGGGACTTTCCATTTCTCTTGTGTTAAAGCTAAATTTAGTTTCTGTACTTTGAATGCTTACACAATAAACTACAACCTAATAGTAGTTAAACTAGAGTGTGATTCGTGAGAATACTTTTGTAATAAGTAGCTGAATCTCAGCTCATCAGAAGCTAGGCTTCATCAATCCTAGGTAAGCATGGAGATGTCAGAGTAGAGCTCTCTGAACCTGATCTGGCTTTGAGTGCTGCCTGGCTCCTGAATTATTCTTTGCGTAATCAAACTGTTGTGTTTAATCTGCCTGAAGTCTTTATTTTAACATTTGATTAGGTTCTAAAATTGTATATTGATCACAAAATATTTCCTCAAAGATGTGTTTGGACAAGGGAGATCATTTTGGGACTTGACCTGATTGTTTATCATGGCTTCTGGTCCACAGGAATCCAAGTAACCACTCAAATAGTCCCTCTGTTTCTAAACTGAGAATAAACTGCATGAAAAGAAAGGAGATAATATGTCATTCTTTTTTCCTCTGTCCTCTTTCAGGTTGATGGTGGGCTGCATCTAGGTCAGGTCTTTTGGGTGGTGACAACCTCTACTGTGAGGTCATGTCTGCAGCTGTCATTCATGTCCAGAGGACAGTGACCTGGAGTACTCCTCCTCACTCTCTGGCTCTTACACTCTTTCTGCCTCCTTTCCAATCTTAGGGGAATAGAGGTGGTAGAAAGGCACAAAAGAGAGGAGTAGGAGGGGAATATGACCAAGTTACATTTATGTATTAAATATTCAATAAAATTATTTAAAAACACAGACAACAAAAAGTGAAAATTAGAAAAAGATTTCCTGAACAAAGCCCCAGTAGCACAGGGTCTTAAACAGTCACTCAACCAATGGGATCACATGAAGCTGAAGAGTTTCTTCACAGACAAACATACAATAAGCAAGGCCAATAGATTACCAACAGAATGGGAGAAAATATTTGCTGAATATCCAACTGACAAAGGCCTAATCTCTACAATCTACAAAGAACTCAAAAACCTAAACAATAAAAAGTCAAACAACCCACTCAGAAAATGGGGCAAACAGCTGGACAGGCAGTTCACAGAGGAAGAAATACAAATGTCAAACACACACTTAAGAAAATATTCATCATCCCTAATCATCAGGGAAAAGCAAATTAAAACAACTATGAGATTCCACCTTACCCCAGTAAGGATAGAAAACATCAAAAAATCAAATGAAAATAAATGCTGGTGAGGATATGGAGAAATAGGAACCCTCATCCACTATTGGTGGGAATGTAAGATGGACTCAGTATCTTAAAAATGATAGCCCTGAAAATGTTTTTCTTCCTCTTTCAATTATTTCCATTTTTAAATAGTATTTATAGAGAGAGAGGGGAGGGAGGGACAGAGAATGTGGTTGAACCAGGGCACCTTGCCTCCTGCCACTGCAAATGAACTCCAGACATATGGGCTACATTGCACACACACACACACACACACACACACACGGCTTTACATGGGTACTGGGGAATTGAATACAGGCCAGCAGGCTTTTTCAGTCAAGTGCCTTTAACTGGTGAGCCTCTCCTCCATTTGCTTCATATTTTTTATTGAGAATTTTAATATATATTATTGCACATAATATATATTAACATAAGTATATGAACATTCCATATTTTCCTAAATATTATTTCTTCTATCAAGATTAATAAGTAGAATCAATTTTTATAGAACATTTTAACAACATAAAATAATTTTTAACTTTATATTTAAAAATAAAGCAAGAATATCTATGATAAATTTGAATAAAATACACTATGTAGGATAGAGAGTTGATTTGTCAGATATGAGAATATCTGAACTAATGTGATATTAAAACATGAATAGTCAGATATGCCATAGCACATAGCTAAAGTCCTGACTGTGTCTCAAATATATTTGTGGATTTAGAATATGGCAATTCTGACATCTTGAATTGTTGTAGGCAAGGATAGATAATTCAATAAATGTTGACTAGGGAGACAAGAAAGAAAACTAAACAGAAGCTTAAGGATATTTTGCCAAGTTCAATTACTGGCTATGATACATACCTTTGGTTATATGTTATATAACTTATCTAACGCAGTAATATCCTTCTAAAATAAACATGGAGTTGCAGCCAATAACTCAAAAAATAACCTTTTTGTTGGGCTGGAGAGATGGCTCAGTGGTGAAGGTGCTTGCCTGCAAAGCCAAAGGACCCAGGTTCAATTCCCCAGGACCCACATGCAGCCAGATGCTCAATGTGGCACATGCATCTGGAGTGAATTTCCAATGGATAGAGGTGTGCCTATTCTCTCTCTGCTTCTCTCTCTCTCAAGTAAATAAAAATAAAATATTAAAAATTAACCTTTAGAAGGATTTAAGCTTTAAAAAAAGTCACCTAAAGAGCATAAAGCTAATTATATAAAATCAGCTAAAACTTACATAATTCTTAATATTGTGTATACATATGTGGTGGTGTTAGCCCGTAAACAAGGCTGGGGTCCTTAGGTCAGATATACCTTCAGTGAATCTTTTATTTTCAACTAAAACATTATAGTGCAAGTTGAGCATTCCTAGAACCATTCCTGTTCATCGCTTTACTATCCATGAGTTAAGCATATATAGGAATGAACCAACTGCTATATGAATATGTACATATGTCCACTGCATAAAATTCCCATGCCTCTTTTGTACAAAGAAAGCATGGCTTTGGAGATGACTCCCATGCATTCCGTGCCTGCTTCAGGAGATAAGTATTTCTCCACTCTTTAACATCTTGACCCTGCTTATTAAGGCTTTTCATTCACCACAACGTGAACCCACTGTATTCAGTCTCAAACTAGTGACCCAGAAGGGAACTTGTCCTTGATGGTTCATGGGCTATGGTTTCTAACCTCAAGTATAAGAGACAATGATATCTAAGGGGACTGTCTCAGGTATGCCCTCTTATGCTGCTCGAGATGAGTCCTAAATTGGCAAGGGAAGCATTTTATTGGGGCCATGACTCCTGCATAGCCACTATGGTCCTGGGAAAAATTTTCAGCCACTCTATGTAAATTGTAATTGTGAAGTTTCTTCAGACTGTTGGGTTGTGAATGATCCTTGAGTTAGCCAACAGAATCTTATAATAGACTCGAAAAGGACCAAATAGATTAGGAGAGAACACAAAAAGTCTACAGGTTGGAAATTGCATTTCATGCCTGAGGTGTGAGAAATTGTGAGATATTCCTGTCCATGCGGTCGCAGAAGTTCAGGAGACTAAAAGGAATCTCTACCTGGAAGGAGATTCTAATCAGGATGTCTGGCTATAAAAGCTTCAAAGGCAGTTCTGAGAGATTATGGAAATCTCCCACTTAATTACCAGCAATGTAAAGGTTGAGAAATTGATCATCCTTTTCCATTCCATAGATCTGCATAAAGCCTGGATTTCCAGAGAGCAATTCATTTTCTCTGCTTGTTTTATTGGCTGGTTGGCCTTGTTCCAGAACCATGTGATGTATAATCTACTATTTCAATGCTAGAAAACACCAAAGTCAATTTTTTATCTTGGTAAATAATATTTTATACTTTATAAACTTCATAAAGTTTAAATTTTGACTAATCATTTTCTTCCAGCTCCCTACCTTCAAGGTATTTGATTCTAGAAAGATCAGCAAAACCTCTACTGAATTTGTGGATTCTGACACTGACCTAGGAGCTAATAGCCCTGTGAGTACCTTTCTGGAACTTTTAAAAATCTGGGCTTAGTACCATATATGCTTATTACCCATGGGTATTATTTTACTTATTGCTGTGACCAAATAACTGGAAGGGAGCAGCATATGTATGGAAAGTGTTTAACCTACTTTTTGAGGAAATATATTTAGTTATTGCCGAAAAGGCATAGCAGATTAAGGGAGCTGGTCACATTGTTACTGGTCAGGAATCAGAAGATAAACAGGAAGTGGGGCTGAACTCTAAAACTTCCAGATCTTCCTCCAGTGACACCCACTTCCCACAGCAAGGCTCCATCTCCAAAAGGATTTGCAAAACTTCCTATGGTAGTCAGCTCCATATTGCTGGGACAAACACCCAACCAGACATGGTTTATGGGAGGAATGGGTTTATTCCAGGCTTAAAGTCCTTGGGAACACCATTATTGGGGAAGAAGCTGGCTCCCTTTCATAGACTGAGGCAGAGACATCACCAACAGCCAGCAAACTCCAAAAGCAACAAGTGGGACTGCCAGATTTCAGACTGCTGTCTCCATACCTTTGGGCTGGAATTCAGATCTCCCAAATACACTGTAGGGCTGGGCAATAAGATCACCCCCAGTGACACACTCCCACCCTGGATAGCAGGGATCTGCCTGCTAGGGACTCAAACAGAAAATTTAATTAAAATGTACGAGTCTGTGGGGCCAGTGTAAACTATCATATTCAAACCATCACATTTCCCAAGCAGTGCCACCACCTGAGGATGAAGTGTTCAAACACATAAGCCTGCAGGGGATATGTTACATTCAAACTACTGTGTCATGCTTATCTCTACATCCTGTCTTGATGTTGACTTTATTTTTTTAGTCTAAGAAGTTTCTTTCCTATTAATTTCTCTTCTACTCTGAAAATCAAATTCTCTGATCCTAAGGCTCTCTATCCTAACCCCTCGCAGAAGGGAAGCCTGGCACGGCAGGTGAGGGGTAAAACCCTATATCAGATGCTCTCTTTGCTATCATGTACCTGAAGACTTCATGATTTTTCCAGGCCACATTTGACTTAGGAACATTCATATTCTTGGGCTATTTTCTATGGCTTTGATCTGACAAAACAGAAAAAAAAGAATTCTTTTAAAAAGTAAAGGGTTAGAAAAACATAAAATATATCATATATCTCTGATTAAAAACACATTATAGTAAAAGGATTTTCTGAGACAGGTTTCTCAAGCATGACTATAATATTTTTTGTTGACCATTTTTATCATTGAGATAATGGGCTTAACTCAGACACTATAATTAAGTGAAGAGAGGATATGAACTATATATATTCCAGATATGCCTTAATCCATGCACACGGTGCATGATGGAGTTTATTTATCTACACCATGTCTGTGACCGTCACACAATTTATAGAAAACTATAAGATAAGGTTGTATAGATGTATCTATAAGACAGTTTAATTACTTTTTTCCTGGTGGAAAGTCAATTGGACCCTAGGTTGCCTCTATGATCTCTGTTTTCCATTGTAGAGAGAGGTTTTGTTTTAAATTCAAATCCAGGTCTGATGAATATGGGTCAGATAATCGACCATAACATCCCTGATCCCCATTTCCAAAGGAGAAAGGAGTCACAAGGGTTTTATGGAGGATGGTTGAAGGATCTGTACTTATTCTAAGCCTGCCAAAAATTCTTTGACACCAGATCCATTCCCTTGATAGGTATAGGGTAGAGCCTTTTAGTCTTTTCTTTGGAGGTCAGCTTCAAGCTCTGACTTCTGCATGCCTGCTAAACACTTGGATTTTATAAGTGAATTAAAAGTGATAGTTTGACAGCCAATGAACACACATGTCTTTCTTTAGAATTTAGAGACCTGTCATCTGTCTTTCCAGGGCTACATTTTATTCCTATTAGTACAAGACCACTATACTGGGGTAGAGGGAGGGATAGACAGGTAAGAAAAGATCTGGTTACCAAAACATATGATCTGTAAAATTATTAAATTTGTCTGTAGTTCAACTAATTGTAAAAAGTTAATTATATAATTGGGGTTACCAATATCTGTTGAAAACAACAAACTTGCTTTCATTTAAATGGAAACTGGTAAAACTCCCCAGGTGTGAGGAATAAAATGGAGGTGATGAGCAGCATGGTGGCGCAGCAGAAAGGGGTGGTTGTACATTCACGGTGACTTTGGCAAGATGTACCAAAAGCTCATAAAATCTGGTTAAAACCTCATCTATGTAGCAGCTTCCGCAAAGGAACTTGAACTCAATTTTTTTTAAATGCCATATAAAGGTCTCTTCTAGGAAATAAAGAAAACTAGCTCTAAAGTATACATTGATATAAAAATTAAGTTGAGAAATAAAGTATAATTAATCTAGAAAAATGATATTGACCTTTAACTGTCATAAAAAACCTAAAACTTTCTTAATTTTTAAAATATATTTATTTATTTGAGAGGGAGTAAGAAGGAGAGAGAGAGAGAGAGAGAGAGAGAGAGAAAGAGCAAGCAAGCACGCCAGGGCCTCCAGCCACTGTAAACGAACTCCAGATGCATATGCCCCCTTGTGCATCTGGCTTACATGGGTCCTGGAGAGTCAAAGCGGGATCCTCTGGCTTTGTAAGCAAATGCTTTAACTGCTAAGCCATCTCTCCAGCCCTTCTTTAAGTTTTTGAGGGATAAGACTTACAAAGTAAGGAATTAAGAATATGAAAAATGTAGAAGACAGGGTTCGGCTAAATTCAGGCTAATTTAACATAGATAGCACTTTATTTAATCTTACAAACTACAAACTATTCTATTTTTTAAAAAATGAGACACATAAACGTTTTATTTCTCAGCATAGCCACTGCTTCAAGAACATAAATTGATGTCAGTCTTAAAACAGAGGACAAAAGTTGTTACGTGATAGACTACAAAGGGTTATTAGAACATAGATTATATCCAAGGCTCTCTCAAGCTTAGAAGGGTGCATATGTGCCTTTTATATTTTCATAACAACTGATGCATACAAAACCTTAAGAGTACCTGGAAACTAAAATTATCGTTTATTTTTACTAAGTTTTGACAAAGACTACAGCCATCTTAACAAATTCTAATTTAGTAAAAAGAAGAAAATAAGAAAGAGATATTAGTGTGTGGACTTGAGTTCTCCATGCAATTTTAGGTTTTTACATATTGAAAAAGGAGCAAATATCACAAGAAAAAAGGAAGAATCAATCTGTATGAAATGCTTGTAATGTAAAAGGTACAGTACTAGATATCAGAACCATAAATTTTAATTCCAGAAGGTCCTTGTTTGCAACTTTCAAACCTCAAACATGCACATTGCTTAGGAAGTAGGAAAACTGGAGCCATGGGTCTAATGATCACACTCAGGTGAAGCAACAGCTAGAACACAAATCTGACATCCAAAGATAGCTCTTTGTGTTCAGTTAGAGATCATCGAGGCACTGTTGAGGCACTGAGGCATGCATGCTTATCATGATAATGGCCCAGGGCTCTTGGCTTTCCTGCTACATAATCCAGTCATCTAATCATATCTATCTCTGTCAATACAACTAACTGCCTCGACTACAGAACCAGTGCTCATATCGGTCACTGTTGCATGCTGCAGGACTGAGGGCAGAACTCTGCAGCTCTTGAAGTGTCTTCTGCAGATAGGGGCGCCTCGTAAACACACTGGGAGTGGCTACACACAACCAGTGCTAACTAATGGCAAGTCACTCATTGTCCTTTATTAAAAGGCTCTGATTAGACTGTAGAACGCATTTCCTGGGGTGAAACTTTATGGAATTTCCACAACAGGCATTTTTACTAAACATTATTAAAGAAATTCACTCATTTGCATAAGTGGGAATGGGGAGTGTGCCTGGGTCTCTTGCTGCTGCAAACAAACACCAGATATTTGCTCCATATTTTGCTTCCAGTTTAATTGGGTGGCTTTGGAATTGAACTTGGGCCAGAAAGCTTTGCAAGCTAGCACCTTTAACCACCCCCTAAACAATTTTGATGAATAACTTGTGACTTAACTATTCTCACTATTTCCTACAATTTTCTATCTTGTCAGCATTTTTTTCATATAGATGCATTTAGTAATGATAATCAATAAATGTATTAAGTATGTTTTATGTCTATGTCATACAACTGTTACTTAATATACTTTTTTCTCATCTTGCTAATCACTGGCTTTCTAGCATTTGTGCTCTAGATAGTTATTTCAAGTTGCTAGCAAGGATTCATGTGTCTCAGATACATATGTATTTAGATGTATTTTGTCATTGCCAAGAATCTCAAAAATCACATTCAATAAAATGTCACTACATTTTTTGCACTCAAAATGGAAAAAAAATAAGTAGGTTTTATTTATGAGAGTCCTATGTGGGGAAGATGAGTGGCACATTTTCTATATTTCCAAACCAAATGAGTTCAAATTCCAGCCAGAGGGATTTAGGTACTTAAAAATAATATTCCCAGTTGAAATCCTAAAAAGCATGACAAATGATGTTGAGAAAAATTCTTAGGGGTACTTAAGGAAAGATAATGATGTTAGTAACACTGAAAATGTTTAAAAGTATATTTATTTACCAAAACATCCTAAATATGAGATCTGCCACTCTCTTTTCTTTTACTTCCTTACACACCATTTAGTTTTATTTTAGGTAAGTGATTTTGACAATGATTCATGAACTTGTACGTTTATTAGATTCATCATCCTATATTCTACATATGATCCATCATCATAAAACCGTAAATGTCTTTTAACTTAGCTTGTGAATAGCATACAGGATCCTTAAAATCTGACTTTTCTTATGCCAATATCTTATATTAAATCAAAAGATAAAGCTTCATACGTTGTTGTGTACTTATGATGAATTTAAATACTTTTAAATAATTTTTATTCTTAGAAGTAATCAAAATATATGACTGTAGTTGCCAAAAACTAGGGTTCTTATTTTGAGTATTCCATTATTCTCTTGATAGAATTTAAGCATTAATATTCCATGTTTGACAAATAGTATAATATTGGGAAAACATTTTTTCTTACGAGTTTATAAAACACAATCACATAACTTTTTGAATTGACTATCACAAAAATGTTCTGAATAAGGCACATTTACTGAAGAAGAACTTTGGTAAAGGTAATAACCAATTACCATTGGGAGAAAAACAGGAAAGTAAACTTAGTCCAAGCTTTGAGGATTGTGTGATGTTAAGTGTGTTTTGTATTTTTCATCCAGCTGAATCTACTTTTGCTTAAAGTGCTAGAATTCTCCAGTTTACTATTTTTGTTACAATGACAAGAAATATATACTTTTGCACAGCTATATCTGGAGACAATGTAAAATCTTTAGGACTAAAAAGCATAACACTGCTATAAAGATACCCTTATTTATGTTACAAAATATATAAAGTGCTTTGAAATTGCAAAATATATTATATTAAAAGTTCATTAATGTAGGCTAGAGAGATGACTAAGGTGCTTGCCTGTGAAACCTAAGGACCCAGGTTTGATTACTTAGTACCCAAGTAAGCCAGTTGAAGAAGGTGGCACATGCAACTGGAGTTTGTTTGCAGTGGCTGGGGTTCCTGGTGTGCCCAACTCTCTTTTTTACTTTCTGTCTCTCTCTGCTTTCCTTCCTTCTTTCCTTCTTCCCTCCCTTCCTTCCTCTCTCTCTCTCTGTATTTCTTTCTGTCCCTCTCTCTCAAACAAGTAAATAAATAAATAAAAATTAAAAAGTTTATTAATGTGATGCTAATATTTTTTCTCTTATTCAAGTCCCATATTTTACATGTAACTTAAATATTGTAATAACACCATAGATTGCCTCTTAGCTCTTAATAAACTGCATAATCTTATAAAATTTAAAAACTGATTTTCAGGTTCAACACAACAATTTTAATGTTGAAATATTTCTGGAGGTATTAACTTATTTCTGAGGATGAATTATCTTTTCTACCCAGAGCTAACTGCAACCAAGGCTATTACTTTCAGTCTATACATATCTAGTCAATATACATAATCAAAATTGAGAGGGTGAGGTTAATCCCAATTTATCTAAAAGTTTAATATCTGTTAAATTATTAAACATTACACGGTCCTGTAAACTTAGTGATGCTACACACTTCTACTACCTAATCTACAAAGAGTTTGATCTACAAGACTTATTCTAAGCATAATTCTGAAGATAGTAGGAGACACATGAAAGGAAGCAACACCCACTGTACACTCCTAGAGTTTTATTTTTAATATTTTATTTATTTATTTATTTAAGAGAGTGGGGAGAGAGTAGATGTACCAGGGCCTCTATCCACTGCAAACAAACTCCAGATGCATGCACCACCTTGTACATCTAGCTTATGTGGGTACTAGGGAATTGAACCTGAGCCCTTAGGCTTTGCAGGCAAGTGCCTTGACCAGTAAGCCATCTCTCTAACCCAGTTTCTTTTTTTTTTTTTTAATTTTTGTAGTCAGTGAATACAGTCAAGTTAATACCATTAGTAGCCTCCTTCCTGTCCTCCCCCCTCCACAGGGACCCTCCTTGTTGGGGTATATGGGTTGTGCATTGTGGGTTTAGCATTTGGTTTTGGGTAGGAGGAAATGTCTCTGTGTGTCATGACCCAACTTGTGGCTCTGACATTCTTTCTGACCCCTCTTCCACAAATTTCCCTGAGCGACGTTGGGTTCATATTAGGTCTGTTTCAGTGTTGAAATCTTGGGAGTCTCTGTCTCTGGATATCTGATTTGGTAGGGGTTGATGGCTCTCTGTGTCTATCTTCTGCATTGTGCTGGTTCCTGGTTCACCAAGAAAACAGCATTCTTGCATGTTTTCCCAATTATTCTTAGTTTCAGCTGAGGCCCGTTTGAGGTATGATGGGGTGGTTCTCTCCTTAGGATCTGCGAGATACAGATAAACCCAGTTTCTTTTTTGAGAGTCTCACTTTGTAGCTCGTACTGGCATTGAGCTCACTGTAGGGCAGGTTGGCACTGACATTGCTGGCCTGCATTAGTCTTCTGAGTGCTGAGGTTACAGGTATGGACCACCATACTTACCTAACTCAATCTTCTTCAGGTGTGCTTGTCTGTATACACGTGTATTTGGGAGTTAATCAATATCAGTAAATCTTTTCTTTAAAAAAAAAAAACCTTTTTATTTTTATTTATTTATTTGCAAGGAGAGAGAGAGAGAGAGAGAGGAGGGTGAAGAAAGGCAGAAAGAGAATATGAATATGGGAACACCAGGGTGCTCTAGCTGCTGCAAATGAACTCCATATGCATGCACCATTTTGTGCACCTGGCTTTACATGGGTACTGTGGGTACTAGGGAACCAAACCAGGGTCATTAGGCTTTTCAGGCAAATGACTTAACCACTGAGCCATCTCTCCAGCCCAGCACATGTCAATCTTATTTGTGAGAGGTTGGCTCAGTGTTGTTTTCCTCACTTTGTATCGTTACAGCCAGTACTTTTGTATTTTATCTCAAGTCCGGTTTGCATTATCAAGGATGTTTTCCCTATGAAACAGCCTATGACTATATGGCATATCCAAGATAGGACTTAAATCTCTGACTGTATGAAAATATCATGATTGCTAGTGAAACTGTACTTCAGATCATACCAAAGTACTTTCATCTCATATATGCACAATTATTGTGTCTGTTAAAATAAATTCACTAACCATTTTTTAAAAGGCATAAATTAATTGAAGGACTATTTATGCTTTACAATTTGAAGCAAAATGAGTATTACTGAACAGATACTGATAATATAACTGAAAAAAACCAAGGACAGGTGACACTACAAGCTGTGCATGACCTGAATGTCAATTTGTATTACTGCAGTTCAGAAGAAAAGTCTGAGAGAAAGATACGTGGATCAGAACTTATGAGTGTTTTTCTTTTCTGAAATGTTATGAAAGAGTTGTTATGTTCCAAATTTAAGCTGCTATTTCTACTTTGAAAGTTTAGAGGAATGAAACATTAAGGGATATTTATGCTTTACTAACACCAATAATAACAAAGAAAAACTCTTGTTTCATTCCTTTGGGGCTCCACATTAAAAAAAATAAAAGCACAAATATTCAATTTTCATTTCTAGAAAAATATTATGTGTATATAAAGACAACAAGAATGAGTCTATAATTACTGGGCTCATTTTAATTTTTCTAAGAATGAACAAAGAAAAAAAAGTAATAAGACAGCAATCTAAACCAATGATAAAGAAATTAAGGACAGGAGACTAAGCAGATAATAAAAAGCCACAAGATATTATGAAACACAAAGAACCCTACACAAATTACATTCCAATGATGGTATACTCAAATCAGAGTAAATTATTCTCAAAATCCTTTCTGTTGTTTTTCCCCTTTTCCTTTTCTTTCTTGGTTTTCTTCTATGAAACAAGGTCTTACTATGCAGCCCAGCCTGACCTCAAACTTGTGATTGTTCTTCTACAGCATCCCAAGTGTTGGTATTACAAGCACGAGTAACCATACCCAGACACTAGAAAAGAGTGTCTTTCAACATGAAAAAAAAGGCATTTGAAAATAAAGGCCACGTTAAAGGAAAATTACATGTTTCTTTGAAAGACAAAGAAAGTGAAATCATGTATGTAATTCATAAGATACATATATGTATGCATGCAGAAAGTTGTAAGATTATAGGGAGATTGTGTATGACCTGTCATCCATGTGATTGGTAGTAGTTAGTGAATTAGTAAGTAATTAACATATACACATGGAACAGCATACTCACTCATCCTTGATAAAACCTCACTAACATAGGTTAGAAATACATCATGTGGAGACAACAGGATGGTGAAAACTTTTCATTTCTCACATTTATAAAGGAAAAACTTTTTCTGATAGGGTCACATAATGCTATCTAAATCATTCCCATGAAAACAATCTGAGTGGAATGCTGATATTGTCTGGTTTTTAAAGATTGTTTTATTTAATCTCAATGAGTCAGAAAGTCTTTTTTGTGTCATTCAGTTAGTTGCAGAATATCACTCATGAAATTATTTTTCCTTAATCAATTATACATGCTAGCTAATGAAAGAAAAGAATAGAATAGGAGGAGGAAGAGAGGATGATGAAGAAGGGGGAAAGGAAATAAGGAAGGTTGGAGAGAGAGTGGTAGAGGGGGAATTAGCACTTTTTAAGTTTCTAGGAGGGATCTCACTTTAGGGCTAAAAGAGGCCTTGAGCAGATTACAGAGTACATCAAAGGCACTCTGTTCAATCAAGGTAAAATGCAGCTAGAGTTACAGAAATAAAAGCCATCTGGGATTCCATTTAAACTGAAATCTTGAAAGTTTCAGGTGAAGTGATTGAGAATATGCTACAAAAGGTGGTTAAAAAAGAAACAGTTCTATTAGGTTGCAACTATCCCATCTCAGACTAATGGTTTGATATCATAAAGGAGCTGTGGTTTATAGAGAAATGACAGCAACAACAAAAGACAATATGAAAAAAAAAAGGTTTTTTCAAACAACAATTGCCAAAGTAGTAGACATAGACTATTAAATCCTGTCATATTGAAATGCTGTGAGAAGGATCTTTCTTCCCTCCCTGATGGGATGTGATTTGCACTATTGGTAGGTGATTCAACGGTACCTTTCGTTTGGCCTTTAGCTGCTCATGGTACTTGTCACAAGTGTCTCCTGGGATCTCTCCCCCCCAGAGTGTGATTCCAACGATGGTGTACGTGACACCCATGATGAGCAGTGGGAAGCAGTATACCAGTATAATCACAATAACGTGGTACCTGCAGAGGAAAAGAACAGGAGCTGAGGAATCTTGGCAAGATATATATATATATATATATATATATATATATATATATATATATAGTGCTAGTGCTACTCCAAATATAAGTCATCACATTGGTAATTCATTCAGTCTAACACACCACCTCCCATTTTAATATCTCTTCATGTTGCTTTTCCCAGGTAATAGGTCAGCCCTTAGGGAAAATGTTTGCTCCCAATCCCCACTTCCTTAAGTGTTCAACAAATTGAATTGAAAATTCTAATAGGGAAGTCACTTACGTGAAATGTTGTTTGGGGCCTTCTGGCCATTGCACATAGCAAAGAGTACGGCCAGGCATGACTTTAATTTTGGAATAAAGACACTGAGGAAAGGCAAGTAGAAATGCTAAAATCCAAATACTTCCAATGACAATCTTGGTGGCTGTAGCAGACAGTCTGGGCTTCAAGGGATCGATAATGGCTATGTACCTATATAGAAAGAAACAAAAGCAATTTTGTTGGTTCTTTCAGTTCTGCACTTTATAACAGGAATGCTGGTGTTTAAGATTGGTCTCCCAGTAAACATCTTGACAGGAAATTTTATTTACAGAGGCTTCACAGATAAATATTAATGTCGATCTTATAAGAATTTGCAGAATTGGAGTCAACCCCTATTCAAACACTTGCTTAACCATTTGAATCTCAGTCTCATTATTTCCAAAATAAAAATAAGATCACAAACATTTTCTGGGTTAAGTAATGATCACCAGGAACAATATGAATAAAAGTACTGATTATTTGGAGCTTTGCTTAGCGTATTATCTGAATTCATAAATCTCTGCAGAATTGAATGTAATAAATTCTTGAAAATGCTTATTCAACACCTCACAAATCCTTCTTTTCTTTTTGTGAGTGCTCAAAATTAAACCTGGGAACCCCACCAAATCTAGAGAAATGCTAACCACTGAGCAATATTCCCAGCCCCAAATTGCCATTGCTTTTCTGTTGTTTTAACATTTTTTATATATTGTTTTAATTTTTTTGTTCATTATTTATTTATTTATTTATTTGAGAATGACAGACACAGAAAGAAGGCAGAGAGGGCGGGGGAGAGAGAGAGAGAGAGAAAATGGGTGTGTCAGGGCCTCCAGCCACTGCAAACAAACTCCAGATGCATGCACCCCCTTGTGTATCTGGCGAACGTGGGTCCTGGGGAATCAAGCCTTGAACCGGGGTCCTTAGGCTTCACAGGCAAGCACTTAACCACTAAGCCATCTCTCCAGCCCTGTTTTAACTTTTTAATAGAAAATTTAGGTGAGCTACCACAGATAATACCTATGAATGAATGGCAAGAATGGAGAACACTTGTGGAGAATATGGCCAATATACCCATTTAAAAGCAGCAAGAGAATTTCAGAAATCAGATGTGAATGGATAAGACAGGTTGGACTGAGTCTATGCTTTTATATCGCTAACTAAGTTCAATTTGTCCTGCATTATGGAAAACTTCATGGTGTTTATTATGTAACTATGTATTACATAGTTATTATGGAAAATATATTTAAGTCTGAAAGGGTACACTTACTTTAATTTTGGAATAAAGTCACGGAGCAACAACTATTGCAGTTTAACTTCATGGGAAATTAGGAATTCTTTTCGTATAGTAAGAACCTTCATTTTATTCCCTTGGCTAAGATAGTAAATATATATCTCATAGAAAGAAGTTTTAGCTTTAATTTAGATAAAGTATACCATATTTTTTTTAGTGATTAGAGTAGAAAATAGTATGTGTATAATGAACTAAATTCATATTTCCACCAATAAAGAATAACATTTAAATTGTTTCCTTTTTCCCATTGTCCATCTTGTGTTTTTCATATATTTTTTGATATTTTTCAAAAATTATACTTCTAAGCTAGGCATGGTGGTACATGCCTTCAATCTCAGCACTTGGGAGACAGGAGTAGAAGGAGCGCCATGAGTTCGAGGCCACCCTCAGACTACAGAGTGGGAGGCCAGCCTGTGCAAGGGTGAGACTCTACCTTGAAAAACCAGGAAAAAAACAAAGATTATATTTCTGTTTACTGTTGATTATTACTTAGGACTAAAACATTTTGACCTCAAGAATACATATTTGAAAACAAAGATAATATATCAATTTGTTTCTTGCTATTTGTGAAATTATCAGGCAGAATTAGATTTTTAAGTAGATATGTTACAAAGTGTAAATTATTCTCAATATTAACTTTAGTCATAATTTACCTAAAGGGATATTCCTAATTCAGTATGTATTGTAAGTACTGGGTAAATGTGAACTTTATATGTAAAGTCCTGTCGTTAGCTTATTTCATTTAGCTGTAGGATTCTGCATACATGAAATATCTAAGAATAGCAAAATTCACAGAAGTAGAGACTAGAATGGTGGTTGTGATAGGCCAGAGGAAAAAGGAAATGGGGGATCAGTGGGTATAACAGTTTTCAAGTTTTAGATTTTCAAGCACAGTTTAAAATATTCTAGAGTTTTACTGAGTAGCATAGTTCCTAGAGTTACCAAGTGCTTCTAAAAATGTGTTAACAAGGTAGATCTCATGAATTCTTACTTTAAAAATAAAATAAAAGCAGGGAAAATGGCTCAGTTGGTAAAGTAACTGCTTTGCAAGTATTGGGGATTCTCATAAATGCCAAAGAGCATGGCCACCTGCCTGCAATCTCTGTGATTGCTTGGGAGATGGAGAGAAGGGATACCCAGAGCAAGCTGGCTACCAACACTAGCAAGATTGGTGAGCCCTGGGTTCAAGTGAGAGATCCTGTCTAAATCAATAATGTACAGACAACTCACGGAGACACAGGATGTCAACTCCTGGCCTCCATATGCATGTGCACCCACACACATGTAAACACATTGACATTCTTAAAGGTGATGAACATATTTAGTGCATTGATTGTGGTGACTGCATCAACAATTGTATATATTTGCCTAAACTCATCAAAATGTATAAATCACAGGTATATAATATTCATATTTGAATTATACCTTAATCAACCTTGAAATTGAAAAAAAATGATTATAAAAATGGCACCTTAGGTTAGGAAAGCAGAGGGAATAAAACAAAGGAAATGTAAGGCACATTGCAATGGAAGATTGTTTCAAATTCAGCTCCTATATTCAGGCTGATGAAGATAATCCTGTCAATAATTGATTGATAAACACAGGGCATTTGATTTTGTATAGTATATACATTAAGTGTTCAGAATAATCTAATCAAAAATGTTATCATTATCTCCATTTTATAGAAAATAAGAATCAAAGAAATTGAACCAATTGGCATAGTTCCTTAAATGTGGAAAATCCTTATTGATCTTCTATTTTGGTCAAATAAGTGGAATTCTAACATTTGTGAGTTTTCTCATCGTGTTTCTTGACTCTTAGGTGTTTCTACACATTTAAAGTTTTGTAATGAAGAGTGGAGGCCTCAATATATACTCAAATAAACTAGTCATTTAGGGAAAAATTTCCTGGAATGCTATGCATTTTACTGGCTTCCAATTTACTTTTGGCCACAGTCGAAGATGTTCTAGACTATAAATCACAAATATAAAATGTCCCTTGCCTACTTGCTTCAAAATTAGTTAACAATAACTGCTAATGATTCATGATTACTCATAAAACTTCAATCTTTTGTCTTTGGGTGTTAGGGTTATTTTCTGCTTTGAAAAGTCATTTGATATGATATGATATGATATGATATGTATGTAACTTTTCTTTAAGTTTTACTTCCTATATAAATTGTGTTTTCCATAAATTTCAAACAAAAAAGGGTGAGGTAGTAATTTAACTATGCATATTATGTAATAAATTTAAGATTCAATAAACAGGGCTGTACCTACGAGACTTCTGGCCAAGATGGCGACCGCCTAGCAGTGCTGCAAATCCCGGGGAAAAAAAGGCAAGATATTAAGGGTTCATTGGTGCTTTTAGGGGAGAGAAATCTGGGAGGGCACAGAGGCGGGGAAACAGGGCATCGTGGATCCCCTCGTGGGCAGGTAGCCCACCCCTCCTGCCAAATAACCACCTTGTCCACAGCACTGCCGCTGCTACGGGCACTGCTGCTGCTGCCACTGGGGGCCAATTGATCCCTGCTTGCGGAAGCTTAGACTGCTCTGCACACTTGCCCACTCGCCAACTTACTGAGTGAGCACAGTCCCATAGCAACTGCCCCACAAGCTCAGACTGTGTCTCTTGCTTGCGCCAGCTCAGGTGCCATCCCCTACCTGCCTGTCACACCGGCCTTCCGCCATTGTCCTGTGGTGGGGGAGCGCAGACTGCTTCCGCGTTCCAGTGCTCCCAGCCAGAGTTCAGGCTGCTTCAGTGCTTGGTGCCTCAGTGTCACTGCTAGCTCAAACACAGGCAGCTTTGGTACATTACCGCTTGAGAATTCAGGCAACTTTGGCGCCAGGCAGTAGATAGGCGGCTCTGGCAAGGGAGAGCCAAAGCCCATGCTGCTAGGCAACTGCCCCAGGCTACTCAGATTCCCATTGTGCTTGAGCCCAGGCTGATACACCCACCTACATGCCCATACACTGTCATGGGCAGACCACAGCACGAAAGAAATAACACAAAAAATCAACTGCAAGAAAATCCAGTTAGATCACCCAGCCCTACAATGAATACATCTAACCAAAACATAGAAGAACCATTAGGATCAGAACACCAAATTGAAGCTATGAGCAATGCAACCATGACCAAGCTACTGGTAGAACTTGCAGGAAAGCAACAAAGGACCGATAATCATGCAGATGCTGCCATCACTACACTAGACCTAATAGATAAGAAAATGGAAGGAGTTCAAAGACAGTTAAGAGATATGAGGGAGAGTGAAAAAAAAGAAGACCTCAAAAATCAGCTGGCTATGCTAAATGAAGACATAAAGAAATGCAAGGATGAATTCCAAGAGTCATCAAGAAAATCAGAAAATGATGTGAAAAGGGAGCATGACAGAGGGATGGAAATTATACATAGAAAAGTAATAGAAAATGCAAACCAAATTGAACAAGTCCAAAACTCTCTAGAAGCTCTCAAGAATAGTCAGCCAAGTGGAGGATAGAAACTCTGATCTATAAGACAAGACAGAAGAATCAGTTAGAGAGTTCAAAAATTTCAGTAAGTTCAAAAGTTCCTGTGAACAGAACATGAGGGAATTGTGGGATACACTTAAACGTCCTAATATCAGGATCATTGGAATACCAGAAAGAGAAGAAATTCAGACCAAAAGCATGGAGAACTTATTTAACAAAATAATTGAAGAAAACTTCCCCAGTCTCTTAAAAGAAAGGCCCATCAAGATACAAGAAGCCAACAGAACTCCAAACAGACTGGACCAAAGGAGAAACTCTGCAAGATATATTGTCGTTAAGACTCTAAACATTGACACCAAAGAGAAAATCCTAAAAGCAGCTAGGGAAAAACAGCATACCACTTTCAAAGGTAACCCTATCAGAATTACTTCAGACTTCTCAATGGAAACCCTGAGAGCTAGAAGGGCCTGGAATGAAACACTGCAAAGTCTAAGAACCTATGGCTTCCAACCCAAAGTACTCTACCCAGCAAAAGTATCCCTCATAATAGATGGTGAAAGAAAAACATTCCATGACAAAACTCAGCTTTACAATTATATGAACAGAAAACGAAACCTACAGAGAGTATTTCAGGAAATTCTCCACAGAGAAGAAAAAAATAATCAAACTCAATTGCCTACAAGAAGCAGATCACAACAACTAAACTCAGAGTAGGCACAAAAAACTTCAAAGACCATGAAAAGACCAACGCACATTTATCATCACAATATGGCAGGGATCAAATCAAATCTCATAGTCATTACCCTAAATATTAATGGCCTTAATTCACCCATCAAGAGACACAAACTAACAGGATGGATCAAAAATTAGACCCCTCAATCTGTTGCCTTCAAGAAACCCACCTCACCACTAAAGACACACACCTCCTCAGGGTGAAAGGGTGGAAAACAGTATTCCAAGCAAACGGGAATAAGAAACAAGCAGGCGTAGCTATATTAATATCAGATAAAATAGACTTCAAACCAAAAATAATCAAAGAAGACAAAGAAGGCCACTTCCTACTCATCAAGGGAACGATCCATCAAGAGGATATTACAATCATAAATCTGTATGCACCAAACAAAGGGGCACCACAGCTCATGAACCAAAACCTACTTGACAATAAAACAGAAATAACCACCAACACCATCATAGCTGGGGACTTCAATACACCATTATCAGTAATAGACAGATCATGCAAACAGAAACTCAACAGGGAAGTAAGAGAGCTCAACAAAACCATAGAGCACTTAGACCTAACAGGCATCTACAGAACTTTCCATCCCAAATCCACAGACTACCCATTCTTCTCAGCAGCCCATGGAACATTATCTAAAATAGACCATATACTGGGTCACAAAGCCTGCCTGCACATATTTAGGAAGATTGACATAATTCCCTGCATGATATCAGATCACAATGCTATATTGCTAGAAATCAACAACAAAAGACCCACAAAGAATCCCAATGGCACCTGGAAACTAACCAGCACACTTTTAAACAATAAATGGATAGTGGATGAAATAAAAAATGAAATTGCAAAACTTCTGGAATTGAATGACAATGAGAACACATTGTACCAAAGTTATGGGACACAATGAAGGTGGACCTCAGGGAAAAATTCATAGGACTCAATGCCTTCATGAAAAAGACAGAAAGGTCCCAAATCAATGACCTAACCATCCACCTAAAGGCAGTGGAAAAACAAGAAAAATCCAACCCAAAGAGCTCCAGAAGGAAATAAATAAATAAAATCAAAGCAGAAATCAAGGAATTGGAAACCAAGAAAATAATTAAGACAATTGACAAAACAAAGAGCTGGTTCTTTGAAAAAATAAACAAGATTGACAAACCCCTGGCCAATTTTATCAAGCAAAAAAAGGAGAAGCTTCAAATTAACAAAATTCAAAATGAAAAAGGAGAGATCACAACAGACTAAGTGAAATTGGGAGAATCGTCAGGACTTATTTCAAAAACCTCTACTCCACAAAACTGGATAATGTGGAGGAGATGGATAAAATCCTGGATGCATACCATCTATGAAAGCTAAACACAGAGCACATTAATCACCTCAATCAACCCATCACACTCATGGAGATTGAAAAAGTAATTTAAAAAAACTCACAAAAAGAAGAGCCCAGGACCAGATGGCTTCTCAGCTGAATTCTGTCAAACCTTCATGGAAGAACTCAAACCAATCTTCCTCAAACTGTGCCACACAATTGGAGAACAGGGAAAGCTACCCAACTCCTTTTATGAAGCTAGCATCACCCTAATTCCAAAACCAGGCAGAGATGCCACAAGAAAAGAAAACTACCGGCCTATTTCCCTGATGAATTTAGATGCAAAGATCCTGAACAAAATCCTCACAAACCGAATCCGACAACACATCTAAAGCATTATCCACCTTGACCAAGTGGGATTCATCCCAGGAACACAGGGGTGGTTCAACATACGGAAATCTATCAATGTAATACACCACATAAACAAGGATAACATAAAAACCACATGATCATTTCGATTGATGCAGAAAAGGCCTTTGACAAGATACAACATCACTTCATGATCAAAACATTGGAGAGAATTAGCATGGTTGGTTCATGTGTTAACCTAATAAAGGTAATATACAAAGCTCCAAAAGCCCAAATAATACTTAATGGAGAGAGACTGGAGGAATTCCCATTGAGATCAGGAACAAGACAGAGCTGTCCACTCTCACCTCTGCTTTTCAATATAGTACTGGAAGTCCTAGCACAAGCAATAAGACAGGAGAAGGAAATAAAAAGGATACAATTTGGAAAGGAAGAAGTTAAGTTAGCTCTATTCACTGATGACATGATTGTATATGTAAGAGACCCGAGAGACTCCATCCCAAAACTCCTGAAGGTGATTAACTCCTATAGCAAAGTAGCAGGATAAAAAAATCAATGCACAAAAATCAGTGGACTTTCTATATGCAAATGACAAAGATACAGAGAAAGAAATAAGGGACATAGTCCCATTTTCAATAGCAACAACAACAAAAAAATATACCTAGGAATAACGTTAACAAAGGAAGTGAAAGATGTATACAACAAAAACATAAAAGCACTCAAAAAAGAAATTGAGGAGGACTTGAGAAAATGGAAAGACCTCCCATGCTCCTGGATAGGCAGAATTAATATTGTGAAGATGACAATCCTACCAAAGGCAATATACAGATTTAATGCAATTCCAATTAAAATCTCTACAGTATTCTTCACAGAGATAGAAAAAATGATCTCAAATTTCATATGGAAAGGCAGAAGGCCTTGCATATCCAAACATATCCTCAGCAAAAGAAATACCTCTGGAGGCATCACCATACCTGATCTAAAGCTATATTACAAAGCCATAGTAATAAAAGCAGCATGGTACTGGCATAAAAACAGGAGTATAGACCAATGGAGTAGACTTGAGGACCCAGACTTTGGGTCAAGCAACTACAGCTACTTGATATTCGATAAAAGCCCAAACAATATAGGCTAAAAAAAAATACAGCATCTTCAACAAATAGTGCTGGACATACTGCATAACCATATGCAGGAAACTGAAACTTGACCCTCACATTTCACCATGTACTACACAGTGAATTTTGAAGAAAAATGGTCAAACCTGGAACAGATCATTCTCAGTATACTCACTCAATCACCAAAAGATAAGCATTGCATGGTCTCACTTATCTGTGGCACCCAATCTGAATCTACCCAAGATGCTGACATAACTTATAAGCATCTCGAGGACCAGACAATAGGGTGGGTGGGGCGGGAGGGGAGGGTATGTGTTGCAGTCAGGTTCCCATTGCTGGTAGAAATCACCTGGAATGAGTGTGTTGTTGGGGGTGGGCTTATGGGTGTTATAGCCAGTTTCCCCTTACCAGTGTTTGTCACTCTCTCCTGTTGCTATGGTCCACCTTATGTTGGCCAGGGGGTGATGTCCACCCTCTGCTTATGGTATCATTTTCCTCTGCCATCGTGGAGCTTCCCCTTGAACCTGTAAGCCACAATTAACCTCTTTTTCCCACAAGCTTCTCTTGGTTGGGTGATTTCTACCAGCAATGGGAACCTGACTGCAACAGTAAGGATGGATATATATATATATATATACATAGTTAAATAAACTGCTTTTAATAATTGATAGAAATAGACAGGAAACATGCTTCAGTGTGTTAACATAATCCCTTAATAAAGCCTATCATTTACAGACTACTGAACATAACAGTAGCAGAACACACATACTTCTCAATAAGGTATTGAGACAAGTCTCCGGACAAACTAGTAAAAACAAGCCATAGAAAAATATTTAAATAAACAAAGTCTGTAATATAACCATAATTGAATTAAATGTGAATCATCAAATAGGAAATCTTTGAAATTCACATGTAGACATGTAAACACATGATTCTACACAAGAAGTTGCGTAAACAATTTATCTTATAGCTGGGCATGATGGCACAAACTTGTAACCCTAGTCCTCAGGTGTGGGGTGAGACAGAAATGTCTCAAGTTCAAGGCTGGCCTGAGATACATAGTGAAACTTTGTCTGAAAAACAAACAAACAAACAAGCAAAAATAGCAGCAACCACCACCAAACAAACAAGAAAAACCTCTCATTGTTGGGGTGGGTTGGAGTTGTAGCTCCATAGTAAAGATTCTGCCTAGCATGGGTGAGCTTCTCCTTTCAGTCCTTAGTACTGCAAGGAATGAATGATGTAGGAAATAAAAATTACTTTTAGCTAAATAAAACAAAACTGTGCATTCTTGTGTGTGTGTGGGGGGGGGATGTACATGTGTGTGTATGCATGTTCTTATGTGCAAGTGTGCATACACACATGTTTGGAGGCCAGAAGTCAATATTGGGTGTTTTCCTCAAACATTCTTCATCACATTTTTTGAGAGTGTGTCTCCTTAAAACTGGAGCTCACCAATTTAGTAGACTAGCCAGCCAGCAAGTCCTAGGAATCCTCCTGTTTCTACCTCCCTTGCACTGGGATTATTGGCTTTTATGTGGGTGCTGGGGATCAAACCTCATTCTTCAGGTGTGTGAGGGAAGCATTCCACTGACTCGATCATCTCCCAAGCCTCACATACATTTTTTCAAAAAATATTTTATTTATTTATTTTAGACAGAGAGAAAAAGAGGCAGATAGAGAAAGAGTGAAAATAGACACAGGGCCTCTAGCCATTGCAAGCTAACTCCAGATGCATGCATCACCCTGTGGTGCTTACGTGGCTTGTGTGGGTACTGAAGAATTGAGCCTGGATCTTCATACATCCCAAGCAAGTGCCATAAGCTCTAAGGCATCTCTCCAGCCCTCTATATATATATATATATATATATATATATATATATATATTTAAAAGATTTGGGTAAAGCAGTGATTACTAAAAATTTCTAGATACATATGCATTTCTATACTAGTAAAGAGCAATTCAAACCATAGTCTCTGTTTCCCTCAAGGAAACTTAAAACAAAAATTACAAGCACTACCTAAATACCAAAAGAAACAGAAGACAGGGAGAGCAAAGAACAGACTGAAACTCATAAAATATGAAGGAATTGTGGAGAAGATAAAGGCCACCAAATTTGGTTCTTCGAAAAGAACAACAAAATAAAACACAATAAGAAACATTATAAGAAGAGAAAGGATGATAGATATCACTAAATCTAAGAAAGAAAAAAGTGACACTGCTTCTTAATGAAAAGAATTATGAGTGATCTTTTAAAAAATCTTTTGCCAACAAGTTAGTTTAGATATAATGGAAAAATTCAAAAAAGGAAGGAAATAGTTAAAATAACTTTTACTTCAAAACTTGTTACTAGACCACACCATTCAAGATATTGTGCTACTGATACAGAGACAGAAATGGAGATCAATCATCCCCTAGGAAAAACCTACATTTAAGTTCAGCTGCCTTTTTGACAAAAGTAGAGAGACAATTGTATTTGTTACTGTTCTGGTTACTGCCACAAAAATCTGACCAAAGCAATTTAAGGAAGGATTGAACTTGGCTCACAGTTCAAGGATATAGTCTGTCAAAATGGGGAAGGCATGAAGGCATGAAGGAGAGAGCCTGAAGCAGCTGGTCACATTCAGTTCTCAGTGAAGAGTGATGAATGCTGGTGCTCAGCTAGCTTTCTCCCTTTTACTCTGTTTTTGCATAATGGTATGTGCTAGTAACTCAGCAATGGAAAGGAACAGACATAAGGATCCCTGGATCTTGCTGGCCAGTCCATCTAACATAAATGCCAAGCTCCAGATCAATGAGATACATTGCCTCCCAAAAAGATGTGCAGAATTTGTGGTTATTTGATTCAGGTAGGCTCCATAAAGTTAATGTGTTCTGAATGCTTGATTCCCAGCAGATGGCAATTTTGGAATTAGAACCTTGTTGGAGGTGTGTCATTGGGGGCAGGTTTATGGGTGTTCTAGCCAGATTCCCCTTGCCAGTGTTTGGCACGCTCTCCTGATGCTGTGGTCCACTTGATGATGGCCAAGAGCTGATGTTCAGTCTCTGCTTATGTCACATTTTCCCCTGCATTCATTGAACTTCACCTTGAGTCTATAAGCCAAAATAAACCCTTTCCTCCAATGAACTGCTTTTGGTCTTGTTCTTTGTGTCTGCAACATGAAACTGTATTTCTGAGGATGACATCTTACTCTAGGCTGTCCTCTGGCCTACACACATACACACATGTATCCCTGCATGCACAAACACAAACACACACACACACACACACACCCCTGCACATAGACAATACACATTCATGCATTAAAATGAAAAATGCAAATAAAGGTGAATATTTTCATTCTTCTAATGCACCACGATGAAAACCCACAGATTCAGATAAAATATTTTCAAGTCATTTATCTAATAAAACACTTGCATCCAGAATACACAAAGACCCATTAAAATTTAATAATACAACTGAATTTAAGACAGAACAATTACCTTGGAGTCTATAAGAAGACTACATATTGTACAATTGCATTCATATCAAATCCCCAAATATCAAACCAATATTGGGAGAAAACTATTTAGTGGTTTCCTGGAGCTGAATGTGTAACAGGGACCTATTGAAATATTTCTTTTTGGACTGACAGACATGTTTTAAAGTTAGATGGTGTGTATATATACATAGCTAAAAATTCACTAATAAATAGTAAATTGGGGCTAGAGAGATGGCTTAGTGGTTAAGGTGTTTGTCTGCGAAGCCAAAGGACCCAGGTTTGATTCCCCAGGACACATGTAAACCAGACACTCAAGGTGGCACATGCGTCTGGAGTTAGTTTACAGTGGCTGAAGGCCGTGGTGTGCCCATTGTGTGTGTCTCTCTCTCTGCCACTTTCTATCACTCTCTCAAATAAATAAAATAAAATTTAAATAAAACAGAAGAAATAGTAAATTGTATATATATACTTAAAATCAGTGCATTTTGTGATTAATTATAATTCAAGGAATTTGTTAAAAATTTAAAAGATATTAACATTAAGACAATAATCTTATTAGAAAGAGAAAGAAGACATTACTGGAAAACAAACACATGAATTATATTAAACATAATTATCCATCAGTGAAGTGTGAATTAAATCACACTAACAAATAACTGCATGATCTTAGAATAGCCAAGTTTTTTAAATCCTTCAAATAACAAGAATCACCTGACACAAGGTAAACCTGCATATACTGCCAGTATGAATAAAAACATAAACCATTTGGTATGAAACATTTTGCAGTTTCTTATGTTATATATGCATTTACCATATGTTATAGTAATCTAGCTCCTAATTACTTAGTGTAGAAAAATAAAAATGTTTTCAAAAATCTGTTCAAGGGCTAGGAAGAAAGCTCAGCTTCCAAAGTACTTGACCCTGAAGTATAAAGCCCTGAGGTGGATCTCCAGAACCCATGTAAAATTGCTATGTGTGGTATCACATGCCTGTGCAGATCCCCGAGGCACATTGACTAGCAAGTTTAGTTTTATTTGTGAGCTTCAGGCTAATAAGATACCTTTTCTTTAGAAAGGTGGTCAGAGATACTGAAGAAGGACACTTTAGGTTGTCCTCTGGACTCCATACAAAGATGAACATATGTCCACATGAACCTTGCCCACCAGATTATTTCTTTATGTGGCCAGATAACAGATAGAAATTAGTTTAAGGAAGGGTTTACATATACTTATAGTTCCAAAGAATACTAAGGAAATACCCTTAAGCAGAGTATGAACAGGAAGTGGGGTCTGGCTAAAACACTTCATGGCCCATGCAGCCATGGTGGGTTACCAACTGCTCTTGATTTGGCTAATGAATCGGTTCAGTGGAATGTAACCTATACCTGGAAAGGGAAAACAAGTCAGAACCACAACGAAAAATGAGCCTGCTCTCCAATATCAAGCTCCCACCAATAGTGGGATACAAGAAGGCCTACACCTATTAAATTCTCTCTAAAATAATAATGGGTATCCATGTATCTTGCACTAACCTCACTCTCCATTGCAGAATTTGCTTCTCTTTTTCAGATGGACACAGAACATGAGGAGAGAATCAGCCCATCGCACCCTGCCAGGGCCCCAGCTAAAGCCATAGAGTTAGTGGGGTAATGAGCAAGAGCTGCTTTCCCGGTGAACCTGGTATCAGCACAAGAGTGAAGGAGATGGACACAGAGAACACTCGACTCCTACTAAATCAGATATCCAGAGATACAGAGACTCCCAAGACCTTGTCACTGAAATAGACCTAAAATGAACCCAACATGGCTCAGGGAAATTTGTGGAAGAGGGGGTGGAAAGATTTTTAGAGCAATAAGTTGGGTCATTATGCACAGAGACATTGCCTCTCCCCCATAACTGATGGCCACTCCCACAATGCAGCACCCATAATCCTCATGGGGCATGGCAGGGAGAAGGCTAACAATGGTACCATCATGGCTGTATACACACTATATACATAACTAATGAATCATGTAGCTTCAAATGTTTGAGTTGGTGAACAGTCACAGTGTGTGGGAAAGCATTACACATTCTGTACCGTCTCAGTTCCAGGAATGGAAGGCAAGTGTGTACACATGCAAGAACCAGGCGTGTATGTTCAACCAGACTGCCTGTGACTGGATGGCTGCTTTTTGCTTGTATTTTTGTTTCCTGTAATGCACATGTTAAGAAAAACAATAAAGGTTTTTTTAAAATAAAAAAAAAAAGAAAGTTTCTATAACCTCCACAAACAGAGCCACCAGCTGGGAATGAAATGTTCAAACACATGGGTCAATTGAGGTCATTTTATGTGTGGCCCAGTGGAACTTCCTGAGCCTGGCTAGAGTTTGGCGACCTGTCTTTGGCCTATGACTTCCGCATAGGAGTGACTCAGCAAGGCCTGACCTAAAACTGCCTCTGCCCAGCTACTACTAACGTGGTGAAATATTATTGGCCCTTAATCCTCACCCTGTCCTAAGACTACCACCCCCTACCTTGATGCTATATAAGTGCCTGCTTGATACAATAAAATCAGATCCTGCTTCGACAAGTCTCCCGACTCAGTGTGTTTCTCTCCGGTGCCTGGGAGGGAGGTCTGGGTCGTTGACACTCACCATCCCGCTCAGCCCCAGGGAGAGACCAGTGGGACTGGCTCTCCCACAGCCCTACTGGTGCCCCGTGTGAGGAACTTTCTCTCTTTCCTATGGAAGGACGCTGACAGGTGAATCGGTCTGCGGGTGAGTGTACCCTCATAAGTTATGAGGCAGTCCTCATATCTAATGTGCTGACCTTTGCTTCTGTTACCTGTGCTTGCTTGTCAACATCTCTTCGTTCCCTTTCTCTTTCCTTTCCCTTTCAGTTTGCTGGCAAGCTGCATCTGCGGCGTCTGTATTTCTAAACGGGTCATACGTCCCTGGTGGACACACCATGTGGGCAGACCTGGAGGAGACTCGAGGTGTATTGCCCCCTCATTTGAGTGGGAGCTATGTCCCAGAAGACAGAGCAAACCTGCTGGGGAGATCTGCTCCCATCCGCACCATGTTTGGTATCATCGAGCCGTCCCCTAAGGACACAGACTGCTCTGTTAGGGATCTAAATCTGAACTTAATTCTGCAGCACGGTTAGCTATTTTTTGGGTCCTTTGTGTTTGTGTCATACTCATGTGTCTGTGTGTTGCTGTTGCCCTAGGCCTTAATCTTTCTGATAACCAAGCCCTCCAGGCATGGGGCTGTTTACTCAAGATTGCTCCCTGGTTTTGACTGGGATACCTGGGATCAGGTTGAAGTTCTGATCAGGAGGGCCCAGGTGGAAAAGGGGGAGATCCCACCCTTTAGGTGCCCTCCCAGCTGTATCAGCCTTAAAAGGCTGTTTTCCACCTAGGCCCCTGAAGGAAAAAAGGGAAACCCCGACCCAAGAGGGGACAAAAACGATGAAAAGCTAAAAGTAAAACCAAAGCCAAGCCCCGAACCCTCAGGCCCACCTGAGTCTTTGTATCCCTCCTTGGCTCCTTTTGGAAGTGCTCCTTGGCCCTCTAAAGGCCCACCACCTCCAGACCCCCCTACTAACCCATTCCAGACCCCCTCTGTCCCTCTGCCTTATCATGGGAATGACCCTTCTGGGGAAGGAATAACCAACCTCTTCCCTGTCAACATTAATCCCGGTGGTAATCGCCCTGCCGCCTGGTACCCCTGGGAGGCTCATGATTTAAAAGACCTTCAAGAGGCTGTCTCAGAGGATGGACCTAATTCCCACTGGGTGGAGACCATTCTCCAGGGTATGGATCATCGTCAGTGTACCACCCAAGTTTGGAAAAACCTTGCTAAAGCTGTTCTTTCTGGCCCCGTGTACATAAAGTGGTGTGCCTTCTTTCAGGATGAGTGCCGTATTCAGGCTGAGAAGAATCAGGCTGCTCAGCCCCCAGTCCCAATCACCTTCGGCATACTCTTGGGCACTGCTGATGCATTTTCCACGGGCCTCCAGCAAGCTGCCATCCCTGATCCATACCACGGTCAGTTGCGGGCTTTGGGAATGGCCGCATGGAGGAAACTGGAGGAAGGCCCATCTGAGTCCCCCATCACAGGAATCACACAAAAGGCTGGTGAAGACTTGGCTACCTTCATAGAGAGGGTTAAAAAGAGCCTACAGAGAAAGTTCCCCCCTGGTCCCCTATGTGACCAGTTCATTAAAATGCTGGTCTGGGAAGGCATGACGAGTGACCATAAGTTGGCCTGTGCTGGACTAAAAGATCACTGTATGAGTAAATGGAATATAGACACCAAAGACGTGGGATCCACCTCCCATCAAGCTAGGGCCATGGCGTCGGCCTTGCAGGCTGCTCGCCGTGAAGACATGGCTGCCCTGGTCTGTGCCCTTCAACAGACCTCAGGGAGTAAGGGACGATCTTGCTTTGGCTGTGGTAAAGAAGGTCATTTTAAGAGAAAGTGCCCCAATCGGGCCAAAAATACCTCAACAGTCCCCATGGCCCCTAACGTGCTGCATACTCCCTGCCCCAGGTGCAAGAAAGGTTTTCATTGGGCCAAGGATTGTAAATCCAAGTTCAGCCTTCAGGGTGAGCCTTTAAACTCCCCCAGGGTCTACCCCCAGCCCTGTTACACACTGGACCATGCCCCTGATTCCAGGACTAAGGCCAAAAATGAAACTGGGGCCAACCGCACTATCTCTCTCGAGGAAACAATTTGGCTGATAAAATGGCTTCTATGCCTCAGTATAATACTAATTAGAAAGGAGGAAGTCCCTCCTTCATGGCAGTTAGTCCCTGGTCCGCCTTTACTTGGTGTGGGCGGACAGTCAACGTCCTGGGAAATGGCCTACTGGCAGCCCTGTACTGATCCTGACGGTAACCGTGGGGAGGTGCGCCCTCTGGTGGTGTCCGGCCTAAAGGCCAACCTCCTAGGTCAGGATATACTTGGAGAAGCTGAGGCTTATACCACCACTGAAACTACAGGAAGAAATCCTTGAGGGCTCCACCCTAATCATCTTTAGCAAATTGATATTACACACTATTCTCCATTTGGAAAGCTTAAATATATTTTTCTTTCAGTCAATACTTTTTCCCGTGCCTGCTGGCTGTTGGCACATGCCAGGGAATGCTTTGCCACCCTTGGATTACCTGATCAGATCAAAACTGATAATGGCCCCTGCTTTGTAAACAAGGCTTTTATAAATTTTCTCCAGACCTGGAGAATCTCACACTCCATAGGCATCCCATATAACCCCCAGGATCAAGCAATCTTTAAAAGATATAATCAGACTCTCAAGTCTCAATTACAAAAACAAAAGGGGGAATCCTTACCCCCACATGACCAACTAAAAAAGGCATTATTTACCCTAAATATTTTAAATTTTTCTAAAGAAGATAAACAATTATCCCATTTTCAAAAACGTTGGTCCTCATCCATCACCTACAGTTCTATTTGGGTCAGATGGATAGAACAGCTCATTTTGGCCCAGTATCCAGAGCTTAATTATCACCCTATTGCCCTTCCTGAAAATCGGGGCAATTTAGCCCTTGGCCCCCCTACTGAATCCATATTAAAAATGGTCTTCACCCTGATAAACAAAATGGCTCCCTCTCTTGTGGAGGATTGCTGGCTTTGCTTCTGATCTGGGCCTCCCTGGCCACTTACAGTAGTCACCAATGATGCCAATGATACAACTACAAATGCCCATACTACCCAAAAAAATTGCTCAGCCACCTTCCTTATTCCCATCCAGCTTCTCCCAATGTCTCCTTCTGGAGCTTGCATTTGGACCCCACCTTCCCCTGATATAGGCATGGCCACTAGGACAGCTGGGATGGGTATGGCAGTCCATCTCCACAGAAAGCTCTCTCTCCAGTTTATCAGTGACATAAAAGCCATGTCCAACACTATCCTTGATCTCCAACAACAGCTAGATTCCCTGGCTGAGGTAGTCCTACAAAACAGGAGGGGACTAGACCTATTAACAGCTGAAAAGGGAGGCATATGCTTGTTTTTAGAGGAAAAATGCTGTTTCTACACCAATAGATTGAGAATCGTTCAGGACAAGATCAAAAGGCTTCAAGAGGACCTGGAGAGGAGATGGCAGGACCTTCAAGGCAACCCACTGTGGATGGGCTTACATGGCTTCTTACCCTACCTTCTCCCCCTACTTGGGCCTCCTTCTCCTTCTCCTTATCCTCACTGTTGGGCCTTGTGTAATTAATAAAATTACACAATTTATTCACCAACTGCTAGAGGCAATAAAATTTCATCAGGTCAAAATACGTTATCATAAGCTCACTACTCAGGAGTCAAGCTCCTCATATGACTGGCTGTCCTCATATGAGTGTCCCTCCTCTGCCCTCCATCTGACCAATGATGGGTAAGATCTCAGACAGGCTGGGACAACCTAAGACAGGTCATGGAGTGAATTCTCAAAGAGCTGGATACATGGTACCCAGTGACGGGTAAGATCCCCAGAGGGGGACAACCTAAGACAGGGGCCATGTTTTCCACCATGCTTACAAAAACAAAAGGGGGAAATGTTGGGCCTAAAGAAGCCCAGATGCGAGGCCCAGTGGAACTTCCTGAGCCTGGCTAGAGTTTGGAGACCTGTCTTTGGCCTGTGACTTCCGCATAGGAGTGACTCAGCAAGGCCTGACCTAAAACTGCCTCCGCCAAGCTACTACTAACGTAGTGAAATATTATTGGCCCTTAATCCTCACCCCATCCTAAGACTCCCACCCCCTACCTTGATGCTATATAAGTGCCTGCTTGATACAATAAAATGAGATACGGCTTCGTCAAGCCCTCCCGACTCAGTGTGGTTTCTCTCCGGTGCCTAGGAGGGAGGTCTGGGTCATTGACACTCACCATGCTGCTCAGCCCCAGGGAGAGACCGGCTGGACTGGCTCTCCCACAGCCCTACCTGCCAGAGAATCTGGCAATCTTACTTTCAAACCACAACACACATGCATATTTAGACCAAACAGATATGAACTTATACATACACACACACACAGAAAAACAATCTTGTTCATGGATGCTTATAACACCTCTATTCATAATTTTTCAAAATTAAGACACAAGTGATTTGCAGAAGGTGAATGTGTTAGTTTGAATGTTATGTTACCCCCAACAGACTCAGGTGTTTTTATTAAAACTTGAATTTAAAGCCACTTGGCTAAAAGAGGTGTCACTGGGGTAGAACCTGAGGAGTAGCCCAAAGGTGTTCTTGGCAGCAGATCTGATTTCCAGCCCAGGTATGCAAAGTGTGTTCTGCTGGGTCCCTGCTCTTTGTTGCCAGTTGCTTGCTTGTTTGTGGTGCTGGTAGCTGGTGGTAACTTTTTCTCTCTGCATGGACCTGTGAAAGGGGTCCAGCTTCTTCTACCATCAATGGAACTTCTTTCCCCTGGATCTGTGAGCTTCAGATTAACCCTTCTTCCTATAACCTGTGTCCGGTTTGGAGGTTCTTCCCAGCAGCATGGAACTGACTACAGAAGTGGACAAATAAAGCCTGGGGTAGCTGAGTAGTAGAATACCCACAGCAATAAAAAAGAAAACAAAACTGTTCAGGAGTCCAAAAACTTTGGTAAATTCAAAAAAAATTAATGCAAACAGGATATGAGGCAATTTTGGGATACCATAAAATTACTAAACAAGTGGATCATGGCTAAATCAAAAGGGGAACAAAGCTGGCTACAGGCATAGGGAACATATTCAACAAAATTATTAAAGAAAACTTTCCCACCCTCTCAAAAGAGAGAACCATTCTGATACAAGAATTCACAGAGTACCAAACAGACTGGACCAACGAAGAAACTCCAAGGCACACCATAGTTAAAAATGTAAACAGCATAAACAAAGACAGACTGCTAAAGGCAGCAACAGAAACAACTCATTACACACACAGGCAATCATATTAGAATTATGTAAGATTTTTCATTGGACCCTCAAAGCCAGAAGTGCTTGAAATGGAGCACTTCGAAGTTTAAAAAAAAATATGGCTTCCAATCCAAACTACTGTACTCAGTGAAAGTATCCCTTGGAATAACACTAACTAAGGAAATGAAAGACCTACATAATGAAATCATAAAAACACTCAATCAAGAAAGAAACTGAGGAGGACAGGAGAAGATGGAAGAACCTTCCACGCTCCTGGAAAGGTAGAATTAATATTGTGAAAGTGTCAATTGTACCAAAAGTAATACACAGATTCAACCCACTACCAATAAAAATCCCAGCATAATTCTTCACAGAGATAGAAAAAAATAATGCCAAGATTCATATGGAATAGCAGAAGGTCCTGGATATTCAAAAATATCCTCAGTAAAAGACACACCTTTGGAGGTACTGCCATATCTAATCTAAAGCTATACTACAAAACCATAGTAACAAAAACAGCAAGGTGCTGGCACACAAACAGACACATAGACCAATGGAACAAAATTGAAGACCCAGCCCTCAATTCAAGTAACTCCAGCTACCTGATCTTTGTTTGACAAAGGAGCCAACAACATACACTAGAGAAAAGATAGCATGTTTAACAAATAGTACTGGAAAAACTGGATAACCACATTTAGAAATAAATCGGACCAGACCCACTCCTCTCACTATGCACAAAAATTAATTCCAGATGGATTAAAGACCTAAATATAAGACTTGAAACTCTCAAACTGATCTCCTTCTGCCTTGTGCTGGTGTCCGGTTCATCAGGAAAACAGCCCCCTTGCTTGTTTCTCCAAGTTTTCTTAGTTTCAGCCGGGGCCCTTTTGAGGTATGATGGGGTGGCTCTCTCCTTAGGGTCTACATCTATCTGAAAAAGAGAAGCAGATTCTCCAACGGAGAGTAAGTTAGCACCAGGACAAATGAGATAACCCTTACTTTTTTTTTTTTATAGAGAATTTAATAGAGCAGACCAAAAATGAACCCAACATGGCTCAGGGAAATTTTGCGGAAGAGGGGGCGGAAAGAATGTCAGAGTCACATGTTGGGTCATGATATGCAGAGACATTTAGCTTAGCCATAACTGTGGGCTAACTCCACAATGCATGACCCGTATACCTCAACAAGGAGGGGCCAAGGGGAGGGGGTAGGCCACGGATGAGCCTAATAATGGTACCAAACTGACTGTATTTGCTGAATACAGAACTGACTAATAAATTAAAAAAAAAAAAAAAGAAACTCTCAAACTTCTGGATGAAAAAAATAGGTGGAATTCTCCGTGATATAGGAGTGGGGAAAGACTTCTGATAAATACCCCTGCAGCCCAGGAAATTAAGCACTCACTCAACCATTGAGATCTCATGAAGCTAAAAAGCTTTGCACAAACATGACATACACAGAGGCCACAGTTACCCACAGAATGGGAGAAAAAGTTCACCAGCTATACCACTGATAGAGGCCTAATATCTAGAATCTACATAGAACTAAAAAAGAAGCAATAAAAATATCAAACAATCCACTCAAAAAATGGGGCAGAGAACTAAATAAGGAACTCTCAAAGAATGAAATACAAATGGCTAGTAGTCACCTAAGAAAATGTTCAACATCTTCAACTATCAGGGAAATGCAAATTAAAACAACAATGAGATTGCACCTTGCTCCAGAAAGGATAGCAATCATTAAAAAATCAAATGACAATAAACGTTGATGAGGATGCAGGGAATGAGGAACCTCACTCACTGCCAGTGGGAGTGCAAACTTGTATAACCACTGTGCAAATCAATGTGTAGACTCCTGAAAAAGATAAAAATTGAGGTACCAAATGATCCAGCTATTCCTCTACTGGACACATACCCTAAAGGCTCTATTCTTCCCTGCAAAGATATTGGCTCAACCATGTTTAAAGCTGATTAATTCACAATAGCTTAGAAGTGGAATCAATCCATATGCCCATTGTTTGATGAATGGATAATGAATATATGGCACATGTACACCATGGAATTTTACTCAGAAGTAAAGAAAAATGATCTAATAAAATTTGTAGGAAAATGGATAAAGCTAGAACAGATCATACTAAGTAAATTTACACAAGCACAGAAAGAAAAACACGGCATGTTCTCCCTCATCTGTGGTTCCTAACCTGGAGCAGCTTGAGTGCAAGCATGCCTGATAAGCAACTGGAGGACAGATAAGAAGGATGGAAAGGTTTGGAGGAAGGGAATGGGAGGGTGGGGATATACACAAAACAAAACCCAAAATGAATTGGTACCATAAAAACCTTTCTCTTGGATAGCAGACTAAAAGATAAAACCCTCAATACAAGCATTGTGGGATGGTCTGGTTAAGAAAAAAGGGTGGTGGGTGGAGAGGATGCAATGAAGCCTAATCCCAAAACATTTGCCTCTTGCTTGTAACTTCCAGTGCCAGAAATTGGTTGCAACTCATACCAAGCTGTTGATTGGAGAGATCTAAGAGGTATCCAAGACCAGATAGGCTTCTGTCAAAGCACTTGATTATTCACCTGAGGCAAAAGATAAGGCCCTATTGCTGAACACACCACATGCTGACTACACAGAACATCCCAGTTCCAAGGTGCTTAGCTTGTAATAGTGCTGACAATCACTGCATAAGCTGCTGGGGAAAATGCATTGGGAGCAAGGAGGGGGCACTGATATATGAAAGTGGCCAGCCTGACAAAATGTACATACCTGTGCAATAGTGGCACACAGTCTACGTGGGTAATGAATGGCTCTCTAATTGGCTAGGAGATCTGATCAGTGAAAAGCAAGGCATAGCTGGACCTGGAACCAAGTCAGAATCCTATGGAGACCAAGATTCTGGACTGCAATGAGAAGCTCCCACGAGTCTTCCAAAGGTGAGGCTGAGCTCGTCAAAATCTTTCTAAATTAACAATGCTTATCCCCTTTAACCTATCCTGATCTCAATCTCTTTTGGACAATCTTTCTTTTTCTCCAGAAAGCAGAGAGAACCAAGGATAACCAGAATCTGTCACCAAGACAGGAATAGATAACTGACTCCCTGGCAGTTGATGAGCCACCCCCATCACAGCAGCTGTGGCCCAGACGAAACCGCAGAGGAACTGGTGAGATGAGCAAGAGTGCGGCTTTCACAGCGAGCCTGACAACCTGCACCGGGATGATCAAGACAGACCCTGACGACACTCAAATGTGCCCAAGCAGAAATACGGAAGTTGCTGAGAGCTCAGTACTAAAATAGGCTTAAATCATACCCACCATGGCTCAGGGAATGTTGTGGAAGAGGGGTGGAAAGAATGTAAGAGCGACAGGGTGGTAGGGAATATCCAGAGGCATTGCCCGCCCCCCACTATGACTGACTAATGATGTCTCAACACATAACCCACAACTCTGTGGTAAATACCAACAATCTTGCTAAGGAGGGCTCTCAGTGGAGTCGGGACAGTTAGGAGGGAAATGAAGGTACCAATACCTGGTGTATCCACACACAGTTTCTTCTACTTAACGAAAAAAAAAAAAAAAAAGGAAACAAATACTTGAAATACTCAATAACTTAATCATAGAGATAGTCTGCTGAGACAAAGGAACCTGTCTCAAAGACTGCATATTGTATTGTTGTGTTAACATGACATTTTCCCCAAAAGACTGAATTATAATGATGAACGCTAAGTCTGTTTTCCCCAGGTCTTAGGTCAGGGAGAGGGTGTAAGGAGTAACTTTGTAGTGATGGAAGTATCCTATGTCTAATGATGGTGGTTACTGACTACCTTATTCATGCTTTAAGTAGCCTATGTCTTTATATCAAGTACAGTAAATTTTAACTCGATTTGTTTGTTTGGCTTTTTGAGGCAGTGTCTTGCTATGTAGCTCAGGCTAGTTTCAAACTCAGTAAGTAGCTCCTGACAGCATGGGATTCATGGCCCTTCTAACTAAATCCACCAATTTCTGGGATTGCAGGTGTATACCACCATGCAAGGTAACTTTAGTGTATTTTAATTTATAAACAAAATAATATGATTTAAATTTACATGTTCACATATTATGAAATCAAATTTGTATTTATTATGTGAAGGGTTTATCATGTATATATACTAACCCAAAGGAAAGGTTGGCTATGTAAACATAACAAAAATTATGATTTAAAACATGTTTGTAAATATAAGAATAAACATTTGATCACTATCAAAATTATTAACCCAATATGAATAACAATTCTAGTTTTATTTTAATATTTTTCAAAATGTACAATACAAACTAAAATGAGAAACAAGCTCTAACCACTATCCATAGAATATAAAACAATAACAAAACTTAACAAACATAAGGCATGTTTGGATAATATGATTAATCAACTTTGTATAATGTAGAAAATGATTTATGATGTAAGAATACATCAAAGATTTTATTAAATTTGAAACATCATATGTGTGCTGCTAGTAAGATTTCCTCCCCCTAAAACTCTTTAGAATAGTTCCCTCTAAATATTAGCAAGTCAGTTATGGAACCATGTCAAGATAACAAATGAATATGAAATACAGCCAATGTGTCTTTAGATGTCTGCCATTACATAACTCCAGAAACATGAGGGATGCACACACATAGTCACCCTCAGTTCTAAAGCTCAACTGTAAGGCTAAAACTGATGCCACTGTTTGGTTTTCTATAAATAAACAACATATAAACAGATTAATGTGAAGCCGTGAATATTCAGTTCATAGTACAAAACAAAATTCCAGAAAAATATACTACTGCTTTACAAAAAGTTACATTTCTTCATATATTTATATTCACATATATATATATATGTATATATATACTACACACACAAACACACACACACACACACACACACACACACACACACACATATATATATATATATATATATATAGAGAGAGAGAGAGAGAGAGAGAGAGAGAGATGATAGATAATAGCTGATAGTTGATAGCTAATAGTGTGTATCTTTGATGCATTTGTGTTCATTCATGTGAATGCAGGTACATACATGACACAGTGTGTGTGTGGGGGGGGTGGTCAGAGGACAACCTCAGGTGTTGCTCCTCATCTTCTACATCTTCAGAAGCAAGGTGTCTTGTTGACTACTGTGTTCACCAGGCTAGTTGGCCTGCAAGCTTCTGGAGTTTCTCCTGTATCTCCCAGCTCACCAGTGAACATTGGGATCATAGGTGCACAAGCTACTGTGTCCACCTTTATGTTGGTTCTGGGGATCTGAAATTGGATCCTAATGCTTGAGAAGCAAGTGTTTTTTCCCACTTAGCCATCTCTCCATTTCTAAATATATATATATTTTGAGATAGGGCCTCACTATAGCCCAGGCTGACCTGGAATTCACTATGTAGTCTTAGGGTAACCTTGAATTCATGTGATCCTTCTACCTCTGCCTCCTAAGTGCTGGAATTATGCCTGGTTTAAATATATATTTTTGAAGTAAAAGCTGTATTTAGAAGAAAATAAAATTACCCACAAGCCTATAACTAAGAGACAACATCAATAAATATCTTAGTTTATTTTATTTACATTTGTGTAGTGCTGAATATTGAACCCAGAGCCTTGTGCATGAGAGGCAATGTCATTTTGCTACATTACTAGTCTGATGTTAGCTAATTTTGCATTTATCACATCATTTATGAATATGCATATTTACATACATATTATTATAAATATATCATTATGTATTGCCTATGCTTATAATAATTTATACTTTAAATTTAATATTTCACTATATGTTTTCTCAGAACTACTTAAATGCTATAGATTGCAAGTAATATTTTCCTAGAAACTTCATTTCCTTTGGGTAGATACCAAGAAATGGATTTCTGAGGATGAGGAATTTCTTTATACTCATTAACAAATGGATTTCTTACAATATTGTTACAATTTCTATTTCTTCCAGCAGATAATTAGAATGCCCACTACTCTAACATTCATAAGTACTATGTTAACATAAAACATGGCATTTTAATGTTAGGTAAATATACATTTCTTTGATTATTATAAAGCTAAAGATTTTTTTCACCTACATAATTTTTTATTTTTAGAATTTCCATCTTTGCCATTTTTACATATTTTCTTTGATTTGTAAGTTAAATAACTCTGTTAGTAAAGTACTTGCCACAAAAGCATGGGTCTTGTGTATGACTCCTAGAAACCATTTAAAAAAAACCTGGGTTGGAGAGAGCTCACTTGTAACCTCAGATCTGGGGAGACTGAGGCAGGATTCCTAAAGCTGGCTGGCCAGTTTAGCCTACATGGAGAGCTACATACCAATGAGAGATCCTGTCTTAAGGAAATAAGATCTTGAAAGAAACAACCTTGAGGTTATTCTCTGGGTTTTTAGGTTTGGGGCTTCTCTCTCTCTGCTTGGACCTGTAAAAGTGGGCCAGCTTCTTCTGCCATTATGAAACTCTACCTGGATCTGTAAGTTTCAATAAATCCTTTCCTCCATACCTGTATCTGGTCTAGAATTCCATCTCAATGACATAAAGCTGTCTGCTACATCTGCCTATTAAGAAACTGGTAGTACATCTTTTAAAAAAAGCCAGAGACGGGGGTTTTGAATGTAAATACTCTCCATTGGCTCATATTTGTGAATACTTAATCCCAATGTGGTGGTGGTACTCTAAAGGCTGTGTGACCTTTAAGAGGTGGAGAAGCATGTCACTAGGATTAGGCCCTGGGGTTGAATAGTCTAACCCTGATTGCTGTCTTCTTTCTATTTCTTCCATGATGTGATGAGGTGACACTGGTTTTCTACTTCTGCCATGC